>OV121077.1:16312040-17571207 GCA_921293005.1 Nemoura dubitans | reverse complement strand
CTATAAGAGCAGTCAATATAAACTGTAACAAAGTATTTACAATATTACTTAATTTATACCTCTATCAATCCACATGACAAATCATCCAAACATATACTACCTTTACCTCATATGAATCACTTCAAGAAATGGAGAGCATGGATTTAATTTCTTATGAAACTCTGTCGCTATGGATATGTTGATCTAAGATTGAACTTTCAATGGACGTCGGAAAGCTAACGTTCACCGTTAGCCGTTCACATTCGCCAAACGTTCGATATTAGGTTCTACCCGATCGTTGAACGCAAGTAATTCCCCGTTAGCTTTTCGACGTCCACCAAACGTTCGATATTAGGTTCCACCCGAACGTTGAACGCAAGTTATCCCCCGTTAGCTTTTCGACGTCCTCCAAACGTTCGATATTAGGTTCCACCCGAACGTTGAACGCAAGTTATCCCCCGTTAGCTTTTCGACGTCCACCGAACGTTCAATATTAGGTTCTACCCGAACGTTGAACGCAAGTTATTCCCCGTTAGCTTTTCGAAGTTCACCGAACGTTCGATATTAGGTTCTACCCGATCGTTGAACGGAAGTTATTCCCCGTTAGCTTTTCGACGTCCACCAAACGTTCGATATTAGGTTCCACCCGAACGTTGAACGCAAGTTATCCCCCGTTAGCTTTTCGACGTCCACCGAACGTTCAATATTAGGTTCTACCCGAACGTTGAACGCAAGTTATTCCCCGTTAGCTTTTCGAAGTTCACCGAACGTTCGTGATAACGTTTTTTGTGCTACTTGGGGAATGTCAAAACTTTTAAGTAGTGTGTGTGCCAAAACTATACCTGCTTCAAGGAAATCGCCTTTTGATTATGAAATCAAATATTCTTGCTTCAAGAAAACCGAGGATAACCAAGGGAAACCACCGAAACAATAGCCACACTCTTGATAGATGACTGCTTTTCACGAATCAAATAAAAACAACATGCTAAACCATATCATCATTTTAAGGTGTTCGTTAATAGAATTGATTCGCATTGAAGTTTTCACTAAAATCTACAAGAGCAACAAATTCATAAATCCATGCGCATAACTCACAAAAAATTTTATAATTTTCATTATAGACCCACCCTTCACAAACAAGAATCCTCGGCTTCATTAAATACTACGCATATAAAATGAAGAAATAGTTTTCTGATTACATTCTTGCAAGTATATACAGATGTCGGCCGCCATCTCCTTTAATTCAGGAACACACAGATCACATCAATCTATCGCCAGCTATAGTCAATGTAACCGCCCAACAGCTTTCGTCCCTCAGCGCCAACTCTAGCGCGATGATCCCGCTCTAGTGGTCGACAATGCGGTCACCCCATCATATGCTCAAGCCCCCCTAGGGGTGCCCCATACCCCCCCCCCCCCCCCCCTCCTTGCGATCGGCAGCACGCCACATGTCAACCCCACCCCTGGACATGGTCCATTACACAGCTGGAAGAGGGGGGGGGGGGGGGGGCAACAGGTTGGTGGGTGACGCGTTCGGGGTGTTTGAAACTGGTGGGGGGGGGGGGGGGGGGGGGCTTGGGGTCCTGCGCGTGCTCGGACGGGATTAGCTTGGGTTTTGTGAATGCGTTTCACAGCTGGTTTCATCGAGACGTGGCTTGTTAAGATATTAGCAAACTGTTTAACTCACACTGTTTGATTGGCTGAACTTTCAAGGAGATTGTTAAACCCGGCATCGGGATTTAGTTATGAGTATAATTAACATAATTTTGTTAATTTCTTCAGAAAATCATAATTCTTTGTAATAAAAGTCGACCCGCAGCAGTAATCAGTAATCATGTTGACATTGGTGAATTTCAAAATCCGTTTACAAATTCACTGCGATGCCTTTTAATCAAGAAAACGAGGGAAGGTTCGGAAAATTGGCATGATCACTCTAGCTCATCAATAATTGAGGCCTACGATGCAAAACCGGCAGTCTCCAAAAAATGGCAAAGTAAGTTGGATATAATATTATACAGTGTTCGATAGAGAAATATTTCCCATTCAATTTTATACTCAGTTTGTGTTGCAAATGTGGCATTCTCTACCAGAATTTGAGGGGACAAGTGATCAGTGTCGGCTGCGAAAAAGATCACTCCAGTGGCCTGTGCTGAGCCAACTCCGGTATCCGAAAATTTGATTTGTAATTTACTCGAGAACAAGAAAAATGGAGATCGCCAGTTTTGCATCTATATGCCTCAATTAATAGCTGCATCTTTGAAATTGCAAATTATTCCCAAGTCCGATCACAAAGAGGTGTGCCCGTCAAAGCATCTATTTATGCATGACGATTTCAACATCTAGCGATTGAACGTATGCAAGTGGTCGACAGCAGGCCGTGGCGGAAGTCAAGTGGTCTAGTCGTGCGCGCCACGTGCTGGTCACGTGACTCCACGACGGCGTGTGATTGGTCCACGTGGCGGTCACGTGTTGAACACGTGGCCGATTATCAGGCCGGCCAGAGGGCAGAATGCCGACAAACTGGGGCACAAACCGGGGCATTCATCCTAAATGGATTGCAACACATTATTTCGGCGTCCCTCTTGCCGATCGTTACTTTACCGACGATTTTTTGAAGCTGACAGGAAATTTCCAACACCACCTTCGCTCAAATTTGAGCCAAAACACGTCTCATGGCATGGCCCCTTCTTTTCAGATTGATTATTCGAGATAACTCTTGAGTGTGTCCTAAAGACTGTAGCCAATGTCTGGCCAGGGATGAGAGTGAGATTTACCAAAAGCATTAAGATTTCTCACCGCATATGCGTTTAAAAAAATAGTCTAATTGTATTATCGGACGTATGAGATTAGGAATGATTTTCTCAAAGAAACGGCGTGCAACGCAGCCTTCAAATTGCAACCATCTTCGTAGAAATGTTATAACATTAAACGATGTGTGTATCGTTTATAAAACGCTCCCTCTGGCGCGGCACATGCTCTGGATATCCCGATAGATGCCATCCGTTGGTAGCTCTTGGTCTACCGTTTTATTCTAATTCACTCGTCCATTTGAACGCGTCCATTGTGTCGCTCTCGGCGTTCATCCTCGGCACTGTCGCACTCAGGCGCCCTTGTTCCTGATCCTGATCCTGATCCTGATGTGAGATCAGGTCTCAGGACGGCACAAAGGCCGGCGCGGCGAGCGTTGCATGTGTTTGGAGGCGTCCAGGCGGAGCGGAGACTTTCAGCTCCAGTTTCACTCACTTTGCTCGCCTCGAGTGTTAAGGACAAATGTGTTCAAGTTCACCATGTTTATAGAGAAACGCTTTTTTTTTTGCGAGGAATCAGACCAAATAGAAACCATCCCCTCCCGAAAAGAAACCGGTATTTTGAAACAAGGAACTTTTCTGAAATTCACTTCTCATCATAATCATTTTTATAATCATACATGGTCTTTCATGTATAAATAATATAAAGCCATGGTGATAAAGATGATTCTAAAGAATCATAAACATTTCCCGTTGGGGACATGTACAACTATAGGCAAAATAAATGGTACACTTTGCCCTAGACGTTATTATTACAGAAAAAGTTTGAATTATTTGGCCGCCCGCCGCTGCAAGCATTTTTGACCCTATATACACATGAAATTAAATACGCCTTGTATACGAGTATGCTTTTATATATGATCACTTCAGAAATATGAACTACATTTCTATTGTTACATTGTGGAACCTGGGAAAGACGAAATTCGCGAACTATTTTACTGAAATAAACAGGAATTGAAACTAAAAAATACATACCTACATTTTTTTATTTTATAAAATATGTAAAACGGAAAAACTATAGCTTCCAAAAAGGAAGTTCAACTTCTAGCGGTATCATATTTGTTTCAAGTCAAATTGGCTCTGACCGAAACAGAATCAAGAAATCCTCCAATTTCAGCAAGCGATCGCCCCCCCCCCCTCTCCCCTCCCACATATAATTCGGAAGTCGCCAATGAAAACACAACGCTGAGAGAGCGGACACTTGCCGCCGACATCATCATCACAGTGCACGTGTCCCGTTGCCACTCGGGGGCCCATTTGCCCCCCATTTGGGGGATGGGGGGCACATATCACATAAAGGGCTCATTAGGGGCACGTGCATGTAGTCGGGGAGACGACTCGGGGGTCGGGGTGCAAGGTGCATCCAGGGGGGGGGGGTGCGTTCAGGGGTGGGCGATATTGTTATTTAACTCGTCTATAATAGGGGGTGGTTTCGAGGCGGTCAGTGCATTTATCGGTACGTCGTCGGCGAGGCTGGAAGTGTGTGTGTGTGCTTGACGTGGGCCCGGTGGTGACGATTAGCGGCTGGGTCTTAGACTGGTCACTTGCTGGTCACTTTGCTGGTTATTTTGCTGGTATTTTTGCTGGTTATTTTGCTGGTGATAATTTAATTTGTGGACTTGGAAGATCAAGAGTGACCGTACATTGTGATGAACGAATTTTCAAGTGATTTGATACCAGATTCGTGATTTGCCTGGTTATTTCCGCGTAGTTTTTTTATGTTTTAAGACTTGGTGACTCGATTACTTAAGTGTCGAGTATGCCGAACATTTGCTGCGTACAACGGTATCAGCTTTTATACATCACGCTTCCGAATTAATTATTTCCTTTGCTGACAAAGTTGACGACATATTTCTGTAATTAGATAATACTGGCAAGAACATATTGCTACTGTTCAATTTTAAAAATTTAAGAAAACCACAAAAAGCTCAATGACTAGATCGTCTTAGAATCGTGTTAAGTGAAATCGTGCAACACAAAATCGGGACCAAATCAGGACCAAACAGAACGAAATCAGGACTGCAAGCTGAAGCGTGCATCAAGAAAACACAACAAACCGGAGTCCTGAATCCCGCGTCCCGTGAAGATGTTCCCCATAATCCCACAGCACCTCCGCGTGGCAATCGACGCTTTCCCCTCGACCAAGATTTCCCACTTTTCCGCCGGAATCCCTCGACCGGTCCAGTCTTGTCCCGCCAAGCCCAGTGGCGTGCGAGACAGCGACGGACCTCGCAGTGGCGTGGCGTCGTGGGAGTCGGAGTGCCGGCTGATGGCCGCCGAGGACATCGGATGTGACGTCGTCTCAGAAGAGTTTGCAGCGGAGTGTCTGTTGACGGAGCGGGACTCCGTTCAGGGCGTTGCTACGGTAAGTTAGATGAGGAGCTTGAGCGCTTTTGCTTGGGAAATGTTCCAGCGCAGGAAAGACTTTCGACATCAGGGCCTGGATTCAAGAAACGGAGTTATCGTAACCCCGGAGGTAAATTTGTTATTACAATGGTGATAACCACAAAAATGCACTAAACATTGAATATGATTGGCTGAAAAAATATTTAACCGTTATTTTAGCCCCAAAAACCCCGCTCCGTGAATACAGGCCCTGGAGAGTTATAACTTGAATCCTATGAGATAGCTCCTACGATTTTGTGAGATAAGACATATTTCGGAGCAAAGATATCAGTGATAGCTTCTGTCTGATATAAATTGCGAACAGGTTTTGAGAAAGTTTAAATTTTTTCTTCCAACTTCATAGAAAAATCTATAAATAAAAAAAAGCGGCTCTCAATAATGTTTCACAGATGTACCTTGACAAGAGGGGTGGATACCGAGACAATATGTAAGTTGCAATCAATCAATATTATGGATCAAATGGAAGATCCAATAGCTGGCTCCATGTATAAAATATTATAATAGATCGCCCGACAGCTGAAAAATATGCGTAGGTTAAGAATCTCAGTATATAGTTACGAGAATGTACATTTTGTAGCAAAGCTGTTCAAAATAGATTTTATTTCTACGGAATTAAGGCTCATGTATTATGATAAGTAAATGGTTCTACTATACGTGCTAATTCGTGTACTCCATCTTGTTTTGTAGCGTCACGTGACATTGTCTCGTGGAGGGCGTTTGTCCTGCTCGTCGTGGGTACGTCTCGCTCGTCTCTCAGCCGACTGCCATTCCTGCAACGTCCTGCTGCAACGTGGCGTTGAAGACCCCAACAAGCTGAGGCTGCAGGTGCGTAATGCAGGTGGCCTATAGCTGCTTAGAGCCAAAACACACCGGCGCTTTGGAGCCCTGGCCATATTCCACTAGGGTTGCAACTCGCAGATCCGAAACGCCGATTCCGATCCGCCGACATGTTTTGCTATTCCACACAGAAACCTCCGACTTTCCTAGCGCACGCGCAGTGCTTTAAAACATGACAAAGTTCTGGCAAGACAAGATTTCATGCAGGGTGTATCACATTGGGTTTTCAGCTAATTTACTTCTTAATACTCTTCAAGCTGGTCGCTGGCTAATTTATCTTGCATATTTTGTTTGACTATTAATGGTATTGAAAAGTATATTTCTGTGAAATCAATCAATAAATTGGAGAAATAATGTATTTCCATGTCGATTTTGGCAGATGGAAAGAAAACAGCTGACAGTGGATAAATGTATCGGCATGGCTCGCCTTGTCCTATTGGTCGGTTCTCGAAAACCCGCCGGTTCCAATCTTTCGCGATAGGAATAATCCTATCTGCCGAGCTGTTCACGCAATCTGTCGCACTCATGCACACTGACATCAAAACGAACCTGCCGGGTCCGAACCCGCGGGTTGCAACCCTAGTGGAATATGGCTGAGTCCGGCGGATTCAAAAGCGCAGTTTGTATTTCGAATCCGTCTCGTTCTCGGCCTCTCAGAGCGTTTCGGGCTCCGACGGGCTCGAACGGGTCCAGTCCTCGAAGGGCTCTACAGCGTGGAAAAAGCGTAGTGTGAACTGGCCATTGAAGTGTGCATGCACCTAAGCTTTAGCCTAAGTTACTGTATTATAGGTTAAAAATTTCACAATTATGTTGGTATATTTTTTTCCTGGGCCCATATTCTGTAACTTTTCTGATACATATACGATATGAAATGCAATGAGCATGAGGACATTAATTTTGTTCCATATGATAACATTTATGCGATCGTGGAGTTATCACTCTCATTTCTTGTCATCTCCCTTGGAAAAAGTTACAGAATAAGAATCCTTGCGCCAAACGTCCTTACACCCCAAATCAACCCCGTTTACTCAACTTTAAAACATATAATCCCATGTCAAGCCACACCAGGCCGCACCATACCGCACCAGGCCGCACCAGGCCGCACAATGCCACACCATGCCACACCATGCCACACCAGGCCGCATCTATGCCGCACGGCCACCTCCTTCTATGTCTGAACGACGCCTTGTTCTTTGTCTGAACGACGCCTGTCTAAACGACGCCTCCTTCAGTGTCTGAACGACGCCTTGTTCTGTGTCTGAACGACGCCTGTTCTGTTTCTGAACGACGCC
Organism: Nemoura dubitans; assembly: GCA_921293005.1. NCBI lineage: Eukaryota > Metazoa > Arthropoda > Insecta > Plecoptera > Nemouridae > Nemoura > Nemoura dubitans. Next base: position 17,563,886 of record OV121077.1, on the reverse strand, counting down.
TTGTTCTGTGTCTGAACGACGCCTCGTTCTGTGTCTGAACGACGCCTTCTGTGTCTGAACGACGCCTTGTTCTGTGTCTGAACGACGCCTTCTGTGTCTGAACGACGCCTTGTTCTGTGTCTGAACGACGCCTCCTTCAGTGTCTGAACGACGCCTTGTTCTGTGTCTGAACGACGCCTTCTGTGTCTGAACGACGCCTTGTTCTGTTTCTGAACGACGCCTTGTTTTCCGCGCAGGTGATTCGCCCGCTGCGCGCAGGCGACGAGCTGCACATGTGGTTCGCGCAGCCGACGCTCGCTGCGCTGGCGGTGCCCTTCCTCCGACCAGCCAACATCCACGGTAATACGAACTCTCATACGATACGTAGGCCAGCTCTGTTACTTCACAACGGTATTCACTTAGGAGCTAAAGAGAGAAATGAAAGTGATAATTGGCTTCTTTGAATCGATGCTAGTTCACTGAATACTTTAGGATTAGGCCGTATCCGAGACCTAACTAGGCCTAATCAGCAAGTAGCTAAGTACAAATTTCTAAATATTTGCACATAAATGCACTAGGCACGTCTTTGCGAAATTTGTGCTATGCTAGTGTGGATTTCACCCACATTGATATATTATACTTGAGAGGGAAACGCAATAATGTGTCATAATCACATCATTATGGTAAATATTCGGATGTATTTCGTGCATGTGCGTAGGTATAATATGCTGGCCGAATCATAAATCGCAATCAATCTAAAAAGGCACCCTTCGAGCTTGATAGCAAAAGATTGCAGCATTTTGTCGAATTCGACTTCGAGTGGTGAAAGGTTGTCTCCACAACGCTACACCACACTAGCTTTTTTATAAACCTATACCAGCGGCGCATGAGTACTAAACCTTCTTGTCCCTGAAACAGGCGACAACCGCTACGTGTGCCACCACTGCCTGGAGACCTTCGAGACGCCGAACCCCCTAAAACTGCACCTCGCGCTCGGCTGCCTTCCGATCGACAAGAACCGGCTCTACTCGCGACTGATCGCCGCCAGAAACACCGCTAGACACCCGCAAGTCGACGTCCCAAACAGGCGACACAGCCCCGGAGTGAAGCCCGAACCCGAAGCAATCGACGCCAGGACTGTGCACATCAAGCCTGAACCCAGAGAAGGATTCACTTCAGACATCTTCGCACATTCTCGTATCAAATCGGAGCCCATCGGTGACAGTCAACGCTACGAATCCAATCGCAAACATGAACAGATGAACGTCACAAACAAACTCTCCTCCACACAAACCCAAATTAAAAAGGAACAAAATGTTGCGTCTAAACGACACCACACAAACATGAAGCAGGAACCCGCTGGCCTTCACTACCACCCTGATGTTAAACGCCCCCGAACCACGCCGTCCCCTACTCGGGGGCATCGCGTGAGTGTCCACTCCTTGCTGGTTCCGGCCTCGCGACTCGGCGATGACACCGACTTCCGGCTCGAGGTGGCCGCGAGTAGTCCGACGTCGACGGGAGCTCTGGGCACGGACAGAGCGGGAACGGGATCGGCGTTCAGGCCGTACTGGAAGCCGAGGGAGGGCGGCGAAGTTGATAGGAGGTCGCCGGACGAGAGGGCGCAGGTATGTTCGTTGATATCGGTAGAAGTGAGATGTTTAATTAAGTGAACCCTTCAATTCCATGTACAATCATCGATGTCTAAATTGATCATACATTCACGAAGTTCTCAGCAATTTACACAAACCATGTTTGAATTCTATCCCCCCTTCTGTTACCCCAAGCACTACCAAATTCAGTGCATTGTGCTTAACTTCAATTTTGTGCTTCAATTTTTTCTTATGAAACCAGTGTTTTCAGCACGGTCACCCATCCGCTTTCAAACTCGACGTGATGTTGCTTAACTTGGTTACCAAACAATATTTCACACACTCCAACCCGTTCAGCTGTTGGTAGCTCCGAAAGTATAAACGCCCGAAGGTTAATTTCATAGTATCTTCGGTTTGAATTGAACTTTGTTAATGGGATAAACAGGTCTTATAATAAAAATATAGGTATTGTCAACTGCTTGCTAAAGCTCCCCAGCTTCTAAAAGGAAACACAAGAAAAGAAAAGAGAAGAGTATAATGGATGATTACATCCTTCGACCTTAGATCATGAAATTTGATGGATCTATGCCCAAGATTTTCAAATTTCCCTTTTAGCTCTCCATAAAATCCTTGACTCTCGCAGGTTGGTTCGTTCCATCCCGTGGAGAGCGCCTACTTCGCGCAAGCGCGAGAGATGGAGACACTGGTCAGCAACCTGGGTCGCTCCAAGCACGGTCACCTCTGCGTCTACTGCGGCAAGGTCTACTCCAGGAAGTACGGCCTCAAGATACACATCAGGTACGCCACTGAACGTAGACTAGCTTTGGAGGGAAGACCCGGTGCCGGCACTAAGGCCTGCTACCGTCCAACAGCACCAAGGGCAGGCCACCGTTTAGCCTTGTCCCTTTGACACACTGTGTTGGCGCTGTCCCTGTGGCACTGGTCTATTGGCTGTCGATGAATGACAGGCTGATGATGAAGCTAGCCTGGCCTGGAAGGGAGCCGAGGGTGGACCCGGTGCCGGCACGTATGCACCGCTTATCCGCACCTTGCCAATATCGCCTTGTCCCTAATAATCGCCTTGTCCCTAATAATCGCGTTCGAGCCCGTGGGTGGAGCCCGTGGGATCCCAAAGCACAGTGAGTATCGCGAATCCGTCTCGTTCTTGGCCTCTCAGAGCGTTCCAGGCTCCGATGGTCCCAGCCCTGAGGGCTCGAACGCGAGGTCATGTGACCATGTGTACTGGCTATTAAATCTTACCCCATGTATTGCTTCTGCCCCACAGGACGCACACTGGGTTCAAGCCTCTGCAATGTCGACACTGTCTTCGTCCTTTCGGCGACCCCAGCAATCTGAACAAGCACGTGCGTCTCCATGCCGAGGGGTCCACGCCGTACAAGTGAGTTGCTGTGGACGAGGGCGTTTCACAGGATCCGGCTATCTATGGCTCCGGCAACGGTCGTTTGGCGGGGAATTCTACTGGGATTTAGGCATGTCTAGCTTACACTGGGATCCTTATCTCGAGCTCTCCGCTCCTGTATAGGTACATATACTGCAACACCAAGACTCTTCAAATTAAATTTCAATCAACGAAGCGACATGAAACGCAGACACTTTGTTTTGTGGATTTTGTAGCAAGAGGCAACGAGGCTTGAGTTTCGGTTTAGTGTACCTGTGCTTACGTCCTCTAACACTAACGCTTGCCGCTAACGCCTTGCGTTGAAATGGTGGAAAAGATTTTAGTGGTGCCCAAGGTTTAGGATCGAAGACAACTTATTTGTGTATATGAGCTGTCGATCCAATAAAACTTGATATTTTGAGCCCATTGGGGTTGGTTCTCGTATTGCCACTTTTACTTATTTAATTTATTTTCGCATTGGTATATAATAATAGTCAAAAGGCTCAGGCCTTCTACATGTAAACTTATCAACCCATTTTTACCGGGATAGTTTCCAAACAATTGCAGCGTCATCGTTATCTCATGCTTAATTTTTGCGACCCCCTCGAAGTTGAGATTTGTACGCTGACGTTGACGTTTCCCATGGTTGATGTGTTGCAGATGCGACCTCTGCGGCAAAGTCCTGGTTAGACGAAGAGACCTCGAAAGACACATCAAATCTCGGCACTCCAATGACGCCGTCGACGCCTCTGACTCGTAGGGGGGACACGCCGTTGGTACAAAAGCGCTCAACATGATGACATGACTTAATTTTGTAAAAATGCAGTTGACTATACATAGAAATATTTGATATTATGACAATAAACATTATTATTATTATTTTCATTATGTTTGTACACACCTTGGAATAAATCTAGTCGATGAATTGTCTTTATGTTTTCACTCCACCACTAGATTCAACGTGGTGTGACCTTCGGTTTTAGTATACCCTTCTCGTCGGGCGGATTGAGGTATTGACGACGTATTGACGACGTATTTACGAGGAATGCTAGTCGCTATCTACTCTGCAACAGCGTCAATCAGACAGGCACATTTTTTTCGTTCGATTTAGCTCGAAATCACTCGATTTCAAATCACTGCCCATGTGAAACCATGGGCAGTGAAATTGAAACGAATGATTTCAAAATCACTGCACAAAATGCACAATCGCACCCCTGAACATATACGTACAGTGGATTGGCAATCAAATAATCCGAAGAAATTTATCATGGTTCTAGAGGTATTTGGTTTAAGCATCCATAAGGTGTCCAATTTTTGTCGGAGTGCATACGATGGACAGTGGGCTCTTTGCAGAACGGTATAAAATGTTTTAGCTACATATGTTTTATCAAGCTTAAATGGTCGGAAAATTTCAGTTTCCTTCTAATTAATTTTTTCAATTTCTTAAATGTATTTTTAAACATAAAAAGGCAAGGACCAACAAAGATAATTTGAGATATGTTTTTAAATATTTTATATTACGAAAGTTTACATAGTAAAACAACGTCCTTTTTCTCAAACTTGGTGTGTTGCATTGCGTAGTAGTATGACTAGAAATTACACTACCTAGTGTCGGCTATTAGAACTTTATGGGTGGGCGATATTTATATTGTCCGCTAGGTGGCTACAGTGGCTACAGTTCATGAAATCGTCGATTCTGATATCTGACGTTTACCAGTTTGTTCTTGTTGGAATTTGCGAAAATTTAGTATACTCTTAATTGGTATGTATATTATATGATTTTCTTATTACGTGAAATAGGGATATTTCAAATGATCTGTACTAAGCAACCGATTTCGCGATCGCATGCTTTTATTGCTTATTCTGCAACAACAGGCTATGAAAATAGGCCACTGATGCATCTGCATTGTGGGACTACCGATTGCAAAGCATTGCGTCATCGATGTTTACATTTATTTAGGGGATTCACCGAACTGGTAGACATCCAATAGATATTGGAAATCTCAAATATCAGTTGTTTGTTGTGTGAGTGAGATTGCTACAGGCTGGTAAGGTAGGTACTAATAGTAGCACTGGTAGGTATAGGAAGAAGCATTTAATTTAGAGGCATAATAGGCTTGTTTCGATCGACATCGCATTGTCAATCGATTCTCGATCGACATCGCATTCGATCGAGATCTCGGTAAATTCTTAGAATCGCAGTGCTGGTAGTACCTATACTACTTGGCAGTAGATTTATGAAACTTATTAATCTATTAACATCAGCATTATTCCAAATCCATCAGCCCTATGTTCGGGGTGTTAACAGAAACCGGCTCCGATCGTAGCCGGATCTGGAGCGATAGATTGTTCATTTCAAGACCACCTCTGAAGGTTGTGAATGGACCAGTGGCCGATTTACGCCTAGGCTGACAAGGCTGTAGCCTAGGGGCGCCACGTCCGAGGGGGCGCCAGAAAAGACGCCGCTATTGTGTAGATAGAAGAGGAAAGTGTATTTTCTTTTCAGTGCAGAGAACTGACGAAGTCAAGTTGCATAGAACTATGCACGTTTACCAATAAAACAGCATAATGATATGAAATTTAATAACAAAATTTGAAAGTAAATTCAGGGCAAATTTAAACAATTCCCACAATACAATAGCACGGGCTAGCTGGCACACCAAACAACAATGTCTCGGGCCTGGTTTCGCGATTTCTTTACTCCCGCTGAACCTCAGGCGCATGTGGCTTCGTCTTGTCATTGATTGGAGAATATTGAGACTTTGCTACAGTTTTACCTACAGGTAAAAATCTTAGGCTAGGTACCTACTCGCGTGAAAAGCCACATTTCGGGGGGGGGGGGGGGCGCCGTAAAATGCTAGCCTATTGGCGCCGAAGGTTTAAATCGGGCACTGGAATGGACTTTGGATAGGAAGTCGCAAATTCGTTTCAGTGAGTTTTTCAGAATTAATTCAATGCAGATGGGCCAGATTGCTATATAATTTACGTGTTTTAATGGAAGAATCTATGAAGAAAGTATTTGATAAAATAGAATACGTAGCTGTTCATTGATTAAAATGTAATTTTCCTCGCCGTAGCTGTCAAATGTGTAGAAGGTAGCATACCTAGGTAGGTAGGTTAGGTACCTACCTACTTTACAAATCCTGCCCATGGTCACTTGCTATTTCATAGAACCTGCACTGCGTTTACGTACCTAGGTAACTCAAGCCTCGTCTTTCTCAGGTTTGAAGTTAAAAAATTAAAATTGACAACAATATGGATTTTTTTCAATCGAAGCTGATATAACGGCAAAGCATAAAAGTAACGTAATCACTTTGTTGGTAGGTCCGAGGTACTTAAAGGTAAAGGTTACAGTTCAATTATTGGTTAGGTCTGCATTATATTTAAAGTACCTACCATAGAATAATGAAACCACGTTCCATTACTCTTTACGGTACTATGTGCCTAACACACATAAGAAGTAGGTACTACATTCTTATTTAAATTTACCTACAGTAAGTAGGTAGGTCTATCCATTGTATCGCCTATCTATTGTATTTGCCATATCTAGTTCAGATGACATTGTGAGTGTTCCTAATATTTTTGTGCAATTTATTTTTTTCAGTTACATACGTGAACTAAACATTTAGATACCTAGTATGGGTAAAAAGAAAGGTGAGTCTTTCACTTACTACTTGTCAATTTACTCCTAGTTGCTTTACTATTTATTAGGTAGTACCTAGTGCCTAAAAATCTTTGAAATTGTAGCCTAAATCAATCCATGAATTTATCCAAGGGAAAGGAAAGGGAAAAGAACCCGGTGACGGAGAGGCCGGGCCGTCTGGTTCACCCGCTCCCGAGGCCGCTCCGCCCGTAGTTCAACAGTCGCCCGTCCAAGCCCAGCCTGTGGCGCAACAGCAAACGCAACCACAGAGAAGAGACTCAGAGCCAATTCCACCGCCAGGCTTTCAAGGAGGCAGAGGTTAGTGCATCTTACCAATGATTTAACACAGGTTCCTCTGTAGATAGGTACCTACATCCTGATTATTTGCTGTAGGTTTCTTAATAGATGGGGGCATCTTTTAATAGTGGGCAATTAAAAAAACAATTGTTTGCTCTTCAAAAATAGTTCCTACCTACCTACCTCATGTTCAAAGTGGATTTTTCTTTTAAAATTAATAGATATTAGCTTATGATGGCCATTCAAATCATTGAGTTTACTAAATTAAATGTAGAAATACCTACAGCTACATTATTAGATAGTATAATATGTATTATGTATATCCAGTACCTAGGTGCCTTCCTACTAGGTAGGTAAGCACATATTTATTTAACATTCCTGTTTGTTCATAGGAACATAACATTTTTTAATTTATCATTACAATTTATGTGCACGTTTCACTTACTCTGATTAGGAGTAGGTGTACCTAGCAATTTTTGTAATCAGTCTCAGTACCAGCCTTTAAACTAGTACCTACCTACTCATCCTGTGTTCCCTGAGAGATGAGAGCTATTCACAATCATTTTATCAACAATTAATTAATTATCATTTACTCCAATGACTCATGCAAATACCTAGAGACCTGTTATCAGTTTACAAGTTAAAAAATGAGGCAATTGCTTCATTTGCATCTACTTCTGTCGTAAATGCTCAGCTCTAAGGAGACATGCAACAAATACTGCAAACACAAGTCACAACAATCCATATTCAAAGAAGGACCATGGAAAATGCAGTCAGCAGCTTACCCTCAACAGCTGTAAAAGGGTATTAGCTTAAATGGGATTCTACATGTTTCAACCAAATTGTTGGCTTATCAAACCACTTGACCCATTACCTATCTCTGGGCTTCTTCAAATGAACCCTGTTCATATAACCGAAGGTTATTATATAGTATCTTTGGTTCATATAGTCTGTTTAGTTGACCTAACCTAACTTTGGTTGAATTCACCTTTCTTGTACCTACCGGTATACCCACCTACCTACCTACAGATGATATTTCAAAATCCCAAAAGTCTACACTCCCATGAACTTGGTCTCTAGCTCATATTGAAGTCTATTTGTAGACTAAATCTATTGACCTCCAATGGACACCCTTTGTATCTCGATGAAACCTGAAAAAGCACAGAAAGCTTAGTTCAATCATCACCATAAACCATAAATGAATTACCTTAAGCAAATCAATTGTTGAATTAATTTAAATCTTTAAAAGACGGATTTAGGCACTGCACATTGCAAATAAACTACAATGACTATGCAGCAGCTCAGTAGCGAGTCATGGTTTCCGCATTTTTCAGGCGCTGGAAATGCAGGCAATCGTGGGCGAGGAGCTCGAGGAGATGGACAAGGTCGAGGGCAAGGTCGCGGGCAAGGTCGCGGGCAGCCAGCCACCCCCAGCACCCTCCCAAAAGCCCCTGGCACTCCATTTCCAGGTGAGACCATACTAATGGTACATATTGATAATAAATAGTTCATATATTATTATTTATATTAGGTACCTATTTCATAAATAAAATTTTTAGTATATTTCTGATGATTGTTCATAGGTAGGTACATATTTAATAACAATCTGAATAAAAGTCAAAGAAAACTCTCTAAACAAAATTGTGATGGTTTTTCAAAAGATTGGTAGGCTCAATTACCTACCTTCATGCCTACTTTGAAATTATTTAGCTTCAATATCTAATATCTATGCTCTTTAGGTAACTACTTGAAGTAATACTAAATTGAGAAAATATATAAACAAGTGTAGGTATACTAGGTTGAGGTATATAGATAAGTATACATTTTAAACATGTTTTATGCTGGTAACATGCAAATGACTTTGTTCAAAGAGTGGTACACTGATAATTCCAAACAAAGTTTCAATTCATCTCCAACTGTAGCTCGAGTCTCAAAGCCGTAACCGCTCGTGTATCAATGGAACTTGGCAGCCGGTCTTTTGTTGACGCTCAGGTGTACTTTTTATTTTGCAGGGCAATTCCAGGGAAGTGCGGATTTTCTTCCGCAGCAGCAGGTAAAGTTGCAGGCATTTATTCTACCAAAGTATTTATACGTAGGTATTATTAATTATATGTGCTTTCGTCTTTTTGTCTTTTACATTTTTCTATCCTGTGTGATCTTTATAGCTTGGTCAATTTTTATAATTTCTTCAAAACTTTTCCTGGTTATGCTGTGTTCTTTTGAGTACATTTACCCTTTGTGAACATTTCCAAAATGTCTTGATCATGAGTGGTTCTAAAATGTGACCACATCTCAATTCCTTATTGGGACTACCTTAAAGCTCTCTAGCACAAGAAATCTCGTCAGAAAATTCAAAATAGTCCCCGTAAATTAAGCTGGCAATGGCTGATGACACGATGTCTTGACTTCATGAGCATTGGCTCTGGACCAATCAGAGACTCTGGTTGTGCATAATGACATCATGTTTGTGACTGCCATGGAGTCTGATGGGGCCAGAGCTAATTTTCATGACATCATGTCACTGACAAGCTAGCTGTCACTGACAAGCTGACAAGTACAGCTAGCTAGGCTAGCTGTAAACCCAGCTTTGTTATTTGCTACTGTACACTTCTGGACTTGCAAATCTGCCCAGTAAATTTCGGCTATGTGTACAGAAAGGTTTGTCTGAAAAGAGCAGAGGCAGGCCAGGTACCAACCACGCGGATGAGCACATGGTGGCAGGGGATGTCATGTTCATTGATCGGTCGCAATCTAGTTTTGGAGCCTCGCAAAACTCGCGAATTTGTTCTCTGGCATGTTTTGTATCCGATTCTACACACCTCCACTGGCATACAACACCTAATTTTATAGTTGGAAAAGAAAATAAAACACTTCTCTAATCCTCTCTTTGATAGGAACACTTCCATGTCACCACTTTTTTAATATTAAAGAGAACATATGTTTCCATATCTTTATTTCATTTTGTTTATATTAATTGCTTCCGTTATCTCGATATCAACTTGATGGTTATTACTGATACCCTACCTTTCCGGTGACTATACCTCGTCCAGGCAGGTCGGAGATAATTCAAGATACCTAATAAAAGCAATTATGCAATTTAAATTAATTCACATTGCAAATACCAACTTTTTTGCAAGGACCGAAAAAGTGATTGCATTCATGTGTTTTTCGTACAGAGAAGACGCAGGATACTTTTTGAATTTTTTCTCGTATTTTAGCCTTAAGGTGCTTGGATTTGCGTGAAATCTAACGCACAACTCCACAGTGTACAGATTTATCAGTTTGGTCGATTCTCATTTCATGGAACGAGGCAGCTGCTGATAAGAAAACCGGTTTGTCATAACCCGATTTCGATCCCCTAAGCATGCCATCCAGTTCATCCATGTGTTCACCCAAGTGGTCAGTACCTGGCCTGCCTATGCTCTTTTCAGACAAACCTTTCTGAGCATATAGCTAAAATTCTACTGGGTAGGTTTCCCAGTCTAGAGTTGTACATTTAAATTAATAATACATCTAATATTGCATAGTTAAATATGGAAGGGAAGCATACCTGGAAAAGTATGCAACCGAACCGGGATACGAATCCGGAGCCTCCCTGTTCATATCCCAGGTTCGGATCCCAGTTCGGTTGCATTCCAGCTTTGCTTCCCTTCCATCCACAGCATGCTGATGTCTGTTTATACCAGTAACAATGTTCCTTCTTCTCAAAGTTCAATATTACTTTTGTACATATTTTATGCTACCTAGGAGATTTCAAATTCAAAGATACGAAACACAAAAGTCTTCGACATAATCAATTTTCTCGGCAGCCAAGACAGCAGCAGCAACCGTTTGCCCAGCAGAAACCGGGCCCTCAACCCGCCCAGCAGGCCCAGCAGCAGAGACCGCCACCGCAGCACATGAGGCCGCAGCCGGTTGCTCAACAGCAACCAGTTGCTCAACCTTTCCCGCAACCGGTCCAACAACCGGTCCAGCAACCAGTTGCTCAACCGGTCCCGCAACCGGCCCAGCCAGCTCCGGTCATGTCTGGCTCGCCGGGTGCCGGTGATCTCATCTCAATCAACAAGGGACTGCGTGACATGACTGTCTCGGGTAAGTCGAGGCCGAAGATGCCGCGGCCATCTTGGCAAATCTGTGGCGAGATGGCCTGTGGTACTTCTCAGTTCCTTTTACAATGTTATAGCCAGGGATTGGAACCGGAACCGGAACCCAGAACCGTTTGGAACCGTTTGAAATCTGGAACCGTAACCCCAACACAGAAAATAGTAAGAACCGGAACCGGAACCGAAATAAATAGTTACGGTTCTGTTTCGGTTCCAAAAGGTTCTTTTCGGTTCCAAACTTGGCCGACTTTCTCATTTTTATGCCACACTTAGGTGGTACTTAATTTTTTCAAGATTTGATATGATAATTATTGTAAAACTTCAAAATTTCTGTTGACTTCACATGTAAAAAAAAGGTATTTGGACGTGTTCTTCAGGCTTAGAGTGAGTCGCCTGCTGTTCGTCTCTCCCAAGCTTATATAACGCGTGATTTTAGCTGATACCAGCACCACACCTGAGGGATATTTTTTGTATTTACGTTCGTATATAATCAGCTTTTCATTTAGAAGTTAAAATAAGACGGTATTTCTTGATAGCCAGAAATATCTGGATTTCTGTGCCTGCTGGCAATCTGAATTCAGAGATACGCGGAAGGAATGCAATTTCGCGTGAAAAATTTTCCGAATTTATATTTGAAAACATTCGCGAGAGAGAGTGAGAAACGTAGCACGCACAGCGACGCAACAAAAATAATTTTTCAAAGCTTGTAGATTTCGTATACGTAGTGAAGCTGCAGACTCCCGACATCTTTGATAGATCTCTCTGACACTTGGCCGAAACGACATGTTCAAAAGGAGTCATTGCATGAAAAATGGTTGGTCCTAAGAGTAATAAAATAGGGAAGTATTTTGTGCTTGACCAATAATGAATTGTGAAAATAGTAATTATTTAAGAATGATGAATACCTACCAAACATGTCAAGAATACAGCAATATAGCAGTGTACTTTTTTAAATCCCAATCACTGCAAAAATGATCTTGAAGTGAAAAAATAGTGCCAAAAAATCACTCTCTGCACCAAAGAAAGTATGTAGAGGATTTTTTTTTTTTTTAGAGTGCATAAAAATATGGAACCGTTTGGAACCTTTTGGAACCGCAGGAACCGAAACGATTCGGGAACCGGAACCGGAACCCTTTGAGATCAAATTTGTTGGACCGGAACCGGAACCGTAATGAGTTAAGGTTCCAATCCCTGGTTATAGCACAGGTGAAAGCATACATTAGCATAAATAAGCATACATTACCTACACGGTTAACTATTTTGGCGGGGCTGTTACTAATAGTTTGCATGTAAACAATTGTGTGGTAGATATTAGTAGGCAAAGTTGATCATTCCATTTTAACATTTTTTATTGATTCTATTTCAATTATTCTACTAAGGGGGCAGATCAGTTTGCCAAAAAGTGGCTTTGAGATAGTTGAAGTTATAATTTCAATATTTTAGTATGTTGTAGACGAAATACGTAAATTAGGGGGATCGTGGCCCTATTTTCAAAAATTTGCCCCTGGAATGCTATAACATACCCAAAAACTCTTCATTTTTTACCCTTTTTAGAGCCATTGTATTTTGTACATACAAAAATGCTAAGAAAAATTGGGGAAAAGGGCCATGAGCACCCATATTAACTTTCTTTTGTCTACAACATACCGAAATATTGAAATGAAAACTTAAACGGTGCGGCCGTGAGAACTCGGCAACTTTTGTTCCGTTTCAAAAATTTGACATGATCAATTTTCGACTTTGGTCACCCCATGTGAAAGAAATAAGACTCGAGGACTTGGATCATTGTACACTGATTACATCAACTTAGGGGTGTACCAAGTTTAAGTCAACTCTTTAAAATATTAGCAATCAGAACTCTGCTTGAGCAGTAAACATGTCAATCAATGGTGTAGTGAAGTGCGGTTTTGCTCTGGTTTTGCCGTGGTTAGATGGTGTAGTGTATTGCAGTTTTGCTCTGGTTTGAGTGACCAGAACCAAAGTGACCAAACCAGAGCAAAACCGTACTTCACTTCACCATCTAGCCACGGCTCTGAAACACTTCGCCATTCCTTGTCAATCAATATTCAAAGATATTCTACCAGAGCTATTCAACGGCCAGTCTAAACAAAGCCGACCAAGACTCGTAGCCTGACGACCGCTGTCTTGTCCCCGCAGACAAGAAGACTGCCGTGGTCCCCGTCGGCCTGAAGATCCCGAGACGGGCCAGTCCAAACTCTTGCGGCACCAAGGGGCGCAAGATCATCGTGGACACGAACCATCTGGCGCTCAACGTCAGCAAGATGACCAAGGACGTGATCCACTACGACGTTGCCATCGATCCCGAGAGGCCCAAACGGCTCATAAAGTAACGGCACAAACATTAAGTCTCCCAGAAATTCTACCACCCCTGCCTATGGATACGACAAAATTTTGATGCTAGTAATTTCGCCGGAAATCGCTTGGGTGCGTTGGCAACCGGTTTTTACATTATCTTCCATTCCATGGCACAAGGTCAATTATATTCAAGGTACCCAATGTTCCTCAGGTGGTTACAGTTACCTTGGCTACAGGTGATATAACAACAAACAGTGGCTCCATCCCTTAACTGCTGACAAAATTATTGTTGCGGGCAGAGGGCTTTCGCTAAGCTGCTTAGTATGGGAGTGGATAATCTGGGTAACCTTATATCTGAGCAGACTCTTTTGATCTCTGTGGGATGGTTGGTGATTGCTGCTTAAGTTGAAAATTTTCATTTGAGTAGTTTTATTCTTCTTAAGTAGTTGGTTTTAATTTCTAGGTTATAAAAGAGTGATATAGGAGGGATATAATATCATTTTACGTTGCTTTCTCAACGACTGGTGTAGGAATAAACAGTCTGTTACATCATTATGCAGCCAGTCAGATGTCGTGACGACCATCTGACAGACTGTTTAACCTGCCGTTTAGCACGGCAGAGAGCTTTAAAACTTACGTTTTTAACTAATTAATTGAATTTGCAATCAATTTGAGTCAATAGGACACCGTGTTGAGTACGTACAAGTACAGCATACTTAAATGCAATTCACTATGCAGCAATCAAAACAAAAAAAATCACAGCAACAAATTAATCTTTTGATCTTCTCTCTATGATCCTTTTAGCAAAGCAACTAGCTCCATAGTGCGGATACCTAGCTTCGTTAGAGCCCGGATAGCTCCGTTGGTGCCCGGATAGCTCCGTTAATGCCCGGATAGCTCTGGCAGTGCACGAATAGCTCCAGTAGTACCTGAATAGCTCCTGTAGTACCCGGATAGCTCCGTTAGTGCACCTAACCGGCAATAGGGAAGTCCCAGTGTAACATTCCAGTTGTGCTGCCCATTATTCCGGCTCCACTCCGGTTCCCTATGAAATACATAATTGCGGCCGTGTTTGTGCCCGCAGGCGGGCGATGGACGAGGTCAAGAAGCAGTTCTACCCGAACCGCTGGCCCGCGTTCGACGGCAAGAAGAACATGTTCAGTTCGTCCATGCTGCCGTTCGGCCAAATCGTAAGTCTCTCCAAACACTGGCAAGTTTGGTTTGCCAGTGGTAATAAGTGGAGATGTTGAACAAAAGTGGGATCGTTATCAATAATTGTTAGTAAATTCACTCCATTGTATCGATATGTAATGATAAGATGGAATTTAAAACTTGTTAGCGTCTTAAATTCCTTGCAAGTAGGTACCTATTATAATAAATCTCCACTTTGGCACAGGCTGGTTGCTCAACAATCAAATTTTTTCTGTTGATTAAGCGAACCTGGCCTGAAAGGGATCCGAGGTTGGACCCGGTGCCGGCACTAAGGCCTGCTACCGGCCAACAGCACCAAGAGCTGGCCACCGCTTAGCCTTGTCCCTTTGACACACTGTGTTGGCGCTGTCCCTGTGGCACTTGTCTATTGGCTGTCAGTGAACGACAGGCTGATGATGAAGCTAGCCTGGCCTCGAAGGGTGGATCCGATGCCGGCACTACGGCCTGCTACCGTCCAACAGCACCAAGGGCCGGCCACCGCTTAGCCTTGTCCCTTTGACACACTGTGTTGGCGCTGGCGCTGGTCGTGGACCTCTAAGCCGGCCGGACCTCCGAGGAAGGCGAGAATGAGCCCTGTGTCGTGTTGCAGATGTCCGCCGAGGTCAAGGTGTACGACCCTGAACGCGACCGCGAGAAGGACTTCAAGGTCACCATCAAGTATGCCGCCACGATCAACATGGAGCACCTGATCAACAACAAGATGCACCTGGTGCCCCAGACCTCGATCCAAGCCCTCGACGTCATCCTCAGGAGCGCCCCTGCAAAGAGGTAGGCTGCGCTGCCGCCGAGGCGCATTGTCGTCTTGCCCAGTTTCTGAAATGGGTACTTTGGGTCAAGGGGTGGACGAATCCCATGGCAAGGTTGGGACATGGGGGCAGGGTCCACGTCAGGCAGGGTGCAAAGGGACAGGGTGGGTTCTTGGCACGCTGCAAGCTCAGCCATGGTGTGATTCATACCCCACGACCTCCAGGCAAGTTTGGGACATGGGACATGGGGGTAGGGTCCACGTTAGGCAGGGCGCGATGGGACAGAGTGGGTTCTTGGCACGCTGCAAGCTCAGCCATGGTGTGATTCATACCCCACAACCTCCAGGCAAGGCTGGGACGTGGGACATGCGGGCAGGGTCCACTTTATGCAGGGCGCGATGGACCGGCTAGATTAGTACTCTGGGGCCTCATAGTCCCAGGATTACTAGCGGTATATGCTGGCTAATTATTACCACCGCAGCACCAAGCAAAAACCCGGACCAATGCCGGCCGGATGATATAACACCGTTTTCAGCGACTCGTTAGACTCGTTTGACTTGACTCCTACTTTAACTCTGGCCCGGCCGGGATGTTTAGCACCATGGTAACCGATAGCTGTCGCTTGACGTATCAGATTCGTGTCGGTGAGCCGGTCGTACTTCACCCCGCCGGAAGGCCAGGCGGTGGACCTCGGCGACGGCATGGAGATGTGGCTCGGCTTCTTCCAGAGCGCCATCATGGGTTGGAAGCCGTTCGTCAACATCGACGGTAAGCACTTCCGTCGACTGGCTAAACGATTGATTCGGTTACTGAGAGCTAGATAGGCTTAGCTTGTCTCACTCATATTTGATGGGAATACTGGCACGTAACTCGTTGCGCATGATTATATTCCACGTCTGGCATTTCTGCTCTCTGATCTCATAGAAAAGGTATGCAAGAGAGTGTACTATGTGAATTAATTGAGGGAAGAACCATAGTTTTTTATCAAATTTGTGAAATAAACATTGTACGCAGGTACTATTCCTTCGCATGTACCAAACGTTGGTAGTTTGTACACCATGAGCAATTATTGGCCTGCATCTGCCATGTGCTGTTTCAGGATGATTACCAATGGAACCTAGTGCTTCTCGGAAGAAATATCTTCAACCAGCCATTTTTACAGTGTTTGTACCTTCATGCGTCCGATTTACCGACAAAATGTTATGCTTTTTTCACAATGACTCGCTGTTTCCCTGTCGGCGTACTAATGTTTGAACTACTGCGACTGCGAGACGAGCAACCCTATCAGATTGCCGGCGTCATCTTTGCAGTGGCCCACAAGGGATTCCCGAAGGTGCAGTCCTGCGACAAGACCATCATGGACCTGTTCGGCCGCAACCGCAACTTCAACCCCACTGCCAAGCTGCCGCCGATGATGGTGGACGACTTCCTGCGCTACATCCGAGGTGAGCGGTCCACTTTCCCTTTGTTTTTTCCCCGTTGTGTTTGCCCAGTCGTTTGGCGTCTCATCTGCAACATAAGCTTGGTTGAGATTTAGGTCTTAGTTCGCATGCACAAGTACAAGCTGCTAAAAAACGTGAAAATTGTTCACTGAGCGCTCTCAGTGACAGTAAGGTACTTCAAAACATTGGCGTGACAAAGACATATGTTTGTTGCACCGTGTTAAAAAAAAAATACTGCTCTCTGATTGGTTACAACTAGGGCTTCGCGAATGCAATTTGTGTTGCGTTGAAGATGAGCGTAGGTAGCGGTTTGTGTATAGCTGATAAAAAGGTATGCAGGCAGAAGTCCTATAAAACCATGGAGCACCAAGCCTGACCATTGCCTACTCGAAACTTGGAAATGCAGACGGATTGTGACGTTCCTTTGTTTCTCTCCGAGCTGTCAGATAGCGAAAAAATGCAGATTATGAACTCGTTGAGTAATGATACCATAAATACGTAAGACATAACTTATGCCCGAGGGTTCTTATTCGAGTGGAGATAAATTTCAGACGCAGATTTACTTTCAGTTACTTCCATAAACGAAATTGACTAAACTTCTGATAACTGTCAAACCTTTGCCTTGGCCAAACTTGGAGTCAACAAAGCAGGTAACCAAGGAAATTGAAGAAACCGGACTCTTATTGAATCAGGCGTCAAATCATGAAAAACCCGCTAAGAATATGTGAATAAAAACCAAACGGAAAGTCCTACCGACTTCAGATTTTCAAGCATAATAAATATGTATAAGGTCGACATGATTATAAGTTTTGGCGAAGATATGTCAAGAACTTTGACCTTTACAGAAGTTCAAAATTTTGACAAAAACTAAAAATTTCGTAAAAATGTATTTATGAAACCATTTCTGAACCGATCTTTTCCAAAAACTTGGAGGATCTAAGTTCAGAACAAAGGTAGGTCCTCTGAAATTTTCATCTTAATCGGTTCAGGCGTTTGGTCTGTAGAGCGCGCACAAACACACACATTACACACAAAAAAAAACATACATTTAAGTGGCATTTTTTTGGGGGTAGTGAAATTGAAGATTTTGCTCCGCTCATCAATAAGAATAACTTGGCAAGAGGTTGGAATATTCCAATTTGTTTATTCAGAACTTTACGGCTTGCGCCAATTGGGAGCACTTCCATGTGTTTTCTATGTTTTAACTTTTTTATTTGTTATTCTTATTGCTACTCTTATTCTTAAGGCTATTGGTGTGGTTGTTGGTTATTATTTCATAAAGCTTTATTTGAACTTTCAATTTCTATTTCATGGTTTTAAATCACACAATTTGTTGCTAAAAGTGTGAGGATTCTGTAGACCCTGGTTTTGTTGCTATCAGACAAATGATGTGACCAGAAGTTAGAATCCAGTAGGAGGTAAATTCTGCGCAGGAAGCGGCTCGAGTATACGCGGAATAATACGGCGTAACAGGTTTGTTGTACAATGCTTGAAAATACTAGATGAGTGAATATTTCCGAGATTTGCAAACGCACAATTTGTTGCCAAAAGTGTGAGGATTCCGAAGACTTGGGCTTCGTTACGAGCGGACAAAAGGTGTGGCCACAAGTTGGAATCCAGAAGGAAGTAAAATTTGAGCGGGAAACTGCCCGAGTAAACACTCACTCCAATAGTCTTAATTCAACTGTGTGTGTGCCTTAACAAGTGCATAATTTCAAGGTACGTTTTAGGTCAAACCTCCCTGAAACGTATAGATTTGCACCATAAAAATGCTCTAAATCAACATTTTCTGGGGATTGAACCCCCAAACCCCCCATTGTGTTGTCTCAAAGCGATGTAAATACAAGTTACGAGAATCCGTTGCTTCAATTGTGCCCCTCCCCCTCTCTCCGCAGAGCTGAAGGTGAACTACGAGATCCCCGGGCAGCCCAACACCAAGCGCACGTACCGCGTGAACGGCGTGGCCAAGTGCTCGCGCGAGCAGTACTTCGCGATGGACGACGGCAAGCAGGTCTCGGTGGAGCAGTACTACGCCGTCGCCAAGAAGTACACGGTCCAGTTCCCATTCTTGCCGTGTCTGGACGTCGGATCGCCGACCCGGGAGAAAAAGATTCTGGTGCCGTGCGAGGTAAGACTCTTGTTGGTTAAATAAGGCTAGGCTAGGCCAGCGTATGTTATGTTTTGTAAAGCTGGCTAGGTTAGCTCAGGCTAGGTTGCACTACGACATGCTTGGTTTGTTCAGACTACGCTAGTGTAGGTTCGGTCACGTTTAAATAGGCCAAATTTGGTTAGGTTAGGCTAGGCTTGGTTAGGGTAGGTTAGGTTAGCATTGCTAAGAAATACAGGGTTGGGAAATACTGATAGAATAAGCTACTGGTTACTTGCATGGTGACATGACCTAGCCTTAAGTTATCCTGGTACCAACACATATGTCAGTGAATAAGAAGTTTCCTGGAAGGGAGCCGAGAGTGAACCCGGTGCCGGCTGCTACCGTCCAACAGCACCAAGGGCCAGCCACCACTAAGGAATCAAGAGGAATCTGAGAAATTAGGCAAAAATTGCAAGGTACCGCAGGCCGTAAAGCCAAGTGTGGAATTTCCGTGTCTTCCTTGGCGTAACGCCGACTGCCCTGGCTTTCCAGCTGTGCACGCTGGTTGGCGGCCAGGTGCTGATCAAGAAGATGACCGAGATCCAGACGTCGAACCTGATCAAGCAGGCGGCCACCAGCACCGACGACCGTCGCCGCAAGATCATGGACGCCCTGCGCAAGGTGGACTTCAACTCCGACCCGTCCGTCAAGGAGTTCGGGCTCAACGTCAGCGGCACGTTCGAGCGGGTGGAGGCTCGCGTGCTGGAGCCACCCAAGCTGCAGTACAAGGTGAGGCTGCACGGTGAAGGGGTCGTGGGACCACAGACACAAGGTGAGGCTGCACGGTGAAGGGGTCGTGGGACCACAGACACAAGGTCACCCAGACATTCTATCTTACAGGGGTACGACTACGGCAAAAGTTAGCTGCTAGTAGTTAGATTTTCCACTCTCTTACTATAGTACGTCTCAGGTTCGGAAGTCCACAGAGCGGTTTTTATACTTCCGCGAGAACCCTCGTTTTGCATACCCCTTACTCTCCCATTGTGTAGAGTTGGCCGATGTCGGTCTGGATAACTTGTTTTCAAAACAATAATCGGTTCGGTGCGGTCTTTGCTGCCTGGTCATTAATACTAGGGCGAACGCAATTTGTGTTGCGTTGAAGATGAGCGTAGCGGTTTGTATATTGCGCATGAAAAGATTGAGGCAAAAAGCCTATGAAAATCATGGAGCAGCAAGCCGGAACAGTGCTTTCTCAAAAATTCTGATCACTTAAAAATGTAAACGATTCTGACCTTTCTTTGTTTCTGTCCGAGCTGTCGGGTAGCGGAAATATGCTCATTTTGAGATCATTGAGCAATGTTCTAATATCTGTCAAATCTTGAAGTCAACTTCAAGTCCAAAAATCTGGTGTGATGTTTCGATTTGGTTCCGATGGTTACTAAAGGCAATAATCGAAATTGGCAAAATTTGATAACAATACGCACTTTTAAATAAGTATCCCTACTTTACCAAACATCCCCAATTGTCGAATATTGCTATTTTTTCTGTTGTGAAGGGAAGAGGTATGGAGGATTTTCTTGAAAAACGCAGGGGGTCTAAGTTGAGAACAAAAGTAGACATCCTGAAAATTTTATCCCACTCGAAGCAGGCGTTTGGCCTGTAGAGCGCGCGCAAACACACATACAAAAAAAAACAAACAAACAAACAAACACACACAAGTGCTTTTTTTTAGCAGTAGTGAAATTGATGATTTCGCTTCGCTCGCTTCGCTCGCTACGCTCATCAATAATATCATTGCATACCTATACAAATCTATAATGAACGATCAACAAACTGAGTGATCAGTCAATATAATATTCCTAGTGATTTACGAAATCTTAATTCTGCTCCGATTTTTAAATTTCAAAGTGATGTACAGGTTATTTTTTTTGCCGGGATTAATAATTCTTCGCATTTAACGTCACATAAACAGTGCGAACTATCTCAAGTAAAAACGATTAAATTGATTGCGAAACAGGTAGCAGCCCCTTTTTCCCGCACCTTTTTGTTGGAGCTGGCAGCGACCCACTGCTACCTTTAACAAAGGCTGCGCAAAGTTGCAGTACCTTTCCTATGTCCCGGGGCGCTGCCAAAAGAACCTGAGACGTACTATAAATCAACTACGCGAAAGCCCTCCGCCGGCAATAATAGTTTCCCGGCAGTCAAGGGATGGAGCCACTGTTTGTTGTAATATCACCTGTAACCAAGGTAACTGTAACCACCTGTGGAACAATGGGTTCCTTGACTATATTGACCTTGTGCCATGGCCTGGTAGATGAAGCCATAACTGTAACCGCCTGAGGAATATTGGGTTCCTTGATTATCTCGTAGATTATTGATGAGCGTAGTGAGCGAAGCGAGTGGAGCGAAATCTGCGATTTTGCTACCCCAAAAACAAAGTCACTTGTGTACAGGTTTTGTTTTGTTTTTGTATGTGTGTTTGTACGCGCTCTGCAGACCAAACGCCTGAACCGATTTGAATGAAAATTTAAGAGGGTCTACAATTGTTCTCAACTTGGACCCTCTACGTTTTTGGACAAGATCGGTTCAGAACATTTTTAATAAATCAGTTTTTACTAAATGTTCGATTTTTTTCAAAATTTTGAATCTGTCAATTTCAAAGTTATTTACACATTTTTACCAAAACTTAAACAAACATGTGGATATTTCTTCGAGGGTGATAGCTCAACTGACGTCAAAAACGTGAACAGAACCAACTGTTTTTAAGCCTAGGTTAAAAAACGACAACTGGTTCTGTTCACGTTTTTGACGTCAGTCGAGCTATCACCCTTGAAGAAGTAACTAGGGTGTGTATTGAAACGTCGTCATCCAGTGATACTTTTATTTGGCATTCAAATCCCAGTGTGAAATTTTGTGTTTTTCAAAACTAGTGCTAAAGATAGGACATAGTAGACACGAGTCTAAGAAGTTTAACTAATCTAGTGTTGTGTTTCGCTGGCAGGACCCCGCCCCCGTGACCCCGTTCAAGGGCGTTTGGCAGAACAAGCTGTTCGTGGCTGGCATGTCCTTGGAGCGCTGGACCGTGCTCAGCATGGCGCGATGGACGCGCGACGACAACATTAAGTGAGTTTTCAGACGACTCTTTAAAGTCCAATTCACGCGGTAGCATTTTTGATCAAAGTCTGCCACAGCTCTGTTAAAATAACACAGCTACATTTCATATTTTATCTTCATATTATTACATCAAATTACGTAAATTTATATTTTTGATGAGCTTAGCGAGAGAAGCGAAATCTTCAATTTCACTTTTGTTGTCAATTTAACTAACCCTAAAAAAAAGCGCCATTTTTGTTTTTTGTAGCTGTTTGTTTGTGTGTTTGTTTGCGGACTGCTGGCCAAACGTTTGAACCGATTTTGATGAAATTTTCAGAGGTTCTTTGGTAGGTTCTCACTTAGACGCTGTGCTCTTCGTTCGCGTTAGGTTCGCACACCCCAAATTTTCCACGAACAAATTTTTCCTGTTCATGTATTAGCCTCAGTGCAGTGGTCAGTTTAAAAGTGCTTTGTGGGTATTAAAATTACATCTATCTACTTTTCTAACTACAACTATGCAACGGACTGACGATGGTGTTGTGTGTTCAGCAACTTTGTGAAGCAGGTCCAGCAGCAGGCCAAGCAGATGGGCATGAAGATGGATCCCCCAACGGGCGCGGTCACCACCAAGATCGAGCCGCACCAGACGGCCCAGCTGCAGCAGTTCATGGACCGCTGCCGCAAGGACAAGATCCAGCTCGTGTTCGTCGTCGTGCAGGATCAGGGGAACAGTTACGGTGAGCAGAAAACAGTCAAGAAGACAAGCGGTAGAGACGAGAATTCTTTGCAATTGCATGTTTTTATTTAAGCATCAGAGTCTGTGCACAAACGTGGATATATCCGATTTGGACATCACTGATTCCAAATATATGGTTTTAATTTAGCATTTTTTGGCATTTTTTAGAGGATTGCATAGTTAGAGTTTTTACTGCATAAACTGCATGTATTTCGCCACTTTTGAAAATTTTTTGAGTATTTTTGACAAAAATTGTCATAAAACAACGCATTTTTTAGTTTAAAAAAAATATTATTTTGGCCCGTAAACCATCGAAGGTAATGTTGAGTTTTTCAACATATGTAAGCAAATAACAAAGTCATTACAGAAGATTAAAGACATGCGGGCTTATTTAAGACAAGTTTCCACTTACATACTAGGGGTCGTTGGAGGGAAGAATCCTAGCTACGATTTCATATGGTGTTAAAACTGTCATGTCACACGGAGTTTTCGATTTTGGGCATGAGAACAATCTAACACCTAAGCAGCGTGCAATGCTCAAATACTGCCCGATTACATCTGTTGATGCAGAGAGGTCCTTCTCAACATACAAACGCATACTAGCAGACAGGCGACAAAATTGGACGCCAACAAACAAAGAACTGATGTTGGTAATTCAATGTCGTGCAGCAAGAAATCAGAACATTAACAAGGCTTGATTTTTTTTCTTTCTCCTCCGTGCCGCAAACTAGGACGTTTGCACGGTTTTGCACAATTGCATATTCGAGCATTTGTTTCTGCGTATTTCTGAGATTTTTCCTGCATTGAATTCTTGTCTCTAGAGGTTAGTCAAGTAAATCAAGAGTGTGCATTTTCTCTGGCAAAGTACTCGGCAGTTTGCTACTTCATTTAAACTGAGAAGCATGCATTTGCCATAAGAACAAACGACCTTATTGCAATTTAAGAGTGCTCCTCACGGTTAATCCTTCTTTGCCCTCCTCCTCTTAAACGTTGAACGCAGAGGTCCAATCGAACTCTGAAGATGAAGGAAGAGCATATTATCTACCTAGTCAAGGGACATCACCACAATTGGATGTTTAAAAAAATTTGTATGGTGCAAACTTTCTAAAATTGTTTAACTGAGCTCATTTAGACGATTTTTGAAAGTTTGCACGATACACATTATTAAAAATATCAAATTTTGGTAATGTCCCATGACTAATTAATATGTACTCTTCCTTCATATACCTACTGGTAGGTTTATTGAAATTAAAGATTTAAATACATTTACGGGCTCATTTCCGTGTTCGATTGGACCTCTGCATTCAAAGTTCAAGTGGGGATGGGGGTGGGGTTGATAGGATTAACCGTAAGGAGCACTCTTAAGCATATGACGACATTGTTGCTGCACATCACATACAACCTCCTTGCAAACGAAACCATGTAACTTCAACACATGTCCCAGACTCTATTTCTTCAGTTACCCCTTTTCAGCCTTTATTCACGTACGATTTCTTTGCCAGAAGATAGCCATTGAAATTCTGTTTCATTTGGTGTAATAAAATTTTAAAAACTTTGTAACATACGACCGTGTGCTTTTGAGGTGACGAACTAAATGTGTGCCCATAAAGTTACGTTTACAGCGATGCAAAGCGACGGCGTCGCCGAGCGTGTCGCTTCGCAACCAAAAAGATCAACATATTCCATGTCAGTCGTTGCGAAGCGACAGGGTCGCTAAGCTCTGTGACGTCACCACGAACGGCCTTCTGATTGTCTACGACTCCGTCGCTTCGCAACGCTGTAAACGTAGCTTTAAGTGTCGAGGCCAGTACCTATGAGATAAATTCTGTGCGGGAAAAAGTCCGAGTACACCGCTCATTGAATCAACTTTATTTGTGATCCGGATTGCGGAGCCTTGTAATGATGTCAGTGCCGTCTCTTTGCAGGCAAGGTGAAGCAAATGTCTGAGCTGACCGTGGGCCTTCTAACGCAGTGCCTCAAGAACAGAACGCTGGACCGCATGAACCCAGCCACCTGCGGGAATATCCTGCTCAAGGTGAGACGGCAATGTGTTCAGACTAGATCTTTCAGCTCGGTGTCATACGCCAGATCCGGCTACTCAGATATTCAATTTAAGGCCAAGGTTAGCTGGCAGAAATCTTGTGGAGAGGGCTCCCTCAATTGCAACATTCTTCTCAGAGCTCTGCAAGTTTAACTTGTAGATGAAAATTCTATCACAAGGTGCAGTCAATAGACTAATTAATGGATTATTTGGTTGGCAGCACTAGGGTACACCGAGTGCAGTTCATTTGTTCGATTGGGGTGTTCCTCTGCACTAGTGCACACCAAATCACGCTCGATTGGGAGGTCTACCCGCACTCGGTGTTCACTTTTATGCACTGACAATTTTGACGGTGTAGGATAGAGTAGAACTGTCACTGTCACTTCATCTTCATCCAAGATTTATGGACATAAATAAACACATTCTTAAAGTTTAATGATGAGATTTATAAAGGAAAAACAGGATTGGAAAGGTTTATGTCGCTGAAAAAGTAACAAAACAAGAACCAAAATGCCAAATATCTTTTCCGCTATTTTCCACGCGCTCCAGGAGGCTTACCCGCGTTTTGTGCGCGTATTCGGTTGTGACTGCACTGACAGCTGCACTGACCGAGATCATGTCGTCACACTGCACTTTCCAGTGCACACTCAGCGCATCCCAACCGAACTCGCCATCAGTCATTACAGTCCTTACATTTCCCTCCCATAAACATCCTTTTCTTGCGCAGGTGAACGCGAAGCTGAACGGCCTGAACCATCACTTTGCCGAGATCTCGAAGCCGCCGTGTCTGAAGGTGCCGTGCATGATCGTGGGCGCCGACGTCACCCATCCGCCGCCCGACCAGACCAACACGCCGTCGGTGGCCGCCGTGAGTACCACCACTTTGACGAGACCTCGAAAAACCACTGCATAAATGCAGATTAAGTGGGATCATAGAGATCTGATAGACCTAGACGTATTAGATGATTCATCATTGGTATTGGCTAGCCCAGTGCTTAAGCAAACAATTTTCTTTCTCATCAGATAATAGACATTCAACAACTGATTGCATGAATTATTGTGTGTGCATAATTCATCCAAACTCGACGCTTTGACCCCAGTTTGACCGCAGAGGAAAACACGTAGTGTCAAAAGAATTCATTCCTTTTATCTTCACGGCATCATGGCATACTAGTTGCCTATCCCGTACCGGAGCAGTGATCGAACCTTACCTACTTAATTTGTATTCTTTAACCTTGGCACTTCAGAGCAGTGATCGAACTTTACTTAATTTGAATCCTTAACCTTGGCACTTCAGAGCAGTGATCAAACCTTACCTTATTTGTATCCTTAAAACCTTTGCACTTCAGAGTAGTGATTGAGCCTTACTTAATTTGTATCCTTTAACCTTGGCACTTCAGAGCAGTGATTGAGCCTCACTTAATTTGTATCCTTTAACCTTGCCACTTCAGAGCAGTGATCGAACGTTACCTTATTTGTATCCTTAAAACCTTGGCACTTCAGAGCACTGATCGAACTTTACTTAATTTGTATCCTTTAACCTTGGCACTTCAGAGCAGAGGTCAAACCTTACTTACTTTGTATCCTGTAACCTTGGCACTTCAGAACAGTGATCGAACCTTACTTAATTTGTATCCTTTAACCTTGGCACTTTATAGCAGTGATCAAACTTTTCTTAATTACTACCTTGGCACTTTATAGCAGTGATGGAAGTTTCAATTGCATGCGCGTGCTTACCCCAGGTGTGCGCCAGTTTCGAGCCCAAGGCCTTCAAGTACAACATCCAGTACCGACTACAGCCCGCCCGCATGGAGATCATCGAGGACCTGGAAGCCATCATGCGCACGCAGCTGCTGTACTTCCTCGAAGCCACCAAGGGCCACAAGCCCCAGCGCATCATCTTCTATCGTGACGGAGTCTCCGAAGGACAGTTCCAGGAGGTCAGTGTGCCGATATTACTTTGTATTCAGTTTTTGAGACGGTAGCATGTGCGCTTGTATAAAATGGAGGAAGGATGCCAACTCTCTGTCCCAGTCAGAAGGGTTATCACATCAGTCACTTATTGTTATCTCTAGTCTCATAGCACAACTGATTCAACAAGTGTGAATTAATGAAATTTTACTAGTTTAAAATATGTTTAATTCATAATTAATCCTTTCAATTATCATCCTAGTTTTGTAAATCCCAAATTCAGTAGATATCTGCTCCTAAATTGAAGGTACCAATCGAAATCCCCACTATAGTCTACCTACCTACCCGATGGAATAGGCTGACAGTGGTGACGTGAATCTCGCAGGTGCTCAACAAGGAGTTCCAAGCCATCCGCCGCGCGTGCTCTTCGCTCGAGGCCGGTTACGAGCCGCTCTTGACGTTCCTCGTCGTGCAAAAGCGCCACCACACGCGGCTCTTCCCGACCAATCCCAGGGACTCACAGGACCGCAACATGAACGTTCCCGCGGGAACCATCGTCGACACAGTCATCACCCATCCCACCGACATGGACTTCTATCTGGTGTCGCACGCCAGCATTCAGGTGAGTAGCCTGGAAGGGAGCCGAGGGTGGACCCGGTGCCGGCACTGAGGCCTGCTACCGTCCAACAGCACCAAGGGCCGGCCACCGCTTAGCCTTGTCCCTTTGACACACTGTGTTGGTGCGGTCCCTGTTGCACTGGTCTATTGGCTGTCGGTGAATGACAGGCTGATGATGATGAAGTTAGCCTGGGATGGAAGGGAGCCGAGGGTGGACCCGGTGCCGGCACTAAGGCCTGCTACCGTCTAACAGTACCGAGGGCCGGCCACCGCTTAGCCTTGTCCCTTTGACACACTGTGTTGGCGCTGTCCCTTTTCCCTTTGGCAGTGATCGACTGGCAACTAACTTAGCAAGCTCGAAATCAAAGGGATGCCTTGTACAGAGTTCAGGTAGTTATACCCAAGCCTTGCCAGCTGTCACCACGCTGTCAGATCAACACTGTGTTGAAGATAATGTTGTTACACTAGAATTAATTTGAGTTTGCCACTTTTTGGGGATCTCATATCATAGAGTACCATACCATAGAATCAAATGATTAAGTTTTTGTCATTACCAATAAAAACTTAATTTATCATTACAATTTATTAACTATTTTACTCTTTACAAAGCGTAAAAGAGTCCAATGATACTTTACTTCAAAGTCCACTAGGCTGTGGTAATCTTAGGCTATCACGACTGTATGTGTTGTTTTTTGAAAGTTTTAATACCTACAGCCGATACCCTAGTAGGTACCTACATTCTAAATATGTTAATAACATATTTGATGGGTAAAATATTCCCCTAGTTTGTTTGTTTATATATTCATGTTTATCGTTTGTCGTACCGAAGCAGTGAGAGCTGGCACGGCATTCTAGTTGCCTATCCCGTACCGGAACAGTGAGAGCTGTCACGGCATACTCGCTGCCTATCCCTTACCGGAGCAGTGAGAGCTGGCACGGCATACTAGTTGCCTATCCCGTACCGGAGCAGTGAGAGCTGGCACGGTATACTAGTTGACTATCCCGTACCGTAGCAGTGAGAGCTGGCATGACATACTAGTTGCCTAGCCCGTACCAGAGCAGTGAGAGCTGGCATGACTTACTAGTTGCCTAGCCCGTACCAGAGCAGTGAGAGCTGGCACGGCATACTAGTTGCCTATCCCGTACCGGAGCAGTGAGAGCTGGCACGGCATACTAGTTGCCTATCCCGTACCGTAGCAGTGAGAGCTGGCATGACATACTAGTTGCCTAGCCCGTACCAGAGCAGTGAGAGCCGGCACGGCATACTAGTTGCCTAGCCCGTACTGTTGCAGTGAGAGCTGGCATGACTTACTAGTTGCCTAGCCCGTAGCGGAGCAGTGAGAGCTGGTACGGCATACTAGTTGCCTATCCCGTACCGTAGCAGTGAGAGCTGGCATGACATACTAGTTGCCTAGCCCGTACCGGAGCAGTGATCGAAGCTTACATAATGTCTCCTTTAACCGTGGCACTTCAGACACGAAAGTATTTGACATATCGGAAATTGGTCTGCAAGCAATCTAACAGTTTGTACGCGTGTTTGCAGGGCGTGGCGAGACCAACCAAGTACCGCAGACTCTGGGACGACAGCAACATGTCGGAGGACGAGCTGGAGATGCTGACGTACTACCTGTGCCACATGTTCACGCGGTGCACGCGCTCGGTGTCGTACCCGGCCCCAACGTACTACGCACATCTCGCTGCGTTCCGCGCCAGGGCGTACATCGACGCGTGAGTTGAGATGACGAGTTTTTTATATGGGGGGGGGGGGGGGGGGGTCAACAATGGTGGTGTTAAAAACAATATTTTAAACTGGGATTTTTATGGTAAATAAAAGTCTCACTGGATTTCCTGTCTCTCTGGGAAACCAGGGAGACGTATTTCTATTTTGCATTTAAATCCTAGTTTGAAATTAGTCATTTTGCACTTTGGTTTAATTTTTCTCTCGTATGGTAGGTACTTTTCTTTTTGCTCCTAGCGCTGCTAACGTAATGATGTAATACGACGAGGTTCCCGCAATTGTTAAAACATTAATAAGTGACGAAAAGGCACCCTGTGCTGTTTAATCCTTGTTTTTGATAATTTCGATCATGAATTGATTATTTATAGTCGTTTTTAAAAGCCATTTCTTTTTTGATTTGAGAATATATACTTTTTTACATCCCCAATATTTAAGCTGTTAAAAATCATTCTTTTGTTAGAAATACTATAGCTACTGTGTTTTGAATAACGTGTAGTCATGTGACCTATATTCCAGCTGCATACCCTGATAAAGTTAACCTGCAATGTCTACATTAACTTAAGAGGCCTCCATGCCTATAATCTGCTTATCGCAGCATAAGATAACAATCACAACAATCTTGGCAAGCGCGGACACATAAATAATTAACAGTCTCGGAGATAAATGCAATTAAAATGTTCCGAGAATCACAGATTAGAACGAACACATAACATCAAATGTAAAAAACATGTAATTTCTTGTATATTGAGTTGTAATTAACACGATAGGGTTCGATTTTGATAGCTGATTACAATCGATGTTGAATCAAAGTTTTCGTGCTCCAAATGGCCATTCTACAAGACTTTCAAGACTTTCTGAAATTTCCGTGGAGTCATAAAAATTAATGCGCGCTCCAAACGTCGGACTCGGCTATAATCCGCTGCATCCGCTTTGCTCGACGCAACTAACAAAAAAAGCAACAGAATGATTCTTGTTGACAATTCCGTAGAGGGTGATTGCTAAAAATTTGTGGCGCAGACCCTTACGTGTGGCATAAAAAGAGGGTCTAAATGTGCTCGGTAATCGTTGAAAAGAAAACTCTGCATAGCGAAAGAGTGCACACTGTTTCGGGTCTAAATCTTTTTCCAAAAAAGATTTAATGGATATCGTTTCACAATCGATGTCTAGAGCTCATTTAGGCGATTTTTTTTAAATTGCACCATACACATTTTTGAAAACATCAAATTGTGTAGATGACCCAAAATTAGATATACTCTTCCTTCATCTACTGGTAATTTCAAATTAAAGATTGGAATACATTTAGGGGTTCATTTCATGGATCGAGTGAACCTCTGCATTCTACGTTTAAGTGGGGGTGGGGGTGAAAGGATTATCTGACTACAGGACTCTTAACGAGTTGTGACCGCGTGTTTGACTTGGTTGTGATTCTTTAGTTTTTGTCACTTAAAACAACCTGAGAGAGTCGCGAAACGTTGGGAAAACGACTTTACTTAGCACACATGCACCCAATTTCAACGTGTCTTTTCGAAAACTTGCCCCTGTGTTGTCACTAACGGCCAATGCCTTGGGACGTTGCAGCGGAGACCACATCAGGATGGGCAACCTTGCGATGGAGCAGAAGAACCGCACCATCCGGGAAGAGATCATCAAAGGCAGCCCCATGTTCTTCGTCTAAACTGCGCGCGAAACGACGTCCACAATGAAACTATAACGTTCAGAGCTGGCGATTCTGTACCTCATTACAGTCTGCTTTACTCGATTGATTGCCTCTATCGATTTGCTCTTTGATATTGATAAAATAAAATGGCCGAAAACTGACAGGTCAGTCTTCTTGAACGTTTCACTCACAGGAGCTAAGAATAAGTTCTAGGACTGTGATTGACCAAGATTTCTTACCATTTTTAAATCAATTTGGTTTCAGTGTGGTTGCACCAATCCATAGCGAGCGCAATCTGAGAGAGGAAGCAATTGTTTCATTATGTTAACTATTTGCTCATCGCACTGTGCACTCAGTGCGCACTGGTTTACTTCAATTGAAATTGCCATTCGACAGGCCAAAGTTAACTGATTTCGGCTATGTAATTGTTGTTAGATACTGTCAGCTTTTGACGTCATTTTTCTGTGTCTAAGGGATAGCAATAGGTTGGAAGATGGTTTTCATTCATCCGATTTTGCTCTCTTGTGAGATTGTCGAACGCTTCTAGGTTTTTGGACACTAGCTTATTCCGAGGCTTGGTTTCCTGCTTGTTTCAGTTCCTGCCAGCAGTTAAGTTTTTGGTGAGACTCATTTTTCGGAACGTTATATTTTGATTTGTAAGGTTCGTGATTTTTCAGTGTGGTGGGGGTTTGTTTGGCAAGTCATGGGGATATATTTCAGCAATCATTCTTACTTTCATTCTACTACTATAATCATTCTACTCTAAGTGTGATACATGCAGAAAAAATGTATTCCAACTTCCAAATGTCAAATCAAGTGCATGGATTGTGAAACACTTTTTCGGTGCTTTTAAAGTCCACAACTGCTGCCTTATTAACGGCCCAATGAGGTTCAAGATTTTTAAAGAGTTTTTGCCTGGAAATGACCGAAACAAGCAAGGAGCAAGACATTCACATAAATATATCACATAATCTTTTTTAAGATGTTTGCATTAATTTTGAGACAATCTGTTTTTGTTTATGGTGTGTTATTTGTCAGGGCTACCATAGTGAAGTGGGAGGTTAGAATGGCCACCTTTTTTAAGGTTGTAAATCCCTTCTAGCATTTTGATGGGGTTCCCAAAACGGGGCCTCTCATCACAAAGAAATGTCTACTGTGTTGAAATCAACACTGCGTGAATGAACTCCTTATTTCAGCAAAGACTGCTCGAGTCTCGACTATTTTGAGTCATTTATGGGCCCGATAACTTGACTCGTAATTGAGCCGAGAACACCTCTATTTTCAACGTCGCCGACAAAACAAAATTAATCTTTCTCGTCTGGTTTTATTTCCGGTCAGGTTATCGGGAAGGTCCCATGGCGCATGGTGATATAAGAGTTAATCTAGTTATATGTGCACTTGTTAGCAACATGTTCTAGATGATTAGGGAGGCGGGCAAATCGTGACTAGCGGCGTTTCACGTGAGGAATGCGTTTGCGGTGGATTTGTGTTGGCGTTGACACTGTTGTGGGTTTGTTGCCTGCTTCTCCAGTTCTCTGGAGTACCGGCCAGATGGCACGCTCGGATCGTCCAAAGAACTCAAATGGATTGATTTTATATTTAATCTCATCTGTGATTCTAGAAAAATCGTAGTTATTTCTTATTAGTTATTATGTATAAATATTCTATAGATTATGCCTGCATTACTAACATAGCAAATATTTTTTCGATTTTTTCCTCAGAGCTGTACCTACGGGTAACATTTCATAAACTAGTAACAAACCTCTTACGTATATATATTATTTTTTGTTGTTATTGTAATGATTATATAGATGAACGTGGTCAACCTACGGGACGATTCATTGCCTAAACGGACCTGTGTGCTGATTACGTAACTTTTACGTTCGCTGCTATGAGTTTTGGTTATTAAAACCCCTCTGGGTGTCGTTGATATTTTCAACTTTGAAAGAAGGCAATTTAGACATTCATTGCCAAATTGCATCTTTGAAAATTGAAAAAGAAACTATATACCTAGATAATAATTTCCAACAACTTTTCAAAATATTTTCTTGTCTCACCTGAAATATAATAACTAAATCAAAGTTCAAGCTATCTTCAATCAATCTACCTGCCATGAAATATCCCTTCTATAACAATTTAACTGGAAATGCAATGTCAGCAGTATCGCATTAAAGGATGGGTAACTGACGTTTCATTCTTATAATGGTTAATGGCTGATTATTGCCATGAGCTATATTGTGCTGGCACCAGGTTCACCCTCGGTTCCCTTCCAGGTTGCTGTTCAATGTAGAGTTGATGGGTTTCCAAGTTGTCTGCCAGTGCAATGCCCTCCTACTACCTGTTGACTGCAGAGTTTTACACCAGGCGAATATGACATGAGGGCACAGGGAACGCTTTGGGTTTTGCTGCTGGAGATGTAAGAGGGCATGTTGGCTTCTATAAGTGTGTAGATCACTGCCCAGGGTCGACCCAGTTCCAAGGGATATTTGAGTTAGGATACAAAAGTTTCCACTGTGTACCATTTCCATTATTTGACGTGATTTGTGGAATTACAAAAAGTGCTGAATCAAGGTAAAATTGTATTTGCAGTTCACAATTCAAATCCCCGCCCCCGTAAGGAATGTTATGTGCCTTAAGTGTTACCTTCTTTTAAAAAAATTCAAGACAGATTCACCTTCACCTACCTCACCAGTTTACCTATCAGTTCCTATCTTAATGTCTATTTCTGGTTGGAGTCTTGTGCTAGGTATTTTCATTGTTCACACATTTTCTTTTTCCACAAAGCAGTACTTTCAAGGATACTCGAAGTAACTTTCAATTGAGATATTCAGCAGATTTCATCGATGCATTTGCGAGATCGTTTCAATGGAAACAGCTATTATACGGTTTTACTACAATGATAAAGTTCTGCAAGGGAGGATTTGGATTTCATGTAAGTTGGCGGGCTGGAAACAAAACGCACTCTGATTCGTCAGTGGTAGTTTCTACTGTCGTGGGGGTTGCAGCTTGCAGGAGGGACAGGTTTGCGTAGCTGTCAAATAGACAAAAGTTTTCGTACGTTGGTTTTATTTGGTTTCATCTGAACATTTTAAAAGTTTTGGTTACAATAATGTGAATTCTTTTAGGGGCTTGTTTCCTCTTGAAACCAACTAGCTTAGGGCACTAGTCTAGTTTAAAGTTAAACGGAACCCTTAGCTTTCAGTACTTTTAGGTTATAAAGCTACAGGTAATATCAGCGGCACCAGGAAACTTAAACTCTGTGGCAGGATAAGAGATGCCGAACAGAAATTGTACCTGTATCGTACGATCAGGTACCAGCCACTGGTGAGTTTATTTTCCAGATATACCTTCTAATTGTTCTTTCGTCACGTGTGTACCGGTGTACGTACCATAAAAATAGATTGCTAACGTACTACCACCATTGCTCTACCACCATCGAGTACTAACCTGAGTACCTAACCTAACCGTGAGTACTACCCACCCCTACCTAGCTAGAAAGAGATACACAATAAGTCACCAGCACAAGAGCACTATTCAGAAATTGCCTGACATTCTTTTTAGATCATGTTTTTATATCCAGTTAAAAATAAAAGAAAACAAGGTAAAAGATGTCTTTGATGATCAACGAGAGCATGTACTGTGTTACAATACTATAAGAAAAGAGCATTGTACCAATCTAGTTTTGTTTGTTTCAGAGATGCGGCTGACACTTACCAGAGGGCTGACGGCAGCCGCATTGACGGTGGGACTGCTGCTGACATGGTCATTGTTCCGATCACAGCCAAACTTCACACAGACATGTCACCATCCCGAGGAGTTCACTGCTAAGCTGCACGAGCTTGCCAGTCGCACGCATCTCGTGCTCAAAGCCAATGGTAAGTTCGTGATTGAACATGCCATTCTTGTAGATACGCAAGGTTTTTCCTCGAAATTTTGGTTGACAGTCGAATAAGCACATAATATTATTCAAAGATCAGAGGCTGGTGCAAAGAGGCTTTTATACCCAACAGTCACCATGCTAAGACCCAGGACCACAGACAGTATACCCAGGTAGCCTTTCATATCTATAGCAACGGCTACAAGAGGAAATTTTCGCTGTTGAAGCCTCGTTGTTGCATGGCAAGGGAATGCATGGCTAGGAAATGCGTGGCTAGGAAATGCATGGCTAGGAAATGAATGGTTTGGAAATGCTCTGTACAGCTGCTATGACTCAACAAGAAAGACTCGGCAGTGAAAGGGTGAACGCATCTCTTGTCCGCCAGGCCTGACGCACTGGTTGTGCCTCGACGCTCTCTGGGGCCAGATCCGCCTGTCGCGCGCGTTGCCGTGGGCGACGGTGGTGGAGCTCTGCGTGCGCAACGAGGAGCTGTCTCGACGCGACGAGGTGGCGCTCATGCTGGCGTTCAAGCAGCGTCGCCTGGCGCTGACCTACGACAGCGCTGACGGCGCTTACAAGGTCACCGACCCGCACGACGACGTGGGCGCCGCCGTGATGCTGATTGTCTTCGAGGAAGCGCCGCTGGTACGTAGAGGCAACTTAGCACCGTACACTGGCTTCAAAGTTCAAACGCACATAGAGGTACCCAAGGAAAAATTCAGACCTGTAGGTTCATTTTTCTTGCGAAAACTTGAGTTCGTATTTTTTTCCCGTTACTTCTGTGGCTAGGCTGTTGGCCAAGGCCGAACTAAGTAAAGATTAGATTAGTCCTAACCCAATCACAAGACACTTTGATGGCTTGACCATTTGCCAACATGATTGCTTACTGCTTTTATTGGGGTAATACTAATAATTAAAAAATATCTAATTTTAGCTTAAGTGGAGATGCACTGGCATCTTCAGAAATGCAAAAATGCAAAATGCCGCTTGCTAAACCTTGTATTGAATGAACTATTTAGTATTTTGCATTCTTAATATCATAAATGCCTATCAAAATGCACATACCTAATATAATACCTATCACATACAAAAAAAAACAAACAAACAAACAAACAAACAAACACACACCAAGTGTTTTTTTAGCAGTAGTGAAATTGATGATTTCGCTTCGCTCGCTTCGCTCACTACGCTCATCAATAAATGTTGCAATTTGTGTTGCGTTGAAGATGAGCGTAGCGGTTTGTATATAGCGCAAAAAAAGATTAAGGCAAGAAGCTTATGCAAATCATGGAGCAGCAAGCCGGACCAATGCTTTCTCAAAACTTCTGATCACTTGAAAATGTAAACGATTCTGACCTTTCTTTGTTTCTGTCTGAGCTGTCGGGTAGCGGAAATATGCTCATTTTGAGATCATTGAGCATTGTGCATGTTAATACATAGATGTATTATATGCCCAAGGGTTTTTATTGGGTTTTATTCGGTTGGGTTTTATTGGGAAAAATCTGGTGTGATGTTTCGATTTGGTTTCGATGGTTTCTATAGGCAAATCGAAATTGGGAACATTTGAAAAAAAACACGTACTTTTAAATAAATTTCCGTACTTTTCCAAACATGCCCAATTGTCGAATTTTGCTCTTTTTTCTGCTTTGAAAGTGAAGGGTGTGGAGGGTTTTCTTGAAAAAGGCAGGGGGTCTAAGTTGAGAACAAAAGTAGACACCCTGAAAATTTCATCCCACTCGAAGCAGGCGTTTGGCCTGTAGAGCGCGCGCAAACACACATACAAAAAAAAAAAAAAAAACAAACAAAAACACACCAAGTGTTTTTTTTAGCAGTAGTGAAATTGATGATTTCGCTTCGCTCGCTACGCTCATCAATAAATGCCTATCAAAATGCACATACCTAATATAATACCTATCAGAAGTTAGAGCACTTGATGCAGTCTACGATGCCTGGAGTACAGCGTCCGGCCCCGTTTGGTTCCCCCGAACGCCTGCAGGTGGGAATGCTTCGCCGCGTGGGCTGGAAGCGGCGACTGCTGCCGCCCGACTGCGAGTCGTTGCCGTCGCTGCAGTGCTTCCCTCCGCGACTGCTCGCGCCGCCGCTGCCGCTCAAGGAGTTCGGTGCCGCACTGCTGCCCGCTCCGCGCGAAGGCATCGAGCTGCAGAAGTACCACTACCCGGATAGCTGGTGGAAGGAGGTGCGTCGAGGGGATGGGTCGGGAATGACTCCCGGGGCATGCCAGTTATTAAATTATTTATTTATTATTTCAGTCATAATAATTCCTGTTACCTACTGTGTAGTACAGCAGAATGTACAGACTACATAATAAATGGGATGAAACGCATCAAACCAGCACACCTCGCAAAAAAAATTGACCTTCACATCTCGGATCTGGTTCAGAGTTTCAGTGGTCGTTGTGCTACTCAAGTGGAGTACAAAACTCTTTTAATCTTATTTAAATTACGAAAGCTCGTAATTGGCTATTCATTTTATTATTATGTACACAAATTAGCCTCCCAAAAATGTTGTCCATTCCGGGATTTGAACCAGCCGCGAAAGTTGGGGACCCGGGTTCAAATCCCGGAATGGACAACATTTTTGGGAGGCTAATTTGTGTACATAATAATAAAATGAATAGCCAATTACGAGCTTTCGTAATTTAAATAAGATTAAAAGAGAATTCAACGCATCCAACGTTAATTTGGAGTTACTCGAGGTTGAATGTAAAATGTGGTTGCAGTATAGCATCACGCGGTACCAGAGCCACTATGAGTATTCGTAGACTCTGGACCATACCCCCCTGGGGACATTCAATTCTCACCCTGTATGCAAATTACTTCTCCCAAATTTAATGGCCATTTAGCTCAGCGGTTAGAGCACCAGCCGCGAAAGTTGGGGACCCGGGTTCAAATCCCGGAATGGACAACATTTTTGGGAGGCTAATTTGTGTACATAATAATAAAATGAATAGCCAATTACGAGCTTTCGTAATTTAAATAAGATTAAAAGAGAATTCAACGCATCCAACGTTAATTTGGAGTTACTCGAGGTTGAATGTAAAATGTGGTTGCAGTATAGCATCACGCGGTACCAGAGCCACTATGAGTATTCGTAGACTCTGGACCATACCCCCCTGGGGACATTCAATTCTCACCCTGTATGCAAATTACTTCTCCCAAATTTAATGGCCATTTAGCTCAGCGGTTAGAGCACCAGCCGCGAAAGTTGGGGACCCGGGTTCAAATCCCGGAATGGACAACATTTTTGGGAGGCTAATTTGTGTACATAATAATAAAAAAGGAGTACAAAACTATTTTTTTGACAATTTTTTCCCACTGGTTTGGGAGATATGACCTTGCAACGTTTCGCTCGTTTAGCGGACCGCGCGCGCACTATCACATATTTCCGTCAATATCTCAAGAACAAATAAAGTTAACGAACTCTGGTTTAAAGCATTGAAAAGTGCATAAAAAACTGCACTAGAAAAATGCTTAAAACCTTTATACTATCCATTCAGAAATACGATTCCACTTCATACATCTATGTTTTTAGAAATGTCTATAGCAAAAAAGCGCGTTCTCTGAATTAGCTGAAATTTTCAGGGAATGTTGTCAGTAGATGCCTTCATACTATTACCAATTTTTAGGATGGGCATTCGTGTAGTTTTTTAGAAAATAATTCCCAAAGTTGAAATGGCATACAAAAGTATTGGATTTTATGGTACATTTCGTAATTGAAGTCAGTGTACCACTTTGCGCAATGTTGTGATCAGCTGAAAATTTCAGGAAATGTTGTGGATATATGTATATATACTAGTACCAATTTTTAGGGCGGGCATTCGGGTAGGTTTTTAGAAAATAATTTCCAAAGTTGAAATCGCATACAAAAGCATTGGATTTTATGGTACATTTCGTAAATGAAGTGAGTGTACCACTTTGCGCAATGTTGTAATAAGCCGAAAATTTCAGGAAATTTTTGAAAACTACAATCTCGATGTGTGCGAGAAGTTTGTCACACCTTATCGACAATGGCGTTTCCTTGGGTGCCGCGCTGGTTAGCAGCCTGCAAGACTAGCGGAGACGTACAAGCGTTGCCGTTTCGGCAAATGAAAACCGTTTCACGCGAAGTGATGACAGTGAAGTTGGATAAGCATGATTACTTCTGGTGCCCTTCACTGTCTTTAGTCCCTCGAAACAACGTTTCAACATCTTACCACACGCGGCAATTTCTGCTTTTGGCACGAACGCAAAGCTGATGCCCCCAATGCCGTCACATGGGCCTTTGCCGTGTGAGGTGGCAAAGAAGTGCCATTCGGCTGTCACATCAAATTCTTTCTTGTGATAGCACAGGTTTACAAAATTGCTTCGATTTTACTCTATTGGCAAGCGTTTCCGACAAGTATAGCACAACTTTTAACTGGGTATAAGGTCCACTACATTCTGGTATAAGTTTCGGCACTTTACACTGATCACTCTTAATCCACGCGATTTTTTTCACCAAATGACCAATGAAAGGAATACAACATGTTTTATTACTAAATGCAAATTGGTTTAGAAATGTACGTTCATGCTGTATACACAGGTTATTGACAACACCTCACTTCGAACGAATTGATAGTAAAAGACTGCTTTCACAAGAGAATTCGGAATTGCCTTGAAAGGTTGACGAGAGCAAACTTGCCCAAGAAATAAATCAATTCAACACATTTTGATTTCAATAATGAGCTAGAGTTATAATAATATCTGGCAAAGTCCATGCTTAACGACCGACCGACCGGGCATCCGCATGCACTTGGCACGAAATTTTGACTGCAACTGCTGCTTCATGTAGCACCAAACGACGGTATGATCATATTGTCCCCATGCACGGTTAGGGAAACATCTGGTTTTGGTACATTTTTGTGCAATCTATGTAACTCTTAGCTAGACGATAGTATCGCTAGCTTTTATCACCAGCACGTGTGCGCTAAACATTGTAAACGCTGCACACCCAATTACGGACGCTCCAGCTTTAATCTTTCCAGCGATGCCGCGAACAAGTAGCGCCCACGAAAGGGTATGCGCCCTTTGTACAGTACAGCCAAACCTTTGACAGCTCGTCATTTCAGCGGCTAGGCTAATTTTTTAGTTTTTAGCACAGATGTTAACTTTTCTTGTTCACTCGCAGACCGATAGAAATTCCGATCTTACACGGACTTAGGATTTGGTGGGGGGTAGTTTCTGTCAAAACCATGGTATAAGTAGACCCAACTATACTTATACCATGTGTCGAAACCTTTGATCACTGCTCCGGTACGGGATAGGCAACTAGTATGCCGTGCCAGCTCTTACTGCGTTCAACATGTATGTTGCCGTTTTTATGTTATCTTAAAACTGAATAAACATTTAAACAAACAAACAAGGGGATTATTTAGCTACTTCTAAAATTCAATTTACTTATTAAGAATTTACTAGTAAATGTTAAATCTTTTAAATAGCAATACATAACGACATAATCATGGTTATGGAATTGATCTGACCGATGATCACAGTTGGCAAGGCCTATACATTAACGTTGCATGGGAAACATACAGCGTTGAGCTAGTTGCGTATCCCGGCTAGCAATGGTCGAAGTCGAAACAAACTAGTCGTGGTACACTCCATTCAATTATGAAAAGTACCATAAACTCCAGCGCTATTGTTTGCGATTTCAATTTTGGGAATTTTTTTCTAAACTACTACCAAAATGCCAGTCCTAAAAATTGGTACTAGTATCTAAAATTATATCGACTACATTTCCTGAAATTTTCAGCTTATTACAACATTGCGCAAAGTGGTACACTCACTTCAAATACGAAATGTACATAAATTCGTATGCTTTTCTATGCGATTTCAACTTTGGGAATTATTTTCTATAAAAACTACCCGAATACCCGTCCTATAAACTGGTACTAGTATATATACATATATCGACTACATTTCCTGAAATTTTCAGCTAATTACAACATTGCGCAAAGTGGTACACTCACTTCAATTACGAAATGTACCATAAAATCCAATGCTTTTCTATGCGATTTCAACTTCGGGAATTTTTTTTCTAATAATCTACCCGAATGCCCGTCCTAGAAATTGGTACTAGTATATATACATGTATCGACTACATTTCCTGAAATTTTCAGCTTCTTACAACATTGCGCAAAGTGGTACACTCACTTCAATTACGAAATGTACCATAAAATCCAATGCTTATGTATGCGAGTTCGAATTATGGAATTATTTTATAAAAAAACTACCCTAACGCCCATCCTGAAAATTGGTAATAGTATAAATGCATCTATTGACAACATCTCCTGAAAATTTCAGTTAATTCAGAGAATGCGCTTTTTTGCTATAGACATTTCTAAAAACATAGATGTATAAAGTGGAATCGTTTTTCTGAATGAATAGTATACAAGTTTTAAGCATTTTTCTAGTGCAGTTTTTTATGCAATTTTCAATGCTTGAAACCAGAGTTCTTTAACTTTATTTGTTCTTGAGATATTAACGGAAATATGTGATAGTGCGCGCACGGTCCGCTAAACGAGTGAAACTTTGCAAGGTCATATCTCCCAAACCAGTGGGCCTAAAATTGTCAAAAAAATAGTTTTGTACACCAATTGAGTAGCACAACGACCACTGAAACTTTGTGCCAGATCCGAGATGTGAAGGTCAATTTTTTTCGCGAGGTGTGCTGGTTTGATGCGTTTCGTCCCAAATCTAGTTGAAGAGTAATACAACAGGTACCTAGTTTATAACCTATTGACACATTAAAAATAGTAATAACAATGCTAGCTAGATTAGTACCTACTGGCTAATGAGTAGTAATAATTGTAGATGGGCGCATGGTGGATTGTTGTTAGGCTTTAAGTATTCAAAACCCAGTATGAAAATTTTTGGAACAAGCAGATATGAGTCCTGGGAATCATGTACCTACCTATGGTCTGATATGAGAATTTTTGATTAATCAAATTTGGTACAAATTGTTTTAGTGAAAACTATGTTGTGGAAAACTATTGGAAAGCATTGTCACTGTGCTTTGGGCTTAGTTTCAGCCAACAGTTTAACTAACTCTTGTCTCTTTTGCAGGTTTTACCAAAGAACTGCTGAGCGCTCGAAGGTCGTTGAAGTGTGCCGAGAACAAAGTTAACGGGAGAGACATTGATGCCATGTGCCAAAGGACACCAGTGACAGTGCATCAAGGAACTCAAGCAAATTGCCAAAGAATAAACACTGCAATCATGACAAGAAACACAGCCAAGAGCAACACTGATTATTTTAATTGTTGGGTTTTTCAAGCCGCTGACTAAGAACTTAACTCCAGGGACCAGATTAACAAAGTTCTAATGAAGTGTTTAAAATATGCTTCAAAATAATATGATATGAATAGTGTAGTAAACATAATTTCCTTTTTGTTACTAGGTAGTACCTGTGGGCTGTGATACCTACTTAACGGTTGTTTTAGGCATTTCAGAGTACCAAATATAAGAATCGAGACTTTTTGTGAATCTGGTCCCAGCTGTGTTGGCCTCTTTGTCAGCATATGATTGAAATATCTTGAAGTTAGCCAATGGATAATAATACTCACCCGTTGTTTAATAAGAGTTTGAAAAATCTGTCTGCATGTAGCATTTTTATTTTTACGTTATTTTATTAGATTGATGATAGTGATGATAATTTTAAATCCTGCCGTATGTTCCTAGTAGGTACTGCTTTGGAATTGTGCACTTGCAAATGATTTTATATTGAATAAATTCTTTTTTCTCTGCCATATTGATACAATTATCTCAAGTGGTCTTTCTTGCACCCTATTTTGAGCCAAATGAAAATTATTTTTGCCATTACTGTGCAAGTATGGATGAAGTGCTAAACTAGCATGTACACTGATGATATATTCGATCAAGGCTAGCCAAGATAATATGCAACTAGCTTCCGAGCGTGGAAGCAACCGTACAAACCCAAGGTTAAGCAAATGCAGTGCCTTGCCAGATCAAATCAATCTTGCAGATCAGCTCTGTGTCAAATATTGTGTTGGTATCGTGAAGAAGAGGTTCAGATCTATGGGTAGATGCTGGAGATAGTAATGGCATAGATGAATTTTATTCATCATACTCATCAGGCACTCACATCCAAAGTGTGTGTTAATATTTATTGTTATCTGATATCTGCAATGTATCCTAGAAGTTGGAAGCTCTTAATTGATGAGCGAAGCGAGCGGAGCGAAATCTTCAAATTCACTACCCCCAAAAAAAGTAACTTGTGTATGTTTTTTTTTGTGTTTGTTTGCACTCTACAGACAAAACACTACCTTTGTTCTCAACTTAGACCCCATGCGTTTTTGGAAAAGATTGGTTCAGAACATTTTTTATAAATCAATTTTTACGACATTTTTCGATTTTTTCAAAATTTTTAACCTCTGTAAATTTCAAAGTTCTTAACATAACTTCACCAAAACTTCTAAACATGTTGACCTCATAAATATTTATCATGCCTGCAAATCTTAGGTTGGTAGGTCTTTACAATTGGTTTTTGTTAGCATTTTTTTAGTGTTTTTTTCGTGATTAGACGCCTGATTCAATAAGAGTCCGGTTTCCTTTGTTTCCTTGATTACCAGCTTTGTTGACTCCAAGTTTATCCAAGGCAAAGATTTGAAAGTTATCAGAAGTTTAGTCAATTTCTTTTACGGAAGTAGGTAATCATGTATGTAAATCCGTGTCAGAAATTTATCTCCAATCTAAAAAGAACCTTTGGGCATTAGTTCTGTTTTATGTATTTACGTTACCATTACTCAATGAGTTCATAACCTGCATTTTTTCGCTACCTGACACCTCGAAGAGAAACTAAGGAACGTCAGAATCCGTCTTCTTTTTCAAGTGATCAGAATTTTCGAGAAGGCAATGGTCATGGCTTGGTGCTCAATGGTTTTCTTATGACTGCTGCCTGCACCTTTTAATCCGCTATACACAAACCGCTACCTACGCTCATCTTCAACGCAGCACAAATTGCGTTCGCGAAGCCCTAGTTATAAGTCAATTGAATCTTAGAAGTTATTATAAATACATAATCTAGCAGACGAATGAAGTAATGGCCAGTAGTAATGGCCAATTGAAGTAATGGCCACATAAACGCTTTTTTAATGTCTTTCAAGCCGTGGGCTGAGAGCCTGAGCGTATGTCGCAGCCCGAGACGCTCCAGTCTGTCAGACTCAGCCCACGGGTTCGAAAGCGTAGGTGTATATTAAAATTTCAAGCTATGAACTGGCTTTAGCAAACTTGCTGTCTATCCAAAACCGGGACAATGAAATTGCTAAAACCTGCTGCATCAGGCCACCAAAAACAGTTTTGTAATCCATTTTTATATATTTGCAAACCTATCTTTATTATCCTACTAAATAATTAAAACAGTACCTACTACCATATGCGTGAGCAGGGGGGGGGGGGGGCGCCACAACTAATGAATTTTCTAAAACGCATAGATTTGCTTGAAAAAACCCTTGAGACCTCAATAGAATGGGGGTCCAGGGGCTGCGTCCCCAGACCCCCTTCCTATTGAGGTCCCTGGCCCCCAGACCCCCTCCCCACCCCCTACGCGCCGGCTTATACACGCTTGCCAATGAAACCGGCATGTTCCATGTTTCGAATTACAAGTT
Source organism: Nemoura dubitans (assembly GCA_921293005.1). Classification (NCBI taxonomy): domain Eukaryota; kingdom Metazoa; phylum Arthropoda; class Insecta; order Plecoptera; family Nemouridae; genus Nemoura; species Nemoura dubitans. The sequence continues at coordinate 17,519,734 of OV121077.1, read as the reverse complement.
TTTCTCGAGAAATCTACTTTTCAGAACCCCTAATTTCTGTGGATCGATTCTAATCGTCAGGCCAGATTATACTCCCCCCCCCCCCCCCTCTAAGGACCCGTAATTGGATTATGTCCGTAATTGAAGTTTTTACGAATTTTTCTAGTTAATATGATAGTAAATTTGAAACTAGGCTTCACTATTCTGGTATATATAACCATGGTTGATTTGGTCCAAGTTTCATTAGCATGCCTTATAGCATGCTGCGATTGCTGGATTCGGACAAGATATTGAGCTATGAATACCATAGAAACTGGATAATTTTCGCCTGCGGCGCAAAAGGTGCCGTCAATTTGATAGTAAAATTACTAAATTGAATCTTTATTGATACTTAAAATCCCTCCTATTTGCAATGGCGTGGCAGCTTGTTTATGAAAAGCACCGCGAAAATTTAGAGGCAAGAAATGAGTCAGACACAAATTTAGCACAGAAACCTTGAAGAATAGGTATATCAATCATAAAATAATATGCAGTTTTCTGACTAACCCATTCCAAGCCCCAAATTGGCCGCAAACGCGTAGATTTGCTCCAATGTAAACCTTAAACAATTTTTTTTTGCGCCCCTTACCTCCAAAAATGTTAGGGCATAAAAAAATTATAAATAGTTATAAAAATAGTTCGTACGCCCCTGCCCCAACTATTACTGTTTGCCGTTTGGCCCCACCTAATCTGGGACCCTGGGCACGCCTATGCCTACTACCTGGTAAAGGTATAGGTGGTAGGCAGAGCCGTAGCGACCACCCCCGCAGACCCCGTGGTGCGGGGGGCGCCGAGGTCCAGGGGGCGCCGGCGCGCAGCGCATTTCCTTCCTTGCCCCTCGACGCCGGCGGGAGGCGCCCATGGCACCTTGGCGCTTCCCGGTTGGGAAACGCTGAAAATACGTCGCACCGTCTTTCCCTACTTTTACATCACCGGTCACCCGTAGCCTCATCCAAAGCCGCCAAACCGTCCGCTCTTGGTTCTTTGAGTCGTTCCTCCATGTACCCAGCTCACTGCCATACAACACGCGGCGCCCCGTCTCTTGAATTCAATTACTATAGCACCAGTACAACTCGAACTTCATACCGGCCGAAGCCACATCCCGAGCCGCCATGCACCATAATATGCAATAGGTTCTTAAATCGTCCCTTAATTATTCACCCAAGTATGGCCCGTTCCTTGGAAACCCGGGTTTAGAGAGCAAAACTAAGAAGATAAGTAACTCGCTACAATGGTGTCAGCGTGTGGGATTCACTGACCTTGAAAAATAACAAATTGTTTTTCGCCAATAGTATGATATTTTTGTTTTTGAGAATACATATTGCATCCTAGTGCTGATTTCCAGATACTCTTTTCCAGGGGAGGGATTTATCAAAACAACAGAAAACATTTTCCTATGCCCTTTCGTGTATTTTGTGTACAAAATACGGTTATAGGACGGGGGCGGTTTTAGGACAAATTTTATTTGAAATGCCCGAGCCGGTTTTTTCTCCAATCATAGAAATTATAGAATTATAGAAATTAAATTTTATCAAAATAGGTTCAATTATAGCAAACTGGATCGATCCGTTGAACGTCCATCGGTTCTCCGTTTGTGAACGACGGGTACATTTTCGTTGCCAACTGCACGGCCTGTAAAATTTGGTCCAGAAGCCTCTTATTGATAACGTTGTGCCGGAAGTTTCAATGTTTTGGTGCAGTATTTGCTTTGTGAGCCATCCTACTTGCAATTCAATTTCCTCTTCGCTTCTCAGTTTCTCGAAGCTACCCGAAGCGGCAGACGGCGCTGGCGAGGATTTCGAGCTGATGATGGTCATGATCGTGTATCTTCGGCTGCTGGACTCGGGCTGGGAGTTCTACCTCGGGTCCAACGTGCAGGCAGCTGGCCTGTTCGACGACATCGTGGTCAGGTACCGCGCAGACTCCGAGCAGCCCTGGAAGACCGCTCTGTTGCAACTCAAACACAAGAAGAAACATACGATAACGGAAAACGTGATGCTGACTCTCAAGGACGACTTCAGTCCCACTCTTATCAAGTATTGTGATTCGTATTGTTACTTGAGTTCCTCACAGCATGAGGACTTGAAGTTTTTGAAAGAAGACTCTGATATTACTTTTATTGTATATATACTAATGCCATTCTTTCAAAGTACCACTAGAATAAATTCTAGCGTTGAAGGTGAAATCGAATGAGCACTCGATAAAACGGACATTGAAGCCATTCTGAATACAGACTGAATACGTAGGTAACATAGCCCAAGAATCACAAGTTTTCCTGAAACTGCGTGGATGGGTGGATTTGAAGGATATTGTCTGCGAGATAAAAATAGATGTACAAGGGAAAAGGTACGATGACATAAAAACTAAAGTAAATGAGGCACTTGATAAGACAACGTTTCAGAACAATGCGATTTGTTCTTTATTCCAAAACTTGAAAAAAATTCCGAAGGGAAAAAAATCGAGGAGATAGAACAAAAATTGAGTGTAGTTAGCGACGAGGAATCGCAGAAAAAGTTCTTGGCTCATTTTCAGTTGTACTCGAACCAGGCCAGAGGAAAACATCTTGATAATATAATTAAACAATTAATAAAACAAAAATTCAAACGTATCACTAGCTCCGAAGCAGATGCCATATTTTTTCATTTAATTGAAAAGGTAAAGTTGTGGCGAGAAAAAAATAAAAACAACATGGGTATTTGTCAAAAAAAATCCCGCATATGGCTGGACATCATCAAGACGCATATCGAAAAAATGTTTGCTAGTCGGTTAAAAGTACAAACCCAATGCAATAGTGACATATTAGAAACTTCATTGAGCAATTGGTGTGACACCATTCCCTGGGCTCGAGGTGGGATCCTGAACGTCTTGGTTGAATCGAGGGCAAAGGCGAGCTCGATCAAGGTGGTGCAGGCTCTGATCAAGTTAATGCATAAAGACAACGTCCTGTACGTAGACTTGGCAACTCTGCTGGACCGCGAGGACGACGTGATGGGGTGGTGGTCGAGTAGGGGGTGTCGCGTCATAGTGGTGGAGTGCGTCACTGAGCCTAAAACCGAAGAGGCTGGAAGATTACGAAACAAGATAATCCAGGTGGTCGAGGGAAACAAGACTGGAAAGTGGTTTGTGCTCATTGGACGAGAAAGTAATTGCATAACCAAATATCTAGAAACCTTGGGTGGCTACTCTTGGTCGCAACTCTCAATAAAGTCACAGGAAACTTTGCTCAGTATCGAAGTCAAATTGCAGGGCTCAAAGAGTAAGTTGGAGATTCTGGTAAATAGAAATTAAAAGTTCTTAGATATAGTCAACGGCGATGTGATTTCGCAGTTACTTTGTGGAGATACTCAATGCGGAAAAGATCTGGTAGCCGCTAGCGATGTCTTCGTCCCTCGTCGTCTGAAAGCACCTGACGGCTACCCGTCCCCATTGATTCTGTGAGTGACGTGAAAGACAATGTGGTGCTCGTCGTGGCCGAGCCGGGAATGGGCAAGTCCACCCTGATAACGCACCTCGCACACTCAGCCAAGGCAGAAGACCCCACTGCGTGGGTCGTGCACCTCAAACTCAACGCCTGCACTCAACATCTGGCAACGATGGAAGTGGAGAACTTCAACACTGGCGCAGTGAAAAAATATTAGAAAACGTGTCATTGAATCCTAAAAACTGTTTGGAAAAAGCTCTCTTCGGACATTTAGAACAAAAGCTGAAAGTTTTCGTTGAAGGCGTCGACGAAGTTGTTGCACAATGCGTGAAAAAGGCTCTAGAATTCTTGAAATGTTTGGTTCAAATGAAAATTCAACAGCTGTGGGTAACATCACGACCCATAATGCAACAGAAACTGGCATTTACGTTGGGAGTTAATGCGCATGTTTTAGAACCATTCTCGCCAGATGATCAAACGTTATTTTTCGTGAAAAAGCTGAGTTTAATATTTCCCGATAGGCGGGAATTTTTTTTTTAGAGTTTTTCAAAACAGCTGATTTCAGAAGCAGACAAGTCTGGATGCTCTAATACAATAAGGCTAGTTCCGTTGATGGCGTCGATGATAGCTGTCGTACTTGAAGATAGCCTTCGCCGCTTCGACCAAAAATTAAATGTGAATCTTGACAAAGTGTCTTTGTATAACACCTATGCACAGATGAAAATGCTAGGGGTCTACTACACACCAAATGATGAAGAAATAGGAAACACAACAATGTCTCACCGGAACCACCAACTGGCAGCGTTGCGATACCTTTTAAGTATGGACGAAATGTTTGCCCTGCGATTTCCAGAATTTCCAGAATTTTCAGAATTTCCAGAACGGTTTGCTGGGACTTTGACAGAGTTTCTGGAGGCAGTTAGAAACGGATAACAGAGAGGCATCATCAACAATGTCTCCTCAGACGGCACTCCTCATTTCGTGAGCAGAACTTTCGCCGAGTTCCTTTGTGCAGCTTGGCTCTCTGAAAACTACGAAGGAAACGAAGTGTTCGTAAAACGAATCACACTTTCCCCCTCGTTCGCATGGATCAGTGACATTTTCAACCGAATCCTGGCAAAGGACCACTCTTTACACACCACAGTTCTGAACCGTGATGCTGAAATGGTCGATCGCCTGCTGAAAGAGAAAACCTTTCTTATCATCCCGGCGGATTGTAACACCGAAGATGCCGGAGGGAGAACTCCATTACATCTGGCAGTGCTGCTCAGAGGCACTGAACATGGCCTTACCATTCTACGACTTCTGCTGCAACGCAAGCCACGACTCGACGTCGCCGACAAGGTGCTGGGCTGGCGGCCTTTGCAATACGTGGACATGGTCCAAGACTACACGAAGGCCGGCATGATTTTGTCAAAGGGAGGCAGCGAGAACGACATGCCCTCGATCAAATCCATCAAACAGCCAACACGACGAGCTTTCACGGAGTTCATAAAGAACCCACCGACGGCAGCAGCGGAAGCAAGCTTGTTTCTTTCAACCGCCAGGGACGCTAGCTTGCCTGTAGTTCGTTACCTAATATGAAGATAACCGTGGAGACGTGCAGTGCCGAGGACCGAGGAGAGAAACAATGCTGCACAAGGCGGCTGAGGGGGGCGACCTCGAGCTGCTGGAGTACCTCTACAAAGTGGAACCATCCCTCCACGTTGAAGACTCGGAACAAGCCACACCTCTGAGTAGTTCTGTGCGCCAAGGCCACGTTGACATCGTCAAGTTCCTTTTGGAAGCACTGAGCGAAAATGGATGCTGTCAGAAGAATAATCAGATAGTGCTGCATTGTGCGGTAAGTTATTGTTTTGTTTTCGTGATCTTATTTCACTCCTGTGGTATTTTTCACGATGAGAAGGAGAACGGTGTTTACCTCTCAAAGATGATTGCTAGCCCCTGCTGTTAGGGCCAAAGGTGCCAACATTCGCAGGCCGTCCCTTAATTCGCTAAAGGGTTGAATTGTCGAGCATCGAATGATTGACAGCGCAATGTCTGGAGTCTACAGAAATTACTCTCCTCAGCATGAAAGTTACTATACAGAGATGTGAAATTAAATAAGTTGTGTGTGTGTGTGCCGAAAAGAAAGAAGAAGTGACTATCAGCACTTATTAATTTACCTCATTATCTCCTATTTTGACAAAAATTTTATGATATCATCAGAAGGGGACAAATCAGTTTGTTTCTTCCTAACTCGACTCGTTGCCAATTTTACAGCCAGCTAAAGTCGGGTCCTTTCATTCGACACCCCCGATCGTCCGAACGTGCAACTTCGGTTTTAATGAAGATAGATGGCTGAAATTTTTTTTGCAACTAGTCAATGGAACAGCTATGATACAATAAAAGTTTTAAATACAATTTTAAATTATAGCAAAATATGCAGTTTCATTTTTTTTTAATTTTTCTTCAGAGAGAAGTAAACGGTTGTCGTTTTGGTCGATTTTCGCATAATTGTCTCAGCTGGCTACAAATTATTTACAAAAGTTTTGAAAAAAATACACGTGTTGTGAAAGAGCTGCTGAATGGCGGATACTATTTTTTTTTGTCTTTTTTTTTAAACTTGCAGCTGGGGGAATTTTCTAAATGTGCCATTTTAGGCCATTTTCAGCACTTTAAGAAAATTCCCCCAGCTGCAAGTTTCAAAAAAATGACGAAAAAAATAGTATTCGCCATTCGAATGGGTGTGGAAGGGGGGGGGGGCGTCGGCACCTGCATGCCTAACGGTACGCCTGGGTTGCCTGACGGGTTTTTGGACCACCCACTTGCTCATAGTTAAACTGCTAATCATCCCCCGAAACTCGACTTCAGCTATCCACGCTCCTGGCTGAAAGTCACACTATTGAAATATGCTGTGAAGCCAATACGCCAAGAAGGAGTCGCTCTTGGTGGTGCAAGGAAAACACAACGTAAGACATTGGCAAAACACATATGGTTAAAAAAACTTATTTATTTTAAACTTATCCCACCACTACCAGGCTACCAGGCTTGAGCTAAAAGCATCTAGTGCTTGTCCTTGACCGCTTTCTCGATCACTCTACCGACAATCATAGCGATCCTAGCGGCCTGCTGCTCAAGCTGCGCCTTTTCCCTCGCGCCTGCGCACATTCGACCACGTGCCGAACTTCTATTGGTCGACGGCACCGCGTCACAAGGCGCAGCACTGCGTTCCGTGCTCTCATTGGTCGTCTGGCAGTCTTCTGCGCTCGCCTGCTCGTGTGCTTCGCTGTGATTGGTTGACTGAACGCAAGTGCTCTGCTTGTGACATACGCTGTGTTCAGTCGTCTCCTTTTCGGCACATGTTGAAGTGTGATCTTGCTCGGAACTGTGATTAACTGTATGGCATTGGTCTGAGCCAGGCTGTTTGTGTCCTTCACTGTGATTTGCTGTTTGGCATTGGTCTGAGCCAGGCTGTTTGTGTCCTTCACTGTGATTTGCTGTTTTGCAGTGGTCTGAGCCAGGTTGTTTGTGTCCTTCACTGTGATTGGCTGTTTGGCATTGGTCTGATCCAGGCTGTTTGTGTCCTTCACTGTGATTTGCTGTCTTGCATTGATCTGAGCCAGGCTGTTTGTGTCCTTCACTGTGATTGGACGACTTGGCTTCTGAGTTGTGCGCTGAACAGTGTTTGGTATGAACGTCTGAACTTGTATGTTTTTGATCTTTGCTATTTTTAATTGACTGGTCTTTATTGCATGAAGACTTTTTGTGTCCAGTATTATGTATAGTTTTATCACCATCTGAGTCAATATTTGTGTGTCCTTTGCAGTGATTGGTCGTTTGAATGTTGACGCAAGTGATCTGTTTGTGTTCCTCTCTGTGATTGTTCGTCGTCGGCTCGCTAGTGCACGCATGCGTCGTAGAGTCGCACGAGGATGCGCCGTTCGCCGTTCGAGTAAGTTTGTGACCTTCTGAATGTTCGGGAGACGAACACCGCTCGGAAGTTGTCGGTAAACACTCGGCAGCTATCACTAAGAGCTCGGCTGACGTCGCTGAAAGTTCGGGCACTCTCGTTGACTGTTCGGCCGTCGTGCATGAAGTAGTCGCGGCGTCAGAACACTTGGTCTCGCATGCAGATGTTTTTGTAGCTGTCGTTGACGGCATTGGCGTTGAACAAGTCTGTGTTGAAGACAACGCCGTTTTGACTGAAGTTGGAGCTATTGAGGGAGCAGCAGTCGTTGAAGAAGTTAGGAGTGCTTCACTGGACGAACAAGTTGAAATTGTTGTTGAGGAGGACGTGTTTGTCGCTTGGCCGCTTGAGCATGTGGTTTCTGTCGTCGTCGAGTTCGAGGTTTCGCCACAAGAGTGTGTGGCGTTCGCGCACCCGCTGTCCGGCGTGGTCTCGGCCACCTCGAGCGCTGCTATCGCGGCGAGTATCGCTTCGTGGGACAGCGTCGTTGAGGACGTCGTCGTGTGGCACGTGGTCGGCGTTGGCGTCGGCGTCGGTGTCGGCTTAGGTTCCGGCGTCGGTGTCGGCGTCGCGTTGCAAGCGTGAGGTGGAGTAGTGGCTATAGAAGTAGGGGGCGATGTAGGGATAGTTCGTTTCGTTGACTGAAAATTCTATCGGGGTTCAGATCCACAAAAGGTGATTTTCAAAGTCTCATGGAGAATATTTGTGCGCACGCTAACCAGATTCAGTGAGCAGGAACCCTTTTGGATTCCAAAATTATTACCCCGGGTTTTTTAAAATTCACTCCTTGCGGATCTGGGCCCAGAGGTACTGTTTTAGAGTCTGAAAAATATCAGCCCGACAATAATTATAGGTGAGACAGAATCAAAACTTTCGGTTAGATCCCTATTTGAAAGCTGTTATTTATTTTGTTTATCAATGGTGTCCGGCGGACATTGTAATTTTGCCTCAAAGGTATTTTTTGTTTTAGTTATCACACATCATAGAAAAAATGCATCAATAATTATTCAATTTTTAAAAGTTTGTATGCAATAATTAGAACGTTATTTCTTTTAGGGCCGCTTGCTCAATACTTTTTAAGGTCTCGGTTAGAGAAAATCAGCTGATTACTCAAATCTTGCCTTGTTCAATAGTTCGTTAGCTCTAGCAAGGCGTTAACAACGTCCTAACGGAGCGTAAACTTAATCAGTCGAAATTGGTCGGTTAATGGCTTGTCAAGCGGATTGAGCTGCTAATTTGACCTATAATAATATAATCACACAGAAAAGGGAGAAGACGGATTTGACTAGCGAAGTACGAAAATGGAGCGACCAAAATTTCAGTGTGTTTTATCGCTCTATTAAAATCAAAACTCATTACTCAGATAAAGTTGTTTGATCCATGGTTGAAAGTGTATTGTGAAGTGGTAGAAATCAAGCATTCTATTATTACAAATGGATCTGGACTTTGGTTTGGGTGACTTTTCCTCGTCTTCGTCTTCGGAAGACGAGGATCAGGAAAATCTGAATTTATTAGAAATAGTTCAACCACAAAGGCGACCACGTGTGGTAAAGCCCCGCATTGACAATTTTGATTTTTTGGATGATGTCGAGTTTTTTGTACGATTTCGGTTGTCTAAACCGACCGTCCTAGGTTTGCTGGTCCGGATAGAAAATCGCCTGGAACATGCACAGACAGGTATGCTAAAAGATATCTTGCTACATCATCTAATAAACATACACTTCTTTGGTTTACATGTTTCATTTTGGCCAAACGTTGTTCTACATGTCAGAATGGAATACTAATATTTTTGAGCCGAGAGTCAATTTTTGACTATTTCATAATATTATTGAACAATTTATTTTTTAGAACATGGCTGTTACACCCATCAACCAGCAACTGTTAACGCCGAGATTCTATGCTTTGGGAAGCATGCTAATATATGGCGCAGATTTTATATGTGTTCACCTTTCAACGGCATGCCTAATTATCAAAGTAACAACAGCAATTATCTGTACCTATACTCGAACTGGCAATTCTATATTCTCTTCAATAAAAATATTCCCTAGAGTATACCGTCTTTTGCATCTTGGATTCTCAGAAATCACTTGTACATTAGGTATAACAATATTACAGTAACGGTAGGTACAAATAATAATTAAACGTTTTAATTCAATTCATTAGAAACGGCGTCTCTTTTTTTATTTTCCACAACATGTTTGTATTTGTCAACTAATTCTATCAGAAGTTTATGCTCACTTGGCCAAAAGTTCACCGCTCGAGGTCTCTTTTTGACGTCCGCCATGGTTTGCTTTGTTTTATGTAACATGCCTTCCCTGTGCTGCCTGCTATACTTCAATCCTGTCAGAATTAGTTGGCTTTGGCCGTGCGAATAGCGTTCATTTGCCGTGCATATATCAGATGACCAATCAGAGAGCTTGACAAGATTTAAATCAGTTGATATTCTGACGACACTTTAACAAGCGATTAAACAACTCAAAACGTCTGACCGGCCGTTAGTTCCGTGGGTTAAAGAAATCCGATCGTTACTTAACAACGATTTAACGAACCAATTGAGCAAGCGGGCCTTAATATACCTACTGCTTTTACGGACGATTTTCGACAATAAAGCTATCCCACCCTATGACCGAAAGTGCTACCGCCAGCAAAGGAACAAGGCCGTTGGTGTTCTCTACCATAAACTAAAAGTCCACAGTACATGTTGCCATATCACGCAGGTTCGTAGATAGATCCTTAGCAAACTGCAATGTCGATGCCGTGATCCATGAGTTGGTTACCTGTGGGCGCCGACGCCGCGCATTCCTGCCGCTTCCCGACGCCGCGACTCAAGCCCTCCGCGACGCCCTCTCCGAGGCTGCGCAGGACGTTGTCGATTTCGATCTGCCGCTCGGAGGACCCGCGGCGGGAGCGGTCCTCGGACTTGCGCTCGCCGGCGCCGATCCTCAAGATGCCCAGCCACTCCCCGGTCAGGTTGTCTTGGACGCTGACCTCGGGGTTGGCCTTGGACGCGGCCTTGAGGGACGATAGCAACGACAACAGGCCTCTGCAGACAGATGAGGCACATGAGGTGTTGGAGTAAAAAAGAGCCGTTTTCTTGAGTTTCAAGTTCAGGGACCGGATTCACTATAAGTATTTATCCAAAGCCGGGGGGAGAGTTTATTATTACAGTGGTGGCTACCCCTCAATTTCTTCTGGCGCCGTTTGAGATTGGCGTGTTCTTACTTTTTAACACCGGCTGTTGTGCGTTAACCCTGCTTAGTGGATCCTGGTCTAGTAGGAGTTGTCTGTTTTCTGAGCACTGTGATTTATGAGCGGTGTTCAGATTATCAATTAGAGAATGGGACCTTATGTGCATCAACGAGGGGACCGCCGTGCTTTGTAGATGCCAAGACACTTGCTGTGATGCAAGTTAACCTGTTGGCTTGGCGTTGGCAACGCTGTAGCTATTCTTGAATAGGGAAGTTTTATAGTTTGAATGTAATGTGTGTTTGCCATTTATTAATTTGTTTTGTTTCGCAAGCGTATATGATATTCATTCAAATACCAAACGCAGTCTGCATGAACACGGCTCCTCCACGATACCTAAACGCATCCCGCAGAGCAAACACGGCTCCTCCACCTCAAACTTTTACGGCCTTCACTTTGACCGGTAAAAAAAAGTAACCCACAATTGGTGGTACCAAAACTCGAAGCTAATGTTTTTAAAGTCATCAGTTAAGAGATAACAGTCTGTTAGCAAAAATTAGCGGATTTTAAACTAGTAATTTACATGATAATCCCTGCGTTATGTTGTTCAGAAGGAGATATGCATGGCATGCATTGATCACAGGTTTCAAATTCCCAAGTAAACCATAATGCGCTTTGAGTAGCTGCAGGTCCAAGATTAAAGGTTTTATAAGCAGCTGACTGGTGCCAGGATGTCAATCAAATTATTTTGAACCAGTGGCGACTCACGCTGAAGAACACAAGGGCAAGTGCAACGTTAAATCTCTGTATCAAGCCGCGACGAATCCTCACAAAGCTCCTCACCTCGGACCAGACTCCCTCGACTTCACCCCTTGCCGGGACTTCCTGTCACACCCAGTTGCGTTCGCCGAAGACGGCATCTTGTGGTGTCTGGAAGAAACGTTCTGTTAGACAAAAACAACGTCACGTGGCTATCATCACGTTTACTTTTTCTCAGATCCCATTATGTTTTTTGTACCATTTCTATGCGAAGGCCTGTATAAGTTTGTAACATGTTTAGATACATTTTATTTTACTCTCAAAACCGCGTTCAATTTACAATTCTACCGCCAAAATTACTTCCATCCTTCCCAGTTTATACTGCTCCTGGCACAACGACCTTGGCAAGGACAATTACGCCTCGCCTGCTATTTCGCGCGCAGAGAGTGATCAGAAGGTTCTTTTAAAGACAATGGTTACAAAGGAAAAAAAGGTAAATAAAAGTATAGAAAAGTATAGAAAGGTATTTTAATTTCTTAATATACTTTGTACAAGAAAGGTTTTGATAATGTTAGAATGTCCATTGCACAGATTATATTTCCAGTTGTTAAAGGATTTGTTTAACGTAAACATCCAGATAAAGCAGCTGAATAGCAGTAATGGGATAGGCGGGTAGTTGGGGTTAAGTTTCACGAGTCCTGACCTTGCCTGACACACTGCTAAATGCCACCACCTTTTGTTAGAAATTATGCACAAGCATTGTGAGCTGCTAACGCTGCCTTGTGGCATATCAGTATCACAGTACCGCGTGGTTCGGTGGCAGGGTTAACGGTTGAGGTACATCTCGGTCTCAGCCTATCCCACTACTTACTCCATAACCCTCGACCTTGAAAGTTTAAAAAGGTACATGGTATTGGTATCACGCACAGGAAATTCCTCCAAACTCGCGCTTTCATGGTTCTCAAACGGTGAAAAATCGAATAAGCATAGAATAGGAATAAATGACAGATCCAAGAGAATTCGCAGCATTGGAGTTGCTGAGATCGTCAGCCGAAGCCTCTCAGGTTGGCATCTCATAATTGGCATCTCAAGGTTGGCATCTCAGAGTTGGCATATCAGAGTTGGCACCTCAGAGTTTGCATTTTAGAGTTGGCATCTCAGAGTTGGCATCTCAGAGTTGGACACTTAGAGTTGGCATCTCAGAGTTGGCTGGATCTTGGCTGGCTGGAGTTTATTAGGAATTATGTATAATGTAAGAAGTACGTAGGTGTCCTGGCATGCACCTGTGGTTGATGTGGTGGTTCCTCGCCACGCAGGGCGTGGTTGAGGGCGTGGCCGCACAGGGCGTGCTGGGCGGGGCTCTAGGCGTGTTCGGGCGGGTCTTGTGGCGGTGCCGGCATTTGTGAGGATGTGGGCGGCCCGGCGGCGTGGACTTGCTGTCATTGGGAGGGGAGTGCCACAATGGTACAGAAGCATGTCTGCAGGTTACGGGAACCAATTATTATGGTATTGACAGATACCAAAAGTAGCGTTGCAGCACCGACTACACAAGTAAGGTAATGTTGCTGTTATGCCAACTAAAAATTACAAAACTGTCAGAGGATCTTTGCATCGCTGCAGAGTGTACAGGCGTTTTTGCTGGCTTTTGGAAAGCCCCAAGGACCTTGAGTTCGTAAACTATTAGATTTTGTGTTCGGCTTGAAGCATGAAATCACACAAGTCGTACTGTGATTGGCTGGCTGACTGACCTTGAGCAATTCGTCGACGCCTGCGTGCTGCGTTCGGTGGTCGCACGCGTCGTCTCCTCGCACTCGGTGACGTCATCGGGTTCGGCGGTCGGCGTCTGCGTGCGCGCCAGGATCTCGTCCACCAGCAACAGGGCCTGGGGATGGGGATGGTGACGGTCGGTGAACGTCGGTGACAGTCGGTGACAGTGGGTGACAGTCGGTGAAAGTTGGTATCAGTCGGCACTGCCTCCGTCCTATGACGTCAGCTGTCTCTCAACCCAAAGTCCCAAAGCCCCAAAGCCATCCCTTTTCCATTCACCAAAGCTGTCCAAATTCTATTTATATGTACACTATAGGAAGGCTGCTAAACTGTTCGCGCTGAAGATGAGCGTATGGGCGCAGCGGCAGCGGAACAAAAGTCGACACCCTGAAAATTTAATCGCAATCGAAGCAGGCGTTTAGTCTCTAGAGCGCGCGCAAGTACACACACATACAAACAAACAAACAAACAAGCAAACAAACACACTCAAGTGTTTTTTTTAGCAGTAGTGAAATTGATGATTCGCTTCGCTCGCTACGCTCATCAATCATTTACTATATCCAAACAAAATAAAAAAATTTATTTTGTGGAAGGACAGATGGAAGAGACTTGAAAGAGCCGAGTTTAAACGAAAAGTGGGCATGAAGAAAGGTTACTGGGAATACAATTAGGAATGAAGAATTTTGGAGAGAGAATTCAAGGAGTGGAATTGGTTCAAGTATTTATGATGTTTTCGAGAGGGATTGATATGTCACTAATAGAAGGTAATAGAAGGTATCAAGTATAATTTTGTTTAGTTTTATGAGATAACCTACTCAGGCACCAAATAAAATTTCAGTACACAGCTGTTCAGTTGAAACGTATGTTTAAATCTTGACCGGCACACACACCTCGGGAATATCCACGTCGGTGTGATTCCTCTTCCGTCCGCTCTCGGCGCTGGCGTCGTCGAGCAGCAGCACGTTGCCATTGATCAGCGGCGACGCGGCGGACGCGGCAACGCTGCCTTGCTTGCCGTTTGAGCCGGCAACCGCGCAAGGCTTGCCCTCGGCGACCTTGACGCAGTGCGCTTTCGAATGGTGACATTGGGCTTTCTGTCGGGCGGATGCAAGGTTTCAGCGACGGTGTGTTGACGCTGTTTCTCTCTTTTATACACAATGTCTTAGGTATGGTCACAGTATGGTGATTAATGACAGGCTGATTTGCTGATTTTGGCTTAGGGCGGGTGTTAGCGCTGTCCCTGTGGCACTGGTCTATTGGCTGTCGGTGGATGACAGGCTGATGATGAAGCTAGCCTGGCCTGGAAGGGAGCCGAGGGTGGACCCGGTGCCGGCACTAAGGCCTGTTACCGTCCAACAGCACCAAGGGCCGGCCACCGCTTAGCCTTGTCCCTTTGACACACTGTGTTGGCGCTGTCCCTGTGGCACTGGTCACTGGCTTTCGGTGGTAGGAGCACATGGTATAAAGAAGGTGGCCTAGCCTCTAAGGGAGACGAATGTGAACCCGCGTAGCGAAACAACTGCTTTTGCTGGATTTTGACTTGGTAGATGACGATGCGATGACGATTTGATTCAATGTGAATTCTGAGTGCTACTGTTGTGATGACGTCACTCACCTGCTCGCTGAGCGTGCACAGGTGCAAGGTGATTGGCTGCGAGGTCGTGAGCTGCTCACTGGCCGGCGCGCACGACGGACTGAGGCTTGCCGTCGTCATGGCTTCAACAAAGAAACAAACGTTTTAGGAAATTTGAAAATGTGCATTTTTATGGTTGCAAGTTTTTCACGCAGTGCGAAGCTTTGAGCATGTGTTTTTTGTTTGCTACAACATGTTTGTCTCTTTCAACTATTTGCTGCCGGTTACATCATATTCTAACATGTGTTGAGAATTACCATTCAATTTGCGGAATTATTGTTTGACTAAGTGCATACGTTTTAACTCAATTCAGATGCAATCGTGTTCGTCAAGAAATTGTGATATTTTTGATGAACCGTAACCCTAAAACCACAGGTGACTTTCTGATCTAGAGA
This sequence comes from Nemoura dubitans, assembly GCA_921293005.1. Taxonomy (NCBI): domain Eukaryota; kingdom Metazoa; phylum Arthropoda; class Insecta; order Plecoptera; family Nemouridae; genus Nemoura; species Nemoura dubitans. Next base: position 17,504,606 of record OV121077.1, on the reverse strand, counting down.
TTGTGAAAAGATTTCCGCATAGCAGCCATCCTCGGCCAAGAATTCAAGTTAATATTATAATTTCATTTTGTTAATGTGTACATTATTATATTGTACAGGTATGGTTTTCGCGTCCCACAGTGGAGCGTTGAAATTGGAAGGTACAGCTCGGGGCCAATTTACGTACATTTCACTGTACTCCCTTAACCCGGGTATAACTTCACACCACCAAAGCGTCGAAAACCATTTAGAAAGGCACAACGTTAAGTTGATGTCGCCCACAATGATTGAAAGATTACTTAAAACTTATTAAATAAGTTGACATGAGAAGATGATTTACATAAAACTGACGGAAGAAAACATAAACATTGCCATAGTTATACCCGCCTCAGGGTGGGTATAGGTCATAGGAAGGGCTAGGAATTGGTCAAGCCTTATTTTAACTGCCAAATTTGAATCATTTGATGCATCTTCATTATCTTTTTAGATTGGTTTGAAGCAAAATTTCATTCATATGTTTGAGTGCAAGCAGCGTTTCTCCCAACAAACCTATTTTGAGATATTTCCAATCCTCCGAAACCTCGCACAAATCGCTAAACCTCACTAGTCCTCACTAGTTCTGCCTTATGGCAGAATAACCGGTATGGTATAACCGAGATGTCGCGTACGACGCACCTGTCGGCGAGTGTCCGCACTGCGCCTTGGTTCCCGCGTCGCTCGCCAGGTCGCGACCGTGTGGCGCGTGCGCCGTGTGCGCACGATGCAGTCGACGCTTGGTGCGCATGTGCGACTCGGCGGCGCCCGACGCCGGCCTGCGCGGTCGTCCGTCGCGCAGAGGCAATGGCGGCAGGTGGGGGCTTATGCGCCGCGCGCCGCGAGCTCGGAACTGGCAAGGTCACTCATTGGATGGCTGACGATGATCATGATCGAAGCTTTCTTTGGATACCCAGGAGGGTTTTAGGGATTTATAAGATGTCAATGTCATAAAAATTAGTTTCCAGATCCAGATTTTCTACATACCGATCTGTGGTTATGGCAAAAATTTTATTCTAGTGGCACAAATAGCCTCGGAGCTGACGTGCCGTTAAACACCACAATCATCATCATTTATTCTAGTAATTATTTCTCCGGCAATCACTGGGGTGCGTTGGCAATTGGTTTTAACATCATCTACCAGGCCATGGCACAAGGTCAATTATAATCAAGGGACCCAAAGTTCCTCAGGTGGTTATATAGTTATGGCATCATCTACCAGTCACTAGGATCGAACCTGGGACATTCCGAATGCAAAGCAGACATACAGCGCTCTTACTGGCAGGAAATCCGATCTCCAGGATCGAGCCTTGGACTATTATTGACCAATCGTACGCAACTCACATCTGGTCTTACGGAGCTTACAGGCTCAGCATGGTTCAGCTGATTGGGAACATTTTTAATGTTGCGAGCAGAGTGAAAATAACCATGCTGGACGTCAGTAGGTATATGTTTTCAACGTCAAATTTACGATCAGATTTATAAAGTTCACTTGTCCACAGCAAAGATATTAATTTCTTTCGTTTCCAGCGGCCCAAAAATCTTCTAAGATCACAATACTGACAGGAGAGGAACCGCGGGTAATGTTGAAATTTTAAAACCTTCGTCGGAAAGTAAAGCTGGTATAAATAGCGGCCTTGCACAGAGTCGGAAGCTACCAAGACGTCGACCTCAAACACTTTTCCGCCTGATATCCTGATGTTCCATCTCATCCTGCCAAGACTATACCTATACAATTATTGAAACTGAAACTGTACTTTCGCTAGACAAAAGTATGGGTCGATCATTTTTTCACCGGGTGTAGTACAAGTTTGAATTTTGGGGACATCCTCAAAAGTGACGCACCTGTGAGATACTGCCACGACCCTCGGGTCGGACCAACATGGGCCGGTCTGCCGAAATGAATCCCGACGCACCTGCAAATCAAAAAGGATGGTCGACATTGCATGCCTCGATATTGCACGTAGTTGCAGTCCTGCAGTTACACTTGCATGCCTCGATATTGCACGTAGTTGCAGTCCTGCAGTTACACTTGCATGCCTCGATATTGCACGTAGTTGCAGTCCTGCAGTTACACTTGCATGCCTCGATATTGCACGTAGTTGCAGTCCTGCAGTTACACTTGCATGCCTCGATATTGCACGTAGTTGCAGTCCTGCAGTTACACTTGCATGCCTCGACACTGCACGTAGTTGCAGTCCTGCAGTTACACTTGCATGCCTCGATATTGCACGTAGTTGCAGTCCTGCAGTTATGCTTGCATGCCTCGATACTGCACGTAGTTGCAGTCCTGCAGTTACACATTTATGTTGACGTGCGTTAATGTATAGCAGTTCTAGACGCAATGAAAATCTTAAGTTACAATAGGGAGATGAAATTGTTTTTCATAACATTCGTATATTTCATCGTGATTTTTTGTGGGCTAGATTTGTCACACTTTTTAATTCACTGACAGACAAAATAACTGCGTCACAGGGACAGCGCCAACACAGTGTGACAAAGGGACAAGGCTAAGCGGTGGCCGGCCCTTGGTGCTGTTGGACGGTAGCAGGCCTCAGTGCCGCCATCGGGTCCACCCTCGGCTCCCTTCCAGGCCAGACTAGCTTCATCATCAGCCTGTCATTCACCGACAGCCAATAGACCAGTGCCACAGGGACAGCGCCAACACAGTGTGTCAAAGGGACAAGGCTAAGCGGTGGCCGGCCCTAAGTGCTGTTGGACGGTAGCAGGCCTTAGTGCCGGCACCGGGTCCACCCTTGGCTCCCTTCCATGCCAGGCTACGAGATAGTGACGTAAACTCACCCAGAAGGACGCAGAGAAGCAACAGTTTGGTGACATTCATCGATTCGTATTCGTGACGCAGTTGTTGTCTTGGAAACTGCGAGCTGTTGACATCATTTTCAAGCTCGCAGCTTGGAGATTGTTGGTGATAAAATCCACTGTTAAAATCAGAGTTTCCTCAGAGTACGGGTTACCAAAATTTTATTGTTTTTCCTATCATATTTTTTTGGCTCGTCAACCAGATCATTTTGCGCCCTTCTCCTGTCTTCTTTCTATTGCGCTATAGCTGTACAATCTACAATATATCTATCTTTCTTACGAATGAGTTATCAATTTATAACTTAACGGGTATCAATCCCACGTGAACTCGCAAATGTTGCTTAATGTGTTTTTCCGCCAGATCAGTCGTTCCCCAACTCTCAAGGCAGAAGGACGTGTTTTCTCACGCTCATGGTCTTATGTCCCGCAAACCATCGCAGTCCAACTCTGACAATGCTTGCACAATGCTTGCACCATGCCCCCCACCCCCGTTCACAAGTAAGACTTCCAAACCTCAAAACAGAAACAATCGAGTCCCGAGCGACAACTCAACATCATAAATACATGCCAAGCTTATCGCTCCGGACGGATTATTTTTTATCGCTGTATTTAAAAACAATCCACTTTACTATAAAAAAAACCTACAAAATCAGAAAATGTTTAATTTTTTTGATACGTCTGGATTCGTGACGTCATACAGAACGTGTATCATTTTGAATCAAAGTGATCGGGTGAATATTGCGGATATTAGATCGATCAAGTTCGCAGTCTTCTAAACTCGATGTCTGGTCATGGCAAAACCCGGCACTAAGCCGCTTATCGCCTGGCAGATGTTGATATTATGCTACATTCCCAGAAATAATTTGTAGTTGTCAATCTGAAAATCGATTTCTTTCTAATTTAGAATTTTTTAGATAATTCCAATGAAGAGGATTGCTCGTGCGATTGAGAATTCCTTTTGAAACGAAGTTTTCAAGTTAAGTTTGACGGAGGTACCTAGCTTTTTTATGTGCAAGTTCATGAATATGACTGACACCTTTCTCTGGGCTGACATAAAGAAAAACTTTCGCCGAAATATGTATGGATCTAATAAAAGTTTATTAAAAACACATCTGAAACGTTTATTGCTATAAGGCCAGCCACAGCACGGTATGGCCTCATGCATGCAAGCAGAATACAGTGTTACATAAATACAGAATACTGCATAGCATGTTACCGAATTATAAGTACATATGAGATCAAATAATCAAATTTGTTATAATACAAAGTGAAAAATTCAGTGAGATAGTAATAATTATGATCAGAACTAATAGGGTTTTGCTAACTAGGTAACGCGTAGCATCATTTTCAGCAAGAGAAAAGTTATGGGTATTAGTGTTCATTAGAGCGGGAATGGAAGTAATTTGACATAGGTATCATTGCATACTTTCCTCCTCCTCATTTTCAAAGCCGAAAGGCTATGCAAAGGTATATGTTGGAGATAAGATATAAAATACGAGCCTCTTTAGGCAGTCATTAATAAGACATACCTAGGTAACTAAGTTCCGCCGGTCCCCGGTTCAGTTGTCAGCTAAAATATGTCGATCGGTAACGGATCGACAACTAAATGTTACCATGCTTATTTCAATAGGTCGTGTTACCTAAGAACATCGATAACTTTACACAATCGCTACCCTGATCACAATAATGAGGATAACACCGCGTTAGAACGAATGGCCGCCAAAAATGATACAAAGCAATTTTCTTGAACAAAATTCTGTCGCGCGAATTCTGCCGAGCCGGTCGATGCAACCGATGCAACTACGTTTCCACACCACCCGAGAGGTAGTAGTAAAGGGTGCGCATTTTTTTTTTATCACAGGTGTCCCAACTTAGGCCTACTCCTGTATTTTCGTTAGCTTATGTCATCTTTCCGCGTCACCGCGTCATCTTGTCCGCCGCGTGGGAAAGCATCGCTATTCTCGCGTGAAATATGTACAATATATGTGTGTGTGTAACACAATATGTGTGTAACACAATTGTGCAACACACTGTGAAGTGTCTGTCAGCAACCACGACGTGTCCAGCGCATGTCCGCCGTCCTTTCGCGATTCTCAGGTGTAATAATGTGCATCTGTTAAAAAATCTCCGCAACGATTGACAAAATACGAAGAGCAGTGTAACATTTTGCAGTGTCTCTCTGCAACCACGGCGTGACCACTTCAACGTCCATGTCCACTAATAATATGCATGCTAATATGCTAAGAGCAGTGTAACACTTTGCAGTGTCTGTCTGCAACCACGGCGTGACCACGTCAACGTCCATGTCCACTAATAATATTTACGGTAAACGTAATGTTGTCCATAGTACTAACGATCATTAATTATTATAGATTGAAGTTTCGGACATTTCAAATACAATGTTTCGTGGTCTAGCTTGCAGAATTGAATCTGACTTTAATGGCACACAACTGGAAAAAGCAATAACACTAGGTCACTCAGATCTCTGATTGTAATAGAATATCAAGGAAGGGAAGACAAAGGAATCGTGAAGCTGCCAATCGCGATATTGTCGCACGGAAGTCCGAGTGCGGTCGTCTTGTATTTGCCGCGAGGTTGACTCCTCATCGGCCGGGATCTGCGAGGTGCGGCGATGCAAAATAAGTTGGGAATCTATTTCAACGCTCAGCAAGCGAAACACTTCGCATATCATGATGTTTATTTATACATATAATTTCCGTCACCGCAAAAAACTGAACATATAAACTCGGGGATTATAAGATAACGCTCCGCGCAGACTAGTACTTTTGCTCCCACATCACCCAAGGTCGCTCTCGATAGCAAGCACTAGAGACGATTTCAAGCCTGCAGCTATGCAATCCTCGTAAATCTGACCTGCTGGCGGCACAACATTTTGAATTCGCGCAAGGGTTTCCACGGACGGGTCAGGCTTCTACACTAATTGTCCGATCAAGATGCGACACACATTTTTGGAATCTACAAGCTTCAGGCTTTATGGCAAGGGGTTTTAAATTTCAAAATGTGTCTTATTTTTCTGCTGACAGTTAGTTAAAAAACACAATAATCTTGCCCCATTTTTTTCGAGTTTTCAAAAATCGATATCTCAGCAAATATAACTCTACGATCATGGCATTTTGCTGGCCATGACAAGACAGTTATTCTGCGTTAATAAAAAAATACCGCTACTTGCTATCTATAATATTGTGTCTTCCTGACCCGTCCAAAGGATTCACCCTTTTTTTTTTAGGGTTGCCCAAAAATTTTCCAACAGAAAATTACAAAATACTTTCTGTGTATTTGTCTTATTACAAATGGGTCACAACATAACCATTTCCCTAAAATAATCGGTAAAAACAATGAGAACTCCCTGGTAAAAACACGTGGTTTGATACGCCCAGAACAGCGAGTATGCATTGTTTAGCAATTCGATGCAAAATTCGCGTATAAAAATGTCATACGAAAAAAATCGCAAGTTATTGTGATTAAAAGTAGAGCAAAAATATTTCACAAAATTCCATTGCATGTGTGGCATGTTCTCTCACCTTGGTGACAATCGGTATTTCACAGTTGACTAGATATTTCTGAAAATTCTAAAAAACTGTAAACTTATTGATAACCAGGGGTGCAGTTTGCTCTGTAAATTACTACATCAAACACAACTAATAAATTGTTATATATATATAAATAAATAAATAAATAAATAAATATATATATATATATATATATATATATATATATATATATATATATATATATATATATATATATATATATATATATATATATATATATATATATATGTATGTGTGTGTGTGTGTGTGTGTGTGTGTTTGTGAATTCAGAGACACACCCGTTCGTAAAATTTAGATACGTCGTTTTATTTTTAGAGCGTTGATCTCCATCGACCAAGTGTGAAAAGTATATTTATTTAAAAAGTAACTGTTCGTTTATAAAAAATAAAAAAAACAACAGCACAACAGCCTGTTGCTACTTTCCATGCCACGTGTGGGTGACAGCGCCATGGCTGCATTGCAAAGGCGTAGCGACCGGCGGGGGGGGGGGGGGGGGGGGGGGGTAGCGCCGAGGTTTCATACAAAATTCAAAATTCATACAAAGACACATTAGTATAGCAGCGGTTGCCTACCCGTCAGGAGCCGACAAGTGGCTGCAAGTCGAGCTCTCAAGGTCGTTCTTGTTACTTAATAGTCTGGCGTCTGTTTACGACTAGACAACATGTGTGCCAGCGTGCGTGGGTGCGTCACGAGTGACGTTCATTTTGATATTTATATAATATTTATGTAGAGCGTTTACTAAATTAGCATAAGGCCGTTAATTGATAGTTGTTAAGTAAAATTGAATTAAACATTTTTTGGATTTCCAGGAGATATTTCGAGGTTCTAAGATATTCAATTGGTTGTCAGAAGTGCGAGGATTCCGTAGATATTTGTTTCATCGCGATCAGATAACTGGTGTGGCCTGGAAAGTGTTTCCAGTAAGTGGTAAATTCTTGGCTGGAATTGACATATTTCAATCTACCCGCTAAACAGGGTTGTTTTAAAACGCTTGTAAATAATTGACGGATGAATTTATTGAAATGAAAATGCCCAAAACAAAGGTTTAATCGCGATCCGACCAAAGGTGTGGCCTGGAAAGTGTATCCCGTACGAGGTAAGGGAAGCGGCCCGAGTTCACAGCTCAATGAACAGACATAACGACTTCATGCCAGGAAAAAGTTGATAAAATAATCCATTTTGAAACAAAATTAATTTGATATGCTGTGCTAGATTCTTTGGCGTTGAGATGAGTGCTGCTGGTTTTGAAGTAGGTATCTGCTGGTGTAGGTGCGTATATACAGGACAAGGAATGGGGAAATGTTACCTATTAAGAGTGTCAGTTGAACACTAGGTATTTTGCAATCCAGTTAACAGATCCTTTGACCAAGACTGGTCATTTCCATTCGCACGTCAGTCCTCGTCAATGATTATTGATGAACGAAGTGAAATCTTCAACTACTGGTAAAAAACACTTGTTTGTGATTTGTTTGTTTGTATGTATGTTTGCGCGCGCGCGCGCTCTACAGACCAAACGTTTGTAGCATATCAGTTGAATGCAGAACGTCGTAAACAGCCGATGCGACCAAGTTTGGTCACACATACAGTCACAAAAATTTTTGGGAAACATTGGAAAAAATACGCACTTTTAAATTTACCTGTTTTTCATAATTTTCCCAATTTCGAATATTGCTATTTTTTCTGCTTTGAAGGGGAGGGGTATGGAGGATTTTCTTGAAAAACGCAGGGGGGTTTAAGTTGAAAGCAAAAGTAGACACTCAGAAAATTTCATCGCAATCGAAGCAGGCGTTTAGTCAACCACACACAAACACGCGCAAACACACATACGTGCAAACACAAACAGACACATACAAGTGTTTTTTTTTACCAGTAGTGATATTGAAGATTTCGCTTCGCTCGCTACGCTAATTAACAAACAGCTACGCTCATCTTCAACGCGAACACTTTGGCAGCGTTTCCTAGTTTAATGTTATTTACACAAACAAGCAAACCAAACATACAGAAGTGCTTTTTTTGGGGCCCTGCTGAAAATACTTACCAAAGACCTGCAAGATCTTGCAAAATCAAATCGACCTTGCAAGATCTTGACGAGTAAAGATCTTGTCTCAAGATTGTGAAAAATCTTGTAATAAATTGCAATCTCTTGATAAGGTATTGATGAGAATTTTCAGCAGCTGGGTGTAGTATAATTGAAGATTTCGCTCCGCTCGCTACGCTTGTCAATTATACATGATTTATTTTAGAAAAATGAGTCAGGGCCTGCGGTGACAGATGTCAGAACTGACAGCTACATAAAAATTCAAAATCCCGCGCTCTACTTAGGTCACCGACCTCTCGACTTTTACCAATAGTATGTCTAATCTAAAGATAGCAACAAGTCAATAACGGTGATAGTACAAGAAGCGTATCGTCAATGTTTATATAAATAGTTAATAGAGCTTGTCGAGTCAGTGGCGTAGCGTAAATGTAGTGTCGCACGCTTCCCCCTTCCCCCACCCTCACCGCCACCGCAAAATATTTGACAAGCAGGTTCTATTTTCGACTCTGACGTCATGGTGTCTCGCCACCAGATGTATAAAATCACAGGCGGGGGCGCAGACTTGAGAAAAGTCAGAGGGGTGCCCCGATCAATGACAACCGAAAAAATGGGCGAAAAATATGAAAGTGTATCGAGTAGAGAAAACTGGTATTTTACACTCTTCGACGTGTGTTTCGCATTCGACCCCTTTCGGAGCCTCTTTTACAGGGGATCACATTCTGCAGCACTTTATAGCACTTTATAGGGCTGTTGGCCGGCTGCGAAGTGGTAGCCATATGTTGGCACGTGGCCATGTGTTCGAGCATGTGAACGCCAGCTCATTGTTTTATAGTTTTCGGTAATGGTATCGTTTTCACGTATGACCTGCAGGGCGGTTCTCCTGGGTGAGACTAAAGGCGCCATTTCTGATCACACCTGCTCGAACACCAATTCTTACAACAATAACTCATCTTTATTTTCTTTAACTTCCTGTTCGATCCAGCCACCTGCACCCAGAAATTCCCCCCACGCCGGCGTCTTGGCCTCTATAAGGTCCGAATTAATTTTCATGTTAAATTGGGCATTTATTTAGCGACAGTTTCTGTGGTTACTTCGACGGAACCAATAAAACAATATTTGATGAGCGTAGCGAGCGAAGCGAAATCATCAATTTCACTACTGCTAAAAAAAACACTTGGTGTGTGTTTGTTTGTTTGTTTGTTGTTTTTTTTTTGTATGTGTGTGTGCGCGCGCTCTACAGGCCAAACGCCTGCTTCGAGTGGGATGAAATTTTCAGGGTGTCTACTTTTGTTCTCAACTTAGACCCCCTGCGTTTTTCAAGAAAATCCACCACACCCTTCACTTTCAAAGCAGAAAAAAGAGCAAAATTCGACAATTGGGCATGTTTGGAAAAGTACGGAAATTTATTTAAAAGTGCGTATTTTTTTCAAATGTTCCCAATTTCGATTTGCCTTTAGAAACCATCGATACCAAATCGAAACATCACACCAGATTTTTTCCAATAAAAACCAACCCAATAAAACCCAATAAAAACCCTTGGGCTTGAGTTACATCTATGTATTAACATGCACATTGCTTTATGACCTCGAAATGAGCATATTTCCGCTACTCTACATCTCGGACAGAAACAAAGAAAGGCCAGAATCGTTTACAATTTCAAGTGATCAGAATTTTCTAACAAGCAATGGTCCGGCTGCTGCTCCATGATTTAGGCTTTTTGCCTCAATCTTTTTATGCGCTAAATACAAATCGCTACGCTCATCTTCAACGCAACACAAATTGCGTTCGCCCTAGTATTTTAAAAGTCTACCATCAAGTCTGATTCTTTCAAGTTAGTACCTACACGAATTTCAAACTTCTCAGCACGATTTGGGAAATTTCAATTCAACATCATAAGCAAGATTCTGATCCAATTTAGGATATAGGTTGAGTAAAACAACATGTACCCCCTAGGCCGTAACTTCCTCTTCAAAAGAGTGGGAAAGGGGGAACTTCAAATTGTTGATGAGCGTAGCGAGCGAAGCGAAATCTTCAATTTCACTACTGCTAAAAAAAGCACTTGTGTGTGTTTTTTTTTAATGTGTGTTTGTGCGCGCTCCACAGACCAAACGCCTGCGTCGAATTGAATGAAAATTTCAGAGTACCTTCCTTTGTTCTCAACTTAGACCCCCGCGTTTTTCAAGAAAATCCTCTGTACCCTTCACTTTCAAAGCAGAAAAAAGAGCAATATTTGACAATTTGCTAAGTTTGGAAAAGTACGGATATTTATTGAAAAGTTCTTTTTTTTTTCAAATTTTCCCAATTTCGATTGTTGCCTCTAGTAACCATCGAGACCAAATTGAAACATCACACCAGATTTTTTGACTTGAAGTTGCGACTTCAAGATTTGACAGATATTAGAAATTCTGTCAATTTCGTGCATGCCAGGTTTTGAAAGTAAATCCGCGGCAGAAAAATATCCCCAACCTAATAAAAACCCTTGGGCATGAGTTACATCTATATATTAACATGCACATTGCTCAACGACCTCAAAATGAGCATAATTCCGCTACCCGACAGCTCGGACAGAAACAAAGAAAGGTCAGAATCGTGTACATTTTGAAGTGATCAGAATGTTTGAGAAAGCAGAGGTCCGGCTTGCTGCTCCATGATTTTCATATAGGTTTTTTGCCTCAATCTTTTTACGCGCTATATTATACAAACCGCTACGCTCATCTTCAACGCAACACAAATTGCGACCTCAAATGACCAAAAAAATGAGCATATTTCCGCTACCCGACAGCTCGGACAGAAACAAAGAAAGGCCAGAATCGTTTACATTTTCAAGTGACCAGAATTTTCGAAAAAACAATGGTCCGGCTTGCTGCTGCATGATTTTCATAGGCTTTTTGCCTCAATCTTTTTATGAACTATATACAACGCTATGCTCATCTTCAACGCAACACAAATTGCGTTCGCGAAGCCCTAGTATTTAGTCATGCGTAATCAGTAAAACTACAGTCTCAGATCCCCAAAAAGTCAAATCCCTAGCCTAGCAAATCTAAAATACAACTTATAACATGGCACCTGCTCAGTTTCACCCGGTAAACCCGTAGGTATCCTTCTTTTCTGAAATTGAGTGTAGGTTTCGTGTCCCTGAGGTCGAACTAATTTCGGATGTAATGTGACGCTACACCAGCATAATACAATGGGTGCTGAATTTGCTGCAGTGGCGTATCTAGATGTTGCAGGGCCCATGGTCCAAGATTTGAAATTTGGCCCCCTCCCCCTCCCGCCGTTCGGGCAAGTGGCTTCAAGAAAGGGGACCAAACTTTGTTAATTTTTGCCACCACACAATGCAATGAAGTTATTTCATGAGTTACACAATTTCTAGCCTATATATGAGGTATTCCACTTTCAAGCAACATTAGTATATTATATTATCTATTCCTAATTTCGCACATGGTCCAAATAATTGGCCATTGGTAAATGTAAACGGCGAGCAGTATAGCTATAAAAGCTCATGGGCCCCGGTGTGGCAGCTGCACTAGTGGCAGCTACGCCACTGTGCATATGAAGTGTCAGCTGTCTTCCTGTCGTTTCGATAAAGAGTTAGTTGATAACCACGCACTTTCAAAACCTGATAAGATTTTACAATATTATGTGAACGCCTCGGAAATGACGGTGTGTTTTCGCCAACGTTTTCCCCTTGAAACATATGTTTGCAAAGGACAGAAATAGTTTTGAACTGAGTATCAAGTTCATGTTTTGCAGGCTGCAGGCCGCTTTTGGCATTACAGTGTGAATAGTCTGTAGAGCGCGCGCAAACACACATGACAAAAAAAACACACACAAGTTACTTTTTTGGGGGTTAGTGAAATAGAAGATTTCGCTTCGCTCGCTACGCTCATCAATTAGTTACCATTTCACTCTTTACAAATTTGTTATGAGTAAAATGATACTTTACTTCGAAGTCCACCAGAAAGGCTAACACGACTGTACACTTCCACGTGGTGCGCCAGCCATGCCGGCTATAAGCCTCGTTAATCTGCAGTGGGGGGCGAGTTCCGCGAAAAATATGTAGAGCAGCAGACCACCCGGATATCGTTCCTCCAACAATTCGAGCATTCAGTACGGTCGATCCAAAACAACACTGCCCTTCCTGATCAGCTCTCGTATATTACTAGGGCTTCGCGAACGCAATTTGTGTTGCGTTGAAGATGAGCGTAGGTATCTACTTATAGCGGTTTGTGTTAAAAATAAAAAGGTGCAGGCAGAAGTCCTATGAAAACCATGGAGCACCAAGCCAGACCGTTGCCTTCTCGAAAATTCTGATCACTTGAAAATGTATACGGATTCTGACGTTCCTTTGTTTCTCTTCGAGGTTTCAAATAGCGAAAGAAATGCAGGTTATGATCTCATTGAGTAATGATAACGTATATACTTACTATATACATACAACATAACTTATGTCCGAGGGTTCTTATTAGATTGGAGATAAATCTATGTCACGGATTTACTTACAATTACTTCCATAAACGAAATTGACTAAACTTCTTGCATCAAATCCCCAAAATTTGTTGTGCATGTCTGACCCCCCCCCCCCCCCCCCCCCCCCCCCAACTAAAAAAAGTAGTTCCTACGCACCTTGTCAAGTTTGCAACTTTGTTGGGAACGTGGTCATCAATATTTGACTCCATCGACCGAGTGAATCGTAATCTACAGGGGAAAAGCCTTTGTCTGTTGACGCTGTCTGTTTTATTGACTAGCTTTTTGCTCATCTTAGAACTTCTATGTCTACCCAATTCACCATTCCACCCTATATTTGAAAAATCCGCTCCTTATTACGCAAATTTTGCTAACGGGAATACGAACAATAAGTGTATTTAAAAAAAAAATTATGTGGAGGGGGGGGGGGGGGGCGCCGATTGGATGATTTTCCCCGGGCGCCATTCACCCACGCTATACGGCCCTGGAGTTTGATGCCGCTGCAAGCCGTTGGTGCATGATGAGATGTGTTTCACGGTGTTTGCTCTGTTGGATGAGTTTGTCTGCCCTAAAAAGGGCAATTTGTGCTCGACGTTTTGGCAAGGAGATCACGGCTTGCCGTCTTCACTGGAGATAGGAGACTCGGTCTCCTGACGGACGGCAAGCCTCGACGTGTCGCAGCGTGGAGCACCAATTGCCCTTTTTAGGGCAGACAAACTACTCATCTAACAGAGCAAAAATCGTGAAATTTGGTGTTCAAGTTTGATTACTCAGGGCTGTCGCCCTGCAGCTCTTTCACCCACCACGAACAGTGCGGGCACCTATGTTAAACTGCCGACCATCACCTAGGACTAAAATGAGACCATGAAATACACTTTCTGTAGCAGTTAAAGCATTATCAACATGTCCATGTTCATTTCATCAGTCAGTCGCTAGTCTACGCAAGCCATGCGGAGACGAGGGTAACAAATGATAGTGCCTCCTCACTATTTCCTGTTGACTGCCGCCACTGCATCGATCGATGATTGAGGAAGATTTCGGCGTCGCGCTGACGAGCCGCACTGTTTCCGCCTGTCGTTCGTCACGGGGTTTGCGATGGCAACCGTGTTAATTCCACTGGGAGCGGTTGCCTCGAGTGATAAGTACGTCCTGTCACGGGTATTTCAGGCATGGGTGTTGATGTGTCAGCGCGTGACATTTGACATCGCTCACAAAATTTGTCAACAAGAGGGGATCGACCCCTTCAATAGTCAGAGCTGGCTCGTGGTTCATACGCTGGGCTTATTGGCATGTCACATTAGCATTTTAGCAATACAATGCAAATACACAATTAGACAAGCCCATGCGGATGCCCACAGAATTCCAGCACGTTTAATATACGTGCAACTTATACGGTTTCTTTAACATACTATACTGACGCACAGAGCATGGCTTTGTTCGGCGAATCTCAGCGTTTCAAAGTGAAGTATGCAAAGCAAGCAGATTGCCACACACGTCATTGACGGCGTCTAGAACTTTCTCATAGAGTCCAGGATGAGCCTCAATGTGCATGACGATCGCCACGGGTAACATAGGATATTTACCATTTTCTCAGACTGATCGCGTTCAAGTGGCAGTCGAATGTGTTTTGCGTTTTATTGCTGTTATGCCTCCTGCAGTGTGACACAATTGATTTTGAACATATTTTGTATTCAATAAGAGGGAGTCATTATATGCGATTCGGATACAATATCATGTGTTATAAACTTGTTACAGGTAAAACAGAGTGGTGAGACATTGAGGGCCCGCGGATCCACAAAAGGAGAATTTTTAAGAATCCCGAGCGAATATTTGCGTGCCGTCAAATAGATGCAGTGAGCAAGGACATTGGCTGCCGCCATGGAGATAACAAACTGCCCCCAGGGTTTTGGAAATCCCTTCTTTGTGGATCAGAGTCCTGGATTACGGATCATCATGGCTGATCCACGTGTCCTTCGTGCTGACTGGTTAGGTAATTGCCAGAGATCGATGTGTGCTAAACAAGCATGGCTAGTCTTGCATGCAGTATAGCTTGGAGTGACCGTGATAATGTATTCCATATTTTTTCATTGTTTACAAAAATATAATTTTTAAATTGCTAATTAACAAAATGATACAAAATAAGAAGATGAATCAATGGTAATATTGATCATTATTACGCATTATGGCATGTAAGAACCTCAGTTATATTGCATATTTTGATTTTTTTTCTGTATACCTATATAGTAGGGTATACCTATATATTATGTACAACATGTACATATTTATACAATATGTAGTGTACAATTTAAATTTCCTATATTTGTTAGGGAAAAACAGATTTTAAACTTATCATTGTTAATCTCCTTTCCTCTTATCAAGAACTGTGGTCGTGCATTTCCCTTTGTGAAGTGGTGAGGTGAACAAATGCCAGACATAACGCTTTCAAGTTCGAAATATAAGTGTCCCACGACCACGAGTCACAGTGCGATTGCTGAAATTCTATCCGGAGATGGATAATCTGGCTCATGTTCTGTAGGAGCTGCTGTTAAAAAGTTAAGCGACACAAGTTACAACCTACAAAAATTAGTAAGATAAAACATGTATGGTTTGCATGGATTACAGAAAGCGCCAAGCGCAAAAATGTTTAGAGCGTTAGGGTAAAATGTATGATTTATGATGATTTTGATGTTATTAATTAATACTATATAAAAGGCGTCTTCGCGGCGACCGCCGCTTTGTAAAAATAGTGTACTAACATGGCTGATGAGTTTCCTTATCCTCTTACTGCGCTCTCTTCTCTTCTTACCTTATTCCTATTGTTCTCTTATAATTTAAGGAATTTAGATACTTCGATTATAATATGGACCAGTGGCGTATCGTGAATATGATGCGCCCCCCCCCCCCCCGCGAAAGTTTTGACGGCGCCCCCCCTTTTCCGAGACCCATATTCCGAGGGAGATATTTGCCCCCCCCCCCCTAACCTTTCTGCAGCCCCCCGCGGCGCGGGGTCTGCGGGTGCGGTCGCTACGCCCCTGATATGGACAGCCACAAGAGTATACACATTTTAGCATTGTTTTAAATTTATATTACTGATAAGCTATAACATTGAATCGTTTTATTTCTTACCACGAAACGGTTAGTACCTATCAGGAAATATATCTAAAGGCAGGTTATTTGAATTTCGGAGTTATGAAGATTCATGACTAGAAGATAAATGACGACTGAATAAATGACGTCTGAAAATTGATCAAAAATCGTCTAATAACGATCACTGCTATAACCCTATTAATTAAACATAATAGTAATAAGTAATTAATAGTAATAGTTCTTTTGTACATGTTTTAACGTCAGTCAAGCTTTCACCCTTGATAAAGTAACTAGTATATGTTACGAAACGTCGGGAAACCAGTGTGACTTTTGATTTAGCATTCAAATCCCAGTTTGACATAGTTTTTTTCAAAACTAATGCTAAATTTAGGATATAGTAGACATGAGTCTAAGAAAATTAGTAATAAGTAGATTTGCACAATTGCTGATGAGGCAAGAGGCTGATGAGCTGTGAGGCATTATAGCAATGTGCCCATATTAGCACAGCGATAATGAGTGGAGTTTTGTTTGCCCCCGATGTTGCACTGTCAGTTCTTACAATAGACAACCAGTCTGGGAAAAGGACGCGTTGGAGTCCGCAAAAAGCTAAGCTCTTTGTAGTCACAGTGGCGGTACGTGGGTAGAAAATCGGGAGCGGCACGAAAAATGTCTACCCAACTACCTATTTTGACACTGACCAGACTTTCATTTAACATTCAAATCCCAGTTTGAAATGTATTTTATTTAATAGGGTTTTGAAATTTTCGCCATGGCTAAGGATCAACCCGGCCAAAATAAACAGACATTACACGACATTAGCTACATAATCTCATCCTCCGGATGAAGCTGAGATACGAGAGATGCCTCCCACGCTCTGCCGCTAAAAAGCGTCCAAAATAACGAGCAAGTGACTGACAGGTTCACGGGCTTGTAAGCCCCACTATTCATTCATTCATGTGCAAAGTCACAATGCATCGCCTCACGCGATCGCCGACTCCTTTTGTCTGTTGTTTCGGGTCGGGAAACTCGAGGCTCCTGAAACTGAGTATGGTACTGAGCTTCCTTACTCGTTCTCTCCCTCTTTATTTCGGTAGGGCTGTTCCTCCCCCGCTCTGTGCACAAACCGCCACTGGTGGCCACCAACAAGGTGCAGCTCCGCGCCTGCCAGACCGTTATAAAAGACAGGCAAATTTCATGGGCACCTACCCCTCCTCGCCAACCCATCTCACACTTTCCCACCGTTGGTTGGCGCCTTTCTGGCGGTGAGAATGCGAACCTTCTTCTCCCCATTGTTTGCTGGCCCCCGCCCTGAGCCAACAACAGCTGGCGACTTTTCGTCGATGAAGATGCGCACATCATCCCACCCACGTTGTGTTGGTCTTTTCCTTGCAGTGGCACCAGCTGGTGACTTTTCGACGACGAGGATGGGCTCCTTTGCGCTCCCAGATCCAGCATCAATTGGCGAAATTTCGGAGACGAGGGTGTGCAATTCTTCCCTTTCACCAAAAGCGTTCCCTGAACCGACACCATCCGGTGTCTTTTTGACGAGAAAGATGAGCACTTTCTTCCATATAGCAATCGATGTTTCCATGCTTGAACCAACATCGGTTGGCCAGTTTTGCGCGTCGATAATGCACAACTCCTCCCACACCGTATCAGCATCAGCTGGTGACGTTTCGGTGTCAAGGATGCGAATTTCCTGCGACTCCCTCCCTAACCTGTTATCAGCTGGCAGCTTTTTGGCATTGAGGATGCAAACCTCCTCCCACTCTTTTGCAAGCCAGCTCCCTGACTGTCTGTAGCCGATGGCGTGGTACACATCTGAAACAATTTACATAGAAATGATCAGCTCGGTTTCAAACTGAGCGTAGGATGACGAGTGAGGAAGCTGAATAACGACTAATATAAATACAATTGCAACTTATTACATCCTGCAACACTTTGCGGCTGCTTACCTGGACTAACATCTCTATTTTTAGTCGCTTTTACGGTGAAATAACGACTAGTTTCTAGTTACTATCCGTCGTTAGTCCAGTGGGTTAGCGACTAACAATTCCAGACCTTTTTCAATCAGATTAAAATGAAGTTTAGTCGCTAGTATAGTATAATGTAAACCACCTTTTTTAAGATTTTTACAAATGAAAAATTGAAGGGGGACAGCAATTTTTGTGATTAAATTTGAATGGAAATACGTACACTGGATATACGTATAACAATTTTGATTTCATTTGCGAATAGTTCATTAAAATAGAACTGCCCAATATTAACGTCCAGACCCAGTAAGACGTGTTTCGACTGGACTTCAGAATCACAGAATCGAGTTGTCACTAAACCGGAGCATAAACTAATAGAGTTACATCGTTTACCCAGGTAAGCAGTCGCACAGTGTGGCACGATTCATTATCTGCTGTTACATTAATCGATATTCCGTTAGTCGCTATTCCGTTAGTCGCTATTCCATTAGTCGCTATTCTGTTGGTCGTTATTCCGTTAGTCGCTATGCCAGTAGTCGCTTTTCCTTAAGTCGCTATGCTAATCCATCAGTCGCTATTCCTCTAGGCACTAATCCATTAGTCGCTATTCCATTAGTCTCTATTCCATTAGTCTCTATTCCATTAGTCGCTATGCTATTAGTCTCTATTCCATTAGTCGTTATGCTTTAAGTCGCTATGCCACTAGTCGCTATTGCATTAGTCGCTATTCCATTAGTCTCTATTCCATTAGTCGCTATGCTATTAGTCGCTATTCCAATAGTCGATATTGTATTATTCGCTATTCCATTAGTCGCTATTCCATTAGTCGCTATTCCATTAGTCGCTGTTCCATTAGTCGCTATTGCATTAGTCGATATTCCATTAGTCGCTGTTCCATTAGTCGCTGTTCCATTAGTCGCTATTGCATTAGTCGATATTCCATTAGTCGCTGTTCCATTAGTCGCTATTCTACTAGTCGCTTTCCTACTAGTCACTATTCCATTAGTCGCTATTCTACTAGTCGCTATTGCATTAGTCGCTATTGCATTAGTCGCTATTGCATTACTAATTACATGCAATCAAACTTTTTAATTAGCAATTAGCATTGATTTTTTGAACAAAGTACTTTTCATTAAAATATTGGTATTACACGCACAATTGATGCTTAGTAGGAATTAGTTAGCATGCCCACAGCTGTAGTAAGATATACCCTTTGTAATTGCGTTTTTTTTATTTTGATAAAGTGACAATTGAAGCGATTTTAATTGAATTTGCATTCGTCCAATCAAAACGCTCCCAGCTCCGAAACTATACTTGAGATAGCGATGTCAAATTTTTTCGAGAGTGATGGGAATGAACCAAGGTATTTTACATGAAAGTATGAACCATAGTCTATTAGAGGTTGATTAATTACCACCAATGAAACTTTACAAATTTGCCGGTCATAAACTGCTCAGTGCTCGTATAAGGGTAGGTTGCTGTAACGTTGATGTTGGTTGAAGTTGTGACTTGTGGATAATCATTGTCACCATGTATTTACATCGATTTATATACATCTGTTCGAGAATTGTGTGAAGGATTCTTATAAACTCGAGCGACCGGAGTCTGGCGGAAGCCAGTGCGTCGACGAAGGTGTGTGTACATCGATGTATAGTTAATCTGTGCCATTCCGTGGAATGAGTCCGGAATAGATTATATCAAACGCAATTGACCTTATATTTGCTTCAGTGGGTAAAATTATCCATGTAACCGAACCAAATTTGTAAGATATGTGAATTTAATAATATTGTCCCTTGCAATTCATAAAAGAAACATCCTTTTTGGCCTTCGGCCAAAAAGGAGCAAGTATATGTGTCAATCATGCAGCAAACATCGAGGAAATAATAGGTGTGTGACTTTTGGACACATCTCAGTCATCACAGAGTATTATCTGACATCTCGTCTGACTTATATAGTTTTATGAACAAGAACGCTTTTTAAACAAAGGTAAAAAATAAATTCCGCATGCTTTTATTCAGTACAAGAAAATTTTAAATATAAAAGAATTCTCAAATTATATAGTTGTGAGTAAAATATTGTTACTTGTCTGATGCCATACTGTAAATGGTATAATGATGAAATTAAATACATTGAATTCATATGAATTACGTACTGGGACTACGATTAAATTTACGGTTTCACGCTTACATGTATGTTATAATAAGCTTTTCTCATCGTCATCGTTGCCGTATTTTGGAGTGATAGAAATCCTGCAAAATGGCATGGGCTGTTTCCACCAGCGTGACAATTGTTTTCTTATTTAAAGGGGGTCTTACCCGCTGATCCAAATTTATATTATCGATAAAGACCACCAAGTTAGGAATTTTGAGAGGCAAAAAAAATGTTTTGCCCTAGCGCGGTCCCGAGCAAAAATTGCCGAGTTCCGTGTTTTTCGGCATAGGCGCCAAGCAAAAAATCTCCCATAAGAAATAACATGGTGAGCATTTTTGACCCCTGGAGCCTAGGAAAACTAATGATCAGAAAAAATGATCAAACCTAATGCCATACTCGTCCATCTTTCTTCTACCTGGAGATATTTTGAATGTTATAATTGGAGCATCCGTTTAGCCTCAGCAAATTAATTACTGAAGGTGTGTAATTCGGGTGTTTCAATTATCCGTACCGCGGCCGCGTTGGTCGCTGCAGCGGTTGGCAGGCTGCCAGCCAGTGGTAGCGGATCGGCTCCGAAGGGAGAATCGACGGAGTGGGGATAGGTTTTGTGAGACTCGAGCAAAGATACTATTATGCACTAAGGGTGCGAGAATTAATACAACACATTTTTTACAGAGGAGTAGATATGAACCAAATGAACGGCATAGAAATATAAATTACCCATTCTACGAACTGACTAAGTACGGAAAAAGTCGAAAGTAACCGCAAAAAAAGACCGTAAAAATAGGATTCCTGGAAAACATTGGACGAAAATAAGCAATTTTAATAGCGATGTAAAGAGCCTGTGTACGCATGCTTACCAGCGACCCGTGAGGGAGAAATTGTTCCCCCATTTAAAACAAGCATTTTTTTTTGAAAAAACCTATTTCAAACTAGGATTTGAATAAGACACGTCTCGCTGGTTTCCCGACGTTTCGTAACATAGACTTGCTTCTTTTTCAAGGGTGATAGCTTTACTGACCCAGTTTGAAATAGTTGTGTTTCAAAACTAGTGCTACAGATTTTGTGCAACAAAATCACTTGTCTTTCTACGCATTATTATAATTAGCATGGGGTGTAATAATGCTAAAGATAAGAAACTCAGTGGACAACTTAAAAAAACATGCCAAGTCTTGAGCAAGACAAAAGGCTCTGTGCGCAGTTTTAAAGCTCTGAGCTCGTGTCTAGCAGCAGTGGGTCATCGAGAAGGATGCAAATCCACTCTCCTTCTCAGCGTGAACTAGAGTTAAGGCAGTACATAGCCAATTGAGATTCGAAACGCAAATTCAAGAATGAATCATGTGTGAGATGATAGACGATGACGGCACATAGAAATTGTGTGTGTCAATTAGTACTGTTTAAATGAACGTGCCTAATTGGTTGAAAAGTTACTAGATCAATTTATGACGGACAAATTGTGAGTGATTAAATGTGCCATCACATACATCCAGAGCAGTGGCGTAGCGAGAATATGATGCCCCCCCCCCCCCCCCCCCCCCGCAGAATAATAATTGACGGCGCCCTTCGCATATTTCAGGAAACGAGCTAATCAATTCGCCTGAGAAACCCTGTCCCGCTGGAGTGTTTCCGTTTCGTGCCTCGTAGACGCAATGTTAAATTTCCCACACTTAGATAGGCTTTTTGGGCAAGTTGACCGGGGCCGTCCTTAAAAAAATTACCTAGGGTACACTAAACGACGACGTACGGTAATGTGTTCGGGGCAACAACAAAAAACTTCAGTACACGCCCGAAAAACATATAATAGAGCCCGTAGGTAAACAAAGAAATGTCAACGAATATAGTTACTAACATGAATACAAAGCAAAAGACTATGCAAATGCGTGTAAAAAAGATGTTATGAAGCAACAAACCGTTTTTCGAAAAAACACAAGTTCGCCCTGACGCGGAATCGAACGCATGACCCCTCGCATTATGAACATGCGCTCTACGAGCGTGGCCAGCAGACCACTTGCCGCTGGCAGCGATTTGAAGCTCCAAGTATGCTAAACATGCGATAGAAATTTAACATGGCGTCTACGAGGCACGAAACGGAATATAGCGTCCCGCTGGGGGCTGGTTCTTATTTTCTCTTTGACGACATGGTACATCGCCACGATACAACACCATATCAGGAACCACCCTTGCGGCCGCGAAAATTTGGAGAAATGGCCTTGGATTACAGGGAAAAGTACTCCTGTGGAGCGTTTCCGGGCGTCCGGCAACTCACGAGCCCCCGGGCGTCGAGGGTGGTCTGCCACAACGTGCCATGGTGCCCGGTGTTCCGGGGACAAGGGCCGCGCCTGGGTGAACTGAGGAACGATGTAAAGCACCGATAGCGTACGGTGCTGGCGGCTCGCTGCTCGGGATGAGGCTTCGGCCGGTATGATCTTTGAACTTAAGAACTTTTAACTTTATGAACTTTGAACGTTGCTTAACGGTTATCTTCCCTCTCACTGTTCAAAATGTCAATAAGAAAAAAGTCCAAGTTGTTGTAGGTTATCGAAATTTTCAATGAGTAAGAGATTAGAGTTTTACGAGTTCTTTGAATTTTTTCACAGTAAACATTTCCATTCAAATAATAAAAGTGTGTCTTTAACGAAACTCTCAATAATACCAATCGATTCCTCTCTGAAAACTGATCAGTACTTCATTTGAATCGCATCTCTAGGTTCAATAGGAGACGCGCAAAAGGCTGCGACAGATTCATTAATTTTCAAAACAATCTCGGCTGCTATAATCCTCTCTGTTTTACGATAATTTTTGTGTAAGCAGATTATGTCAGATGCGATAAGATTCGAGCTCATAGTGCTCGGCCGTCAAGTCACTTTCCAGACCATGGTGTCTATGAAACCTAGAGACGGGATTTCACGGGTTAAACCATTGGGTTTATAGTTAGACAGAGCCACAGCGCTAATGCTAGGGTGTCTGCGTAACCACCGAAGTCGCAACCCGAAGTTTCGGTTTCTCTCGCCAGATAGCACCAGCAGCTCTTCCGGGCGCTTGTTTTCGAACGTGGCGAACGTAGTGGCTATGAAGGGTTAAATAGGAGAAATCTTGTCTGTGGGGGGTCTAAATATAACCCAATGGTTAAACACTTTTTCAATATAGGTATAGCCCAAACTACTATTAGCATATAATTAAAAATTGGACCATCAACCGACCTGAACATTTGACAACTCCTGGACTATTCAAAATTCTCCTGTGATGTTTCTAATGCGAGATTTTAGTGTGGGGAAAATGCGGAGGATGACAAAAATAATTCCAGGCAACAGCCCTTAGCTCGAAATGACATTTTTTTTAGCAAGGGAAAATGACTATGGTTCCAGCTAGGTGGGGTAGAATTTTGGTATTATTATATCCAGCCATTATCCATATCCACTGGAAATGAAATACATAACTTAAACTGCATTTATCTGAGTGAGATTTTGGTTTTCTGGTACTTTTTTTACTAATTGGTCATTGATCTCTAAAATAATGTCATCTTTGAGGTTTGGTTGCCAAAGAATACATTTTTCCCGGAGAACAATAAGAAATGATTTCTATAAAAGTTGTCTACATCGGCCTTAACGCAAGTTCGGCGTTTCCCAGCCGGAAGACGCTGGCGTCCAGGCGCCAAGGGCGCCTACCGCTGTGAATGGCTCTGAGACGATTTAGAGCCGGGCCCAATGCCAGACGCTTGGCACCCGACGCCTCGCGCCGGCGCCCCCCCCCCCCCCCCCCCCACCCAATGCACCACGGGGTCTGCGGGGGCGGCCGCTACGAAACTGATCTAGTGGTGTAGTCCAGGGTGATTGCTGGTCTGGTATGCGGCGTGCCCTCACATTTTATTTTCAAAATTAGAGAACTTAAACCTTTATTTTGAAGAAATCAGGAGTAGGCGCTGCTACTCTAATTTCTAGCTTCTAAACGGCTATAGCTTATGCGAGTTTCACACTGAATACTTAGACAACAAATGCTACGTTTACAGCGATGCAAAGCGACGGCGTCGCCGAGCGTGTCGCTTCGCAACCAAAAAGATCAACATATTCCATGTCAGTCGTTGCGAAGCGACAGGGTCGCTAAGCTCTGTGACGTCACCACGAACGGCCTTCTAATTGGCTGTTGCTAGCGAACTCGTCTACGACACCGTCCCTTCGCAACGCTGTCAACGCAGCTTTATGAAGAAACGTGGAGGGAAAATGGAACTTATGGCACCAATAACATGGCTTGAAAGGAATCCATTGAGACGTGGCTGTAATTTAGCGCAGTCAACGCACCAGTCTACTATGTTTGAATCTGTGCAAATGCTAGGCTGAGGTTTCAACTTTGAAGGTGCACAAAAAAAATTGAAAAAATTGCAGTTTGGGATATTTCAATTAGATTCCCCAACTTTTGTTTTCATATTGACGAAAAATCACCGCATACCCAACACTACACCATTGGCACTTTAAAATGTTGCAATTTAGCCGGCCCACGCCTATTGTATAGGTAACATATTATGATGCATCATTATTCGTAGGTTTGTTTATTGAAATATCACTAATCATTACCAATAGTCACACAACCCAAAATCAATATCTTTAACAAGCACTAATCATCTAATTATACCTATGAGATCAGAGAATATAGCAATAGCAATTAGGTCTACCATGCTAAGAACATTTAAACTCGTATAGTACATTTCCAGCTGGGCACAGTTAGCAGATAAACGTAACCTTCTACATCCTAGCTGTCCGGGTAGATCCACCGAAAGCCGCACAAAAAAATGCATATTATCAATATTAATTTGATGTAAAATGTTCCCTAGATACATCCTCGGATACACAGTCACAACTTATATTAATGTGTCTCGAGCAGCTGATTGCTCCATATGAATAGATGCTTAATCTGTATCTGTGATTTAATGCATTGTTTGTTCCAAGACAATCTTTCCAGTGTCTTGCTAGTGACACTTGCCCTGATTTGCACCTCATCGATAAACATAGGTCAGCATCACACCAAGATATTACATGTGGCATCTTAATATTTTTTTAAATCGTCTACTTACCCTGTCTGTGCTTGTAGCCAAAGAAGCCGAGGACGGCGAGGGCGAGGGCCACAAAGACTCCAGCGATGATTCCGAAGATGGCCCCCCCCGACAAGCCGGGATCACCTGCGCCATCCGTTTTATCAGCAGGGGTAGTTGTTGTATTAGGTGCCGTGGGGGTTGCAGGCTCCACCACCCCAGGTGTAGTGACTAGGAATTGAAAGGGACACAACTTTTGTTAATGATAGCTCATCTTGGGGAGGTTATCATTCTAGGCTCTGTACTTCATTTCACGATAAGGGGAGTGGATTAGCATCTTCCTTGATGACCCACTGCTGCTAGATACGAGCTAAGAGACTAAGCTAAGAGCCACGCCTTTAGCTGGACTAAAGGCTGTACGGGCAGTTTTGAAACTCTTAGCTCGTGTCTAGCAGCAGTGGGTCCTCGAGGAAGATGCAAATCCACTCTCCTCCTAATCGTGAAATGGAGTTTAAGCGCTAGTCAGTGGGACAGAGGTTTTTGTGATGTTTGGGTTATCATACATGGACTTTGTCTCTTGTCTCTTGAGCTTTGAAGTATAAGTTATTATTTTTGACTCTTGGTTGATGGTTATATTTTGGAGACTTAGGTATTCCAATTTCTGTCAAAATGCTTAATGCACAAAATTACTGAAAATATTTCTATATTTTACCTGTCTTTTTCCAAGTGTGCAAATTTTAATTAATGAATACAATCAGTTGGTTATCACTTGTCAAACAGCAACACAATGCCCTTCCCTGTTAGTTAATCTTACAAACTGTGCTGGCAACCTTATTCCAGTTTCCTTATTCCCAGGAGATAAAATTGTTATCAACCAGATAAGTTAATCTAGGTACAGTCAACCAGCTGAATGAGTACTGAACTTTTTCACAGAGAAAGCTACACAAAGAAGCCCATTTATAACTTATAAATCTATAGTAAACCATGTTATTTTGAATGAAAAGGGGCCCAAAATTTTTTGATGAGCGTAGCGAGCAAAGCGAAATCTTCAATTTCACTACTGCTAAACAAGCACTTGTGTGTGTGTGTGTGTGTGTGTGTGTGTGTGTTTTGTGTGTGTGTTTGTGAGCGCTCCACAGGTCAAACGCCTGCGTCGAATGCGATCAAATTTTCAGGGTGTCTACTTTTGTTCTCAACTTAGACCCCCTGTGTTTTTCAAGAAAATCCTCAATACCACTCCCTTCAAATCAGGAAAAAGAGCAATATTCGACAATTGGGAAAGTTTTGAAAAGTACGGAAATTTATTTAAAGTGCGTCTTTTTTCCAAATTTACCAAATTTCGAATATTGCTCTTATCGAAACTATCGAAACCGCAACGAAACACCAGCTTTGATTACTTCAAATGTGTCCAAGGCAATGATTTGACAGATATCAGAAATTTTGTTAATTTCGTGCATGCAAGATTGAAAGTAAATCTGCGAGTGAAATACATTTCCAGTCTAATAAAAACCCAAAGACAAGAGTTACTAGTATATAGTAATGGCACCATGGTTTACATCGGCCTTCTGCATCCGCCTTTTTTTCCGCTATATAATATTCAAAGCGCTACGCTCATCTTCAACGCAACACAAATTGCGTTGGCAAAGCCCTAGTTTTAGGAAATCAGTGCCTAAGATAATCATGAAAACATTTCGAATCATCCAGGAAAAATAATACCTACGCAGAAACCAAAATGCGTAATGTTTGACTTAAGAAATATCTGAAATTTTGATGATCCAAATTATTTAATATTAATTTCTTTGTGTTATGGGACTTGACTTGCTGTTCTATCAAGGACGAAATTCGAAATAACTGGGTTAGAATTAACGAGGGTTTTAGGTATGTAGAAAGACCATGACATGCAACTAAAGGCAAACCCAGTCCTGATTGCCGGTCAGGTGCTCTACCACCGTCCTCCTGATTGCCGGTCAGGAGCTCTACCACTGCCTCCTGATTGCCGGTCAGGTGCTCTACCACCGTACTCCTGATTGCTGGTCAGGTGCTCTACCACCGTACTCCTGATTGCTGGTCAGGTGCTCTACCACCGTACTCCTGATTGTCGGGCAGGTGCTCTACCACAGTCCCGATTGCTGGGCAGGTGCTCTACCACAGTCCTGATTGATGGTCAGGTGCTCTACCACTGCCTCCTGATTGCCGGTCAGGTGCTCTACCACTGCCTCCTGATTGCCGGTCAGGTGCTCTACCACCGTACTCCTGATTGCTGGTCAGGTGCTCTACCACCGTCCTCCTGATTGCCGGTCAGGTGCTCTACCACCGTACTCCTGATTGCCGGTCAGGTGCTCTACCACCGTACTCCTGATTGCTGGTCAGGTGCTCTACCACCGTCCTCCTGATTGCTGGTCAGGTCCTCTACCACCGTCCTCCTGATTGCCGGTCAGGTGCTCTACCACCGTCCTCCTGATTGTCGGGCAGGTGCTCTACCACTGCCTCCTGATTGCCGGTCAGGTCCTCTACCACTGCCTCCTGATTGCCGGTCAGGTGCTCTACCACCGTCCTCCTGATTGCCAGGCAGGTGCTCTACAAACTGAGCTAACTGGGTCACATTTTCCAGCCACGCTGCGGTGGGAAAGGGGGACACAGAGGAACTTTATTTGATAATACCTGATTTCTTATAGATTGGCAAACATCTCCACTGAGAATTTGTGAGGCAAATGGCATTTTGTGTTACCATCTGCAATAAGCCATGGACTTGCATTTCCTGTCATGTCAAAAGTGCACTTAATGGGCAAACTCTTTGATGGCACAGTAAAAACTCGGAATGGTGGGAATGGTCAAACAAACCACAAATTCCCAGGGCGAGAAACTTGAGGTGCTCAAAGAGAAATTAGGAAAAGTAGGGAACCATAACGCAACACAATAGGAAGAGCAAAACTAAGAGATGCGCAGGCCTGGCACATAAAAACACTTACCGCTCTTTGCGATGTCTACGGTTAACACTGGCATCTCGTTGTTGAAGTCTGGATGAAACACACGACACGTGAAGGTGTGATCCATTCCTCTGTCGACTTTGAACGCCAAATTCTGTGTTACGGGCTGCGAATCCCAAGGCCAATACCAATCGTCGACCAAACTTGCTTTGTCCTCTCGTTCGACTTTGCCATCAACTTCCCAGCGGAGGCGCACTGCAGGGCGTCCTGGCGGCACGGTGCACGTCGCTGTGACATTCTCTCCAGAGGCATCGTCCACGGTCAGTGAGGCAGGCCCGGGGATTGCTGCAAATGAAGGTCCAGTTCATCGGAAGCTCGTTGGGTATGAAGTAACGGATAATTGTTTGGTGATGATCAGCAGAGCGAGTGAAAAATATTTGCTAAGCTCATCTGCTTCGCTCAGTGGTTCTCAGACTGTGGGTCGCGGCTCCCTAGGACGTAGCGTATTTGAGCTAAGGTAGTCGCGACATTTTTTTATTCCTGATTTATATATATTCTATATGGGACGAAACGCATCAAACCAGCACACCTTGCGAAAAAAATTAACCTTTCACATCTCGGATCTGGTTCAGAGTTTCAGTGGTCGTTATGCTACTCAAGTGGAGTACAAAACTATTTTTTTGACAATTTTAGGCCCACTGGTTTGGGAGATATGACCTTGCAAAGTTTCGCTCGTTTAGCGGACCGCGCGCGCACTATCACATATTTCCGTCAATATCTCAAGAACAAATAAAGTTAACGAACTCTGGTTTAAAGCATTGAAAAGTGCATAAAAAACGGCACTAGAAAAATGCTTAAAACCTTTATACTATCCATTCAGAAAAACGATTCCACTTCATATATGTATGTTTTTAGAAATGTCTAGGTATAGCAAAAAAGCGCGTTCTCTGAATTAGCTGAAATTTTCACGAAATGCGATTTCAACGCGATTTCCACTTTGGGAATTATTTTCTAAAAAAACTACCCGAATGCCCGTCCTATAAATTGGTACTAGTATATATACATATATCGACTACATTTCCTGAAATTTTCAGCTAATTACAACATTGCGCAAAGTGGTACACTCACTTCAATTACGATATGTACCATAAAATGCAATGCTTTTCTATGCGATTTCAACTTCGGGAATTTTTTTTCTAATAATCTACCCGAATGCCCGTCCTAGAAATTGGTACTAGCATATATACATGTATCGACTACATTTTCTGAAATTGTCAGCTTCTTACAACATTGCGCAAAGTGGGACACTCGCTTCAATTACGAAATGTACCATAAAATCCAATGCTTTTGTATGCGATTTCAAATTTGGGAATGGTTTTCTTAAAAACTACCCGAATACCCGTCCTATAAACTGGTACTAGTATATATACATGTATCGACTACATTTCCTGAAATTTTCAGCTAATTACAACATTGCGCAAAGTGGTATACTCATTTCAATTACGAAATGTACCATAAAATCCAATGCTTTTGTATGCGATTTCAACTTTGGTAATTATTTTCCAAAAACACTACCCGAATGCCCGTCCTAGAAATTGGTACTAATATATATATTCATATATCGACTACATTTCCTGAAATTTTCAGCTTCTTACAACATTGCGCAAAGTGGTACACTCACTTCAATTATGAAATTTACCATAAAATCCAATGCTTTTGTATGCGATTTCGAATTTAGGAATTATTTTCTAAAAAACTACCCAAACGCCCATCCTAAAAATTGGTTATAGTATAAATGCATTTATTGACAACATTTCCTGAAAATTTCAGTTAATTCAGAGAACGCGCTTTTTTGCTATAGTCATTTCTAAAAACATCGATGAATACCGTGGAATCGTTTTTCTGAATGAATAGTATACAAGTTGTAAGCATTTTTCTAGTGCAGTTTTTTATGCACTTTTCAATGCTTTAAACCAGAGTTCTTTAACTTTATTTGTTCTTGAGATATTGACGGAAATATGTGATAGTGCGCGTGCGGTCCGCTAAACGAGCGAAACTTTGCAAGGTCATATCTCCCAAACCAGTGGGCCTAAAATTGTCAAAAAAATAGTTTTGTACTCCACTTGAGTAGCACAACGACCACTGAAACTTTGTGCCAGATCCGAGATGTGAAGGTCAATTTTTTTCGCGATGTGTGTTGGTTTGATGCGTTTCGTCCCATATATATAGACAAAAAAAAACGCCCTGACAAATTAACAAATCTTTAGACATGATTTTTCTTAAAATTTGGGTCAATCATTTGAAATGTATAAATAGTCGTAAAAAGTGAAAATAAAGTTGCGTTACAAAACTCCTGTTTATAGTACAGGGGAGCACGGAAATTCGTTCTCGTGTTCAGGGAAGAATGGATGCAAAAAGTTTGAGAACCTCTGGAGCAGCTGTTAAAGGCTACTCTAGGTGAATGTCTTAGCACATAAGATTTGTGATAAAAATAATACATTTTATAGAGTGTATTAGCTTACCATTGACGTAGATGATTTGTGGTGGGAACGCCTTCCAGTCCTCTTCCCCAGCCACACGGTACAAGGCCCAAATGAGCCCGCTTGATCGGAGAGTCACACTGCGTAGCATCACCGAACACTTGCGACCCTCGAGGGAGGCTTCGTACGATCTGTCTGACTTCTTCCTGTCATTAGAAGTTAGTGTGATCTCAGGTTTTTCTGGCAGGAACACTTTGCAGTCCTGAAGGTTGTCAGGTGCATTGAAAATGAACGGTCTGCTGTCTTTCGTGTTATTCACCGTCTGGTTCTGGTATGGGCTTGATCCTTCTTGCAAATCATTCTTTCCTGCACAAGAAAATCTTTGTTGAGTATTTTATCAACTAAAATGAATCAGGAAGTAAGATCCTTTGCTAATGAATAGCTTGGCCTAACCTATATTCCTAACCTCATTAGGTACCTAATTGAACACTGACAGCGGAAGAAGTCTGGTATCTTACAAAGGAAAGATGAAAGGTAGTGCCAATATCAGTTAAGAATGCCTGTCTTTTTGTAACCTAGATTAGTGATGTTTCACCTAGGTGAATTGCATTTCAAGTAGGTAGCTAACATAAAATATATTCAAAAATAAATACATGGTTTGGTTTGTTCCTGTTAGGTTCCCAATTATTTCAAGAAGCTTATGCCTTCTATGCAATCAATATGGAACAGGATTTCATTCCCTCTGCATTAGCTTTAAACTTATAAGGTTTCATAGAAGTGAAGTGCCCGAAAAGTGAGCATGAACTGCAGGTAGATTAGTTCAGTATGCTGCCATAATATAATATGTTACTTACTGTAAAGCTTGACATGACAATATCAGAATAAGTTTGTGTGTAGAGAAAAGCTTGCAGCACAGGAGTTTCCAGCTTCCCATAATATACTAAATTAATGTATTTTAGAACATATAAATTATCACTTAAGAAGTAGGTACTTTTTAAAACTCATTTACCTCCCATTTCCAGGAATCAAGACTAACCCTATCCCTACTTGGTCTCCTTTGCCCAATATGCAAGCAATTGGTTAAACACCCACCCCATTACACACTTATTGCGCATGACCACTTATAACCACTCTTCCCCGGCTTGGCGAGCTCTCAAAATATTTCCCTGCCGCGTTGAGGCTACCCTAAGAGGTGAAGCCCCCGCCTCGAAAGTAAGGTTTCTGGCAGATGCATCGGGCAGCTGCGTGCAATGCCGTCCAAGGCATACCATCAAAACAAATTCAACCACCATTATTTTGTCAACTTACCATTGGAGTGAACCACAAGTGACATGTAGTCGTAGCTCCACTCGCCGTCCTTGACGTGAACGCGACAACCCACAAAGTATCGGCCTTCTGTCAGCTCAGACAGATTCATGACGCATTCTCCACGATCCAGTCCTTCCCCCACGTATTGTCCCTATTCGCGAAATCGAGGCACCGTTAAACAATTGACCCGTTTGTACCACGTGGCAACACAAAGAAAACCCTGGGCACAGACAATCGTGAGTACATCATGTGACAAGCTAGCGATCAAATTAGTTTAAAATAATCATTTAAAAAAAATACATATAAAGGGAATGATCAAACTCAAGCTAAATACAATCACCATTTCAGTACCGATTGCAAAAACAGTATCTAACACTGATGTAATCATTGGATTCCTGAGAAGTAATATAATAAAACACCAATATATAAATACAGTTTTTTTTGGACCAAGCATGGTTCAATATTTCATTCCAGGGAATCCTTTTATCACCACACCTTGAAGTTGATGTCGTTGTTATTTCTTCTGCGTGTCAGAGGTGCTAACCCTGAGCCTCTGCTAAAGTCCAAGAGTTCTGAGTCTGGGTTTTCGCCAATGTCGTTCTCCAGCCAAACCCGGAAGAAGCATTTGTCGAGGGGTTTCGTCCGATCATTGCAAGTCACACGCAATGAGCTGTTAGCTTTCACCACGGCTGTTCTCGGCGAGATTGACAAGACGGCTGTCGGGAGAAATGACTAATTAGCATACCTATGTACATCCTCTGCACGGATTGCAATCAGCCAGCTCTCCAGTCAAAGTACAGTTCGACCGTTACGCAATGTCATTGACGGACCAAGCGAGCAGAGCGAAATACTCAATTTCACTTCCCCAGAAAAAAAAATTTGTTTTTTTGTGCTTGTAGGTACTCATGTGTGTTTAGTTGCTCCAATTTTTCATAAAGTTTTTAGAGAAACTAGGTACCTTTGTTCTCAACAAAAACCACATGTGTTTTCCAGAACAATCATCAGGAGTAGTAGGTAGGTATAATTTTTATCCACACAAAATTTTCAGTAATTTTCCTAAGTGTAAAATTACCAGTAATTAACAAACTGGTAATATTCCCAGTAGGTAAGTAACATTACAAAAATTTAAATTCAGTGACCGTTTAAAAATTTTAGAAATTAATAGTGCCATAATATTCAATTTTTTATTTTAAACTTCTAAAGTCCACGGTAATTCCAAGTTTTACCCACTCCGTACACAATGTTAACATTTCTATCAGATTCCTGGAGTGCTTACAAATATCTGCTGGCAATAATTAGGGAAAGAAGCCACAGAGCAGAGCAGATGTATGCTCTTACCTGGACATGAAAACAGGAACAAATATAGATTTTCTCAGGAATCTTACTGTAATTTTAAATTTTATATATTACAGTACTTTTGCATTTCCACGTGCAGCACAAACGAAAACACTCGCCAGTGAGAATGTCCGGTCGAAAAATCTTCTCCTCACCCTTTCCCCCTGGCCACCGCCCCACTTGACATTGTAAAGCCTAAAGCAGTAAAAGTTGGCCTAAGTTTAGGGTGGTTCGACTATCTGGATGATTCAGCGGGCGGGGAGGGGGGGGGGGGGGGGGGGGGGGTCCAGGTACATAGTGATGTTTAAAAGTGGATGCTAATTTCTGTGGAAGTGAAGACGTGAAGAATGAGGCAAAAATAGATTTGAGATAACTAACGTTAACATTGCAAATAAAATGTCAAAACTTGGAAATAATCAATTTGTGACTGAAATAAAGTATCCGGGAAAGTTTTTGTCGTGTCAGTACGTGATAATGATTTACATAACAATCGGTTTGGTTTATAAATAAACTTCCTTTGTGGTTTTTCATAGGAGAAATGGCATATATCCTTGAAGCATTTCCTTTCCCTGAAAGTGAACTTGTCACAAAAGTAACTGCGTAGAGATGCGGAAAAAAACACCGCGGACGGACTCGGGCCGAGATTCTCCAAAGTCAGGCCGCCCGGGCCCGACTTTCAGGCTTTTTAACCGATATTATGCTATGAAAATTCGTAAAAAGAACCGAAAAAGAGGATTTTTTTGGAATGTACCTTAAGATTTTTTAGGGCTTTTGGGATTTTCCGGGCCGACTCAACTTTCCGGGAAAAGTCGGACCAGTTCGGGCCTCAAAAAAAAATCTAGACTTTCGGGCCAGGCCGGGACCGACCTTGACCTGAATGCAGAGTCGACACTGAGTGCACACTCACACTGAGTCCGCACTCAGTGCGTACTTTGGGGGCAATTTATCATTGCAAATACGAACTCAGTGTGAGTCCGCACTCAGTGAGCACTGAGGGGGCAATTTATCATTGCAAATGCCAACTTAGTGCGCACTGAGTGCAGACTCAGTGTGAGTGCGCACTCAGTGCGCACTGAGGGGGCAATTTATCATTGCAAATGCAAACTTAGTGCGCACTGAGTGCAGACTCAGTGTGAGTGCGCACTCAGTGCGCACTGAGGGGGCAATTTATCATTGCAAATGCAAACTTAGTGCGCACTGAGTGCAGACTCAGTGTGAGTGCGCACTCAGTGCGCACTGAGGGGACAATTTATCATTGCAAATGCAAACTTAGTGCGCACTGAGTGCAGACTCAGTGTGAGTGCGCACTCAGTGCGCACTGAGGGGGCAATTTATCATTGCAAATGCCAACTTAGTGCGCACTGAGTGCAGACTCAGTGTGAGTGCGCACTCAGTGCGCACTGAGGGGGCAATTTATCATTGCAAATGCCAACTTAGTGCGCACTGAGTGCAGACTCAGTGTGAGTGCGCACTCAGTGCGCACTGAGGGGGCAATTTATCATTGCAAATGCAAACTTAGTGCGCACTGAGTGCAGACTCAGTGTGAGTGCGCACTCAGTGCGCACTGAGGGGGCAATTTATCATTGCAAATGCCAACTTAGTGCGCACTGAGTGCAGACTCAGTGTGAGTGCGCACTCAGTGCGCACTGAGGGGACAATTTATCATTGCAAATGCAAACTTAGTGCGCACTGAGTGCAGACTCAGTGTGAGTGCGCACTCAGTGCGTACTTTGGGGACAATTTATCATTGCAAATGCAAACTTAGTGCGCACTGAGTGCAGACTCAGTGTGAGTGCGCACTCAGTGCGCACTGAGGGGACAATTTATCATTGCAAATGCAAACTTAGTGCGCACTGAGTGCAGACTCAGTGTGAGTGCGCACTCAGTGCGCACTGAGGGGACAATTTATCATTGCAAATGCAAACTTAGTGCGCACTGAGTGCAGACTCAGTGTGAGTGCGCACTCAGTGCGTACTTTGGGGACAATTTATCATTGCAAATGCAAACTTAGTGCGCACTGAGTGCAGACTCAGTGTGAGTGCGCACTCAGTGCGTACTTTGGGGACAATTTATCATTGCAAATGCAAACTTAGTGCGCACTGAGTGCAGACTCAGTGTGAGTGCGCACTCAGTGCGCACTGAGGGGACAATTTATCATTGCAAATGCAAACTTAGTGCGCACTGAGTGCAGACTCAGTGTGAGTGCGCACTCAGTGCGCACTGAGGGGACAATTTATCATTGCAAATGCAAACTTAGTGCGCACTGAGTGCAGACTCAGTGTGAGTGCGCACTCAGTGCGCACTGAGGGGGCAATTTATCATTGCAAATGCCAACTTAGTGCGCACTGAGTGCAGACTCAGTGTGAGTGCGCACTCAGTGCGCACTGAGGGGGCAATTTATCATTGCAAATGAAAACTTAGTGCGCACTGAGTGCAGACTCAGTGTGAGTGCGCACTCAGTGCGCACTGAGGGGGCAATTTATCATTGCAAATGCCAACTTAGTGCGCACTGAGTGCAGACTCAGTGTGAGTGCGCACTCAGTGCGTACTTTGGGGACAATTTATCATTGCAAATGCAAACTTAGTGCGCACTCAGTGACGTCTCTGCATTCGGGCCAGATACTTTTTAGGCCAAGCCTGAGCCAACGGAAAAAAATTGTATTTCTTATCTGTGCTAATGTTTACTCAGTGATAAATGAAGACTGATATATACACTTTTAAAATGAGTATTTCCTAATTATATATAACTGAGTCTTGGGACGGATCCCTGAATTCATTGAGAAAATCGCAACAGGTGGTACTACGATTTATCCACTCTAAACCAACCGAATCCAGAGATGCCTTTGTTACAAAATTCAGAGTGGTGACTACATTCTGCGGCTCAATAAAGTGCGACCCAACAAACTGCAGGTCAAACTAGTATAAACTGCGGCTCACTTAAGTGCAGCCCAATAACCAGCTTCACATTGTGCGGCTCAATATTCCTCGGCTCAAATTAGTTTCGAATTTGTTGGTATTACAAGGGTGATATACTGCAGCCCAACATTCTGCGGCTTAACTTCCAGCAAAATAAAGTGCGGCTCAACAAAGTGCGGCTCAGTTTCGCATCCTTTTCCCAAACGATACACAGTTCACATTCTGCGGCTCAATATTCCTCGGCTCAAAGCGTGGACCTCCCCTACCTGAGCTTCCCCCACCATGCCGCTGTCTGGTCGGTAAAACAGCTTCACATAGTTCACAAAATGGCCGTACACGCATCGCACACAGTCGATGAGATCGAAGGAATGCCTATACCGGAAGGGGTTGAAAGACGTTGGTTGCCTTGTGGCTAGACATGTATGTTTATCATACAATAGCTGGGAATAGTCAAAAGGCTATATCAATCAATAGTCAATAGTCGGGGAAACTAGTGCTAACTGGGGATCTACCATACGCCAAGCATCTTTGCCACATCATATCACACATACTAGATATTTTCTCAAATATTTGAGTTCTTATCCAAATTGTTAGCTAGAAAAATTGATAAAATAAAACAAATCGAATAAGTAGAGTACCTAGCTCAGTAAATTGCCAGTCGTTACATTCGGTTTCTTCCTCACTAGCGAGCAAAAAATATATATTTGACCGGTGCGTTACGTACTAATAGCAATTGTGAAAAGATTCGTGATCGATTGTGCAAAGATTTCACCACATGTATCACAGATTTCTATATCCCTGAACCAGCAGAGAGATAAAAAATAAGTGATCTCGACATAACACAGTAGTGATTATAGGTAAGTATGTGGAAAAAAGTGTTCATCCATTGTTATCTTGACATCCCTTTGATTTAAACACATTGTGCTTGGCAGCTTTGAGCAGCAGATTAAGAAATTAAAACATCATACAGTGGGATCCAGCATGCGGAGAACAACCTAGCCTTACAGTCGTTGGGCATCGGCCATCAGTTAATATCTTCTACGAATCTCACCTGCTAATTTACATACGCATCTCAATCATGGAATCACGATCCGCCAGCAACTCTTGGCCTTTTGGCTGCGTGCTGGGACCGAGATATTAATTAATAGACAACCGTTAAAAATTGTCGTTCTCTCGACTATGAGGCAAATCTATTTCCTCTAAAATAATTGTCGGCAATGTCGTAATATAGTTTATCAACAATGTTATGATAGTTAACCCTTTAAGGCGCAGTGGTACAACTGTTGTACCACCTCATAAATGGGGCTGTATCTTACAAAATTCCCATCCTATCGGGGTGAAAAATGTTATATTTCATTCAGTACTAACCAGGGATCTCAGAAAAAAATATATTGCAACAGCAAAAGTATATTGCAATATATTGCAATATATTGCAAGTGATCAACAAAAAAGCTTGTATACTCGTATAATACAAATGAAATCCCGTAATCAGAGACTTGCAAGTCGTATACAAAAAAACTTGTACCTATACAGATTCTCATATTGTAAACTGTTCAACACATAAAGTTGTACCTATACAAAAGCCATTTGGCAACATGATGCGGGCTTTTCTGACAGGCACACGTTTTCGGTTCGTGTACTTGGGGGAATTTTTTGAAGGACAGCCCCGAACTCTTTATCGTACGTTATCGGTTCATGTACTTGGGGGAATTTTTTTAAGGACAGCTTCGGAAAAGTTACGCAATACGATCTGTTGGTAGTGCTGAAACTGTTCTACACGACCATGTTGCCAAATGGCGTTTGTCTATAAGTGGTTTTGTATACGAGTTGACAAAATGAATTTCTGTAAACGACTTTTTTTGTTGAACAGTTGCAAATGTTAGACATGTGAAATGTGTATTTGTGTGCGTATATTAGTTTCATTGTATACCACTTGCAAGTCTGTAAATACGTTATTTAATTTTTTGTATACAAGTTTACAAGTTTTTCTGTTGATCACTTGAAGGCATCCCATTTCTGTCGCGGATTTACTTGCAATTACTTCCATATACGAAACTGATTAAAATTCTGATAACTGTCAGATCTATGCCTTGGCCAAAATTGAAGTCAACAAAGCAGGTAACCTAGGAAACGAAGGAAACCGCGGTCTCCTATTGAATCAGGCGTCAATCCACGAAAAAACACTCCAAAAATGCGAATACAAACCAATCGGAAAGTCCTACCGTACTCAGATTTTCAGGAATGATAAATATCTATAAGGTCGACATGTTTATAAGTTTTGGTGAAGATATGTAAGAACTTTGATTTTACAGAGAATCAAAATTATGAAAAAATCGAAAAATTTCGTAAAAATTGATTTATTAAAAAAATGATAAACCGATCGTTTCCAAAAAGTTGAGAACAAAGGTAGGTCGTCTGAATTTTCATCCAAATCGGTTTGGGCGTTTGGTTTGTAGGGCGCGTACAAACACACATACCTACACAAAAAAACATACACAAATGACTTTTTTGGGGGTAGTGAAATTTAAGATTTCGCTCCGCTCGCTTCGATCGCTACGCTCATAAAAAATACTCGAAAACATCGAAATTCCAACAAAATCGTCAGAAACGCGAAAATTTGCTGAAGGCGCACTTTTTTAAATGTTAGTTTCACAAAATCCCACACAGCTGTGCAGCGCTGGCTTATCTGTAGCTTTTTGTAGAAATGGAGCGAATCATTCTCGTGACTCTAACCTCAAATTTGACAGTTCGTATTTTCAGATAAATTGAAAAAGTGCTGTTTTAGATATTTATTTTAGGGTTTATGTGAACCTGAAAAGTGAAAAAACCTCCAGTTTACAGAAAACATCATTTTCTGCCTCAGTTCCACGATTTTTTTCCGAAAAAATCGATAAAACGATAATTAATCTATTATCAGTTTTCATTTCGATTCGATAATCGATTTGAAAAAAATGATCGTTTGACATCCCTAAATTGCTAACATAGGTATCTGATGTTATACAATTACCTACTCAATTCACACCCAACCTCGGCGGAGCCTATTTATAATAGTATCTTTGCTCGGCACCAAACCGCAATTCACTTTGCATGGAAGTAACACAATTGAGAATGCTTTTAAAACCATTTCAGTGCTTAATGCATTAGATTAGAAGGTATCCTCCACTCTTCTAAACTACAATAAAAGGCGCAAAGAAGATTGTCTTAAATGTATTTTTCATCAATCAATCAGCCGAACATCATGAGAAATGCCGTGCTAACAAAGCACATGGCAGTTTTGAATTTTTATCAACTAAACTCGGCGACAGTGCTGCCCCCAAAAGAGTGTTGCGCTTCCCAATACGGCCAGGAAACAGGAATGCATATTGTGGAATGCGTACTTGCAGTTGCAAATAGTTCACCCTTACCTTGGGCCCCAACAAGCACAGAGACGATTGTACACCATGCTGACCTCATCTTTGTATTAATTGTATACCGACAAAATCACACAAAGTGTCATCAAACTTATATTTACGACACGAATAACCTGAGAATCATATTAAAAATTATTATTAAAACTTGCATAGGAAAAGGACGAGCCACAGCCCGTCTCAATGCCAGTGGACTGACAAGGACGTCAGCCAGAGAGTAATGTCCGGAATTGCGACGATCAAATGCGACAGATCCCGAAAGTGCCCGAAGTGCGAGCGGAGCGCGCGATTTGAGAGCACCTGCATCAAGAAGGGGAAACTTTTTATACAGCGAAGCGAATGTTGGGGTGGGTAGGTGTAGCTGGGTGAGCTACATGTAGCTGGGTGAGCTACATGTGTCTTTATGATATGCAGGCCAAATGCTTTCTTCAATACGCATTCCATTTTCACAATAGGTGCCTACTGAAGTGTTGCCTTAATTCTCAGACCCCTGTTTTTCAGCAAAACCGACAATGCATTACCAAGCAAAATGTGCAGAATTTTCAGAAATTCCAGTTTTCTTCGTTGTGACTTCATGGCCAAAGAGTTCTTCACACTATACAAAAAAAATGTTGAAATATTTTGAACACTAAAAAATAACTCTTATGTGAAATGGTATTCTATTCATTTGCATTCAATTACATACCTATTTTCCAAAAAATTAAATGTTCTATCCAATATGTAATAAAATAGCGCATTCAAGCAATGCGAAGTATCATAGAGCGAATGCATACAGCGTTCAATTGGGATGGCCATTAACCAATGCTGCAAGTTTCTAGCTCAAATCACACTTGACTGGCACGCCAACTCTGTGATGAAGATTGTGTTATGCATTGCAAAGCTGAAATATAAGCTAGTAGGTTGTAAATTTATTGATGAGCGTAGCAAAATCATCAATTTCACTACTGGTAAAAAAACACTTGAGTGTTTTTTTTTTGTTTGTCTGTGTGTATGCGCGCGCTCTACAGATCAAACGCCTGCTTCGATTGCGATTAAATTTTCAGGGTGTCTACTTTTGTTCTCAACTTGGACCCCCTGCGTTTTTCAAGAAAATCCTCCATACCCCTCCCCTTCAAAGCAGAAAAAATAGTAATATTCGAAAATTGGGAAAGTTTAGAAAAGGACGGATATTTATTTAAAAGTGCGTATTTTTCCAAATTTTCCAAATTTCTAAAATATTGCTCTTCGAAACCATTGAAACCATTTCGAAACATCACCCAGCTTTGTCGACTTCAAGTTTGTCAGAAATTTTGTCAACTTCGTGCATGCAAGTTATTGAAAGTGAATCCGCGACTGAAATAAATCTCCAAGGATTTTTGATGAGCGAAGCAAGCGAAGATAAATCTTCAATTTCACTCTGGTAAAAAAATTAATTCATGTGTGTTTGTATGTGTGTTTGCGCGCGTTATACAGACCAAACGCCTGAACCGATTGCGATGAAATTTTCAGGGTGTCTACCTTTGTTTTTAACGTAGTATCGCTGCGCCCATACACTGATCTTCAACGCAGCGTTTCCTAGTACTATTTAATAGTAACTATTTACAATACTAGGGCTTCGCAAACGCAATTTGTGTTGCGTTGAAGATGAGCGTAGGTATCGGTTTGTATAGCGGATGAAAAGGTGCAGGCAGAACTCCCATGAAAACCATAGAGCCCCATTCCAGATCATTGCCTTCTCAAAAATTCTGATCAATGAAATATTTAGACAATTGTGACCTTCCTTTGTTTCTCTCTAAAGCTGTCAGGTAGCCAAAATATTATTATTTTGAGCTAATTGAGTAATTTTAACATATATACAGAGATGTAAATTACGCCCGAGGTTTCTTTTTATGTTGGAGATATATTTGTAGCGCGAAATTACTTTAATTACTTCTATAAATGAAAAAAATGATTTATGATATATCTGGCATATCATTGCCTTGGACAAACCTAAAGTCAACAAAGCTAGACGACAAACCTGAAGTAACCAAGGTGACGAAGGAAATTGATTCAGGCGACAAAAAGTACCGAAAATCACGAAAAAACAATACAAAAATGCTAATAAAAACCAATTGGAAAGACCTACCGACATAAAATTTGCAGGCATAATAAATATGTATAAGGTCGACATGTTTACGAGTTTTGGTGATGATTTGTCAAGAGCTTTGAACTTTACAGATTCAAAATTTTGAAAAAAACGAAAAATTTCGTAAAAATTGATTTATAAAAAATGTTCTGAACCAATCTTTTCCAAAAACGCATGGGGTCTAAGTTGAGAACAAAGGTAGTGTTTTGTCTGTAGAGTGCAAACAAACACAAAAAAAAACATACACAAGTTACTTTTTTTGGGGGTAGTGAATTTGAAGATTTCGCTCCGCTCGCTTCGCTCATCAATTAAGAGCTTCCAACTTCTAGGATACATTGCAGATATCAGATAACAAATATTAGAAATTTTGTCAATTTCGTGCATGCAAGTTCTTGAAAGTAAGTCCGCGGCAGAAATATATCTCCAACCTAATAAAAACCCTTTGGCATGAGTTACATCTATGTATTTACATGCACATTGCTAATTGATCTCAAAATGAGCATATTTCCGCTACCCGACAGCTCGGACAGAAACAAAGAAAGGTCAGAATCGTTTACATTTTCAAGTGATCAGAAATTTTGAGAAAGCAATGGTCCGGCTTGCTGCTCCATGATTGTCATAGGCTTTTTGCATCAACCTTTTTTTGCACTATATACAAACCGCTACGCTCATCTTCAACGCAACATAAATTGCGTTCGCCCTAGTTAACAAATTTCTAAACCGATATTTTCCATGAGGCAAAAACGCAGGGGGTCTAAGTTGAGAACAAAGGTAGGTCCTCTGAAATTTTCATCCCAATCGGTTTGGGCGTTTGGTCTTTAGAGCGCGCACAAACACACATGCATTAAAAAAAAACATACATAAGTGACTTTTTTTTGGGGGCAGTGAAATTGAAGATTTTGCTCTGCTCATCAAATAGTACTATTTAATACAATATATTGGTCCATTTTTTAGAACATATTGAATAATTTCCAACTCTGTTCTGTTGTTTACTAACTTTTAGATGAAGTGCAAACAGAATTTTGCCGGCAGT
The DNA here is from genome assembly GCA_921293005.1 of Nemoura dubitans. NCBI lineage: Eukaryota > Metazoa > Arthropoda > Insecta > Plecoptera > Nemouridae > Nemoura > Nemoura dubitans. The sequence goes on along the minus strand of OV121077.1, from coordinate 17,461,953 downwards.
GAGATCTGGCTTAAGCTTATCTCCTTACCTTCTCTATATCTTCTTACCTTCTCTATCCCTTACCTTACCTACCCCACCTTTCCCATACCGTAGTAGTGATTGAAGAGATCGCCCAAGGTTCTATACCGCTCGAAGGCAGTCGCCTGCCCTGCCTACCCGCAAATTTAACACTGATTGTACACTGCTGTAAGCAACAGCAGCATTGCTTCCAATACTTGGAAAATATCATTGAAACATTCCAACCAGATGCAAACATTCAAATTTTGTCGAATTTAAAGCCAAATTAAAAATAACACAGTGCAATAGGCGAGTTGGTGTCTCGTTTCTCGAATTATTAAAATACTTGCTAGCTGAAAGTTGGTTTAAACCAGAGATGGCTCTTTTGGTTGTGCAATATTTTATCAATTGACACCATTGACAAATCTACTTCTATCGCAAACGTTGAAAAGTCCCCGTTTCAATATTTTCTTCAACGTGGTTGGGTTAGGATGGGTTCATTTGCCTGGAGGTGGAAAGAGAGCATTGCTCATCGCCGATTGACCAGGGCTGGGGAAGTGTGGGAAATGAATGGATCGGAAGGCGATGAACACTCGTACCTGAGACGGGATCAGGGGCGAGTCATCTCGTGAAGACGCTATCGCAGCGCTGGCACTGCAGTCCCGTCACAAGCAGTCGCTGGCGACAACAAGCACCCACAAATCGTCACCTCGGAAGCATAAGGTTGTGTGTAACAACTTTCGATTCTTACAACACACGATATGAAATGGAATTTCAATAGCTCTCTTCCTTGTGAATAAAGGCTGTAGGTAGTTGGTACATATGTGTACGAAATACAGTCGTTGTTGGAATTTGGGGGCCAATAAAATGAAACAGGCATGCATATTAACTATTAAGTAAAATAAATAGTAAACACTGGCTAATCAGTTGACGAAAAGACGATGTCTAGATTTTTTACAGAATTCTGCAATTTGTTTTTCAAAGTGTAAATGACTATGTGGCAGCTCAGATTGTTCTTGCCCTCACTGCAACTAAAAATAAGTGTTGAACTTGCCTAGTTCCGCGTGGACGTACGGGACAAAATGTGACTTTGCAGATACATAGAAATGTGGGTAGTTGCATTTTTTTTTAAATTGTGCACAGCTTCCCAACAAAAACCACCTCGCTCCACAGAGTGTTTGCAATCTTACCCAATGACTAGCTTTTTTGAAAACAAAAATCATACACGTTGCTTTTAAGTTAATATTAATTCTAGGTATTTCAAATCATACACTTTGCTATTATGTTAATATAAATTCTTATTTAATACACATATTAATCTACATTCATTGTACTTGCAGTCATTTAAGAGGATTGCTGACGTGAGAGCACATGTAGTACATGGCAATTACAAAACCTGTCATTTTCATTACAATGGCCACAAATCAAAATTAATGTGAAGGTAGGAAGTGGATTTTCAGTATTGGCTCTGCAAAAATATTTTAAATGCAAAAGGGGCTCAAACTGTCATCGAACTGTATCCTGGCTGTACGTACAGAACAGCTGGCAACGTAATAATTGCGGAGACTTATTGAGACTAAAAAGTAGGGATGTGCATTGACCGGTCAAATACTGTTTTGGTCAATTGACCGGTCAAATTCAAATGTAAACAAAAATTGATATATTGGTATGCGGTTTTATAAAAAAAAGGGGGCTTGAAGGATATAGGCTACAATGGGTGATTTTTGACAAGACTGTATTACAGTAATTAGTTTACTGACAAATACAGAAAAAATTATTATGATTTACAATTAAAAATGGCAATAACTGAAGAAATGTGAGGAGCCCTCCTACGTAGTTCTTTTTTGTGTGTGGGTAGGAGGGCTGGGGGGCAATTGTGTAACTTTGTGTTTTCAAAAAAACCATTCATTTTCAATATCACTGCCTATGGTTTAACACGGGCAGTGATTTGAAATCGAGTGATTTTGAGTTCAATCGAACGAAATAAAGTTACACAATCGCACCCCTAGTCACAAATCTGTGGCCATTTGGACACGGGTTTCGAAGCAAAATGACCTCAGAATATCACCGTGAAGTCAAGTTTCTCGCAAAGCCCTCGCAGTAGCTAAGGGGGCACATTCCCCAAATTTCATGGCAAAACCGTCGGGTTGCTACGTTTCTTGCGAAGTCAACGGACCGTGTGTGGGGTTGGCGGCCGTAGGCCTCAGGGGCGGAGCCCCTAGTCTATTGTAAACTTACAGGAAGACAGCAAGATGCAGTTATGCTATTGCTGCCACGAATTGCATGTTTCATCGATTAAAACACCATAAATAATTTAAAAATGCCAAGTGTATATTTTGGTCAATTGACCAATAATATTTGACCAGTCAATTGACCGGTCAATTGACATGGTGCATCCCTACTAAAAAGTAAAATCGGTTGTATTGGATGCAGCACTGAAAGACCACTACACATCGAACACAGCCTCATAATCCTCAAAACTCAATGAACCCAATGGTTGTAAATAATGAACCAATGATAAGAGAATTTTAGCAAGGCAGCTTTGGTGGCATCTTGAAAATGAAACATCAGACTCTGAAAATGGCAAAATCTTAGGTTTTTAAAAACAAAGTTTACCTAAAAGCTGCTGGATCCCTTCATTAGTTGAGTATAAAAAGAGCCTAAAAATGGCAAACCTTGAACGGGCATGACTCTCGTAACAGCACTCTAAATTAATTATTTTGTACCTAGGTTGTACGACGGATTAAGATTTAAGACATTCTACAGGGGAACATTTTGGTCTTAAAAAAATAACATAATTTTGCAGACAGTAGTGACTACACGAACGTGCCAGGTTTAAATGTGCCGATTATAAATTATAAATTGAAATATGTAAGTAGATGGGTCAGCTGGCTAGCCCTCCTTGCAGAAAGACAGCTAACGTGATTGCAACGACAAGGTCCTATAGGAACTGGTCGCACCAGTCCGCCAAGCACTGGTGACAGTCGGCCGATTGCTTCGAGTTGGCTTCGCAAGCGTCCTTCATCCACATCTGGAATAGGTCTTTCGACTTCTTCAGCAGGAGAAACTGCCCGAGGACTACGAACGCCTGCAAGCAAAACGGAGAAGTGTGAATTGTTGAACTGGACTCAATAGGAAAATGACAAAATGTTGTGACTAGCAGAAAAATTTGTGATAACTTTTATATTCCTTTGGTAAAAGATTGATTACAATTTTATTAGAAGATGGCTATGATTAAATCTACCAAATAATCAGGGGCAGAAACCGAAACCCGCTAAAAACCGGTATTTTTCAAAAACAAAACCGAAATCATTATTTGAAAAAGAACGAACGAAGAACAAACCTTTATTTACATAACTAACAGTTGTTTTGGGTTTTGAGTGCTCCTAGCCCCAAAGTTTTTTGTTGTGACTTGACAAAATAAACAGTCTTGGGAAAATCTGTGTAAACTATGCATAAGTGAATTTTGTGCAAGCTGATTAAAATCTTTGCTTCTATTTCTTAAGCTAAAACTGGGTAAGTGAAACTCAGCTTTATCCAGAGTGATGGCAAACAATACAATCGGGCACTTACACCCTCCAGGTACATTGAATGTTTGCGGTTGGCAGTGACTATATTGAGTAAAGCTAGACATGCAGTGTTCTGCTAGCCGTGCATCTTATTTCCTGAGCCAGGGAGACTTAACATAGTTTTATGTAGACTGTGGGGGAGTGTCGAGCAACGCTTGGTATGTATAGGACATCTAAATCAACGCATATATGACGCCTCGTCTCATGTAGACCTCACAAACCGCCACTGATCCTTATCGCCATGTGGGAGCTCGCTCCAAGTACTCAGGAGCGAGTTTCGGACCGCACCCTAAATGCAACATTATTTTGTAATTTTTCGTGTTAATCTCATTTATTTTCGGGTTATGGGTAATTCCTTTTTGTTTCCGTGGACATATTTATGTAAAGGAATGTCTAAATATTCATATTTTGAAGTTTTCTGGGTAGAATGACCAAATTTCGAAATTTGACTGTTTTAGGAAAATTCCTAAAAAAGGGCAAGTTAACAGGATTACCATCAAGGATTTGTATGATGGAATAGCAGTCCTAAAAAGGTCCAGTAAATCCGAAGTTGCGGAAGAACGGGCTCAGCCATCATAAGCTGCCGTGGAGTCTTTCGAGAACTGAAAATACTCACCCTGACGGGCCTATACATTCTTGAAGCAGTCACCTTTGTGAAATTAAATGGCTTGCTGTTCAATGATAAAGAGGCCCATGCTCACAACACCAGGCATAAACTACTCCCAAAAAGCGAGAAACACAACTCAGCCTTATACCAAACAGGGTTGTACTACAGGGGGGCAAAACTTTTTAAAGCCCTTCCTGATAGGATTAGGATAGAGCATAATACAAAGAAGTTCAAACTAGCAGTACAAGAATATCTTTTATTAAACGAATTCTATTCTTTAGAGGAATTTTGTTATGACTTTTAAAGTTAGCCTATTGACGATGTATAACTGCAAATGTGTATGTATGCTACTGATGAGAAATAAATAAATAAATAAAAAATAAAGGTGGCTAATGGATAGTGCTAATGACGCTACTCTGATTTGATAATCTTTGGGTTGAAAAATGGGAGATAAGCCCAGTTCATTACAACGCTAGAAGATGTTGTGGAACAAACCTTGTCAAAGCCTTTGGCTTCAAGCCGGCTGCCAAGAACAGGGCCCACACCTGCCAACTCCGTGCAGGGTTTCTCGCCCATTGGTTCCGACACAAAGCTCTTATGTTTCATTGACGTCGTAGACATTTTCTGTGGGGGAAAGACGCAAGACTTAAATTATTAGTAACATCACTAAAAGTCTGTTTGGTAACACCACGGAAGTTGCATTATATTGCGCAACTTTTGACACTGTAAAGCGAGGTTAGGTGACACCGGTGACATTAAGTCAGTAACCTCTGTAACCTCTTCAGCAGTTTGATTGCACAATGAACGGGCTACAATAATTTCTTCAGATTATGCATACTTACATGGCTGTTATGTGAAGTACAGTTGAAAATTAATAGCAGCGATTCGCGTCTAGATCTTCCGCACCTCAAAAACGGCCTAGCAGCGATGCAGATTGGATTGGCGGCAACCCACCGCCTGGGCTCTGCCCCCTTATAAACTACCAACTCATGAATTTAAATTTAAAGGCGGGCAAAAAAACATTAATTCGGTTACAAATTTAAAAAAAACACAATATAAATCTATTTCACTAGGACTTCGCGAACGCAATTTGTGTTGCGTTGAAGATGAGCGTAGGTAGCGGTTTGTGTATAGCGGATTAAAAGGTGCAGGCAGCAGTAAAACCATGGAGCACCAAACCTGACCATTGCCTTCTCGAAAATTCTAATCACTTGAAAATGTATACGGATTCTGACGTTCCTTTGTTTCTCTTCGAGGTCAACAAAGCTGGTAACCAAGTAAACGAAGGAAACCGGACTCGTATTGAATCAGCCGTCAATTCACGAAAAAAACACCACAAAAATGCTAATAAAAACCAATTGGAAAAACCTACCGAACTAAGATTTGCAGGCATGATAAATATGTATAAGGTCAACATATTTAGAAGTTTTTGTGAAGTTATGTTCAGAACTTTGAAATTTACAGGGGTTCAAAATTCTGAAAAAATCGAAAAATTTCGTAAAAATTGATTTATAAAAAATTTACTGAACCGATCTTTTTCAAAAAATCTGGTGGTCTAAGTTGAGAACAAAGGAAGATACTCAGAAATTTTCTTCCATGTCGGTTCAGGCGTTTGGTCTGTAGAGCACGCACAAACACACACAAAAAAAAAAAAAAAAAAAAAAAAACATACATAAGTGACTTTTTTCTGGGGTAAGTGAAATTGAAGATTTCGCTCCGCTCATCAAAAATACCACTGACTCATGCTTGTAGCTTCAAATTTATAATTTTCGCACATGCTTCTACAGGGCAGCTTTATGTCTGTACCATTGTCCGAACAAGATGCGACACAAAAATTTGGAACCTAACTGGTGTTGGCAATCTGACTATATATTTTAAATTTCAATATATGCTATATTTCTCTGCTGACGGTTGAATAAAGACCGTCGATTTTTGCATGATTTTTCAATAATCGATTTCTCAGCCAATATTAAGAAATTTGATCAAGGCTCTATCTGGTCATGACAAGACAGTTATTCTGCGCTCGGAAAAAATCCGCTGCCTGTTATCTATGATAGTGTGTCTGTAAAGCTGCCCCGCAGAAGCCTAGGCGAAAATTATAAATTTGATGCGCAAGCATGAGTCAACAGTATTTAATTGTTATTTTATTGTTTTATTGTTTCAAAAACATGTTGGAACAAGACTACAATTTTAAAGAACTGGAAAAATATAGATTTTTTTACATCGGTTGCTGTGATGTCTTGAATCACCTTAAACAATTTTCTTTGACTCGAGTTTGGATATCTGACTCTGAGAAATAAAATATGTGCAAAAGTATGTTGTCATATTGTTGCCATCTAAGAAAAAATTAACTGCAACTTCAACCCTGAGCTAATAAAATGATAAAAACTGCAATTATCATTCAAATTCGGTATCATGCTCCACCTAGTGGCGACTTTACAAACTGGCCTCTGGACTTGTAATTTTTCTGCTTTTCTGTCATTGGAAAAAACATTGGTGAAACACATTGCAACTGCAAGCAACTGCAGGTCGGCACTCCAAGGTCAAATGACGATGAGATACATTGTAAAGTGATGAGATACGTTTAGTTTTCTCTGCCTTGCAAAACACGTCGCAACTGCACGCAAGTGATCGGCACTCCACGGTCAAATCCGCTGAGATGCGAGGAGTTATCATCAGTTGTGATGAAAAACAACGAGTTACAAACAGTTACGATGAAATCCGTTGTGTATCTATGAAATACGTTCAGTACCGATCAGTTTCATGCTAGAAATTTTTAGTAAGTAAGGGAAGCATATTTTTGATTGTGATAGAGAGAGGGCACACAACATCTTTGCGGGGGGGGGGGGGGGGGGCGAATTTGCGCAGACTGTTAATAAATATTCAAGTAGGCGATGCTCAAACGACCTGACTTTGATAGCCAGCAGATATAACTCGTCATCGAGCTGTTTGGGCCCGACTAAATGTATAGCTACTGCTCAGCCCGAGAGGTCACATGGCGCCTTCGCCCTGTGCATCGCTTGGGGAAAGAAAGCCCGAAAGCAAATTGATATAACTGTGTGAGTAATGGCTATTGGTGTGTATTTCAGTGCATGTCGTGACAATATACCTAGTATATCAGCCCTATAACGACAAATCCCCCAATTTGGTTATCTACATTCCCCGATGGAACTCTTTGTTGGATCATGGAACTAATTTGATTTTATTGATACGACTGAAATGTTTTATTGCTATTATGTTTTATATTTGTAAAATATGTGTATCATCTGGTATCTGGAAGCATGCGATTGCAGCTGGAATCCAGGACGAGCCGATCCCAAACAATCATTGCTCGGAGACTCGGCGGCTAAAAAGTATAAACCCTATCAGGGCATGTCACCATTTACAGAGGATGTCACCGAAGACTGTATCACCAGTGGCTTAGCTGGAATGTGATGCGCCCCTCCCGCAAAATATTTAACGCGGCACCCCTAAAATATTTCTGGGAACAAGCTAGGGACGCTTGGAAAACCCCACGTCGCTGGGGGCTGGTTCTGGTCCCGCCGTGAATGGCACTGCGAGGTTTTAGAGTCGGGCTCGCACCCTATGTCAGGCGCTTGGCGCCCGACGCCGCAGCCTCGCGCCGGCGACGGGAGGCCGCCCCCCCCCCCCCGCACCATGGGGTCTGCGGGAGCGGTCTTTACACCATTGCACGTATCACACGCTAGTGACTCAGCCCCGCCACTGTGTTCGCGACATTGAAGGATGCCACCGTATCACACGCGCAAGTGAATGCGCCGCGTCGATGACGCCACTGACTGCTGATACCACCGGGTTATTTCCATCCTTTCCTACTTCCTGTAGTGCGAAACCACAGCACATTGCCGATGGATTCGCGCCGAGATTGGCGGACGCTGCGACGTTGGCTCGAGCATTCGGAGCTAGCGCGTCGACAGCATGCTTGGTGTCGTGGTGTGGATCGTGCTGGGAGCGACGCTGTGCCAAGGTGAGTGCAGGCGTGGGTCAGGTGCACGTGTGGACAGCATGCTTGGTGTCGTGGTGTGGATCGTGCTGGGAGCGACGCTGTGCCAAGGTGAGTGCTGGCGTGGGTCAGGTGCACGTGTGGACAGCATGCTTGGTGTCGTGGTGTGGATCGTGCTGGGAGCGACGCTGTGCCAAGGTGAGTGCAGGCGTGGGTCAGGTGCACGTGTGGACAGCATGCTTGGTGTCGTGGTGTGGATCGTGCTGGGAGCGACGCTGTGCCAAGGTGAGTGCAGGCGTGGGTCAGGTGCACGTGTGGACAGCATGCTTGGTGTCGTGGTGTGGATCGTGCTGGGAGCGACGCTGTGCCAAGGTGAGTGCAGGCGTGGGTCAGGTGCACGTGTGGACAGCATGCTTGGTGTCGTGGTGTGGATCGTGCTGGGAGCGACGCTGTGCCAAGGTGAGTGCTGGCGTGGGTCAGGTGCACGTGTGGACAGCATGCTTGGTGTCGTGGTGTGGATCGTGCTGGGAGCGACGCTGTGCCAAGGTGAGTGCTGGCGTGGGTCAGGTGCACGTGTGGACAGCATGCTTGGTGTCGTGGTGTGGATCGTGCTGGGAGCGACGCTGTGCCAAGGTGAGTGCTGGCGTGGATCAGCAAGGCGATGGTATAATCTGATAATGGGGGGGGGGGGGTTGCTTTGGTTTTTGGAAACATTGCCTGGTTCCGTATCCCTCCTCGAACTGAAGTAGGTTTACCATTATGATTGAAACAACGAGAAAATGTGTGCGTTTTCTTCGGTGTCGGGATACCAATTCTGATGGTTTAATCTGGACGAAATTTGCACTTCTTGTGAGCGATTATCGCAAAAAAAACTTTGGTCCTGCTTTTATTTGGTACGAATTATACACGATTTTGACTTTTATCGAGGCCGTTTGCTGTAATATTAACGCTTCACCAATCAACTGGACCACTGTAAAAATATCATACGATACGATAAATTATCCCCGTCTATCAATCATGAGGATATGCACAAGGTCAATGACAAATTTGACCTGAGATGACGGTTGGTAAGAAATCCAGGCGAGGAAACTGTGCTGCTGCAAATGAGTCACGAACCAGAACCATTTTACGAGTAGGTATATGCAGGTACAATTTCTCATTGCAATGGAATAATAACATATAATATTTCCTTTGAATTGCCACATCGAAAATGTTTCAGTTGCATCCGGACGGATATATGACGCTTCGACACAAACGTGCAATTTTCCTCCACATAGTGACCTTGAACGCAATCAAATGGATACGGTGCGGTTCCCTCTACTCCTTCCCTCTCCCTCTCCTATGCGCATCCTAACCCGACTTTTCGTGTGATTACGTGTTTTTACTGAATTCCACGGAATACCACGAAATACTTCCTCGATTTGTCTAAACGTTTTTGACAACTGAACTGATGAGGCTACGTCTACAATTGGGATAGTTGCACAGTTTTGAGTTTCTTACTTCAATATGGGGCAAATCTATTTCACAGATCTACGCTTGAACCCCCGTGCCCCAAAAGTCTGGCTTCACTCTCAAACTTTGCTTCCATAGCCAGAGCTATACGATATTTTGCACCTGCTTAATTCGTACCTGCACAGTGGCTGGAACCTCGATCCTCTGTTTCTCCCTGCACTCAGGGGCGCCTCTAGAGTCGGCGGGGCCCCTAGGCGCAGTGGACGTTTGGGGCCTCATTTTGCTTTACACATTCTCTAAATAAACGTCATCGCCATCAGAAAATTCATCAGATGTTCCACTCCCATACTAAAGCAGCTACGCGAAAGCCCAACGCCCGCAATAATAGTTTCGCCGGCAGTCAAGGGATGGAGCCACTGCTTGTTGTTACATCACCTGTAACCACCTATAGAACTTTGGATCCCTTGGTTATTATTGACCTTGTGCCATGGCCTGGTGGATAATGCTAAAACAGGTTGCCAGCGCACCCCAGCGATTGCGGGCGAAATTACTAGCATCAAATTTGTGCCGCAGCGCAGCCATATCTATGTACGGTAGAATGTCTGATCGCCTCTGCGTTTCCAGCAGACGTTGGCAACGCGCGTTGGCCGGGCGTTGTCATGCAGCCGCAGCTGGCCCAGCGCAACCCCGGTGACAGCGTTGTCGTGCTCTGCCAGACACCGTTGCCGGCCCACGCTTGTCAGGTGAGGCTACGCATGTCAGGTGAGGCTACGCATGTCAGGTGAGGCTACGCATGACGCTTTGGATGGCATGCAGGGGAGTTACACAGATGGCCCAATGCCTATGTTGATATCGGCTAAGCGAAATCTTCAAGGAAGTTGGCCCACAATAAAGGAGCTTCTCCTTACCTATGCAAGTACGTGGCCTTGGTCCTATGGAGCTGGTTACGTGCTGGCACCGGGTCCAACCTAAGTTCCCTTCCAGACAAGGCTAGCTTCACCATCACCATCACAGTGCCAACACAGTGTGTCAAAGGGACAAGGCTAAGCGGTGGCCGGCCCTTGGTGCTGTTGGACGGTAACAGGCCCTATTGCCGGCACCGGGTCCACCCTCGGCTCCCTTTCGTCTCCTCGTATTCCTTCACCATAACAGTTTCTACACCTTTACCCCAAAAGACCATTTCTACAAGCAGGTCCCGTCGTTTGATTCCAGTTCAAGGTGAAAGTGGAGACGGAATTCAACGAGACCGAACTCGCCCTCATGGACTTCGGCCTGGGACTAGCTTCGGTCCCGCACCCCATGGCTAACGGCACCGCGTCGTACCACGGCACGGGGCTGGAGAGCGGTCAGTGCGGCATGACCTTGACGGGGCTGACGGCCGGTCGGTACTTCGTGGGGTGTCGGGTGCGTTCGGGTGACTCCGGCTGGATGTATGACTTCATGGCGCTGGTAGTGCATACGCAACGTGAGTGAAATATTATGTTAGTCTTTTTTGGTATCGGCTGGTTTTTCTGCTGGTTGGTTCATGAAGCTTTTGCACACGTTTTTGGCGCGAATATTTTCTTTGGTATCTTTCAAGCAATCCTTGAGGAGTCCGCCGCTTTAGACTTACCTTTGCCGGTCTAACTTAAACTATTGCCCAACATTGTCATTCTCTGCCCCAGTCTAAGCTCTGAATCCATCGAGAGGGAGCTCCCATTTGACCAAGCAGGCCAAGTGCTCTCATTTTTTCTAATGCTCATCCGAAAATTTCGAGGCACGAAATATGCAACAGACCCCAGCGTGTTAATACACTCGCTTCCGTTTGCAGAATCCCAATTTTCGCCAAGGTAATTTTTCTTTCTAGTAAAATGTCGGAAAATTCTGGGTTATCGTATATAATTCTAGTGCCAATCCAATGGGTTTCCAAAACGCTCAACGTTTCGTAGCCTATATGGTGTAAACGTTCGCATATTTTTTAATTAATTAATTAATTATCCTAGTGTCGAGAAGATCAATGCATGATATTAGGACAGTCAAAAATAGATAAACATAAACAGAACACAAATACACAATATCACATTCCCCTGTGACATTTAGCCTCGTGCTCTTCCCTTCGCAGCAATCAACCCCATCATCGAAGTGAACAAAACCCTCGCCTCTTTCCCCCTGGACGTCGTGGACCGACGGCACCCGTTACCCATTGTCTGGTTCCCCGAGCCCTCGGGCCAGTCGATGAACACCTGCAAGTTCTACCTGCCGCACCAACGCGAGCCCGTGCAGCTCGACGCCACGACCACGAGCACGATCACCAAACCCGAGCACCAAGTCATCCTGGAAGGCAACCGGTGCGGGGTGCAGCTGCAAGCGGCGACCAATCTGAGCAATGGGCTCGTCTGGTGTCTGTACCGTGCCGGGGCGGTGGCCGACTTTAGGCTGTTTGCGCCGAGGGTCGTTGCGGTCAGGGGTGAGTTGCTGGCCGAGCGGGGAGCTTAGCTTGGGCTAACTCTGACTTCGCCGTTCTCGGTTACAAAGTTAAAATATTAATATGGGCAATCAATAGGGATTTTATCATTTAGAACCGATAACGGCAGAACGTTAGAGTTACAAAAGACTAGGTCTCTACTTTGCAGTGAAAAACTAAAAACAGTCAAGGAAGTCCAGTGAAAAGAGGCCGCAATTTGGTGGCTATACCAAGTACCAAATTGACGTAGCTTTACTCAAAGAATTGTAACTGGCATTCATTGGAACAACATGCATTATCTCTTCTTATGTACGCGTGTACACAGCTTATTCAGCAATACTGACTCCATTATTGCTTTCAGGATCAAGAGATTAATTTGATGACCTTGAACGAATTAAGGTAGTCACGGCCTTGAACCTAAAATATCTACTTAGTTCCAGGCCGCCAGTAAATTTAGCCGATTTTCTCTTCCGTCTTTGACGATGAATAATTCAAATTTAACTCTCTCGAATCTTTTGTTGTGACAGAGATGTCGAGCAAGAACGGACTAGTTTCCAGCGATCTTTCGATCCATTTCGCTTATGGCGGGGTTCAATATTTTTGTTAACACTGGAAACTATGGAGGATGTCCTTTCCACTTTCCAGCCATGCCCTTGTATACCCAATCCCCTCTATTCCTACGCTTACGGCAAATATCTTACTTTCCACATCCACTCCATCTCAGAGGCATCAAAGTTGACCGGTCAAAAACTCATATTCTCCATTTCACGTTAAGAAAAGGAGTGATATGCATCTTCCTCGAGGACCCACTGCTGCTGGACACGACATAGAGTTCAAAAAATTCTTAAATATAACCTTATTTCCGGCTCAAGACATGACTTATGAGTTTTGAACCCCTTAGCTCGTTTGTAGATGAAGATTCAACTCTACTCCCCTCCTTAACGTGAAATGAAGTTAAGGTACCAGCAACATTCCAAAGAATAGCTTGATTCACTGGATTTCCACCCTCGCAGAGCCACCCCACGCCTCTCTAAACGCCACCCCCGGCAACTTGACGATCGGGGACGAGTTCACGGCCACCTGCGTTGCCGCCTCCAGTCGCCCCCCTGCCCGGATCTCGTGGACGCTGGACGGACGCACGATCAGAGACGACGCCCTCGATGAAGACGCCATCTCAAGGCCGTGGGTCTGGCCTTGGAACGTGCGATCTGTCAAGCAGGTAAGGGAATGTAGCCTGGACTGGAAGGGAGCCGAGGGTGGACCCGGTGCCGGCACTAAGGCCTGCTACCGTCCAACAGCACCAATACTCCAGGCAAGGAAGCTCAAAAAGACCCCTCGTGTTATCTCGTGACCCCTCGTTTATCTCGTGTTATGCACCTTCATTCATTCGCTAAACTCTCGTAAAAAATTGACAACATTATCTTGTGTAGTTTCGGAGCTAGGAGCGTTTTGATTGGACGTATGCAAATCCAATTAAAATCGATTTAATTGTCACGTAATCAAATTTTAAAAACCGCAATAACAAAGGGTATTACTTAAATTCAGCTGTGGGCATGCTAACTAATTCCTACTAAGCATCAATTTTGAGCTTAATACCAATATTTCAATGAAAAGAACTTTGTTTGAAAAATCAATGTTAATTAAAAAGTTTGATTGCATGTAGGTAATTAATAAACGAGCCATAGACTTTCATTCATACTATCGCATAAAATATCTTGATTCATTCCCAACGCCCTCGTAAAAAGTTGACAACTCTATTTTGTATAGTTTCGGAGCGGGGAGCATTTGATTGGACTTATGCATAATTAATTAAAGTCGATTTAATCGAAAAGTAATCAAAATTTTCCTGATATCTTTATATGTAAAAATAGCTTGCGTAATTGTACACCGAATTTTGGTACTAAACGATTCTATTGGTGAATCAAAAAATTGCAAATAAATAAATAAAAATTTGCATAATTTGGATTAAAGCCTAATTTTAGGCAATTTCCCATCGGAGTTTTTTTCTCGACTTTCTTGAGCGTAATCAGCGAATTTTTCTGAACAAGGTACACTAAAAATCAAAACTCTTGCAATTTGTTCCGGGTCAAATGCTTCCTTGCCTGGTCTAAAAGGGCCGTCCACCGCTTAGCCTTGTCCCTTTGACACACTGTGTGGGTGCTGTCCATTTGGCACTGGTATATTGGGTGTCGGTGAATGACAGGCTGATGATGAAGCTATTTTTAAAATTACGCGATATGAATGTATCACGTGTAAACAGAAAGTTTATTCAGTGACTATTGTCAATGTTCCTTTCATTTCCTTTGAATATTGTCTGTAGTGGTAAATTGTTATTTCTGATGTGGCCTGAGACATTTATGACTCTCGCAAGAATCAATAAAAGTTGCAAGTTTTCATCTTGTCATGCAAAATACAAGCGAGACTAAGAAGGAAACACTGCTGATTAATTGATTTGCCTTGTAAATAAAAGTTGAGGTCACCCACCCAATCCACAGCACCAGCGCAATGTTGCTTAACTTTCAGGTTCTGCGTCTCGTACTGAGCCGGGACGATCTGGGCAAGCGCGTGGCATGTCGAGTGTCGCAGCCTGGCGTTGAAGACGTGAAACTAGAGGCGCTCGTCAACTGGGACTCTTCGGTCTGCATTGGTTAGTGACTGCTTCGCGGTTTCGATGTTCGAATGGTCATGGCTTTATCAAGGCCTGCTACCGTCCAACAGCACCAAGGGTCGGCCACCTCTTATCCTTGTCCCTTTGACACACTGTGTTGGCGCTGTCCCTGCGGCACTGGTCTATTGGCTGTCGGTGAATGACAGGCTGATGGTGACGCTAGCCTGGCCTGGAAGGGACACGAGGGTCGACCCGGTGCCGGCATTTTTTTGGCATCTCTTTCACGTCATTGATGTTTGCAACTTGCAAGTGTCTTTGTACCATTTTGCAGATGGCGTTATGATGTGCAACTGGGCGTTGATCCTTACGGTGACTGCTGTTGTCATTGCTGTCATCGCCGCCATCGCCGCCATCGTCGTTATGCGCAACCGCAGGGGTGAGTTTTGTCCACGGGCAATGTCCAATGCCCTCAGTGTGCCCTTGGCCCAAGGACTTGTTGTCCCAAGCCCAGTGATTGGTTCATGCATTTCTTTTGACATTCAGGTTTGGTTTAGTTATATTAATATTTACACACTTAATAGAAGTTCTAATATAGATTCCGTGCCTAGCCATCGAACCTCAGAAGTCAGAGTTCAATTCCTAAATCTAATGCTCTTTTTTGCTACTCTCAATTGCAGACTGGAGGTGGACGTAACGGCAGAAACCGTCAAGAAGTTCAACACCTCCCAGCAGTTTGCAGAGAGGTCAAGTTGCTACACTCAACAGAACAGACGTTCAGTGCCGAGCATCTCACGTTGACCTTTTATTTCTATTCTTTTTTATGGTGGAAATGGAACAGTTGTTATGGGAATCGATCGACAGCTATATCATCGAGCAAACATGGACGCCAACCAAACAACTCTTTTGGAGCCAGGCCCACAAAACAAGGGCGTTGAACCCATAGGGAAAGTTTGGTATCACATGTACATGGCGACTTCCCCTGAAAGCTGCATACCACATTGGTGGTTGGCTGTTTATCTTTCAATTATTATAGGTACAAACGCTTTAAAATGCCAGAAGTTGGGGTTGAATTTAGAGCCATGTCTTCAAAGTCTACCCCAAACCCGAAGGGAGGTTATTTTCTCTACTATAAGCATTATCTGCATTCTGTGGTTGAACACCTTCAGCAAAGGACTTTTATAATGTTAAAGCCACAGAGCGCTTTCGAGCCCGTGGGCTGAGCCATATACCAATGGTCTGTCGACTGAGCCCTTCAGATTGCAGACCGCAGTGTGTATTGCGGATCTGTCTCGTTCTCGGCCTCTCGGAGCTTTTCGCTTTCGTATGCTCCAACTAGCTCGGAAGGGCTCGAAAGTGTGTAAAATGCATGATAATTACTAGCTTAGACAAACTCAAGAAATGAATAACCATATTAGATACAGGGATCTACTACTATTTAATTTGTTGTCCAACCTGGAAATGTACATTTCTGTGATCTTCAGTTGAACTGCGAATAAAAATGCATTGATTTTACTGAAGTTTTTGTTGCTGCAGATTATATTACCCCTCATGCACTTACATAATCCAACTTTGCAAACACCCTTCCTAGTCCGTAAAAGAGATTAAATTTTAAAAATCTCAAACAAGTGCTCAAACTTCCAAAGTCCAATAGACTTTCTGCATGGATAGATTGGACACTACCATCAGCATTTAAGACAAACACTCTACACTTGTGTGATATAATGTTAACATTATTTACACTGTTAATGAACATTACTAATCCGTCATCATCACGAATGTTGTGTTGGTTACGGTAACCTTCCAAGTTCCAGGGAAAAAGTCATAAAATAAAATAATTATTTTATTTATTTATTTAACTCTCTTTAAAACTAACCGCCAAACTACGGCGCAGGCCCGACAACACGAACCGCGAGAAGGCGGGAATGTGAACTTGTCAGTGACCGCGCCAGGTTGTTATTTGTGTTTATTCAATAAAATGCAAGCTTTCTTGAAAACAGGGAAGCTAGGCGGTGCTGGAAGCTTATCAGAAAAGAAAGATGTTTCTTCAGGAAGTAGTCTACAGGCCCAGAAAAAGACGCGCACACCTTGGGTGGAGAAATAGTAAGACAACTGACAATACATAACCTAAAAATTTAATCAACAGGTTACATTAAAGTAAAAAATGTTCAATATTTCATACGTATGAGTCAGAATCTCTTCATAATTGTTAAATACCATGATACCATCTTTCACCACTATTTCAGCCGGCCCAAAACGGTGAGCGATGTCGTTGAACAGACGGATGTGGTCACTGTCTTGCAACAATGCATTGCTGGGGCCGACCTGCCAAATCTTCTCTTCTACGGACCCCCAGGAACAGGAAAGACCAGTACGATTCTCGCTGCAGCGAAACAGCTTTTCGGAGACATGTACAAAGACAGGTAACGTAATTTCAGGCTCACGAGCACTTAGCAAGCGATTTCTTCTTGAAGTTGCAGCTGGCATCTCCTTGATTTTGTAGTTCTTGGATGGAAAGTGAGGGAAGAAACTTTTCATGAGTATCTAAACACTGACTTAGTGTTCTGCACAGTGGAAGGGAAGCAAAACTCTTACCTTCCTCCTAGGCAGTAGGCACCCTAGACTTTTTTGTCAACCACACGTGGCATTGTTCCAGAATCTTGGAGCTGAATGCGTCGGATGAACGAGGGATTCAGGTCGTCCGTGAGAAGGTGAAGAAATTCTCCCAGTTTAAAGCCAGCGGCGTTCGGCCAGAGTAAGTCAACCCTTATAACCAAAGCCGGACAGGTCGGGAACATCCTCTACCAATATTAACAAACTTTTTCTGTTAGCAGTCCAGAGGTTTAAAAGGTGGCCTGCAAATTGCATAAAATCAGCCATTAATCAGTCTAAGCAAGTCACCTAAATTAAACCAAACATAACTTCCCCTGAAGATTGAAGTCACCTAAAAGTAAACCAAACTCAACTTCCCCTGAAGATTGAAGTCTCCTATCGCTTTTCAAACTGACCGACCGTTCGTGTCCAGTGGCCGACCTTGCCCGGCGTTCAAGATCATCATCCTGGACGAGGCCGACTCCATGACACATGCTGCGCAGTCCGCTCTGAGACGCACCATGGAGAAGGAGACCAAGTCCACGCGCTTCTGCCTCGTTTGCAATTACGTCAGCCGTATCATTCCGCCGCTCACCTCGCGATGCTCCAAGTTCCGCTTCAAGCCGCTGGGTACGCATCCTTGAGCTTCAGGACAACTAGAGCTGGGTTACAGGATTTAATGTTTTCCTCAATGCATTGAATTCAAAGCATTGAATTTGATACAAAACTTGATTGCTCTTGACAGTAACTCCTGCGTTGGATACATAGGGCGTCGTAAGCGTGGAAGCTGGGGGTAAGCTAGGTTTACAGGGTCCAATGATTTGCTCAATTCATTGAATTCAATGTATTGATACAAATATTGCTCTTGACTGGAGCCGTTCACACGACTCATTGTTTTAAATTAATTGAAAATGGTGGCACAACCTTCCAAAAGTGTTGTTTGTAGAAGGCAGTGACATGCCCTTCCTTCTCTTGAAAGGGAACTTGCATGATATTTAGAACACGTCCTAAATGAGAAAACATTCAACCCTGAGTCCAAGCTTGAATTCAATGATTCATTGAGTTCAATTTTGGTTTAGACAGTTCAATGCATTGAACGAAACATGTAACCGTGTAGACCTAGCCTTAAACAAACGAGAAATGATCATGAGACAGTGTTAGTGAGCGGTGGCGTTGCGTTTGCAGCCGAGGACAAGATCCGCGAGCGCCTGGAGCTGATCTGCCGCGGGGAGGGCGTTGAATGCGACGACGCCGTGCTGCGTTGCCTCGTCGAGACGTCGGGCGGAGACATGCGCCGCGCCATCACGTGTCTGCAATCGTGCGCTCGGCTGCGCGCGCCTGGCGAGCCGATTCAAGTCATTGACGTCATCGAAGTCACCGGGGTGAGGCTTCGACTTTGATTCGTCTCGTCGCTCGACAGGGATCGAGATTGCGTGGGTGCCTAACTTGTTTGCAGTAGGTACTTGATTAAAACTATTTCAAACTGGGATTTGAATGCTAAATCAAAAGTCTCACTGGTTTCCCAACGTTTCGTGACATGCTAGTTACTTTATCAAAGGTGATGGCTCGACTGGCATTAAAAACGTGAACAAATTAACCAATTCAGGAAGCCTAGATTAAAAAACAACTATTGATTTTTGTTCACGTTTTTAACGTCGGTCGAGCTATCACCCTTGATAAAGTAACTAGCATATGTAACGAATCGTCAGGAAACCAGTGAGACTTTTGATTTAACATTCAAATCCCAGTATAAAATAGTTTTTTTCAAAACTAGGATAAAGTTGATAAAGTTGGATAGGATAAAGTTGACACGAGCCTAAGAAATTTAGGTGTTACACTTGTTTTTGTTCAGTGGCGGCTCAAGGGCCTTTTCCATGGCTAGGTGCATTTTTTGTGAACAATTTTTTTTTAATGTCTCTTGGGGGTTGTTTTAAGGTAGTTGTCATTTCTGCACTTAAGTACCATTTGGCAATTACCAATCTTGATATGTCTTCATATATGTACGCAGGTTGCGAGATGTAAGATGTCCAGTTTCGTACATTGGAGGTAAATGGTGAAATGGGACACACGAACATAAAAATATTTTATATAAAATATTTTTATATATTATTATTTTATATATTATTATATTATATATTTTTATATATTTTTATAATATTTTTATATAGGAGTTAAGTTATTTGATTGGATTT
The DNA here is from genome assembly GCA_921293005.1 of Nemoura dubitans. Lineage (NCBI taxonomy): Eukaryota > Metazoa > Arthropoda > Insecta > Plecoptera > Nemouridae > Nemoura > Nemoura dubitans. The sequence goes on along the minus strand of OV121077.1, from coordinate 17,442,535 downwards.
TTCAATTGGATTTGAAAATACATAGGTACCTATATAGGTACCTATGTATTTTCAAATCCAATTGAAAAATCCAATCAAATAACTTAACTCCTACTTTAAGTCTGGGGCACTTGTAACTAATTCCACTTGAAGGTGGTCCAAAATGCATCTTAAATCTTCCAAAACTAACTTGACTTGACTCCTACTTTCACCATTGAATTTATAGGCTATAGAAGCTTAGCACTTAAAGGTATGGTGAGTCATGTGGAAGGGGGTTGTAGTTGTGCCGAAAAAGTACGTAATCTGGTGCAGCACTAGTAGTAGCGCTCGAGAATTTACCCGCATGCTGGACGCTGAGTTTGAATGGCCGAGTGACTGCGAGGACGGAGCAGGTGGCCAGCCTAACAGATGGCTGGGTGTCTCCTCTAGTCGCTTGCTTTGCTAAGAATGTTGATGCACGATAGCGATGTTGGGTGTAGATGTTTATTTTTAGTTAGATTAGGGCTGGTTTTACAAGTACCTCAACCCAGAGTTAAAGTTGGAGTGAAATTATTTGTAATGGCGACCGTCAATAGGATGCCGTGGAATTAATCTGTTTCTAAGGGCTAGACACTTAACCAAGAGTTTCAAAATATTGTGAAACTGGCCCTTAGTAAGTTTATTTTTAGCCTATAAATTCAATGCCTTATCTCTGGGTGCAATTGCAATTCACATTCGGATATTGTCTGAAATGCCTAATGGAGCACCACCGTGGAATTACAGCTAGTCCCCGAGCAGCGTGTGACCGCGCTGCTATCGGTGGTGCAACTCAACGACTACCAGAAGATGGTGGCCTACATCGACGCGTTCATGCTTGAGGCGTACTCGGTGGGCCAGCTGCTGGAGCAGCTGCACGAGATGGTCGTTGCCGCCGGACACCTCACCGACAAGCAGAAGGTCCTCGTGTGCGAGAAACTGGCGGTGAGGGCACATCAACCACCTCTGGCATTATTACTACTTATTGTTTCCTTTCCCTTGTAGAAAATGTAATTGCCATGATTGTTATATTACATTTAACAGTAAACAAAGGCTTTGGAAATCGTCATCTATCAATTAAAACTCTCGTACTTTTATAGTCATTTACTCATTACTAATTCACACAATATTTACAATTAGGTACAATACAATCATTAAAAAATACTTGTAAATTCGTCAATATTATAAAAGCAATGCCATATTAGAAAATTCTTTAGTGTCTTCTTAAAGCTTATTGTTTCTTTCGACATTTTTACCTTCTTGGAATTGGCAGTTATTCGAAATTTCCCCCCTAAAAGTTGCAGTTTTCCTTCCTATTTTTGACAACTTTTCTTATAAATGTCTTATTTCGGTAACTGCAACAGCAGGGGTAATGTTGTGACGAAACTTCGAGAAATCAGTGAGAATTTTATTTAGCATTCAAACCCAATTTGAACTAGTTAATTGTAAACTAGTGCTAAAGTTAGGACAAGCAGACATGAGTCTTAGAAATTTAATAACGACTCACCGAGCTTCTTCTCAACTGCTTCGTAACCAAAACAATTGGGGGCCTACGCAGATACTTAACGAACACACGAAGTAAAGCAAAGGAATTTTTCAACGCACCTCATTGACGCTCTCCGTGCTGATTCGTCTCGTTTCTCTTTCCAGCTGTGCAGCTTCCGGATCTTGGACGGTGGAAGCGAGTACATCCAACTGCTGGACCTGGGTTGCACATTGCTGAAAGCCTATCAGATGTGACGGACTCTGGCTGCACGACAGACCAAGCGGATCTTTAATTTTAAGTGATATGTAGTATGTACTATATTTTAGGTTATGTGAATTTTTTAAGATAAATGAGATAAAAACTTACTTTGGTCCCGAGGCATATTTTACAAGGTAGTGGTCTCGTCAGATTTCAAAATGAGGAAAAACATGTAATCAACTGAATTATAATTTATGATCTTTGTCTGTGGCGACGGATAATGCTCGATTAAAACATCTGATATTGTGAATTTTCATTTGTTGTCTCATGATGTGCATCTTATGTTTAGGATTGAAGTCTAGCAGCTGACATCAATTTTTTAAATGTTTTGAAGTCAGGCAATTTGATATTAGAAGTCCCATTCCATCTAAAACTGGGCAAACTTTCTATGAGATTCTAAACAAAGTTAGTGTCAGTTAAATCCTTTGTTTGGTAAAGTTGTAATAATTTTACTGGCAAGTGGCAAGAATATTTGGTTTGGGAAATGAGAATTCTAGGCAGCAAATTTTTTTGAGACCAGGTTTCCAGAAGAGTGAAAACAACATAAATTGATAAAAGTGAGATGAAATGAACCATATTCTGAAAGAGGCAACTCAAAAAGTTTCCTTTAATTCTGTTTATTTAATGACATAATCCTATCAAAGCAGTTCACTTTTAAATTCACAATTTTTTACGGCTTTTGAAGTCATGGCCGAGATACTTTAGACTGAGAAGATAGCTGATCACTATTCAAACTGTTTTTAAACCAAGACAGTTGGCTGCTCAAATTGACAATTCCAAAAAAATGTTATGTAATTCCCTTGCAACTAAAACAACAAATAGTTCTTATAGAATCTTGACAACAGTCCTGAGTTCACTGTAAATTGCACATTTCTCTATTGCCAGACATTCAAAGTACACAACACTTACTAATTAAAACTTGAAAAAAAGGCAAGCCAAACCAAAACATGTCCGGTGTGTGCATTCATGACAATTTCACTGGCACATGATGCCAAGTCACTTAAAAAAGTCTTTAACAAAAGGTAAGCCAATCATTCTTCGAAAGTTCAATTACGAAATTCACAATTTCATTTCCTCACTCGTCGCGTCGCTTCAACGAAAATTTGTCAAATTTCGGCACGTTCCTAAATTATCAAAGTCCATTATAGAAATTCACAGTTTCACCAGAACGCAGCCTCGTATTCGCTCACTTTTTCCATCTGCACCGAAGCCATGAGAGAATACGCTTTACCCTGCAGCGCTAGTAGTCACTAACAGGTCTTCCGCCTTGCATCTTCAATTCCGTGGACTCGTGACTCAGGCAAGAGTGATTACAGTAGAATTATGGTAAACATTTCCCATAGCCTTCTAGCAATATACTAATGTCCAGAATGTATAAAGCTGGAGCTAGAAGGCTGTGCAACGGGCAACTCAAATAAATCCCAGTGTAGGTACTAGCACCGCATCTGAAAGAAATATTATCTCATGGGACGGAGTTAAACTTCAGGTAAAGTCAGTGATCAGGTGCCCCTACATAAAATCGCCCGCACTTGAAACTGGACAGCGGGTCACTCTTTGCTCCTTTGTTGCTTTGCGATGCGTCCCATCCCGGGCCGATAGATTTCAATGCTGGGCCGATCCTTGTTCCTGATTCGCCGGTCGGCGCGAGTGCCCGCCCCCTCGCCTGGGGGCGGCGACGGCCCGGGCCCGTCCAGCTCCAGGCTGTGGATGCGACGGACCTCTTTGCCGCCCGTAGATGCGCTTTCGGGCTTGCTCGAGTCCAGCGAGCTCCTGGTGAGAGAAGATCAGGAATTTAATTGGAATAAAATCACACGACACATTGTAGGTTCTGTACTACAAGTTTGGAATTTTCAATTTAGTTATTTGAAAACTTACTCTTAGTAAATTACTTTAATGTGATGGCCGATGGGTAAGGACTAAGGTATAAAGCAAAAAGGAACATGACTTACCTTATCAACTTCCGTAACGTAACCATGTAACATAACCTTGTGTAGGTAAAGTTTTACCTTTTGGTATCTTGGATTTAACATTAGGTTTCTAGGGGCATTTCAATGCTTTACAGTTGAGATAACAAATATTTCTCCTGGAAATACTACATATTTGCCACCCAGAGCCCAGATCCATGAAGCAGGGTTTAAAATAATGGAGGCTAAAATAGGGGTTTCATATTTTGTAAGCTGGTTCCAGACTAGCTCCTTTATTTCCACTATAGCAGACCTAGTAATATTAGCAATTTTAAAGTTACTGGTACCTAATTTTACATTTCTAAACTCCATTTAACATTAAGAAGGGAAGTGGTTTTGAATCTCCCTCGAGGACCCACCGCTGCTAAACATGAACGAAGAGTTCCAAAACTTAAAAGTCATGTCTTGAGCTGGACAAAAAGCTCTTGGCAGTTTTGGGACTCTTAACTAATTTCTAGAAATAGTGCTTTTCAATAGTCCTTTTCTAGCAAATAAAATAACGTATAATCCCGATAGTCTCACCTGCGCGGCTTTGTGCTGGCCGCGTCCTTGGCATGGCTCAGGCTCTCGGCGCTCTTCTGAAACGTTTTGGCGTCCGTCACCGCTTGGCCCCTCCCCTTGGCATCGTCCGCGGAGCCCCGCCTCCCCTGATCCCCGCCCGCGGTGGGCGTCGGCTCCGCGCGCTTCAGCTCGACCTTCTCGCTCGGCCGTTCCCGCGGCTCGTCTGCACGCTTGCTTTCCGAAGCCTTGCGCTCGACAGTCTTGCGATCGCGCGGTCGATTGTCCGAGTACTTGCGGTCTTTCAGCGGGCGAGACTCTTCGGCTTTCTTGTCGACGGGTCGGTCGTCTTTCTCTTTGCGTTGTTGGTCTCTGGCCGGCTTGTCGTCTTGACGCCGTTCGGCGTCTTTGCGCGGCTGGTCGCGGTCCTTGTCGAATTTTCTGTCGCCGTATCGGTCTTCTTTGCGGTTCGGCTTTGAATATCCCGGGTCTTTTTCCGGATACTTCTTTTTTCCTTCCACAGAAGGCTTCTTTGGGGGTTGTTCGGGTTTCTCATCGCCGGTTCGTGCGGGTTTCTTGTGCAGCTCTTCGTTGGACCGGCGTACGTCTCGATTCGGTCGCGGCTCGAAGGTTTTCTGTCGCGACATCGTCTGCTTCGGCGGCGGCTTGTCTCGGTTTCGACCCTCCTGGAACTTTCTGTCTTTAAACGATGGTTTATCATCGGCCTTTTTCTCGCTCAGCTTGCTGTCGTGGTCCTTTGTTGACGTGGCAGCGGCATCCTTGTCCGTACTGCGAGCGGTGGCTTTGGAGATAGCACCAGTCGACGCTTCTTTCTCCTTGAAATCGGGCTTCCTTTTCTTTTTCTCGTCTTCTCGCACTTTTCGACGCTCCATTTCTTTAAGCTCTTTCTTTCGGCGGTCTTCCTTTCGCTCATCACGACTGCGTTGTCTGTCTAATCGTCGCTGCTTTAAGAATTCCAGAAGCGGAGTGGTTGTCACTTTCTTGGCGTCATTGTCGGGAGGCTTGTAAGAATAATCAAAAGCGTGTTCATTTTCTTTTTCTTCCAACTCTTCCGCAAGGCTCTCTAAGAATGCAATGTACATTGGATCTTCTTCGATTGTGCCTGCCTTGGAATCCTTTCTGGGAATTGCTCTCTTCTTAGGTACACGTTGGAATGGGGCAATTTCGACAGATGCTGGATACTCGGTACCTGACTTGTCAACAAAAATGTAGCCATCGAATTGATCACTAAACGTGAAAATGTCTTCGTAATTCAAAAAATTTATGTATGCACGAGAGTAAGCATGCTGACCAAGTTCCAAGTCCGCTCTAACAAAGTACAGATAATCATACTCTGGAAGTGGAGACACTTGTTCAAGAAATATTTCCTTGGTCATAGACGGGGGAAGTAATCGTATAACAACCTTCGTAGGTGGTTTGTTGCGATCTTTCCTTGCCTTTAGTTTGTCACTTTCCGCAGCATTGGAGTCAGCTGCATTATCTTTGCCAACCGAAGGATTTTCAATGGCTGTCTCTTGAGCCATTCTCTAAAATCTTCAGCCTAATCAAAGGCCTTATAAAAGTTATGAACGTATACGACTGAAACTAAATATTGACCCACGATTTTAGAAGAATGGACGGGAGCCAAAATCAATTTTTGAGGTTCTCTTCATGTTCAATTCGAACAGCTGCGTGAACTGTGACCTATTCTGTCACTGTCAGATCTGAGTCTGACAGCTCGAGCTTCAACTGTTATCGCCGGTAACTGGCCGGTAACATCGTTGTCCCGAGTTTTCAATTAATTTCCTCTATGGTTAATTAATAAGTAATTATTATGCTAGTGCTACGAGACGATCATAAGGCCCATCTCACTCTAGTACTATCACATCATGTTCAAGGTAAGACGTGATCTTGGTTTGTTTGGCTACATGACAATTGGCATGTGCAGCAAAGCTCCCAAAAAACTTCCAAAAGTGTAGCAAATGGTAGTAGACCTGTCTTTAAAATCTTTTAAAATATCTAAAAACAACTTAATTTCAAATGTATTTTTTCCAGTTCTACTCGAATTTTGCAAGCTGGCGCTTGAGTTCCTTCGCAGCGGTCCTAGCCCAAAAGTATATCAATCGGCTGCAAGTAAGTACCTACTTTAGATATCATGTTTACAACTATATAATTTTATAACCGATGTTTTTCTTGTTTATTAAAACGTCTGTGTATTCCAGATAAGCTTGATTCAACTCCTGCGGCAGTAAGAAATGCCATTGAAGGGATCTCATATTTATTGATAGAAGGCTGTAAACATGACGTAAGTTAATTACCTACTTCCCTAAATCAAATTTAAAAAGCTGCTCCTAATCATCTTGATAAGTTGTTGACTACCTACCACTTTTTCGTAGCTTTCTGAATCAGACCTTAGAGAATCGATCCAAGAACTTGGATTCACCGAAGAACAGCAGACCGCTCTTGCAACATTCTACGCAAGCAACAAAGACGAACTACGAGCTGCGTTGGCTAAACTTGAAATTCAATATCCTCGATACCGCGATCTGGACTGGAGATTCGAAGTCCAGGTAGGTAGCTACATGTAACTTTTGAAAGATTAGTATTTGGAGAGTTGAAAATAAAACTGAAAATAATTTTGTACTTGCCCGAAATTCATTTTGGCCAAAAAAACTGGTGCTGTAGACTTTGTTGTAATATTTCACTTTGTGAACCCAGGTGGCGTCGAGATCTCTTCACCACCAAGTCACGCCACTCGTCACTCTCAGCCTGTCATTGGACGATGCCTCTTCGGCGGCCTCATCGACAGATGGTTCGAGCAATCAGCGACTAGTTTTGCAAACCGACCCAGTAAACCTAATGCATATGACGGAAGTATTGGAGGGTGCGCTCAAGGAAGCAAAGAGTCAGCACACTAGAAGGGTACAGCACAGCTTCCAATAGTATGTGCCTGGTGACATCATAGGCTACTGATTCTACAACTTAGATTAGGTACATTACTCATGTGCTTTATTGCTGGGGATCTGCCATGCGATTATGTAATCTTGATTTTGACGTTCTTGGATCAAAAGTGAACAAAGTGACATTGCGAACAAAAGGGGTTTTATCATCAGAACTGATAAAGGCGCAGTGTAAAGATGCATAATTTTTGCAGGAGCTAAGACTCCTGGGGGATAATAGTGTAACTTTGTGGTTTCAAAACAATTTGTTTTCAATATCACTGCCTATGGTTTAACATGGATGGTAATTTGGAATTGAGCGGTTTCGAGCCAAATCAAACGAAATAAAGTTACACAATCACACCCCTGGGTACCTCCACTGCCGTCACAGATGCGACGTTTGCTAGTAGGTATGTGCTTTTTTACCAAACCGCAAGAGAAAACCTAATAAAGTAAGCAAGGGAGTTGTAGATCAAGAGTCAATCTGTGTCAGTGATGGAGCCGTTTTTTTCAATTTGGGTCTAAAAGGGCCTAAACCGCTTCTTAAAGTGTTGTATTTTGCTCTTTTTTAGCGCTTTTTCATGAATTGATAAAGAGACGAAGGAGATTAAATTTGTGAAAAAGCCTCCATTGCTGACAGATTAATTCTTTATCTACAACTCTCTCTGTTACTTTAATAGTTTATCTCTTGCGGTTCAGTAAAAAAGCGTTTACTTGTGAGACTGCGTTCGTGCTATCTCGCAGCTGCGAGCAGCCCACAAATTTTTCTCGGCTTGGTTACCGGTTACTAGCTGTCACCGACACAGTTTGACTCTTTATCTACAACTCCCTAGCTTACTTTATTAGGTCGTCTCTTACGGTGTAGTAAAAAACTGAATAATAGCAAACGTTGCATCTGGGATGGCAGTGGAGGTATCCAGGAGCCCTGAGAGGTCACTATTGTGGTACCTAGCCACTTGCTTCTCTTGTAATATAATTGGAGGAGATTTGTTGAGTAGGTAGTTGTTCTGGTTCAGATGTTACAGGCTTAGCATAAGTTATGTTGACTGGCTCTCTTTGCCCCACGAGCTGATTTCCGATTCGTCGATGTATGCCTATGTCAAGGGACATAAAAATTACAATCTCATAAATCACAACTTTTGTACCCAACAATACATAATACATACTACATACTAATGGTTCCTGTAGCAAACTCGTACCTGGAGTGAAAATAACATTTCCATAATACCTATTGTGGTTTCCGGATTTGAGATGGAATGTAATTTATAGAGTTGCACACATAGATTCTGGCTCAATTTACTACTATACTAGTACTTGCAAATGAATTCATTATTAAAGGTAGGTACCTATAAGTTATTTTTGAACAACAATCCATAAAACAAACAGTTAAAGAAAAATATTTGTTACAAAATGATATAATTTAATTTCATGTAGAAAACAAAGTATTAACAAACATCACGATTTCCAGTTCTCAACCATTATCCTAACGAGACTCATTTTGTTCCTCCAATAAGAAAACTTTAAATCTCCCTAAACTCCCAGAATGGCATTGTCAGTCATCAAATCACAGTTTTTCTTAATGACCACAGGCTTAATTCTGTGACCTTTCCGCCGCGAAGACCTCAGAACTACGGAGACAGTCTTCTTGACGGGCTGCGACGTCAAGGCCATTCTAGCCGCGACCAAATGAGCCTTTGCCGCCTCCAACCTACCAACGTCTTCCGTCAGAAGGACGATGTCGTGCGACTGCTCCAACAACTCCCAAATCTCCGATCGTAGCGTCGACAAGTCGCACTTCATTTCCGCTTCGTCCGACAGCACCTTCAGCTTCGGTACCTTGCTTTTGTTCGGCGATTTCGTCGACAACAAATCCGGCGTCATGATTTTCACTTTGACCAATTGCACCGAGTTCGGTATCGTCGAACGGTTCGCGAACGGTTTAATCACAGAAATGTTACCTTCTCTTGAAATTTCCCTATTTTCAAGACTGTTTAAACTTTCCGTCGGATCTGGCGTATTTCTATCGTCGACGCTCAAATCGCTATCATAATCCTGATCGTCCGTCTCTCTTCTCCGAAAGTTCAACGACTCCACATACTTTTCCAAAACCATCCTGTCCGCAGCATTCTTCTTCCTGACTGCGACCGCACTGTACAAATGCTGATAAATAACTTTGTTCGTCGGGTAGTAGCATCGGTTCTGGCGGTTCGGCGCGATGCAGTTGCTCTCTTCGATCATACTCTGCACAAACGCCTCGAGATGCAGTCGAACTGCGGGGACCGTGACGTTCTCGTCCACAGCGAGTCGCTTGATTTCCGCGGCCAGTTTCGGGTGCAGCGATTGGCAGGCGTTGGCGATGGCGAGCGAATGGGAGTGCAGGGATTCGCGCGATACGGCAATCACGTAGCGCGTCACGGTGGTCGGCTGTCGGCTCTGGTGCGGCGGCGGTTTTTGGCTGCGGGCGATCGCTTCGTTTAGTTTTCTTCGGACCTGCAATTAGTGCGGAGATTTTCACATCATTCGTAAGACATGCTGAACAAACTGATGAAAAAAAAATTTTTATTGGTAGGTACAGTAGGTATATTTTAAGTGTAGAAAATAGAAATAACAAAAAAATAATTTTCACAGTTTGTGGCATCACATTACTTACTGAAGTAAATGTAACAAACTAAAAGATTAATTGGAGTTTACCATTGCACAGCCTTCTGAATGGAGCTGTTAGCAACCGGCTCTTACGGCCATAATATTGGAAGTATTAATTAAACATAAACTCCCGGTTTTGGGAATATTCCTGGGGATTTAGTTGGCTTCCATGTCACTACCTGCAATGGATTAATTGCCGGTTGCGTCAACGCTGGCTTAATCGTAATTTCTGCTACTACGAAATTAACCTAGATGCTGATTAGTTGTGTGTAGTGGTTATGGAAAAGCAATCGACAAAATGCCAAACTGAATTGTAATCAATGATAAAAGGAGTAATTTTAGATCTATTTGTTTCCGTTGGTGCACACCACATCATAAGAGCAATAGGTTGATTTGAATACCGTAAAATTAATATTTTGCTGCACCATAAGATGTGAATCATAATATTACGGTAGGTAGTAGGTACTGATGGATCACCGACTAGGCACAACTGAGTGGCATGGATATTTTGAAAAAGTGAACTATCTTTGTCTAATTGACAAATTCTATTTCAATAATATTTCAATAATATTAAACTAAATATAGCCTACTTTATTTATCAGGTTTTCAAATAAGGTACAGTAGGTAGCCCTTTTTGAGTTAATTAAGTAGGTACATCTATAGTCAAAACAGTCAATAAAAAAGCAATTTTTTGTGTGTTCCATGGTTGTGGCTAATTATCTGCAAGCGGCAAGCCTACCTAATCAAAATGCAAAATTCTGTCTTTATTAAGACTATTGGAGTGAGTGTTTACTCGGGCAGCTTCCCGCTCAAATTTTACCTCCTACTGGATCCCAACTTGTGGCCACACTTTTTGTCCGATCGTAACGAAACCCATGTCTACGGAATCCTCGCACTTTTGGCAACAAATTGTGTGTTTGCATATCTCGAAAATATTCACTCATATAGTATTTTCAAGCATTACATAATAAACCTGTTACGTCGTATTATTGAGCATAACTCCGGCCGCTTCCTGCGCAGAATTTACCTCCTACTGGATACTAACTTCTGGCCACATCATTTGTCTGATAGCGACAAAACCGGGGTCTACGGAATCCTCACACTTTTAGCAACAAATTGTGTGATTTATAACCACAACATACAAATTGAAAGTTAAAATAAATCTTTATGAAATATTAACCAACAACCACACCAATATATGAATGTAGAGTGCAAGCTATTTTGTTTTGGGCTGTCCTAATAGATTGTCTGTAGAGAAATATTTTGTACATTTGAAGCCACTGGGGTTCCCCCACCCTTATAAGACAGAGCATGTCAAAACTCTTCAGATTGAATCTTTCAAAGCAGCTTGGAAATATCGACCTACCTGCTATAATTGTTACTTGGATTAGTATTTGAATGAAAATGTGCGACCGAACACCCACCTCAGTTTGCTTTACCGATCCATGCGAGTTGTATTCCGTAATTGTGAACTCGGGATAAATCGTCAATTGGGAGACGTGCATCATTGCTTTGCAACCGATTTTCTTCGAAGGTAGAGAACTTCTTTTCTTCTTCGGCTCGGATGGCAACTAAAAGTTAAAGAAACTTGGTAGGCAGGTATATGCCAAAATTGTTTCTTCCTGCTAGTATTTGAAGATGATCACGAACAAATTTGGTGATTTTTTTACTACTTTGGCTATCTATACACAACAAAGAAGGACATTATAATATGGAACTTACGCCGAGCGAGTGTTTTGATGCATGATTTCGATTCTTTCCGAAACGGCATTCATAGGAGAGATTTTTAGTGATTTGAAAAAGGGGACCAAAGAATGGAACTTGTGTCTTGGCTCCTTTTCTTGTATGATTGAATAAGAATGCTGGAAAGAAAGACATTACATGTCAAATGACAAAGTAGTACCTAGACTAAGAGGTAAATCTGAAAGCAATCTGATGAAAATCTGAGAGCGAGTGTTTTGATGCATGATTTCGATTCTTTCCGAAACGGCATTCATAGGAGAGATTTTAAGTGATTAGAAAAAGGGGACCAAAGAATGGAACTTGTGTCTTGGCTCCTTTTCTTGTATGATTGAATAAGAATGCTGGAAAGAAAGACATTACATGTCAAATGACAAAGTAGTACCTAGACTAAGAGGTAAATCTGAAAGCAATCTGATGAAAATCTGAGAGCGAGTGTTTTGATGCATGATTTCGATTCTTTCCGAAACGGCATTCATAGGAGAGATTTTTAGTGATTAGAAAAAGGGGACCAAAGAATGGAACTTGTGTCTTGGCTCCTTTTCTTGTATGATTGAATAAGAATGCTGGAAAGAAAGACATTACATGCCAAATGACAAAGTAGTACCTAGACTAAGAGGTAAATCTGAAAGCAATCTGATGAAAATCTGAGAGCGAGTGTTTTGATGCATGATTTCGATTCTTTCCGAAACGGCATTCATAGGAGAGATTTTTAGTGAATTGGAAAAAGGGGACCAAAGAATGGAACTTGTGTCTTGGCTCCTTTTCTTGTATGATTGAATAAGAATGCTGGAAAGAAAGACATTACATGCCAAATGACAAAGTAGTACCTAGGCTAAGAGGTAAATCTGAAAGCAATGGTTTGTTACAAAGAATGGATTTAATAGGGCTCTAAAGTCTACTCTCTCTCTCTAACAATCAGGAACTGGCCTTTGGTAGGCAGGTGCAAACAGGGGCGAAGCATCTGATCGTGATAATATTTATTTATTGAGACAGGACCAGGGATCCGAACCGAAATCAATAACGGTTCTGATTCCTGTTCTGGTTCTGATTTTTTTTAAATATCGGTTCTGGTTCCGCTTCAGGTTCTTAATTATTTAAAATTATGGTTCTGGTTCGGGTTTTGGTTCCATGATATTTTGAATCACGGTTCTGGTTCTGGTTCCAGTTCTTGAAACAATGAATTCAGGTTCTGATTTGGGTTCCAGTTCCATGGATAAAAATTTAGGTTCCAATTTATCGGTTCCAACAAAAATAACGGTTCTTATAAAGGTTCCAATGAAAAATTAACGTTTTGAAGTTTTCCTTCCAATTTTTAAAATACGGCATCCATAACGGTTCCTCTAAATATGATTATTTCTGTCGCTGCCTTGCTATGTCTTACGTGCAACTTCGTTTGGGAATTTATTAGTAAATTTTACTGATTAAAAATGTCACACCCACACTGTAGGTCCATCACGTCAATCCACAATCACAAATGGCTCCTAACTGATTGCGGTATTCTTTGAAGTGGCAAAAGCTGCCTGATGTTATCAAAATTTTTTACCTCCGCTCACTAAATAACTGCACCGAATTCTCGCAGTGCATTGTACTACGAAGTTGCAACTCAATCTATGCTACAGACGACTGATGTGTAATTTTTCCCATTGAATGAAAAATCTTGGAATTTTTGTTCTACTCGTTTTTTGTTCTTCGAGTTTGTGGAACCTTTATGAATATGAGAGGAACCGATATTTTTTCGATCCCAATAGCGATTCCGGTTCCAATTCTGGTTCCATAAAAACTTAAATTGCGGTTCTGATTCCGGTTCTGGTTCTCAAATTTTTTAAATAACGGTTCTGATTCCGGTTCTGGTTCCATGAAAATAGGGGTTCTCTTGGGTTACGGTTCCGGTTCGGATCCCTGGACAGTGCTATTTTGTTTATTTATAAAGATTTGTAAGGACTAGTTAGTACCCTAACAATATATCCGGGCTATGCTGCTGAACTGTGATTTCGTAACTCTGACTTTGCCATTCTCGGTTACAAAGCTAAGAAATTAACATCTAGACAACAATAGGGATATTATCCATCAGAACCGATAACGGCATAACGTAAAAGTTACAAAATCCCTAAGCTGGTACCTACTAGCTGCTGTTAATACATAGATAGTAGGTAACTAGTAATAACTGAATAGATATTAAATTAATAAAATTGAGGCCAACTGCAAAATAAATTGTTTGCAAATGTTTGTTTGCAGTCTGTAGGTATAGTTAAGTCCAACCGGTGAGAGATTAATAAACTATCCGCAGCAGTACCATTGTCGTTTATGCATGCTGGTGCCACAGGAAGGGCCACAAATCTTAAAAGGCACGCAAACATACAGCATCAGCGCTGCATCAGAAAGTATATATATATATTTTGTATTATTCTCTCATGGGACATCTTTACTCGGCTTGTCCCACAAATATTTCTTCCAGACTCGCAGCCAAAATGCCCAGGGTCCGTTGCTGGCTAGACGACTGTCTAGCGAACTTGGTTAAAGAATTACAGAATCTGATAACTGATGACCAAACGATATGCTAGCAATAACTGAAAACAAGTCTACTCGAACAGATAGTAACATAATTCTTACATGACCCTGCGGCAGTTGTCCTAATAACAAACATAAATCCGATCGCACGCAAGTCGTCTCTGAATCTAATAAACTCATCGCTGCCATCAATGTATCCAGAGAACTCATCCTTATTTACTTCCAATCCCAGAAAATAACTTTGCACGAGCGATTCCAGCCCCGACATGTTGACACTTGACAGATGACAGACAGCTGTTGATAACATCGTGTTTTACGCATGTGCCATCTAGGGGCGATGTTTGTCCCTAAAGTAACAAGCATCTGAACCTGTACAACTCTTCGCTTGTTGATTTTAATTGCTGTAACAAAATAAAATAATCAAAAAGTTTTTAGGTAAAGATAACAAGGAATCGGCCAAATAAATTGTAAAACTATTATTAGCTGGTCTTAATTCTACACTTGGCTTAAATACGAAAGTTTCGCCGCCTGTTCCCATCTCCCTTGATAGCTCAGTTGGTAGAGCGGTGGACTGTAGATGGCTTAATATCAGAAATCCATAGGTCGCTGGTTCAACTCCGGCTCAAGGGATACTTTTTGTATTTTTGTTTCTTATCTGCGTTTATTCTGTTTGAAGTCCTGTACCTACAATTTTATTCCCCGTACAAAAGTCCTTCGTGAACCCGGGATTTTCTCGAAACTACTTTTGATTTCGAGTTGCTGCGGTTGCAGCTAGATCCTCTAGCATGCTCTTGGCTCCACCCATTGTGAGGTCCTGTGATTGGTCGATCTCTTGCGTCAGTCGGTGCTTCTCAGCCGAGCCGTCTGGAGCGGCCATTCCTTCTCTCGCCGTTTTCGCTATCAGTTTTATCAAAATTTGAAAGAGATAAAAGAGTAAACAATACAAACACGTGTAGTGATGCGCTCAAATCTCGTGTAATTGTGTGACAGTGACAGTGAGGTTATAAAGACAGCGTTAGTTACGCAACTGTGGTTTTCTTCTTTAGTGTCGTTTGTTCTGTGTTGACAGCTGATCGGATTTTACATAGAAGGTGAGAAAACGTCAAAATATCTGTTAGGTATCACGCCCTGTTTGTCTTTCCCACGAAGTGTTTTTGCATGTGTCATATCCTAATTGGTAATCATTGCCTGGAGAAGCAGCCTAATGCAAGGCACAAGCAATTTGGAGCAAAAATGTGTTGCGTGGGAAACTGGTTTGAATGACTGTTTTAGCTCAGATGCAGACATTCGGCCATTGGTTATAGCTGTCAGAGTTCCTTCATCTTTCACATTAACAATTACTGCTCCAAGTTATTTTAAGATCCTCGCTTATTACACTCGTAGAAAGTATCTACAGCTGCGTTTATTAACTCACTTCAGGCCATTAAGATCTACACACATTTCGATGATTTTTGCTCATTGTTGAGAATGATTCCCAAATTACAATTACGTACCTGTACGCTTCCATGTTGATGTTGATCATTTTCTTTTCCGATCAAATTTTGGCGGCAGCTCCTAATATAATAAGTTTCTTTTTGAAATTATATATTAGTGAGGTACCTACTGATCTTTCTGGGTAATTAATTGGTGCCATAAAAAATAAGCAAAGGAATGACATGTACACTTTAAAAAAGCTCTCTATGTCTTCAAACACATCCCAGAATGAAAAAATATATATTAGCCTACATGTTGGTTTCTTTAATAACCTTTTAAATTAAACCTTTGAAAATAGTACCAAAGCATTCCTCAGGAATCTATCATTTGAAACGCCATCTGGCCGGCCGGTCATTCTCGCTATCAAACGGCCAATAATACTTGAAATAAACAGCATTTGCCAGGCGTGCTGTCTATTTCAGAGACCAAATTAAGGGTGGCCGAAACCAGACACCGAGCATCGCAATGCTAGCCGGTAATAGAGGACCCGATATAGATAGGAGGGTGTTAGATCATAAAAATAGACGACTGCTAGGTATTTTTTTTGTTTGTTATGTCTAGTTTTAGAAACACGTTGGAGAGAAAATATTCGACAACATCACAACACTATTCTACAAACTTACTATACGGGCATAACTATACAAGAGGTGATTTATGAAACAAGCGAGATAGAAATAAAATATGTGATCAGAAAGAAACTGAACTTGTTTATTTATTGTGTCAAACAGAGACTAGAATAGAGTCAATAGTAATCATCGCGATGGCTTTTAAATTGATTGAAGTACTTCCTGTTGTTTGTAAAATGTATTCTTAATCCAATATAATTAACTCGATAACTGCCCACCTCTCCTATATATACCAGAGAGGTTTATGTTGGTATAGACTCGGGGCTGTCTATATATGCTAGATTGCATTATCGCGATTGTGTTCAGTAAATTGCTTGGAGATTAGGCAGCGAGCAGGGCGTTTTCTTCTAAATCCTGTGATTAATTGGTCGATTAACCCCCACCCACTGGCGGCAAGCGACAGCGACAGCTACGTCGATGCAAATTGCAGGCTCGAGCAATGTCAGACACAATATCGCACCCTGCCTCACATATTGGGCAGGCATTGCAGCTGTATCTATGCTGCATTGCAAAGTGAGAAAGGACAGGGAGGGTGCGATGCAGAGACTGGATTATTAGCTCTCATTTAACGACCTTGGTGTGGAGTTCTCATCTCTCGCATTTATGTGAGGTCGTCTTATTCGTCTGTGGTACCTACGTACAAAAAGTAACAGGATAGCCCAAAAGTGTAGCTCAATAAGTTATTGGTACCTTTATTGGTACCTTTATTGGTACCTTTATTTATTACTAGGGCTTCGCCGAACGCTCTATACCGTCGCGTTCAAGGATGAGCGTGATTTCATTGTCAAATTTGCAATAGAATGCAGTCCCTAACACAAATTAATAATACACATTCAAGAACAAAAGCAAAAGTCACATACAGATTTGTAAATTAGAGTTTTTATATTGGAATTTATATAACCAAGGACACCGATCACATGTTGAATCAGGCGTCGAAAATCACGAAAAATCACTACTTAAATGCGAATAAAAACCAGACGGAACGTCTTACAATCTAAGATTTTCAGGAATGATAAATATCCATAAGGGCAACAGGTGTACAAATTTGGGCAAAGATTGGTTAATAACCTTGACAGTTACAAAGACGCAAAAGTTTGAAAAAATCGAAAAATTTCGTAAAAACCGATTTATGCAAAAAGTTACGAGCCGATCTTTTTAAAAAACGTGGCAGATCTAAGTTCAGAGATTTTGAATGTGTCCGACAATTTTCATCAAAATCGCTTCAGCCGTTTGGTCAGTAGAGCGCGGACAAACATACAAAACAAAAAAACAAAAAAAAAACATGGGATACTTTTTTCTACGGGTGGTGTAATTGAAGTCTTCGCTCACTTCGTTCGCTCATCCAATGAAATCGCACTTTACGCTTGCTGTGGCCGTGACTCCTGACCCAACACTTTTAGAATTGTCATTTGTCCATGATGGAGCATTTTGTATGCGTCCTAAAATCGTCTTGAGCTGCACGAGTTTTGATAACAGAAACTCGGCCGTGTATCTTGGGTCTTCTTGAATAAGCAACACGTCCGCGTGAAAATGGAAGTAGCTATCTATGTATGTATACGCCTCAGCCTATAGCGTTGTTTCTTATAAGTATTGCTGCATAATATATAAGTATACGCGTACCTACCAAAAATTTGTGTGCAGTGTGTATCTTAGTTTGTATTTACCAGTTAGTACAATTATTGCTGAAGTCTGTTTTGTGGGTCTGGCGAAATTTGCTATTATCAATCAATCAATTCAATTCAATTTGTATTTATTTTAATTTTTTGCATTATTTTAATTATGCACAAGTCATCCCAAGCTCTTTTGCCCACATAAGTAGAACTTGTGTGTGGGCTGTACATACGGGCATTGAAGTTCGGCTAGCTAATGATAAAAATAACAGATAAATGAGAAAAATAGGAGATTAAAGATTTTAACATAATATGCATAATATATAGGTACCTAGTACCTACCTATCATACCTACATGTTCCTTATGACTACCTACCTCAAAAAAAGGAAAGAAAAATAAACATACCAGCGTAGAGTAATGAAGGCTGATGCCAGTCTATAACTGGTACCATGATCGATGCCATGATGAATAATGATGGCGTAAATGGGCTTTTCATCATCATTGAACTCGCAGGAGGCAATTATCTAAAACAGAACGAATTGGTGCTCAGCCATTCCAGAACCACGCCAAGGTTATTGTGATGAAAATATTTTCATGCTCGATTCGGTCGTTCCAACAATAGAGTGTGTACACCCCATCACATTAATTGACAACAGATATGGTGATTATTTAACCTTCCGAAAGGCTAAAGCATGATCGTACTTTCAGCGAAGTGGCATTAATACCGTATAGTGGATTGATATTGCATATCGCGGATATAAAAATAATTATGTCTATTAATGTAATCATTTATTTAAGGGTTCTGTTTTTTTTTTTTTTTTAAATTATTATTAATCCATATAAAAACATTGTACAATGTTGTATGGCATTTAGAGAAACATAGATATGTTGTGAAATCACAATATAATATAATTACATAATAATGGGAGGTAAACCCAGAAAGGGGTTAACTTTATAGTAGGTAGGTATTTGAGATAACATTTTGTATTTTTCCGTCTCTGTATCTTTGCCCATTTTGAAGCAAGTCAGTAGGGTTGAGTGCCTTCAAAAACACAAAGAAACAAACACAGATTAGGGTAGTAGGATACAAACGGTTCGGTCCAAAGAATTGGTTCAACTGACAGATTTCCATTTTTTTCAATTTGGTTCTGCGTGACCTTGCACCTATAGTATATACATGCTATATCAATGGACACAGTATTATTATATTATGTACATACATGGATCATGATGCAAGCTAATCTAATTAAAACATTTAATTGCCGGGTTTATAGTAACGTAGGTTTTTAAAATGCACGTAGGAGTCGATTGTAGGTATACATTGATGTTGTTGGCCAATCGAAAGTCGCAGGGATTTGGACACATCGTTTCGGCAACTGTCAGCCATCACATATGCACGACGGCATGTGCGCCTGCGTCGATTTGAATCGAATTGGAAAGAATCGAAACGAACGACGGTTATTTTATTCATGGCGGCATCTTTGGCAACTAGCGTGAAATCCAGACGGCGGTGATTGGATGGCGAGCCGCTTTTGGAATTGTGCGAGCGCTTGTGATGCAATTCATAAACAATATAACAGCTTTTCGATTGTGTCGTTCTCTAGAAAGCATGCCGCCGATTTCTGGGTATGGCGTCGCTATGACTCGCTGACATCTTTATCTTTATGACGTCTTTATATGGTTTTCGTGGCATTTATATAGATTGACTGTAAACATTAAAACTGAACCTTCGGGACATTTTATGACATTTCTATGATAAAAGTTTGATGGGTCAGACAAGATAAAAATGAACGCCATGCGGTAACAGCTGTTTTGGTATCTCGACCCATCTTTGGAATCAGAATTCAGTTCTGCTAAATTTCCTCAAAATTTTCCTCATTCCTCAAGACTAAATCGTTCGTAGATCTGTATTACCCGTGCTTCATGTATATAGGTTCGTCTGCCAGCCCTGAGCTGACTATAAGAACGAAATGCACTTTTTGATTTCGTGTCGAACCTGTCGCGTTTTTCCAACCAACCAACGCCAATCGAGCAGTGTAAGCACCTAAGCGCAGGCTTACTAAGTTACAACCCCATAGGACTGAGAAACAGTATGTACTTTATCATTTTTAATGGCGAACGATCCCCCACAGCCCTCTTGCAATATAATGGAAATGGCCATAGGACTGGCTAAAGTATAACAGCTCCAGTTACAAGAAGGCTGTGCGATGGCAACTCAAGCATTATACACTAAATTGCATTCTCTTCAGGCTTGTTTGGCATCATAGTTCATGTCTAACACCATGGGAATCTCACAAGTCACAAACCAAGAGTTTAGAAGACTTGTCGGCTGACTTCGAAGATGGCTCAATCGCGTGTCGCTTCAAGACACACACCGCGTGTCGGGCGACACCGTCATTATGGTACGCGGACGTGCCCGGGAATCGAAACGGGTACTTAACGGGTGTCGAGCACGTGATGATCACCCCATTTGGACCGCCGAGGAAAATGCTGCGGCCGAGACGAGGTAAAGCCATTTTCCGCGGCGACGCTGAGTGGCGTATAGACGTGGTGAAAATCGATGTGCGGACGTTTGCTGTTCTGCTGTGGCTTCTTTTATTTCAGTTTGCTTAGCGATTTATGGCCTAGTTGTGCGGACTTTGAAGTAAAATCGATGCACTAGTTCTTGGTAAGACGAGTGCTCGTCGAGAATAAATCATATTTGCCGGCAAAAAAGAGGTATTGCGTTTGAAAGGAAAGTAATGTTGTTATTGCGGATAGTCTATCAATCTTGGAACGGACGTGCTTTTTTCTCGCATCTTTATCTAAACTGACTTGGAGCAATGTGAAAACCGAGCAAGTCGATGTGTGCATTAGCATGTTGCTCTTCTTTTATTAGTTTAACTTTGAAAGGAAATGGGATGAATCCGTGAAGGACAAAGGTCCACTAAAATTTTACTGCTTTCTGTCGAAATCTTCGATTTTGCTTGGCGCTTTTATGTGCTGGAATTTGACTTTCAAAAATGGCAAAATGTGTTTGCATAGCTCAAGAAATAGCCAGCTTGTAAAACCAGATAGATAAAATTGCTATGTTGGGCTCTAATCTAATTGCATTTGAATTTGAATATTAATTGCCTTGCTGCAGTTTAATGCCATATTAAACTAGTTGTCAGCTATACCCTGTTCCCTGCCACTAGAACAGTTTAGATTTTAGGGCAAGGCCTGGCTTTCCTCTACATATGTGCCGTAACATGATGGCTTGGTATTACGTATAATAATTAACATAACATCGGCAAACATTGGTTCCCCGTGGGGATATTGGGGGGGGGGGGGGGGGGGGGGTCAAATTAGAACTGAGCTCAGCACATTCAAAACGGTTTCAAATTATTGTAGACTGATTCTAATATGGAGGTTGAGGCTTATGAATCATATACACCGCGGCTGATCTGGCAAAATACTATACACTACAGTACGTCTCAAGTACTTTTGTTACTGCATATGCAGGCTAGAACATCGTAGAACATCGGTTTGTTGACGCATCGAAACCTGAGACGAACTGTAGGTAGATATAGCATATTCAATCATTCGGGGTCTTATTACAGCTATTTAATTGTGCCCTGTCCACATGTTACACTTCTACAAAAAAAATAATTGGCAATTAATGCAAAACGTTATAATAAAATCTCAAATCCTCGTCATGAAAATTGAAAATACCGATCGCAATAAAAATCATGTGATGTTCGTTGGACTGGAACTCGAGCAAACCAGATGTCGCACAGCATTTCATGGGCACCCCTTGTCCGGAATTGCGCGCAACCAATGAAGACAAAAATATCAAAGGCCCCGACATTTGAAATTGTCACAGTAACTCTCTGTGTAACGTTCTAGCCCCGAGGTATACACGAAGCTGAGATCGATGTTTTATTAGGTTGGCAATGCTCCTGATTTTTGTCATTATGCCTTTGCTGTAGCTAGTGGGTGGCGCTGTCAATGTCCGAAAAGTGGACCAGAAAATAAGATCTAGCTTCCTCCGAAATGCCGGTCACGTTTGCAGCGTATACGATATTGTGGCGGATAGACACTTCTTGATGGCATGTATTGCGGCATGTGTGTTAATATCTCGTGTAATATGTCCTGTAATATGGTTCATATATATATATATATATATATATATATATATATATATATATATATATATATATATATATATATATATATATATATATATATATATATATATATATATATATATATATATATATGATATTAAAAAATATGTTATGTTTTGGTCATTCGTCTGTTTCCTGTTTGGTCTGATCTATGGTCTGATGTGGGCTGTGGGCCCAATCCGGAAAACTCTTTTTAGGAGGCCCTGTCTGGCACTGAAAAGCTGAAGGGGTAAAGGGGGGGGGGGGTGAAAGGAAAATGTATAATTTCTTTAAATTGTTTATTTAGGAGATATAAAGACCGTTTCCGTGGTTTTTGAGATTTGTTTTCAGCGTTATTTGAGTCGGGTCATAACTCATAGCCTAAGCTGTAGCGCCAAAATTACAGCTATAGAGGGGAGGGCGCACGCATATCGTGGCTTGTGGTTCAAGGAACCAGCATATTTCCAACGCTGCAGCTACGAACTCGACTTACGACCAAAAACTGCGAGCAGTTTCACGGTTTCAAATTTTATGTTCAAAAATAAAAGTAATCCCGGCGGGCTGCGTTTAATAAGAAATCCCCGGACTACTTTCGCTACCCTGCCACAAAATGCCGAGTAAATTTTCCATTTAGACTGCCCCCACCATTCCACCCATTTCCAAGTCCCGCAAACGATGCACAAACGAGGTACAAACGAGGCGCAAACGAGGCGCAAACGAGGCACGAAAGAGGCGCAAACGAGGCGCAAACGAGGCACAAACGAGGCACGAACGAGGCGCAAACGAGGTGCAAACGATGGGTAAACGAGAGGCAAACGAGGTGCAAACGAGGTGCAAACGAGGTGCTAACGAGGTGCAATCGAGGTGCAAACGATGGGCAAACGAGGTGCAAACGAGGTGCAAACGAGGTGCAAACGAGAGGCAAACGAGGTGCAATCGAGGTGCAAACGAGGTGCAAACGAGGTGCAAACGAGGTGCAAACGAGGTGCAAACGAGGTGCAAACGAGGTGCAAACGAGGTGCAAACGAGGTGCAAACGAGAGGCAAACGAGGTGCAATCGAGGTGCAAACGAGGTGCAAACGAGGTGCAAACGAGGTGCAAACGAGGTGCAAACGAGGTGCAAACGAGGTGCAAACGAGGTGCAAACGAGGTGCAAACGAGGTGCAAACGAGGTGCAAACGAGAGGCAAACGAGGTGCAATCGAGGTGCAAACGAGGTGCAAACGAGGTGCAAACGAGGTGCAATCGAGGTGCAAACGAGGTGCAAACGAGGTGCATACGAGGTGCAAACGAGGTGCAATCGAGGTGCAAACGATGGGTAAACGAGAGGCAAACGAGGTGCAAACGAGAGGCAAACGAGGTGCAAACGAGGTGCAAACGATAGGCAAACGATAGGCAAACGAGAGGCAAACGAGGTGCAAACGAGGTGCAAACGAGGTGCAAACGAGGTGCAAACGAGGTGCAAACGAGGTGCAAACGAGGTGCAAACGAGGTGCAAACGATGGGCAAACGAGGTGCAAACGAGGTGCAAACGAGGCGCAAACGAGGTGCAAACGATGGGTAAACGAGAGGCAAACGAGGTGCAAACGAGAGGCAAACGAGGTGCAAACGAGGTGCAAACGATGGGCAAACGAGAGGCAAACGAGGTGCAAACGAGAGGCAAACGAGGTGCAAACGAGGTGCAAACGAGGTGCAAACGAGGTGCAAACGATGGGTAAACGAGGTGCAAACGAGAGGCAAACGAGATGCAAACGATGGGTAAACGAGAGGCAAACGAGGTGCAAACGAGAGGCAAACGAGGTGCAAACGAGGTGCAAACGAGAGGCAAACGAGGTGCAAACGAGAGGCAAACGAGGTGCAAACGAGGTGCAAACGAGGTGCAAACGAGGTGCAAACGAGGTGCAAACGAGGTGCAAACGAGGTGCAAACGAGGTGCAAACGAGGTGCAAACGAGGTGCAAACGAGGTGCAAACGATGGGCAAACGATGGGCAAACGAGGTGCAAACGAGGTGCAAACGAGGTGCAAACGATGGGTAAACGAGAGGCAAACGAGGTGCAAACGAGAGGCAAACGAGGTGCAAACGAGGTGCAAACGATGGGCAAACGAGAGGCAAACGAGGTGCAAACGAGAGGCAAACGAGGTGCAAACGAGGTGCAAACGAGGTGCAAACGAGGTGCAAACGAGGTGCAAACGAGGTGCAAACGAGGTGCAAACGAGGTGCAAACGATGGGCAAACGAGGTGCAAACGAGGTGCAAACGAGGCGCAAACGAGGTGCAAACGATGGGTAAACGAGAGGCAAACGAGGTGCAAACGAGAGGCAAACGAGGTGCAAACGAGGTGCAAACGATGGGCAAACGAGAGGCAAACGAGGTGCAAACGAGAGGCAAACGAGGTGCAAACGAGGTGCAAACGAGGCGCAAACGAGGTGCAAACGATGGGTAAACGAGAGGCAAACGAGGTGCAAACGAGAGGCAAACGTGGTGCAATCGAGAGGCAAACGAGGTGCAAACGATGGGTAAACGAGAGGCAAACGAGGTGCAAACGAGAGGCAAACGAGAGGCAAACGAGGTGCAAACGATGGGTAAACGAGAGGCAAACGAGGTGCAAACGAGAGGCAAACGAGGTGCAAACGATGGGCAAACGAGGTGCAAACGATGGGTAAACGATGGGTAAACGAGAGGCAAACGAGGTGCAAACGATGGATAAACGAGGTGCAAACGAGGTGCAAACGATGGGCAAACGAGGTGCAAACGAGGTGCAAACGATGGGTAAACGAGGTGCAAACGAGGTGCAATCGAGAGGCAAACGAGGTGCAAACGAGGTGCAAACGATGGGCAAACGAGGTGAAAACGATGGGTAAACGAGGTGCAAACGAGGTGCAAACGATGTGCAAACGAGGTGCAAACGATGGGTAAACGAGAGGCAAACGAGGTGCAAACGAGGTGCAAACGAGGTGCAAACGAGGTGCAAACGATGGGCAAACGAGGTGCAAACGATGGGTAAGCGAGGTGCAAACGAGGTGCAAACGATGGGCAAACGATGGGTAAACGAGGTGCAATCGATGGGTAAACGAGGTGCAAACGATGGGTAAACGAGAGGCAAACGAGGCATTCCGGTCGGCGCCAGCGATCGCAGCTGCATGCGGGCCCGTCCCGGGCGCCTCTTGCGCCGCTGCGCACCGAGCCGCAAGATGCACGCAAGACATGGCATGGGGGAACGCTGCAGGGTCCAGCAGCTGCTGCCTTGTCCCGCATGGAAGCAAGCCACAATGCAACCCAATGGCAGTCCGGCCTCGGTGCTGGCATTACTACACCATAGTGAAAGAAATCATTGTGATACACTTACAGTTTTTTTGCCTTTAGCTTTTTCAATAATGCAATGAGGCGATGGGAGGTTCATTCATGGATGAATGGAAGGATGGAAAAGATTTTGGTCGTTTGAAGTTTATGCAATGTTTTGGAGCGATGAAAGCGTTGCCGTGATGGCTGGCGGAGTTGTGAGGTTTTTGGCCCGTCGTTTTGGCGACTCGACAAGAAAGGCGACGGTCTTTCGATTCTAATCTGATCTTCGAAGTTAAGCAACACTTCGCTGGGCCATGGCATTGGATGGGTGACCATCTATATTTCATCCTCGCTCAGTTCACACTTTACACAGGTTTCACTCTGTGACAACTCTGTGACAACTCTGTGACATACTCAGTTTTGGTACCTATAGGTACTTGGTAGAGAAATCCTCAATTTCCCGACGGAGATGTCAATGTCGTTCAGAATAAGCGCTATTTACGCCCCTTCACCATCTTCATTTGCTTCTACCTTCTTCATTCACCATATTCTCAGTGTTACAGAACCTTTCAGAAAATAAAAAACACGCACACAGCGGATCCAATCATTAATTCGACATTGTACCTACTCGATATCAAGAATCGAACCCGCATGCTCTCCTTACGAGTCCGAACCCGCGGGTACCTCACCTTTAAACGCGCGCCCCACGAACAAAGGACGCGTGCAGAACCCGAACCTGGCGTGGGCGGATAATCGCAACATTCAATCTAACAACTTTAAAGAGACTAGGGAGTGCAAATAAAAAACACACACTCACGATATGTGCACCCATAGCTTGGCAAAGCCCCGCTAGCGGGCCGGCCTTGGCCGTGCGACACCGAGGTGCCGTGGGTGCGCCGATCTCTGCTCGCCGCCCGCCGGTTGCATCGCTATTCGCTTCACTAGAATTCATTTGACTTTGAGTTTGCCACTTTTTGGGGATCTCATATCATAGAGTATACCATAAGTCAGAGACGAATGATTAAGTTTTTATCATTACCGTTAAAATGGTATTTATTTTCCATTATTTACCATTTTACTCTTTACAAATTGGTAAAGAGTCAAATAATACTGTACTTCAAAGTTCAAAGTCCACCAGTTTGTGGTAAAGTAAGGCTAACTTGACTGTAGCTCGAAGGCACGACCTATGAGCCGTGGAGAGCTGACGAAACGGCGGCGACGTCATTGCGTGTGTGGCTGGCTGGGTGCGAAAGGTGCGTGTTGGCCACGCGGGATTTGAACTCTGGTGACGTGAGGATGTGCCATGACGTGTGGAGATGCGGTCTGTTTGGAGGATAGGGGAGACCGGGGCTGGTTGACACGAGAGATGGGTCGGCACAATGGCTCTGGCCTCAGCGCCTAAAATACTGCGATTTAAATCGTTTAAAAAATTAGCGGCACAGATCATACTGGTGCCGACAACCTCTGAAAATATCAGCTATGTGCATCGTTCGAAACAATTAAGTTACAATAGGGATGTGCTTATGGACACCCAAAAGGAATTTTTCGATCTGTGTTTACTCATTTATTTTCAAACATTTTATTAATCCGAGAAACTATAGTTTGTTTAATCTAAATCTCAATGTTATCTATACGGATTCACGGCGTCGGTATCGACTTATGGGGGATCGATATGTTGATTATTGTTGTGCGTACAGGATTGTTTTTGGCATTTTGATCGGCTTGACCCCCTCTACGCGAGACACTAAAGACCGCTAAAACATAAGTCACTAAAAACACGCTGGAGAAATGAGCCAACCGTCGATCCGTGATGTATACGCGTTGCGTCTACGAGATGACATCAAAACAAGCATGGCACGGTGCTTATGTGACGTGTTTATCTATGTCTAGCCTCAAGAACCGTGTATAATGTCATGGTGCCGCCAAAGGGTCTCTACTCTCTAAACCAGTTGGCTTCGAATCGCTGGAGACGGGATGTTTCATGTGCTGGGCTCCTGCTTATCGACATGGGTCAGACTGTAGCAGCATGTCCTAACCTTCGAGACGTTGACGAGTGTGTGGCATGATCCATAAGACCCCGCGAAACTGGCCTGCGACAAGCCGGCAATCCGCCCAGAGAGCCGACCGTGCTTGCACCTGTCTCCAATGCCGATTGCCGTGGTCCAACTGGGCCTGCCGGGACCGCGCACGCTGCACGCACGTGCCGGTCTTGCGTGCCTCCTCGCCGGACTTGGTTCGCTTATGTGCTCGTCTCGACGCGGCTGACTGCATGGCTGCTGTCAGCCGTTGCCCGCAGGGGTTACTACCCGAATTGGCTGGTCGCGGGTACTGCATGCAGTGTGCTCTACACATCTTATCACATCTTAAAATTCCTTCCGTTTGCAAAAAAAATGTATGTATATGTGTTGCAGTTTTTTGGTATTCTCCTGACCGGTAATCGGGAGGTCCCGGGTTCATATCCCGGTCTGGTCAAAACATTTTTCCGGCTTCGCTCCCCTTACATGTTTAGGTGTATCAAACTTGTATGTTATTGACAGCCCGCACTACTAAGTTTCTTCTTCAGGGTTACTTACGTCTTTATACGCTCTTTAACCCTGCTCCTAGCTTGGTCCTTTTAACATGGTTACAGGAGAGAGTAATAAATATACACTGGCTTTAGGTATAAAATCTCTTGCTTAAATTAATAACGGTATAAATTCAAACCGTTAAAAAATCTAATTGAAAGTCAAAAATCAAGTTGTTTATGCTGCAGATGAAACGATCAGATAATTGTTTGCCAGGGCAGCGAAATTCAGTTTCGTTTTCTCACTGAAATGTGGAGTTTTTTGAAACCCTGTGGGATACCTTTCGTCGTATTGGTTAAAAACAATGTTCTATACCAGCATCGGTCACCATAACCGCCCCCACGCGAACGGTGCCTGCTCCGTCCGTTATACCGTCGCAAACGCGTGATGTTTCAACACCTCGCGACCACCTGCGACATGATATGTTGGACATGACACAAACTGCCGCCTTGACCCGTCGCGCTGCAGTCGCGGCACACACATTAGTGCGCCTCTAAGCGGGGTAATGGCATAACGACCGGTAGGTACACACCGAACAGCCTTGGCAGTGGTCCGCGTGCCCAGGTGGGTGGTGGACATTCGCTGAGAGCTGACGATGGTCGCTGGTGCACACTTCGGGGCTGCAGGACACTAGGCAGGGCCAAAATTCAGGCGAATTCGGGCGAATCAGGGTCAAAATTGGGGGTTATTTTTTGCGGCCATTCAGATTCAATGTCCAGTCTTTACTAATAAGTACGTAAGAACCACCAATTCTTCACTCCAGTCTTTAGTTAATTGTCTTAATACGAAGACAGCCCTGTTGCTCTTCCCTACCCCCCCCCCCCCCCCCCCCCAGCAAGGAGAACGCACTCGAGCGATGAACGTGTACATTTGTTTCATCATTGGAAGTCGCTGGTCACAATTCGACACCATTTGGTAGCTAAACCAGGAACTAAACCAATGTTGTTTGAAAATGATCGACCTACAGTACGACCCAGGTTTTTATGTCACCGTCTCGGGGCATTGGGCATATACTAGCAATATAGACGATCGGTTTGCTGCTGACATCAGAATCTGACACGTACTGTAGGCTGCGAACTGCATTTGGTCTGAACAATATTCGCGTACAGTTTGTTCCACCTCGTGTTTGCGCTGTATAATCACTGCCGCATTACATTTGGCAATGTGTTTGGTACCATACCTGGCTGCCAGGTGACGTCGCGTTCTGACCAACATAATTCCACTATCGTAGGCGGGCCGACGGAAGAAAAGGGAGTCTGTACCCTTCCACGTGAATCTGCTAACTGCGATCATGTATTTTGAATGCTTTTTTGTTAAAAAACGTCTGGTAGTCGGCGTGGTACGAATTACGATCCTACCTTGAAGCCGTTTTATAATTAAGTGAGTTTTGGTCTCGCTGTCATCGCCACAAGATCCCCGACAGCCTTTTGATATTCCGCTCCACTGACGTTATCACCTTTCCTGCTCTCTCCCACGGTTTACTGTCGCATTTGTGTCACTCACAGCTCACTAGTCTCTTTTTGCCGACTTTCGTTGCCAGCGATTTTTCCGTTATCTGCCCACTTTTGTCACCTTCGTTTCGATGGTGCAGATAGCGACAACCTTGCGTTCGCTTTCAACGAATCGAGAGATCCATCAACGTGTTTGTCCCGAAATCATTATCCGTTTGGGACGAAGACATATACTCTGTATTGGCTATCTGCTCGAACCATCAGCTATAGTTTGATTAATTTTAATGATTTGAAATGAGGGGAATGTGTCTCTTGTAT
Source organism: Nemoura dubitans (assembly GCA_921293005.1). Lineage (NCBI taxonomy): Eukaryota > Metazoa > Arthropoda > Insecta > Plecoptera > Nemouridae > Nemoura > Nemoura dubitans. Next base: position 17,413,050 of record OV121077.1, on the reverse strand, counting down.
ACAGTTTCAATTACTCTCAAACAACAGTTTGGACATATTCTTTGCTTTTTGTCGCTAGGCGGTGCGATTTTAACGTAACGAAACAGTCCTGTAATTTATAGACGGCCCTATCGTTCGTCCAATCTGCTTTTGCGGTTTGATTCCAGCACTCGGTGTGCTTTGCATGTCCACTAACTCTCAATTCAGAGGATTAGAGATGTCGATCAAAGAGTTAAGATATATATATATACGTTTCGACGGATGAATAAGGCTTTGATATAGTGACAACCTTGCACTCGCTTTCCACGTATCAATAGAGATCCGTCTACGCGTTTGTCTGGGAATCATACGCCATTGGATAGCGAGCGAAAATAATAGATATTTATATAAATATGAATTAGCATCCCTGTGTAAAGATCTTGCATGACAGTCCGAGCCCATCTGACTCTGTCGAGGGTCCTGTGTGCCAAGTCGTGGCGTGCCGAGCACGTGGCGTGCCGCGTGGTCGTTGTGCCAAGTCGTGGTCATGTGTACCAAGTGTTAGTGCACCTGCACAGGTGTAGCTGCGGCCTGCGAGTGGCGAGGGCAAGCGACCGCCAGGCTGAGGCCGATGCCTTACAAGGCGAGTGCCGTGCGGCGGACAGTGGTGGGCGGCCCGACTGGCGGTCCAAGCGCGGACCCGGGACGCCTCCACTGGAGAGCGAGTGGCCGCCGACGGGCAAAAATGCAACTCTTGTGTGGAAATACGACTCGCGTTTGCATTTTTGATGGTGCCGTCTAGGGAATTGTCAGTAGCCAGCCTATGGTTAAGTGTGATATGGTTATTTTGATTTAGGGGTAGCGATTTTGGGATGAGTATTTCCAGGACTTGGAGCACGCGGACAGCAAGAAGCAACTCTGCAATCACTTGACTGCAGGAACGGGAAATACAACTTGGGGTTAAATTTCTTACACTCATGTCTACAATATCCTATCTTTAGCACTAGTTTTGAAAAAAACTATTTGAACCTGGGATTTGAATGCCAAATCAAAAGTCTCACTGTTTTCCCGACGTTTCGTAAAGGCAATATTCCACTAGGGTTGCAACCTGCCGATCCATGGCCCTCTAAATGGTTTTGTTCCATTGGCGGTGATAGTACATGTGCGGTAAGAAGGATAAGAAGGATGTGCCTAGGATCAGCAGGTTGCAACCCTAGTGGAATATGGCCTTAACATATTATTCTTGTTAATTTATCAAGGGTGATAGCTCGATTGACTTTAAAAACGTGAACAAAAGAACAAATGGTTGTTTTTTTTTATCTAGGCTTCCTAAATTCCAATGATCCTTTCAAAGTCTGACTAGGACTGACTGGAAAATTGTCAGCAGTTATCGCGTATAGTCTTCAGAATCGTAAACTAATATCGAATATATTTTATTATTATGTACACAAATTAGCCTCCCAAAAGTGTTGTCCATTCCGGGATTTGAACCCGGGTCGAATATATTTATTTTCGAATATATTTATCGAATATATTTATTTTGACACGGGCGATTCTGAGGTAACAGGGATTAGTGTAGATTCAGGGTACATCGGTGCAGAAGATGGGGAGTTCAGTGTGTTTTGTTCTACAACGCAGGTCCATGTGGAATTGTAACGCGCAATGCGGATATATTTAATTGTTTGCGGCCCTCGATGCCATGTGGCGACCTTGAGCAGCACTCGCGGCAATGAGTGGAGGTGTGTGGCACTGGAGCGTGAAATCCTGCTAACTTGCCACTGTTTGGCGGTCACCCGTCCAAAGCCGGTCCCGTCACTGTGTTGCTTAACTCACGCCCTCTCTCTCCGGAGCTAGCCGATGTTATCATGTACTCTGTGGTCGAAAGATGTAAACAATTCTGCAGGAAATTTGATTTTGTTGACACTTTGGAAGGATAGATAATACTCACTTTTGGAAATATTTTTTTGCATAGTATAGAAATCGTTCAGAGCAATAGTTAGGGTGGGAAGATCACAGTTGCAAAATGAACCTAAAGAAAGGTACCTAATGGAGAACAAAACTTTTCAACATTTATTTACTTTTCTCTACTTTTTTAAAAATGTCTCTGAAACCTTTGAAACTTTTCAAGATCACATCGGCAGCTGACGGTATTGAAATACGCGGTCACAAACGGCGCCATGGTTCGCACACACGAGATCTAACGCATGTGGGTGCGTGAATGCGTCTGACGCACTCGACGTGTTTGTTATGTGCGAAACACTGTTTCTCTCGCTTTGTTGGAATTCCTCGAACGGAATTGCAAGAACTTCATACCACGCTCCCTGAACAATCATTTCATTGTCTTATACGTCTTACCGGCAATTTAAATATTATGTGTGTGTTTACAAATATATGCATGCCCATATCATTCATACAGGTTTCTCTATATAAATTTACTTCTTTTCCGCCGCGCCAAAGTTCTTTCAGAGTTTTTGAGAATCTGGTATAAAACTGGCTTTGATTGCAAGCTCGAACATCTTTGGTGACATTCTGGCGCTCATAACTTGTATAGGTAAACATAAGCATACGCTGCTTTTGAATCTCTTCGCTGGTCTTTCCTTTGGAAAACTGCGGACTTTTCTCCGAAACCCCAAGCGCCCAAATAAACGACAAGCCGAAAGTCCGCATACTTCACTGCTCGCAAATGTACCGACACATTCGTTATTTGGATTTTCTTGAGACCGAAAAACCACTATCGCAACTTTACAAGACGCGACGGCGAGAGTCCTCTTCACTTAATAACTAGGAAACGCTGCCAAAGTGTTCGCGTTGAAGATGAGCGTATGGGCGCAGCGGCAGCGGAACAAAAGTAGACACCCTGAAAATTTCATCGCGATCGAAGCAGGCGTTTGGCCTGTAGAGCGCGCGCTTAACACACATACAAAACAAACAAACACACACATGTGCTTTTTTTACCAGTAGTGAAATTGAAGATTTCGCTTCGCTCGCTACGCGCATCAATGAGATCAGTGACGTACACAAACTGAATCAGAATAACATGATTATATTAATTTCAAATCATGTACAATTTACAAACCACAAACGCAATACAAAATCTTCTCTACAAACAACTTTTAGACGCAAATGTGCGCAAATAGAACAGAAATCAAGAAAGCAGCCCCTGACAGCACCGGAACGCCTTCCGAATTCGGCGCACAAAGTCCAGCATACCGACTCGTGCCCTTGAACTCTCTGGGACACTTGGACAGCATCGGCCCTTCTCTGTAGACCGGCAAACCCTCTTGATTACCAGCAGGCGCGTACATGCAGACCAGTGACTCCCGCTCCGTACCCAAGCCAGTCTTCGCAGAGACACTAGTGCAACCAACTCTGTCCGTGTCAGCCCAAATCAGCTGCGAAAATCGTGCAGTCTTCTCATCAAACTTGTACCCTTTGATGCCGTCAGCACTGAGGTCTTGCCCCTCGGTAAACCACATCTTCACGTGTTGCACTTTAAAATAGTCATAATCCGTCCTCTGGTTCGAGCTATTACCGTCATCAAAGCCCAATACCATGCCGTGACTAAATTCGGCTCGCGCACAAAACTCTTTCTCCTCGTTCTTGCATTGTGAAACCCACTCTCTGGCGAGTTCCTCAAGTTCCGAGTCCCATTTGAGCTCTTTCATGTTGGAGGATGAGCGCAGGTTCGCGTGCAGTCCCTGCGCGATGAAGCTGCGATAGGCGTTGTGTTGACGCAGCAGAGCGATCTTGTCGTAGATCGGGCTGGGCCAGTCGGTGGAGAAGACGCAGTTGTTCTTGGGGAAATTGTCGCAGGGGACGCCGGGGAACGACATCCGGTTCTTCCGGCACTGGATGTTGCAGAAGTTGGCTGATTGACAGACGCTGATGGCCAGGAAGAGCACAAACGCGATTGATAGACGCATGTTCGTCTCTTCTTGTGACTCAAGTGAAATTTTGACAAAAGAAAGTCGTCACGGCCAGCACGATAATATAAGTTGATTCAGTAGAAAAATCAGAGTCAATAGGTTCTATGAATTATTATTGCTTTATTGAAAGAGAATGGAAAATATTGAAGGCGAGGCTGCGTGCCGGCACCGGGTCCACCCTCGGCTCCCTTCCAGGCCAGGCTAGCTTCACCATCAGCCTGTCACGCGAGATTTCCGTAGACCAGACGCTAATCAATTGATTAACAACGAGCTACCTCTTTCATTGCGACGTTTAAGTTGGGAAATGGCTGGCTTTTTTCTGAATCCTTTGCTCTGGCGCCAAAATATACGAAAAGCTGAAAAAATTGACAATGTTACGTTACATCATTCCCTGTCCAGATTTATTCGGATTTTCCTGGACAACGAAAAACCATAGTTTAATGAGAGCTGAGTTTCTTTACTCGTACGGTACTTATACTGTAAAACTCTACAAGTAGCGACGACGAAGTCCGCTACACCTCAGCCAATGAGCGCGAAACAAGATTCCACGATGAAAGTAAGAGGCTTCGAATCACCTGCGTCACACGTGAGATTCCCGTTGGCTGGGCGCTAATCAATTGATTAACAGCAAGCTACCTGTCTCCGCGTAGCGTCGGCCCTCGACGTACTCTGAAATCTCGGTCAGTGTCACCGGGCAATGTTTGTACCTCTCGCGGTGTGGGCATCTGACTGTGCTGTCAGATGACTGGCCGAGCACGGGCAGAGGAAAGTGATGGGCTTTCTGACCCGCGAGCGACTGTGACTGTGTGCTGTCAGATGACTGGCCGAGCACGGGCAGAGGAAAGTGATGGGCTTTCTGACCCGCGAGCGACTGTGACTGTGTGCTGTCAGATGACTGGCCGAGCACGGGCAGAGGAAAGTGATGGGCTTTCTGACCCGCGAGCGACTGTGACTGTGTGCTGTCAGATGACTGGCCGAGCACGGGCAGAGGAAAGTGATGGGCTTTCTGACCCGCGAGCGACTGTGACTGTGTGCTGTCAGATGACTGGCCGAGCACGGGCAGAGGAAAGTGATGGGCTTTCTGACCCGCGAGCGACTGTGACTGTGTGCTGTCAGATGACTGGCCGAGCACGGGCAGAGGAAAGTGATGGGCTTTCTGACCCGCGAGCGACTGTGACTGTGTGCTGTCAGATGACTGGCCGAGCACGGGCAGAGGAAAGTGATGGGCTTTCTGACCCGCGAGCGACTGTGACTGTGTGCTGTCAGATGACTGGCCGAGCACGGGCAGAGGAAAGTGATGGGCTTTCTGACCCGCGAGCGACTGTGACTGTGTGCTGTCAGATGACTGGCCGAGCACGGGCAGAGGAAAGTGATGGGCTTTCTGACCCGCGAGCGACTGTGACTGTGTGCTGTCAGATGACTGGCCGAGCACGGGCAGAGGAAAGTGATGGGCTTTCTGACCCGCGAGCGACTGTGACTGTGTGCTGTCAGATGACTGGCCGAGCACGGGCAGAGGAAAGTGATGGGCTTTCTGACCCGCGAGCGACTGTGACTGTGTGCTGTCAGATGACTGGCCGAGCACGGGCAGAGGAAAGTGATGGGCTTTCTGACCCGCGAGCGACTGTGACTGTGTGCTGTCAGATGACTGGCCGAGCACGGGCAGAGGAAAGTGATGGGCTTTCTGACCCGCGAGCGACTGTGACTGTGTGCTGTCAGATGACTGGCCGAGCACGGGCAGAGGAAAGTGATGGGCTTTCTGACCCGCGAGCGACTGTGACTGTGTGCTGTCAGATGACTGGCCGAGCACGGGCAGAGGAAAGTGATGGGCTTTCTGACCCGCGAGCGACTGTGACTGTGTGCTGTCAGATGACTGGCCGAGCACGGGCAGAGGAAAGTGATGGGCTTTCTGACCCGCGAGCGACTGTGACTGTGTGCTGTCAGATGACTGGCCGAGCACGGGCAGAGGAAAGTGATGGGCTTTCTGACCCGCGAGCGACTGTGACTGTGTGCTGTCAGATGACTGGCCGAGCACGGGCAGAGGAAAGTGATGGGCTTTCTGACCCGCGAGCGACTGTGACTGTGTGCTGTCAGATGACTGGCCGAGCACGGGCAGAGGAAAGTGATGGGCTTTCTGACCCGCGAGCGACTGTGACTGTGTGCTGTCAGATGACTGGCCGAGCACGGGCAGAGGAAAGTGATGGGCTTTCTGACCCGCGAGCGACTGTGACTGTGTGCTGTCAGATGACTGGCCGAGCACGGGCAGAGGAAAGTGATGGGCTTTCTGACCCGCGAGCGACTGTGACTGTGTGCTGTCAGATGACTGGCCGAGCACGGGCAGAGGAAAGTGATGGGCTTTCTGACCCGCGAGCGACTGTGACTGTGTGCTGTCAGATGACTGGCCGAGCACGGGCAGAGGAAAGTGATGGGCTTTCTGACCCGCGAGCGACTGTGACTGTGTGCTGTCAGATGACTGGCCGAGCACGGGCAGAGGAAAGTGATGGGCTTTCTGACCCGCGAGCGACTGTGACTGTGTGCTGTCAGATGACTGGCCGAGCACGGGCAGAGGAAAGTGATGGGCTTTCTGACCCGCGAGCGACTGTGACTGTGTGCTGTCAGATGACTGGCCGAGCACGGGCAGAGGAAAGTGATGGGCTTTCTGACCCGCGAGCGACTGTGACTGTGTGCTGTCAGATGACTGGCCGAGCACGGGCAGAGGAAAGTGATGGGCTTTCTGACCCGCGAGCGACTGTGACTGTGTGCTGTCAGATGACTGGCCGAGCACGGGCAGAGGAAAGTGATGGGCTTTCTGACCCGCGAGCGACTGTGACTGTGTGCTGTCAGATGACTGGCCGAGCACGGGCAGAGGAAAGTGATGGGCTTTCTGACCCGCGAGCGACTGTGACTGTGTGCTGTCAGATGACTGGCCGAGCACGGGCAGAGGAAAGTGATGGGCTTTCTGACCCGCGAGCGACTGTGACTGTGTGCTGTCAGATGACTGGCCGAGCACGGGCAGAGGAAAGTGATGGGCTTTCTGACCCGCGAGCGACTGTGACTGTGTGCTGTCAGATGACTGGCCGAGCACGGGCAGAGGAAAGTGATGGGCTTTCTGACCCGCGAGCGACTGTGACTGTGTGCTGTCAGATGACTGGCCGAGCACGGGCAGAGGAAAGTGATGGGCTTTCTGACCCGCGAGCGACTGTGACTGTGTGCTGTCAGATGACTGGCCGAGCACGGGCAGAGGAAAGTGATGGGCTTTCTGACCCGCGAGCGACTGTGACTGTGTGCTGTCAGATGACTGGCCGAGCACGGGCAGAGGAAAGTGATGGGCTTTCTGACCCGCGAGCGACTGTGACTGTGTGCTGTCAGATGACTGGCCGAGCACGGGCAGAGGAAAGTGATGGGCTTTCTGACCCGCGAGCGACTGTGACTGTGTGCTGTCAGATGACTGGCCGAGCACGGGCAGAGGAAAGTGATGGGCTTTCTGACCCGCGAGCGACTGTGACTGTGTGCTGTCAGATGACTGGCCGAGCACGGGCAGAGGAAAGTGATGGGCTTTCTGACCCGCGAGCGACTGTGACTGTGTGCTGTCAGATGACTGGCCGAGCACGGGCAGAGGAAAGTGATGGGCTTTCTGACCCGCGAGCGACTGTGACTGTGTGCTGTCAGATGACTGGCCGAGCACGGGCAGAGGAAAGTGATGGGCTTTCTGACCCGCGAGCGACTGTGACTGTGTGCTGTCAGATGACTGGCCGAGCACGGGCAGAGGAAAGTGATGGGCTTTCTGACCCGCGAGCGACTGTGACTGTGTGCTGTCAGATGACTGGCCGAGCACGGGCAGAGGAAAGTGATGGGCTTTCTGACCCGCGAGCGACTGTGACTGTGTGCTGTCAGATGACTGGCCGAGCACGGGCAGAGGAAAGTGATGGGCTTTCTGACCCGCGAGCGACTGTGACTGTGTGCTGTCAGATGACTGGCCGAGCACGGGCAGAGGAAAGTGATGGGCTTTCTGACCCGCGAGCGACTGTGACTGTGTGCTGTCAGATGACTGGCCGAGCACGGGCAGAGGAAAGTGATGGGCTTTCTGACCCGCGAGCGACTGTGACTGTGTGCTGTCAGATGACTGGCCGAGCACGGGCAGAGGAAAGTGATGGGCTTTCTGACCCGCGAGCGACTGTGACTGTGTGCTGTCAGATGACTGGCCGAGCACGGGCAGAGGAAAGTGATGGGCTTTCTGACCCGCGAGCGACTGTGACTGTGTGCTGTCAGATGACTGGCCGAGCACGGGCAGAGGAAAGTGATGGGCTTTCTGACCCGCGAGCGACTGTGACTGTGTGCTGTCAGATGACTGGCCGAGCACGGGCAGAGGAAAGTGATGGGCTTTCTGACCCGCGAGCGACTGTGACTGTGTGCTGTCAGATGACTGGCCGAGCACGGGCAGAGGAAAGTGATGGGCTTTCTGACCCGCGAGCGACTGTGACTGTGTGCTGTCAGATGACTGGCCGAGCACGGGCAGAGGAAAGTGATGGGCTTTCTGACCCGCGAGCGACTGTGACTGTGTGCTGTCAGATGACTGGCCGAGCACGGGCAGAGGAAAGTGATGGGCTTTCTGACCCGCGAGCGACTGTGACTGTGTGCTGTCAGATGACTGGCCGAGCACGGGCAGAGGAAAGTGATGGGCTTTCTGACCCGCGAGCGACTGTGACTGTGTGCTGTCAGATGACTGGCCGAGCACGGGCAGAGGAAAGTGATGGGCTTTCTGACCCGCGAGCGACTGTGACTGTGTGCTGTCAGATGACTGGCCGAGCACGGGCAGAGGAAAGTGATGGGCTTTCTGACCCGCGAGCGACTGTGACTGTGTGCTGTCAGATGACTGGCCGAGCACGGGCAGAGGAAAGTGATGGGCTTTCTGACCCGCGAGCGACTGTGACTGTGTGCTGTCAGATGACTGGCCGAGCACGGGCAGAGGAAAGTGATGGGCTTTCTGACCCGCGAGCGACTGTGACTGTGTGCTGTCAGATGACTGGCCGAGCACGGGCAGAGGAAAGTGATGGGCTTTCTGACCCGCGAGCGACTGTGACTGTGTGCTGTCAGATGACTGGCCGAGCACGGGCAGAGGAAAGTGATGGGCTTTCTGACCCGCGAGCGACTGTGACTGTGTGCTGTCAGATGACTGGCCGAGCACGGGCAGAGGAAAGTGATGGGCTTTCTGACCCGCGAGCGACTGTGACTGTGTGCTGTCAGATGACTGGCCGAGCACGGGCAGAGGAAAGTGATGGGCTTTCTGACCCGCGAGCGACTGTGACTGTGTGCTGTCAGATGACTGGCCGAGCACGGGCAGAGGAAAGTGATGGGCTTTCTGACCCGCGAGCGACTGTGACTGTGTGCTGTCAGATGACTGGCCGAGCACGGGCAGAGGAAAGTGATGGGCTTTCTGACCCGCGAGCGACTGTGACTGTGTGCTGTCAGATGACTGGCCGAGCACGGGCAGAGGAAAGTGATGGGCTTTCTGACCCGCGAGCGACTGTGACTGTGTGCTGTCAGATGACTGGCCGAGCACGGGCAGAGGAAAGTGATGGGCTTTCTGACCCGCGAGCGACTGTGACTGTGTGCTGTCAGATGACTGGCCGAGCACGGGCAGAGGAAAGTGATGGGCTTTCTGACCCGCGAGCGACTGTGACTGTGTGCTGTCAGATGACTGGCCGAGCACGGGCAGAGGAAAGTGATGGGCTTTCTGACCCGCGAGCGACTGTGACTGTGTGCTGTCAGATGACTGGCCGAGCACGGGCAGAGGAAAGTGATGGGCTTTCTGACCCGCGAGCGACTGGATCTGTGCTTGCGGTTTGTGAACTGGAGTTGACCTATTCGCTTTGACATTTGATAAGCGAGGAGAAAATTGTCTCTTGTTTAACCATGCAAAATGAAATTAGTTTTGTACGTCGCATGGGATTCTTGAAAGTTGAAATAATTATGTGCGTCAATTCGTTTGAATACTGAAAGAAAATTTCGGTTCGTTTATAAAAGAGAACAAATAATTCTTGATTTGTTGTATGAATTAAAAGGTGCAGCATTTGCATAATTTGCACCTCTTGTTTGATTGAATTTCAGGTCCAATTATTTTGGTTTGATGTCGGAACTTTTGTTTGTGGTATTTTTTTGACCTATAAGAATTGAGACATATAAATAACAAAGGTACGGCCAAAACCTCAATTGGGAACACATGCCAGCCAAAATCGAATAGCCACTTGAAGCTTGACTTAAAAGCCACAAGGAAACTATCAAGATAGATGGCATCGGATTTTGCAGTACCCTCTTCTTTCCGAGATTTCTGTGGACAATGTTCTTCACTTTCAACCATCGTCAAACAATCCTCCAAACTTGGTCAAGTAAGTTTTTTAGGTCGATTCATTTAAAAAAACTAGGCATAACTAACATTGAATTGTCCCTAGCGGTAGGAATCGGTGCACTAGAACAATGGCAAGGATTCCTACACGTCCATGCCATTCGCACTGTATCAAAGTGCTGGTCACGTGACATTGCCTCTCATGCCCAACACTGCCGTTCCACTTCCTGCACCCACAGCATGGTAGGTACATGTGCGAGTACATGTGTGGTTCGTTCTAATTTTCCACCGACATTCGGAGGTCGCGAATGGCACACAGCAGCTCGAAATTGCTTGTCATCGTTTGGTTGCATTGTTGTTTTGCATTGGCTGGATTTGTGAATTAATTAATTTTGTTTAATTAATTTAATGGGTCAGTTTGTGTTGTGGATAAAAAGGTAGTAACGAGCTTGCTGAATGGAAACTTCTATCGTAAACAGCTGGTAAACGGGTGTGAAAATCGCAGTGGAAAGTTCGTGATCAATGACCTACAAAAAGATACGGCTGATCATCATTTGACTGTATTTTGATTGATTGATTTGTGGCGTCAAACGACGCACTGTTTCGCATTGTTCGTGGGCACTGGCCTCATGGCCTCGGCGAATGATAGTCATCGATCAAGGGTCGATTTTGAGAATGTTGATGAACCACACCTAGCCTAGAAGGGAGGAGTAACCCCGCGCCGACGCGCTGACCAAAGTGACCATTAGTACAACTCGAGCAACAATGTGTCTCCACTAATCCGCTGTGTACAGAGGGTGACAGGTGATGGAAGCACCATTCTCATAAAATTCTCTCCTTAACATAAATTACCTTGAATTGATGACCTATCTCCTTGGTCACCCATCCATTTCCTGACTCCGCTCAATGTTGCTTAACTTCGGTTAACTCACGCTCGGTTGATTGGTTGTTGTGTGGTGTTAAACGACGCACTGTTTTGACATCGGGCTATTTTGCTTTGGGACTAAGGCGACTGATGAACACGAGATGGGCGTATAACCCATAGGGGTGGAGGTAAAGCTTTAATTCTGATTACAAGCAACGGCTTTGAGATGTTGCTGACCCATCCAACACCGTACTCTGCGCAGTGTTGCTTAACGTGGGTGGACTCGCGAGAACTGGCGTCTATCCAACGTGTACCAAACCTCCACGTATCTAGTGTCAGAGACGCCGTGCTTGGCGCAGAGGTCAAAGATGGTCTTGGGCAGTGGCGTAGTGCTGGAAATAAAGGTGGGTATCCGCTAATTTTTTCTCACCCGGAGGGTGGGGGGGGGGGGGGGGGGCAGTAAAATTGAAACTGCATTTTTATTTCCACATTTTCGTCATTACCAACATACCCTATTTACACACATCAAACGTTGTTGTTTGGCGCTTACGACTATTTTCTCTTGGGTTTCAATAAAACACGTCCTCGATATCTCGATTTGCGCCTCAAAGGTAATTGGATGAATGGGTAGTGGGTAAAAGGACTTGCTATGGGTGGGGGGGGGGGGGGATGTGTATAAAAAAGTGAAACAAAGAACAAAAGTATGGAAAACTCACAAAATTTAGGTATTCAAAGGCCACTGCTCTTGGGTCTTTCGGCGCCCAGCCTACGCTGTGACCCTTCGTTGCTCGGGTTGCGCCGGAATACAAACCCATTTCACGTTAAGAAGGAGAGTGGTTTTGCATCTTCCTCGAGGTCCCGCTGTTACTAGACATGAGCTACGAGTTGCAAAACTGCCCATAGAGCCTTTTGTCCGTTTCAAGACATGGCTTGTGATTTTTGAAACTCTTATCTCGTGCCTAGCAGCAGTTGGTCCTCGAGGAAGATGCAAATCCACTCTCATTCTTAACGTGAAATGGAGTTTAGCTGTCCCAAGAGAGAATGTATACTCTCCGCTGTGTGCACGTAGCGCCGGTGTTGCCTTGTGTCACAGGAAGTGCCGGCATGTGTAAAATGGATGGGATAAAGGCATGCAGGACAGCAATGACACCAACTCTGTAGCGGAAAGTGCATTCTCTAATGGGACAGAGTGAATGCGGATGACTGCACAATGGTTGCTGCTTGCTGATTGATGCGTGGGCTTTACTGGTTCCTTCTGTTCCACTGGAACCTAGTGACTGTCACAGTCTGTGCTGAACATGGCAAGCACTCCAAAGCAATGCACCGACCAATTCGTATTGGTCTTCGAGGCTAAGCAACATTGCGATTATTAGGACATTGGATGGGTCACCACAGACTCGAGGTCATTTCTGTTTGGGAATTGGGAGATTGGTTGGCGGTATTGGTGGTAATAATTAACATGCTTGTATGATAAATATATATATTTATATTCCCGAATTTAGTGCATTGCGGTACAATTATTACTTATCACCTTGAATTGTGATTATGGCACGATTGTGGTATGCCTCTAATTAAATGACATGAAATGTGAGATATTCCAACCAATTGGGTCTCTGTAGTGAGTCCTATCAACCCAATCATTCACCCTGCTGCGCTGGGTTAATAAATCAGACTCATATTAAATCATTGCGTCGTTAAACAACACAATCAATTCGTCAACCGAACGGCAGATTGTGATGAATGTCTATGGCTGTTCCCGACGATAAATCGAATTCTGTTTGAGGTCACGCAAAGCTAACACCACAGACTAAAAGCTATATTTCACTAGGGCTGCAACCCGCCGATCCCGAACGACGATTCCGATCCGCCGGCATGTTTTGCTATTCCACACATAACCTCCGACTCTCCTAGCGCACGCGCAGTAATTTGGAACATGGCAAAGTTCTGGCAAGACAAGATTTCATATAGGGTACATAGCATTTGGTTTTCAGCTAATTTCAGACAAATCGACCCGTTTCGCATGTGACCAGCTTTCAAAATGCGGCCTATAGTGCCTCGTTTGGGCAAAACAGCTGAGGCCCAAAAGGCCCGCTTTAGATCAGCCAATCACAACCCGCGATTTGGTCACGTGACTCGTACTGACGCCATGTTGAACTTTTTCAGCCTCGGCGTTTCTCCAGAAATCACGCTGTCTTATCATTCAATGCTCAGACCATTCAACCCTTTAGCCGAACAATGGTACGGACTGCGAATGTTTACACCTTTGGCTATTCTAAGCAGCAGGGGAGCTTCTTTGAGAGTGAAACACAGGTCTCCTTCCCAACATAAAAACTACTGTGGCACAAGACGAGGCATTGGACGTAGTACCCCTATGAGAGGAGGCCATCGATCAGTCTTGTCACACGGCCATGAGACACAGTGCTTGCCGCCAAGACGTAGTACCCCCATGAGAGGAGGCTCACAGTCTTGTCACACGGCCATGAGACACAGTGCTTGCCGCCAAGACGTAGTACCCCCATGGGAGGAGGCTCACAGTCTTGTCACACGGTCATGAGACACAGTGCTTGCCGCCAAGACGTAGTACCCCCATGAGAGGAGGCTCACAGTCTTGTCACACGGCCATGAGACACAGTGCTTGCCGCCAAGACGTAGTACCCCCATGAGAGGAGGCTCACAGTCTTGTCACACGGCCATGAGACACAGTGCTTGCCGCCAAGACGTAGTACCCCCATGAGAGGAGGCTCACAGTCTTGTCACACGGCCATGAGACACAGTGCTTGCCGCCAAGACGTAGTACCCCCATGAGAGGAGGCTCACAGTCTTGTCACACGGCCATGAGACACAGTGCTTGCCGCCAAGACGTAGTACCCCCATGAGAGGAGGCTCACAGTCTTGTCACACGGCCATGAGACACAGTGCTTGCCGCCAAGACGTAGTACCCCCATGAGAGGAGGCTCACAGTCTTGTCACACGGTCATGAGACACAGTGCTTGCCGCCAAGACGTAGTACCCCCATGAGAGGAGGCTCACAGTCTTGTCACACGGTCATGAGACACAGTGCTTGCCGCCAAGACGTAGTACCCCCATGGGAGGAGGCTCACAGTCTTGTCACACGGTCATGAGACACAGTGCTTGCCGCCAAGACGTAGTACCCCCATGGGAGGAGGCTCACAGTCTTGTCACACGGCCATGAGACACAGTGCTTGCCGCCAAGACGTAGTACCCCCATGGGAGGAGGCTCACAGTCTTGTCACACGGCCATGAGACACAGTGCTTGCCGCCAAGACGTAGTACCCCCATGAGAGGAGGCTCACAGTCTTGTCACACGGTCATGAGACACAGTGCTTGCCGCCAAGACGTAGTACCCCCATGAGAGGAGGCTCACAGTCTTGTCACACGGCCATGAGACACAGTGCTTGCCGCCAAGACGTAGTACCCCCATGGGAGGAGGCTCACAGTCTTGTCACACGGCCATGAGACACAGTGCTTGCCGCCAAGACGTAGTACCCCCATGAGAGGAGGCTCACAGTCTTGTCACACGGCCATGAGACACAGTGCTTGCCGCCAAGACGTAGTACCCCCATGAGAGGAGGCTCACAGTCTTGTCACACGGCCATGAGACACAGTGCTTGCCGCCAAGACGTAGTACCCCCATGAGAGGAGGCTCACAGTCTTGTCACACGGTCATGAGACACAGTGCTTGCCGCCAAGACGTAGTACCCCCATGAGAGGAGGCTCACAGTCTTGTCACACGGTCATGAGACACAGTGCTTGCCGCCAAGACGTAGTACCCCCATGAGAGGAGGCTCACAGTCTTGTCACACGGCCATGAGACACAGTGCTTGCCGCCAAGACGTAGTACCCCCATGAGAGGAGGCTCACAGTCTTGTCACACGGCCATGAGACACAGTGCTTGCCGCCAAGACGTAGTACCCCCATGAGAGGAGGCTCACAGTCTTGTCACACGGTCATGAGACACAGTGCTTGCCGCCAAGACGTAGTACCCCCATGAGAGGAGGCTCACAGTCTTGTCACACGGTCATGAGACACAGTGCTTGCCGCCAAGACGTAGTACCCCCATGAGAGGAGGCTCACAGTCTTGTCACACGGTCATGAGACACAGTGCTTGCCGCCAAGACGTAGTACCCCCATGAGAGGAGGCTCACAGTCTTGTCACACGGTCATGAGACACAGTGCTTGCCGCCAAGACGTAGTACCCCCATGAGAGGAGGCTCACAGTCTTGTCACACGGCCATGAGACACAGTGCTTGCCGCCAAGACGTAGTACCCCCATGAGAGGAGGCTCACAGTCTTGTCACACGGCCATGAGACACAGTGCTTGCCGCCAAGACGTAGTACCCCCATGAGAGGAGGCTCACAGTCTTGTCACACGGCCATGAGACACAGTGCTTGCCGCCAAGACGTAGTACCCCCATGGGAGGAGGCTCACAGTCTTGTCACACGGCCATGAGACACAGTGCTTGCCGCCAAGACGTAGTACCCCCATGAGAGGAGGCTCACAGTCTTGTCACACGGCCATGAGACACAGTGCTTGCCGCCAAGACGTAGTACCCCCATGAGAGGAGGCTCACAGTCTTGTCACACGGTCATGAGACACAGTGCTTGCCGCCAAGACGTAGTACCCCCATGAGAGGAGGCTCACAGTCTTGTCACACGGTCATGAGACACAGTGCTTGCCGCCAAGACGTAGTACCCCCATGGGAGGAGGCTCACAGTCTTGTCACACGGTCATGAGACACAGTGCTTGCCGCCAAGACGTAGTACCCCCATGGGAGGAGGCTCACAGTCTTGTCACACGGTCATGAGACACAGTGCTTGCCGCCAAGACGTAGTACCCCCATGGGAGGAGGCTCACAGTCTTGTCACACGGTCATGAGACACAGTGCTTGCCGCCAAGACGTAGTACCCCCATGGGAGGAGGCTCACAGTCTTGTCACACGGCCATGAGACACAGTGCTTGCCGCCAAGACGTAGTACCCCCATGAGAGGAGGCTCACAGTCTTGTCACACGGCCATGAGACACAGTGCTTGCCGCCAAGACGTAGTACCCCCATGGGAGGAGGCTCACAGTCTTGTCACACGGCCATGAGACACAGTGCTTGCCGCCAAGACGTAGTACCCCCATGAGAGGAGGCTCACAGTCTTGTCACACGGCCATGAGACACAGTGCTTGCCGCCAAGACGTAGTACCCCCATGAGAGGAGGCTCACAGTCTTGTCACACGGCCATGAGACACAGTGCTTGCCGCCAAGACGTAGTACCCCCATGAGAGGAGGCTCACAGTCTTGTCACACGGCCATGAGACACAGTGCTTGCCGCCAAGACGTAGTACCCCCATGAGAGGAGGCTCACAGTCTTGTCACACGGTCATGAGACACAGTGCTTGCCGCCAAGACGTAGTACCCCCATGAGAGGAGGCTCACAGTCTTGTCACACGGTCATGAGACACAGTGCTTGCCGCCAAGACGTAGTACCCCCATGAGAGGAGGCTCACAGTCTTGTCACACGGCCATGAGACACAGTGCTTGCCGCCAAGACGTAGTACCCCCATGTGAGGAGGCTCACAGTCTTGTCACACGGTCATGAGACACAGTGCTTGCCGCCAAGACGTAGTACCCCCATGAGAGGAGGCTCACAGTCTTGTCACACGGCCATGAGACACAGTGCTTGCCGCCAAGACGTAGTACCCCCATGAGAGGAGGCTCACAGTCTTGTCACACGGTCATGAGACACAGTGCTTGCCGCCAAGACGTAGTACCCCCATGAGAGGAGGCTCACAGTCTTGTCACACGGTCATGAGACACAGTGCTTGCCGCCAAGACGTAGTACCCCCATGAGAGGAGGCTCACAGTCTTGTCACACGGTCATGAGACACAGTGCTTGCCGCCAAGACGTAGTACCCCCATGAGAGGAGGCTCACAGTCTTGTCACACGGTCATGAGACACAGTGCTTGCCGCCAAGACGTAGTACCCCCATGAGAGGAGGCTCACAGTCTTGTCACACGGTCATGAGACACAGTGCTTGCCGCCAAGACGTAGTACCCCCATGGGAGGAGTCCGTCGTATGCGGTCGGAGGTCGGCGACCCGATTAACACAGGATCAACGCATGCAATTAACCGGGCGAGCAGAGGAGGAGGCTCGAGAGTCGTGACATGCAATTATTAATTATAAATCGAGGCGTTGCACTCGGACGGCGACGTCGCTGCCACGGAGGTCACGTGACGATATCGCCAGCGTCAGGTCACATGCTAGTGGTGAGAACGATGTGCTGGTGCGTTTATTCACTATACTCTATTTCATGTTAAGAAGGAGAGTGGATTTGCAGCCTCCTCGAGGACCCACTGCTGCTACAAATAAGTTAGTTCCAAAACTGCTCATAGAGCCTTTTGTCTAGCTCGAGACATGGCTTGAAAATTTTGGAAATCATAGTTCGTGTCCAGCAGTGAGTCCTCGAGGTAGATGCAAATCCACTCTCCTTCTTGATGTGAAATGGACTTCACAATTTTCTCAACTATATTGTCAACGGACTGGAGTTTCAGAGTGTAACTTTTTTCCTTGAATTAACGAAGTAATTATAACATTTTGAAATGATAAGTTTTGAAACTCTTAGCTCGTGTCTAGCAGCAGTGGGTCCTCGAGGAAGATGCAAATCCACTCTCCTTCTTAACGTGAAATGGAGTGTAGATTGGGGTAAGCGTGCGACAGTGACTCGTCGCTGCCTGCCCGTCGGGGGGGGGGGGGGGGGGCTATGGTCGAACGGTCGCCGAGTGATTGGCAGCTGATTGACGTAGACGACGCCCGACGCCGCGCGACGCCGTCGGACAACGACGCCGACGCCGCTAAGAATAACCTCGACGCCGGCCTTATTTGGCGGCGTCCCCAATGGCAAGACGCCATCGACGGCGACGTCGACGTCGACGCCATCTTTGTTTGCCGGCGTCTGGAGGCGGAAGTGTTCGTGGCGCGGTGGAAGCGTCGGGGGATTCTGGAGGCCCGAGTGCGTGGGGCCTGAATTGGGGAGCCTGGATGCAGTTCAGATCTTGGACTTGGCAGGGCTTGCAAATCAGGTCTGACTATGTTGATGGAAATGCGAAAACCTGTCTAAATATGCCGGTCCGTGCAAACACTTGTTCCGAAATTCAGAATTTTACCTTTTATTCATCCTACTTGGTATATATTGCGTCAGACTAAAGTATTTTTCACGTTTAAAAGGAGAGCGGTGTTTGACTCTCAAAGGAGTCTCCCATATACTGCGAAGTAAACATTCGAAGGCCGTCCCATTGTTTTGCGGAAGGGAATGGTCTAAGTATCGACAGCGCAATGTCTGGAGTCTACAGGACAATTACTTTCATTCTCAACGTGAATAATATTGTTGACCTCCAAGGGCGTAGAGAGAAAACTTAATTTTTCATCTTTATTCCATGTGTTGTGTGTTGTTTTCATATTTTTTTTATCAGATTTTCATAGTTTTCGTTGTTTATGCTGGATTTCTTTGTCCTACATAACATCTATAAACAAAGCTATACGCTGTTTATAACACGTAAACAAGAGGCGATGCTGAGCAATGAATCCAATTACCGGCGAGTCATCTCATCGCAAGCCTGCACCATGGCACGTATCGCTAGTGCATGCCCATGGTGTATGCCATGGTGCATGCCGGCCAAGCGGCAACAAATGGCTGCCCTATAAGCGCCTCTGTTTTCTCTGCCGTGACTGCGAATGTTTCCTTTCCTCTGTCGTGCCCGTCCAAGTCGCCCTTCGGACTGCACCTGTTCGCGAATTCTTGGCCGATGACTGCACGGATCATCATCATCATCATCATCATCATCATCATCATCATCATCATCATCATCATTATCAATCGACCAGTCCGCACGCAATTAGTGCTCGGTCTGTCAATGAATGACTAAGTGGAATGGTGTGAATCAGCAAACATAGTTTGCGAACGCGACTGCTTTATTTAAATCTGCCGAAACGTACTTACCATATAGTGTGGTATCAACATCTGAAAGGTCCGGGGAGAACTGTATTATTAGTATTTTGCTCAACATCTAGATATATGAGCTCGAAAGTATGAAACCTAATAAATTTGCATGCTGCGAGTACAATTCACATGCAATTTATTTGTTTGCACTTGCACTTCCATAGTTCTTCAATGCAATCTGCTGGAGTATTCTATCCACTACAAGAAATGTCACCTCTATCTCGATTTTGCCAAAAATGGACTAATGTAATTTTTTCCGTGATAACCTTCGTATTATTTGTCGATGGCTTTCGGGGACTTATTGTCGTATTTTCCGCTCTTGTATGGGGGCTGTAAGACCAGTAAATAATAGGGAAGGGGGGGGGGGGGGGGAGTCCATAAAATAAACAATCTATTATAGTTCTTCACTTAATTAATTGGGTGTACATACGCCATTTGTATAGTAATTAAAGTGCAATATGCCAGAAGCCAAACTCTGCAAGATTGTGAACCAATTATTAAATTGTTGTCATAAGCTTCGCCTTCAAATATAACACAAGATGAAGTAAATTTAATAAAATCTCCGAACCTTGCGATGACACTTCCGAAGTGGCCCGATAAACAAGTCGATGACAGATCGTTTTGCGACCGGGTAAAAACGAGTGCCGCACTCCAATCATCCGCTCTCCAAGTCTTCTGGGAGGTGGAGATTTACGTCGGATCGAAGTCGTTGGGGAAGACGTTGCCTAAGCCTCCGCTTCCAATCAAAGAACGGGGACACTCGCTAACAGATTGCTTCCTGCAAGCCAGACGCCCGGATTAGTAACGACTTCCACGTCTAAAGTGCTTTCCAACTGAAGAAAATCAATGTAACTCGGTCTGCCACTCCAATATCTCGTCCCATACGCAGACGAAAGGCAGAGTTCGAAGCTGATTCGAGGTATGACATGCGAATAGAAATTAGCAGGATTGATGAATAGAATCTGATGACAGGTGTTTGAACGGCGTGTTATATTTGTTCTTCTCAGGTTGGATCGTAGTGTAGAGGCGGTACGGCTCATTGGTTCAGTGTGCAAGGCAAGGGTGGTGCGGCCACCTGTCAACAGATGGCGTCTGGGACTTATTATTGCGTGTGCTGCATGATTGCATGGAAGTTGGCAGTGATATTGCCTGGCTTGCTGATAGCACGTAATATCATGGAAATCAGTTTATATAGCAAAAAATGTCGGTTGAGCCAAATGCTGGATATTGCGATTTGGAATTGCTGCTTTAAGATTTGAAGTTATTTTGTCGCTTTTGAGAGCTTTACCAGTGAATTATTAAACGCATTTTGGGAGTTTGGAGTTTGCAAGCCAGGCCTGTTTGCCACAAAGTACAAACTTTAACATTTCTGATTTTGGGCATTGACATCACTCTTTCTGAGATTATCTAAACAATTCGATTTTGATGCTCAACTTGTGGAGTAACTAACTGGCGTGAAAGATTGTTGCCCTAGTTATAGAACTAGCCCTGCGGGAAATTTGATTAGCCATAGACATTGACAAAATGTTTATATTTGTCCGTGATGTTTTGATAAATAGAGTTATGAATATTTGAAAATCGCTGTATAGTGTATCCATGCCAAAAACTAGGATGTTCTTGCTTATGAAAGAGCGAAAGTGCGCTAAGGGTCGAATGATAATTCTAAATCAAATCGAGACACGGATTCGTGCCTTGCCAATCCGCGTCCCCAAGTGATAAAATTCTAAAATTCGACCGTAATTGAAAGGACAGCGGCGACCGAACGGCCTCCTTCGCGCGGCGTTCGCCGGACAGTTGGCGAGTCGTCTGCCGCGAATAACTCACTCCGCCGTGTTTACTCTTTATAAGCGCGCCTGTTTTGTTTGCACTCGACCAAGCGATTTATGAAGACAGGCGGGCTACACACGGCACTTTCTCGACGAGGGGCCCAATGCACCGGGGCCAAAATAGGGAAACTACGTGCGGTGAAGGGGCGGGGGACTCTTCGTGCACTCTCGGTTTCGACGCATAGCTGATACGTCACAAGTGCAGTTTTGAGGTTAAATGTGGGGTTTTGGGGTTGATATTTGAGGCTGATGATGAGGTTGATCTTAGCAGGGTAAGTATCAGGTAGGTAGGTATACCCAGTTGTGGCCAGGTACCGTATTGTGGACAAATACATTATTAAAATGTGCACCCAAATTAAGTGGAACTTAGAGGAGCCAATCTAGATCCAAGTCTTGGGGTTAAAAATATGTTAGCATCCCTCGCTTTTAATAACTGGCTGCTAAATTCTCATGCTAAGCGCTCAGATGTCGAAAATTCATCTGGCCACCACTGGAATTTTGGGTGCCCCCCACAACTGAGTTCCGCACGCAGTTGGAATTTTGACATGGTGTTTTGAGAACGTTTTTATTGCTAAACTGTCCAGAAATAATAGTGTCTTTTGTATACGTGGATAGAAGAATCATAGGTGGCGTTGGTGACGTTTATTCTGATATGCACGAATCAATCAAATTAATAGGTTAGGGTTGCAGATCAACAACCCATAGCCTACATTATACTGGAGAAGGACGATGACATTGTCACGATTGGCATGCCGATAACAGCATGTGGCCAGGGGCGTCGCTGGAGATTTCAGTTAGGGGATGTTCAGCTTTTCATCAAATTCCGGGGGGGGGGGGGGGGGGGGGCACGACTCCCGGGAAATTTTTTGTGAATCAAGGTCATTTTGAAGCCACACATTTTTAGTCATTTGGAATACGTAAGGGACCGAAATAAACTAATCTAGAACGGCTTTATTATTTTGCTTATGCCACAAAAGCCATAAGCCAGTAAGGAGATTCTCAAAACATTTTTTGGGCAAACATGTAACACAATTTTTAATTTTGTCACAGAAATTATTGGGGATGCTCAACCTATATGATTGGGAAATGGGGATGCTCAACCTATGATTGGGGAATGGGGATGCTCAACCTACGATTCGGGATGCTCTAGCATCCCCTAAAAAGGCCTTACGACGCCCCTGCATGTGGCCCAAAAAGGCTCATATAAACAGAAAATCTTCTTGCTTTTTTACCGGTGGTGGTGGGGGGAGGAGTGGTGCTACTATGGCTTGCATAGAAACACCAGAATGAGTGTCAATGTTAAAATGTCCAATGCACTGAACTTTGGTATACAGAGGACGAGACTCGTTTTGGCGCTTGCTTCATTTAGCTCAGAGACTCGAGTAAACAAGCTTTGCATTGCAGAGCAACAGGCGAGTTGTCAATGTAAATTGATTGGATTCTGGCGGTCCTATTCCTGGCCCGTTCGTTGCCTGTGACGTCGATCTGATGGCGCTAGCGTCGGTTAGCTCCAAGTCACAAGGAGCTGAGACTGTATGTGGTACTTTGACTTGCAGATGAAGCAATGTCAATGCAATGTCAATGTTAGGATTGGTGGAGCTACTGCCCTTTGGTGATCGATGAGCATACGTTAGTTTGAAGTACGTCTCAGGTTATTTTGTCAGCACCTCGGGACATAGTAGGGCATAAACTGTTGCTGTTGACATACGATCATGGGACGTACCTGATCTTCTGACCTCAAGGTCTTTGTATACCAATCTGCTCGAGCTGTTATTATGCCAAACTTTGGTACCTGCTTCCTCATGCCAAACTTCGCAGTTGTCATCATATTTACGCCCAGTGCATTTCGATTCGTATGATAAATCCAGGAAGAATCTCGTTTCTTCGCAGTCATGTCAGTGCGAGCAGTAGATCCTGACACTGGGATTAAGTTGAGTTTACTTCCAAACTTTTAGCCTTCTTGTTTGAGCTTTTTTACATTGCTTCTCAGATTCGATGTAAACAGCAAACCGGTATTCATACAATGTTATTGTACATGTCCATGGTATAAGGATTTGTTTACCAGTATGCTACTGCGCATCTTTCATACCAAACTGAGAACGGTGCGATGTGACGTCATGCACGAGCCGGTCCCAAATTCGTCATCCGGAGGGCCCTACTTAATGAACTAATCCTTATACCTTGGTATACAAGCCTAAGGTGGGGGAGTCCCTTAGTCTACAAATTCACAAAATATTTGTTCACAGACTAACTCAGTGACAGCCCAAAATAAAATAGCTAGATCACCAGACAATTTATATGGCGTTCAAATTATGTAAGAATTAATTTTGTGTTGTGATTAGGTTTGCTGAAAATTTTGAAAAACCTTCAAAACTCGTTAAAATTTATTTTTGACAGTTATTCTGCATTTTCAGCAAATCTAATGATAACCCAGAAATTTCTTGAAACCCCTGTAAATTGCCTAGTGCACTAGCTTTTTTGTTTTGGGCTGTCTCTGATAGCTTGTCTTAAAAAATGTATATTTTTATAATTAAATATAATGTATAATATTTATAATTATATATTATAGTAATTATTATAATAATATATAATGTTATATATTTTTATAAAAATGATTTTATAATTCATATTGAAATGTACATTTTCGTAGGCCAAAGGGGTTCCCCCACCTTCTGCCCCGAGAAAGCTGTTACATATTTTAGCCTTGTAGGTACCAATTCCCGGTTCCTTGACACTATAACGATGCCGACGCCACCTGGTACTTGGGTCTCAATGGAAAACGAAGTACTAGGGTTTGCAGACATGTTGCAATCCCAAGAGCCGGGAAAGGGCAGACAAACAACAGCAATTACGCAAACAAATTACGCACTCTGCGCACTGGTTAATTGCTCGCGCGAGACAAATTAGAGCTTCTTTGTTCTCTGTTGGTTCATAAACTGAACACGTCGAGTTTAATTTACAAAGCGGTTGAATTTTCTCAATTTAAATGCATTTTTTGGAGCATGTCCGGGGGTTTAAAAGGAGATTTGAAGCTGAGGCTGAAACGTCTGCAAGCCAGACCTAAGTTTCTACAGCGTCATTTTAACGGCTAGAAGTTAAATGTCAATCATGATAAACATGGTTGAAACGCAAATTGACGGTTGCAGGTCGCGCCGTTGCAGCGCTCGTGTCGCTTTTGCACGCTATATATGCTCAAATTCACGTTAAGAACCAGAGTGGATATTTTCATCTTCCTCGAGGACCCACTGCTCCAGACACGAGCTAAGAGTTTTAAAAATTACAAGCCATGTCTTGAGCCGGACAAAAGGCTACATGGACAGTTTTAAAACTCTTAACTCATGGCCAGCAGCAGTGGGTCCGCGAGGAAGATGCAAATCAACTCCCCTCCTTAACGTGAAACGGATTATAGTGTCAAAGGAAGGGTAAAAGACATGCAAAAGTGCGACACTAGCGCTGCAGCGGAGAGTGTATTCTCTCGTGGGGCAGAGCGTATAGCTCACATGATCCGTGTGCAGTAAAGTTCACGTCGCTATTCCGGGTTGCCAGTCTTGTGCTTGCCCGTGTAAATATAGCCCTGTTTTTAGGCGTCTGCCCCCTGGCCCCCTGGCCCCTGCCCATCGGTGTGCCGGCCGGAAAATGTTTCATTGCGATCGCTGCCGATTGATTCGCTCGGATTTATTGCCCCGCTTCTACGCGTTATTTTGTGAGTTGGCCAGAGCGCTATGCCCATGGGCCGTTACCTCCGCCATGCAGGCTAGCGATAGGCCCGGCCGGCTAGCGGCTTTAGTGGGTGTCTTGAGGTGCACACTGACCTACCCCTAAATTCTAGGTGACCAAAGCGTCACGAGACAGCTGCGTTTGTGTCCCCATTGTGTCTCCCAAATTCGGCACCTACCGATGATAACAATTGGCACTCCAACGTGCCCGATAGAATCTCTTAATGCGTGGGCCTAATGCACCACCATGTGAGAGGTTTCGCGTTACTCAGTTGGGGACCTGTGATCGGCTGTTGATCATTTTACCCCGACGGTCAAGTGTTAACTCTACTTATTGTACCTTGGCTCTGAGGTTTAAGGAAACCCTGCGTTGTAGGTCTGGGCTCTGGAGGGATTAACGTTGCACTTGCCCTTTCTAGGTCCGATGAGTACATGTGTCCTTTTCCCTAAACGGTGTTCTCTTCGAATCCACAAGAGAGGACGTCATATACATTCTTTAAAGATGAAAACAATGGAAATGTGTTGTCCTCTTGAGTGGGCCTCTTGATATACCTGTTATGTAGGCACCAATTACAAGGATAGGTTCATATCCTACAAAATTTGGATGCCGAACTTGTGTTATAGCTTATGCCAAACTTATATATACTTGTTACTTGTGTCATAGCTAGCCGGGGGTAAATTGTTTACCCACCCGAAAATATACCAAATCAGCGTTGTGTGATAATGTGGCGGCCGCTCAAGATAATTTGCAGGGCCTCTTTGCAGCATGTGAAAACCCCACCCCTCTTGGTTCTGGCATGAACATTTTTTGCCCAAAAAAGGGACAGTAACAAAACATCAAATGTCATGCAAATCGCAACGTTTTGCCATGGTGATGCGACAGAATTAGCGAACTAAATTCGATTTCTCATTCCACGGTTTTTTCAGCGAGACCCATGATTTCAATTTAG
This sequence comes from Nemoura dubitans, assembly GCA_921293005.1. Classification (NCBI taxonomy): domain Eukaryota; kingdom Metazoa; phylum Arthropoda; class Insecta; order Plecoptera; family Nemouridae; genus Nemoura; species Nemoura dubitans. The sequence goes on along the minus strand of OV121077.1, from coordinate 17,387,463 downwards.
CCATAAGCAAACTTTATATAGAGGCGCATTGTTAATTAAACCTATGATTAAATTCTTAACTGCATCATCGAATGAACTCGTTTAAATTTTGTTTCATTCGTCGTGCAGAAAACTCCGAAAAAATTTAAACATGAAATTACATTTTCTCGTGGCTTTTTAAAAGTTCCGTCTCATATTTTTGTGAAACAAAATGAAATCTGCTGCATATACCACAATTTTAAGCTAAGCCCATCACGGACTGGAGTAAACCCTATTACCAAATTGCCTCGCATTTGACGTCGCTCATTTTCGAGTGACGCTAAAATCTAGAACAGCGGATACGCGAAGAAACGCGTCGCTTCGTTAAAAACATGGTTAAGAAAATGGATAACATCATTAGCCCCCCCCCCCCTCTCCTTGTCTCGCTAAACCTCGTCTCAGGCCGCGCGTGGCCGTCTCAAGAACACGCCAAACTTTTGGCAATCACTCTTGTAACGTCGTTAGACCCAGCAACAAACTTGCACAAAGCTGCGAGCGCGAATGGCAAGCTGTCGCATTGTTGTTTCGATCGCTCCCCGCACAACAACCATGGACTTTCCCAACAGTTAACAAAGTTTGCCATTTTATTTTGAAGTGTGTGTACGGGGAAAGTTTGCTAGAAAAGCAGATTTTCAATTGGCATCTTCGAAGCTGCGGTAACAGGCTAAAACACTTTGACAATCTTGATGATCATTTTTGATAATTATTTGTAAGTTGCATTTCTCGGTGTGGCGCTTATTTGAAGATATTGGCTTCCCTAAAAGGGACCAATTGTTTGTCAGCGTTTCGATGGAGGTCGTTGAAGATGCGAACCTTGCCTCGTCGAATCTTCGAAAAACAAAACCTTTTATGGGGCCGCAAATTTATTAAATTCAGAGAAAACTCGCGGGAAAGACGTCGTTTTCCGTGTAAACACGGCTTGGGAATTCTCCATCGAACCTTCATGGCAACAAGACAATCATGATAATCATTCGTGACGCCAACCATGTAACTACCTTATTGAGCACCTGCAACAGCAGCCTTCTTTAAACTCTCTGGTGGACAACCTCAATGCCAATTCCCATTTAAAAACAAATGCCAGTCTGCTGTCCAGCAATGAGATAACATGTATTGCAGGTGCTCTATATTCCACGAGTGTAATCGATCTGGGAAAAATGGGATCCTGTTCTTGTGAGGCTGAACAGTTTTATGACGGGAAACAACATAACTTATTTCACTGCCCTATTGAAGTACCTTTATGTGTGTTTCGTTGAATTTTAGTAACTGCTGTTGTATTCCAATAGCTTCGGTTGAAGGTATGCCTATCGCGAAACGTGACAGAGATCGTGTTTGCGCTGAACGGCGGAGCGAGCGAAACAGACGATAATACAGTGTCTCTCATCTCGTGACGTCGGTATGCGAATTGTTTTATGGGTGCGGAGGGGAATTTAGGGAATATTGCTGGGTGTAGACTGTCAAAAAACGTTGGAAGTTATCGCGCAGCCAATTTTAACATGGAAGTGGAGTATCGGTTGTATATGGTAGATATATGATGGCTTAAATAGAGTAGGTAAACAGACAGTAGCATAGATTTTATTACTGAAATGACGGAAAAGCATATGCCCTGTCACGTGCTAGAAGAGAAACCAACGCCAAGCACCACGAAACTGCGCACGTGCGCCGCTAGCGACATCAGTTCTTGGTTTGACCCCGCCGTGCTCGTAGACTTATCGGTCGAACAATGCGTCCTCACATCTTCGCAACAAACTCGAGGAAGCCCTGACAAAGCCGTTGGCGAGCCTCGTACCGCGGGAACAAAGGCAGCCCTCGACTTTTCCCCGCAATTGACTTGCCGCGGACATGGGGATTATGAGAACGGCGAGATGTTGTTGAGCGGGATAGTGCAAGTGCATAGGACGTCGGCACCCGGCGGTCACGTGGCCTAGGGGTTAAAGTGCGATGGGTCGGTGCGGTCGATCTGGGCCTGAAGTGCAGAATTCGCAAGATTTTGTGGTTATTTCAATGTTATTTACTTGTATCTGCTCAAGTCAATCCTTTTGGCAATATTCAACGGAATTAAATAATTGCTCGGAATGGAATTAATATCATGTCGATCCTGTAGCTGCAATTTCGTTGTTTATTTCTAGATTTTGTTTTAAATTTTATAACTCCCGCAAAGCCCGTGAACAAAGTCTTATTTAAATAGTAAGTTTCTATAGCATCAAGTACCTACTTTTATGATACACAAACTGCATCTTTAATCCATCGTTTTTAGATTCCACTGCAGACAATTTCCTTCCAACCATCTCTTTTTCTCGGAATGAAAATTTATTCCTGACTACAAAAGGAATGAAAACGTGAATCTGTGCCAATCGAAATAAAAACACTGTTTATCATTGTGCGTTTCTACGCAATATTTTAAGGTCCCGCTAGACTGAGACCGAAATAGAATATGTATACCTGGGTGGATTTCCAGCTAATTGTATTTAAGAAACTGTATGATCGTTATTGTGAGAAAAAAATATGTCAGTCCTTCTACTAATTTCAGCGATTAAACTAGAAATCCGCCTTAAGAAACCAGTTACCCCATATATGGTACACCAGCGAAATCGAAAAATGACTTTTTTCAACTCTAAAAAATCGAAAAAGTGATGTAGCTCTATTTTCCCCATCTGATTAAAAAATTGACCATCAAATACACACTTTCCCCAGGTTCTACTGTTTTTTGCTTATTTGTGATGCATAAAAAACATACATCAACGCGGGATGTACAAATGGCGCGGCAGGAAACGTACTAACGAGACTAACCGCTGCGTCGCCACGGTCAAGGTCATTTCGACTGCCCATGCAGCTAGCTCCGTACGTGAGCAAGACTGCGCGTGGGCGGAACCTGCTCCACAATTTGCTTTCCTTGTTTTCGAGCAGAAGGATTTAAGCACATGCTGTATAGATACAACCACCGGCTTAGATGCCCAAGATACTTTTTTTTATGCAGTAAATAAATATATGTGAATTCTCAAGAGCTAGAGAACATTTATTTAAAAAAAAAGGCAATAATTTATGGCCGGGATTCTATAAATCTCCTACTTCTCCAAAAGCATAACAATCAAAACAACGACCGCTACTATTTGTCAGTTCATTGAGCAATTTGTTAATTATTCAAGCATTTAGAATACAAATAACACGAAGCATCTGCTCATTTACGTTGAGCACTTCACGTATTGCTATTTTTAGTATTCACTATTCCAATATTGTACTTAGAATTCATGGTAAGAGATGGCTATAGCCTATTTGGTTTATAGCCGACAGCATTGATAATTCTCAGCAAATATGCAAAGGTTCACAGCTGACACCACGCTAACATGAACGTGCCGAGCCTGACCAGAGGGGCGATTGTGTACCTTTGTGGTTTCAAAACCATTCGTTTTCAATATCACTGCCTATGGTTTAACATGCTCAGTGATTTGAAATCGAGTGGTTTCGAGCGAAATCGAACGAAATAAAGTTACACAATCGCACCCCAGCACGACTAGCTTGTCTAGAGCTCGACCGCTGCTCCAGAGTCTAGAGCCCCACGACCGCTTAGAGTCTAGAGCCCCACGACCGCTTAGAGTCTAGAGCCCCACGACCGCTTAGAGTCTAGAACCCCACGACCGCTTAGAGTCTAGAGCCCATAGACCGCTTAGAGTCTAGAGACCCACGACCACTTAGAGTCTAGAGCCCCACGACCGCTTAGAGTCTAGAGCCCCACGACCGCTGCTCCAGAGTCTAGAGCCCCACGACCGCTTAGAGTCTAGAGCCCCACGACCGCTTAGAGTCTAGAACCCCACGACCGCTTAGAGTCTAGAGCCCATAGACCGCTTAGAGTCTAGAGACCCACGACCACTTAGAGTCTAGAGCCCCACGACCGCTTAGAGTCTAGAGCCCCACGACCGCTTAGAGTCTAGAGCCCCACGACCGCTTAGAGTCTAGAGCCCCACGACCGCTTAGAGTCTAGAGCCCCACGACCGCTTAGAGTCTAGAGCCCCACGACCGCTTAGAGTCTAGAGCCCCACGACCGCTTAGAGTCTAGAGCCCCACGACCGCTGCACCAGAGTCTAGAGCCCCACGACCGCTGCACCAGAGTCTAGAGCCCCACGACCGCTTAGAGTCTAGAGCCCCACGACCGCTGAGAGTCTAGAGCCCCACGACCACTTAGAGTCTAGAGCCCCACGGCCGCTTAGAGTCTAGAGCCCCACGACCGCTTAGAGTCTAGAGCCCCACGACCGTTTAGGGTCTAGAGCCCCACGACCGCTTAGAGTCTAGAGCCCCACGACCGCTTAGAGTCTAGAGCCCCACGACCGCTGCACCAGAGTCTAGAGCCCCACGACCGCTTAGAGTCTAGAGCCCCACGACCGCTTAGAGTCCAGAGCCCCACGACCGCTTAGAGTCTAGAGCCCCACGACCGCTTAGAGTCTAGAGCCCCACGACCGCTTAGTGTCTAGAGCCCCACGACCGCTTAGAATCTAGAGCCCCACGACCGCTGCACCAGAGTCTAGAGCCCCACGACCGCTTAGAGTCTAGAGCCCCACGACCGCTTAGAGTCTAGAGCCCCACGACCACTTAGAGTCTAGAGCCCCACGACCGCTTAGAGTCTAGAGCCCCACGACCGCTTTGAGTCTAGAGCCCCACGACCACTTAGAGTCTAGAGCCCCACGACCACTTAGAGTCTAGAGCCCCACGACCGCTTTGAGTCTAGAGCCCCACGACCGCTTAGAGTCTAGAGCCCCACGACCGCTTAGAGTCCAGAGCCCCACGACCGCTTAGAGTCTAGAGCCCCACGACCGCTGCTCTATAGCCTAGATCGAGCCCCACGACCGCTTAGAGTCCAGAGCCCCACGACCGCTTAGAGTCTAGAGCCCCACGACCGCTGCTCTATAGTCTAGATCGAGCCCCACGACCGCTGCTCTATAGCCTAGATCGAGCCCCACGACCGCTGCCCTAGTCTAGATCGAGCCCCACGACCGCTGCCCTAGTCTAGATCGAGCCCCACGACCGCTGCCCTAGTCTAGATCGAGCCCCACGACCGCTGCCCTAGTCTAGATCGAGCCCCACGACCGCTGCCCTAGTCTAGATCGAGCCCCACGACCGCTGCCCTAGTCTAGATCGAGCCCCACGACCGCTGCCCTAGTCTAGATCGAGCCCCACGACCGCTGCCCTAGTCTAGATCGAGCCCCACGACCGCTGCCCTAGTCTAGATCGAGCCCCACGACCGCTGCCCTAGTCTAGATCGAGCCCCACGACCGCTAGCGACGATAGTGACGGTGTATTTCTGTCCTTCACAGAGCGCGATGTGCGACGAGCGACGGCGAGCGGCCGACGCCGTCGAGTCGCCAGTTCGCCGGCAACGTCCGTCGCGACGCCCCGAGCCCGACGCCGACGCCGACGCCGACACCACCTGTGCTGCGCGGTAGACTGCGCTCGTCGCGGTGTTACTCAGTGATCCGTGTTTTGTGTGGATGCTGCGGGATTCGGCGGGAATGTGCTTGTGTATAAAGTGAAGAAAAGTGGGGGAAATCTCTGTGTTCGGTGTTTTGATGCTGCGGTATTTCGCAAGTTTCAGTGCGCGCTTGTTCTGGATGCGAATTTGACGGCGTAGTGGCCATGTTCACGTAGCGACAGTCTCGAGTTCGACTTCTGGTAGAATTAGCGCGGTGTGAACGTCGTTTTCGTGCGGTCTGCTTCGGGCGCGGCGGAGTTTCTTTGTGAATCGTGCGGAAAGTGTGCGCAGTTTTTGGCAAGCCAGTGGCGAATATTTGGCAGCCTCCGCGTCGTGTTCTTTACCGTGTGTGCTGCGTGGTGAATCATATTGAAGAATCCGTGGACATTCTTTATTAATTTATCTTCGTATGCATACTCATTTTGGACTTATACCTGACAGAAATAAAGCGCGCCTATATGTTTGTCCGGTGGATATCGATCGACGTTTGCTTTGAAAACACAAATGTTTACAATCTGTGATTGATTGATAGCTGACGCAGAGGTGCACGTTGTACAAACGAATCGGGAGCTGAGTTTACGTCAGAAGCGGAAAAGTCGCGTGACTCGAGAAAACGGCGATCTTGATAAGAAATCACGGGACAGAAGCCCGCTGCAACGCAGTCGTCGAAATCGCGCCGCGCGCGACTCTGCGTTTCGAATCCGACAACACAAAACAAGCGTTATCGTACAGCAAAATTTTGTGAAAAATTCGAAACACGCGTGAATACATCGGAGCCGTGCACGCGGTTCACGAATCAGGAAGCAGATTCGTATCTGTACCGGGCGCAGTAAGCCGGCAGATTACTTTTGTCCGTCGGCCGTTCAGCTGGCAAGCGACGTCGTCGCTCGTCCGTTTGGCGTGCACCTATTCTTAGCCGGGACACGTTCGCGTCGAGCCAAGGACGCTGTCCATATCGAAGCACGTACGCGTGTTGCGACATCCCCGCACTCTGTTAGACCGGCGACGCTCGTGTGCAGTGTGTGAGAGCAACCGCATTTCCGTCAATACACCGACGACGAAGATAAACGTCTGCACACGGAACCTTCGGCGTTCGCTGTTGTTCATAACGATAATACGTCGACGTAAAAGGCAAATAGCGAATTGACGGACGAGATTGTTGCCGCAATTGACGTGATTTTTTTATATCTGCTTTGAAATCCTTCGAGAAAAGTTATCGGAATTGAAACAGACTCTAAAGTAAATCCTTCCCGTACTTCCGAAAACGGCTTGTCGACTTCGCAATCGAGCAGTTTTACCCTTCGAAAGACTTCCTTGAGTCGCTGAGTATTAGCAATCGACCGCAATTTCCCACACCAAGAGAAACCAACAACAACAACAACAACAACTCCTGCCTTTAACACAACGCACCACAACCGGCAGCCGACCCAGCGTGCGCCAACTATGCCCCACACCCTCCACGCACCCCTCAATGCCCGACGCCGTTGATCTGCTCAGCCCGGACCCTCTGCCGGTGCCGTGTCGCTTCAAGTACGCCGCCTCCGTGACCCAGTACCAGTCGTGTACCGTCGACCCTCGGCCCGGTCGCGCCGTCCACTGCCCGGACCTCAACGCCTGTCTCGTCAACGAGGGACGCACCGAGCCCGTCGACTGCCAGGCGACCCATTTCGGCTATGCCATCCCCGTCACTGTCGTCCCCTTGCTAGAGCAGCCGGACCTAGCCCAGCTCGTATTCGACCCGACTCCGGACTTGACCCCGGAGGCGTTGGCTTATCTGCTGAGACATCATCCCGTTTGCCGGGACGAGATCGCCGAGCTGGACAACATGGCGACCACCAAGCACGAGCAGCAAGTGCGCAACAAGTTCGCCGAGCCGGAAGAGGATATCGCGGCGATCGCCAAGCAGATATCCGACCACGCCGAGGCGATCTACCAGACGTGGAAGTCGCGCGGTCTCGCGCCCGCCGAGATCCTGACGTGTCACAGTAACGCGCAGGCGGCCGACAAGTTCGGCACCGCGTTGACGCCGGGCAAGTGTCGCGCGGAGTCGACGGCGAGACCGGCGAGCGCCGAGCCGTCCAAAGCGGCGTCGCGCGAGAACCACGTGCAGCGTCCGTCGACGGCGGACTCGGGTCACGGCCGGCAGTCGCCGACGCCGTCGATCAACGCGAACAACTTGGAAGAGTTGGTCGCCAACTTTGTCGTCGAGGACAAGGCGCGGGTGGCGGCGGCCAGAGGCAAGACGCCGACCAAGCCGCTGCCGTCATCGATAGCGTTCGCGTTGCAGAAGTTCGAGAAGAACGGCGGGGACAAGGTGCCGCTGGGCGAGAAGCCGGCGGTTCCGTTCGCGTCGAAGCCGGTGCCGCCGTACGAGAAGCCGGTCGTGCAGTACGCCACCAAGCCATCGCCGCCGTATCCGCACCCCAGTCCGCCGTACGTGGCGCCCGAGCCGCGGGTGCGCGCGCCGTCGCCGCCCTCGTACCAACCTGCCGGCGAGCTCGCCAAGGCGTACAAGCCGGCACCGCCGTACCAACCGCCGCAGGAGGTCGCTAAAGTGAACAGCAAAGCGGCGCCCGCCCCGCCGTACCGCGGCGGCGTCGTGCAGGACACGATCGAGACGACGTTCCCCGCCGACTTGCCCAAGCAGGGAGAGACGGAGTCGTCGGGCATGACCACGTGGCCGCTGAAGAACAAGGTGGTCATCAGGAACGCGGACGGGAACAAGTTCTCGACGCTACCCGCGAAGGAGAAGCAGGCGCAGACGGCCAGGGAGAACGCGGTGTACATGGACGAAGTCGCGCGAGAAGAGGAACGGCTGATAAACGCGCTCAAAACGGGGATAATTATCGCCGAAGAACCGCCGGGTCTGGAAGGGAGTCAAATCGCGGAAAAAAAGAAAAAGAACTTGCTGCTCAAGAAGAACAAAGTGAAGAAGAAGGGCAGCAAGGACGAGTCACCGGACGCGTCGCCCACCAAGCAGTCGCCCACCAAAGACGAGGTGGACCTGTCCAATCTGTCGATGGTGGACTACGCGAAGGTGCGCTACCGCGCGGCCCAGCAGACGCCGTTGACGCAGCAGCGGCTGGACGACGTGCGCGAACTGGACCAGCAGCTGGCCGACGCGCTGGACTCGCACGGCCGACAGATCGTGGCGACGCGCACCAAGTTCGAGGAGGCGGACGCCGGCGGACAGGGACATCGCCGGCAACAGAGCTTGCCGGGGGCGGGCGCGCCGGCCAAGAAGTCGACGAGGGTGGCGGGACATGGGCGACCGGCGGACGGGGTGCCACACCCCGAGCTCACCGACCAGCAGAGGTGAGTTGGCTGTGTCGTGCTGCGAGCACCCATCGCTATATACGGTCCAGACGTGGCTATCTATGCTACATGTCACTTTAAGAAGGGAAACGGATTTGCAACTTCGTCGAGGACCCACTGCCGCTAGAAACATTTTGTTCGGCTCAAGACATGGCTTTCGAGTTTTGGAACTCTTGGCTCGAGTCTAGCAGCAGTGGGTCCTCGAGGCCGAAGCAAATCCCCTCTCCTTCTTGACGTGAAATGGAGTTTAGACACTTTTCTGAGGTTTCGGACTCTGGAACCGCGTTGACACTTCAAAACCTAATGCCGCCCTGCACGTGTGGTTAATCTTTCGTATAGATGTACCGGAATTCCTGTAAAACTTTTTTCGGTTCAGTGGCCTTTTTCGTGCAGAGTTTGCTGCTAAGCTACAGGTGGCGGATGACAAACCCCTCGCTGCACTGCACTATTGGCATTTGGGCCCTTCACTTTGATCTGTCCGTGCTACTTTTATTAGACCAATAAACATCAATGCATGCTGCAGCAAATTGCAACGCTCGCGTGGCCATGTGCAGAGGTTGACTCTTCGTAGCCTTTTCCGACGCAAATAGTTTTGTTGCATTGCATCTTTGAAATAGTGCAACCTTATTGGTAACAATTCGAATTTCACACAATGATCTATAAAATTCCCTACACTACCACCGTATAGAAAGAGAATTCCAGGGTCAAAAAAGCACCAGGAAAAAGCTCTGCACGTTTGCCCATTGCTCGCGATGCTGTAACACCCCCGTGCTTCCCGGCAGACTGCGCGCGGCTGCGCACGCCACCTCGAACCCGGTGCGGCCCTTCTTGACGCGGGGCTCGGTCGCCGAACGCGTGCTCATCTTCGAGAAGTGCCCCACCGAGCTGCTGCTGGACAAACGCCGCGCGGCACCCGCAATCGCGGCCTGGCGCTCCGGTCACGAGGTGCAGGCCAAGGCGCAGGTCGGTACCAACTACCACTACCTCGGTCACTGCTCCTGTACTCCTGTACGGCTGCACGGCTGTACAGCTTGCAGTCCGGTTGTGTTTTAAAAGATACCGCTCGGTGTATAGTTCATTCACGAATTACTGGTCGAAACCACTACAGGGCTTCGGACAATGCCATTGTTGTTAACACAGATATGGATCTTGGCATGTGTCAAGAATTTGCACCAACTCTGTCCCTTTCACAGCCCTGTAATGGTGCCACTTTTCGAGGAAACCCCTCCATTGCCAATCATCAGGTAGGTAAGCACACAAGAGGGACGAAAGTGACAACGCAACTATTCGCAAGGAGATCCGTCAGTTATAGAGATCAGCAGAGCTTAAAAGGGTCGGCACGCGTCTTGCTATCCCAAAATCCGATCGGTAACATCGATAACTCGTCGATAACTCGTCGATAATTTTACACAGCCGCTACCCTGGGCGAGAAGTGTGCACTATTGTCACTTACTTGTCAGTCCAGTACGGAAATTGTTTTCTCAAAGGTCTGGACTGCCAGTTTTAAAATGTACAATTTCAAGTAATGTGAACCAGGCTCCTGAGCAACAGGGTCAAAGGCAGTAGTTAATCTTTCTAGTACCGACATTTGTGCTGATGCTGCGGCTGCGGCTGCTTTCCTGTTTGGGGGCAACAACGCGAAGTTCACGAATTTAACATTAAATTATTGGCATTGCCGCCTGAATGAATATGTAGCATTATCAAGCGTGAGAGCGAATCTCAAGGTTTAATTTAGATTGACCTTGAGTCGTGGGGTATACGTAGCTAATACGAAGGGCCACGGCTGTGAACCCACTAGCTTTCCCGTCGCGCACTGTACAGTGGACGCTGGCTGTTTCTGTGATCAGGGGAATGACTACAATCAGTACATAGGTAACTTTGTGTGCCCTGCAAGAGAGAACCGGAAACTGCCGAGTGGGCGCCCTTTTTGTCGAAGGCGTGTCCATTCATGCCCATGTCATAAAAATTTCCCATTCACAAATAAATCTCTTCGGAATCAACGCGCTATATGTTGATCAATTGCCATAGTTACAAACAGCCTTCACAACTAATACTACATAAAAGCACGTGGGATTTTACACTCTTACTATAGACTGTGTGATACGTAAGCTTGCCTGTTTAAAATTACAGATTTCCGCTGTTTAAACTTTAAAGGACTACTCGGGCTGTATGAACAATTTAAAGCGATTAGGTCCAATTTTTTACTGCCGTCCGTGGCATGTCATGGCACTGTTCGTTCTTATCTTTGGTGACACAATACCTCAAGCATGTCTAATGGATTTTGAGATGTCGTGAGCCCACGTGGTTCAAAGGCGACCTCTCAACGAACAAACTCTACCTCAGCCTCTCATTGAAACGAATGTAATAGCCTTCGCGAAAAATATTGCTTAAGTGCCGACAATATTTACCCATCTACTTACTGCTTCTCATACTTGTGTGGCAACAAAGTCGCATCACATCGCCGTCTCCAGCGTGGGCTTGCCGTTGAGAGGCATTTCGCCGTCTGATGGACTGGCACACAATGCCGACAATGCCGATTCCTTAGCGCGGGTTATCGGGCAATCCACGCGTGGTGGTTGGGACGAGGAGACAAGACGATTACATCATAGTAAAGTACACTCAATTATCGTGCGGCGTCGTGTTGCGCAATTATATTTGCAAGGCGGTTTCTTGGGTTCGTATTTATCGTGTTTTTGGCATCAAATTTGGAAGGGAACATGAGATGAATTCAGAGATTTCCCATGGTGTATAACCAATTTATAAGTGTACCTACTTCAGTTTAGGATTTCATTTGCAATTTCGGAGCGTTGCTATATGATTTGTGTTTCTTTCCTCCATTATAATGTAGCGTCATCTGTTTCTGCTTTATATCCCAATGTTTGGAACATATTATATTTCCACTTACAAGGTATAACCAGTGGTGTATTCTAGGGTATACGCAGGTATACGGCTTGTATGTACTCACCTTATATTTTAAAAATTAACTTTGATCACTTTTATTTTAAATAAATACGCTGGTATGCGCGGTACGCTAATAGCTCTGTTATGGGGATAACTTTTGAGACTTTTCAACGCTATTGATGGTTTCAACACTAAATATACCCATTCCAGACAACTTATATGAGCAAACTAGACGCAAATAGGGGATGAGTAGCAAAATATCAGTGCGTGTAAGGAGTCCAGTGTAAGATTCCCCCCCCCCCCCCCCCCCGCCGATTTGTCGAAAAATCACGAAAAAGTCAACACTTTGGACTCATGCATTTGTCTCAATATCTGTCTCTCTCGTCAACTGTATATTTACATCATCTTCGCTCAATTCTCAGCTTTTTGGAGATGTTTATTTTCGTTCACAACTGATTGAAGGGCATCTTTCACATCCAACACGAATATAATATTTGTTTTTGGTCAGCGTATTAACGTGTCCCTACCGTGAAGTGGGTGTTCAGAGCCGGCTACGAACCTCAGTCCATCGATCAACATCTCACCCAAATATCGCACGGCAGACGCCGTTTCATCAAACCACGTGACCAGCTGTCAAATATTTGCGATGTCGGGGACAGCTCCGTGATTTGCCACTGCAAATACAATGAACTGCTCGGAGCGAATCAGACCAGTGCCAAAGGGACAGCCATGAACTCACGCTACATAAATATTGCAGCTAGCTAACGGATAGGCTATTTCCCATTTTGCCCCAGTTATTTACACTCTGTCCCATGAGAGAATATTATATACTTTCTGGAGCTGCGCTAGCACTGAGCAGTCAATTTTTCATGCCTTTTGTCACACTCAAAGTATAAGGGTCGCCATAGTGGAGATGGATGCGACAAAAGGTGTGCAAAAATTGGCACTGGCGCTGTAGCGGGAATAATATTCTCTCGTGGGACAGAGCACTCTATCCCGTGAGAGAACGTACCACAGTGAGGGCCGCCATCTTGGAGATGCAAGGCAATGCGTGCAAAAGTGACTGCTAGCGCTGCAGCTGAGAGAACATTCTGTCATGGGACAGAGTGTATACCCAAGTGACTTCTAGCACATTCTTCAAAGTTATCCGTAACGTCGAAACCATTCCCGTGGAATTGAGTGCTATCATGTTTAAAGCGACGACGAAAACATGAAATTCGTGGCGTCGAAATTATCTCTCAAGCCAAGCATGATTCGCGGATGAACACCCCTTATTTATAAACACACCGCTCGCAATCATGCGATACCGCTCGCATCAGTGTATACAAGCTACCAATTACGCAGCCATCCCCATTTCGTGGTCGTGCTCACAGCATATTTCAAGCCTGCGCGGCAGTGTCGTCGTCCGCCCCTCGGCGTCGAAATACCTGTAACTAGCGGCACTCTTTCGCTCGACGGGCCCACGTGACCCGTGTTGTTTTGAGTCGGCCCTCACGGGTCTCTGAACCCTCTTCGGGGAGGGGGGAGGGGGGGGGGGGTGCGTGCCCGACCGCGGTTTCGCCACTTCGTGCAGTGCCAGTGGATGTATTTATTAGCCGCCGCCGTCGTCGTCTCCGCCTCCCCTGTATTAGCATTCTGTCACTCCGAGCAGCGCGGCACGCTAGCCAGCGTTAGGGGGGGGGGGGGGAGTGTGCGCGCCCGATAATCGTGTGGCGTCAATTTAGGAAATTCATCGTTTTTTGCTTGAAATAAAAGAAGTTAAGCAACACTTTCCTAGCTTTGGGCGTTGGATAGGTTACCGTTGTGCAAAGTTTAGCCTCATGGTGATTGCTTCTCTGGCCCTGAGCCGCAAAACTTCAAGGTCTTCTGACATGACCTTGACTATCAATCACCTCGCAATCGGCAAGCTTTCGATAGATGTTATGCATGTAGTACTTCTGTTCGCGTTGTTATGTTGGGACTTGGGAGGGAGCCATCTACTTAGCTGCGACTGGCTTTTTGGCTTCCTTTTACACAAATAGAGATTCCAAATCATTTATTACCTCTTTATAATAATCTCAGAATTTCATGTAGTCCCCTGTAAATGAACAATGCACCGTCAAGTAATCTCTCGATGAAATTAATCTCATCACAATATGCAGAGACATGGGGCTTTTGACAATTAGGTTTTTTATGAGCGTGGCTATCCCCGCACCACCTACGTGTACGCCACTGGGCAAATGCTTGGTCGCGCCACGAACCACACTGGGATCGCACCTCAAGCCGGCATCGACCTGTTCGAGGCCCAGAGGGGGGGGGGGGGGGCTAGGGGCACTTCTTTGCCACCAAGACCATTGTTCGAATCTCAGTGCGGGCGACGGCTTGCGTGTGGCTAGTTGATTTTCGCCACACGCCAATGGGTTCCGGTGTATACGCGCTGGCTTTTCACGACTTTTTCAGTCGGCAGTCGAAATTCGGTGGCTGAAATCGCATTTTTTGTCGCAACTTTTCGTAGACTTTTCGTTTCAACATCGAATTTTTGTTGATTGAATTCGATTTCAACAGTTTTCAATCATGTCAGTAACCATCGCGGGTGTTTTCCTTCCGTGTTCCATGTGATTTGGTTCAACTTTGTTTCACAGCCTTTTTTGCCTTCCGGTCAGGATTAGGGAACGAAATGGGTCCGCAGTGAATTGATACTCCGAGCAGTGATTTAGTGATTACATCGCGTTTATCGTGGAACCAAAAATAGTGCAATCTGTTGAAAACTTTGTGCTTAAGTGGTTTTAAAGTCAACGATCGAATAATTTCAGCGTTCTGTAACTTCCCAAAGTTTCCGGGTTCACCAAATTGCCGTTGTAACGCGTTCCAATGTCAGACGCACTTGCCCACGGTGCAAGATGCTCGGCCGAACATCTTGCGCACCCTCGTAATGCGACAGCGCTCGCTTTCCGCGAACGTTGCCGACAGATCGCCCCGCTCTGTCCGCGACGTTGAGGCGTTCAGCGCGAGCCCGTGGTGATGGGTTGAGCGTCGACGTCGTCGTCGCCAACTTGGCGTTGCGTCGGTATGCAGCCTTCGTGGTCCTGCCACCGACATCGGCACAGCCGAGGGTGAGTTGACACCTCGGTATTAGGACCAGGGTCCACGTTAGGCAGGGCGCGATGGGACAAGGTGGGTTCGCTTCAAGCACAGCCACGGTGTGATTCATACCCCACGACCTCCAGGCAAGGCTGGGCCATGGGACATGGGGGCAGGGTCCACGTTAGACAGGACGCGATGGGACAGGGTGGGTTCTTGGCACGCTACAAGAACAGCCATGGTGTGATTCATCACCCACGACCTCCAGTTCTTGGCACGCTGCAAGCACAGCCACGGTGTGATTCATACCCCACGACCTCCAGGCAAGGCTGGGACATGGGGGCAGGGTCCACGTTAGGCAGGGCGCGATGGGACAGGGTGGGTTCTTGGCACGCTGCAAGCACAGCCACGGTGTGATTCATACCCCACGACCTCCAGGCAAGGCTGGGCCATGGGACATGGGGGCAGGGTCCACGTTAGGCAGGGCGCGATGGGACAGGGTGGGTTCGCTGCAAGCACAGCCACGGTGTGATTCATACCCCACAACCTCCAGGCAAGGCTGGGCCATGGGGCATGGGGGCAGGGTCCACGTTAGACAGGGCGAGATGGGACAGGGTAGGTTCGCTGCAAGCTCAGCCATGGTGTGATTCATACCCCACGACCTCCAGGCAAGGCTGGGCCATGGGATATGGGGGCAGGGTCCACGTTAGGCAGGGCGCGATGGGACATGGTGGGTTCTTGGCACGCTGCAAGCACAGCCATGGTGTGATTCATACCCCACGACCTCCAGGCAAGGCTGGGCCATGGGACATGGGGGCAGGGTCCACGTTAGGCAGGGCGCGATGGGACAGGGTGGGTTCTTGGCACGCTGCAAGCTCAGCCGTGGTGGTGATTCATACCCCACGACCTCCAGGCAAGTTTGGGACATGGGACATGGAGGCAGGGTCTACACTAGTCAGGGCGCGATGGGACAGGGTGGGTTCTTGGCACGCTGCAAGCACAGCCATGGTGTGATTCATACCCCACGACCTCCAGGCAAGGCTGGGCCATGGGATATGGGGGCAGGGTCCACGTTAGGCAGGGCGCGATGGGACATGGTGGGTTCTTGGCACGCTGCAAGCACAGCCATGGTGTGATTCATACCCCACGCCCTCCAGGCAAGGCTGGGCCATGGGACATGGGGGCAGGGTCCACGTTAGGCAGGGCGCGATGGGACAGGGTGGGTTCTTGGCTCGCTGCAAGCTCAGCCGTGGTGGTGATTCATACCCCACGACCTCCAGGCAAGTTTGGGACATGGGACATGGAGGCAGGGTCTACACTAGTCAGGGTGCGATGGGACAGGGTGGGTTCTTGGCACGCTGCAAGCACAGCCATGGTGTGATTCATACCCCACGCCCTCCAGGCAAGGCTGGGACATGGGACATGGGGGCAGGGTCCACGTTAGGCAGGGCGCGATGGGACAGGGTGGGTTCTTGGCACGCTGCAAGCTCAGCCACGGTGTGATTCAAACCCCACGACCTCCAGGCAAGGCTGGGACATGGGACAAGACGTTGGTTCGATAGCAAAGCTGGGAAATGCTTGGTTTCTGTTTCGTATGTGATTCGACTTGGAACTGTTGTGGTTTGTGGGTGCGGTATTTTGGGCTCATTCCCCCCCCCCCCCCCCCCCCCCCCACTCCCCAATGCACAGCTGCGTGGCGATGTTATTATAATTATAGTTCACCCTTGTTAATTGCCCAGCATTCATGGCTCGTTTTTGCCACTGTAACATCTCATTCTCATTGCCAAGCAGGAACTAAGGTAACTTAAATGCATTGCACCCAAGGATATGAGCTTCTAAATATATACCTGCTCTACCTAAACGAGAGGGCACATCTGATCCCCAGCTTATAGGCGCCTATATTCTACCAAACTTCAAGCAAGCTTCGGACCCATCACTTTGGCAGTGCATTAGTTCGGAGAGAGGAATTTTGAAACACTAAATAGTTCAACACTAAAAGTTATCCCGTGGGCACAGCGTACCCCCATTTCACCAGCAGCCAGTGGTCCAGCCATGCATTCTATAGACTCTCTGTGATTGCTCCTAACGTACAAGCAAGGCACCCATATCTTAGTTATAGAGTCTACTTTTAAGCCCATATCAATGGCAACAGGTAATGCAAGCCAGGCCATGGTTCCATGGATTTGGATGCCAACATGGTACATGGATGGGGGGAAAACCAGGGTTTAGGCTAAACTCCGAATTCAATGCATGTAAACAGGCAATCACATACTCTGTTCGCTGCAGCAGCATTTTATTTGTTGTCAGTGTCGTTATTATTTAACCCGGGACAACAAAAACCGTGTTTTATCAATCCAGACCCAGACTATGGAGCCCGTCGCTTTCGAGCCCTTCGAGTTGAGCCCTAAGGGCTCCAAAGCGCAGTGTGTATTGCGAATCCGTCTCGTTCTCGGCCTCTCAGAGCGTTTCGGGCCCCGACGGGCCCAGCCCTGAGGGCTCCAAAGCGCTGTGTGTATTGTGAATCCGTCTCGTCCTCGGCCTCTCAGAGCGTTTCGGGCCCCGACGGGCCAGGCCCTGAGGGCAACAAAGCGCAGTGTGTATTGCGAATCCGTCTCGTTCTCGGCCTCAGAGAGTTTCGGGCTCCGACGGGCCCAGCCCTGAGGGCTCCAAAGCGCAGTGTGTATTGTGAAGCCGTCTCGTTCGCGGCCTCTCAGAGCGTTTCGGGCCCCGACGGGCCCAGCCCATGAGGGCTCCAAAGCGCAGTGTGTATTGCGAATCCGTCTCGTTCTCGGCCTCTGAGAGCGTTTCGGGCTCCGACGGGCCCAGCCCTGAGGGCTCCAAAGCGCAGTGTGTATTGCGAATCCGTCTCGTTCTCGGCCTCTCAGAGCGTTTCGGGCCCCGACGGGCCCAGCCCTGAGGGCTCCAAAGCGCAGTGTGTATTGCGAATCCGTCTCGTTCTCGGCCTCTCAGAGAGTTTCGGGCTCCGACGGGCCCAGCCCTGAGGGCTCCAAAGCGCAGTGTGTATTGCGAATCCGTCTCGTTCTCGGCCTCTCAGAGAGTTTCGGGCTACGACGGGCCCAGCCCTGAGGGCTCCAAAGCGCAGTGTGTATTGCGAATCCATCTCGTTCTCGGCCTCTCAGAGAGTTTCGGGCTCCGACGGGCCCAGCCCTGAGGGCTCCAAAGCGCAGTGTGTATTGCGAATCCGTCTCGTTCTCGGCCTCTCAGAGCGTTTCGGGCTCCGACGGGCCCAGCCCTGAAGGCTCCAAAGCGCAGTGTGTATTGCGAATCCGTCTCGTTCTCGGCCTCTCAGAGCGTTTCGGGCTCCGACGGGCCCAGCCCTGAGGGCTCCAAAGCGCAGTGTGTATTGCGAATCCGTCTCGTTCTCGGCCTCTCAGAGCGTTTCGGGCTCCGACGGGCCCAGTCCTGAGGGCTCCAAAGCGTACAATAACGCCGTGAGTGCCGACTATTAGCGTCCCTCCAGAGATCCCCGTGTCCCGTGCTCCGTGCCCCTTGCCTTGGCGGCAGACGAGCCGGCTCGACGCCACGTGGCTTGGCACGCGTCACCGCGGCACAGGAAGCACCCCCCCCCCCCCAGCCTTCTGTCACATGTGTCACGTGACGATGGGGACTCGTGTGACGACGCGGCCCTGCCCTGCCCTGCCCTGCCCTGCCCTGAAAATATAACATCGTCTTCTCTTCCTGCAGTCGAACAATAAATAACGTTGTTTTATATTACTGGAGTCGTACAAATCCAGGGAGTTTGTAATGCCCAGTTTTACTAATGCCCGGTTTTACCAAATCGTTCAAACCAGGAGTTGAGAGACTTGGTAAAACCGGCGGTAAGTAGACTCTAGTTTCCAAAAGATATCATTGTTTTCTATTCCCGCAGTCGTACGGCAAAGACAAGGACAAGGAGCCGCTCAGCAACGGCGGCAGCGTGCCGAACACGACGCTGCAGCGCCACGTGCGCGCACACCGCAGCACGGCGCCGGGCGACGCACGCATCCCGCGCTTCTACTTCCCGCGCGGCAAGCCGGCCGCCGACGCGACGGACGCCACCCCACGCATCACGGCCGCGTTCGCCGCCAGTCCCGGCGGCAGGGTGCCCAGGGACAAGTTCGGAGTCGTCGCCAAGGTGAGCACTTAAGAGGCCTCCTCGCGGTTCATCCTTTAACCATCACCCCTACTTAAACGTTGTATGCTGAGGTCCGAGCGAATAGAGAAATGAACCCTAAATGTATTCCAATCGTTAATTGTAACAAAGGTACTAAATTTTGGTGATTACCCATGACTAGATATACTCTTCCTTCATCTACTGGTTTATGTTTAAATTAAAGATTGGTACACATTTAGGGGTTCATTTCTCTATTCGCTTGGAGCTCTGCATTCAGCGTTTAAGAGAGGGTGTGGAGCACTCTTAAACACAATGATGTAGCCATGTTCATGTTTAAACATGAAAAATTCTCGGGAAGATTCTTTTGGAGAATATTCTCGAGAATACTCGAGGAGAATATTCTTGAAACGTGAAAATTTCTATAGAATGCACATTTTGAAAAAGCTCATTCTTAAAAAGTTTTTTTGAAAACTAGTGCTAAAGAGAGGGCAAGCAGACATGAGTCCTAAAAGAAATTAAACTCTTAACTGCTCTTGTTTCTTTGTGTCACAAAGCGTAATTTTTACTCCTCCGATTCTGCAAGATATAACTCAGAAATTATTGATAGTCGATATTCGATCAATATTATCGATATCTAAAAAATACCGTAACAAAAATCCTTCAAAGAAAGGCCAAATTTAGAGGAAACTCTCCGGTAATCATCTAACAGAAAATATTCTCGAGAAAATTCCCGCCTCGGAGAATATTCTTGCTTTACATTATTATCTACCCATGTTATTACTGACTGTATGGCATCTTGAAGGAATTGAGATGGAAAATAATAATAACAGTCTTTATTTCTTGCACACATGGTATACGTACATGAAAATAACGAGGTTTGCACTTGTGTTAATGGTTCGAACGAAAACAAGAATGAAATGTATGGAAGGGTAGTGATGATGGAAAACGTGCAACCAAACCGGGATATCAACCCTGGACATCCGGATTCGACGTCCACACGTTTAGATGTTCCCATCCCATGTAGGGGCTGCTCGGCCTCTCGTCTCTCTCTCGCAGTTGCCCTTATGCCACCCAGAGAATCGGGAGAATGCGTGCCCAGATAGCTCAGATGGTAGGGCACCTGACCGGCATTCCGGTGGTCCCCAGATCATTTCCCGGTTCAGTTACACAATTTACCAGTCTTGCTACCCGTCGATCTCGAGGGATCTCCATTAGCGTTCCTTCCTTTCAGTATTCACCACCTACAGTACAGTGAATTATTTGATAAGATTTTATTGGAGCTCCTCAAAGCTTCTTCTCCCTCAGAGCAAGTGATGAACTTTATGCTAAATGCAGCGGTTTCTCCCCAGGCGTGTGACTTGCCGTTGTACTGGAAGATTCCGCTCTTCAACGCCGCCGGCGGGACTAAGACCGGATTCGTTGAACTGCCGGCCTTCCTCGACTTCTGGAACAAGTGAGTTTGCTTTGCCGTGCGAATCTTGGCGAGGCTTCGAAAGGTTGTACCTACCTTGCTAAAGTGGGGAGAAAGGATTGTGGGAGAGCCCAAAAACTAACGTCGGATGGTCATGCACTTTCGTAGCTTCCATATGTCCTTTTTTGTTCAGCAGCATTGCAAAAAAAGTCTGCAGAAGCCTTTTGCAGTTTTGCTTCTGTGCAATCCCGTTGATGGCTGATAATGAAGCTTGCCTGGCCTGATAGGGAGCTGAGGGTGGACCCGGTGCCGGCACTAAGGCCTGCTACCGTCCAACAGCACCAAGGGCCGGCCACCGCTTAGCCTTGTCCCTTTGACACCCTGTGTTGGCGATGTCACTGTGGCATTGGTCTATTGGCTGTCGGTGAATGACAGGCTGATGATGAAGCTTGCCTGGCCTGGAAGGGAGCCGAGAGTGAACTCTGTGCCGGCATGTTAGGAACTAACCTCACGTTGTTTCCGCGCCAGACTGAGCAGCAGCTGCCACGACGAGGCGGCACGGTTCGCGTACGTGATGACGAAGGGCGCGCGCGACTACGTGCTGCCCGAGGACCTCGTCGGGATGGTGCAGGACGTCGTGGACACGCATCCAGGACTCACGTTCCTCAAGGAGGCCATCGAGTTCCACTCGCGCTACGTCCACACGGTTGGTTCCTTCACACTGTTCAATTGCTCTCCGAGGAGATGAGAGGCCGAGAGACCCGTACATGGGACGGGTCGCATGTACGGGTCGCTCAGCCTCTTGTCTCCTCGAAAGATCCCCCTTGTCCCACCCGGCGAAGCAAAGAGAATGTGTGACCGAATAGCTCAGTTGGTAGAGCACCTGCCCAGCAAGCAAGAGGTCCCGGGTTCGTAACCCGGTTCGGGTGCACATTTTTCCAGCTTTGCCTCCCTTCCATCAATTGCATACTGGTATCTGCTTAAACCAGTAACAGTTTCCTCTCATCTAATGGACTGTTAACTTGTTATTTGCTTAGCAATGTCCAACCAGAGCCCTTAATTTTCTAGCTAATGGACCGTTAGTGCTATCTTATTTGGCCACTGAAGAACCGGCACTCAGCATGTGGCTGAAAGTGCCCGAAAGGCAGGCGAAACCATAACCGCGCATTGCGTGTGATTTGCAGGTGATCGCCCGCATCTTCTACTGCGCCAACCGCAGCTGGTCGGGCCGACTGAGTCTGGCCGAGCTGCGGCGTAGCGACGTCCTTCGCATCCTGCGTCTGCTCGAGGTGGAGGACGACATCAACCAGGTGACAGCCTACTTCAGCTACGAGCACTTCTACGTCATCTACTGCAAGTTCTGGGAGCTCGACCGCGACCACGACCTGTTCATTGACAAGACCGATCTGCAAAGGCACAATGATCACGGTTAGTGTGTGCCGAATCGTTCACAGTGTTTCTAAAATAACTATTTCTAATTAAACTTCCCAAGGACCCACTGTAGCTAGAAATGAGTTAAGAGTCTAAAAACTGCCCATAGGGCCTTTTGTCTGGCTCAAGACATGGCTTGTGAGTTTTGGAACTCTTAGCTCAAGTCTAGCAGCAGTGGGTCCTCGAGGAAGTGGGTCCCCCTATCCAACCCTGCCTCTAGTAATTAAAATTTTTTTTAAATACCCCGTCCCCTTTGCAGCGCTGTCGTCGCGAATGATCGAGCGCATCTTCTCCGGCGCGGTGACGCGCGGTGCCCGCGACAAGACCGCGAACCGCGCGGACAAGATGAGCTACACGGAGTTCGTGTGGTTCCTGCTCTCGGAAGAGGACAAGCGGCACCCGACGGCTGTCGAGTACTGGTTCCGCTGCATGGACCTCGACGGGGACGGAGTGCTCTCCATGTATGAGCTCGAGTACTTCTACGAGGAGCAGCTGCATCGGCTGGAAGCCATCGGCATCGAGACGCTGCCGTTCCAAGACTGCCTCTGTCAGGTGGGTGGCCGTCCCTGGTGGTCACTGTAGTAAACGTTTTAGGACCTTTCAGCAACGAAATCTATTCCCGAAAGAGCTCAAACCAAAATACCACTACAAACATGGGTAGTAAACTATGGTGGCAGGTTATTTGGGTGAATTAAAAGAGGTGGTAAACATTCATTTCATGTTTGAATAGACTGAGTTGTATTGTTGATAATGCTCGTTTTAAATTTTGAGTCTGTAGCTTCAGCTGTCTAGTAGCAATGTTGAAGATTGACGATAGTCTTCAACAAAGATTTCTGAAAATAGCGTGAAACTGTTTTTGTTTTCCTTTGGTTGATTGTTCGAAATCTGTAGGTCGCAAAATCGTTTGAAATGATAAAAAAATTTAAAATGGCAGTTTCATCTGTCAAATAAATGTTCAATTATCGTTCTCCGCAAACTATTATGACAATTGAGTGCAATTTTGGTGAAAAATTGTTCTTTGATTTGCATTGTCGATTATGATTACCATAATGTTTTATATGAATCTATAATCCCAATCAGGTGCTGCCAAGACTATGAGCATAACAAGTGGCAGGTAAATTTACATACACTGTGCTCACCCAATGCAAATCAATAAGTATACACAAAGGACCAAGAACTAAGTAGAAACGGCAGAAATCATAATTAACTTGCCGTTAATAATAATTAACAATTATTATTATAATAATTATTTCTTTATTTGTTTGTTTGTTTAACAGAATGGCGTAGTACAATACGAAAATGTGATGTCTGTAGTATATGAGCTAGATGTTCTTCCATCTAGCCAACAAATTCTAAGTAAAAAAAACTCCTTCATCTCGCAACTGATAATCCCAATCACCGACGCGACAACCTAGGACCGTGTCCATAACCAGCGGTTGTTCTGTGGTCGCTTTGCGCAGCAAAGTCTACCTACACCGTGCGTACCAACGCAAATCGATAAGTTTGCTCGAGTTTACCTTTTCTAAGAACTAAACAGAAACATCATAAATCTTAATGATTGGACCCAACGGTTCCTTCATCTCCTGCCAGATGCTGGACATGGTGCACCATGACTACCATGAGATTGGTTGATTTGCCCTCACTGCACAATGATGATCGATTGAAAAGCATCATCGTAGCATTGTTGATGGCCGCTGTAGGTAAGGCCCCTAGATATTAGTAACACAGGCACCGAAATAACCAGCGGTTCCCTCGCCTCGCGCCAGATGCTGGACATGGTGCACCCGGCGCAAGGCGACCGCGTGACCCTGTCGGACCTGCGTCGCTGCAAGACGACGCCCATCTTCTTCGACACGTTCTTCAACCTGGAGAAGTACCTGGAGCACGAGCAGCGCGACCCGTTCGCGGCTCAGCGCGACCCCGACGAGGCCGACGCGTCCGACTGGGACCGCTTCGCCGCCGACGAGTACGAGGCACTCGTCGCCGAGGAGGCGGGCAACGATGACATGTGAGTGGCGCGGAGTTGGCGCGGAGTTGGTGCGGCGCTCGGGGCTAGGGGTTCCATGGGCTTGGCACGAGACGTGCTCAAGCGAAAGATTACTCATTAACTGAGCTCCTTTATAGGCTCCTAAGAGCCGGTTTAACAATATTTTTCAACTCTGGGTTAAACGTCTAGCCCTCAGAAACAGCTGAATTCCACGGCATCCTGTTGGCGGTTGCCATGACAAATAACTTCACTCCTACTTTAACTCTGGGTTAAGCGTCTAGCCCTCAGAAACAGCTGAATTCCACGGCATCCTGTTGGCGGTTGCCATGACAAATAACTTCACTCCTACTTTAACTCTGGGTTAAGCGTCTAGCCCTCAGAAACAGCTGAATTCCACGGCATCCTGTTGGCGGTTGCTATGACAAATAACTTCACTCCTACTTTAACTCTGGGTTAAGCGTCTAGCCCTCAGAAACAGCTGAATTCAAGACGATAAGTGGCCTTTACGGTACGTTGCGATACACTTTGAGCGACGTACTGAGAAGCTGAACGGGATTACATCACCAATTGTGATCTGAACAGCTGGAGAAGGAACTTTGTGACATAATGTGGTTGCGATGTTTTGGGGCTGGATACGGAATACAGGTCATGTGACAGAGGAGGCAGTTGAGTCGAATTAGTAACATGTGTAAGAACTCGATGACCTGGGTGCAATTTTAAATTTTGCTACGTAGGAAATGCCGTTGCAGGCCACATTTAGGAGAGGAGAGCAACAATTGAAACATTTGCTGATATTATTTGGCGCTGCCGTGATGGTGTGGTTTTTTGATTCTGGCTAGGCCTTTGCAATCAGTACTAGACAGCACACTTGATATTTTTCAAATTAGCCTTGTTTTAGGTTCTGTTATGGGTCTCTATAAACGTAATTTCTCAACA
Source organism: Nemoura dubitans (assembly GCA_921293005.1). Classification (NCBI taxonomy): domain Eukaryota; kingdom Metazoa; phylum Arthropoda; class Insecta; order Plecoptera; family Nemouridae; genus Nemoura; species Nemoura dubitans. The sequence goes on along the minus strand of OV121077.1, from coordinate 17,362,832 downwards.
TGATATCGGCTATCCGTTGCCATGATTGTCATCTTGAACTGAAACTCCATTTTAACGAGGTGTTTATAAAGTTATAATACCAAAGGGGCATCTTACGGGTGAAACACTTTGACTGGGGCATGATTTTTGATACTGTAAAATTGCTTCTTTTTGCTCTTCAATTTTTTCTGCTTTTTCCTCGTAGCTATTTTTTCTAAGTGGACAAATGGAAGGATGATTTGCTAGGTGAGCTCCGTATCCTACTACTGCAAAATGCAATGCGAGAAAAATATTTTTACCTACCTACCCACTTCTAAATTATAGCTCTAGATGTATGATGTAGAGATACCATAAGCTGTGTAGAAAAAATCATGGTAGAAAAATGGGTTCAAACCAAGATATTTCATTTTTATTTAACCATCGGGCTTAAAATATGCCTGTATCCATTTCATCTCGAGAAAGTGACTAGTTAGTAGTTTTGCAAGTGCAACATGCCCAATTCTGCTAGGTCGACAAAAGTTTCAAAACAAACATTGCCTTGAGTTGAACAAAAGCATGGGTAGAAATTCTAGTTTTGGAAATATGTCGAAGATATTCTTGAGTATTATTAAGGCAAGAAGTAATGAACAACTTTGAGGTACCTAGTATTGGACCCAACCAATAGATTTTCTCTCTAAATGTAGATTTTAGCTCCATCCTTATTCACGTATGTAGCGTTTAAAACTTTTGGCTATACCATTATAAAAGTAGGGGCCCATTTGTGTGCCCAAAGATGCACATCCTCTTAAGGATACAAGGATTTGGCAAAAACAACTGCTAATTTGGTCCTCTTGCACAGGGATAACATAATACCTACACGAACCCATCATCGCAGTCATGCTAGCTTACGTGCCTTGTTTACTAAAGGCTTCTTCTGGTTGCCATTTTGCAGGCTGGATGATGATGGAATGTAGCCATCATCCCGGCAGGTCGAGTCGTAAGTAGCCGCCGCATCTTCGGTGTTTGCATGTCGTTGTCGTTTACGTCGCTTTACGCCCCAGGTTACGCCGCTTTACGTCGCCGTGCATTGTGTTTTTCTACCCTTGCAGCCTGTTTGTATTTGCGGTGATGGAATCTAGACCGTCGCATTGCTTTCACTACCTGCAAGCTGGAGTTGAACTCCGAAAACCCGAGCGATTCTTTACCGTTAATCGTTGATAAAATCTAAGAAAATCCATCCCTAGGCCAAAGCATACGTTTCAATTTTGACAACACACAGACATTCTGGAGTATCAATCCCCCATGAACCGTTTCAGGTTGAGTGCCATTGGCTTCTTGCTGTCCGTGTGATTTTGACATCAGTCAAGTTCATCCGTGTTGCACCAGACTATCTCAAACTTACGCCTGCAGATATCAAGTGCATATTCCTCGATAAATAATCATTAAAAATTAATTCCGAAAGACACTGTTGACAATGTTTTACCTTATTCCATAAAAAATACATCTCAGGGAATAATCTCTAGTAAGACTAACCATTTTCATTTTATAATAGTATTGAAATTTGTTTTCAACTTCTTATCAAAATTTCAGTGAAAGTGTTTGAAAGTGTAGCTTGGTAGGTATCGATTGGATGAACGCGGCTCCCTGCTTGGCTGGTGCCGCACTGTTTGTACCGTGATTCGAGCGATTGCCATGTAGTTGGTGTTTAGCCGCAGCATGAAATGTGACCGTGGACGTTGAGTTAGCGCACTAGGCAATAGGCTGGCGACGGAAACCTAGATTTTGTTGCTAGCGTGGAAAGATGGTCCTGTGTTCATTGGTTTTGCAATGCTTTTATCCACTTTGTCTGACCTTTAAAAAAAAATTATGTTTCAATTTGCAATGCTTATGGTTTGGTGGTGCTTTAAAATCTAATGATCATCACTTTGTTTTCATAAATGTCCAGCCACTGAAGAATGGTGGGTGAATGTTTCTTGAAGGAAATTGAAAGGAATTTGTGTGAGTTTTAAGTATTTACCAACTATAAAATACAGGTTTTAGTGCACTGTTTTAAAGGAAACCCATATGTAGGTAAAAGTTACATGTACTTGATTCTTGATGATATAAATAAACTGAAAATTCATTAATTTCTGTTTCTTGGCACATGTGAATTCAAGCTTAAATATGCATTTGCTTGGCAAAATACCTGTGCTGCACAAAACAAAACTCACAACCTCTTAAAATGCTGCCATTTTGCTTAAAATCCATTGTGCAACTTTTCTATGGAAATGACTTCTATAAGGTCTTTAAAAAAGTCGCCAAAAACACGAAGGGCCTTAATTTCCTCCACCGAGCCCTCAGTGCACCTCACTCTACCGCTGCGATCGAAGTGTCCCGTGCATAACGCTTGCTCTTCCCCAGGATGTACGACGACGCGGAAGGCGAGGACATCTTCTCGCCGAACCTGGACCAGCTAGCCGTCTCGGCGGACGAGGTAGACGATGCCGACGCTCCGCCGTGGAGGAAACCAAAGTTCAAAGTCACCGACTTCGACGACTACGACGAGGACGGGGACTACGCGAGAGATAGCGACGATTGCTCCGTTTGAAGGGAACGATATTGACGATTGCTGATGAAGTGATGAATTAGAGCGATGGGAATTTGACGACGGCTGCTTATAGCAAATGGAAAATGGTTGAGGGATTACGACTACTTTTAATGGATGGAGCTGCGGCGATAGAGGACCCGTTTGAAGTGGGAAAACTTCGACGACGATTGCTTCGTTCGAATGCAAGAATATTTTGACTTCGGTTGAAATTTTGTGGAAGAAGTGACGTGTGTTTATGGTTTCACATAGCTGTTGTGGGATCTTCCATTTGGTGAATGCTTCGATGAAAAAACTTTGTCGGAATTTTGAACTGAGAGAAATTTCTGAAAGGATTTTGTGCAAAGAGATTACACCAAATTTGTGTGTTGCATATTTTGACAGTTGCTCAGATTAAATAAAGAATAGCAACGCCAGTCAAGTTTTGATATTGGCATGTAAACTGTGAATTCAAAAGAATGGTTGAAGGGTTCAAAGAAGGTTGAAGTCTCTGTTTTTGTGATTTTCATGATTCGGGAGTACCCATCTGGCCAATTGGCATTTGGATACAAATTTTTCGGATCAAGATTAATTTGAAGACGCTTACAAGGAAGTTTGCAATTGTGTTTGGCGATCTCAAAGCGAGATATCAAGTGAGTTTCGTGAACGAACTTCCAGGATATTCTTTGTGTATTGACAGAAGATTTATTGTGTTTTCGGTTCTATTTACCGAAGTAGTTTGCATTTGAATATAAGAAACATTGGTGATTGTTCAACTGCAAGAATCAAATCGATGCAAGTTTGTGCGTTGATCTGTGGTCTGGACTCCATTTGTGGAATGTTTTGGATGTTCTTTAAATAATCTGCATTTTCAGCCATTAAAAGAAAAAAAATTGACCAGTGATTTTAGCTGTAGGTACATCTGTCAAAGTGCTTAATAATAAGACAAAATATGCATGGTCTTACTGAAGTTTTTAATCGCTGAATTAATCAGTTTACTGAGGTTTTAATGATTGTGAGCAATTTCCGTTAGCCCGAATGGTTTTGAAATGAAACCGAAAAATATAGTTTATATATTATACTGTTCTGACTGTGAATGGTCAGTTTTTATACAGGTTTCCGAATTTTAAAATTGATTTGTAAAGAAGTAGCGATGAAACAAATAGTAAGCAAACTTGTGGTTGCTAAAAATAGATAATAATACCTATTGTGTCAGTGTAAATAGTGGTGCAGTTATTGGTAGTAGTTTGTAAAAATGTATTACGTTTTACTAGTTCAGAAATGATGAAAGGAATTAATTAATAGACTCCATCAAGTTCAGCAAAGCACTTGGGTAAAGAAATGATCTAGCTTATTCCAATTGCCAAGCACACATGGGAAAATCTATTTGTAGAGGCATCACAGTTAACCCAGTTTGCATCCCAAGTTATTTCTGTCTGAATTTTATTTGCAACACCACACAAAGATTTGAAATCGGTCCTGAAATATTTCCGGCCATGTTAGTTGATCTCCACAGATCTGAGCCTAGTTCTAACCATGTCCAGATTTAGAACAAAATGTAACGTATCGATTATTCATTCAGCCATCTGTACAAAGTGCCTAGTGTTTTACGAATTTAGTCAAGGGAAGAATTAGCGACAGAACAATCTTTTCGACTGAGATGGATATCCTGAAAGTGAAGAAGGAATGATAGTTATCGTTTTGATCATTCGACAAGAGCTTAAACCGGCAACAGCTGAGGTTATGTTGTCAAATTGTAGTGATATTCTATTGATTAGCTCTAGTTGAAATATTTAACACATTCTCCCTTCCCCTGTGAACTGTGAATGAAAATTCATGTTACCTTTTTGCAATAGTCTATAAAACAATATCGATATGTTATCGCGACATTATGTATACCTACCTACCGGTACCTACCTATCAATCTATGACCATTTTCTTGGCCCAATATTACAAAATGCAAGATCTGACAGTTGGTTTTTGGAAATCTATGAACTGTCATTTGAAAAGCTTGCTATATCCAAGGCTTTGATTAAGATGTACAGAAGTAATGTTATTAAATCGTAAGATCTTGTCTATTCAATGTTTGCTAAATTACAAAACGGTCGCTCAATAAATAGCATGCGATGTATGGGATAGATCTCTCAACGCAAAATTGAATAGGAACTCTATGCAAGTTTTGCATCAGTGTAATGCATCAAAAGTCTCTAATTATTAAGTTATACTTATATCAATCAAATAATTAATAATAATGAGAAATAGTATTAACTGTACTAGACAGGGTAATTGTAGGTCTACGATATTAACAATAAGCATTACGTCCTTCAAATTTTCTAGGAATTTGTTAGAAATTAATTGCAAAGTTACAGGATATGCTCTGTTGCTTATCAAAACGATTTTAAATTAAATAACTTCTTATTATTTAGAAACTTGAGACTTTAAAATTAATTAGAATCATTCTTAATTACCTAATTGTAATCGAATTCTATTGTGGCTAGAGTGATTTTTGCTCCAGTCTTGCTAAACGTTGTCGACTGTCGTTGTCGACATTGTCGTAATTGAATGGTAGGCCTAATTATAGATATTATTGTATGACATTATAATATATAATATTATATAAAATATTAATCTCTTTCTAGTCCACGAATGAAGAACTAACGCCATTAATCCAAAGATTAGACCCCGACCCCCCAACCCAAACTTTACCAATGTTGATAGTCGTTCTCTCTGGAATTATTGTATTTTATATTGTAGCCACGTAATTTAAGCCTATCGAACACTTATCGGCAGTAACTGTTAGAGTTTATATCAGATTTTGTATTGAAGCAAACGTAGAGATGTAGTACAAACTAACAATTGATATTATTAATTTTATTATCGTACCGAGCCTGTATTAGTATTTAGATTGTATAGAACTTACCTGCAGTTTTACCATCATCATTGTTTACAAGTTTATAATAATTGTACAATAAATGTCAGGCAATTAGTGTAATGTTGATTTTGTTTGTTTCAGTAAGCCTGTTGCAAAAATTCAATGTCTTTGTTGGCTGTTGCTAAATCAAATTGTCTGACATTTTGGTCTCTAGAGAAAATAAACGACTGCAAGTTGATTGTATTTGACTTTGAATTTTGAATCAAGAACACCAAAAATTTTCCTTAATTATAATTCTTTGTTGCGAGACGGGAATGCACCCAATTGTCTTTATTATATTTAGCACACGTCGTACAGAATCATGTTAACAGAAAGAAGTGTGATTGAAATTGATAAGAATGTTTCATCATGCCTGAAAGAAATAATAGCAACATTTTTACTAGATACCTAGTACGCTAGTACCCAGACCTACAAGCAAATTTTGTCCTAATTTGATAACTCCTATTTCAGAGTGGTAAAAAACCAATGTGGGAATAGCAATGAAAAGAATTAAATTTACAATACTTCGCAAATACTAACCCTAGAACCAGCTTCGATGACCGGACCAGCTTCAAAAGGTCAGGCGAGAGAATGTAATTGCAGCCTCCAACGAAGGAAATTGCTGAATGAATGAATGAATAGTAGGGTTTAGAGGCGCGTCAACAGCTTAGGTCCTCGTCTCCTCGTCCTCTCTGGCTCCTCGTCTGCTCCTCGTCTGGCTGAATACACAATATGAATCCTAACTAACAAATACCTAAAGCATTAAGTTCGGAATACGTTGTTTGTCTAACCCAAAAAAATGCCCGGTTACTGGTCATAAAACTGCACGCTAGACAGAAGCATAGCGCTCTTGTGCACAGGTTTCGGGTCCACAGACAAAACGGTGAGCATTTTCCTTTCGAGGTCGATGCCGGTGACGCAGAGGAAGCCTGCCACGGCGGGCATGGTCCTGTCTTCGTCGGCTCCGAAAGCCGCGCCATCGGAAGACGACTCCTCCCCTTCGGGCTGCGACACGTTGCCGACATCGTTCTTGGGTGTGGGTTTCTTGGACGTCCGGTTCTTGGGCGTGGGGTAGCTCATGGCGATCAGGTGGTGCAGGAGGCTCGGGCCGATTTCTGCTGGCGTCATCTGTGTTTGTCTGCGAAACGAATGGCCGTTGCTGGAGATATTAATACTGTGCGGCAAATACAGAGAATAATTGAGAGATAGAATGTGAACTTTTGTGAAAAAACTATTTCAAATTTGGTTTTGAAACTTTTGAATGCTAAATAAATAAAGTCTCACTGTGTTCGCGACGTTTAGTAGCATATTATATACGATAGTTACTTCCTCCAGGTTGATAGCTCGACTAGCGTTCACTTGTCTCAGACAACCTAATAATATCTACTATCGAGGTAGGTACCATGAAATTGATCAAAAACCACATCAAAGCAAAACGACCAAACATCAGTCAATTGTCATAGGTATACCGTAATGGTATGTGTTTAGAATTTCTTAAAAGTCCTTTTCATGCATGATACAGAATTTATACTTGTCATTTTCACCAAACGTGGATTGTTCTTTTAGTTTTAGCGAGTTGAATTTTTCAACTCAGAATATATGAGCTTGTCTACAAGTACAAAACAATAGTGAATTTTAAAAAAAAAGCTGAGTAGGTACTTCCGTAGCCAACGTGATTATAACAAAAAAATATGTTTTTCATAGAAATATTTGCAAAACAAGTTCAATCTTGAATATAGTCTCCCATATCTTCTTCCTCAAATAGTGGGCAATCTCCATCAGTTAAGAAAGTGAAACTATTAAATTTCTTAGACTCGTGTCTAAGGTATACGTCCCAGCACTAGTTTTGAAAAGACTATTTCAAACGGGGATTTGAATGCTGGACTAACCAATGGAAACCAGCGAGACTTTTATTTAGCATTCAAATCCCAGTTAGCAATATTTTTTCAAGTTGAAACCATGTTCGCTTTCAAACTCTGAATGCGTTACCTGTGCGCTGGACTCATTCCCGCCGGCAGACACGACTCCGGCAGCTCCGTCCCCCCAACGCGCCACAGCTGGACCTCGCCGAACGGCAGCGCCACGCTGAACGGGAAGATCTCGTCCTCGCACCCGTAGAAGTACTCGCGGATCCGAGCGTCCAGTGTCTCGAGACGCAGCTGATCCGTGCGCTGAACCACTCCGCCTGAGCGAACGGAGCCGCAATGCAAGGGTGACGCTTTTAATGACGTAGCAGCGACCGTTGCTAGCCGGGATACGCAACTAGCTCTGCGCTGTGTGTATCCCATGCAACCTTCGACCATTGCTAGCCAGGATACGCAACTAGCTCTGCGCTGTGTGCATATCCCATGCAACCTTCAACCATTGCTAGCCGGGATACGCAACTAGCTCAGCGCTGTGTGTATCCCATGCAACCTTCGACCATTGCTAGCCGGGATACGCAACTAGCTCAGCGCTGTGTGTATCCCATGCAACAAGAAAGTATAGGCCTTACCACCTGTCATCGTCGGTCGGATCAACTCTATAACCATGATTATGCCGTTATGTATTGCTATTTAAAGATGAAATATATACTAGTCCATTCTAAATAAGTAAATATAATTTTAGAAGTAGCTAAATAATCTCGCTGTGTGTTTGTTTGAATGTTTATCCAGTTTTAAGATAACGTAAAATCGGCGCAATACATTGTGAATGCAGTAAGAGCTGGCACGGCATGCTAGTTGCCTATCCCGTACCGGAGCATGTGATCGAAGGTAATAGCAGCGATACAGCTTTAGCCACGGGTGAAATCTACCAATAAAGTGGATGGTTTGAGTAACTCTAATTGTGCTCTCATAGATGGAGCCTACTTAAGACCGTGACAATCTTTTTAAATTGGTGAAAGCACTAGCAGTGTTGTTCACAAAAGCCTTGCATGTAGGTACTGATTTATTTGAAACAATTTTAAAAATCTTGAAAAGAGTCAATCGCTGATGGTCTAAGAGATTTTCAGGTTTTTGCTACGTGTAAAATTCATAGCTTCTTAAAATTGAGTGGCACACATACCATTCTTTTGAATCGGTACGACAGTAGTTTCCGCCAAGCGTTCATCTTTCGCAAGAAAGTGGTGCAAACTCTCGTTGTCCACGACTAGTATCAAACGAGCGTTAAATGCCGTGGCAATGTGAATAAGATAGTCGAAGCCTTCTTTCCTCATGTAGCTCGGAGTGTTTATAATAACTCCCGAGTCATTGCTGCCAGTCTATAAACAATGGTTCAATTAGTTTTGGACAATCACAATTGACGATGCATGAATATTGCCGCAGATATTTCCTAACTACATTCCAGGTATACATACCTTATTTTTTAGTTTCTGTCGGACTATATCAGCCATTTGGTCGACGAGCATCGTATACAGGGATGGGTTTCCACTAATCTTTGTGTGACCAAAATGAAAGACTAGAGCTCCTTCAGAGAATCCAGATCGATCTGGCAGTGGGGACTCGACGGTTAATGCACTTATCGATCCAGGCATCGACAATTGGTTGTCTTCAATGTCCAAGTCAATGTAAATCGGCTTTCTGTTGCCGGTTCGGACAGCATAGTTGAGTAAAATTTTCGATAACGTAGATTTCCCTACGTCATGAGCACCTACTATCATTGTAACAGGCCCAGTTCGGTTATTGCGTCTAGCAGCATTCCTCTTTTGCTCTAAGCCACAATGAATGTTTAGATATTGCAACATCGATGTTTCTTTGCAAATGTAGCTGTATTCTGGCTGGCCATAAAGCCTAATTTTGCAGCCATGCCATGTGAAAATTGCAATCTTGGAACCTCGTTGAAAATCGTATTTTACGCCAAGCACAATTTCTCTGCCAAATATTTCCGCCAGGCCGTTCTTTAACTGGATTGTGACGCTGTTTTGACCTTCTACTTCAAAACGTAACTCAGTGTCTGGCTGAAGATTAAATTCTTGATACGATGACATCTTGTTAACAACTGACTCAGATTTGAGATCGATAGAAAATCCAATTAACACATTAATCTATATTTCATTTTCAACAATGGAACCAAGATACTTTTCATCTGTTTTGCTTACAATGGAAATATTTGAAACTCTGACAATCTTACCAAATGTTTTTAAATGTAAATTTCTTTTCATCAACAATGGGACATTTTATTGGATCTTATTAAAAAATCCAAACACTTTTAAAATCTTTAAACCTTTTTGTTGTGTTAAAATATTCCGTGTGTAAAATAATCACGATTCTCCCGTCCTATTTTGGTGAAAAATATAAATTAATAAATTTGAAAATTTAATTAAATATTGTTTTTAAAAACTGTGGGAAAATCTGGCAATTAATTCAAAGTATTGTGATTGGCACTACTGGCTATGGCGGACCCGTCAATCGACAACGTGTTATGTAGATTTTTTATAACTTGTGATTGCATGTAGGACGTGTTCACTTTTATTTATGTCTAAATTATTAGTGCGGTAATGACGGAAAATCAAAGTAATTTACAGTCTCCTCAGCTTATCTCGAGGCTGATTGAATTTCCTCCCAGTATTTCTATTGATAGCTACAAAACACATGGTAGAAACATGGAACCCAATGTGCCAGTCGTAGCAGGTGAACTTTAAACATAGCATATTACATAATTTTCTCAAAAACATTGCCAATTAATGCCAATAATATTATGCTTTGCACTTTTGCATGGGAAAAACATGCTTTCGTCAAGAGTTAATTAATGAATTGGCATGTAGTTTTCAATAAAGCCACAGTTAGGTTATGTATTGCCATGCTTGTCACCAAAAATTACATTTTTTACGACAATTACGTACACGTTTTTCAGAATTATGCAAGTTTCTTCTGCATATTTCTTCTCTTGACTCAAAAAAATCGAAAAGTAACCATTCACATCTTCATGCGATAATTTTTTAGGGCAACGTCAGCGGCTCTAGGCAATATCATGGCATTTTATGCTGTATCATTGTCAGACTCTCATTGCAAACTTAAATCTACTCAAATTCCTATATTTGGCAGTGCGAGGATCGACTGGAATATGGGTCAATGTTGGTCCTCCAAGCTACGAGCCAGTGACAGACTTTGCTCGAGACGAGAGCAAATCATGTCGTGCCATGATGTTCAGCCCGGAAGGCAGCTTCTTCGCATGGGTCAACGGAAAATCGTGAGGATAATTCAGCTGCTTATTCTAGAGTTAGATCATCTAATCAATTCTGAATGGTCTTCATCTTCTCATTTCAGGGTCACAATTACATCCACCGCCACATGGAAGAAAGTAGCCGACATCCCAAAACCAAAAACAGCGTGCTTAGAATTCTCACCGCTGGGCACCTACCTGATGACGTGGGAACCTTTCACAGGTAAATTGTGGTGTTATTTATCTAGAAGGCATGTCTCTGTATGGAGTTCTGTATGGAGTTTTATAGAGAACTGTACCTAGGTCTTAATTTCAACACAAACTGGCTTAATTTCATTGGCAGTTACGCCCGACAACCCAACTGGCGAACCGAACCTCTCGATATGGAAGTCGCAAACCGGAGAGTTGGTCCACAACTTTGTACATAAGAAACAAAACAGCTGGTGAGTAATACTAGGGCTTCGCGAATACAATTTGTGTTGCGTTGAAGATGAGCATAGCGGTTAGTGTAGCGCACAAACAGATTGAGGCAAAAAGCCTATGAAAATCATGGAGCAGCAAGCTGGACCATTGCTTTCTCAAAAATTCTGATCAATTGAAAATGTAAACGATTCTGACCTTTCTTTGTTTCTGTCCGAGCTGTCGGGTAGCGGAAATATGCTCATTTTGAGGTCATTGAGCAATGTGCATGTAAATACATAGATGTAACTCATGCCCAAGGGTTTTTGTTAGGTTGGATATATATTTCTGCCGCTGACTTTCTTTCAAAAACTTGCATGCACGAAATTCACAACATTTCTAATATTTGTCAAATCTTGCAAGTCAACTTCAAGTCAAAATATCTGATGTGATATTTCGATTTGGTTTCGATGGTTTCTAAAGACAACAATCGTAATTGGGAAAATTTTAAAACAATACGCACTTTTAAATAAATTTCCGTACTTTTCCAACCTTTCTCAATTGCCGAATATTACTATTTTTCCTGCTTTGAAGGGAAGAGGTATGGAGGATTTTCTTGAAAAACGCAGGGGGTCTAAGTTGAGAACAAAAGTAGACACCCTGAAAATTTCATCCCAATCGAAGCTGGCGTGTGGTCTGCAGGGCGCGCAAAAACACACATACAAACAGAATAACAAAAAACACACACAAGTGCTTTCTTTTAGCAGTAGTGAAATTGATGATTTCGCTTCGCTTGCTACGCTCATTAATAATATTTGTTGATATAAACAGATCAGAGTCAATCAGATCTGATGCTTCAATGGAACAGGACAAAATAGGCTGGCCCTTGGTGCTATTTTGCTTGTATCTGCTCTCCCATTTCAAGCAGACATGAGTTATGCCTGGTTTTACCAACTTTTTCAACTCCTATTTGGGATCTCAACGACGAGTTGAAAAACTTGGTAAAACTAGGAATTCAAAATTAACGAAGCCCGTCGACGATTCAGGCAGCTGCAGTGGAGTTCAGACGAGAAGATCTGCGCGCGCGGCTCCAACAACGACGTGCTGATCTACGAGGATGCGGCGTTCGAGACGGTGGCGCAGCGCGTGCACCACACGAGCATCACGGCATTCTCGATCGCGCCCGGGCCCGCGCCGCACCACCTCCTGTGCTACATGCCGGGCAAGTCCGGGCAGCCGTCCTTCGGCCGCATGTTCCAGTGCCCCAAGTTCGACATGGGCAGCGTGGTCGCCAGCAAGAGCTTCTTCCAAGTGAGTCGGGATTCGGACGCTGTTCGGCAACTGTTAAAAAGCTGCCTTTCCACGATCAGCATTTTGCTCAACATGTTAAACCTGTGTGAACGAAATAAGAACGTTTCCCGCAATATTTTCATCGTGCTAATGGGACCCTTTTCGATTGTCGGCTGTTCACAGTTTTTAAGGCTAGGATCATTCAAATTTCAAAGCAGACTTTTGACAGCTGTAGTTAAAACTGTCTAAAGGTGTGGAAACGTTGGCCGCTGAACACAAAGATCGTCTGATTCCATTTGAAATTCAGACTGACAGTTCAAAGTACCTACCAGATACCACATGATAAAATGGACGGCTGATTGCCATCAATATTGACAAAAAGTTATACTGTTCCAACTTGATGGCAACATTTCCCGTCAATGTTGAGTCAACATGTTGAAAAAGTTGATTGTGTAAAGGTAGTAGCTTCGGATGAAATCTTACCTGGAAATAGCAGGTACCTATTTGGTCGCTAATAGAACTGGTTGTCAATCTGTGCAAATCGACAACGTTCCTCTTGCCTTGCTCAGACGTGCGCTGCAAGATTTTAGTCTGTCGCAGATTATTCACCGAATTTCTTCACCTAGACTTGGCTCTATGAAATGACAGGTTTGGTTTTGAAAATTCAAACAAATCTCACCCCCAAGTCCTTTGGCTTTGAATAAGTGTGAATTGTACCTGGAAAGCAAAGATGCAATCCCCGGTACAATCGTTCCATTCCGTCTTCTACAAGATTCACATCTCTGAATTGTGCACTTTGTGCGTGACAAAGTTCCTCTTGCCAAATGAAGCCTTATGTCGCAAGATTTTAGTTTGTCGCAGATTATTCACCGAATTTCTTCTCCTAGGCTTGGCTCCATAAAATGACAGGCTTGGTTTTGAAAATTCAAACAAATCTCCCAAATTCTTCCAACAAGTGAGAATTAAAGTAGCACACCGATTTTCCTTTTAGAGTGCATATGTTGTGAAGAATATCAATCAGCTAGACTGCATGTACCTACAGAAGATTTTAAAGAAATTGCAGTGCTGAACAATGGCGCATTTGCTAGTGGCGCGAAGTCTTCTATGCAACGTCAGCGTGTCTGAACGCTAGCGGCTGCGGCACGTGCAAGACCAAAATGCCGCTTGCCGAGGCTGGCCAGGTCCAAGTCTTTACAGATCTTATCCTGAAATCTAATCCAGTGTGTTAAAGGCAGCGCCACCGTGCAGTTTAAAACCAAAGTTTTGGCAAATGTGATTCCCTGAATTGCCCGATTCCCTGAAAACAGTTGATATTGCTGTAGATACGCAGCCCAGCGCATGCTGTTTCACCCAAGTTGATGTCGCGTAGCTGACTCCCCAATGAGAAAATGTACGATTTCTCAGCCCCACGGTTTTTAAAAGTCTGTAAATGCAGTCTCATTGATTGGTATTCTTTACAACATACATATTCTGAAAAGCAAACTGGTGACCTTTAATTATTTAAAGCAAAGATGCAAGCTCTAGAAAATTTTGATAATCTTTCCGTTCTGTCTACCTACTACGAGATTCACATCTCTGAATTGTGCACTTTGTGCGTGACAAAGTTCCTCTTGCCAAATGAAGCCTTATGTCGCAAGATTTTAGTTTGTCGCAGATTATTCACCGAATTTCTTCACCTAGGCTTGGCTCCATAAAATGACAGGCTTGGTTTTGTAGATTCAAACACGTTCAGTGGTTGAATTACCATTTCAATTTAGATATTGATCAACTGCCAATAGAGCTAAGAAATATATATCAAGTAAAGCCTGGGGTTAGGTGCAAGAAAGTTGGTAACGGGTCCATCCAGCCTTCCAAAGTTCCGACACCAACATCATTCCAAGTGTGCGTGTCTGACTGACTGGCCTACTCGGCGATTCCGAGCAGTCACAAACCTCTTTAGCCAACAGTTCCGGCACAGATATAAGGTCACCCAGATGTTCTACCGTACGTAGCTATGGCTACAGCAAAAATTTGATGCTAGTAATTTCGCCGGCAATCGCTGGTGCGTTGGCAACCTGTTTTAACATCATATACCAGGCCATGGCACAAGGTCAATTATAATCAAGGGACCCAATGTTCCTCAGGTGGTTACAGTTATGGCTTCATCTACCAGGCCATGGCACAAGGTCAATATAATCAAGGGACACAATGTTCCTCAGGTGGTTACAGTTATGGCTTCATCTACCAAGCCATTGCACAAGGTCAAACTAATCAAGGGACCCAATGTTCCTCAGGTGGTTACAGTTACCTAGGTAACAATGATATAACAGCAAACAGTGCCTCCATCCCTTGACTGCCGGCAAAACTATAATTGCAGGCGGAGGACTTTCCCGTAGCTGCTTTACTATGGGAGTGGAACATCTGGGTAGCCGTTATAAGTTAATAGCCGACGGTTGTGGCGTCTGTCGTCTGTGGTTGCCCCCGGCTCCTGGCACGTTCCCCGTTCCCTCAGTCGGACAAGGTGGACATCATGTGGAACAAGCGCGGCACGGGCGTGCTGCTGATGGCCAGCGTCGAGGTGGACAAGACTGGCGCGTCGTACTACGGCAAGCAGACTCTGCACTACCTCAACACCAAGGGGGACACGTCCATGGTCGTGCTCAGCAAGGTACGGTCCAGCCCACGAGAAAAGATACCACTGCAAGGACCAGACTGCCCCCTTTTGTCCTACCAACTCTTCAAACTAAATTTAAATGGCAGGAAAGCAAATAGCATTTCGGTTACAAACAAGAAATGACAGCATGATTCTATTTCACATGGTACCTAACAACAAATATAAACAAATAAATAGTTGAGTGTCCCTCCTACTAGGTCTGCAATTACGGAACTCTGACTTTGCCGTTCTCGGTAACAAAGTTAAAAAATTAACATAGACAGCAATAGGGACTTTATCCATCGGAACCGATAACAGCATAATGTAAAAGTTACGTGAAAGGTAGGACTTATCTGTTCACAGTGTCCGAGGTATTTCACCAAGTAACCGACGTGCCTATTAAATTTCTTAGACTCATGTCTACTTTATCCTATCTTTAGCACTAGTTGCAAAAAAAACTACTTCAAACTGGGATTTGAATGCTAAATCAAAAGTCTCACTGTTTTCCCGACGTTTCGTAACATATGCTAGTAACTTCATCACCCTTGAAGGGTCAGTCGAGCTATCACCCTTGATAAAGTAACTAGCATATATAACGAAATGTCGGGAAACCAGTAAGACTTTTGTTTTCGCATTGAAATCCCAGTTTGAAGTAGTTTTTTTCAACCGACGTGCCTGACCACACGCGTGCACTTCCCAGGAGGGTCCGATCTACAGCGTGGCGTGGAGCCCGAAAGGCGCCGAGTTCTGCGCGGTCTACGGCTTCACGCCGGCCAAGGCGACGCTGTTCAACCTCAAGTGCGAGCCCGTGTTCGACTTCGGCACCGGCCCGCGCAACTGCATCCACTACAACCCGCACGGCAACAATATCCTTGACACACGCGGCGATTCCGATCGGAATCCAGACTCGCTCGGGGCTGGGACCGGCGACTTGTCATTCTGCAGTGTGATAATGCAACCCTGATTTATCAGTTCTTGGTTACAAAGTTACACAATTGACGTGGACATCAATAGGGATTTTATCTATCAGAACCGGTAACGTCATAGCGTTCAAGGTACAAAATCGCTAGGCTGGAATCGGATGCATGAATAATAATAGACCAGTGCCACAGGGACAGCACCAACGGTGCTGTCGGACGGTAGCCGGCCTGAGTGCCGGCACCGGGTCCACCCGCGGCACCCTTCCAGGCCAGGCTAGCTTCATCGTCAGCCTGTCATTCACCGGCAGCCAATAGACCAGTGTCACAGGGACAGCGCCAACACAGTGTGTCAAAGGGACATGGCTAAGCAGTGGCCGGCCCTTGGTGCTGTTGGACAATAGCAGGCCTTGGTGCTGGCACCGGGTCTAACCTCGGCTCCCTTTCAGCCCAGGCTAGCTTCATCGTATGATAAGCTTCCATTCACAGAAAGGTCAATTACCCAATATCGAAGTGATTTACATCAGGCGTTGACAAGCACAATGTATAATATGTGGCAGCTTTTGGCTATGTGGCTTCTCTAAGGCCAGACTGGCTTCTGAGCCAAACTTCTAATTGCTATAGAAACTTGCCCAAGAAATTGCTTGTATACTTTGCATAAAGTCTACCACTGGGCTGGATGGGATCCCCACTTATCTTCTAAAAGCAGCAGAACAAATATGTGAACCTCTAACTACAGACTGTTATCTAGAGCTCTCTATGACTCGGGGGCACTTTCCATCAAAACTGAAAATCGCAAAGGTTAAGGAACCTGAAACGCTTTCATTCGAAGCTGATGCTATAAAGCTGTGACCAGTGACCACCCCCGGTTGTTCCGATGAGTTGGTTCCTTGACTCCCGTGCACTTCTGCTGCTGGGCGGGTTCGGCAACCTAGGCGGGGCGGTGGAACTGTGGGACGTGGCCAATCGCCGCGTCCTCACCAAGATGGAGGCACCCGACTCGACTCTGCTGGCCTGGAGTCCTGACGGCGAGCACTTCATGGTGGCGACCACCGCGCCTCGGCTGCGCGTCGGCAACGGCTTCAAGATATTCCACTACAGGTGAGGCGTAACTGGCGGAGGAACGGATCTACTTTCCGTCGACAGTATTTTCGAGGCTCGGGCACAGTTCTGGTTGTACATTCTGTGAAGAGTTGATTCCACTACAGGATCTTTTAAAAAGGTCGCCATTGTGCGATCTAGATCCTCTTTCAGTGATCTTAGAACTGATCGCGATCGTTTTTTATATTATCTTTTAGTTTCATCGATGTCTTTCATGATTTTTTCAAAAAGATCAGTGGCAGTAAGTCTTTGAGGAAGCTGCAAATCCACTCCCCTTCTGAAGCTGGCGTCTCGTTTCTCGGCATCGGCTAATCCCCCTCGTCGCCGTTCCAGCGGGGCCTTGCTGTACGAGCGACCTTGGAACGCACAGGAGGAACTGTGGGAGGTGCAGTGGCAGTCCTCGGCCGACGGCAAGTTCCCGCACCCTAAGATCAGCTCTCGCGCCGTCGAGGGCATCCAGTCTTCGGCGCCAGTCGGTGAGTTGACGAGCGGTCGAGGCGGTAACGCCGGCGTGTGAATATCTTTGACTCGAGACGTATTTCACCAAAGTTTGCCTGAACCGGCGATTGAGGCCAATTTAGATGGTGCTTTGAAAATAACTGTTTTACTGACTTTTTGAAAAGTTTAATAAATAATTTTGAGACGGGTCACACAAAAAAAAATTTTATTTTTATTTAAATGCGGCTGTGATTCTAGTATAAATTATTAAAATGAATTATGAAGAGACCGTTCCTGTAACCGGTGGTCGTTTGCCCCGAACCTTCTAGAGCCAGCGAGCGGCGCCTAGCCGTATTGGCAACCCAAAGTACCGTCCGTCGATGCGGGTATTCTAGCCGCGACAACGTTTAGAAGGAGAGCTGAGCTTCACTCTAGAAGTTCCCCTGCTGTTAGAAGAGCCAAAGGTGTCGACATTTGCAGGCCGTCCCACTGTTCAGCCGAGGGGTTGAATGGTGTGGACATCGAATGGTTGTCACTGTGGTATCTCGAGTGTACAGTCCAATTCTTTCCATCTTAAGCTTGTTCGTTGAGCTGTGAACTCGGGCCGCTGCCTTTACCCCATACAGTGTACACTTTCCAGGCCACACCTTTGGTCGGATCACGACAAAACCTATACTTTCGGAATCCTCAAACTTATACTTTCAAGAGTTTTAAAATAACCCTGTTGAGGCGTTGATATCATCGGAATCCTCACACTTTGACAACCAATTGAATACCTACCTCAGAACCGGGAAATATCTCCAGGAAATCCAAGAAAAGTTTAATTCACTCTACCTCGACAACCATCAATCAACCTTAACGTTAAAGTACTGTAGCTGAGCGTGAACTAACGCCAGTCCTCGTGTTCGTGCGCGAGCAGCGTCGAAGCAGGCGTATCGGCCGCCCTCCGCCCGCGGCGGTCCCGACCCGCCCAAGGCGTTCCGACTCCACGACGACGACGAGTTGCCGAGCAACGCACAGATCGGCGAGCCCAGCAAGGCGGCGCTCAAGCAGCGCAAGAAGCGCGAGGCCAAGAAGGTACGGAGCGGCTGGAAGATGTGCTAGAGAATTTTTAGACTATGCTTCATTTCGCGTCGAGTAGGGGAGTGGACTTGCATCTTCCTCGGACAACCACTGTCGCTAGAAATGAGTTGAGACGCCCAAAACTGTCACAGGGCCTTTAGTCCGGCTCAAGACATGGCTTGTAAGTTTTGAAACTTCTAACTCGTGTCTATCAGCAGTGGGTCCTTAATGGAGATGCAAAATCACTTCCCTTCTTCATGTGAAATGAACTTTAGTAGTTATTGAAGTGATTTGACAGGTGATTGAATTAGTGTCATTAATAGCCTTACCTTTCCAACGATTAGGTGAAGAAGGAGGCCAACGGTGACGACCCCCCCGCAGTTTCGTCGACTGTCGAACTTCCACCCAAGCCGGAGATGACCGACGACCCCGAGCTCAACAAGAAGATCAAGAAGGTGCACCTGGTAAGCGGTTAACTCGGAGGCTGCATGTTGATTTGCATGCACTCTCTTGTTTTTACTTGTGAAATAATACTAGGGAGGGGAAGGAGTCAAGCACTAAAGAATATCTTGTCAGAAACAAAAAACTGTGATCACTTATGGCTAAATCCTTTTTCATGTGGAAGGTTTTGACATATTGATGGACCAAAGTGTTGAACAAAATGGTTCAAATTCATAGAAAACAGCTTTTTACCTAATGTGTTTATAGAGGTCCATTATTTTGTGGAAAACAAGTAAGTCGACGGTAGAGAAGATTTTAAACTTTGATTGCAAGGCCTTAAGCATGTAGATTCCAAATATTGAAAAAACTATTTGAAACTGGGATTTGAATGCTAGGTTTTTCCTGGTTCATGGGAACCAGTGAGACATATATTTTGCATTTAAATCCCAGTTTGAAATGGTTTTTTTCTTCAAAACTAGTGCTAAAGATAGAACATTGACATGAGTCTAAGAAATTTAAGATTCCAATCATGTTTTGATATTCTTCATCGGACAAAAGGTGTAGGCGCTTTGCATGAGATAAATATTTCGCTGGCATCTTTTCGGTCGTGATAACCGAAAACTTGCATTCAACGAACGGCCCCAGCCCAGGTCCGCGTCTAATCACCACTGTGTTCCGCGACCACAGAAACTGGTGGAGATCGCGCGACTGAAGGACGCGCAGGCGAGCGGCAAGAAGCTGGAGCTGAACCAGCTGGAGAAGATCAAGAAGGAGGCCGAGCTGACGAAGGAGATGAGCCAGCTAATCTTGTGATGCGTGCCCGGCCCCCGCCCACCGCTTGCCGCACTCTATTACTACCTTCGGGGCTCGCCGATCTCCGAGGCTTGGTTTCGAGGCGTTTGGCGTTGATTTCAAATTTACGGCTTTGATTTTCAAAGTTATAACATTGATTTCAAAGTTATAACATTGATTTCAAAGTTATGGCTTTGATTTTCAAAGTTATAACATTGATTTCAAAGTTACGGCTTTGATTTTCAAAGTTATAACATTGATTTCAAAGTTACGGCTTTGATTTGTATGTTATAACGTAGATTTCAAAGTCATGGCCTTGATTTTCGAGGTTATAACGTAGATTTCAAAGTTACGGTTTTGATTTTCAGGGTTATAAGTACGTTGATTTCAAGGTGTGTGCCGTGAATATTGAGGATGTTGCTTAGTTTTCAAGGTGTTTGTACTTGATTTTTAGGTGTCTTCGATTTTCAACGTGTCTTGATTTCAAAGTTATGTTCGATTTTGATGTTTTTGTCCTTGATTTGAAAGTTGATCATTTGATTTCGAGGCTGGGACTTTAATTTTGACTTGTGCCACTTAATTTCAAGAATGTGGCTTCGGTTTAACAGGCGTTTGCCTTTAAAGTACCGCGGTCGTGTTACTCTGGTTTCGAGGTGTGTTCTTTGAGACTGTGCCTCCCTTGTTAACTGTCAGCAGGTCAAATGGCTACAACTTTTTGCTCAGATCGTCGCTGACGTACATCCAGTCATTACCGTGCAATTCGTGCGACTTTCGGTGGATGTTTCGACGTCGGTAATGACGCGATTCTAGTGCGGATCCGTAGTGCGAATGTAACGTAGTTTATTGTTTCCGATGCGAATTGTGAATGCTGCTTACTTGATGACGTTTCAAATCGGCGGTTGAAATATTTTTTATTTCTGACGTGTTTGAATGTTTTTAAAGCTGTTGTTTGTATACTAATTTTCCGTGTTCCTGGGTCTTGATTCTGTAGCGTTGATTCTGCGAGACGAAAGGCGAACGAATCGAGATTTGTGAATGTCTTTGCAGAACTTTTTTTTCTGGTGAGAAAAGTTTGAGAAAAAGTACATAAAGCCCAATTCACAAGAATATCGTGCATTCTCATGGCCTCATGGTAATTGCTGTTATTCGGGGGACATTTTCCTGAGCCGTACTGTATCTAGTACTTATAGAACGTAGAGTAAACCCTGGGTTTACTTCATCGAATCCCGCCGCAAACAATTTGCGGCTATTTTGTAAATGGGCACTGAGGTTTATGAATGTTGAATGGCGCGGTTTAACTCATTCGTAAGCATAAATATTTATCTATGTACCTATGGTTAGGCAGGATAGAGTGGTTAGCTTCTATTTTTGCAAAAAATTGGCTATTACTTTTATTTTCTGTGACTTTATTAGGGGGAAGTTTTCTTTTTTCTTCTAGCAAGTATTGCCCTTGGTGTATACCTTATTGCCCGTGGTGTTTGTACGTTGGGCTTCCGAGTTGTTCAAACTTGCATGGTTTCGATCCATTGGTTCATTTTATCGAATCGAGTATTTGATATCTCGATTGATAATCTCCTGTAGGTACCTCGGTTATTTTTTGTCAAAATATAAAGTGTAGGTAAATACAAAGGTGGTTATGCATTAAAGTCGCATTACCTAGCGCAATTGCTACTGCTGGATGGATCTATGAAATCGATATCAAACAAAAAACTATAATATGCTCTCAATCGTACCTTTCAATTGCCTTGTCTAATTTTCCAGCAATAAAGATTTTTTTAGTACGAATTACACGTATTTTTCCCCCGTATTGGTTGGTAGACAGATGGCTCCTTGTGCAGGCCTTTTTCAAGACGAACAAGATGACGATGGGATACATGGCCGCTGCATGTTGCGCCATCAAATTTCTTCAAACATCTTCAAACATTAATACAAAGGAAGTGAAACTCAAGTATCTGTATTCTCCTCTTTGTTTTCCTGTTTAATTTTTTCCTTTTCTCCCATTAAAAATGCAAGTAGCCACTTTATATGCACTGCATTTACTGAGCTCTTTTATAAAAAGCGGAGCAGCGCACGCTCAAACTTAACGAACGATTGTGTCTTTCCTACAGGTGGATCAGGATCAGCAAAGATCGATCCAGCTAGAATCTCTCCGATTATGCGAATCATCACCTGTTGTCCTGAATGATTATTATTAATTATTTATTGTAACAGGTCATAGAACCCACAAGTACACTATAATATCTTAGAAGTACACATAAAACATCAGACAATAAAATTTCAAATATTTTATAATAAAATCACATCCTAAATCACAGCCTTGAGCCGTTCGTAAACATCTTTCTTAAAAACATTTTGTGAAACATTAAAAATATCAATGTGGGCATTTACCATGTTGTTAAAATAAGACTGTGCCCTGTTAAAAAAAAGAATATTTAGAAACATTTAACCTATAGGAAGGGGCAAATAAGTCTTTTTTCCTTGTGCCCCTAGACGGGACATGAAAATGTACGTGAGAAATAAGGTTGTCGCTACTTGGACTGCGTAGAATTTTGTACAGAAATATCATGTCATGAATATTACGCCTCGTGTACAATGTTGTGAGGTCTAGTTCTTTACACCAGTCAACATAGTCCCTTCTGTGGTATGCAACATTATTTTTAAGACAAACGAGTTTGATAAATCGGGTTTGCACACTCTCCACATACTCCTTATTTGCTCTGTGTAGATCATTGGGGTTCCAGATGACCGTAGCATAGTCCACGTGTGGCCGGACAAGCGACACATACAATCGTCTAACAGTTCTCATGATGTTTCTACGCAACCCTGCTAATCAAGTGCAATGCCTTTAGCTGGCAGTATCTGGATAAGTGTTAATTTATTATCTTCATGGGTAAATTATACATCTGCCAACTTTGCGCTCCCCTCCAAATTGTTATTTATCACTCCATTATCTGTTTTTTGCTGTAGTTGTGGCTATGGCTGGCTACCTAGTGCTGTGGCTACTGGCCACCTTGTTGGTTAGATTAATAGATAATAGATTAATAATATTAATAGGTATTTGAAAGCATAAAATAGTGATTCCACTATTGGTCAGCTATGCCGACCTACATAATTTATTGTCACTGTTACATAATAGGTTGTGGAGGCTTGTGTTTGTTTTCATACTGTCAATGCTCACAATGAATTATTCTGAACCTAATCCATATTTTAGTAAGTCACACTTTATGACTTCGATCAACACCATTTCAATCTCTCAAAGTGGCTTATATATTTTGTCGATATAACAAACCAAGCTTTTAGGTTTATAAGGAGCTGGAAACACATGCATCTGCTGCAATAAATATTCCTGTCAGTGACTTTCCTGAAAAGGCATCAAGAAAAGATCAGCAATGGAGTCGAGCCAAGAATTTTTCGAAGCAAAATTCATGGCTGCTTTAGCTCCTATGTTTTACATTTGTCGATTTTTCGGTCTTGCTCCTTTCGACCAAAGATTTAAAATGCAGAAACTTTGGTGCATTTACAGCGCTTTTATTGCCGCTACTGCCGCGTTCGCGTTTGTCAACAAACTGCAGCGGCTGGGTAACAACAAGGTTACAATGCGTTCTCAAGATCTATCAACGAGCATCGTTCTTTCAGTGGTAACGAATACCGCTATCGGAGCTATGGTTTTATCTTCTTTTGTAAAGAAAACTGACTATGCAAATATTATATCAAAAATTTGTGAGCTTGATATAATTTTTGGTCGCGATCCACAAACTTACAACCATGTTTTCCAGTTTTTGTGCAAGGAAATATGTATGTTTTCGTTATTTCTCATTGCGATGACGATTTGCGATTACATGTACACCTACATCAGTAATTTGCAGTGGTGGGTCCAAATTTCACATGCCGTTTACATGGTAACTTTGGCTGCACCACTCATATTTTTGAATCTAGTTTACCTTTTAAAGACCAGGTTCATGGGCATAAACAACTTACTGGGAAGTTTAGGTCGATCTACTCTGATAAGTAACGATCCTCAACTGTGCCATGATAATTTATTAGTAGAATTCCACCATTCCGAATTCCTGTCAATGAATCGGAATGATAACAAAGTAACTTTCTTACCTAGAGCATCAAATCAAATGTCGCAAGAAAAGCAGGTGGAACTGATAAATAATTTACGAAAAATACATTTCAAACTTTATAATATAGTTACGTTGAGCAATCATGCATTCGGACTACGCAACTTGATCTTACTTTTATCCTATCTTGTAACCATTGCTATCGGCACTTATCTACTCATGGAAGAAAATCTTGAAAATATCGTCAACACCAGCAACGTTCATCACTGGACGTCGGACATAATCTGGCTGACTTTGATTTGCCTGATCTTGGTCCTCATGTCGATACTGTGCGATTCGACGGCGGAAGAAGCAAATCTCGCCGCAGTTTTAGTGCGACATCATTTGCTGTTTAAGAAGGGTCTCGGAAATGCAGTGTTACAGGAGTTGTGGGAATTCGCGCACCAACTCTCAGGATACCGCATAGCTTTCACTGCTGCAGGAGTATTCGAAATCAACAATACACTGTTACTTAGTGTTACCGCCACTGTCGCTAGCTACATCGTAGTTTTGCTTAGTGTTAAGTAGGAGTTGAAAAGGAATATGAAACAGAAATGTGAAGAACAGCTTTTATATTGGTATCGAGAGCGAGGATAATGAGTAAATATTATTTTAAAGGAACACCTCTGGACTGGAAAATCCGTCCAGTAGAATTTCGGCTATGTGCTCAGAAAGGTTAGACTGAAAAGAGCTATAGGCAGGCCAGGTACCGACCACGTGGATGAGCACATGGAGGCAGGGGATGCAATCTTGTTTTTATAAACCAGTTTTATTTTCAGTGCCTGCCTCGCAAAACTTGCAAATTTGTTCTCCGGCAAGTTTTGTATCAGATTCCACACACCCCACTGGCATACAAACCTAATTTTTTAGTTAGAACAGAAAAAAAAAATCTTCTCGAATCCTCATTTTGAAAGGAATACTTCCATGTCACCACTTTTTTAATATTAAAGAAAACACATGTTTCCATATCTCGATTTCATTTTATTTATATTAATTGCTTCCGTTATTTCGATATCAATTGGTTAATGTTTATTACTGTACCCTACATTTCGGGTCTGAGATAATGTGAGATAACAAAACAATTATGGAATTTAAACTAATTCACATTGCGAATTTCAACTTTTTTGCAAGTACCGAAAAAGTGATGGCATAGGTACATGTGTTTTTCGTACAGAGCAGACGAAGGAAACTTTTTGAATTTTCTTCCATCTTAAAAATTAAGTATTTTAGGCCATTGGATTTTTGTCTGATCTAGTCGCATAACTCCACACTGCACCGATTTATCAGCTTGGGTTGATTCTCATTTCACGGAGTGAGGCAGCTGCTGTTAAGAAAACTGGTTTTTATAAACGAGATTTCAATCCCCTAAGCATGACATCCAGTTCATCTATGTGTTCACCCACGAGGTCGGTACCTGGCGTGCCTATGCTCTTTTCAGACAAACCTTTCTGAGCACATGGCCAAAATTCTACTAGGTGGATTTCCAAGTCCAGAGGTGTACCTACCTTTTGTTGTTAATAAATATATTTTGCTAAATAAAACTCGTTTGTTGTAAGGTGACTTGCTTTGGACAACAAACAAAGAATGCTCAGGATGTGAGTAGGTGGCCTGGCCAGCTGCCCCTCCAACCATCTAGGATGCCCTCTCAGACTGAGATGTTTGCTCTGAACTTTCTGTCGGTGACAATGTACCTTTCCTAACTTTTTCTTCATCTTATAACAAAGCGCACATTTCAATCCCGTGTTAGACCACAGTATCATCGGGTTAAACTTGTATAGGTTTAGCCCATTAACTCGAGGACGAAATGCCTTTAAATTTTTTCTTTGGCACAGCCAGAGATTGTATTTAGTAGTAAAATCGAATTTAAACTTGTACCAAAACAGGTACGTAGGTAATAGAAGACCTATATGAATGACGGGCAAGGATGGACAAGCTAGGTACATCTTCTTGGCTGTCCATCGTCCCTGAGAAAGTATAATGATTTGTCGAGATTTATATTTCTCACAAATTATCGGAAGCCTAAACAAATAGCGCTTCGGAGAGGGTTTTATCACTGTCAGTTATAATCTGGCCTATATTGACTCGTATGTAGTTGTATCTATCCTGTCGCGTTCTGTTACCGAAGAAACTTTTGGCATTTGTGAGATTTACTGCAATAGGCAGTTGCGGCAAGGAACTTGAACGAAAAAAAAAGCTGTGGAAAGTCTTCAAGTGACAGATGATTAATAATTGTAACATTGTTTTAGTGTGACAACATTAAATAATTGCTAAAAATGTTTTAAATGAATGAAGTCATTTCACTTATATTTATTATCTATCTCTATTCTAGTCAAGCAACATACTTGTTGCTGGATTACTATTTTGTATTTTCCCTCAAAAAACGAGAAGTGATTCCATTGGCCACATATGATATTTAGCCTCGACTGAGCTCCCACAATTCAAAGCGACACTTTTGATCAACATCGCTCCATGTTTATTTTTAGATCCAATTAATGTGACATATTAGATCAAGTTTTTCTTTCTAAATTCGCTCTTATCAAGTGTATAGTGTGAAGTAGCCTAATTGTTATGTAAGTAAACATTCATTGGTCCATCCCTACTGGATGGCAAGCTGTGAACTTGTTTCACTGTCTTCGACACAATGGACAGTATTGAAGGCCACTCTGAAATATAACCTTATTTCACAATGAAAATGATTAATAGGTAGTGTTCATGTGACTAATTACATTGCTAATCTGTTGGTGGAAACAGGTTTCCTTAATGTATTTGTGATAGGGCGGCATTATGTTGATTATTAAATTGGTCTGGTGCAGGGAACAAGAAGCAACAATTTTCTTATGGCATGCAACAATATGACATCTGCTCCTCAATGATTCTTGTCAGACAGACGAGAACCAACTAGAGCCAACCTTCAATTCGCTGATAATGATATTTCCTTAGCTAAGTTCAAAGGTATTTAGCTGGACAAGAGGTCATTCATGTTATGCTATTTATGAAATATGCAATACTTTCTATGCTTGTTAGATTTTGACATATGCAGCTGTCAAATTACTTTACGATATGCCTTATGACAAGGAAATGCTTTTCTTTTTGAGACTACACACTATCCGAAAATATTTCACCAAGTCTTTAGTCTTTAGTCTGGGCAGTGTTTGTCACATGGTCACAGTAAAAAATCACACCAATGACAAACCCAGATAGGTACCTATATATATACATTATTCTTGAACTAAACACAAATCAGGTTTTAGAATTGAAGGGCACGGATATAATACCCAAGTAAAAGGAATGTCACAGTCACAGCTCACAGTCATGGTTGGTAGAAACATTATTGTTATTGTTTGTGAAAAACTACAAGGCATAATTGCATGACCAAAGCTAGCAGTGATAAGCAAGGAATTTGAACTTTGGAAAAAACACCTGCTTTCCCACAATGCTAAACAAGTACTACCTACCTAGGTACCTACCTAGTACCTACCTAGTACCTACCTACTAGGTTTAAACATGGGATCCAGATAACAAATGTAATGGGAGCAGTGTTTATTTAATTTTTAATTTCTGTAGTTTTTAGGTAGGTACCTACATTTACAGTAGGTACCTACGTACACACTCTTAACTCTACTGAGCAAATATAACAAGCCTCTAAGCAAGTAATAAGTCAAATGCTGATAATCAATGTTGGCACAGTTATAATCTTACTGAGGTGTTGTGCAGGTTTATGACCTAGGAGAGTAAATACTAGACTTGTGTTACATTACTAACATTAGTTAGTGATCACTGATCAGTGTGTGCAAGTGCCAGAGCTTGACTAGGTCGTGCTTTTAGTTTTACTTATGGGCTGACTTTGTAAGAAAGGGCCTATTATTCCTCTTGATCTGTTTGTGTTAAGGTTGGTAAACAAACAATCCCTATAAAGTGGCATGTACCACCTGAGTGGCTAGAGTTTGCGATTGGTAAGAGAATTGACACCATGACCATAATGCAGCCTACTTGACATTTTGTATTGAAAGTAAGTCATTTTGTTGCACTTGAAGCTAATCTCAATAACACTAGAGGCTAGACTGCATTGTACCCATATACAGCCAGCAGCCTACTGAACCTGCTGTTGTAATGCTATTGTTTGATTAATTACCACATGAATGAATAATGATGTTAGCTTGGTAGGTAAGTTACCTTTGGTATACTACCACCAAGATCCTGTCTTTTAACACCTTAAAATACAAAAAAACTATGAAAGGGAAGAAGATATCTAGATCTATACTATACTATACTATACTATACTATACCTATATCATAGAGGTAGTACCTACAAATTATATTGTACACCTATTAAGTAAGAAGAAGGGCTAATTTTGTACATGTGCACATTTGTAAAAACTACAATATCTTTCAATGAGTCTACTGACTGATTGCACACGTTTGTAAGTTGTAACATAGAATCCTAACCGCAAACCGTTCCGACCGTGCAGACCTCGCCAGATCCAGTGCCACCACCGTGTCATGTCAAACGTCCGAGCCTACGCCCCGCAAACCGTCAGCGCCTGCTAGCCGCGCCATGTGGCTTTTGTTGGCCGCGGCTTTTGCGCTGGGCGCGTTCCGCCTGGCGCACGCCGACATCATCACGTTTGCGTTGGAATCGCCCAACGACCAGGTGGACGAGTTCCGAGACCTGGCGGCACATTTCGGCCCTTCTCTGCCTATTGATGGCTTCAAGGTACTTTTCGTTTTAACTCGAGCACAGTTTCGCTTACACGGACTTACACTGCTATTTTAATTTATTTTATCTCATCATCAACACCATGTTGCACAGACAAGCCAAATCTAAACCTGATCTATGTTTGGTACATGTCATTTTTTAACTTCAAATTTAAAAACTCTTTGTTTTAATAAAAAGCATTTTATTGTCCCACTAAGCATTTTAATGGGGCAGTACAAAAAGCTAGGTAGATTATATGACACTCAAAAAGTCATGGGAGATGAAAATGAGCTCATTTTAACATACAGTCGGCCAACTTGAGAAGAACAATATTATCAGTTATCTCTAACAAGTTGTTTGGGCATTGGTCAACAGATTCTTAATTCAACTCTGCTAATTTTCCTTTTGCAATGTCAGTCCCGTAATCAGCACCTATTAAACCGTATAAAGTGTGCTTCTCGGGTTGTACCCGACCAAGTATGGTTAGCCTGCCGCTGGTATGGCGACGCAAACTTCGTTAGTCATGGGAGACGGAAATGTACCTACAGCGATCAAAACAGCGTAATCAAAGTAGTGTCGGCATCCCTCGTTCGTTTTCTCATCTTCTTAAATTGTATGTGAAGTGAATGTCTGAACACAATTATGGGGCTTATCCCCCTCAATATTTCATGAAACTGCCCAATTTTAGCATAAATACACATAATGCTAGAACCACAGAAAGAAGGGTTACGCAGACATTCTACTTTACCTATCTACGGCTGCCACATAAATTTTATGCTAGTAGTTTCGCCGGCAATCGCTGGGGTGCTTGGCAACCTGTTTTAACATCATCTACCAGGCCATGGCACAAGGTCAATTATAATCAAGGGACACAATGTTCCACGGGTGGTTACAGTTATGCCTTGGTTACTGGTGCCATGTAATCAACAGTGGCTCCATTCCTTGACTGCCGACAAAACTATTAATGCAGGCCGAGGGCTTTTGCGTAGCTGCTTTAGTACGGGAGTGGAACATCTGGGTTACCTTTCATCTGCGCTAGAACTGCATGCTCTTCCTGTGGCTCGACGTTTAGTTCCCAGCACGACCAGTCAGGTGAACGCAGCCAGCAGTTCTTGAGTGAAGTCAACAACTTGATGTCTCCCAATACCACGGACGCCTTGTCGCCTCCACAGGGCCTAGTGGTGGAGGCTCAGCCCGCCAACGCGTGCTCCCCGATCGCGCCACCACCTGTGCAAGAAGGCTTCCCCGCGCGGTGGATCGCGCTCATCAGGCGCTTCGACTGCAACTTCGAGGAGAAGATACGGTTTGCGCAAGCGGCAAACTTCAGTGCGGCCATCGTGTACAATGTCAACTCGACAGACCTTGGTATGTCACGCTCTCGCTGATCCTCGAGGCTTTTAGTGAACAGCAGGCGGATAGGGCTGGAAGGGAGCCGAGGGTGGACACGGTGCCGGCACTAAGGCCTGCTACCGTCCAACGGCACCAAGGGCCGGCCAACGCTTAGCCTTGTCCCTTTGACACACTGCGTTGGCGCTGTCCCTGTGGCACTGGTCTATTGGCTGTCGGTGAACGACAGGCTGACGAATAGGCTATCTGGATCTGTAAAGGAACCAAGGGATTGATGTAATATCTAGTGAACTTCCACGAGATCTTGATCCAAGATCTTGTTGATGAATACTTAAATGCTAAAATAGGAAAACCTTTGGAGAAATGTTTTGCTACATTAGATAGTGGAGCAAGACCTAGATCTAAACCTTTCGCACTAGGAATATAAATTATACGCAACCCTTATTTTGCCGTTCGCAGATGCAAAGACCAAAATTAAGATTGTCAATAATCTGGGGATTATATCACCAAAGCCGATATCGGTTAAGGCGGTAAAGGCGCACACTACATAATCGCTACGCTGGCCTTGAATCCTCGTGACGTTTGACGTCTCTCGCCCTCAGAGCCAATGTCGGCCAAGAACCCGGCGGGCATCCACATCGTGGCGGTGTTTGTCGGCGAGTACTCGGGCCTCACGATCCGCGACAACTTCCTCTACTCGGACGGCTACTTCGTGGTCATCAACGACGACTTCCCCTTCGACATCAACACGCATCTGCTGCTGCCGTTCTCCATCGTCGTCGGCATCTGCTTCATCATCATGCTCGGCTTCATGGTGAGTGGCTCTCGTGACACGATGTTTGTGATTTCACGGCTTTGGCTTTTTTGTCAGAGGTTTGCTGTCGTCCTACAATAAATTGGATGACTGACACTTTGGCTGAGATCACTTCACTTTATTCATGGAGATATTTTCAGAGCTGCTCGTAGATTCAGCCTGTAGGTGTTAATGTTACTTTGGTTTAATTGAGGTGTTGAGCTCCGAAGTAACCATACAAGTTTCATTTTTCATATTTCCCGTATATTTGACCTTGAACATGTTATTCGAAAATATCCCATAAACTGTTAAATAACCTTACTCTATAATTACATGCAAAGGTTTGTAGAGTAATATTCGTTGTAGATAGATTTGTAAATTGTACCTATAGAGTTGTAAGTTGCAGCAAATTTTATAACTCGTTTTCTGCAATGACTCGTTTCACAGATAATGCCGTTCAGAAACTCGTTTCAAAATCCTTTGCTACGTAAGCGATGTCTTGATCCTATAACCAACCACAAGAAAATCCACCCCATCCAGTCGAATTCTAAATAGATGACAAAAATGCCGTAGATAGTTCGTGGTCCAATCATGAGCCATGGGCGTGTTTGATAATCCAATTTGTTATCTCCGTGAGCAATCTGTCCTCCAGATCGCATTTGATAAATCGACGGATCGCGTTCTGCCGCGTTTGATAATTCAGAGCAGATCGATCCGAGCGCGCTCGAAGCTCTCGGCCGAAATCCCCGGAGATACAGATCGATCTGCCGTATCTGTGCGATATCGTTTGAAAAATGGCGGAGAGTTAGCTTGATCATTGCTGTGAGTGTGGCTTTACTTCCGTGAAATGACCAATTCTCATGCAATTATCATCGGCAAACTTTAATCATATTGACTTCCCAGATATCTGTGTTTGGTGGTACGATAAATGAATCGCGCTTCATAACCTCTATTTACGTTTGATATTGATCTGGGAGAGCATGCTCGCTGAACAATCTGTCACGTGACGGATTGGAATCGAGATATATCTGGGTATTTGTCTGGATATTATTAATCGGAGCTTTGTGCCCCGTCTGCGCAGGTGGTGAAGTGCATCCAGGATCGTCGGCGTTCGCGGCGCCACCGCCTGCCGTCGTCTTCGCTGCGCAAGATCCCCACATCGAAGTTCGCCAAGGGCGACCCGTACGAGACGTGCGCCATCTGTCTCGAGGACTACGTCGAGGGCGACAAGCTGCGGGTACTGCCCTGCGCTCACGGTGAGAATTTCAGGGAGCCGAGAGTGGATCGGTGCCGGCCCTAAGGCCTGCTACCGTCCAACAGCACCAGGGGCCGGCCACCGCTTAGCCTTGTCCCTTTGACACACTGTGTTGGCGCTGTCCATGTGACACTGGTCTATTGGCTGTCGGTGAATGACAGGCTGATGATGAAGCTAGCCTGGCCTGGAAGGGAGCCGAGGGTGGACCCGGTGCCGGCACTAAGGCCTGCTACCGTACCGAACGTTGAATGCAAGTTATCCCTCATTACTTATTAGCTATCCGACGTCCGCCGAACGTTCGAGATAACGGTTGTTTGTGCTCCTTGGGAAGGTGAACACCTTGTTAACCCTTGTATCTGTGACCTTGCCGTGTAGCGTACCACACCAAGTGCATCGACCCGTGGCTGACGCGCAACCGCCGCGTGTGTCCCGTGTGCAAGCGCAAGGTGTTCGCGGCGGACGAGCGCGCCTCGGAGACGGACACGGACTCGGACGCAGACGACACCGCGCCGCTCGTGCGGTCCGGCGGCAATCGCACGCAGGGCGGCACCTTCCAGGCACAGGCGGTGAGTGGCCGGGCAGGCGGTGAGTGGCCGGGCAGGCGGTGAGTGGCTGGGCAGGCGGTGAGTGGCCGGGCAGGAGGCGACGGCCGTTCTTCGGCGTTGAACTACTTCGTGGAGGACCGTGCTAGGGCGCAGTTTGGGGACACGGGTCATGTCTTTTGACGTGATTTCTGACACAGTTTTTGTTACGGTTTTTAGTTAAGGCCGTTCATTGACTACGTATATCACGCAGGATGAATCGCATTAGTTGAGCCGATCTTGCTTGAATTCGCTTTAGATCGCTTTGCCTCCAACTCAGTTTGTGAAGCGATTTGGAGGATTTGGAATCGCAACACTTTTTGTGATTGACGGCGCGCAACTACAGACTGGACTTGAAATTCTTGATCTTTGCCCGCCATATTGTTTCTAGCTTTTTGAGCTGAAACGTCTTCGGGGTTATGTAGGCAGAATTTTGATCACAGGTTTCTGCAGCATCGTTAAAAACTAATGAAATATGTGATGAAGGATTGTTATGGTAATTCTTAAATAAATTGAGATAAAAATATTGGCTATCCTTCCAAAAAAACTGGAAATTTTAGGAAAGATATGGTGCGTCCGAGATCATCGCAACTTGCTGTCAGCAGGGACAGCTGTCGCTCGTCGGCCATGTTTATTAATACGATTTGCAGCGCGGTATGATAATATACTGGAGACTAAAATGCGAATTAATTTCTATTCGGCTTAACTAATCCGCATTTCTCTGCGTCATATAGGTACGTAGTCATTGATGGTTGTTGAGATGAATTAAGAATAAATTTTCTTTGATTTTGAGGGTATTTAGTGGTTCTGAGGTAGGTTCACATTTGGTTGTCAAAAGTGTGAGGATTCCGTAGATATTCGTTTCGTTGCGATTGTATGACAATTGTGGCCTGGAAAGTTTGTTTGGCAAGAGGTAAATTCTTAGCTGGAATTGACCCTTAAGTACATCTTTCAATGAAATGGCTCAACAAGGTTATTTTTAAACTCTTGGAAGAAATTGACGGGCGAAATCTTCTGAAATGTAAAGGATATCATTTTGTCGCCCAAGTGTAAAGATTGGGAAATATAGGTACGATGTAAAGGCAGCGATCCGTGCAAAGGAAAGTGCATACCATACAAGGTAAAGGCAGCGCCCAAGTTCACAGCTCAACGAACAGGCCTAAAGCCTAATCCTCTTGCCACCAGATGGTGTAGCCTTTAGGCCTTGGTGCCTGTAGGGTGACTTTTGGGGGTAGATACCAGGTAGTGTATTGAAGCTATCACTATGCTGATCGCTGATTCGGACGTTCGCTAATTCCAGGAGAACCCGTTTGTGGTGGCTTCACGCGAATTGGGCTCGAGCTCGTCTTCCTCTTCGTCGCTGTCCTCGGTGGGGGGCGGCCCGGGCGGCGGGGCAGGGGCCGGGGCAGGGGGCGGGGCTCCGCGGAGGACGTCCCTCGCCGGGCCGAGCTCGGCCCACATAGACGTCCAAGTCGTCGACAGCGAGCACTCCATCAACAGGTGAGACTCGACAGTTTGCAGATGTTTGCCTGCTTTTTACTGGTAGTAGTACTACTAACTTAATGCCCCGTATTAGCATGTTTTTCAACACCTGAACTCCATTTCACGTTGAGAAGGAGGGTATATAACTGCTTATAATATAGCCTTTCGTCATGCTCAAGGCATGGCCCAAAACGCTCTGAGAGGCCGATAAAGAGACGGATTCGCTGCACACACTGCGCTTTGGAGCCCTTAGGGCTGGGCCCGTCGGAGCCCGAAACGCTCTGAGAGGCCGAGAACGAAACGGATTTGCAGTACACACTGCGCTTTGGAGCCCTCAGGGCTGGGCACCTCGGAGCCTGAAACACTCTCGAGAGGCCGAGAACGAGACGGATTCGCAATACACACTGCGTGATAGAATCCGACGGGCTCGAAAGCTTAGTGTGTATTGGCACTCAGACTTGTGCCGAGTGCCTGGTACCAAAGCCGCCGCCCGATTGCAGCTGCCCCGAGCAATACCTGACGAGACGTCGCCTTGACGACGCTGTCGCCGTGGACGAGATGGCCGTGGACGCCGGTCAGCCGATTAACCCCATCGTCACGGTTACCAACGGTGCGGAGCGGTCGGCGCAGCAGCGCAGGCAGGACCTGGTCGTCTAGCACAGGTCAGTCACCTTGCTTGCCAAGTTCTTCGACTTTCATTCTCAAGTTTAAGAAACTTTAATTGCTTACACTTAAACCACAGATCGACATACCCAGATTGTTAATAACAATTAGGGATGTGAAACGATTATTCTTTTCAAATCGATTATTGAATCAAAATGAAAACTGATAATCGATTAATAATCGGTTATTAAGTGCTTAATCGATTAATAAATTTTTTCGATTTTTTCGATTTTTTCCAAAAAAACTGTGGAATTGAGGCAGGATATGATGTTTTCTGTAAATTGGAGGTATTTTCACTTTCAGGTTCACATTTTCTCTGTAATAAATATCTAAAACGGCGCTTTTTGAATTTTTCTGAAAAGACGCACACTCTCAAATTTGAGGTTAGAGTCACGAGAATGATTTCCTCCATTGCTACAAAGCTTCAGATAAGCCAGCGCTACACAGCGGTGTGGGATTTTGTGTAACTAAAATTCAAAAAAAGTGCGCCTTCAGCAAATATTCGCATTTCTGACATTTTTGTTGGAATTTCGATGTTTTCGATTATTTTAAAGACATCGATAAATCGTTTTTTTCTCATAATCGATTAATTGAATCGATTAATCGTAATCGATTGACACCTCTAATAGCAATGTTGTCAGCGCTACACGATATCGTTCGGTGCGGGGAGCCCCTCAATAATTACCGTAGTCCCCTCACCCACAAGCTAAAGTAAGTCAGAAAGCGATTGGGTGATGGGGCACCTACTGTTCCAAATGCTAGTTAACTCGCTCTACTCAAGCGCCCTCCAGCCACGGCTTTCTCATCTACTAGCTTCTATGTATTTGCTGTAGCCTTAGCTCCCATATGATGATATATCTGGGTACGTCAATCTGTGCCTTCTCTCTTGTCACTGCTAGCGCCCTCCAGCCATCGCTTTCTCATCTACTAGCTTCCATGTCTTTTCCGTAGCCTTAGCTCCCATATGATAATATATCTGGGGACGTCTATCTGTGCTTAAACTTACCTACAATAAAGAAACTCAAATTACAAAAATTGTATAATTTTCATTTTACAGACGGGAATGCTTCCTTCGCAAGCGAACACATTCCTGGACTCCGGAAGATTGTGACCGGGTGCTGCATCGACCGTTGGCGGGCCAGATTTCTCCGCCTCTTCCCTCCACTTCACCACCGTTCGGTCTAAGAGGAACCAACCGTTCGTCGTATTTCAGATTAAACGTGGGATAGGGCGACTTTGGAAAGACTCGCATTCATTTTATACATTGTGAGCGTTACGTCAGCTTTTATTTTGGTTTTTCAATTTGTTTTTAAAATGCTACCCGTCTAAACTGAATGGAGCGATAAATATCGTAGGAGGGTTGTCAGTAGATTTGTCCAACGGATTCCAGGGGTTATATCAGGGCTCACTAACAGAAGAACTGCTTTTGCCAAGTGTTTCCGTCGTTTTACATTACACACTAATTTGAGGGTCGTGCCACTTTGCCCAGTTGATCTGAATGTTGAAACGCCCCGGCAATACTCCTAGCACATTGCTTTCGTAGTTTGAAATACACGTGGACAGTATTTTCCTTGTCATAATGATGAATAAGAGTGGTCAACACCAGCGTTGCTGTTATGGGCTATTGCTTTATATTGCAAGAAAACAGATGAGAATCTGAGAATCAGAGAGAATCTGCCACAGTGAGGCCCGCCATCCGAAGCTGCAAGGCAAAAGGCATGCGTAAGTTATTAATATTTCTGCAGCGGAGAGTATATTCTCTGTTGGGACAGAGTGTAGATGTTGCATGCTCTACGTTCAAATGCAATCAGTATGCTTTATGATGATGGGCTAGTGTGATGCTAGATGATGGGCTAGTGTGGGTCTGTTCCGGGCCAGGTTTGGCAGCTGCCAGTCAATTGCTTTACGTCTTACCAACTGTCAGAGTGCTCAAGTTACCAGCCAGGAAAATCCTCACTGCTACGTATTATAACGTATAGCATTTTTAACGTGAAGAAGGAAAGTATTGTTCTGTAGACTTGCGCTGTCAATCATTTGATGCTCAGACCATTCAACCCTTTTGCGGAACAATGGGACGGCCTGCGAATGTTGACACCTTTGGCTCTTCTAACAGCAGGGGAACCTCTTTGAGAGTGAAACACAGTCTAACACAGTATTTTTCCCTTCTAAACGGGAAAAAACCACAGTGGCACTGTTGAAGCTTACACAGATAGTTCAGCACGTTGAACAAAGGCTAGTCAAGAAACATCTATAGACATGTGGTTAATGAATACAACTCATTCTAAGTCGTGGGAGAGAGAACGGTATTATGGTGATGGGCAGAGCGAGTGAAACAGATGTTATAACAGTAGTGCCAGCATCCCTTGATCCTATTCTCATAAGCTTGGATTGTAAGTGACTAAATGCCAGATTACAGTAGCCGGCCTAAGGTTTTGCTGAGCCAATATTAACATAGGCTTGGATTTTCTGTGTAAGCTCTATCTGTCCTAGTAGTGTGTGTGTGTGTGGGATGGTGTTATAGCCTCCAAATTCTATCTGCCTTCTGTTACAGAGAGCTTTTTGGTCAGTTCTTTGCAGTTTGTCGTACTTTGTATTGGCTGAGACAATCCAAGTTGAGTGGATGCTTTCCTAACAATTTAGACTACCTAGTACCTACATACTTTGTTCACAAACAGTGGTAATGATGACATACCTAAAAGCAATTTTAAGAATCAACTAATCAAATTGTGTGCCACCCTAGACTTGCCGGCTAGCTCTTTTGATTCAGGTGAAACTGCATTTTGTTTACTAAGTATCAGGCCTGTACGATCGTAAGGTGGAAAGAAGCTAAGCATGGCACCGGTAATGTAAGTTTTATGTGTGCTGTTATCATTTCTGAATGATAAAATAGAAATACCTATTGATACTTGATATCGTTGCTATTTTGTTACTTCAAAACCAAGAATGGCCATGTCAAGATACCAAACTCACAGGCAAGGCAAGCAATTATGTTCCTTAAGTATGAATGCACACATGTGGAAAGGGCAGGCTGATATGTTTGGTAATGCAAAGGTTACAATGCAGGTGGCACATCAATTTTGATCCAGTAAGGTGCTTTTTTGTCAGGTGCAGAGATGAATTCATTTTCACTACCGAGAAAGCTTTGATTGTGTTTTCGTAATGTGCGGAGATAGTTGCTGGTATTTAGGGGGGGGGAAAGATGTTCTGCTTCTTTTTAGTCTTGTTTGTGTCATCGCTGCCAAACGGTTGTGATGTTATTGGCGAAGCAATCTTGGTCCAAAATTATTTTAAAAAAGGTCAAACATTTAGTGCATGTACGATGCTTATTCGAATACAAAGGGCCAGTTTTAGCGATTGCTGAGATTTTGGAGATCCTCTGAAATTTACTACTCCTAAAAAAAATGTAGTACAATTTACAAATATAGGAACGGAACTTCAAAATTCTATTAACTGTACCATTTTACTGCAGCTAGTATTTCGTCCACAAGTTGCATGGCTGATGAGTTGTATTGTTTTGATCCGACAGGTTTCAAACAAATCTAAATTTGACACATTTTCTTATCTTTCATCCATGTTCTTCCAAAAACTTAACACTAGTTTTTGAACCCACTTTAGAGTTTTCTCGATAGAGTCAAAACTCGAGTACAAATTCTGCAACCTGCCACATTAGTCAATATGCATGTGCATTGCTGTAACGGATCCAAACAATTTACCTAGGTATTGCTGCAAGCAGCTCCAGCTATTAGGCTGTGCAATGGAAAACTCAAATTAATTCAAGTGTTGGTATCCATAACCAAATTAGTCTTGCACTTCTTTTAAACTCTCACATTCTCAAATGTGGACCAAGCTTGCGGGGACCCTTATTACGTCGTGACACTCTTCGAAGCTCCGATATTCTCTTCCTGCCCATCATCCTGCGGAAAAACACTGGGCCAAAAGTGGCCTGAAACTTCCCCAAAACAAAGTAGGTCACATCTTACTAAACAAGGTGTTATATTCAAAAACCATTACAGGAATGCATTGTAATTGCATTGTAGTCCTATATTCTAATAGTGACCTGGCTTTGGTTTTAGGGAGGTTTTTAATCTTTTCAAATATTAAGAAAGGGAGGTGTAACTGCATTTCATATCTTCCGGAGCATCAGTAACTAGTTCGGCACCTTTTGACTGGCTGTTTTAGCGGTCTCGGACGAATTGTCGAGACCATGTTGTGATTGGATCGTGATTGTGAATCACATTATTATTTCTTGTGTTGTTCCACGGTTCTATAAGCGGTTACGTGCACTTGCGGTGCTGCGAATTGGTCGATAAAATGTTATGGATTGTAACGTTTGGTCTGCATTGATAATTTGTCCATGCAGGCTAAAGAAAATTAAGACTGCCCGACTGTCGCAACCTTTTCAAAGCTGTCCAT
This sequence comes from Nemoura dubitans, assembly GCA_921293005.1. Lineage (NCBI taxonomy): Eukaryota > Metazoa > Arthropoda > Insecta > Plecoptera > Nemouridae > Nemoura > Nemoura dubitans. The sequence goes on along the minus strand of OV121077.1, from coordinate 17,323,853 downwards.
ACGTTTGGACTTATAACATGCTGCCGACCAATTGTCTATGTTGCAAGTGTCCCTGAGTAAAGTAACTTTTTTTTCTAGTATTCGTTGATCATCTGTCAAAACACATTATTGTACCTACCTAGTTTTAAATAATATGTTATATGTAACAGAAAAGAAATCTCCAAAGATGTGGGCTGTTGTGGGCTGATATTCATTTTATATAAACACTGTACCTTTGTGCAAGATATTTTTCTGTTCTTACTATAATACTGAACAATATTATATTATATTACGCCATTATGAAAAGAAATCATATTAATGATGTTGCTTCAGTGGGCTAGCATGTAGTGAGCCAGCTGTGTTTCGTAAATTCTGTCTTAATTACAGTTAATTGATGTTAGTTATCAACATTGATTGAAATTCATTGTGCACTGTTTATTTTAGCTGTCTTGTGAATGTGAATTGCTTGAAATTATTTGCAAGGAACGAATTGTGATTTGTGAGAACTATATGTGTATGCTTAATTTTTAATATAACTATTACTAATGTTATCAAAATAGGAGATCTTCATTTTCAAATGCCTGCCCATACCCTCCTCTCTACGAACTATCCTACTACGCCCAATAATTTGTATAAAATTTAAACTCGAATGTAACTCTTTTCTTCTCTAGCTTTAGACACAAGGTAACTGAAAGTTGAAACCCACATTTAAAATGCGTGATTTAAAATCTATGTCAGCCTAGCGATTTTGTAACTTTTACATTATGGAAAGGCGTAGCGTAAATATGATGCGCCCCCCCCCCCCCCGCAAAATGTTTGGTGGCGCCCCTCATACATTTGTGGAAAAAAAATTGCGCTTGGGAAACCCCGCGCCGTTTGGGGCCGGTTGTAGTTTCGACTTTGACGACATGGTATCTCGTCAAGAGGCGCGGAACATGATAGGAAATTTAGAGCTATGATCTTAAATATTTGAAAAGAAATATCGAGTGCAAAAGATAGCATTGGCGTGGCCCGATGCTATAGCAAGTGAATGCAAGAGACGGGCCGCCGCGTGTTGTATGGCAGTGAGCTGGGTACATTGAGGAACGATTCAAAGAACCGGGCGCTGACGGTTCTGGCAGCTTTGGATGAGGCTACGGGCGACCGGTGCTTAGAGCAAGTGCAGGGAAAGACGGTGCACCGTCTCTCCGGCGTCCCAGCGGGAAGGCGCTGGCGCCCAGGCGCCATTACATCACCCGCCATTCCCGTGGACTGCCAGCAGCGCTCGCTGAATTTACCGAGGTCAGCGACCGGTGGAAACACTTTTCCAATTTTCCACCGCTGCCTCCGATAATGTCTTTCGAAATATGACACGTCAGGAAATTTCTTAGTCGCATTAGACTAACGGTTAGAGAAAGCGGGGGTGCTCATGCTTTACCCACTACCGAGCCACGGACCCATGCCCTGCCGCCAAACACGTTGGTTTCGACATGCAGCTGCCACAGTTAACAAGTTGAAGCTTGCCTAGCCTTGAAGGCAGCCGAGGGTGAACCCGGTGCCGCATGACCTTGGAAATAATGGGCCCATGTCACCATTTACTTGAGATGCTAAAATATATCTACAGTTTTGGACCAGGCTGGCTTAAGCACATGCAATAGGTACCATTGCAGAAAACCGGTCTGTTGCTGACAAGTCAACTTGGTCCAGACTGTACGATTATAGAAAAAGATCAAACAGCACGATCGTTGAAATCTTACACAAACGGCCTGAGCCGTATCAGCCGCATCGCTGCGCACACTTCTACCTACCTCAAGAATATTGTTTCTAGTTTCACGAAATTTCGGAGAAATAGCAACGCCGTCGGTAATAACTCAGAAAATTCACATCGCTGGCGCAGGCGAGGCCCTTGCGAGCCCCCCCCCCCCCCCCCTACCACTTTAGCCCGAGGCCACCGTGTACTGGCCTGGCTGCCCTAATGAGATTTTTGACGCGGGATTATCATACCCCCCGGGGGTGAATGGGTTAAATTTGTGAGTATACCATTGGTGACAACCTCAACAGTTCACTGAAAATTGAATCTTTTTGGCTGAAAAAATATTTAAGCCCAATTTTAGCCATTGTTGAAATGGCCGCTCTAGGTCCGGTTTATATAAAACCAGTGGTCGTATTATATAATACCTCCATAGCACCACCAAATGGTCGCGAGGTAAGGCCCCTGAGCGTATTGTGCACCGGAGGCTCTCTGGAGCATTCAGCAAGTCTGCTGTCTCCAGTAACGCTCAATACTGGCTCTATTATCTCTCTATATATAAATGCTGGCTCTATTAACTAACAACTCAAGAGTAACCTCGCAAACACCACACGTCAGGTCTCATTTGCATCCCGCCATATAATCGACCGAGCTCAGTACGATTGACTGAGGCCGAAACCTCCAGTCAACTTCAATGGCTTTCAGCAGGTTACGGAACGGCCATCAGGGTCCAGCTCTGTCACTGTGATAGGTTTCGGAATGGATCTCAGTGAGATTTTGTTACTGCGCAGTATGCTTCAGAAGGTTTCGGAATAGGGCCTCCAGGCCCAGGGCTAATTAGCCGCATGGTAACCGCTCCAAATGGCCGCTCTAGGTAGTATCACGAAATAACGATTTAAAATTAGATAAACCCCATGTTAAAATGTGGTGATATCTGCTAGAAATAAAATGTAGTATATCATTTCTGCGTTGACCATTTTTATCACATGGTATATAGCACCAATTGCATGATCACTGTAATTTAATGCAATTAAACGTGTAATTTTCGCAGTTTAATAGACCCATAAAAAAACAAGTTTGTTGCTAGCGAACATCTTATGATCACTCAAATATATCAAAACGTAGATCAGAAAAAAGATTCACTGGACTGGACAACATTTTCCATTAGCAGTGTTGTGACTAGATAATTTTTTTTCCATCTAGATAAAGATGAAGATAATGGGCAAATTTGTTATCTAGATAAGATAATAGATGATTTTTTTAAAAAATCATCTAGATAAAAGATAATACATGAAAAAATCTATCTAGATAATTTTCTTTAGATAATAGATAATTTTTGAAATTGGGAATATTGGAAAATGATGTTGGATTGTTGCGAAATTCCAAAAGCCACATTAGTGACTGATAATATTATATTACACCTACCTAACAGTAAAATAGGAGCTCTTGGAATCGGATTCCCAATTCCCGAATCATTATACTCTCAAGATTATACATGTTTGAAACTTTTTATTGGGATGGCAATGGTTTTGGAAATAATGACAATCTGAATGACTATGTCAAGAATTGGAATAAAATTGGCTAAAATCATCTATTATCTATTATCTAAAATATGGAGTTTAGATAAAGTTTTTTTTATCTAGATAAAGATAAAGATGACAGTGCATAATATTATCTAGATAAAGATAATATATTAAAAAAATTATCCAGATAATTATCTAGATAATTTTATCTAGATAAGTCACAACACTGTCCATTAGACACTTTGGGATTGCCGTAGCGTTAATTATATGACGTAACGTTGGTTCCTATATTTCTACCACCGGCAACAGTTTTTAATTTTCAGTTGCAAATCCAGATTCAATTTTTCCCAGAACTCAAGTATCTCGGCCTTTGTTTTTCGGAATCCCACCCAACGTAGGGGATAATGTTTGCCCGAATAGCTCTGTGGTAGAGCACCTGCCCTGAAAGCAGGAGGGGGGGGGGGGGGGGGGCAGGGGGTGTCCCGGGTAAGTATCCCGATTCGGTATGAACAATTTTCCAACTTCATCTTCCTTCCTTCCATTGATCGCTTGCAGGTTTAATCCTGATACTTCTAGAAAATCCAAAAACTTGCATATTAAATTTTTATATAATATATTATTCAGGTTTTTGGTTTGCATTCCTGGTTTTACCAAGTTTTTAACTCCCAGTTGGGATCTCAACTAGAAGTTACAACTGAATCAAGCGAATTCAGTTATAACTCCTAGTTGGGATCTCAGCTAGGAGTTATACAACTGAATCCAGCCAATCACATTCAGCGAATTCAGTTTTATAACTCCTATCGTTAGGATTTCAACAATAGGAGACGTACCGGTAAACCGGTCATCTAATGATTTGTTTACCTTGTTCTCCGATCTCATAAACTCTAAACTTAATGTTAACGAACACGTTCTGGCTATATTTATTGACTTTTCGAAAGCCTTTGATACCCTTAATCACCTAAAATTAATAGATGCTCTTAGTGCTGCTGGGATAAAAGGACCTTTACTAAGGTGGTTTACTGACTATTTAGAAGACAGAAAATTCATAGTGCTTATCGCAAATACATCCAGACTGCCTCTAAAAAGCAGTACTGGTGTTCCCCAAGGCTCAATATTGGGCCCAGTCTTATATTTGCTATACGTCAATAATATGTTCAAATGTATGACAAACTGTAAAATGTTCATGTATGCCGACGACACGGTCATTTTATCCTCCCATCGTGATTTGCATTTGGCAGAACGCAATCTCCAACGCGACTTTAACGAGGTACTTCGTTGGACCCACGATAATGACTTAGTAATCAACCCTGTAAAAACTAAATTAATGCATATCTGCTCTCCGTACAACAGAGATTTGGAATCATTGGTTTCTATCACATGCCACTCATACGACTTACTCACACTTTGGACACTTACACATGCCACTCATACTTTGGACCTTGAACACAACAATTGTACTGACTGTGAGACTTATATTGAAATTGTGTCTACTCATATCTATCTTGGGCTAAAAATTGACCGCTTATTCTCTTGGAGACCGCACATAGACGCTCTTTGCTCTCGGTTACGCCACTGTTCATATCAGCTGTACAACCTTAAATTAATACCTACTACCATTTAATACTATCCGAACTGTTTATTGTGCAATTGCCGAATCCCTTTTAATGTATGGTCTGATGATGTGGGGACAATGTTCCCAGGGACATTTAAACAAATTAATAACCATCCAAAACAGAATCATAAAAAACATCATACCCACCCATAACGCTCCAAACGAAATGTCGGTCTTGGAACGATTCATTTTGCAACATTCTGCCCATCCAAAAACTTGTTATTTTTCGTTTCATTCTTAAATATTACTTTTGTGACAACTATAAGAAACTTGACATTCATTTCAAAAACACTAGGCTACAATTAAATCCTCTTTATAAAATACCACCCAATATTAACAAGTACGGTCAACGCCAACTCGAAATACAGATCCCAATCATAGTTAACTCAATGCCACGAGATCTACTCAAATTAACAAAATATTCAGAAATCAAACGATACGTGAGGTCATGGCTCCTTAAGAAATCAATAGTATATTTAATATTGTTTCTTTCACCTTGTTAATGACAACAATTTTTACTTTTTATGTCAAATATTATAAATCCTTTATATTATTGTTTAAATCTCAGCTCTCACTATGAATGTACTTAAACTTATATATAAACTGATATTCTACGGACAAGCTCTAGCGAGCTTCGTAGAGAAAGAGACGTACGAAATTGTACCTGGTTTTTTTCAAAGTGAACAATGAAAAATAAAAATAAAGTAGCTCAACGGAAAACCATAGAGACATGGATTCTGAAAGTGCCAGTGTCTTACTTTTCTAAACGCTCTTAGGAAGATTTTACGCCAAGTGTAGTTACAACTAGGTATAGGTACTACTTAAATATCATTCGTCACGAAACATATGCAAATTACAGTGTCAGACTGGCTACCCAAGGGCCCCGGGGCGAGGAGGCAGTAGGGGCCCCGTCCCCATTCTCGATGGCCTAACTTCAAAGGCCTCTTTTAAAAACCCATTCCCTAAAAAAGGTAATCACCTTTGGTGGGGGGGGGGGGGGGGGGGGGGGGGGGGACGTGGTCGAAAACTGGGGGCCCCCTTGGTCAAATTAGCTCGGGGCCCCGGCGGCGATCGCCTCATAACCGCCCTGGCCAGTCCGACACTGGATGCATATTACGACACTGGATGCATATTATAAAATCTTCAAAGAATGGAAGAACAAACTGGAGGCAATTGCATTTTGAAGGTCGAAAAAAACGATTAATTGATTTATCGAGGCAAAGGCCTGCGTCGTTAGTGTTATTGGGAAAATAAACGGATGCATTGTAACTACAATTACAAATTTTTGTAATAATGTCCTGCTTTGGTGGTTGCTGAAATATTAATTCCATTCTTCTATTAAATCATGCTATAAGTTAATTAAAACTAGGGGTGCATTGACTATTTGTGTGGTGGAGGAGTGGAGGAGGGGAACTGCTCTGAGCTGCTGTTTGTATATTTACGTGTAAACACCAGCCGGTTTGGTCAGTCGTGCTGGAACCGTTGGGTTGAGTTAGCTTGGTAGCAAGTGCGCGCGAGGAATTGCTTGTCTTGCGAACTGAGTTCAAGTTAAGTGAATCTGGCAAATTATTCATATTCATCTCTGTCTGGTAAGTGGGTAAGCAACGTGGTTTGGCAAATTTTATAGCTTTAATTAATGTATGTAAATTTTATTACTTTTTTGACAAGGCAATATATTATACATTCGATGCATTCGATACATTTTTTCATTGATGATTTAGGCATTAATCTGCCCAACGACAACATCATCCAGAGAAAAATATTTACCTACGCACATTTTATTTCATCACATTTTTTTTCATTTTTTTGAACAAAAAACGCGCTGTTTACAGGATTGCAGTAAATATGCATGCTTCGCCACTCCTACATAAACACAAGATAGGTATTATTAAAACAAGCGCGACCTTCTACCTTTGGAAGTCACGGGCCTGATTCAAATTTCCTGGATGTTCGGCGGGCCGGACGGCCCATTTCGTAAATTGGGGGGGGGGGGGGGGGGGGGGGGGGGAATATGTCAAATTAACACAATCAAAAAAGATATGCTCAAATTGACCTAAAAAGCATAGATGGGCTCCAAAATGAACATTTAATTTTAAAAATCTTGTCGGTCGTGCCTGGGTGGGCCACTCCCCCTTCCCCAGGCTTGGGATTGTGCCAAGAATATTTTCCAATCGAACCCTCCGCGCATAATTGGTAATGTAGAGTCGTAAATTAACTTAAAAGTGCATACTATTTTCACCCAAACAAAGTCAAAATCAGACAATTCCTACATCTACCTCATTGCGAATACTGTTCTGCAAGTCGTGAATATAATTTTACCTTAGAGAGATCTTCAAGAAAGTCATGACCCCTTCTTCAGACAAAGTCTGGGCCCATTTTTCATGCCTATTGCCAAAGCCCGGCGGGCCGAGAGTTGCCCATGTCTGTTCTAGACCTTTCCGTCGGAAATTAAATCGTACGGAACATCCGATTCCACGAAATTTTTGTAAAACACCCCCACCATTATTGTAAAGCTACCCAAGTAATTCGTATAAGTACCATGTGAACGTTTTTAACATAATTAAACTATTAAATTACCTTTCTGTAAAAACAAAATTACATGTATTTATATTAAATACTGCAACTGGCAAGACAATTGAAAGAACATGAGACAAAATGTTATAATCACATCTCGAGACAGTATGAATCCTTCCCATCTTTTTTGCTTTTTCATGGTTGCGTATTTTATTGTCATGTTTTTTTTTCAATTCAATGTATTGTCATTACTCATTAGATACCAAAGGTTATTATCTTCAATTTGTTAAATACTTATCTGTGTATATAGCTGCAATTATTTTATAATTGCAATGTTCAAATAAAAAATACTTTTATATTATCCTGTAATAATTCTAATATTTTTTTAGAGTCGTAAACAAGCAACCCTCAGGTTATATGGCAAAACTGCCCTTTATTTATTTAATTATGTTAATATGTTAAATATGTTTAATATGTTAAAGCCACAACACCATCAGTTCTCTAATTCTAATCACGTGGCCTTGTAAAATGACGAATGGTCGAAATTCCTCGCATCGGATCGAAAAGTTGTGCCCACGGTTAAGTAGCGACACGCGCAAATTACACTCATTGTTGTAGGTTAGTTAATTCAGCAGCGTTCTCAGAGATAAATAATACACAGAGTCCACTCTGGCCGAGGGCCTGCCTATAATAGTACGTCCAACGGTCTCAGGTTCTTTTGGCAGCGCCTCGGGGCATTGGGCTTATACCATAACATTGTAGAATACCGGTTTGCTGCTGACAAAATAACGTACAAACTGACAAAAAACTGACAAAATAACGTACTAATAGCCATGAAGCTCCCGGTGGTCAGTTATATTTCGAGGCCCTCACATATCTATAGGCTCATTATCGCGTCTAGCAATCGTGATAGTTTAAATTCTTTGCTTATGTTTACCAAAGACAGGTTACCCAATAGGGGGTTTGGGACGCAGCCCCAAGAAAGATCTTAAATTCAAGCCTATTTTTGGAGTGAATGAAACCGTGGTTTTTATATTACATTCACAATTTCGTACACACCTAACACCCCTTTAGGAAATGGGCAAGAATTTTACATGCTTTAAAATTTGCGCCGTGCATGGGCGAAAAATGTATTTTGCAGCATTGTGATCACCCCGATCTGTGCCGCCCCGCAAAAACTGCATAGGTTTTAGTTAGAGTTTTGGTATGCAGGAGAAAGTTCGTCAATTTAAAAGTTTTCGATATCCGCTGGCCGGCGCCCCCAAAACCCTAACCCCCTAACTCATACCTCGGCGCCCCAAAACCTCGATACCTCAAAACCTCCGTACCGCGGGCTCCCTTGAGCGACCGCGTGCTCTGCCTATCGGTAAACACGGTACTGCACTTGCCGAACAAGGAATCACTGAAAATGAAACAACATTCTAAAAACGCAGACACCAGCCGTATGGTTTCAGTTTGGTTTGGTTTGGTTTGGTTTTAGTTTAATCTTTTAAAATGATGTTTTTATTTATGCAATTAGTATATTTATGGCACCTTCCTCATGATTTAAGCACACATGCATATTAGTCATAATTTGTATTATACCAAAACACGCATATAACGAATAAATGTTAGTAACCAAAAGTATCCCTTACACAAACTCTATGCGGTGCTGGAGATTGCAAAACCCTTGCTATTAAACGACCAAATTTGGAACAATGTTTCTAAAACGAAACGATTTAACGTTGACTAGAAACGCACCAGAAGCACAGCTGTTTCCTTCACTGACCTTGGTCTCCAGCCGGTGCTTAAGATGATTCAAGACACCACCTGCAACCGATGTAAAAAATTAATACATTTCCAATTCTTTGATTGTGGTTTTGTTCTTTATGTTTTTGAAGTAATAACAAAATTTAATAACAATAAAATAATGCTTACTCACGCTTGTAGCTTCAAAATTTTTACTCGCGCAAAGGTTTCCACGTTTTGGTCAGGCTTCTTACCACTTGTCCGATCAAGATGGGGCACACATTTTTGGAATCTACGAGCTTCAGGCTTTATGACAGTTGGGTTTAAATTTTAAAACTGGTCTTATTTTTCTGCTGACAGTGAGTTCAAAAACACTCAATTCTTGCCCCATTTATTTAGAGTTTTCAAAAATCGATTTCTCAGCCAATATGTTGAAATATGATTATGGTTCTATCTGGTCATGACAAGACAGTTATTCTGCTCTAGGAAAAAAAATCCTCAGACTTGCTATCGATAATATTGTGTCTTCCTGACGGGAACTACAGAATCATCCTAATTTTAGGGTTGCCCGAAAAATAGCCAGAAAAATTTCGAACAGAAATGTACACAATATTTTTTTACGTACTTTTCACGATATAACCATTTCCCAATAATGGGTTACAACACGTGGTTTTGATACACCTTAAGAAACGCTATGGTTGCGCGCCTCTGAGATTACGCTTCGGAATGAGATTGAGAGATTCATGCTGGTCACTGTAATTTGCTCTATGACTACAACCTTTTGCGGCATGTAGCAGTATAAAAAAATTATAAATAAGCACATTTTTTAAAATACTACCTATCTATTACGTAATTTAATCAAGTCGATGGCAACAAAATTTCTACCCTGCTATTGTGAGTATATAATATAAAAAAAAAAAATTTTACCGTATAAAACGACGAATCTGAAGTGGCAATAATCGAATCGAAGGACGTGCTTGATTGCGTGAAAGATGACTATATGGTTTTCATTGGCGTGAGTCAACGAGAAAAACGGAGATTTTACAAAAATTATGAAAATATTCGATAATCTAACGGGTAATAGTGAAATTTGGTTTCTAAAGGACCTGAAATGTTAACAACTAATCGAAGTGGTTATATAGGGCTAGTAGATTTAATGTGGATCCAAATCCTTAGCGATGGTAAGGTAGAACCACATCCTTTCTCGATGACAATTGGTGGAACCAAATTGCGCAACAGTGTACGAGCAGAAACGTCAATGGAGTCACGTGGGTCACCGATCCATTCTCAATGAAGTACTGTTGAACAACGCCAATACAGTATCATACCAAACAAGATCCTGCAACAATTCGCATCTCATAACCAACAGTGTTCATCTCAAATCATATAGGGTCACCCATCAAATGCCTTCATAAGGGCCGTCAAATGGCCCTTAGATACAAATCACGGTAAAAGGCTAACTGTACGTTAAAATGAAAATAGAGTTATCTGATTGGCTGTGATTGGGAGATAACAAACTAAGCCGACAGTTTCCACTTAACTGGACATTTTAAAACCTGCACTAAATCAGTGCGATTTCGCTTTAATGCATACTAATATATTTTAGTACATATATGGCTAGTATTTTGTTTCGACTCGTTGACAGATCAAGCCAGCGAGTCAAGATGCCATCGGATGGTATGGACGTGGGCGTGGAGGAGTTCTACAGGGACAAGTCTGTCTTAATCTCTGGGGGCACCGGCTTTATGGGCAAAGTGCTCGTCGAGAAGCTGCTGTACAGCTGCCCGGGAATCACCAACATCTTCATCGTGATGCGCCCTAAACGAGAGAAGAGTGTGCAGACGAGGCTACAGGAGATGTTTAAACTTCCGGTACGTGATACTTTTGCATTACATCGACGCTAGACATGATATGATTTGAAAATTACAGTTTGCAATGTCAAATTGTGTAAATTCTTGGAATTAAGTTTATGTTCTATCGTTTCGTTAATTCGTATGCATCGTTATTGTTATGTCATTACTGGTTATATTGTTACCTATTTCTCAATTTCCTGGGAGGATGGAAAGATTTAATAATTTAATTTTATCATTGTAACTTATAATTATCTTTTGTTTCACAACGAGTTTTCTGACGCTTGGTCCAACAGTGGAAAAACGTTTTTAAAGATTCCAAGAAATTTTCTACCGTTCCTAAGAGTAAATGTCGGATCCCACTACTAATGAAATCGGCCGATCCCAGGCCTTCTTACAATAGGCCGCTAGCAAAAAGGCAAAAAGCAAAAAAAATACTGCATTATTTTTGGATGTTAATCTAAGCAAATAACAAGCTAAAAGACAATTGGGTTTTTAGCGGACCACTGCAAAACCTGGGTAAAGCGATTGTGTGAAGTTACCGACGAGTAGTTTATCGGTAGCACGGCCCATTGAAATAAGCAGGCGACTTTTAGCTATCGATCGGTTGCCCTTAGCTACCGATCGATATATTTTTACACAACTGCTACTCTGCAAAGTGCGCCTCTTGAACCAAATTTGAGGTAGAAACGCATCGAAAATACACGAATGTTTATGGTATTTTATAATGACAATCTTTTTAAACTGCACTTTTAATTCAAGAGCTGCATTCCGTTAGTTGATAATTTTCTCCGGTGCGCAGATGTTCGACCGACTCCGCAAGTCCAACCCCTCTGCGCTGAAGAAGCTGGTGGCCCTCCCAGGGGACCTGTGTCTGGAGGAGCTGGGCATGACCAAGGAGGATCGAACGCGCGTGCGCGATGGAGTGTCCATCGTGTTCCACTGCGCCGCGACGCTGCGTCTCGAAGCGACGCTCAAAGACGCCGTCACCATGAACACCGTCGGCACCTGGAGGATGATCGAACTCTGCAGAGGAATGCCCAAACTGGAGGTAACTACCAACACCAACTTAGAAAAAAAAAAAACTGGGTTCTCTTTAAGATGTCAAATGATTGGTGCTTTATAGAGCTTTATTGAACTTCGGCAGCGGTTCAGCTTCCGCAGCTTAACAATTATCGTCTTTGAACTACATAACCAGAGTTGTGACAGATAACTTTAAAATTTATCTAGATAAAGATAACGATATCGATGATTTATTTTATCTAAATAACATAAAAAGATAATAGTAGCAAAATTATATTGATAAAAGATAAAGATAACTAACATTTATTTAGATAATCCATAAAAAGAGAAAAGATAATCAAAGTTAATCGAATCACTTCCCCCCCCCCCTTCCCAAAAGAAACTTAATTGTGTAGGTATGTTTTTTGTTGTATGTTTGTGCGCGCTCTACAGACCAAACGCCTCAACCGATTTAGATAAAAATATCACCTACCCTTTGTTCTCAACTTAGACCCTCTGCCTTTTTGGGAAAGATCGGTTCAGAAATGTTTTCATAAATCTATTTTTACAGATTTTTTCAAATTTTGAAATCACTATCAAACTCAAAGTTCCAAACATATCTTCACCAAATTTTATACATGTTGACCTTGTAGATATTTATCATGCCTGCAAATCTTATATCGGTAGGACTTACTGATTGGTTTTTATTAGCATTTTTCTAGTGTTTTTGATATTTTTTTTATGCCTTAATCAATTTCCTTCGTTACCCTGGTGATCAAGATTTAATTACTTTAAGTATGTCCAAGGCAAAGATTAGACAGATTTAAGAAATAAGTCAATATCGTTTATGGAAGTAATTGAAAGTAAATCTGCGTCAGAAATATATCTCCAATATTAATTAGCACCCTCGCACGTTTTTGCTATCTGACAGCTCAGTGAGAAAGGAAGGTCACAATCTTCTAAATTTTTTTGTGATCATCATTGTCGAGAAGGCAATGGTCTGGCTTTGTGCTCTGTGGTTTTCATAGGCCTCCTGCCATCATCTTTCCCTATACAAACCGCTACACATAACAACAAATACAAATTGCTATGCAAATTGCTAATTGCTTCAACATAACACAAATAGCTTTCGCGAAGCCCTAGTATTTAAAAAAAAACTTTGCAGGTAGACCTTGAGGTATAGATCCTACAATTTTATCATTGACCAAAGTATGGCCAGTAATGAAGAAAACAGCAAAATTGTCGATTTCCAACAGTGATCTTCTTTCTCACTTCCTGCACTCTTCCAAATAAAAAAACCGAGCAAGCAAAGAGGACCACCGCATCAGTGCCCGATTTATACCATTGGCGCCCCTAGGCTAATATATTACGGCACCCCCCTCCCCCTCCCACGAAATGTAGCGCATAATTTGTGTTTTAAGAAATACGAACTGGAAGAAATGTTACCAATAAATGCGATGCCGATGTGATGTGCTGTCTTGACAACGCACTACAGGTTTTTGCGCCGTGATTTCACTGTCCCAAAACTCTCAATAATGTCTTTTGTCTCTAACTTATTCAACGAATCGCTCTCAATTGACATTTTGGCCAATGATGAGAGTCTTTTCTCCTGACCTGAGGTGGTTCTTAACCCTTGCCAGCGTTGAAAAAGAAATCGCACTTTTGAAATCACTGCACACACAATACGATCGATCAATCGATTAAGACGCGACACAGGCACCAGAGGCAACAAAACTAATTTAGCTGACAATGTCCAGGATCAGGTCGCGCCACGAACACAACCATCCCCATCACAGCTAACGCGGCTACAGATTTATGTCAGTGTTATGAACTTATGCCACGACATTATTTACTATTTTATAATACATTACTGGGAATTAACATCGAGAGGAAAACCTGGAAACCAATGTTTCGACCCTCGTATCTTAGAATCTTGTGATCATTTCCTAAAATTTACAAAAGAAGACTGATGTTCAAGTTTCAACAAAAGTAAAGCAACCGAGGAGCCGGGTAGAAAATTGGTGTCGTGTGCCAGCAAAGCCGCACTATCGTCGGAATTGTTCAAATTTGCCTAGAATCGACGGCTGTATTTTCATTGAAATTGCTACCATAGCGCTTAAGCCTTTATTATTGTCAAACATTGCAGTTCAATGAAACCTGACTTCCTGGGTTCTCTGCACTGTAGAGACCATTAAAAGATGTGTATTTTCCCCCTAAAGTCTAAACTATCTACACCTTAGCGGCGTCTTTTCTAGACTTAAATCTGGCACTGACCGCACTCTGACCAGGCTGTGCTCAATGGTGTCAGCCACACACAGACGGCGGAGTTGTGGACAATTTGGCCGGTGAAATTGATTTGACAACCGTTTTTTTTAGATAATAATTTTGTGATCTTAGATAAATCCTAAAGATGACGATTTTATCTAGATAAAGATAAAAGATAATGGTTGCTCAAATTATCTAGTTAAGATAAAAGATAACCAAAATTATCTAGATGATTTAACTAGATAAAATTATCTAGATAAGTCACAACTCTGTGTATAACTAAGATACTAAATTAATTCCCACCCTAATTAGCAAGCGTGTATTGAAGACAGCGGTCGCTTCTGAAATCAAGATCACAACTGATTCTCGCTCAGCATTATTTTATTTGCTATAGATTCACGCTGGCCTTGTTATTAATATGCAGATGTGTGAAAGAAAATACTTGGCCGCCTTTATCATCATTCAGTGAATGCAAATAACAGCCTTAGCTCCCTCTGCAACATTCGCCGATTGGTTCGACATGGCGCAAATTACCAGACAAGGAATTTTGAAAAAAACACATTCACACAATTTAAATGTGAAAAAAAGCGAAAGATAATAACAAAATGCAGGCCCAATCGTGTTGCAGTAATAAAAACAACAACAACAACAACAACAACAACAACAACAACAACAACAACAACAACAACAACAACAACAACAACAACAACAACAACAACAACAACAACAACAACAACAACAACAACAACAACAACAACAACAACAACAACAACAACAACAACAACAACAACAACAACAACAACAACTGGAATATGTTAAAGCTTTATTTAATTAGATAAATCTTTTCGTTATTGAATTAAAATAATCTCGACTGGAATCATCAGCATCAATACTGGATTTCCTGATTTGACAAGTATTTGATAAATTTAATTTCACATATGGTAAAAATTGATGGTAAAAACGCACTAACGAGGTAGTCAAAAGGAGCAAACGCAGTAAAGAGGTGGAAGAAGAATGATATACGTAGATTCACGGTAGTTAAGGGCAAAGGCCTGGAAGAAAGGCAAGGAATGAAGGAAGAAGTATACTACGAGTACGAACACATATTTATAAAAATCTTATTCATTTAGAGAAAACTTATCGTTATTTTAGTAAATTTATTCCGACTCGAGTTTTTAAGTGGGTCCAGGTGGGAAAACGCACTAACGAGGTGAATTGAGAATGAAAAACGCAGTAACGAGGTGGATTGAGAATGAAAAACGCAGTAACGAGGTGAATTGAGAATGAATAACGCAATAACGAGGTGAATTGAGAATGAAAAACGCAGTAACGAGGTGGATTGAGAATGATAAACGCAGTAACGAGGTGGATTGAGAATGAAAAACGCAGTATCAATTTGGTCAAGGGGTCAGGGGGGACATCGCTGTAACGGGGCAAAAGGAGTTTTAGGAACGCAGAGGACTAATGTGAATCCTTGTTTTCAAACATGGAACAAAAATACCTGTTGCATCGGTATAATGCATGTATAAAACTTTAATATACATATTAAAGTTACATGTTACATGTTAATAATTTAAAAGTATGTTTTTATGACACAATTTCACTTCTCCCTTAATGAAGTAACAGCCCACGGAATCCTAACTAACACACTGGGGATAAACACAGCGTCCTTCAAAACCGGCCAATGAAGGTTAGAACTTGTTTGGAACAGCTTAACATAATTTATTTGATTATTTGCTGCACTGGCTAGTAATACCTTAAAGTAAAGGCAATACTTTTTTTAGGTTTGCCTGGTTGAAACAATTTAATGGGGATCGATGTGAATTATACATTATTCCTTTTAAATAGTGTAGTAAACGTTTAGCTATATAAATGATAACTGATTGGTCTTGGCCGAATGCCACGTTGCGTCAGATGGCTACATGAGAAAGCTAAGTACCACATTGTCTTCTCCACGCAGGCTTTCGTGCACCTCTCCACCGCGTTCTGCCACGTGGACCAAGAGGTGCTGGAGGAGCGGGTGTACGACTTCCGGGACGACGCACACGAGATCATCCGCAGAGTGCAGTGCCTGGACGAGAAGGGGCTCAAGGAACTCACACCAAGGTGCGTGCCAGTCGCTTGCTTTCACTGCTAGCAAGCTCGTGGATTGGTCTAATGTCAAATTGCGGAGTGCCCGTTAACTGTGCTTGTCAAAAAGACTATTTCCATTTGGGGTCTGGATGCAAAATAAAAGTCTCACTGATATCTCGACGTATTTAAGTCTAAGATTGGGTTGTACTAACTGATAGTTAAGCTTAACTATTAGTTAAAATTTAGCTATTAGTTAGCAACACATGCAAAGCCATCTAGAGCTAACTAATAATTAAATTTAAGTAATAGTTAAACCTTAACTATAAGTTGGTACAACCCATCTAAGAAATGTAGTAACTTTGTTTGTAATTAAAATTGCGGTTCATTCAAGGCTTGAAACCGACAATCTTGTATGATGATTTTCATTTTGTATTTTGAATAGCAGGCTCCAGCCATCATACAATTTTGCAAATTGGTAGTCTAGAGTTAGATAGTGAACAATCAAAATTTAAAAGCGATTTTCTTTCGACCAAAATAACTGCATAAATAATTTTTAAATCGCGTAACTTTGCTTGTAGCTAAAAGCTAAACATATACTTAAGTAGGTACTCTAAATGATTATTTAAGCACTTTATTAGTAGACGAAACAATCTAAAATACCTAGTCTAAAATATCTACAGTTATTGATTGTTTGAGCGAAATAATTTGCCTTGCAGTCTTTCCTATCAAATTTTTGCACAACGTATATATAAAACTGCATCTAAACAAATGCAGTTGCGTGTAGTAACCACGGGGGACGCGATTGATTCCAGGTTGATAGCACCGCACCCGAATTGCTACACTTACTCGAAGAGGTTGTCGGAGAAGCTGATTGTGGACGAGTACCCCAACATGCCCATGGCCATCGCCAGGCCGGCCATAGGCAAGTACCTACTCGACAGATTACACTATGTGTACCTACACTCTAAGCATTAGCGAAGTTTTAAGTTTTCACATCAAGTTGGTTAAAAAAGCATTATCTATTACTAAGCATTATTAGCATTATTACTAAGTATTGTCTGCATTGTTAGATCATACAATTGTGCACAAGCTTATAGGTAAACTTTATGCACTTAGCATTGTGAACTGGGAAAAACCTTTGAAAATAATGCAAACTTTCATATTTGAAGAGATCCATAGCTTATAGGCTCAAAATATTGCCAGGAAATACAATAAAAGGTTTGATCCTATCTATCTCCATAGCCACCAACGAACGGCCTTCAGTTCACTAGCCCCAAAAATGCATCTATGTGCTTTTTTGTATATTATCTGTTTCGCGAAATTTTTTGAGCCATCTGTGTTAGAGCCAACAAAATCGTTTTGGGTAGTTTTTAAACTAATACAAACTTGTGAAAATGTTCACATTTTTCGCAAATTTGCTAACATTAACACTATAGAGCCGAGAGATTCTGAATATTTCTTTACAAAACTTTGCAGAGAACGTAGAGATTTCGACCACGGGGGTCCCCCGAGGCGAAGACTGTTTTTTTAAGGGAATGATGGTTTTTAACGGAGTCGCTGCGGTAGTGTGTGCTGGCCACTTTTTGACCCTTAAAACCGCACCTGGTGTCGGGGGCCCCTACGGCCTCCTCGCCGCCGGGGCCCTTGGGTAGCCAGTCTGACACTGATACTGAAGCATATATCTAGAAATGTTAGGTCTGCTCCTCGTTTCTTTTTTATTCTCTTTGATATTCTATCTAAAATTATACAATATCTTCAAAGCAACACGAATTGCCCGGACTAGCTCCCCAGAGCCAGACCCATACTTCTATGTGGTTCAAGGCTAAACTATTTAATCATTTTTTAATCATTTCAGTATTTGAGTATGTTGTAGACAAAATATACGTGAAGTAGAATGTGCCCTTAGAGTGCTAAAAATGCCTCCTCCGAAACTATCAAAATTTTACCCATTTTAGAGCCATGTGTAGGTACACGAAAGTGCAAAAAAAAATTCTGAAAAAGGGCCATGGGCACCCAGTTGACATCGCTAGTCTAATTTTGGTATACTATTCCACAACGGCGTTGCCTTAAACGGAATAGGAAGTTTGGTCTGTTTCAGAAAAAAAAAGCTAATTGTGCGATTTTGACACATGAAAATAATTTGTCGACTATTAACTAATTAACCAAAATGTGTATTGCGT
This sequence comes from Nemoura dubitans, assembly GCA_921293005.1. Classification (NCBI taxonomy): domain Eukaryota; kingdom Metazoa; phylum Arthropoda; class Insecta; order Plecoptera; family Nemouridae; genus Nemoura; species Nemoura dubitans. Next base: position 17,305,398 of record OV121077.1, on the reverse strand, counting down.
GAAGGTCTTCGTGTTTATCTTGCTCGTTGTGCATCTTATGCTGAAATGAAGCGACTTACTAAAACCAACACTTGGAGATGATCTTTTACCTCAATTGGTGGTTTCTGGGATTGCTATTTCCGCCGTTCAGTCGAGTCCCATGCGGACTCTCGCACTACCGTCTTCCTATGTGTGCCCAGTGACCCCAGCGTACAGGGAACCCCTGCCCGGCTGGGTGGACTCCCTGAACGGACCCATAGGCCTCATCGTCGGCGCCGGCAAGGGTGTCATCCGGTCCATGCACTGCCAGCCGCAGTACCGGGCGGAAGTGATCCCGGTGGACTTCGCCATCAATGGGCTCATCGCCGTCGCATGGAAGACCGCGACCGCCGAGAAAAGGTAACTGCTCGGGTTTTGGGGGGCTGGCGAGGGAAGGAGAGGGGGAGGAAAGGAATATTATTAATCTAGGTATATAGTTCGGTCACGAATTACTGGTCAAATCCACTGCAGGGCTTCGGACAATGTCATTGTTAATACAGATATGATATTGTGTCAAGAATTTGCACCAACTCTGTCCCTTTCTCAGCCATATGTTGTCAATTTTCGGGGAAACCTCTTCATTGCCAATTATCAGGTAGTTAAGCACACAAGAAGGGCGAAAGTGACAACGCAGCTATTTGCAAAGAGATCCGTCAGTTGTCACTCTCGAAGAGAACACAATAGAGCTACGCAGAGCGTACAAGGGTCAGCACGCGTCTTAATAACCAACTTCTCAAGTGGTTTTGACCAGTAATTCGTGAATGTACTATAATCAGTAGCCGAAGTCCTGGAATATCATTTGGGAATCATCCAACGGAGGCCAGGAAACCAATGGGAAGAAAACCATGAGAAAACCATGGAAGGTAAACGAGAAATACATGACAATTTTGAAATCTTCGTAGAAATTGCGATTTGACTCGTTTTGCGGAGAAGCTACGGAAATTGCATAGTATATATAACAACATGCGTGAATGGATCATTTTTGGGAAAGCTATTCTTAGGGGGAGCGCACTTGGATTCGACGAAACACTGTGGGAATATCACGTGCCAGATCTGTCGTGGCATTTGGAATTTTATCTTCAATGTGCAGTTGATATTTAGCAACATTCGTGGTTCATTTGGTCACTTAAATATGCCTAATACATATGCCTTATTATTCTTACACGCATGGGTAAACCCATGCATTAATTCTAGGATGGAAGGAACCCCTTATATAGGTATACTATCGAAAATATGAGCATATAACATAATATGGAAGAACATATATGGAAGAACGAATGGAAGAACACCATACGCCATAGCGGTGTTTCAATCTCAAAGAAGATCCCCAAATTGGGTAGGACCAAAGGTTTCAACATCTGCTCTCCATTCAGTCCATCCCAATCACAGTTGATATCATGATATTCCAGGCCTGAAAACGTCTCCGTGTTCAATATGACCGCCTCCTCCGTGAAGGACATGACTTTTGGCCGCGTCCTGGAATTGGGCAGATCTCTTATCTACAAGTTTCCCTTCGAGATGACGATATGGTACCCCGACGGCAATCTCCGGAGCAGCAAGTTCATGCACAACTTGTGTGTCATCTTTCTCCACTTCTTGCCCGCGTACTTCATCGACTTTTTGATGCTCATCTTCCAACAGAAACGATTGTAAGTACAGGCGATGTAAGAGGCGCACGGTGATTAACAGAACCCGATGCCTAGCGGCACCTGTTGGTGTTGTTGGTGTGGGCAAGTTTTTACATTTGGGCTTATTATGCGTGAAAACGAAGATGTAGGTACCTGTGTAAGCTCCCGGACTAAAGAATGGTTTGAATTGATGCCTCCTTTTAATTTGAAGATATTACGTTTCGATGGGCATCACCAAACTTTAAAGTACAGTGGCGGCTCATGGTGCAAGAAAGTGAGGAGACCCGGTCATTTATGACCCCCCCCCCTTCCCAACCACCAAGAAAGCCAAAATAATTGCATTTATCTGCAAGCGACTATTTGCGATGCGCATGGATGTACAGCATTTTCAAAATTCATTTTTAAATTGAAATTTGATAATACGACGTCTTGCATGCCATGCGGTGGCGTTGCAACTTTTCGTAGTACGCTGTCTCCTTGCAATGCTATTCTAGACGGGACTGCAGGGAATCGTTGCCTTGAGCTCTCCGGTACTCGCATTGCATGCAAAGCAAGCAAGGAGCGGGAGTCTCCGTTCCGCGTGCATAAGGTCCAAAGTCGCGCACCACGCAGGGCAGGTGGCCAACTGTGCGTGCCTTATGAGCGATTGTAGTCGCGTTTTTCGAGCTAATACGCTGCGTAGCGCAAATTGAGGTGTAAACAATTATATTTGAGCTGTAGCAAACATGTTCGTTTTGGTATATTACGTCTGTAAAATGTTGGGGAGGCCCGGCCTCCTCATCCTGTCCCGAGAAACCGCCCCTGTTAAAGTGATGTGGCAGGGGCCAATCTAATTCATATTTCTATACAGTTTTCTGTGGTGACTATTTTAAACATTATTGTACCTGCATTTAAATCAAATAATAATTTCGCGATATTTCTTACTACTCGAGAAACTTCCGCGTCGGACAATGATTAAAAACAATGCCATTCCACGTTTTTTCTTGTATAGTAGATATAGGTTGTATAGTACGTACCCGTTATGCACACAATTTATAAGTGTAATGGTTGACCATCAAAGACAATAGGCCGAGTATAAATTCCACCCCGATGATTTCTATATACACACGACTTTTCATTCCCACGTTTGTAAAATTGAATGTTTTGAAGTTCGTTAAATCCAAAATAAAAGTTTATCTGGTTTGATGATAGATTTTTTAGCGGCAAACTCCTGCGCCTTTGATATATTCGAGCCTAAAAATAACCGGCATGGCTCTAAAACACTAATTTTAAGCATGAATTGAATGTTATTGGAACATGCAGTGTTATTGTGTACACTTTCATTGCCATCGAGGTTTAGCGATTTGTGCAAGGTTTTAGTGTAATGAGAATAACTAAAAATGGTTTGAAGGGAAACTTGCTACTTGCACTCAAACAGATTATTAAAATAGTGCATAAAACCAAGCAAAAACGATGATGAAGATGTGTCAAATGATTCAAATTTGGCAGTTGAAATACAACTCGTCCAATACCTAGCCCTCCCTGAGGCGGGTATAACTATGGCAGTGCTTATATTTTCTTCAGTCAGTTTTATGTAATTATCTTCTCATGTCAACTCATTTAATATGTTTTAAGTCATCTTTCAATCCTTTTGGGCGATATCAACATTCCGGTGTGCTTTCTAAATGGTTTTTGATGCTTTGGTGGTGTGAGTTATACACGGACTAAGGGGGTACAGTAAAACGTACGTGAATTGCCCCCCCCCCCCTCCCGAGCATAATAATACGTTGCAGGTATATACGGCGTATACCCGCCTTTATTTCCAGCACTATACCCCTCGGTATACATGCTCAGTGGTCCGTTTAGGAGTAGAAGACGCCAATGTGTGACTCTTGAATATCCTTGTTTACAGCATGGTCCGCATCCAGTGGCGCATTCAAGAAGGTCTTAACGTTCTCGAATACTTCACAAATCGCCAATGGAACTTCAAGAGTGATAACTTCATGGGCTTACGAAAAATAATACCAGAAGAAGACAGCGAAGCATTTCCATTTCGGATGGAAGAAGTCGATGATGTAGACTACTTGGAGAAATGTCTTCTAGGTGCAAGGCAATATTGCCTGAAGGAAGACTTATCTTCGTTGCCAAGGTGCAGGAGAAACATGAAAATGTAAGTATTTCCAATGAAGACGCTAACATAAGGTCAGAAATGACATAGTTGCTGTAATATTACTATGTCTGGTGTTTTAAAGTTTTTAATTATTTGAGAAAATACTATCTGCTGTTCTAGACTTCAGGGCAATATTGCTTAAAAGAGGATTTGTCTTGGAAAAACTTTTTCAAACTGGGATTTGAATGCTAAATCAAAGTCGCACTGGTTTCCCGACGTTTCGTAACATATGATAGTTACTTCTTTAATTAAGGATGATAGCTCGACTGACGTCAAAAACACGAACAAAATTCAAGCTATCACGACTGAAAAGCGACTGTCGAATACTTTTCCAATAAAAAATTAATACACAATAAACGGCATTTTTATGATAATAACAAAATAACTTCTGGGGTACCCCCTCGAAGACCTAGCTTTTCTTGTGAATCTGCGTGCCTATATCGAATTCCCATTTAGAAGCGAAAACCGAGGGTAATAGTATTTTCCCCTGACTTTCCAATTTATGAGAACAATTCGTAAAAAAATGGTTTAAACAGCTGAAAACACAACGACATTTTCAATTTTGTTTATATATTTTGCCATCCATTGACTTATGATATTTATAATAATGTCAACCATCAATCTTATAGCGACCAAGGAAATAAATGTCACTATAGTCCTCAAAAAGTGTGAAAAAAACCTGCTTTAGATGAAAAAGTATCTTATTTCGCCATTGAAAGGAAGTTGACGATTTGACATTTGTCTGCAGCTTGTGGGCGGTGGACAAACTGTGGACGTTGCTCTTCTACTACATGGTCTTCAGCCTGTGCTACTCGAACTCGGATACAGTGCGTTACGTCTTCGACTTGGCCAGCGAGGAGATGCGAGGGGCACCGGTCATCGGCAACCTCCTCAACAGGACCAGCGCCCCGATGCTGGGACACTAACAGGATGATACATACATATGCGTCTCAGGCTGGGATGTCCGTGGGTAACCGGAATTATAACATGTCCCGATGCGCTGCCATCAGAACCTGAGATTTACAATAGCAATAGTATTTCCAACAATAGGGAAACAGAAACGATAACATTACATTCTAGAAACTCATGGGATCTCATGGGAGAAATTGAGTGAAAAGTGTGATGAAATGTTATGTATATTTGGAGGTTCTTCTAGTTTTTGAAATACATAAAGACCCCGTTTGTCATTGGCACGTTAAATATCTAACGGTATGTTAACTTGATATTTGCTTAGCAACGTCAAATCAAACCCTGTTATTTTCTTGCTAACGGACCGCTTATATCTTAACCGGCCACTGAAAAACTGGCAGTAAGAAGTCTTGTGACCTGTGATGCTTTGTTGAAGGATGCCTTTGCAAACATGGATTATTAATGGGCCACGTGAGATAGCTTACATCATTAATTATTTTTGAGCGTTAAGTTAGTGCATATTATGCTTTATGCAAAATGAAAATATGTTATGCAATCGCCACTAAATGGTTAGTTGCTGTTGTGATTGTCAAGGCATGACTCAGTTTTTCATTGTCACTTTCGCGAAAATATTTTAAAGCCTCGAAGGCTATAATGTCCATTATTTCGACAGGGTGGAATTTAATAATAAAAACCGTATATTAGATATGGTACCTAATAAAATACATATTAATAACCTTGTTATTTTACATTCACATGGCATTTACGTTTATTTTGTGTGCCTGGTTGTTGCAAAAATGTTGCATTGTATATGAACCTGGAACATTTTGTGTTGAGCAACGGGAGTAAGGAGAGTGTGTTTTTCGATCACACCATAGGACAGCTTGTTTTTAGGGAGGGATTCTATATAGGGCAGATATTTTGATGGACGTTTGATGCACCGCCGACTTTACAATCTGTTTTACTTTTACGTATTCAATATACTTACTTACTGGGGTCTCACAGACCTCAGTCTCGTATTTTCAATATGTCCTTGTGTGAAGCTCGCCGAGCCGCTTCCGCCCTTCTCTGTACCTTAAAGTTCAACCTGCGAACAAGTTAGTCAAGAGGGGATCACGCCAAGCAAATATTTTAAGTCTACGTGCTTCCTAAAACCCGAAATGTGTTGGGGTCTGAAGATCAAATTGTCCAGTAACATTTTAAAACACCTTTATATGCAATTTTGTTTATGTCTGCATTATATATTTGACTGATTATAGCACTTTTTTGTACAGATATGATAATAAACTTTGCAAATCTGATGTGTATATGTGAATTATTTCCCCTTTTTTGAGTGAAATTTGAAACATTTGATATAGGAAAGTAGAATAGAAGTTGTGCATCGATTTTTGGTTTGTTTTTCTTCCTAAGCACACTTAAACCAGAAAGTCTTTGATAGGTATTTTGGACTATTAGTAACAGGTGTTTATACAATTTTCACAAGTTATACTATATTTCAAAACAATGGTTTTAATCAGGGATTGGAACCTTAACTCATTACGGTTCCGGTTCCGGTTCCGGTCCAACAAATTTTATCTCAAAGGGTTCGGGTTCCGGTTCCGGTTCCTGAGTCGTTTCGGTTCCTGCGGAACCGAATGGTTTTCAAGCATTCCTGCGGAACCGAAACTTCAAACGGTTCCAAAGGTTCCAAACGGTTCCAAATTTGTATGCACTCTAAAAAAAAAAAATCCCCTTCATACTTTCTTTGGTTCAGAGAGTGCTTTTTTGACACTATTTTGTCACTTCAAGATCAATTTCACAGTGATTGGGATTAAGATAACGTAGTACAATGCAATATTGCTGTGTTCTTGACATGTTTGGTAGGTACATTCGTCATTCGTGAATAATTGCTATTTTCACAATACATTGTTGTTCAAGCATAAAATACTGATCTATTATATTACTCTAGGACCAACCATTTTTAAAGCAATGACTCTCTTTGAACATGCTGTTTCGGCCGTGTGTTAGAGTGATCAGTGATCAGAGAGATTGGTATGAGTAATTAACTAAACCCGATTTTGGGTAATTATTATTATCAAATATTTCGGGAGTCTGCAGCTTCACTATGTATACGAAATCCACAAGCTTTGCAAAATTATTTGTGGTGCGTCGCTTTGCTATACCTATGTTTCTCACTCTCTCTCGCTAATGTTTTCAAATATTAATTATTCGGATCATACATTTTCACACAACATTGCATAGCAGCTAATCCCTCCTCCATATCTCTACATTCAGACTGCCAGCAGACACATAAATCCAGATATTTCTGGCTATCAAGAAATACTGTCTTATTCTAACTTCTAAATGAAAAGCAAATTATACGAACGTAAATACAAAATATATCGCTCAAGTGTGGTGGTTCAGCTGAAATCATGCGTTTTAAAAGCTTGGGAGAGACGAACAGCCGGTGACTCACTCTAAGCCTGAAGAACATTTGCAAATACATTTTTGTAACATATGAAATCTACAGAAATTTTGAAGTTTTAAAATAATTATAATATCAAATCTTCAGAGAATAAATTTAGTGTGGCATAAAAATGAAAAAGTCGGCCAAGTTTGGAACCGAAAAGAACCTTTTGAAACCGAAACAGAACCGTAACTATTTATTTCGGTTCCGGTTCCGGTTCCGGTTCTTACTATTTTCTGTGTAAGGGTTCCGGTTCCGGTTAAGGTTCCAGATTTCAAACGGTTCCAAACGGTTCTGGGTTCCGGTTCCGGTTCCGGTTCCAATCCCTGGTTTTAATATTGATAATGGTTAGGTTTTACTAGGTTAGGTTACTAGGTTAGTTTTATTTTTAATGGTAAGGTTTTATTATTACATTTTTCTTATAAATACAAGTATTCAACGTTTAATGTTTTACTTTTCATGTTTTTAAAAAATTCACAAAAACTCTTAAAAATCTTCTTGTCGTTTTGCGGTCATTCAGCTAAAAAATTCAACACACCAGATTTGTTGACTTGAAGTTGACTTGAAGATAAATGTCAGATATCAAACATTTGGTCAATTTCGTGCATGCAAATTATTGAAAGTAAATCCACTTCAGAAATATATCTCCAATCTAAAAAACCCATGGGCATGAGTTACATCTATGTATTTACATTCACATTGCTCAATGAATCTGTCAGCTTATATAAAGAAACAAAGGTAGGTCACAATCGTCGGAATTTTTAAGTGATTAGAATTTTCTACAAGGCACTGGTCTGGCTTGGTGCTCCATGATTTCCATAGGCTTTGTGCCTCCATCTTTTTATCCGCTATATACGAACCGCTACGCTCATCTTCAACGCAACACAAATTGCGTTCGCGGAGTCCTAGTTACATTACTACCATTACCAGACACGGAGCCAATAAACACCACCGCATCATCCGCCATTTTATTCGAATCTGCCGTTCAATTATTTAGTGTATTTCGGAAGGTAGCTCAATTTTGTCAAGACTAAAATTCTACCCCACAATTAAATAGTGAGCACTAAAGGTGGACAAACAAACAGTCTGTAACCGGAACCAGCTTAAAAATGGTGGACAAACAAACACCCACCACCCAAACACCGGTTGGGGACCCGGGTTCAAATCCCGGAATGGGCAACATTTTTGGGAGGCTTATTTGTGTACATAATAATACAATAAATGTAGTTTTGCAGGTTTCTTTGTAGTTTTTGCATGGACAATCAGACATAACTATTGACGGGGCGGATTTAGTGCGTTCTTCCTAATTGGGTCTTTATTGCGCTAGTGGCCTGCTGGTTTCTTAATGGTATGGTTAATCATTTTGGAGGTCTTCGTAGACTTTACGCAGATCAGTTCTTCGAATTCATGGGCTTTGGTCTTTTTTTTGGAAAAAGTAAGTGGCTAGAAAAACAATGTCAAGTTAATTTGGAGGTCTTTAGTTAGACGGGTATAAAGTCCCGACGTGTGTAATTTGCAAAGTAAAGAATTACAAAATGTCATGTGGTTTTCATCAGACGTTTCCTCGAAAGGGAAGGCCAGTGCAGTTAGTGGCAACAAAGAAATTCTTTGCTGGCCGCGAACATAACTAGTCAAATATATTTTATGGGTCCATTATAATTTTGTCCATTAGGTTTTAAGGATCCATGCCAATGGACTGTTTTTGTGGACGAGGGAGAGGAAACTGGTGGCTATTGAATTTCAGGACTACTACGAGCCGTTAGGATTCAGGTTTAGTACTGCGTAAGTCCTTGGAGGGTACGTTTAAATAGACATTGCATGGTCTGTCTCGTTGGTCACTCGTTCTATAATCGTGGTGTAGGGTTGACGTCTAGTGACGGCGCGCGCAGTTTTCAAACTGTTGCCAGTCCTCGCGAAAGCTTTCTTTGAAAACTGCGTTTCGTGCAGTAAATCTGGCATATTCAGCACTTTCTGGTAAGTGGTAGGTAGGTGAACAACATTGTTTGGCGATTTTTTAAAAGCATTTTAAGGTGTTTGTATTTTCTCACTGATTTCGGAAGGAAATTGAATCTGGCATATTCACCACAATAAAAAAAAAACATCTCGATAGGAAAAGTCACGTGTGATGTGTGTGTGTGTTTTATTTGTATGTGTGAGTGTGTTGGCAGTCTGCTGGCCAAACGGTTCGTCCGATTTTGATAAAATTTGCAGAGATTCTTGGCTAGGTTCTAACTAAGACCCTGTGGTCTGTGATATTTTCAGCAAAATCGGAAAGATTGTTTTGAAACTAGGTATTTAAAATTCGAGAAAATATTAATAATTTCCGAAAGAACTGTCCAAGCTGTAAATCCAAATATTATAAATATTTTTTCACAAAACTGTACAAAGTTATGAAGCATAATGAAACTTGGCATTTCTGGTATTTTCAGGCCCTTGGACGTTTCGTTTTTAGGACGTTGCCTAATCTTGGGAGAGCACTGTATATTTTCAAGATATATTAAGGAGCAGGGCATAAAGGATTCATTAGAAAACCCTAATATTTTATATATATACTTCAAAATATATTTTTGTAAAATTTTGCAAATTTCAAGAACAAATATCAGTGAAAACCGTTTTTAATTAAGACTTTCTTGCGTGCTTTCTTTTTTAACAAAATACTAATTCACACATCGACCGTCTGTTTTGGACATTCTGTCCAACGTGAACGCAATTTGTGTTGCGCTGAAGATTAGCGTTATAGCAGTTTGTAGCAGAGAAAAGAGTGACTTTTTTTCTGCTACAAACTGCTACGCTCATCTTCAACGCAACACAAATTGTGTTCACGATGCTCTATAGACTATATCATATCACGAGAAAGTTAAAATCAATTTCACTTTTTTGGCTTCTTCATAGTTGCGTGATTTTTTGCCGTTATTTTATTTACAACTACATTTATTATTAATATCAAAGGTAATTATTATCTAGCTGTGTTCAAATAAAAATTGCTAGCCTCTAATGTCAGTGTGCGCTGTGAAATAATGCAGCCCGCAGGTGTTATGACAAATCCTTAACTTATTTGACATACAAGATCAAGTTTTTAAAAGCCATAAAATGCCACCAGTAATATTTTCGAATTATAATTACGCTGCATTGTATAGTTCAATTGGACGAAATTCCTCGCACCGAATTGAACCGTAATGCCCACGGATATGTCTGCGAGTGCAGAGAACTGGCGTCACGAGCAATTTACACTCATTGTCGTAGGCAGGGGCGTAACCATAGGGGAGCAGGCATACCAGTGCTCTGGGCCTTGGGCTCAGGGGACCTCGCGGAGGCCGAAGTTGAGCCTGAGCCGAAAAAAGAGGGGCGATTACCTTTTTTGTAGGGAATGGACTTTTTGAAATCTAGTACGTTTTCCCACTACATGCTTTCAAAAAATCCTAAAAAACGTAGTCGGCCTTCATTTTTCGGTGTTTTAAAACTATTATAAGGACCCATCACCTCAAGTGTAATCTTTTAAAAGCTCGTTGTGATTTGTGTAATTGGTGTTTATGGTACATCTCGTGATATCTGCAGCATACATGCAACGTCTTAATAATTAAAAATTATGCGTGGATCGAGTTTCACTATGCCAAAAAAAATCACTTGTTTGTGTTTTGTACCCATGTATTTGTGAGTGCTCTACAGAGGAATCGCCAGTTCCGATTTTCATGAAATTCCCAGGGTGTCTAAATTATTGTCACAACTTCGATCCCTAGTGGTTTTAAACATAGTTCTCTATTCCCCTCCATTTTAAAACCAAAACACTCAAAAGAGCACATATCAGAAATTAAGAAAATTAGGAAAAATTGGGAAATGAAACAAAAGTGGGGTTTTCCCAAAACTTTTCCAAAGTTCTTTGTGACTTCTTACTGTTTTTTTGTGGCGCGTCAACGTGAATGTCATTTTGAGCCATTTTATATATTTATATTTATATTTTATCTTCTAGGTCGGTAGCTTCAAAAAACTTGAATAAATAGCCTATGTGTCCCTAGTCATTACCGAGGACTCTTGCTATGGAATTTCAAATTGAGTAGCGTCTTCTTTAAGCTCTGTAATTGGTTCAGCCAGTTAAAATGTGTCTGACAGTCAAGGCCTCGTTGCAAGTTTCGCAACGCGGAGGGATCTTGTCCAATGAGAAGAGCTATGCGTGCGTTAGATGCGTGCGGCTGATGCGTGATCGCGTAAGGTCGACTACCTCGTGCGGTTTGTGTGTGTCCTGAGTCCTGACTTCGGAGAGATACAAACAGCTACGCTTATCCTTGAACGCGAACAAAGGGACAGAGTTCCCCTTCCCTAGTTATATCAATACAAACTCAACGAAGAAATATCTTTTTCTCTGTCATCTCTTCCTCTAGTGCCTCTTTCTATATCATCTCTTTCTCTATCACCTATTTCTCTATCATCTCTTTATCTATCACCTCTTTCTCCATCTCCAACTTAATACGATGGGAGACTGCAAAACCCGACCAAGGGCTATGAATCAACCAAATTAGAAAATTATTACTCTTTCCTAAAATCCACTTTCTTTGCCAGGTGTCTGAATTCACTTTTTCATTGTATTTGTTAAGGCTATTTTGCCACTTAACTTTTCCGGATGTTGTTGGATAGTTCTGAACGCTGAGATCACGATCTTGTGCACTGCGCTATTTTCAAGCCGATACGAAGGTCTCAACCACGTGTAAAATGCAACGAACTACGCATGCTGGCGTCAGCAAATTGAAAAAAAGTGTTCAACTTAAAAAACTTAAGAGTGCTCTTCGCATATAATCCGGTTATCGCAGCTTATGATAACAACCACAATAATCTTGGCATGTACGAACACAGAAATAACTAACAATTTCCGAGATTAATGCAATTAAAATGTAAAGGGAATAGCGATAAGCACAAACACATATTATCATCAAATGTAAAAAACATCAAATTTCTTGTATATTGAGTTGATATTAACACGAAAGGGCTCGATTTTGAGAGCTGATTACAATCGATGGTGAATCAAAGTGTTTGTGCACCAAGTGCCCATTCAATAAGACTTTCGGACCGCTACAAAAATTAATCCGTGCTGCGAACTCTGGCTCGGCTGTAATCTTCTGCATCCGCCTCTCGACGCAACTAACAAAAAAGCAACAGAATGATTAATATTGACAATTCCGTAGAGGGTGATCGCTAAAAATTAGTGGCGCAGACCCTTATGTGGGGCATTAAAAGATGGTCTAAATGTGCTCGAAAATCGTTGAAAAAAAATCTCTGCATTGCGCGCTGTTTCAGGTCTCAACCTTTTTCCAAAAAAACGGAATGAATATCGTTTCTCAACCGATGTCTAGAGCACTTTAGCGCTCATTGCAAAAAATTGCACCATACACATTGTTAAAAATATCAAATTGCGATAATTACCCTAAACTAGATATTATACTCTTCCTTCATCTACTTGTATGTTCAAATTAAAGATTGGAATGCATTTAGGGGTTCATTTCAGTGTTCGATTGGACCTCTGCGTTCAACGTTTAAGTGGGGGTGGGGGTGAAAGGATTAACCGTGAGCAGCACTCGTAACACAAACAAACAAACAAAAAAAAAGAAAATATATCACACACACACGTGACCCTTTACGGGAGTTTAAAAAGGAAGATTTCACTTCGCTCGCCAGACTCTTCAATGATTTGTATTTCGTTTCGACTTGTTGCATTGTTGACAAATCAAGCCAGCGAGTCAAGATGCCATCGGGTGGTATGGACGTGGGCGTGGAGGAGTTCTACAGGGACAAGTCTGTCTTAATCACTGGGGGCACCGGCTTTATGGGCAAAGTGCTCGTCGAGAAGCTGCTGTACAGCTGCCCGGGAATCACCAACATTTTCATCGTGATGCGCCCTAAACGAGAGAAGAGTGTGCAGACGAGGCTACAGGAGATGTTTGAACTTCCGGTACGTAACATTTGCAGCAGTAGATTAAACTTCCGGTACGTTCCACTATGCATTTCATCGACTTTATAATCATGGGTGGTATAAAAAGTGCATATTGTCCAATAATGGTTTTTACGACGTCTGGACAAACAGTGGGATTATCGTTTTAGGAGATTTCTAGTTATTACTTTCTAATGATTCAAAGACTTAAGTTCAATTCCACTGAAATTGAAATCGACCAATCTAGGGCCCTAATCTGTTAGCAAAAAAAGTACTTAGTTCTGATTGGACTTGGTTTAGTACTTAGTTCTGAAGCAAAAACAAGGAAACGACTGGTATATATTTAAAGGGGAGCTGCATAACCGGATGTGCGCGTGATGACCACAAATTTGCGGTAGATACAAAGCGAAAATACATTACTGCTAAGTATTTTAATATACAGCGCTAAGTACATATACCAGCAAATCTGACAGTCGTTGATAATTTTCTCCGGTGCGCAGATGTTCGACCGACTCCGCAAGTCCAACCCCTCTGCGCTGAAGAAGCTGGTGGCCCTCCCTGGGGACCTGTGTCTGGAGGAGCTGGGCATGACCAAGGAGGATCGAACGCGCGTGCGCGATGGAGTGTCCATCGTGTTCCACTGCGCCGCGACGCTGCGTCTCGAAGCGACGCTCAAAGACGCCGTCACCATGAACACCGTCGGCACCTGGAGGATGATCGAACTCTGCAGGGGAATGCCCAAACTGGAGGTAACTATGACACAGATTCCAGCATTACCGGTCAACGCAGGGTTGAAGGGCCACAATGCAACATTACATCAGATACAGTCCAGCCCGTGAGAGAAATGATCCAGCAAGGACTGCCCCCTTTTGTCCTACCAACTCATGAAACTAAATTACAATTGCGGGAAAACAAAAGCCCACTTCGATTACAAATAAAAAATATTCCGAAGATTAAGGTTTCGTCCCGATCCTACCAAAGGTGAGACCTGGAAAGTGTATCCAGTACGAGGTAAAGGAAGATGCCTGAGTTACAAGCTCAATGAACACACTTAAGTACCATACTATCTTCTTCTCGCAGGCGTTCGTGCACCTCTCCACCGCCTTCTGCCACGTGGACCAAGAGGTGCTGGAGGAGCGGTTGTACGACTTCCGGGACGACGCACACGAGATCATCCGCAGAGTGCAGTGCTTGGACGAGAAGGGGCTCAAGGAACTCACACCAAGGTGCGTGCCAGTCGCAATTGCTTTCACTGCTAGCAAGCTCGTGGATTAGTCTCATGTCAAATAGCGGAGTGCCCGTTAATTGTGGGCAATTAGAACTTGAGGTTCATTCTACTCTTGGGAGTTATGTTATTTGTCATGGCAACCGCCAATAGGAAGCCGCGGAATTAATCTGTTTCTGAGGGCTATACACAGAGGCGTAGCGCAGAATTCCAAAGATCGGTTCAGAACGTTTATAATAAATCAATTTTTACGGAATTTTTCGATTTTTTCAAATTTTTTAATCTCTGTAAATGTCAAAGTTCTTAACATATCTTTACAAAAACTTATAAACAGGTCGACCTGTAGATATTTATCATGCCTGACATTCTTAGATCGGTAGGACTAGAGAGAGAGAGAGAGGGAGAGAGAGAGAGAGAGAGAGGGGGAGAGAGAGAGAGAGGGAGAGAGAGAGAGAGAGAGAGAGAGAGAGAGAGGGAGAGAGAGAGAGAGAGATATGCGATTGATTCCAGGTTGATAGCACCGCACCCGAATTGCTACACTTACTCGAAGAGGTTGTCGGAGAAGCTGATTGTGGACGAGTACCCCAACATGCCCATGGCCATCGCCAGGCCGGCCATAGGCAAGTACCTACTCGACAGATTACAATACCTGGTTTTACAAAGTTTTAACTCCAGTTGAGATCTCAACTAGGAGTTACAACTGGATTCGCTGCATGTGATTGGCGGGATTCAGTCAAAATAAAGATCTTGGCCGAAATATTGTTTGCGGATTACTGTTCAGTGTTCAGTGTTCGTGAATTTGAGGTTGTTTAGTGATTCGTTGTTCTGATTCGTTGTATGGTGATGGTGAGTGGACGCTATAGATATTAAGATCCTATTTTTCACGTTAAATATCTAATGGTATGTTTACTTGTTATTTGCTTAGCAACGTTAAATAATAGCCTTTAATTTTATTGCTAATGAACCGTAAGTATCTAAACGGGCCACTGAAAAACCAGCATTAAGAATAAGGAAGGATACATTTGGATAAAACGGACCGCTTCTAGAACAAAAACGGTTCATGGCAGTAAATATTTAAAATTAAACTCTTAAATTATGTCGATTTTTCGCCCCCCAAGAGTCTGTTGCGCTGACTGTAGCACTAACGGCTTTCGATATGTGCGCAGTGACCCCTGCGCGCACGGAGCCCCTGCCCGGCTGGGTGGACTCCCTGAACGGGCCAGTGGGCCTGATCGTCGGCGCCGGCAAGGGCTTCATCCGGTCCATGCACTGCCAGCCGCAGTACCGGGCGGAAGTGATCCCGGTGGACTCCGCCATCAACGGGCTCATCGCCATCGCGTGGAAGACCGCGACCGCCGAGAACAGGTGACTGCTCGGGTTTTGGGGGGCTGGGGAGGGAGGGGGATGGCAAGGGAGTCCAGAGACATATCATAGTAATCAGATAACGGAGGCTGGGAATCATGTGGGAATCACTGTGTCTGTAAACAATCGATAAAAATTCACGAGAAAATTCACGAGAGATTCAAGACCCCACTGCAATGGGTGTGAAAAAATCAATATTTATTTCCAATTCTTCAAATGTGGTTTAGTTCCAATATATTTTTGAAACAATAAAGTAATAAAATAAAAGTACAATAAGTACTTACGATTCACGCTTGCGGCATAGCGTAAAAGTTACGTAATCGCTCGACATGTGAAAAAAATCGTTCAGGAAGCGAGTTGTTTAGACCAAATGTGTAAAATATGTAAACTCAGTACATCATGTATAATTCCCATGCTGGGAAGGGGGAGAGAATTAATAATACTTCATAATAATGGAGGAATCTGATGACTACTTTACCCACTCACGTCTTCCTAGTCCCGACCATTAGGTGTACAATACTGTCAATAGTGATGACGCTGTTCTATTCTCAGGGTGGTGTTTTACTCTCTAAGAAGAGCTCCCCTGGCTAGGCAGGACCAGAGGTTTCAACATCCGCTCTCCATCCAATTGATCCATTGCACATCCAATTGTCCATCCCAATAACAGTTGATATTATGAAATTCCAGGCCTGAAAACGTCCCCGTGAACAATATGACCGCCTCCTCCGTATTGGAGATAACTTGGGGTCGTGTTCTGGACGTGGGCAGATCCCTGATCTACAAGTTTCCCTTTGAGATGACGATATGGTACCCCGACGGCAATCTCCGGAGCAGCAAGTTTATGCACAACTTGTGTGTCATCTTTCTCCACTTCTTGCCCGCGTACTTCATCGACTTTTTTATGCTCATCTTCCAACAGAAACGATTGTAAGTACAGGCGATGGAAATGGATCGGTGTTTTGCACGGTGATAGGTACCGAAAATGTTGTACCTGTAGTAATTAATTTTTTTTTATCATATTATGTCATGTTTGGGTTTAGTTGCTGATTTGAATTTAGTATAATAATACACCACTCCTGATGTTCCGCCCCTCTGACGTCACGGCGCTTCGGTCTGACTTGCTCGACGGATAGATTGTTGGAAACGAATACGAATAGCACAGGAGTAAGGCGGGATTTAGCCGAGTTTGGAGGCTTGTCAAAAAGCTTCTGTAGGTCATTTTATGTTGAAATTTAATCATCATAAGAATCACCATTATTTCTATAACGTTTAAAAATTTCATAAAGTTTTTATGGATATCTTCGTTGATAAAAAGGTTTAAAATAAGAGCGATTTCAATGTAATATACACAATAAACAAAGATTGAAAGTCCATTGGCACATGCACAATAAACAAGGATTAAAAGGTCATTGGCACATGCACAATAAACAAGGATTAAAAGGTCATTGGCACATGCACAATAAACAAGGATTAAAAGGTCATTGGCACATGCACAATAAACAAGGATTGAAAGGTCATTGGCACATGCACAACAAACAAGGATTGAAAGGTCATTGGCACATGCACAATAAACAAGGATTGAAACGTCATTGGCACATGCACAATAAACAAAGATTGAAACGTCATTGGCACATGCACAATAAACAAGGATTGAAAGGTCATTGGCACATGCACAATAAACAAGGATTGAAAGGTCATTGGCACATGCACAACAAACAAGGATTGAAAGGTCATTGGCACATGCACAATAAACAAGGATTGAAAGGTCATTGGCACATGCACAATAAACAAGGATTGAAAGGTCATTGGCACATGCACAATAAACAAGGATTGAAAGGTCATTGGCCCATGCACAACAAACAAGGATTGAAAGGTCATTGGCACATGCACAATAAACAAGGATTGAAACGTCATTGGCACATGCACAATAAACAAAGATTGAAACGTCATTGGCACATGCACAATAAACAAGGATTGAAAGGTCATTGGCACATGCACAATAAACAAGGATTGAAAGGTCATTGGCACATGCACAACAAACAAGGATTGAAAGGTCATTGGCACATGCACAATAAACAAGGATTGAAAGGTCATTGGCCCATGCACAACAAACAAGGATTGAAAGGTCATTGGCACATGCACAATAAACAAGGATTGAAAGGTCATTGGCACATGCACAATAAACAAAGATTGAAACGTCATTGGCACATGCACAACAAACAAGGATTGAAAGGTCATTGGCACATGCACAATAAACAAGGATTGAAAGGTCATTGGCACATGCACAACAAACAAGGATTGAAAGGTCATTGGCACATACACAATAAACAAGGATTGAAACTTCATTGGCACATGCACAATAAACAAAGATTGAAACGTCATTGGCACATGCACAATAAACAAGGATTGAAAGGTCATTGGCACATGCACAATAAACAAGGATTGAAAGGTCATTGGCACATGCACAACAAACAAGGATTGAAAGGTCATTGGCACATGCACAATAAACAAGGATTGAAAGGTCATTGGCACATGCACAATAAACAAGGATTGAAAGGTCATTGGCACATGCACAACAAACAAGGATTGAAAGGTCATTGGCACATGCACAATAAACAAGGATTGAAAGGTCATTGGCACATGCACAATAAACAAGGATTGAAAGGTCATTGGCCCATGCACAACAAACAAGGATTGAAAGGTCATTGGCACATGCACAATAAACAAAGATTGAAACGTCATTGGCACATGCTCAGTGGTCCGTTTAAGAGTAGAAGACGCCAATTTGTGACTCCTGATCTAAGACAAATATCCTTGTTTACAGCATGGTCCGCATACAGTGGCGCATCCAGGAAGGCCTGAACGTTCTCCAATACTTCACAACTCGTCAATGGAACTTCAAGAGTGATAACTTTTTGGCATTAATAAAAATAATTCCGGAAAAAGACAATGATACATTTCCATTTCCTTTGGATGACATCGATTATGAGGACTACATACTGAAAAGTATTCTAGGGGCAAGGCAATATTGTATTAAGGAAGATTTATCTTCTTTGCCAAGATGTAGGAGAAATATGAAAATGTAAGTATTTGCAATAAAGACGCAGACATAAGGTAAAAAGTAATATATAGATGCAGTTTGACAGGTCTTTTAAAGCTGTAATGAATCGAAAAAAAATTACTTGCACATCATTGCGGTATTTGAAGCTCTTAAGAATGACATTTCTTATATTTTTTAGGAAATGAGTGAAGAAAGATTAGAGTGTTTTCCGAATGACAGGGCTTATAAGCTTCTTGACCTTATTTCTAAGTGATTGCAGAATAACCCTCCAGAAAACTAGCCTAATGTCGGGAAAGGTGTGGAGCACAATACACGGCATGTGTAGATTTACCGCTCCGTAAATCTGGTAGTAACTAAGATGAAGTATGTCTGGTAATACCATGGTAATCACAAAAGACCTCAGGATACGTTCTCGATTACCTTGCTTTGTGTTGTGGCCCTGCGGATCGATTTACCCAGAACCACAAAACAAATGATTAGAATATTTTCCAGCGACTCTCCATACCACAAATAATGTTCGGAGCGAAAAAACACCCTAGGCCAAATAGTCTCTTATTTCGCCATTGAAAGTAAGTTGACGACTTGACATTTTTCTGCAGCTTGTGGGCGGTGGACAAACTGTGGACGTTGCTCTTCTACTACATGGTCGCCTGTGCTACTCGAACTCGGATTCAGTACGCTACGTCTTCGACTTGGCCAGCGAGGAGATGCGAGGGGCACCGGTCATCGGCAACCTCCTCAACAGGACCAGCGCCCCGATGCTGGGACACTGACAGGGTGCTCTCAACTAGAGTATTAAATTGCAACATTAAAACACCAAACATATAATATTGCATTCTTCACTCCTTTTCACGTTAATGCTACGTTTAGTGCTTACCTTCGACGAGGTTTCGCAACGCGTTGCAGCACATTCAACCAATGAGCAAACCGAAATCCGGCATGGGGATAGAAAAAAAGTATTTTGCCCATTTTTGTTCATTTTAAACGTTTTTTTGTTAAATATTTTTTATTTATAAAATTATTTATGTTGCTTACACCAATGAGTACAGAGATACAGTGGCTACAGTCCCGTGGCGTAGTGGAGGCCCGTGCCGCCCCGCAAGGCTTGGAAGGGGGGGGGGGGGGGGGCATACCTATACAGAGTGTTTGTTTTTAAAATGCAGATGTTCCAATCCCTGGTGTGAATAGGTGTCGGCGGCGTTGCTGCTGGTTTCGGTGGTAACTTTGACAGAAGAACGTTCACCTTCCACGTAGATCACCCCTTCTTGTTCTCGATCCAGGACTGGAGTTCCAAGGCCGTCCTCTTTGCCGGCAGATTCAGCTCTGTCTAGTCGATCAGGAGACTGCGATGATCGTGGCGATAGGCTGTCATTTTACAAACGATTAGAAACGACTACTGTAACCACTGTATCCTAGTGTACTAACCGCTGTAATATACCACTGTACCAATGCAACTCTGTTTTTCAATGTGCCAATGGAAAAATAAACATCAAAAGTTCAAATATATCCTGAAATAACTTTTTCTAGAAATTTGTGCTAGAAAATATTGATTCAAAACGGATTTGATTGAATTTCGAATGAAAACTGGAAATTTTTAATATAAAATTTAATTGATTATTTATTTTAACAAAAAGAGAACGCAATGCGAAGAAAACAAAATCAAACGTTTTCTGAAATGCTCCAAGCATCATTGCAAACTTTCGTTAAAAATATATATATTTCTTTTGGCTCTTCAACTAACTTTGGATAGGGTCAAAAACCAATCAAGTCGATTTTGATGATTATGCAGGGGGTCTAAGTTGAGAACAAAGATGCCCATAGACCCTCTGCAAACTTCATCACAAACGGAGAAAGCATTTTAGTGTGAATTTAGGGGAGGACTGGCAGGGGTGCAGGGGTGTAATACATAATATACACCCCAAGCTTTTGACATTCCGGGCCTTTGTCGATCATTGAAAATGCCAATGTTCAAATAATAAAATAAATATTTGTTTTGTTTATTTTCTTGCAACGAGTTGTGAATTTCAATATAAAGAAGATATTAATATGGGAATTGTTGGCCGTACCTAACTAAACGTAATTCGACCAATGCTCATGCTATCTATCGCCCACCGCCGATGCCACCGCTTGTTGACTAGAGTTTCGATTAAGTTACAAAGTTTTGTTTTGGCCATGGTCATTAATTTCGTGCGCAAGAAATTAGGTATACCTGAATCAAGTTCAAATTAATGGGAAATACCCTGCTCCTTGCTGCAGTCGACGATCACAACCCGGGAGGGTAATACGTACTTTTAATTTGTGTGCAAATATTGTGTGTGCTCTAACTTTGCTCATAAATAGCCTGGAATTTTCGGAGCCCTCAAGGTAAAATCAGCACATTTAAAGAGTGGCGTGGGATTAATATATATATATATATATATATATATATATATATATATATATATATATATATATATATATATATATATATATATCTCTTTTTTTTTTAATTTTTTTAATTTACTCTTACATTATATAGTACAATTCGACCAGGTATTCAAAAACATACAACAAGAATAAATAAAAACCCACATGAGCAAAGCTCGAGCGTGGGAAAGAACAATATATCTAAGGGTACTTAAAAATAAGTCAACTAGATGGTCGGCTACTACATAACATTTTAGAAGTGAGATAAGAAGAAAACAAATAACAAAATGTCTTAGTGACTTAGGTGAGAAATGAGAAAATGAGAATTGATTCTATTGATTCTATATTTTAGGTACATCAATTAAAAGTTAACGAGTACATACACTTGCAAATAGGCGTAAACTATGGCTAAAGTAAAGGAAAAAGACTTGCACAACGAATGTGCTTGTTCAAGCACAAGCTGAAAATTAAACTGCTGAAAGAGCTAACATAGATCAAGAGCCTTGAAGAAATAGGAGAAACTTTAAATGAAAATTTGGCTCATTGGTTCATCTAACGCTAAACTTATTCCTGCTAGCTGCGCTTATTATATGTGATGGATAGTGATGGTGATAGCTTGATAGTGATAATGATAATGCATGACAGCGAGCAGGGTTGGATGGGGGGAAAAACCAGCCCGGGCATTTTCAATAAAGTCGGCCCAATACCCCCCCCCCCCCTCCACCACAAAGACGAATAGGAGACAAAAATTTGCACAAAAATGCACGAAATGACCGGGCATGGGACAATGCTTTCTGTCGTTTTGGAAATTCCCACCGCTGGCACCATAGTAATAGAGTTATTATTTCCAGAAATCAACACTTACATGCAATAACTATTTGCAAGGATAATAAAACAACATACTATTAACGAAGACCAATGCTTTACTTTTCAAGGTCAGTGAATCCCACACGCTGACACCAATGTAGCGATTTACATGTTTTCTTAGTTTTGCTTCTAAAAACTTTTAAAAGTCTCCGACTAAAGTCAATTAGATCACAAAGTGGCAATGAGTCGTTTGGACGTATATATTAGCCATTAACGATAATACTAGGGCTTCGCGAACGCAATTTGTGTTGCATTGAAGATGAGCGTAGCAGTGTGTATATTGTATAAAAAGGAGGAGGCATAAGGCCGATGAAAACCATGGAGCAATTACTATATTACCATAGTTAGTATACATTTACATAGCTACTTGCATGCACGAAATTGATAATATTTATGTCAAATAATCTGTAAAACTTTTCCCTTGAACAAATTTGAAATCAAGAAATCTGATATGATGTTTCGATGTGGTTTCGATGGTTTCGTAGAGAAATATTCGAAATTGGGAAAATTTGGAAAAAATATGCACTTTTAAAGTTTTAAATAAAGTCCCGTACTTTTCCAATCTTTCCCCATTTTCGAACACTTATTGCTCTTTTTTCTGCTTTGAAGGGGTGGGGTATGGCGGATTTTCTTGAAAAACGCAGGGGTCTAGGTTGAGAACAAAAGTAGACACCCTGAAAATTTCCTCGCAATCAACGCAGCGCGCGCAAACAAACATACAAAAAAGCAAACAAACACACACACAAGTGTTTTTTTAGCAGTAGTGAAATTGATGATTTCGCTTCGCTCGCTACGCTCATCAAAAATTGGCGTAATACCCCCTCCCCCTTATTTTGTTACAATGCCGTAATTTTGTTACATTTCTTTTCTTTATAATTACTTTTGCCACAGATTTGATGCCCATTTTAAACCCCTACCTCCACTTGCACTGTGCAGTTCATTTGTTTACCTAAACTGCATTTCACGTTAAGAAGGGAAGTGGATTGTTTGCATCTTCCTCGAGGACCCACTGTTGCGACACGAACTAAGAGTTTCAAAACTTTCAAGCCATGTCTTGAGCGGAACATAAGACACTGGGCAGTTTTGGGCCTCTAAGGGTCGAATGCTGAGTCGTCACTCAGTGCGAACCCACACTCAGTCCGCACTCAGTGCGCACTTTGGGAGAATTTGCAATGATACATGTCTCATAAGTAGGGTAAGGTTGCCTAATTTGGACCACTTTGGAGATTCTTAATTTTTGTGAGCTGAGTTTTCAATTTTAAGGTTTGAAAAAAATCAGAGTGATAGATTGATCAATGTAGAACATTGTAAGTATCAAGCGATTTTTGTATTTTGATTGAATTTAATTTTAAATATTGATTTGAAAAAGCACTGCAATCGGGCCAATTTAGGCACCCAGCTCCCTAATTAGGACCGGTGGTATCCTAATTTGACCCATTGTGTTTTAAAGTACATTTGCAACATAAGTATACCATAATTCTTCGAAATAGTATTTATTCCCTTTCCTTCTTTTCTAAAAGCATCTATAGCCAACGCCATCTCCTTCTCTGACCATTGCAAGTACTTTGTTTCGTTTTGGAATTCTGAAACTAGAATGATGAAAAATGAAGACATGAATTTCTAGGTTATGTGGGTTGAACGTCAGATTTTCGTCGCGGGCCAAATTGAGCAACCGGCTCTTTCAAATGGAAACAGTAAACCATCACTTCTAGTTCGTTTCTTAATTGTAATCTTCGCTAATATTGTATTAGTAATTAAATTCTGCTCACAATAAAACTAAAAAATGTAAAGTGCGACTTGAATATTATCTGCTAGCTCCTTAGGCACCAGCGCGTAAATGTGCATCAGCTGCCGTCAAATCAACGAACTTCCAATCAAAGGAAGGAATCTGCAGTTATCGACACAAATCTACATTGTATAGTAATATTTAAACTATAAGTACCATTCATAGCTACTTGAGTGCTCTGGCGCCCATATTTGAGAAATTATGGGCCTGGTCCAAATTAGGAGCAGGGTCAAATTAGGCAACCTTACCCTACTGAGTGCGTACTGAGTGCGCGCTGAGAGTGGGTGCGCACTCAGTGACGCCTCTGCATTCGGACCTATCTCATTTCTAGCAGAAGTGGGTCCTCGAGGCAGATGCAAATCCACTCCCCTTCTTAACGTGAAATGAAATTTAAAGGTTTTTTTGAAACTAGTACTATTGAAGTGCAAAGATTTCGCTCCAACACTCACTGAAACTGAAACTGAAATGCAAGCTAGACCCAGTTTCGTAGATCCCCAAAGCTGGGTGATATCTCTGTGGCTCGGGGGCAGGGAGGGGGGGGGCTGTTTTTGGCCGCGCCGCGCCGCGCCGTTGGGGAGGTGGGGGGGGGGGGGGGGGGGGGGCGTGGCAGCTCCAGCTGGGCCAGTCGGTGCTTCACCTCCGTCGGCGTCGGTCATACCATCGTGTCGCTCTCTGCTCGAATCGCGACGTCGGGACGAGCTTTCGAATTACGCTTGGATATCAGGTAAGACCTGGGGCAGTGTTTATAGTTGGTATGGCAGTGATTCTAGTGATAGGGCAATGAGTCTAGTGCTAGGGCAATGATTCTAGTGATAGGGCAAAGATTCTAGTGATAGGGCAATGATTCTAGTGATAGGGCAATGATTTTGGTGCTAGGGTAGTGATTCTAGGCGGTATGTTGGTGATTATAGCTGCTAGGTCTGTAACTGAATAGGTTTACTCGGGCAGTTATTGTAGTATATGTTATTGTAGTGTTTAGTTATTGTATAGGGATTATACCAGCAAATGCAGGGGTAGAGCAGCAGTTGTAGTTATATGGGCATCAATTGTAAGGGTAGAGCAAAAATTGTAGGTGCTACTGCTAAGGCAGCATTTGTAGGGACTACAGCAGCAATATGAGTAAGAGCAGCGAGTTGCTATGTGGGCTTGAATGGAACTTATAGGAGCTATGGGTATGAAACGTACATGGGGCAAGGATATAACCGATTAATGGAATGGGCTATGTCAGCGTTTAGGGACGGGGATGGAACCCAACAGGGACTACGTACATTATAAAGAGACAAAGGAAATTATGTTAAGGCCTACAGGCTTCATGGTTTCAACAAAAGAACCGCTTATTTATCTGAGTATGATATATTCTGTCATAATGCTTTGCGAAAACCAAAGTTAACATGAGCCAAAATCGCAATATATTGTAGTTATTAAACATATATTTCTGATTTGGTATTGAATGAAAATCCAACTGTTTTATCAACGTTTCTTAACCTGAGATTGTGAAGGATTTTTGGCGTTAATTACCCAGTATGAAATGGTTATTTCAAAGACTAGTGATCATTGCGTAAACTGCACATTGATTCAACAATGCCATTCGCCGATGTCAACCGCAAATCAAAATGTTGTCGGGGAAAACCTGGCTCACTGTTTCAAAATTGAGGGGACCGAAGTATTTCGATGATTCTAGCTTTTGTTTGAACAAAGCACTGCATTTCTGGCGTCTATGCCATTTGAACCACGATGATGCTGTGTTTGGGATAAAATAGGATAATCATTTCTAGGTTTTACTCGATAATATAACATGTACTGATAACGGCAACATGCTTTTACAAAGAATGATTATTTAGCAAGCATATAATAATATTTTAACTTCCAGCTTTACTTAATAGTATGGTCATTCTAAGTTATTGTAGTATAATGGTATATATTGCGCCGTTTCATATGTGGTTTCATCTGTGGTTTGACCTAAAATTGTATCACTTTCAAAAAGGACCATGCACTCTTGTATTTATATACTTTTAACAGTATTATTTCCCTATAACTATATAAGCAAATTTAAAAACTAAACGTTATAGTTGGTTTTGACCGAAATGTTTGGGGAAATGACTTCCTTGAGAATGACACAGGGTGGTTTATTTTTCTAAGCTTCTATTCAGGAGCCCATTTGATTGGTAAAAAAATATTTTTTATTACCTACTTCCCCGGTACAACTTTCGCGGGTCCGTTGTAAGAAAAGTTTTGCTATTCGATCAGAACCTTAGTTAAGTGACAGCAACGTGTAAACCTAAAGAAAATACTGGAAACCAGAGATTCCATACCCTTATAAGTTATAAGTAATATTATGTGACCATGTAACCAGCATACCCTAGATTTTACTTCCAGTTTATTTATCTTTCATATTATCTTTACTCTTTGATAAAGTCGCCTTGCCCTATCGACGAATTCTTTAGCATTTTAGCCTGAAGTTTTGTACTTTTCTTCTGCATTCACTGTTCTGGTCACACAGCTATTTTTGTTTGTTAAATGAAATGTGACATTGCCAAATGCTTGATCAATAAAGCTGTGGTATTTGTTGTCGTTTCATCAAGTGTAAAAAAACTTACAATTTTTTACCTTGTCATATCAAACGTATGTTCACAATATGTTCCTCTTGACACAATTATTTCACAATGAAATATCACACAACTTGATATATGTTTGACAATAATAATTTTTAATATAGCGTATTTTATGTACGTATACCCTGGTATAACCTGACGGGTATATTCGCCTACCCAATGATTTTAAGGAGTGATTCAATCCCAACATCCCTGGTTGTTACTTCCACTTCAAAGGCGCACGAGGAATGCGAAGCACGCTTTAATGCGGTGCTATGGGGGTTGGTAATTCGACGTTAATTAGAGCTATGTGTACATGCAGTGAGCGTCTGATACAGACACACAGTACTAGACAGTTCAGTGTATACATGTTGTAAAAACCCCATTCAGGATGAGGAGGAAATCTAGCTGGCTATGGTTTCAAAATTTAATTATATCCCGCAAGTGAAATCGCAAATAGAGCGAATTAAAACGAGAAAACGCGCGATTTTCAAATTTAATTAGTATATAATTGCTTACAGCGTTTGATCAGTTAATCCGGATACAGATTTCGTTAGGACCAATGGTGTCTGATTAATGGAACGTACCTTTAAGTTCAACGAAATACAGAAACCATGCTGTAGGCTGTTTGTTTTGTTGGCAGGCAAATAAACAGTTCCTTGGTTGAAATAGACGTCGATGTAGGTACAGTGACAAACCTAGCATATTATAACATGTTAATTCAAGGTTTGTATTCACAATTGCTTTGCCGTTTTTCACAACTCTCCTTAAGTAGGTATCGCCTGGTTGGTGAAATCTATATATGTATATCATATTCGATTTAGGCATCCTTGAGGAGTTATTGATTTCTACACTCCTAATGCCCAAAACATGAATTATTTTTCAAAAATCTTTCTAAACACGACTTCAATATTATGATATTGCTTCAGAGGAAGTAGCTTGAACTATTTTTCACAGGCTATACCATATTACTACCACTATACGTATGCCATACCAAATACATATACTAACCATACTTTAGGATTAATCATAAGAAACTTACTTACGAACTTATAATTCCAAGCAAGGTCTGAAACCGTTTTTTTATCTAGTCTCACAGGTTGTAAGCAAAATATACGAGTCTCATAAAAAGACATGAATTACGATTTCTACGAAAATCTCGGGTATAGCCGAAAATGAGAACGCACCCAGTCCTGGCGAGGTCCATTACAGCGAGATATCTGTAAGTGTTATTGAAAGTAGCAGCGCGAGCGTAGGTCCTTAACACGATTTATATTCCAATTCGACGTCGAAGTCTGTTCAGATCCGTCGGGGGTGAGCGCCAATCCGGCGCGAGGACATCAACTCTTCGCTCGTTTCTCGCGACATGAGCCGTCTGGAGGCTGTGACGTGGCACGGGATAGGCAACTAGTTTGCCGTGCCAGCTCTCACTGCTCCGCTACGGGAAAGGCAACTAGTATGCCGTGCCAGCTCTCACTGCTCCGGTACGGGATAGGAAACTAGTATGCCGTGCCAGCTCTCACTGCTCCGGTACGGGATAGGCAACTAGTATGCCGTGCCAGCTCTCACTGCTCCGCTACGGGATAGGCAACTAGTATGCCGTGCCAGCTCTCACTGCTCCGGTACAAGATAGGAAACTAGTATGCCGTGCCAGCTCTCACTGCATTCACGATTTATGTTGCCGTTTTTACATTATCTTAAAACTGGATAAACAGTATAACAAACACACAAGGGGATTATTTAGCTATACTTTTAAAATTCAATTTACTTATTTAGAATGGACTAAGTAGTACCTATATAAAAATATAGAAATCGGGATTACATTCTACGTCAAATGTATGTTTGCCATAATCTTTTAAAACTGTAGAACGGATTAAAGTATGGTTGATGAGCGTAGCGAGCGAAGCGAGCGGAGCGAAATCTTCAATTTCACTTACCCCAAAAAAAAGTCACTCGACGTGTATGTATGTATTTTTTTTTGTGTTTGTGCGCGCTCTACAGACCAAACGCCTGAACCGATATAGATGAAAATTTCTGAGTTCCTACCTCTGTTCTCAACTTAGACCCCCTGCGTTTTTGGAAAAGATCGGTTCAGTAAATTGTTTATTTTTCGATTTTATCAGAATTTTGAACCCCTGTAAATTTCAAAGTTCTTTACATAACTTCATCAAAACTTCTAAACATGTTGACCTTATACATATTTATTATGCCTGCATATCTTAGTTCGGTAGGTTTTTCCAAGTGGTTTTTATTAGCATTTTTGTGGTGTTTTTTTCGTGATTTGACGGCTGATTCAATACGAGTCCGGTTTCCTTCGTTTCCTTGGTTACCAGCTTTGTTGACCTCGAAGAGAAACAAAGGAACGTCAGAATCCGTATACATTTTCAAGTGATCAGAATTTTCGAGAAGACAATGGTCAGGTTTGGTGCTCCATGGTTTTCTTGTGACTGCTGCCTGCACCTTTTAATCCGCTATACACAAACCGCCACCTACGCTCATCTTCAACGCAACACAAATTGCGTTCGCGAAGCCCTAGTTTTAAGAAATCGGGATATCGTCTATTCTATATATACTTCTTTCTTTAGCCTTAACAGCACTTTAATGGTAAAACTGGAAGACTTTCCATTGCCTGCAATACCAAATGTGACATAGGTATATTTGTTCCAATAGATATCAAATTGTCGCTCTGAAAAGCTTGGTGGAAATGTGCCGTTTTTAAACTCGGCGGCCATATTGCGTAAGATGACCACTCCGAGCTGTTGCCAATTCGCATCGTCCACTCGCCAACGCCACCTCCACGCTTTAACATTC
The DNA here is from genome assembly GCA_921293005.1 of Nemoura dubitans. Taxonomy (NCBI): domain Eukaryota; kingdom Metazoa; phylum Arthropoda; class Insecta; order Plecoptera; family Nemouridae; genus Nemoura; species Nemoura dubitans. The sequence continues at coordinate 17,276,222 of OV121077.1, read as the reverse complement.
GCGCCGCGACGCGAGGAGATCGAATTACGGACATCCACCTCGGGTCACCCAGCCCTTTTCTTTGCGAAATTTAATAAGTTTCGAAGCAGATACATTTTATATACATCGCGATTCTGCGATGATCGTAGAGGTAGGTTGCCAACCGCAACTAAGACGGAGCAAATTGTAAGAAAAACCGTTACAAAAGTCTGTTTGAAAATCGCTTCATGTTCCAGCGGTATCAATCTATGGTGTCAAACGACAACAATATTATAGTGGTCGGATAAATAAACCCTGCGCTTTCGCAAGCACACGTGATTTTGGTGCGTGCTCTTTTTGTCGCTTTAAATTGAATCCGTGCGCCACTGACAAGAGTCTTTGATCTCGAAATAAAGCGGGGTTGATTGTTTATGGACACATTTTAAAAAAACCGTCCGTTAAATGTCACAAACAAATTTGATCAGATAGATTTGTTCAGAACAGGCAAAAGAAAAAAAAGTGTATGATAAATTAATTGAGTGCATTAGAACAATCACCATTTGCAAATCTAAATCTGATTATCAGAACACGGAAAACTGTCGTGGAAATGTGTAAACATTTGAAATGTATGTTTTTTCAATAAGCTTGTGTCCTGTTTTAGCACATTCCCGTGGCTTTTATTGCGTTCCGTTTACGAAGCCAACCGAGATCACACAATGTCTACATGTTCCATTTGAAAATGCCAGTCATGGCAGTCCCCGTCCACCCTTTTCCCGGACATAAATTCATTCCGGGAAATCCCCTTACCACCGTAATCGAAGCGCATCACAGTTACCCTAAGAGAATCCAGCATCTCCCGCTCGCCCCAGGCTCACCCGACGCTGGAGATATTCACAAGCGTCGGGACCCTCTACACCCGGCGCCCGGCGCCGTCGGCGTCGTCCTATCGATTGGTGGCGTCGAACCTGTCAGCGACGGCGAGTTTATCAGAGGCGTCTCAACGCCGCCGTACAGCTCCGACGGCCTTGCCAGCCGTGAACCCCCCCCCCCCACCCGAACTCTCTTCGTACCCCGAAAAATTGTATGGTGTTTATGGTGGGGGGGGGGGGGGGGGGGGGGTCCACGGTGGCTTAGAAGCAAATATCGGTCAAATAAATATACTTTTCAATATCTATATGGATGCACTTTCCTCTTTAAAACTTGTTCTCAAGGTCCCCTCTTTAACATTTGTTAACTTTTGATACCCTTATAGACTGGAAAAATACAAAGTATAATTACACACTGATTAAGGATTGCATTTTAAACCGGGTGGAACATCGTGTAAAATTATCCCCTACAGGCAAAGATACCCATTTGGCGGCAGTGTGATTTGTGGCATGATTGAACATATGAACACTCAATATGTAACCATTACTGGAGTGCCTCAATTCTGCTTGTGCAGTTTGCTGCACAAGCAGAATTGATGAACAACTTCACGAATAGACGAATAAAATAACAAATTCTTACGAGTTTGCTACATCAGGCTGATTCGTTCAGTTAAAATATCAGCGACAAGCTCCAATCCCCATGCGTAGCGGCTAAAAGCTTTGATTAAAATCTTGACAAAGTGCTGGAGAGTCTAGAGGCAATCATTTCCCATTTCAAACCGTTCAATTGGCCAAAATTAGCTACCTCCGAGCTGATTATGCGGTGTCGTTTTGAGAGCAGGACTGAAAAGTGTGCGTGATGGTAAGATTTTTGAAAAATCTTGCAGCTTATATACAAGTCGTTGACATCGCTAATCTTGACAGGATCCAGTTGCCAGCTTAGATGATAGCTGGTACTTAAGCTGGAGAGAGAAGGCACGGTGGTGGAATTGCCTCTGATAACCGTTAAATGGTAGGAAGAATGATTGTGATTTTGCCGGCCAATTTGAGAGAGAAGCTGAGTGGGCTCGGTGGAAATGAGAGCGATTCGCCGGTCCCTTTCTCTGACTGTTCGAATCAATCTCTGGATATTAGAACACTCACAAAGGAATAAGGATGAGCTGAAGGAGAGATTATCTTTCTAAAGCTGCCACTTACTTAACAACAAAATTACTCAGCTTTCTAAAGGTACGATGAAACTTGCTTTGCATCAGGCCGAGAAGCTCCTTTCAGTGACACTTATTACGCTACCGACTTCATAATCATAATTCATTATTTTACGGATAGTTTTGTTGTCAGGTGTCAAAATGTGGTGTCTACCAACATAGAACACTTCAATTTGTGTGAACATGCTGATCTTGAAAAAATCTTTATTGTTTAATTTGAAAGATAAGACTGGTGATATTTATGAGGTGTGGGATTATTAAAGAAATTGCTAGCAAACTATTCGTTTTGAGGGCCACATTCATTCATTTATAGACACTCTTTTAGTTTCATTGGCTGGGTTACAATCAAAATAAAAATGCGATTTAATCTTAAAAAATTTAGTGGCAATCACGGAAAGACGACAAATTTGATGTGAACAGTTTTAGAGTATAAGATTAGATGGTAACAAATAATTAAACTTTATTTTATATATTACGTTTTGTTTGTATTTGAATTTTTTGTATTTGTATTTATTTATTTCACATTCATTGTACATAATAGCGTAAACGCTCTTTGGCAAGTGTATTCTTAAAAAAATAAAAATAAAACAACTTGCAAGCATAGAAGTTCGTAAAAATTAAAAACTATTACATCTTATTCTTGTGTACAATATATACATTTGCATTTGCAAGTTTCCCTATTTAAGAACACGTCCGTGCTATAAAAACTATGCAAGATAAGAAAGTCTTTGACCTTTGATTTAAAAACAGATCTTATGTCTTCTTTCTTGAGACTTTGGGGCAGGCTATGGTAGAGGATGGGCCCGATGTGCAGTGCGTCTTGACTTCCGGTGGCCGTTTTACTGTTTCCTGGGCGCAGGTTGTTCTTTTCCTCATGTTTCTACCATGTACACCCTTGTTTTGTTTAAAATTCTCAGGGTGGTCCTTCACGAACAGTAAAACAGTTAGAATGTAAATACAAGGTGCTGTCAATATGTACAAGTCTTAAAAAAACGATCGGCAAGATTGTCTTCGTCCTCCATTTTTTAAATTCTAATAGCCCCCTTTTGGGAGGTGAAAATCTTTTTAGCCTCTGCTCCGCCGCCTCACACTAAAATCCCGTAATTTATAAGTGACTGAATGTTTGCAGTTTTTAGTGCTGGCGCGTTGACTTGGTTTGAAAGTATTTTTAGGGCAAAAGATGCAGAGTTGAGTCTTTTTGATCAGGTTCCGTACGTGTTCTTTCCATTTTCAGTGAAAATCCATTTGTACCCCTAAGAATCTATTATTGTCCACAACTTGGTTTCCACTCTCTGTTGTTGTCATCGCCGATTTCCTCTTGCCCTTGAAAACTAATATGTTGGTTTTAATGTCATTTAATTTGAGTTTGTTAGGAAGGAACCAGTTTCTGATGTTATCTAAGGCCTGCGTTATATTTGAGTTAAGGTCATCCTCACTATTGCCTGATACGATCAGGCTGGTGTCATCTGCGTATAAAATGCTACTTGTCGTTTGATTTGAGACGTGTGTTGGCAGGTCATTGATATAAAGGCTATATAGCAGAGGAGCCAGTAGACTGCCTTGAGGGATTCCGGTTGAGATAGGGTCCCAATTTGATGACACTTTTCCTTTGTCAGTGTTAAGTACCACGGCTTGCTCCCTGCCTGTCAGGTATGATTTGACCCATTCCCCGGCTTTATCTTTGAATCCATATATTTTTAACTTCTCTAATAGCACCGCGTGGTTGATCGTGTCGAAGGCTTTTGTTAGGTGCGCTAATGTGCATTTTCTTCTCGAGAATCCGCGTCACTTTATTAACCATGTCTAAAATAGCCGTGGTTGTCGAGAAACCCTTCCTGAAGCCGTGTTGGTTTGCACATATGATCTCGTTTTCGGTAAGGAAGTTATTTAATCGATGTATAATTGCTTTTTCCATTATTTTCGAAAAGTATGTTAGAAGAGCTATAGGCCTGTAATTGTCTACGTAAATAAGAAGAAACGGGAAAAAACTGCCACCTGTACAAACGTACAAGCAGTTTAAAAATTAAATTAAATTAAATCTCTTCAAATTAACCATAACTCTTAGACGCAGCCCGCAGAGCAAACTCGGCTTCTCCTCCTAACATTTGGTATTAATTAAGATCAGGACAGAATAAGGTACATTTGCAATATGTCCTTAAATAGTTGTCGTGATCATGTGACAATATACCAAGGACATATTTCACATTTATGTTCTCCTGTCCAGACTATTTTGTAATCGATACAGATTTTTGGTGGAGGAGCCAAGTTTGCTCTGCGGGTTTCGTGTAGGAGTTCAGCGTATAAAAAAAGATTTCCGCGAAATCCTGTAATTCCTTGACAAGAAGTCTTAAGGCAAAAATGCCAGGTGTCAGCGAAGCTTGAAATTCAATACGCATTTTTATTCCGATTGTAACCCAGCCAATGAAATTAAGCTCACGCCTATTTTTAAAAGCGTTCTGATTTTTCTCTGGTTTATTTTTCACGCTTTTACCACTCGTACCCAAAATCCAGCATCGACAAAGTAGAATTGAGCAAGAAACGACTTCGCCTGCCGAAATGTTATGGAAATTTGCAAACTTAATCCCCCTCCCCCTGCACCACCTCCTCCACAATGGCTGGATCCCCGAGGAGATAATTTAGCCTCGGTATTTCAGCACCGTTTTCTGCTAACCAGGGTGGAAGTAAAAAAACAAGTTTGCTACTCTGAGCTCATCACGTATGCACTGAGCGTCGGTAGCACGCAAAATCTAGCTTTTACTATCATGAGTCTCGGGCCTCGGGATGGATCACAGTTAGCGATCTCTTTTGTAAGGCGTGGTATACCCGCGCGCCTTATTAACAACATATTTTGTTGGACTCTGTTTTAGTGGAGATTTGCGAGAAATTGTTCGGTAATTTTATGTCTTGAGTCTGTAATAAGTAACTACATATCTCTGAAAATTTAGGGTTGCCGGGAATGCAATTCAAGCTGTGTGTCCATTCGCTGTGAAATTCGCAGCGAATAAAAAACGCGGCAAACAGACGCTTCCATGAGTATTTTGAAACTCGCACCGCTTCGTATTTCGCTCTTGATCTTTTAATGACCTCTTCTCTAAATAATTCAGCGGTACAATGCATAGTTAAAATTATTTAATTTAATTTAAATTCAATTTTCCTTTCCTTTCAACACTAAACAAAACTATAAAATATCGATTCGCGGCGCTCTGCTCAGACAACAACAATCTATATCTCTCTGTATTTTAACCGGAATCAGTTTTACAGCAAAGTGCAAATCTAGCGGTTTTTAAAGTAAACTCAACTACTTCCGCTTCAACGCAGAAACGCTGCGAAATTATTAAAGTAAACTCTTGCGTTGCGATTCGCTGCGTCGAAAAAACGCAGGCCACTCGCCTGTGATTGGACAATCGCCCAAAATGGCGAAAAAACGCTGCGAAGTTCGCAGCGTTTTTCTCATGGAAGCACTTCTTCATAGTTTAGTCCGTGATGTAAATACGCCATTTTGAATGCACTTCTTTAGCAAATTTAAGAGTTACAAGGCACGATGACTTTATACTTGTTATGTCAAGTAAAGTACTATAACTCACGTTGTATACAACGAAATTATAATTTTATGTCAAATTAGTTATACCTAGGCATGGGAATTGTATTTGGATTTTGAATGTAAAGAAACTCAATAATATCGAATAAATGGAAAATATGGTGGAATAACCATGAGCCTCTAAGATCACAATTAAAACAAAAACGTTTGATTTTGTAAATATTCAAGCAAAACCACAAACATTCAGAAAAACACTGAAATTTTACAATCAGTAGCCGCAATTAACCAACTATTTTTTTTGTAAATTTCAGCAATTCCTTCCAATAGCCAAGATCCAATTAAAATTCCATTAAACGGTGGTCATATCTCAGAACAGGAATGCGTTAATGATTATAAGTGGTAGTTGCAAGCGTTGACGATTTGATGTAATAAAAATTCAGACTTCATAAGTGTCAAAAAAACTTTTGCAAAAAAGCGACTGTTCTCCCCGGATTTTCAATCAGTTGCGACGCCACGAAGCGTTAATCAACGACACCGACGCCGACACCGACGCCGACGCCGGGTATTTCAAGCCACAGATGACGCCAAACGAAGCGTACCACTTTCAATAATCATCCGTCGAGTAAATCGGCCCATCCATCCCCTGCATTGTGAAACCAAAATCAGACGGAGGGACAATATACAATATACAATATACAATATACCTATACCCTATAAATAGCCTCATCGATATTATTATAATAGACATGGTACCAGGGGATATTTATTTTGCGTTGGCTAAAACGCGGACTGAACCACGACCGTCGTTACCGTTGAAATCGGATACGATCCATTAGATTCTAACCGAAGTTTATTTTCCATGCTATCCTGGAAGACCAAGAACAAATAGTATCGCAGTGTGCTTTGGCTGTGGATATCCTTGTGTACTTGTGTCATGTCTCTCTCTCTCTCTCTCTCTCTCTCTCTCTCTCTCTCTCTCTCTCTCTCTCTCTCTCTCTCTCTCTCTCTCTCTCTCTCTCTCTCTCTCTCTCTCTCTCTCTCTCTCTCTCTCTCTCTCTCTCTCTCTCTCTCTCTCTAACTCTCTCTCTCTCACTCTCTAACTCTTTCTCTCTAACTAATGCCAATCTCATATACCCTTGCCTCGCTCTAACACGTTATCTTCCTCTCCCCAGAACCGCGACGTGCTTGGTACGATTCTGTGTTTCAGCATCCACGCCAAACACAATCGCGCTGCCTCCGCGAACGCTCGAAATACAGTAAACATTTTGCAGGCGGTGGCTTGTATTTGAAAGTCTGCTCACAACAGTTTTCAGAAAACCGTATACTTTAACACCACTTTATTATGCCTTGATGCCTCGCGATAGAATATTGAATTTATCATGTCGCATGTTTTACTATTATATCGTAATAAGCGCCTAGAACAAACAGTTTGTGTGTAAAGTTACTCAATATTAATACACTCGACGATTGTAATTGAAAAGATCGAGCTGCGTTGCCAATTCTGTCACCTCGTTCCGTTTAACGACGCACTTTCGCCAACTGGGCTAATGACGTCATCTAGTCCTCGTCAGCGAGAAGAGTGGGTCTGGGGGGGAGGGGGGTAGTTATCGTCTCAATAACCCGGGATGCTGCGTTTCCACGGGATACGGAGAGCAAACATTGGCAGGGAAAGAATAAGGAATCGGGATGGGATTTGAGGGGCGAGAGGGGATATCAATTTGTTGGAATTGATTCGCTCTTCCGGTCTCGCTCGCGTGATTGGTCGATTATGTTTCCGGTTCCAATCAGCGTGATCGGAATGGTCAGGTCATGTGAGATTGTCATGAGGAAGTGGATCACGAGGCCTTGGTCTGTGACGTAGGAGATTGCAGGCTCGGCTGGATTAGTGGTCACATTTTTTTCTAGGGAAGTCGTTTAGGGAATCTTTTTTACGCGATTCATTTAATGGGGTTAATAATGGGTTGATAGATAGGTAGCGATAGGTTTTTGAGATTTTGAGAAGTCAGTTAGTAATGGTTCCCGTTGTTAATAGTGGCAATAAAAAAAATATTTTTATACTGTCATAAATAAAACACATACTTGTTTAATTCAGTCATTTTTTAAATTTTAGCACCTATAATATTCTTTTACAGATTTTAATTAGGTACATATTATTTTACGTGATTTTTTAAATTTTTTAAAAATATTTAATTAAGCTTGGGAATCGACTTTAACAAGTAATATTGTAAGCAATACAAATGGAAGAGTGAAAATGATGTATCCAAAAAAGTTGAAATTGCGGTCGGAAAGCTTACAAACACTAAGTGTTTACCGTTTAGTGGTGATTTTAAATTTCCTCGAATTTCAAGAAATTCCTTAAAATTCTCGGATGTTCAATGTGAAGCTCAACTGATATAAAAATATAGAATTTCTTTCGTGTAAAAAGCTGGGCTAATCAATCACATGGAAAAAACATGGCGCCCAAGCGCCGAGTCGGCCACTCTCTGACACGCAAGGCTCCATGGCTTGACAGACAGTCTTGGGGCAAACATGGCGTCCACGCGCCGAGTCGGCCACTCTCTGACACGCAAGGCTCCATGGCTTGACAGTCAGTCTTGGGGCAAACATGGCGTCCACGCGCCGAGTCGGCCACTCTCTGGCTAGCAAGGCTACATGACTTGACAGTCAGTCTTGGGGAAAACATGGCGTCCACGCGTGTAGTCGGCCACTCTCTGACTAGTAAGGCTCCATGGCTTGACAGTCAGTCTTGGGGCAAACATGGCGTCCACGCGCGAAGTCGGCCACTCCCTGGCTAGCAAGGCTCCATGGCTTGACAGTCAGTCTTGGGGCAAACATGGCGTCCACGCGCCGAGTTGGCCACTCTGGCTAGCAAGGCTCCATGGCTTGACAGTCAGTCTTGGGGCAAACATGGCGTCCACGCGCGGAGTCGGCCACTCTCTGGCTAGCAAGGCTCCATGGCTTGACAGTCAGTCTTGGGGCAAACATGGCGACCACGCGCGGAGTAGGCCACTCTCTGGCTAGCAAGGCTCCATGGCTTGACATTCAGTCTTGGGGCAAACATGGCGTCCACGCGCCGAGTCGGCCACTCTGGCTAGCAAGGCTCCATGGCTTGACAGTCAGTCTTGGGGCAAACATGGCGTCCACGCGCGGAGTCGGCCACTCTCTGACACGCAAGGCTACATGACTTAAAGGCAGTCTTGGAGCACACATGATCTGCATTTGCTCTACAACTCCACGGTACATTTTCGCCATCAACTGTGTGGACCAATCCGGACTCCAGACGCCCAGAGCGGCGTCGCCTTGGCTTGTAATCGCCTCTCGCTGCACCTCCTGGTGACCACCTGTTGTCGGCGCGCTCTCTCTCTATTCCAGCCACGTCCCCACTGTGGCGTGGGGTGGTTGGGGGTGCACGATCGTCTCGGCGTCTCGGGGTGACACTCCATCAGCGGGTGTCCCGTCAATAGCGACGATTTGGGGCGCGGGTTCGGGTACGTGCCGTCTTGCAAGCGACCGATATGAAGGCGCCAAAGAGAAGTTGGTTTCCTTTTAGCTTGTTTCAGTCTCATCATAGGTATAGTGGATGATTGCCTGAACTCTAAGGTTAAATTAATGTCGTTGTAAATATTGTACTGTACTCTGTATTATATGACGTGGGTCGACTATGAAGGTCGGCCATCTACCGGCCGTTTAGAACAACGGCATGCAATCGATGGCGTTCCAAATCCTCTGAGCCCAGCAGTTGTTTGGTCAACGTTGGAAGGGCATTCGCAATAAGGACGAAACTAACAAACGGAACCCTTTATGGTAATGGTTATGGTGTCAGTGTTGGTCTGGCCAGGGCGGCTGGGCGGCGTCTGCTGCCGGGGCCCCCAGTTATTTGACCACTGGGGGCCCCAGTTTTCCGAGCGCATGGGGGCCCCCAAAATAGAAGATGACCTTTATTTTAGGGAATACACTTTTTGAGAGTTTTTTTGAACCTAAAATTATAGTGATATGGCATTTTTTTTAAAGAATGGAATCAATGAGGGGGGCCCTCTGACCTTCTCGCTGCCAGGGAGGGCGCGGTGCAGTGTGCAGATGTCTCATGTGGAGAGAAGAATATATGGGAAATACGCTTTTGTAGTGAGCAATAGACAAAGCGTTATGTGATTATACATTGCAGGTAATTGATGAGCGGAGCGAAATCTTCAATTTCACTTACCCCAGAAAAAAGTCACTTGTGTATGATTTTTTATTTTTTATTTTTTTTTTTGTTTGTGCGCGCTCTACAGACCAAACGCCTGAACCGACATGGATGAAAATTTCTGAGTATCTACCTCTGTTCTCAACTTAGACCCCCTGCGTTTTTGAAAAAGATCGGTTCAGTAAATATTTTATGAATCAATTTTTACGAAATTTTTCGATTTTTTTTAGAATTTTGAACCCCTGTAAATTTCAAAGTTCTGAACACAACTTCACCAAAACTTCTAAACATGTTGACCTTAAACATATTTATCATGCCTGCAAATCTTAGTTCGGTAGGTTTTTCCAATTGGTTTTTATTAGCATTTTTGTGGTGTTATTTTCGTGATTTGACGGCTGATTCAATACGAGTCTGGTTTCCTTCGTTTCCTTGGTTACCAGCTTTGTTGACCTCGAAGAGAAACAAAGGAACGTCAGAATCCGTATACATTTTCAAGTGATTAGAATTTTCGAGAAGGCAATGGTCAGGTTTGGTGCTCCATGGTTTTCTTGTGACTGCTGCCTGCACCTTTTAATCCGCTATACACAAAACCGCTACCTACGCTCATCTTCAACGCAACACAAATTGCGTTCGCGAAGCCCTAGTTTAATGCCATTAGAGACAAGTTACAAATATGGTGCTAAGCCAGAATGGAAAGGAGCGACAAAATTGATTTCAGGGTCTCTTCGCTACAATTGCTAAGTAACCTACAGCTAAGAATTACATATTGGGATGCCAGCTGCTTCCAGTTTCTGTTTAGTTTATCTCTCTATCGGTTACACTCGTTCTGCCGATAAAAGCGATAACTATTCAGCTATCTCGCCCAAGGCTAAGTGTGAGATATAACCACCTCGCTGGCAACATGTTTATCGGGTAGCCGTTGCAATACGTGGAACTATCTTTAGAAAATAATCTACATACAGTAATAATTTGTGTCTATCGCCATAGGGAACCTTGGTAACAAGGATGGTATAAAAGTACTATTCATAGCTCGTAGTCAAATTAAAACATAGTGAAGTTCATGATTCTAAACATTTTTTCACTGTAGCCGTGAAATTTACAAGCACTTGGATTTAGAACAAACAAGGTATCTCCATTGATTTATAATGTTTCATTCCTGATTTTTCAGAGAAACTGTGACTGATTTTAAACTCGTTCACTCGTCTTAAATTTGACGATTTTACCCTAATTCTCTAGGAACATCATGCATGAGTTTCTATATTATTTTATAATTTATACTTAGTTTAACATCTCTGTTTCATCTGCTTCAGAAATTTTCTTAAGACAGCTAAAAATGACTCATTTTCGTAATATTTTGGGGTGGTTTACATTTTTTATTTTTTTATTTAAAAACGAAATTTTGGAAGCAGTGAGAACAATAAACACATCTACTATTGAGCGCACGTTACTGGCCCCTTAAAAACCAAAACAAATACTTAACACAGATTTCCTTTGCCAAAAGACATAACATTTTCAATTTAAACTTACCACGAATTGCCAACTAAGATGTTTTGAGTGTGTATGTTGGTATCTACCAGCAATAGCTGGCCGGTCAATTATTTAATAACAGACCATCGGCTAGTACTGTAGCTCGTATTCCTCACTGCGTAGGCAACGTAGTTCACCAAAAATTGCGCCATTACTGATTAAAAGGTAATTAATTTTCAAAATTGTGTACATTTAAAACGAAAAATATTCTCACAGTGTAGTTTTATCATGATAATAATCAGGTATTACGAAGTTATATTTTTAACGCAGAAAAGGTATTTTACCTCGATAATTCGATTCCTTCAAAGCCGAGCGTATGAGGGAGGGGGAGTTTATGAGTGGTCCCCACTTTATCAATCCTCAACGAACTATACGCAGTACTACGACTCTAATGGAATACAGAGACTTGACAACTATAAACAATTGCTAAATATCTAAAAGAGAACAACTTAGTTTTTATGTAAGTTTAATTTCTTTGATTATAAAAAATTACATTACAGCGAAGAGATAAGATGATGCTTTTAAAATGCAAAGAAAAAAACAGATTTGTATATATATATGCAAATATACAACTAAAAAAATAGCTTCATAGAACTAAGCGACCCAAAAGCCCCCACTCCCATCATAAAATATTTCATTATAAATGTTTATCACTGCATAAACGGTAATAAATAAAACAAAAAAATACTTTATAATATCATACCACACTAATACACTAGGATTAATTCAAATTAATCATTTTACAGCCTTCTAACTGGAGCTGTTCATTATGCAGTCAATAAACGTTGGTTTTAATTGCCATTATTTAATAAGACATCTGTAAAAAACGATAATAACGTATGCTTCTGATTAAAAACAAATTTTACATTAACAGGTGCTTTGCAAACAACTTCATTTTACAATACATGCAACCAAATTCGAGATCTCACAAACCAGCTGCAGATTAAAATATCTGAAATTGGAAGTTTCACAACCAAAAGATAAAATAATTACGATCCCCTTAGTAATTTACGTGGCCAAAATTATAAAAATAACAAAATCAGCTATTAACAGGTTGTCTGGCATAAGTACAAACGCTTTAATTATCTTCTCCACCCACACCCTAAAGCTTTCCTCCAAAGGTTCCTGGTTTTCTTGTCCAGCACGACGAAAAACAGCGCCAGCATGAACAAGTGGAACGAGGCCGTGATCAGGAACATGAACTCGAACAGGAACTCGCTGTTGATGATGCCCTCCTCGGACAAAAAGTGAAAGGTCCAGGTAAATCCAAAAAGGAAGAACACAAATAAGCTGTTTCCGAGGTTACGCAGCTGCGCTGCTCGATCGTCGGTGGTGTGTTTGCAAACGACGACGTCTTTGTTGCACTTCACCCAACCGTAAATGTGGTTCAGGATGATTAGGAAAATAATCAGGTTGACGACAAGGATTATTCCAGCTGGGCCCTGAACGGTTGCTTGGAATGCAACGCCTTCCGGATAGCAGTAACCTCTATTGGACACTTCCGACTTGTAGAAGCCGGTGTCCCAGGCCAGCAAAATGACAATCGGGATAAGCGGGAGACCCCAAGCAACGAGAGACACCTTCAGGATCAGGTGCGTCGTGGTTTTGGCTCCAGCGATGGTCGTGAGGCGTCTTACTTGTAATCCTGACAGGACCATCATCCAGAAGAACATGGCCAGGAAGGAATAGTGTCTCAGCACACCTATCCCAATGCAAGCAACACTTTTGGTGTCGATGCTTATGAAATTGTTGACGAGACCCAGGACAAGGTTGACACTTAAGGCGAGGATCATCTGCAAGAAGATTTTGTGTCCTATGTCTTCCCTCCATTCGGGGAAACAAACAGCTGTGAGCACAACGCTAAGAAGACCGAGTGCAGACAGGAAGCAGACAAAGACGATGACGATGACGAGAGTCACGTTGTCGGCAAGGAAGGTACTGAGCCTGGCGTCGAACCCGTAGATGATGTACACGCCGTTGGTGAGATTACCATCATGATAAAGATTCTTGCAACGGCAAATGACCATTCCATCGCGCAAAGACTTAAGGATTCGGCAGTTGTCTCCGAACCACTCGTCGGCTGTTAAGTTTCTCTCTGCACACTTTCCTCTAAGCGTCGGCAAGTGAAACACGGGCTTGAACGCGATGTCTACAAAGTCATTGTCTAGATTACCGAGATACCTATCTGCTCTAGTGTAGACTACTTGAACCAAGGACATCCAGCCGTCGATGGAGTCGTCGTACATGTTGGTCTGATTGGGGAGATCCAGGTGAGCGGCTAACGTTCCGATCGCCAGCCGTTGTGCAGAGAAAGAGATGGAGTCGGACACGGTCACCACGATGTGCGACGTGTTGGGAGCCTGGGTCATGTTGCCTTGGTTCAACTGAGCCACCACGAGCGACGTGCCTTTGGTTGGATCGGGCAGAGAGATTGCCAGGCCGACCACTGGATCGCTGTCAACGCGATCGGCGACCAAGATGTTGCACATTGGGGAGCTACCCAAATCTGTGGTTTTACCATCGTCTAGGGACATTAGCATCAGGATCTTTGCCGTGTTTACGGGCGAGGAAAAAGACACGAGCTTGAGTAATGTTGCGTATGGCCTCTGTAATTTGTGCATTAACGCAAGGCTGTTGATATAAAGAACATTAGTTTTCAATGGATATATTGGTACAAGACCTTGTGCTTGCATTTCCAGGTTAAAAACTTGCGTGGCATCAATATTACGCAGCTCTTTTGTAAAATTCGTACCGTTGAGGCTGAAAATTGATCCGAATTGAATGAGTCCTGTCGTTCCAAAAACGGGCTCCCAAACAATAGGTTTTGTCCAAGCAGCGGTGTCATTGACGGCGTCCCAAAAACATTCTCTGACAAGGAACTGGCTGTTTGTCATCTTCACGTCAAGGTCTCCTATCAAACAGAACAAAAAAAAAATTTAATTGGACATTTGGTATATGCTATTTGGCTGCCACCATCGATACAGAGTTGCCCGTTTTGATAAGTTTAGTGTGCTATGCGACATATTTTATTTCAGAACCCCCCAAAACATCTCTTCGGTTTGGTACTAGGGCTTCGCGAACGCAATTTGTGTTGCGTTGAAGATGAGCATAGGTAGCGGTTTGTATACAGCAGATAAAAAGGTGGAGGCAGAAGGCCTATGAAAACCATGGAGCACCAAGCCAGACCATTGCCCTTTTGAAAACTCTGATCACTCGAAATTTTAGACGATTATGACCTTCCTTTGTCTCTCTTTAAACCTGTCAGATAGCTAAAATGGTTTTATTTTAAGCTAATTGAGTAATTTGAGCATTTATACATAAATGTGAATTACGCCCGTGCATTATTATTGATGAGCGTAGCGAGCGAAGCGAAATCATCAATTTCACTACTTCTAAAAAAAAGCACTTGTGTGTGTGTTTTTGTTTGTTTGTTTGTTTGTTTGTGCGCGCCTACAGACCAAACGCCTGCGACGATTGCGATGAAATTTACATGGTGTCTACTTTTGTTCTCAACTTAGAACCCCTGCGTTTTTCAAGAAACTCCTCCATACCGTTCATTTTCAAAGCAGAAAAAAGGGCAATATTCGACAATTGGGAAAGTTGGGAAAAGTACGGAAATTTATTTAACAATTTATTTTCCCAATTTCAATTGTTGTCTTTAGAAACCATCGAAACCAAATTGAAACATCACACCAGATTTTTTGACTTGAAGTTGACTTCAAGATTTGACAGATATTAATAACTATGTCAATTTCTTGCATGCAAGTTTTTGAAAGTAAGTCCGTGGAAGAAATATATCTCCAACCTAATAACAACCCTTGGGCATGAGTTACATCTATTTATTTACATGCACATTGCTCATTGATCTCAAAATGAGCATATTTCCGCTACCCGACAGCTTGGGCAGAAACAAAGAAAGGTCAGTATCGTTTACATTTTTAAGTGAACAGAATTTTTGAGAAAGCAATGGTCCGGCTTGCTGTTCCATGATTTTGGAGCACCATGTAGCACCAAACCTGACCAATGCCCTCTCGAAAGCTCTGATCACCCGAAATTTTAGACGATTATGACCTTCCTTTGTTTCTCTCTTAACCTGTCAGATAGCCAAAATGTGCTTATTTTGAGCTAATTAAGTATTTTGAACATATATACATGAATGTTAATTACGCCGTGGATTCTTATTATATTAGAGATATATATCTAGTGCGAATTCACTTCAATTACTTTCACAAATGAGAATTACTTATTTCATATATACCTGTCAAATCATTGCCTTGGACAAACTTCAAGTCAACAAAGCTTGGTCCCCAAGGTGATGAAGGAAATTGATTCAGGCGTAAAAAAGTACCGAAAATCACGAAAAAAAACTTCAAAAATGCTAATAAACAACAATTGAAAAGAACTACCGACCTAAGATTTGCAGGCATGATACATATTTATAAGGTCAAAATGTTTAGAAGTTTTGGTGATGTTATGTTCAGAACTTTGAAATTTACAGAGCTTTAATATTTTGAAAAAATCGAAAAATTTCGTAAAAATTAATTTCTTAAAAATATTCTGAACAGATCTTTTCCAAAAATAGGTAGGTACTTAAATTTGTATGACATTTTGAGAGAACCTAATGTTTGAACTCTTCATGCTTTTCGTTCTCCTTTTATTTTCGTTAATTCGGTTTCTCAATAGAAAAAACCTTATTTTTAGCTGGGTTTCAAATGCTTAATGCAGTCTGAATCTTTTACCGGCGTTTTGTCACAAACACTAGTAAATGACGAATACAAGTGGCAACAACAAAATAGTTAATTGTTAGAAAATCTAATACCATAGGCATCCTAAAAATCTGAATCATATATAGCTACAGGCTGGCACAGATGGGGTACCATTACACTACGGTACCTATAGTATACCAAACCCTAAACCAAAACTAGTTTTAAATCTAACGACGTATTTTATAAATGTGCCATGAACAAAACTGCTAGCTATGAAAAGAATTGAAATATATGTATCAATACGTCTTTCCACAGTTTTCACTTCCCCAGCAAGACCGCCGAACTGGGTTAAATTACTTCACAGATAAATTAATGCATTACCTAGATAAATTAAAAATATATCAAATAAAGACGTCCCCCCCTCCCGTGGCTATCCATACGTCCTGCGACAGTGTGCGCTGACCACTTGTAGTCCCTGATCTCCGCGCCTGCGCAACACACCTTAAGTGGTCGCAGAAGTTCAACATACTTATATTGGTGAGTGCACTTACCGATATAAGACTGCTGAACTTGGTGCTTTTATTCTCCGCCAACTACAATATGCGAATGTGTACATACAGATAGAACCCTTTCTATCTGAGGAGAATCCGTTCTATATTGGTGTAACGCTACGAGTTTAGGTTTCACAGTTCCAGCTAAACCTGTATTAAACTCGCAAATGGAACCTACTTCCAGCCACTTCCTGAGGTGGTGGGGGGGGGGGGGGGGGGCGTCTTTATTTGATATATTTTAAATTTTTCTAATGCATTAATTTCTCTATGAAGTAATTTAACCCAGTTCGGCGGCCTTGCTGGGGTAGAGAAAACTGTGAAAAGACGTATTGATACAAATATTTAAATTCTTTTCATAGCTAGCAGTTTTGTTCCTGGCACATTTATAAAAGACGTCGTTAGATTTAAAACTTGTTTTGGTTTAGGGTTGATTTCAGCCCTTTTTCCATTTAATAGCGTGGGTCCTAATGTCAGTTTTTTGACGTAGCAAATATCTAAAATGTTACATTATGGTAAAGTTCCGCAAAAATACATTGCCTGACTCCTGAAAGTATATACTACACAATTGAATAAAACGCAGGGTGTTGAATACCCGAAAAATAATATCGGTTCGGGTTCGGGTGTCCAAAACTAATTCGAATACAGGTTCGGGTTCGGTTTCGCTAACCCTGTGACCGGTTGTTTTGTTTTCGTAATTGCTAGAATTTATCTGCAATGCATTGTAGTGCGTATACAAAGTTTTTACAGTAATTTGGTCAAGTTATGTTGTTTTGGTGGACACGGGCAGATAACTAACCGTCATTTGACATGTCGATTTTTAAACTTTTTTCTGGATGCTGCCTTTACAAAACGCATATGACCTCTATTCAATAATCAAGCCCCTAATTTTTGTTTGTCAATTGAAGATGTCAATTTCTGGTCTTATATCATGGTAGATATTTCATTACAACTCTATCGTGAGTTATTCTTTGAACTCATGTTCAAATCATGCTTTAACGGCAGTCGCCATGTGTATTTGAATGAACTTGCTCTGGCTGTCAACAAAGGTTTGCGACGCAAAGGTTACACACCTAAACATATTATATCTAGCCTAGGCCTCCTTTCTACAAATAATTTTCTATTATACAGCTCAATATTTCTTAGAGTAACTGAAACGTTTTAACTTCCAAATCAATCGATATCACTATTTCAAATTTCCTATTTTCGCGAAAATCGCAATTCATGCACAAAACTTTGGGTTCATTATGTTGCCGCCTGTAGCCGCCTTCGTACAGACAGCTACAGACTGCTACAGATGCTGTAGACCAAAGATCTGTGGAACGTCAAGTGCTTTGTCTCTTTTATTGCACACGCCTGTCGACTGATTGATGGACCAAGACCAAGACTTCAATGGCTTGTGGGGATGGAGCCCTCACTGTCTTATTTCTAGTTCCGAGCCGTTGGCTCTTGCCTAGTTGTCATTTTTATATAATTAATTTGATTTTGTTCTTTTGCTGTTGATTAATTGATAACTACTTAACTAAATAAAATAATATAATATATGCTTAATCTACTGTAAATGTGGCTTAGGCCAAGATGGCCTTGGGTCGTTTGTATTTTGTTTTTTCACGGCAGTCGTAGGCTGCCAAGTCTTTAATGAGGTCGTTTGGTGCTTTCTCAAGCGCCTGGTAAAACTGTTTTGCTTGCTCCTTAACAATGTCCTTGAAGAGGGCAATGTCAAGTTGTCTGTGAATATCAGAATTTCTTACATACCAGGGGGATTTGGTTATGCGTCGGAGTGCTTGGTTTTGTACTATCTGTAGTCTATACGCCGTTTTAGGTAAGTTACCCCAGACAGAACTGGCGTAAGTCATTATTGGTAGAACTATTGTTTTGTACAGCGTCAACCCGTTTCTGATGCTAAGAGCACTTCGTTTGTTGACGAGTGGTCGCAGAATACCTAGCCTCGTCAGAGCTCTTTCTCTAATAATTTCAGTGTGAGCCTTCCAGGTGAGCCGCGAGTCCATGGTCACCCCAAGGTATTTGGCTTCCTTTTGCCAAGGAATTGTCTCGTCAAATAGGGTGAGTTCGTCAGTCCGAGTCACCTCTCGCTTGCGTCTCTTGGTGAAGAGGACGGCATTGCTTTTAGCCACATTGACTTTTATCCTCCATTTCTCATACCAGGATTCTAGATCGTCGAGAGCTTTTTGCAGGTACCTGCTGGCCAGGTGGCCACGGAGCGATTTGGCTATAAGAGCGGTGTCGTCAGCATAAAGAGCCACTTCCACGTTGGGAGTTTTCGGCATGTCATTTATAAAGATGTTGAACAGAACCGGTCCCAGGATGGACCCTTGCGGAACTCCTGCTTTGATGTCTCTGACAGTAGAGAGTGAGGAGCCGTGACTCACTTGAGAAGTTCTGTCAGTTAGGTAAGATTTTATGATTTTGATAAGGTATGGGGGGAAATTGTACGTCATCTTCTTGTGTATAAGACCTCTGTGCCATACCTTGTCAAAGGCTTGGGCAATGTCCAGAAACACTACCCCTGTGTGTATTTTTTCATTGAACCCTTTCGTTATAATCTCAGTTATTCTAAGGAGTTGCTGGTCAGTAGAATGTTTTTCCGAAAACCAAATTGCTCATCTTTCAAAAGTTTGTTCTCGTCCAAGAAGAGGTGGAGTCTTGTTAACAGAAGGCGTTCAAACAATTTAGAGATCCCAGTCAGCAGACTGATGGGTCTATAGTTCTGTGGGAATGCCGGGTCTTTTCCGGGTTTGAGGAAAAGGATGACCTTTGAGTGTTTTAGACCCACGGAAAAGTGTTGTAGCCTAATCATAGCGTTATAGAAATCGGTCAGAGCATGGACCGCTCTCTCCGGGAGGTTTTTGAGGACGATGTTGGGTATATTATCCATCCCGGGGGCTTTTCTGTTTTTGAGTCTCTGTATGGCAGCATGAAGCTCGCGTACAGTGATTAGGTCAATTTCTTCGGGTGGGCTTTCTCTTGAGCTGAGGGTGCGCGTGAAGCGCCTGACCTGCTCAATATGATCTAGGTCGCTAGGATCATTATTTGGCATAAACGCTGACTCGAGAGTATCAGCTAGGGCATCAGCTTTGTCTTGGGTGCTGTATGCCATGCCGCTTTGGCCGTGAAGTGGGGGAACATTGGAAGGGATTCTGAGGAGGGATTTAGTCATTTGCCAAAGGGACTGATCTTTGATGTTGAGGGATTCTAACTTTTCGGCCCAGGTTTCGTTCTGGTGTGCATGGATCATTGTTTGGATGTCTGAGATCATCTTGTTTAGGCGCCTCTTGTCAGCAGCATCACTGCGCCGCTGCCAAGCTTTCCGAACTTTATTATTTTCCCTAATAGCTCTTATAATGTGTGGGGGGAGTCGCCTATGATTTGACTTGCCAGAGTCTGTAGGGGAAGTCGTTTTGGCTCTTGTTGCCAAAGTGACGGCCTGCAAAATGGCATCCGTTATGGTGGTCACCTGCTTGTCGATTTCGGGAGTTGTGTCTGCTGAAAGATCAGCGTCGTTAAAGAGAGTAGTGAGCTGTTGCTGAAAACAGTCCCAGTCAATAAGTTTAGGGTTTATCTTTGGTGTGACTCTGTCTTCAACATATTCGTTCCCGTAGTCAATCAGAACAGGATTGTGGTCCGAGGAGAGCTCCTGGGCCACTTTGAGACTGATGGTGCAGTTAATGTTGTTTGCAAGGACAATGTCCAAGACGTCAGGTCTGAAGCCGGCATCCGAGTAGAAGTTGGGGTCTCGGGACCCATGACTAGGAAGTTGGCCCTACTCGCACACTGAAAGAGTGCTTTCCCACTGGCATTGGAGACTCTAGAGTTCCATGCAGGATGCTTGGAGTTGAGATCTCCCGCTAGTAGCGTAGGGACAGGATCGGAGAAGATCTTTTCAAGGTCACCTGTGACTAGGGGAGCTTTAGGCCGTTTGTATACTGAAATCAGTCTCAGAGGCCCTGTTTCAGTCTGAACTATTATGGCTGTTGCCTCAAGAGAGTCAAGAGGCGGCAAGGGGATTTCATGGTGTGTAACCCTCGGCGAACAAGTATGGCCGCAATGACCACAATGACCACAATGAGTGTCACGGTCATTTCTGTAGATGGTCATATTGGGTATGCTGAGTTTCATACCTGGTTTTAGGAATGTCTCAGAAAGGAGACAAATGTCACACCTGTTGTCCTGGATGAACAAGGACAGTTCAGCTTTCTTTCCTCTCACGCTATTGGCGTTCCATGTCATGACAGTTAGTGTGTTTGGGAATTGTCTAGGGCGTAATGCCATATTGGTTGATGACAGGACGGATTAAGGTGAGAGGCAGAACTCTCGACAGGATGACTTGAACTCTAGCTTCAGGAGGAGCTGAGAGGATTTCATGAATGAATTTGTTAGCCCAGTCATTCCAGGCTGTTTGATTAAACGCTCCCTGTTGCTGCTGGTTTAGCATCGGCTGGACATGAGGCTGGCTTGGTCATGGGTTTGGGTGGAGGAAGAGGTGGGTAGTCCTCCCTAGAGTTGTTCAAGGAAAGTTTCCTTTTCTTACTACCAGGTGGCTGCGATGAGCTAATAGGATTAGCCTTGCCACCATTGGGTCGAGCTGGGTTGGAAGGGATAGGAATGTCCTTGTCTTGTTTGTTCTTCAAGAAGTCTTTTGCAGTGAACTTCTGTCTTCGTGTGTTCTTCTTGTTTTTCTTTGTCTGTTCTTCGAATTCTACTTCGGATTCTTCTTCTGGTGCTTCATCAGTGAAAGTTTCAGATTCTAAGAGAGGCATGTCGGGAAAGTAGGAAGGAGTAGGGTTACTCTCTGGATCAGGAGTGACTTTGTTGGTTACCGGTTTGTTCGTCATGACAGGAATGACCGCGTGGCTGCTCAGAGTCACGGGAGGACGGAAAGTGCTCGTGGAGGGAAACGTGTTGAGTAAGGCTATCTCATCAATTTGACGTCGGATATGCCTCGGAGAACGAGACAAGTCAATTACTGGGGCGACATTTGGATTCACTTTGGGAGGTGTGCGTTGCAAAGATCCCGGCTGGTGTCTGTTTGTGTAGGTCTGTGCGGGAATCATGGAGGTTTTGGCTTTAAGCTCTGCAGCCTGAATGCGCAAGTTTTCAATTGCCTCCTCCCTGGAGAGGTTGTCGTTAAGTGTGATTATAGTGGCTGGCACTGGCTTGCACAGTCCACGTTGGGGAAAGTCAGCCGCATTGGCCAGGAGATGAGCGGCCACCATAGCGCGGCTCTTGACATTGGCTTGGGCTTGAGTAATTGCTGGCTGCGAAGAGCCATCGTCATTCGGTATTTGAGTCACCTTCTCAGGCATTCGGTTCCTGGGAGGAGTTCTCTGCATACTGAGATGCAGTTTCAATGGTTATTTGGGGAACTTAAAAGTGGTAGTGACGGGAATCGAACCTGGGACTATGGGGTCGGAGGCAGAACTCCAAGCCACTAGGCCACAGGGTAATTGCGCTCTACAGCTCGACAGAACGGCTGAGAGGAGATAAGGGTTCCGTGAGGCGGTCGGTTTCTAACGGTTGCAAGACCCGAAGGCACGGCAGAACGGCTTCGGTAAAGGACGGAGCAGAGTCCGTGAGGTCCGTGAGGCGGATTAAGCCCGTTATGCGTCAGAACGCATCGGGAAGGCCGAGTGACGGCAGTCAGTAGTTAAGTGGTATTCCGACAGCGCGGAAGAACGGATTCGGAGCCTGAGGGGCGATGGCAGTTAACCCTACCAGAGCTTGGGTACGGCACCCGGGACCTCTCACCACCCACTATCGGTGCAGATACCGAAAGGTTTGGGTGGTTCGAGTCGGCTGGCCAAAAGCACAGCCGCTGCACTCGCTATCAGGGTTGATTAAACCGAGTGCAGCAGGGACGCGGAGCTAACACGGGACGTGCAATGCCTTCCCCTCCGGCTTGTCCCAGGTACGGTGGAGTCAGGACTGAGTTAGCTGACCACCTGGGAGTCCGGGCACGGTATGTCGGAAAGGGGGCAAGGCTGGCCTGATCGTGCAGCTTGTCGGATCTTCAGGACTTCGTGGAAGAAGCGACCTTGACGAACCGCGCCCGTGGCGTCCGGGTGCCAGGCAGAGTGGTACTCTCTAGCACACCAACGGTCCACGGTCGGGCAGCCTCCCGGCGTCACGAACGTGACGGGGATCTGCGGGAGTGCCGGGAGTGGCGTGAAGCCAAACCCTTGTCAAAGTGACGCTAGCCGGTCGGACTGCTTTTGGGCAGCCTCCCGGCGTCACGCACGTGACGGGCAACTCCGAGATATACCGGGACGCGTTGGGCCAGAGAGTAATCTTGCGTTACGCCTACCCCCGGATTTGTCCGGGGGCCGAACCCACTCTGCCTTGTTGTCTTGCCGTTGATGTCGCAACCCCCGAGGGATTCACCCGATCGCTGCTCTCGTCTTGACTGCTCGACTCCGCACGTGTTCGACTCCGCACGAATCTCGAATCCTCGGATCGGATAACTGATTGATGGACAACAGGACCGCGACGGTTAGGGGGACGGACTGCACCACGCTCGAGAATCCGAAAATAATCCCGAAAAAACTAGATAGTGGGCGCCAAGCAACCATTCACACCAAATGTAAGCATGTGGCGCTCTCTGTACGCGACGGTGTTCACAAAGACCGAGACTAGCAGACGACGGACGAAAGGAGTTTAGAAATCGGATTAAATTTTTCTGTAATCTTTTTGGCTAAAATATGATGTGTTAGTGACTGTATCCAATTTATATCGAAGCGGTAGGTTTTAAGGTAAGCCCCGAAAGAAATGAACTAAATATTCGATCAACATTAATCCCAAAATTAAATATTTCGTGAGTTTGCCCGGAGCTATTTTTGAATACAACAAAGGGTTCCAAGTCCCGCAGAGTAAACCTAGTGGTGGTCACCGTTTTGATTGATGATGATGATTTATGATAATTCGATGATTGATATGATGATTTTGATGATGTTATTAATTAATGCTATATAAAAGACGTATTTGCGGCGACCGCCGCTATGAAAACTTGAGTGCAGATGAAAGTTTTTTGTGAAGTGCTTACTAATAGTTTTAAGAAATCGGGTTATATAAATACTAGCAAAAAAGACCGAGCAATCACGGGACAAGACATAAAAGCGGAAAACATTTGGTTACGAAAAACACCTCAAAAACAACAAAACTGATAACGTAAAATCAGGTTCTCGCCTTGTGATTACATGGGCATTTTTTCCCACAGTTTTTGTCGCCATTCGGTTGTTTTGGAGGTGTAGTTCGAAATATAGTTTTAGCTTTTATGTAATGTCCCGTGCTTGCACGGTCTTTTTTCCCCCTAGTTTTCGGTAAATTTCATGGGATGGAATATAGCATCAAAATTAACTAATTGATGAGCGTAGTGAGCGAAGCGAGCGAAGCGAAATTATCAATTTCACTACTGCTAAAAAAAAACACTTGGTGTGTGTTTGTTTGTTTGTTTGTTTGTTTGTTTGTTTTTTTGTATATGTGTTTGCGCGCGCTCTACAGGCCAAACGCCTGCTTCGAGTGGGATGAAATTTTCAGCGTGTCTACTTTTGTTTTCAACTTAGACCCCCTGCGTTTTTCAAGAAAATCCTCCACACCCTTCACTTTCAAAGCAGAAAAAAGAGCAAAATTCGACAATTGGGCAAGTTTGGAAAAGTACGGAAATTTATTTTAAAGTGCGTATTTTTTTCAAATGTTCCCAATTTCGATTTGCCTTTAGAAACCATCGAAACCAAATCGAAACATCACACCAGATTTTTCCCAATAAAAACCAACCCAATAAAACCTAATAAAAACCCTTGGGCATGAGTTACATCTATGTATTTTCATGCACATTGCTCAATGATCTCAAAGTGAGCATATTTCCACTTCCCGACAGCTCGGACAGAAACAAAGAAAGGTCACAATCGTTTACATTTTCAAGTGATCAGAATCTTTGAGAAAGCAATCGTCCGTCTTGCTGCTCCATGATTTAGGCTTTTTGCCTCAATCTTTTTATGCGCTAAATACAAACCGCTACGCTCATCTTCAACGCAACACAAACTGCGTTCGCCCTAGTACAGTTTCAAGTCCAATTATCTTATTTTTTGATGAGCGTAGCGAGCGAAGCGAGCGAAGCGAAATCATCAGTTTCACTACTGCTAAATAAAAACACTTGTGTGTGTGTGTTTTTTTTTGTATGTGTGTTTGCGCGCGCTCTACAGGCCAAACGCCTGCCTCGATTGGGATGAAATTTTCAGGGTGTCTACTTTTGTTCTCAACTTAGACCCCCTGCGTTTTTCAAGAAAATCCTCCATACCCTTCACTTTCAAAGTAGAAAAAAGAGCAATATTCGACAATTGGGCAAGTTTGGTAAAGTACGGAAATTTGTTTAAAAGTGCGTATTTTTTACAAATTTTCCCAATTTTGATTGTTGCCTTTAGAAACCATCGAAACATCACACCAGATTTTTTTACTTGAAGTTGACTTCAAGATTTGACAGATTTTAGAAATTTTGTCAACTTCGTGCATGCAAGTTTTTAAAAGTAAGTCCGCGGCAGAAAAATATCTCCAACCTAACAAAAACCTTGGGCATAAGTTACATCTATGTATTACTATGTATGTCTATGTACATGCACATTGCTTAATGACCTCAAAATGAGCATATTTCCGCTACTCTACAGCTCGGACAGAAACAAAGAAAGGTCAAAATCGTTTACAATTTCAAGTGATCAAAATTTTCGAAAAAGTAATGGTCCGCCTTGCTGCTCCATGATTTTCATATGCTTTTTGCCTCAATCTTTTTATGCGCTATATACAAACCGCTACGCTCATCTTCAACGCAACACAAATTGCGTTCGCCCTAGTTTAATTGCCAATCTCTCTTCCTCGGGCATACCAATTCTTCTAACTATTGCATGTTCCCTTCTATAGAGAACGTCTCCCCCTCCTTTTCGATTCAGGGGCATTTTGTAAGAACATCTCTGACTGAGCTGCTGCTAGAGCGGGCCAAGGCCAGCCTACCTCTGGCCATGCTGCCAGCTTATAGAATAGGATTGGAATTTTCTTTGCGCTGTCAACGTCATCCGAGCTATCAACGACGAAGAAATAACTAGTATACAATACGGTACGTCTGAAAATCAGAAAGATATCAGAAAATCTCAGAAAACCAACCTCAGATGATAGTTTTTTTAACCAGTACCAAAGTTCAATCTGACATCAGTGTGAGAAATTCAAATTGATTTTGCGGTTTATTACAAAATCTACTAGCCAGACAAAACCGCATGTCGTCAAGCGATGCAACAAATGTGGCTCGCTTAATACGCCCACCTACCTGTAAGATACATCTCCCTCCTCACATTTGTCAGGAACTTCTTCTCAACCAGACACTCTGTGCTGAGCTTGATTACGGCCACCTCAAAGTTGTCCACGTTCTTGCGGTCGTAATACTGGTCGTTCCATTGGATATAGTCGAGCCAGTCAGCTGTGACGTCACCATTGTCGTAGTATACGTGCACCACGGCCTTCCCGTCCCCGTTCAACTCTGCCCAGTGCCAGTGCAGTGACTTGCCCGAGATATTGAACGCCTCCGCCAGATCGACGATCAACTTGTTCGTGAGGTCGCTGCCGTTCGCCACAAGGCTTATGTCTTTGATCCGACTCTTACTGACCAGCTCCAGGTCGTACGCAAAGATGGAGTTGTTGTGTGGCGGGTAGACGCCGTTGGTGATTGCGTCGAGTCTGGGCGACATCTCGCATACGGCGCAGGTGAACTTGGTCTCGTTGTCGACCATGCGCAGTTCCGTGCTGGGCCAGAGCAGGGCGCCGTAAGGACCTTTCTTGTCGACGAGGGTCACGTTCAGCACGCTCTCTTCTTGAGGCGAAAGTGGCTGTTTTAAATGGAACAAACGCTAGTTACAATTTGATACGCGGTTTTTGCTGCAAATTACTCTGTGACATACCAAGGTAACCAAACTCTCCGCAGACTTTTGACATTCTATGGGCAAATCGAAGAACACGAGAGCTACCTGATGCGTGATATCGTTGACGTTGTCCCAAACAAACTCGGCGTCGACGAGGACGACGGGGAACGGCACGAGACTCCCAGCCGGACACAGCGCCACCACTTCAGGCGGCAATCGTTCGAATTGCGTCGACAGATAGTACCCGATGTGCTCGGCATAGCACTGCGAACGCATTTGCAGCCAAGTGCGTGGCTCTTGTGACGTCACTGAGTACAGTGGCTCGCCAACAGAATTGTACCTCTCGACTTTCCCGAATTCACCCAGGTTTGACATGGCTTGGATGAACGCAACAACGACTGTGAATGCGACAAGCGAGCTGAAGATGTTTCCCATTCCTACTTTAATTATATGACATCACGTTTAAATACTGAGAGTGTATTGATATCAGAAGAATTGTGTTAATGCTTCCAAGAGTCACTGCTCAAAGTTTTATTTTCTTATTTCCTTCTTGCGTTTTCTAACGAAAATGAATCGAAGCAGGCTATACTTTCTTTTATTGCCCTTCCTGACTGGGAAATAGAAGTGATCCTCCAAGGCATCTTAATTCCCTCTGAAGGCCACACCGTCTATTGTGACAGCGATTGCGGGAAGCGAAAGGTCAAGGGGTCCTAATGTCCACTAAAAAAATTTTTTTCCTTACCAATTTAATTAATTAATTTGGTTTTGTTATCTTTTGCATTGGAAATTGGAATACGATAACAGCTTTTTATCCGTGTTTTTTTTTACAGCCGGCTAGAAGAAAATCTAACGTTTAGAAATCAGAACATGTTATACTAGGTACTTACCAGCATGAATAAGCAGAAAGTACATTGCCAATGTATTTGGACGTAACGATTCAACAACAATAAAACTAGAGCGAAAAGTTGCCATACGAAAAATAAATATCATACACAGATACTTTCTTTGCTGAGCAACCAAACGGAATTGTCAACAAATTTCCAACAAGTGGTTATGAAAGTTTTTAAGTACCACCTGCCATTTTTAACTGGCAGGTCAATTATTTGATTATCAACCATCACATATTGTACTAGAGCGCATACTTCAAGCAGCGATAAAAACAGTTTACCGAAAACAATGAAATTACTGACTACGTGCTGTCGGCGAAAAATAGTCAAGGTTTTTAAGAAATAATTATCGAAAAGTTTTATCACAGTGTTGTTTTATCATTATAATTATAAGGTATAATCAAGTATTATCAGAGGTGAGGTGTTTTACCTGTACCTGTATTCCTCTCAATATGTGGAACTAGCTCGTGCTAAGAAAGCATGATATGATTATATTCTCACAAAAAGTCATAGTGAAGCTCGCGGGAGGCGACTATGGAATGTGCTGTCGGTTGTCATCCCTGCTTCTAGACGCAACCCGCTTCCCATAGGCATGTGGACCGAGTGCTCTTGCACTTACTGCCAGAGGCGCAGTGAGGGGGGGGGGGGGGGGCAAGAGGGGCAAGATGCCCCGGGCGCCGGCCAGAGGGGGGCGCCAAAAGAAGGAAAGAAAAGGGAAAAAAGAAATGAGAAAAGAGAGAAAAGGAAAGGGAAAATTGAAAATTAAAAATAATAAAATAAAAAATAATATAGCTACATAACCTCTGTCGTCAATTGTCAAGTGGTTCACTTGTTATTTCATACCTATAACAGGATTTACAGGACTACCCAAAATGCTATTCATTGCGTTAAAGGATGATCGTGTGCGCGTTAGGCCTATAGGGGCTCACTGAACCGATTTTCCTCAGTTTAAGATAAAGTGTAAGCAACAGAATGTTCTCTGCCCCACGCTCTGCCCTAGAAAATAAGCACTATAGTGCAAATGATCATGCATTGCAAAACTACTCGCAAAAAGGTCTTCCTTGCGCCATTGGCGTCGCCCCCGGCGTTATGGACTTCGTCCGTCATTCTTAATTCCCTGTTCGGCTTTCCTACGATTATACCACTTTCATTCATCTATCATTATACCTTTTTAAACCCCTTTTCTAATGTCGCCTTAGCCAGATGAAATTTGTCCTCAAACGCATAGATTTTCACCACAAACAACCGTAAGCTACTGTTTCTCTCGTGGCCTGCGCCTGCGAACCCGCACCCCTTTCCCTTGTCTTATTCTGCTATGAGTTTTTTTTACTACATGGAAGTATGGGTCCAAAAGTCGACTCTCCTACAGCTAGATGCGCCCCAGGGATGAAAAAAACATGATAAATATGCCCATTTAAGGCTCAAGCGCAGTTCCGATTTATTAATAATTTGAATAGTTTACTCAAACTTGATACAAAGTATATGTATTCAGTGTAAAAATTATCCAAGTCCTCGTGTCTATTTCATCACATGGGGTGACCAAAGTCGAAAATTTAGCATTTAAAAATGTTGAAACTGACCAAAAGTTGCCGAGTTTTTACGGTCACATCGTTCAAGTTATCATTTCAATATTTCAGTATGTTGCAGACAAAAGACGTAAAGAAGGGCGACCACGGCTCTTTTCCTCAATTCTTCTTTGCACTTTCGTGTACACACAATTGCTCTAAAAAGGGGGAAAATGAAGAGTTTTGGGGTATATTATAGCATTCCAGGGGCAATTTTTCGTAAAAAAAGGGCTATGATAGCCCTTATTTACGTCTTTTGCCAGCAACATACTGAAATTTTGAAATGTTAACTTTAACGATGTGGCCGTGAGAACTCAGCAACTTTTGGTCTGAAAAGCCACTTTCTGGCGAACTGATCTGTCCTGGGTGAGACCTAATCTACGTACTGATTTAAATAACTCTTTAAATAATTATCAGCCAAAAAAATCTAGTCTCAAAAGGGTTACAAAGATCACTTGTTAAATTAAAAACCAAGTTATGAACTTATGAGTTATGACCCTAGAATTTTCGTAGAATTTACGCCAATGAGTGGGGGGGGGGGGGGGGGGGGCGCAAATTTTTGGGTTTGACCCGGGCGCCCTTGACCCTCGCTACGCCTGTGCTTACTGCCAATACCTTGACACAGATGCAACCACCAAACTAACTACAGATATCTCCATAAATGTTAACTTACCGGTAATTTAAAATATGAACATAAAAACAGTAATTATATACTGGTGATATTACCAAAACATGGTTGTATTGGTTATATTGAGAAAATTTAGAGTCGCTTTGTAAATAACCGTTTGAAAAGGACTCGTGCAGTTTAGATACAGTAAGTTTATTTTAGTATATTTTAGTATGGGATTTTCTTTAGTGAATAGTTTAAAAGAAATGCGCTTTCATACTTAGGGGTTTTACACCAAGTTAATGCAAAAGCAAGTCATTTCAGTGAACTATTTCAAACACGTTGTCGGTATTCACTCAGGTCTACTCTAAGTTTGCGTCTCTATATATAGTTGAATTTCGTTGGGACTCTCAATGCAATGTGTACGAAACCTGATGTGTCAAACTTCAGGGGTATTTAAGAACTTACCACAAATAGATAAACAGGTTGGAGTTGATAAATCGTTTCTATCGCCACTGCTGTTTGTTACTTATACCAACGACCTTGCAAGCTCGGTGAAGTCGGGTTCGATCGTTCAATACGCCGACGACACAACTCAACTGATTGTTAAGGTCTCCACATAGGGACCAGGAGGATGCAGCAATCAAAGATATGTCTTACTGGAGCTTTAAAAACCATCTATACCTCGTTCACACTACAAGCTTGATCAAGATCAACTCTCTACGCCATCAAAGTTGGCGTTGATTGGGTTTCCACAACTCAGTTAAATATTTTATCGTGATGAAATCATTCGGGAATCGTCGTGAACGCTCGGAAGAGTTCGTGATTATTTTAAAATCCGCCACCGGAAACGTTGAAACGATAACCTGGGAGCGTGTTCCGTGTGCTATGAGCTCGGTGATAAAGTGAGGTTAGATTCGTCACGATTTCCGGTTGTGTTCGTTTCCCGAGCATATTCCGAACTTGTCCGAATGACTTGATCATGATCAAGTAAGGAAACAAGTGTGAACACCAACTGACTTTTGAAACCCAATCAACGCCATATTTGATCGAGTTGTGGACTTGATCGTGATTAACTCGTATAGTGTGAACGAGGTATTACACCTCAACCTTGACAAACTAGTTTTAATGAACTTTAACCGACAGTCAGGCAAATGTATAGCAGCAAAGAACAATACAAAATATTTGGGAATAACAATAGATGACAAACTAACATGGTCTATGCATATTGAGAATATAAAAGGTAGAGTAGCAAAGAGTGATGAAAAAAGTTCTACGATAAGTTCAGTCACCACAGCCAAACTTGTATATTTCTCCCACATTCATACCCACCGCCAGTACGGTGTCGTGTTGTGGGGTCACAGTTGAGATATGAAAAGCTTATTTTCTCTCCAAAAACGTTCCCTTGAAACACTAGCAAGAGCAAGCTATGACCCTTGTGCAGTCATCTTGTACAAAGACAGTTGTAAGCCACTATTTAAGACTTTTAACATAATGACGGTGTATTGTTTATAACTGCATAATGCTTTTAAAAGAATGAAGAAAAAGACCATGACACAAACATAGTCAAACACTACGTGACTAGTGAGAAGAATTTAGAGAGTTTACCTACCCATAGACTGGAAAAGATAAATTATGAACCATCCTACGCACGAAAGATGTTTATTTAATACACTGCCACAAGATCACAGAAAGACACAAGGGAATGATGAGTTTAAGTGTAAATTAAAAAAGTGGCTTATCGAAATATGTTTTTATAGTGTTAAAGAATTTGGAAATAAGTAGTTTAAGTATCACTATCAAGACATTCCAATTACATGTATGTTCAATCAGGAAACAATTAAAAAAAAAGTATTGCAAAAGCAAACAAAGTTTCAAGTCACAAAATCAATTTTGGTTCTAAAATGTTGGAAACCAATAACATGAAATTTTCAATATAATCGAAATATTACTCTAAACATATTAGGTGCCTTAATCACTTTTTCACTTGACACTTGTTTATCACTTGACATTAATTTTTACCATAGATTCGTAACTATAATATGCTTAGAAGTCGACGTATTTACAAGAATTTTATGAAAACATGAATTTGCAATTGGTTACATGAATAGCCATTAGTTATCTAAGATTTCTAGCTTTTGCGCGGCGCGATCTGCGATTAGAGTACAATTCTCTTTGTACA
This sequence comes from Nemoura dubitans, assembly GCA_921293005.1. Taxonomy (NCBI): domain Eukaryota; kingdom Metazoa; phylum Arthropoda; class Insecta; order Plecoptera; family Nemouridae; genus Nemoura; species Nemoura dubitans. The sequence continues at coordinate 17,244,536 of OV121077.1, read as the reverse complement.
GACGACCCATCTCCTCCATAACGAATTTCCTGTACGAGCGCTGTCGCTGCCGCTACGGCTCGACGCGGCACGCTCAGAGCGGCACTGTACGAAAAAATGCAACACACTAATAACATACCTGCGGTAATTCGCTTACCGTAGCTAAACATGTGATCTTATCAAAGAGCCAAACTATTTAAAAACAGATGACGGATGGAGAAGTATGCTAAAATTATTTAAATGTTATCTGACAATAGGTTTGTCTAGGTGCGAGGGGTCGAAAAAGCGCTATGGGTTAATCCTTACGGGAGTTGCTTTTCTACGCACCGAGGCCGAAAAACGCCAATATTCAATCTTCCTAATCGATGAAAAAAGTTAAATTCAATTGGTAAATGGTCCTTTAAGACTTGCGTTCGAACTTCCAGGGTGCTGGTTTGCCTGGACTCATCCTAAGAAGAGTTAGTAACATAGACAGAAAATAGTTGAAATTTTTTTTAGAAACCGACAATTCACAACTTAAACAAGCAGGAGCTCCGCTCTGCTGTTTTTTTTTCTGGCCTGGGAGCAAGTACAATGTTGCACTTGTTGAATTAACATATTATTATATACCTATGTCAGTTAGGGCCGGTTTTACCAAGTTTGCCAACTCCTAGTTGGAATCTCAACTAGGAGTTGAAAGATTTGGTAAAACAGGGCATTAGTGTAGTACATGAAATATGTGGCTAGGGGATGAGGCGTAGAATATAATTTGACCGAAGTCAAATTATGTAAGCTTAAGCTCAGTAAATTGTGTATCGTTATATTTCATGGAACCTGAATCGGGCCTGAAAATATAATTTTCTTAAAACCGGAACCTGAGCCGCTAACGTTAGTTTCTAATTTATCTCAAAATTTGTTTGGTATGATTTTTTTCATTGTTCAGAATTAGAACCGGAACCAAAAAAAAATACTTTTTCTTTCATGGGACTGGACCTGCAATTTGAGCTATTAGTTATATGCTTATGATTATGTAAGGAACAGTTGGTAGATACAGCTACGTACACTTACTTACAACTTTTCAAATCCAGGAACCTTACTTTCAAAAATTTCAGGATCTAAGCTAGTACAAATAACACTTTTTAAGACCGAAAGATTCCAAAGCGCGGTGTGTATTGTGCAACCGTCTCGTTTCCTGCTGGTTCTCGGCCTCTCAGAGAGTGTTCCGATGCGGACGGTCACCGACGATCCCAGCCCCATGGGGCTTGAAAGCTTGCAAAAAGCATTGTGTGTACTGGCTATATCAGTATACCTGATGGCAATGAGCAGGGTTGGATTGGGGGAAAAAACTGGCATTTTAAATGAAACCAGCCCCCCCCCCCCCCCCCCCGCCAAGGCCAAACAAATTTTGAGTTAAAGGTTTTCATGGGATTGGAGCAAATATAAGCGTTTGCGGTAAATTTGGGGTTTGAAAATGGGTAGGTCAGAACAGCATATTTCATTATTGATTTAATGCTTCAAGAAGGTCCCTTGTTAGGCTTAACACAACCAGTGGCAGACTGGCTTGAAAACCCCGGAGTGCTGTTCCAAAATTAGGCGCGTCATTGCAAAAGGCATATAATAGCCGTTATCCCATAAAGATTTTTTAAAGCTTCAAAATTTATTTAGCTGTCATTCAATTAACCACTAATTTACAGTACATTGTGCCGTTGGCGAAAGTGGTATGGTCCAATATTTTGTGTGAAATGCATGCTTATAGTTATGGCTTTGGGACCCTTCTCTCCTATTTTTGGTACATATGGTAAAACTGCTATTGCTTTGATCTCATCTAAACCGCTCTCACTAATTCCTTTCTCTATGATTTCCTTACCAACCCCCATAACTTCCTCCTGTTTTAACCTGTCCATTTTGTCAAGTACTCTTCTTATTTCCTTGACTTTATAGCCATTTTGTTGAAAAATGACTCTAAGTTTCTCCTTTTCTCCCTCGAAATGATCTACATCTGTCAATCTAGTTGACCTAGTAGCTAAAGTGTTTAGAACCCCTTGTTTTTGGCTAGGGTGGTGACAAGAATCTGCGTGTAAAACCCTGTTTGTGTTTCAAATCATATATGTTATATATCATATATATCATATATATCATATATCATATATCATATATATCATATATATCATATGTTAAATCATAGAGAAATGAATTAGTGAGAGCGGTTTAGATGAGATCAAAGCAATAGCAGTTTTACCATATGTACCAAAAATAGGAGAGAAGATTAAGAAAGTATTGTCAAAGAACAGTATTTTTACAGCATTTAGAGCAGACAGAAAAGTCAGTTCAATGATCAGACCAGTAAAGGATCAAATCCCATTGGATTGTAAAGGGGTGTATGAAGTTAGTTGTGAGTGTGGGAAGGTTTATATCGGAGAGACAGGGAGAAAAATTAGTACAAGAGTAAAGGAACATGAAAGACACATAAGGCTAGCAAAACAATCAAATACACAGGGGGAAAAACAAAGACATTTAAACCAATCAGCTTGTGCAGAACACGGGAATGAGTTTCAACATCACATTCAAATAGATAAGGTCAGAGTATTATGTAGGGATGAAAAGAAATACACTAGAAAAGTCAGAGAAGCAATAGAAATAAAGAAACAACCTAATAATTTCAATAGGGATGATAGTTTTCAGCTCGATAGGGCATGGGGAACAGTGTTGCAATATAAACATAGAATAGAAGATATAGTAGAAGCACAGGTAGAAGTGGTCGAAAAACAGGGAGCCGACACACAGGATAAGGAGGAAAATGGGTGGGCAGGTAGATTAAGGAATAGAGTATCAAATGTATAGTTTTTGTTCTTTTGGAAGGCTAGATTTTAAAAGGCTTTGAATAGTGGGGTTACAATTCTTAAGACAGCATACGTTATGCACTAGGTTTTATTATTATTTCACATCACATTTGATAAAAAGACGACCACGAATTATTGCTCTTTTCATAATTTTTAATATTGATTTTGAAAATACCAATTTTTCGAGGTCGTTTTTCTTTGGGTTTTGGTTGGTTTTGAAAATGTTGATGGGTAAAAGTCTCGTCAGGGTCCAGAAATAATTATTCAAAACTTTTTTGAAACATTATTTATGGATTTGACAAGATAATTAAAATTTAGGAAGCTTAGTTTAATAACAATAATTGTTGGTTCTTTTGTTCATGTTTTAACGTCAGTCAAGCTTTCACCCTTGATAAAGTAACTAGTATATGTTACGAAACGTCGGGAAACCAGTGAGACTTTTCATTTAGCATTCAAATCCCAGTTTGAAATAGTTTTTTTCAAAACTAGTGCTAAAGTTAGGATATAGTAGACATGAGTCTAAGAAAATTAATAAGACTAGAAACTTATTTTAATGATCTGAATGTGCATAAAATGCAAAAAGTTGTCTAATGCGGACTAATTTTTATCGATTTTTTAGCGTTTGGCATCAAAATTTTCCAAATTACTATTTTTGTTTTTTGGTTTATTGGTTTGTTGGTTTTGGTCCCCAAGTCCTAGGGCTTAGGTTATGGCCTAGGGCCATATATGAACCATAAACTAGCTATCGGGTATGCCCGCAGGGCAGATGGGTACACTAGCTTTAACCTTTACAGCTAGAGACCAAAACTGCATGCTCATAACAATTTCTTCGTGTTAATGGTAATGGTGAGTTTGATCCGGGTTGTAATCGAGGGCATTGGGCAGGGAAAAATTCTTGAATTCCTGAAAAATAAATTATTTTTTGTCTTCAATGACACGGGTAGATTTTAGGGGGTGGGACCCCTTCTCACTACAACTCTTGCCCACACCCGCAGAACAATATACGTGCGTAGCACGGGCCCATACTGCTAGTTACTGTTTACTAAAATCAAATTTTGCATGCAACACTGTAAAAGCGTCGAGGCTCACTTTTCAAATCCGGGGCTTTAGGCGTTTTTACGCTTTCATATGTATTTCCAACATTTTGGTCTGTTTTGATAGCAAACGTCTAGATCTAATGCGTTCAGCTATTTTCAAACCGATCTGACATTTTATTATTATGTACACAAATTAGCCTCCCAAAAATATTGCCTATTCCGGGATTTGAACCCGGGTCACCAATTTTCGCGGCTGGTGCTCTAACTAGCTGAGCTAAACAGGCCATGAAATTTGGGAGAAGTAATTTGCATACAGGGTGAGAATTGAATGTCCCCAAGGGGGTATGGTCCAGAGTCTAGGAATACTCATAGTGGCTCTGGTACCGCGTGATTCTATACTGCAACAACATTTACATTCAACCTCGAGTAACTCCAATTTAACGTTGGATGCGTTGAATTCTCTTTTAATCTTATTTAAATTACGAAAGCTCGTAATTGGCTATTAATTTTATTATTATGTACACAAATTAGCCTCCCAAAAATGTTGCCCATTCCGGGATTTGAACCCGGGTCCCCAATGGCCTGTTTAGATCAGCTGGTTAGAGCACCAGCCGCGAAAGTTGCAACAGAATACTTTGAAATTTCACGAGTGTGATATAATATGATATAATATAATATAATATAATATATATGTAATTTGATTAATTGTAAACGATGTGTTAATTTAAAATGATAACATTTTTATGCTTATTGACTACGGTAATTAATGCTTTGCCTATAGTTAGTACAACAATAGTACCTATTGTAGATTATATTAAGTACATATTTATGTTTGTATGTTTTTAATATTGAGTTTAAAATAACGTGGTAAAAGGTAGGTACCTAGCATAAGCAAGACAATTAGAGGTGACAATTTGGCACAGATGTTCCACACTTTGTACTAACAAGACAATATGTACTGAGATGATGAAGATAGGACGTATCTTTAGTGGATAATTACGACTTGATAACATAGGATCTTGCAGTCATCTGCTTGTGCCGAGTTTTAAACCTATCTAGAGAGTCTGTGTGCAGGTCAAGGTCGGGATTGTCATTAATGAATTTGTTGTAAGTTTTCATTGCCCTGTTTAGGCAGGCGTGTTTATGGATGTCGATACGGCTTTTTGTTTCCCTGAATGGGTGAGAGTTCCTCGTCTGTCTGGAAGGTACGGAGAAGTTAAGTCCTGCTAGTAACGACGGGCAGTCGATGTTGTTATTTGTAAGTTTGTGAATGAAATTAATGTCTGCAAGTTCTCTGCGGGTTGATAGTGAGGAAATATTTAGATCGAAACAATATTGCATATTGTCGGAAGAGTGATAGATGGAGTGGTTTTTGAAATTCAGCCATTTGATGAAACGTTGTTGAATGAGTTCTATCTTTGCCACGAGTGTGCTGTGGTGGGGATTCCAGATGTGGGAGGCATAATCAACAATTGGGCGAATTGAAGAGAGAAAGATATGTCTCTTAGTGGTTGTTGAAAAGTCAGAGAGACAGTGTCGTTTAAGAAATCCTAACATTTTGAAAGCTTTGATAACTATTGTTGTGGCATGTGGCTTGAAAGAAAGTTTTGAGTCCATAATCACTCCTAGATCACGGATTTCCCCTACGTGTTCCAATGTGGTCCCATTCGCGACTTACTCTTTGGTGATATTCCTCTGCTTTAGGGATATAGTCAGAGATTTACATTTTTTGGCATTGAGATTTAATTTCCACAAATCGCACCAGGTGGAGAGGGCGGTTATGTCGTACTGAAGCAGTTGTGTATCCGCCACAGATGAAATTGGCAGATACAGCTTTAGGTCATCGGCGTACATGAGGCACTTTGCAGTCTTGATGCACTTTGGGATGGAATTCACAAAAAGCAAGAACAATAGAGGGCCCAGAACTGAGCCTTGAGGCATACCTGATGTGACACTCACGCACTTGGATTTTGAACCATTAACGCCACAATTTGCTTCCGGTTGGTCAAGTAGTTAGTTATGAGCCCAAGGAATTGCCAAATGGTTTTAATGAGAAGGGTAGCAGGGCGTGGTTTACACTGTCAAAGGCTTTTGAAAAGTCGGTGTAAATGGCGTCGACCTGTCTTTTATTGTTGAGGTGCGTTGCGACGTCTTCTACGAAAATGGCGAGATTGGTGGTCGTTGATCTGCCTGGAAGGAAGCCGAGTTGGGCACTGGAGATGTATTGTTTACAGTGGTTGTACATGTGCTGGTGAATAAATGACTCGAAGATTTTTGAAGTTATTGCCAGCAAAGAGATGGGGCGGTAGTTTCCGACCTCACCTCGTGCTCCATTTTTTAGAACAGGTGTTATGTGGGCGAGCTTCCATCTGTCCGGGAAAACCCCCCCTGCAAGGCAGCGGTTGAATACAATGGCTAGCGGCTTGGCGAGAGGTCGAGCGCATCGCTTAATGAATGCCGTTGGAATTTCGTCTGGGCCGGGTGATTTACCTGCTTGCAGACTGCTTTTTTAACAGTCCCTTTCTTTTTTTTAATTCTTTATTTTAACAATAATCATTTATGTTTACAAATATAAGAGGAGTGTACAGGAATAACCCTCAAAGACAAAAATGTGCCCATCTGCGGAATAAGTAATTACACTAGTTGATTAATCATAATATTACACAAAAGAGAATAGTAAAAAATAATCAAAAACTAAAAAGAAAAATGAAACTAAAGAGTTTTTAAAGATAAATGCATAATTGAATCGACATTATTATTACACAAATGTTATGGAAAATTTTTACAATGATTGTATTGTGGTTTGCTAAGAATTTAGTCTGAACAGACGATTTCCCATTTACAACTCAAATTGCATGAAATATTAATTATGTCGTTTATTAAAGTCAAAGTACAAAAACATTATAACCTATAAAAAATATGCACACACAAAATTAAAAAGATGCAGATTAAATACAAAAATAGTTCCGGGAGCTTCACACTCACTGAACACTTTCCCAGTACAATAATGATTTAGCAGATCAAAATTAAAAGATTTATCAAAAACTACCCATGACAGTATGACTCGAATTTGACTTGTCGGCGAATTAATTATCTCTTCCGCACACGGCCACATCCAAGAGCTTTTTTCCAAAACGATCTGGTTTTCTTGTCCAGCACGACGAAAAACAGCGCCAGCATGAACAAGTGGAACGAGGCCGTGATCAGGAACATGAACTCGAAAAGGAACTCGCTGTTGATGATGCCCTCCTCGGACAGGAAGTGGAAGGTCCAGGTAAATCCAAAAAGGAAGAACACAAAGATGCTGTTTCCGAGGTTACGCAGCTGCGCTGCTCTAGCGTCGGTGGTGTGTTTGAGAACAACGACGTCCTTGTTGCACTTCACCCAACCGTAAATGTGGTTCAGGATGATGAGGAAAATAATCAGGTTGACGACAAGGATAATTCCAGCCGGGCACTGAACGGTTGCTTGGAATGCAACGCCTTCCGGGTAGCAGTACCCTCTGTTGGACACTTCCGACTTGTAGAAGCCGGTGTCCCAGGCAAGCAAGATGACGATCGGGATAAGCGGGAGACCCCAAGCAACGAGAGACACCTTCAGGATCAGGTGCGTCGTGGCTTTGGCTCCAGCGATGGTCGTGAGGCGTCTTACTTGTAATCCTGACAGGACCATCATCCAGAAAAACATAGCCAGGAAGGAATAGTGTCTCAGCACCCCTATCCCAATGCAAGCAACACTTTTGGTGTCGATGATTATGAAATTGTTGACGAAACCAAGTACAAGATTGACACTTAAGGCGAGAATCATCTGCAAGAAGATTTTGTGTCCTATGTCTTCCCTCCATTCGGGGAAACAAACAGCTGTGAGCACAACGCTAAGAAGACCGAGTGCAGACAGAAAGCAGACAAAGACGATGACGATGACGAGAGTCATGTTGTCGGCAAGGAAGGTACTGAGCCTGGCGTCGAACCCGTAGATGATGTACACGCCGTTGGTGAGATTACCATCTTGATAAAGATTCTTGCAACGGCAAATGACCATTCCATCGCGCAAAGACTTGAGGATTCGGCAGTTGTCTCCGAACCACTCTTCGGCTGTTAAGTTTCTCTCTGCACACTTTCCTCTAAGCGTCGGCAAGTGAAACACGGGCTTGAACGCGATATCTACAAAGTCATTGTCTAGATTACCGAGAAACGTATCTGCTCTAGTGTAGACTACTTGAACCAAGGACATCCAGCCGTCGATGGAGTCGTCGTACATGTTGGTCTGATTGGGGAGATCCAGGTGAGCGGCTAACGTTCCGATCGCCAGCCGTTGTGCGGAGAAAGAGATGGAGTCGGACACGGTCACCACGATGTGTGACGTGTTGGGAGCCTGGGTCATGTTGCCTTGGTTCAACTGAGCCACCACGAGCGACGTGCCTTTGGTTGGATCGGGCAGAGAGATTGCCAGGCCGACCACTGGATCGCTGTCAACGCGATCGGAGACCAGTAAGTTGCACATGGGAGAGCTACCCAAATCTGTGGTTTTACCATCGTCTAGGGGCATTAGCATCATGATCTTTGCCGTGTTCATGGGCGAGGAATAAGACAGGAGCTTGAGTAATGTAGCGTATGGCCTTTGTAATTTGTGCATTAACGCAAGGCTGTTGATATAAAGAACAATACTTTTCAGTGGATATATTTGTAAAAGACCTTGTGCTTGCAGTTCCAGGTTAAGAGATTGCGTGGCATCAATATTACGCAGTTCTTTAGTAAAATTCGTATCGTTTAGGCTGAAAATTGATCCGAATTGATTGAGAACTGCCTTTCCAAAAACGGGCCCCCAAATGATAGGTTTTGTCCAAGCAGCGGTGTCATTTACGGCGTCCCAAAAACATTCTCTGACGGTGAAGAGCCTGTTTGCCATCTTCACTTCGAGATCTCCTATCAGACAGAACAAAAAAAAATTAATAAATGGAAATTTGGTAAAAGACATTTAGCTGCTACCATCGACACTGACTTGCCCGTTTTGATGAGCTTAGTGAGCGATGCGACATATTTTATATCACAGCCCCCAAAACATGTCTTCTGTTTGGTATAATTACGTTTCGTTGTGTGTTTCGTTTGCGTGATTTTGCTCTCGCTTTTAAACGCAGACTGAACAGCTTCTTACATTTTTATGACATTTTGAGAGAACCAACTAATATACGTTAACGGTTATCTTCCCGCTCATGATTCACTGTACAAAATATCAATAAGAAAAAAAATCCAAGTTGTTAGTTATGGTAATGTCCAATGAGTAAGAGATTAGAGATTTTCAAGTCCCCTGATTTTTTTTAACAGTTAACATCTCCATTCTAATAATAAAATGTTTTTTTCCGAATTCGAAGTTCCCCAAAACACTAATCGAATCCTCTCTGAAAACTGATCAGTCCACTATTTGAATCGCATCTCTAGCTTGAATAGGAGACGCGCAAAAGGCTGCGATTGATTAATTATCTTTTAAAACAATCTCGGCTGCTTTAATCCTCTCTGTTTTACGATAATTTTTGTGTAAGCAGATTTCGTCAGATTCGATAAGATTCGAGCTCTTAGTGCTCAGCCGGCAAGTCACATTCTAGACTATGGTGTCGATGACACCTAGGGATGGAATTTTGCGGGTGTAACACTTTGTCCAATGGATATGCCCAAACTACCATTAGTAGATAATTAAAAATTGGACCATGAACCGACTGGAACATTTGACAACTCCTGGACTATTCACAATTCTCCTGTGATATTTTTAATGTGTGGTTTTGTGGGGGGGAAATGCAGAGGATGACAAAAATAATTCCAGAAAATAACCTTGAACGCGAAAATACATTTTCAATAGCCAGGGAAAATGAGAAGGGATCCAACAAGGAATTTTGGTATTATTATATCCAGCCATTTTCCTTATCAACTGGACAAAAGATATATAACTTTAACTGCGTTTATCTGAGTGCGATTTTGGTATTTTGGTAGTTTTTATTTACATATTGTTCTCTAAAATGTTGTCATCTTTGAGGTTCGATTGAAAATTAAGCAATTTTTCCCGTAGAACAATAGAAAATGCTTTCTATTGGAGTTGTCTACAACGGCCTCAAACGGCCTGCTTTTCAACGGCCTCAACGGCCTGCTTTTCGTTCTTCTTTAATTTGGTTTTTTCGGTTTCTTAATAGAAAAAACCCTGTTTTTAGCTGGGTGCTTAATGCAGTCTAAATCTTTTCCTGACGTTTCGTCACAAACACTAGTAACCTTCGAATACTTGTAACTCGAGTGACGTCACCACCGTTCACAAAATAGTTTATTGTTTGAAAAAATAATACCATAGGATTCCTAAAAATTGTAATACTACATCTGAATCATATTATTACGCTACGGTAGGGATGTGCAGATGTGCAGATGTTTGAGTGCAGATGAAATTTTTTGTGAAGTGCTTCGAATGCATGTCACGTATCTAATGTCACCACCATACCGGACATGAGGTCCGGTACAGTTAGCCCCTAGGCTAATACCTCGTTCACACTACAGACTTGATCAAGATCAACTCTCTACGCCATCAAAGATGGCGTTGATTGGGTTTCCACAACTCAGTTAAATATTTCATCGTAATTGCATGTTCCCTGCTATAGAGAACGTCTCATATACTTTTTTCATTCGGGGGCATTTTGAAAGACAATCTCTGACTGAGCTACTGCTAGAGCGGACCAAAGCCAGCCTCTCCTCGGCCATGCCGCCGGTTTATAGAATGGGATTGGATTTTTGTTTGCGCTGTCAACGTCATCCGAGCTATCAACAAAAAAGAAATTACTAGTAAATGATACTATGGTACGTCTGAAAAACTGTAAGATAACAGTATCACTTAGATACCCAAACCCAGATGATAGATTTTTTAACCAGTACCAAAGTTAAATCAGACCAAAGTGTGAAAAATTCACATAGATTTTGTGGTTTCATACGAAATCTACTACACAGATAAATTCGCATGTGTTAAAACAATGCAACAAATTTGGCTTACCTTATACTCCCACCTACCTGTAAGATACATCTCCCTCCTCACATTTGTCAGGAACTTCTTCTCAACCAGACACTCTGTGCTGAGCTTGATTACGGCCACCTCGAAGTCGTCCACGGTCTTGCGGTCGTAATACTGGTCGTTCCATTGGACATAGTCGAGCCAGTCAGCTGTGACGTCACCATTGTCGTAGTAGACGTTCACCACGGCCTTCCCGTCCCCGTTCAACTCAGCCCCGTGCCAGTGTAGTGACTTGTCCGAGATGTTGAACGCCTCCGCCAGATCGACGAGCAACTTGTTTGTGAGGTCGCTGCCGTTCACTACGAGGCCTATGTCTTTTATCCGACTGTAGCTGACCAGCTCCAGGTCGTACGCAAAGATGGAGTTGTTGTGTGGCGGGTAGACGCCGTTGGTGATTGCGTCGAGTCTGGGCGACATCTCGCATACGGCGCAGGTGAACTTGGTCTCGTTGTCGACCATGCGCAGTTCCGTGCTGGGCCAGAGCAGGGCGCCGTAAGGACCTTTCTTGTCGACGAGGGTCACGTTCAATAAGCTCTCTTCTTGAGGCGAAAGTGGCTGGTTAAAATAGGAAGAATTGTTATTGCATGCTGCGTGACGGTTAAACTGTAGCTTAATTACTTTGCGAAGTAAATGATTAAGAGCACTCTTTGTATATAATCCGCTTATCGCAGCTTAAGATAAGGATGATCGATGTTATCGCAAGCTGGAAGTTAAAAGCATCAACACCTCCGAGATGAATGCAACAAAAGTATTCAATGAATCGCGATGTCAGCATAATCACATGCATAATCAAATTTGCAAACCATTCATTTTAAAGTTTTTGGCGTGATAATTTACACGACATGCTACGAAATCGATAGCTGACTTTCATCGATGTTAAATAGTTCTCGTGCACCAAATGGCCATTCTACAAGACTTTCTGACCGCAACAAACCTTCCCATTGGAGTGATAAAAATTATTCCGTGCCTCGAACTTCTGGCTCGGCTCTAATCCTCTGCTTCCGCCTCTTCGACGCAACTCACAAAAGGTAACAAAATGATTCTTGGTTAAAAGTGCTTCTCGGTCACTGCTCTGTTTGATGAGATCGTCGGCCCTAAAAAGGGCCTGGGTTCTCGACGTTTCGGCGAGTCACGGCTCGTCATCTTCAAGAGGAAGTCTCCTGAAGATGACGAGCCGTGACCCGCCGAAACAACGAGAACCCAGGCCCTTTTTAGGGCTGACAAACTCATCAAACATAGCAGTGACCGAGAAGCACTTCTGACCATTCACCTACGGCTCTGGAAACCTCCACCAAACCAAAATGATGCTTGTTGACAATTCGGGAGGGGTGATCACCAACATTTACAGGTGCTGACCCATACGCGGCACCAAAAATGAGGGCCTACATTTGCTCCAAATTCTCTGGGGAAAAAAACTCAGCATAGCGAATGAGTGCGCGCACGAGCCGATCGCAACCTGTTTCCAGTACAGAAGGAATGAATAACGTTAACTTATGTATGGATATCGACGATTACAACTCATTTAGGCAATTTTCTAAAAAGTATACCTTGTACATTTTTTTAAATATTAAATTGAGAATAAGATCGACTTCAAGATATATACTCTTCCTCCATCTACTGATATGCTAAAATTAAAGATTGGAAAACATTAAGGGGTTCATTCCTGCTCCCGCGTGCACCTCTGCATTCAGTTTCAGTGGGGGTGGGGGTGAAAGGATTATCTGACTGGGGCACTCGTAAGTACCCATACGTTAAAAGAAAGGATCGGTTCGCCTAAAGTGCTTTTCAGACCCATTTAATCCACCGTTTGAGGGTCACATCGCTAACATTATCATTCCAATATTGTCGAAAATTTCCTTCCGAAATGCTTAAATCACCCCGAAACTATAAATGTTTAACCCTTTCTTGTGCCCCCCACACGCAAGTGCTATGGAAAATTCGAAAAAACGGCAATTTTTGGTTAATTGCACGATTTTTGTCTACAACTTTGGTGAAATATCGAAATGATAACTTCAACTATGTTGTACTCAATCGGTGGAAAAATTTTGTACGTTTCAAAATTTTCCATGCTCAATTTTTGACTTTGTTGACAAGACCAATTTCATCAGGTCAATTTCATCATTGGATGCATCGGTCATCTGCTTTCTCTGAATTATAATTCATGCAAGTAAAGTAAATCCACTAAAACTTAACTACCCAAGGAATGATTATTTTCGACTGATATTGAAGCTTGTTAGGGATGTACCAAAATTAAGTCAACTCTTGAAAAAATAAGTATTTGGAACTGGTTCTTCCAATAACAGACAAAAACTGCTGTTACCAATCTTTCCAAATGGCAGACTTTCGGAATGTCAAACTATTTGAATAAATAGTAAGCTATGAATGTTAGAGGGACGGGGCAAATCGAAGAACTTACCTGAAGCTTGAGGTCGTTGACTCTGTCCCAAACAAACTCGGCGTCGACGAGGACGACGGGGAACGGCACGAGACTCCCAGCCGGACACAGCGCCACCACTTCAGGCGGCAATCTTTCGAACTGCGTCGACAGGTAGTACCCGATGTGTTCGGCGTAGCACTGCGATCGCATTTGCAGCCAAGTGCGTGGCTCCTGTGACGTCACTGAGTACAGTGGCTCGCCGACCGGATTGTATTTCAAGGTTTCCCAGAAGTCAACCATGATCACTGGTTGGGTAAGCTCAAAAACAGCTGTGAATTGCGACAGGCAATCACTATTCTTTGTCGACTTTTAACATAATTGATTCGATATCATGTGTAATCCTATGCGAAATTTTCTATAATTTCAAGGTTTTTTTAAAAACAGCCACACACTAAAACAGTATACACTTGTTTCCCACTTGATTAATTATAAGCGAGGATTCCCACATCTAACGCTACAATGTATTTTTAACCTGCAAGAGGGGCAGAGAAGAAAAAAAAAAAAACTGCGTTTTTTATTTCGTCAGCCAGCTATAGGAGCAATAGATCCGGGAGCCCATATGGCCACTGCATAATATCGTTCGTTTTCTTCAATTCGAAGTATTTTTTTTTTAAATCTAAACGTCACAATCCAGCCGAACTTTTTGGTCCTTGTTAACTGTAGCCTGGAAAAACTATCATTGCCGTATCCAGTTTCTGATACAACCGGTTACAAGCTGGTTTTAAATCAAGGTCGTGGTATCTAGTCAAGGTATACTTACCAGCATGAAGAAGCAGCATGTACATTCTCATCGTTTTTTAACGTAACTATCTGAAAATAGAAAGACTAGAGCGAAAAACTTTTTTTGTAAAAAAAAAATCAATACTTAACACAGATTTTTTTTGCCAAAATACCAGACAATTTCAACCGGAACTGTCCACGAATTTCCAACAAGTGGTCACGAAAGTTTCTTCGTATCTCCCTTTGATACTGGCAGGTCAGAGCTCGTACTTCTAGCTGCGCAGACAACAGTTCACCAAAATAATGTAATTTCTGATAACGTACTATCGGGCAATTAATTTTACATGATTATGTCTCCTAATAACTTAAAAATGTTATCTCAGTATAGCTTATTATGTTAATTATCACTTATCAGGCAATATCAAGTATTACCAGACGTACGTTCCTTTACAGGAACGCTGCGTTTGTTCCTCCCTTTGTTTCATCCTCCAAAAGTTAAAGGGGCACACAACCCGTTTTACGACTTTTCGGCTCCAGAAAGACAGTTCCGAGGCGAAAACAATCGTATACACGGTTATTAGCGCCGCTCAGCGTATACCCGCCCGCAGCGCGTTGAGCGAAAAGAGTGACGTCAGCCTATCTCAGGCAGTGCCATGCTACGCGCGCTACAGCAGGCAGCAGCCTCAGTTTGTCACTTGCACTGGTGAAGTTCGGCTGCTAATTGGACTAAATATGGTATTTTGCTCGGTCTTCGGCTGCAACAGATTCAACGCATCACTGTCATTAATACAATTTTGTGAAGATCGATGTTCGGTTATACATGTGTGTCCCTCCCTAACTTTACGCACTGACACGGCTTCAGAGCAACACAAGCTCTCGTGATCAGTGAGCAATGGACACACAACGATTACAAGTACACCAACTATTGTTGCCTTTTCTCCCTGATAAAACATTTACAGATAATCCGGCGCGAACGTCTTGTATTAATGTTATATTTTCGATTTCAATGTCAGAATACTCCGGTTCGAATTGATACGGCTGGATCACTTCCTCTGCCATGACTGTACTATAAGTACATGTGAACTCATCAGAATCTTTGTTTCGACTAGCAAGCATGGACATTTTCTCATGAAGTTGACACAGCAAACCCAATTTTAGCTCGCTCTTTATAATAGCAGTCAAAACTCAGAAAACCCATTGCTAAAACTCTACGTCTCCGAGCAGCAAACGGAGCTAGCTGGCGCGCCGGCAGCCGCACGCCGGCTAGCCAGCATAGTAGTGAAATAGTGACGCAGCGCGCGGCTGCGCGCAAAACGAAAATATCAAAATTCGGTGCTTGCGATTTTTTTCCACGTTGCAACATTCACGAATCCATCACACGAATCCATCCCAACACGTGCTAAATGGTTTAAAAACACATCCAAACTTATTTTTTCCATCTTTAAAATAAAAAGCCAAAACAGAGCATTTGCGTTTATTCCTCCGCCATTTTATCCTCCAGGCAAAGGATTAAAAAGAAAAACACTGCATTTGCGTTTGTTCCTCCTTCTACTCTTCTATATACAGAGCGTGACCTGCGTTTGTTCCTCCGTTCATTATTTCAATCTCTCAAATCATTATTTGCGTTTCTTCCTCCGCCGTTTCTTCCTCCATTATAAAGCAAAATTAAAATACCTACCTTCTGGAAGATGGGGACGCCTTCAAACCCTGCCAGATCATTTTGCAAATCACTGTTTCAAAGGACTACCAGTTTATTTAAATTGCTATTTAAGCACATTATAGTGGATATCTGAAAAGGAATAAAAGTGTTACAGCTTATACACCATGTAAATGCAAAAGCGAGTCATTTCAGCCACCTTTTCATATTAGGTATACACATTGTCGGTATTCACTCTAGTCTGCTGTAAGCTTGCGTCCAGTGGAATTTTGTTGGCACTCTCAATAAAAATTAAATGCAATGTGTACGAAACCTGGTTGTATCAGAACCATACTAGAACCATTCAATTTTAAAAAAAATCGCAATATACTCCAAACAATTTCTGTAAACAGTAGAGATCGTAAATCAAACAGAAAACACTTCAAACTTTTATTAGAAACAGACAATTCACAACAAAAAAATACAGCAATATCATCAAATTTAAAGAAAAATAACTAAAATAATCTATTTCTCCTATACTTATCTTCCCTCCGAAAATGTCTCACAATAATTGTCATAGCTACATCAACAGAGGCATAGCGGCGAAGGGTCAATGAGGGGCAAGATGCCCCAGGTCAATGGGAAGGGGTGCAGGAGTAAAAATGAAAAAAGAAAAAAAGGATGAAATAAGGAAATGAAGATATACAGGGAACAAAGTCTGGAAAAGAAAAAAAGTTAAACACCAAGCTCACAGTGACATAGATGTCGCAGTCGTCTTCACTTCTAGATAGATCGACATAATGAACAGACCACGTCAGTCAGTAGTTAAACTTTTCACTCGCTTCGTTCGCTCATCCGCTACGCTAGCTCACGTTAAATAACAAAATATCTTTACTTTTTTAACATTAACAATGTCATAACATACGTAAATAATAGTGCCTTTTATAAACTTCACAAATCACATTGACATCGTTCCAGAAAATCAGTGAAATATGTGAAGTCATTCTTTCAGTTCAATAGGAAATGCACCATTGAATCGACATCAAATTACTCTTAAAAACGAGGGAAATTTTCGCAATAATTGTGTTTACTAAGAATTTAGAACGAACAGACGATTTCCCATTTAAAACTCAAATAGCAGGAAATGTTAATTGTGTCGCTTATCAAAGTCAAGGTAGAAAATACATAATAACCTATTAAAAAAATGTGCATACACCAAATAAAAAAATATATTAGAATAAAAAAAGCAAATAAAACACAATATAGTTCCGGGAATTTCACCCGATCATTTTCCCGATACAAAAATGATTTAGCAGAAAAATATGACAAGATGTATCGGAAATTCCCATCACAGTTTGACTTGGACTACTTTCGGCGAAGTAACTTATCTCTTCCCCAACATCCTAGAGCTTTCGTCCAAAGCGTCCTGGTTTTCTTGTCCAGCACGACGAAGAACAGCGCCAGCATGAACAAGTGGAACGAAGCCGTGATCAGAAACATGAACTCGAACAGGAACTCGCTGTTGATGATGCCCTCCTCAGACAGGAAGTGGAAGGTCCAGGTAAATCCAAAAAGGAAGAACACAAAGATGCTGTTTCCGAGGTTACGCAGCTGCGCTGCTCTAGCGTCGGTGGTGTGTTTGCGAACGACGACGTCCTTGTTGCACTTCACCCAACCGTAAATGTGGTTCAGGATGATGAGGAAAATAAACAGGTTAGCGACAAGGATAACTCCAGCCGGTCCCTGGACGGTAGCTTGGAATGCGATGCCTTCCGGGTAGCAGTACCCTCTGTTGGACACTTCCGACTTGTAGAAGCCGATGTCCCAGGCGAGCAAGATGACGATCGGGATAAGCGGGAGACCCCAGGCAATGAGAGACACCTTCAGGATCAGGTGCGTCGTGGCTTTGGCACCAGCGATGGTCGTGAGGCGTTTCACTTGTAATCCTGAAAGGACCATCATCCAGAAGAACATAGCCAGGAAGGAATAGTGTCTCAGCACCCCTATCCCAATGCAAGCAACATTTTTGGTGTCGATGCTTATGAAATTGTTGACAAAACCAAATACAATGATTGACACTTAAGGCGAGAGTCATCTGCAAGAAGATTTTGTGTCCTATGTCTTCCCTCCATTCAGGGAAACAAACATCTGTGAGCACAACGCTAAGAAGACCTATAGCAGACAGGAAGCAGACAAAGACGATGACGATGACGAGAGTCATGTTGTCGGCAAGGACTGAGCCTGGCGTCGAACCCGTAGATGATGTACACGCCGTTGGTGAGATTACCATCTTGATAAAGATTCTTACAACGGCAAATCAACTGAGCCACGACGAGCGACGTGCCTTTGGTTGGATCGGGCAGCGTGATTGCCAGGCCGACTACAGGATCGCTGGCAACTCGATCGGAGACCACTATGTTGCACATGGGGGAGCCACCCAAATATGTGGTTTTACCATCGTCTATTGGTACTAGCATAAGAAACTTTCCTGTGTTCTGGGGTGAGGAAAGGGCCAACAAGTTGAGTAGTGTAGCGTATGGCCTCTGTAATTTGTGCGTCAACGCCAGGCTGTTGATGTAAAGGACAATACTTTTGAGTGGAAACATTGGTATATTGGCATGTGTCTCCTTTTCAAGTTGAAGAGATATCGAGGCATCAAGATTACGCAGTTCTTTTGTAAAATTAGTGCCGTTTAGACTGAAAATTGATCCTATTTGAAAGAGTCCTGTTGTTCCATAAACGGGCTCCCAAACGATAGGTTTTGTCCAAGCAGCGGTGTCTTTTACGGCGTCCCAAAAACATTCTCTGACGGTGAACAGCCTGTTTGCCATCTTTACGTCGAGGTCTCCTATCAAACAGAACAAGAAAATAATAATAACTGGACATTTGGGAAAAGCTATTGGGCTAATGCAAGAGTTATAAATTGTTTGAATTCTTATTTGCAAATATGAGGGCACATTATAATGAAACACAAAATCTTCAAAATAGAGGGTAAAACACTTCATGCTGTTTCGTTCCCCTTTTTTTATATAAATTTTTGTTTCTTAAATTATAAGTAACGGTTTAAATGAAGCTATTTTAAACTAGGTTTCAAATGCTTATTGCAGGTTCTATCATTTCCCGAATTTGCGTCACATATACTGGTAATAATTGACAACTACTCTGGCAGTTTTATTGTCTTCGAAACCGTAAGCAATATTACTAATTATGAGATAGCCTACTTCCATAAGTTTCATGAAAATTGTAATATTCACGTGAATCCGTACAGCTACAGGTTAAGTTAAGAACAAATGAGGTACAAGTACACTAGGGTACCTACTGCACTAGACTAGTGTGCAGATTGACTTTTTGGGTGAAGTAGGTATTTAGAATGAAGTACAAGTTTTAAGAAATCAGGTTATATAAATACGAGCAAAGAGACCGTGCAATCACGGGACAAGACATATTCGCGGGAAGCATTTGATTTCGAAAAATACCTCCAAACAACAGAACTGATGACGAATAACATAGACCTCGCTATACACGGGCAACAAGATTAAACCATTACAGTTTTTTAAGTACCAATCTATCACCTTTAGACAATTCAACTCTACACAGTCGCCCGTTGCTTGCTAGCCAGTACGTCGCCTCTTCTATTATGTTATGGGGGCATTTTAAAAGATGGGTGACTAACGACGTTCGCAAGGCGACAGACAATCTCTAACTGAGCTACTGCTAGAGCGGGCCAAGGCCAGCCTACCCCCGGCCATGCTGCCTGTTTATAGAAAAGGATTGGGTTTTTTTGCGCTGTAAACGTCATCCGAGCTATCAACAAAGAAGAAATTACAAGTATACGATACGGTTCGTCTGAAAATCAGTAGGATGTCAGTATCACTTAGAAAACCAGCCCCAGATGATAGTATTTTTTTGTAACCAGTACCAAAGGTCAATCAGATATAAGTGTGAGAAATTTAAATATAATTTGCGGTTTCATACGAAATGTACTAGCCAGACAAAACCGCATGTCGTCAAGCGATGCAACAAATGTGGCTCGCTTAATACGCCCACCTACCTGTAAGATACATCTCCCTCCTCACATTTGTCAGGAACTTCTTCTCAACCAGACACTCTGTGCTGAGCTTGATTACGGCCACCTCGAAGTCGTCCACGGTCTTACGGTCGTAGTACTGGTCGTTCCATTGGACATAGTCGAGCCAGTCAGCTGTGACGTCACCATTGTCGTAGTGTACGTGCACCACGGCCTTCCCGTCCCCGTTCAACTCAGCCCCGTGCCAGTGTAGTGACTTGCCCGAGATGTTGAACGCCTCCGCCAGATCGACGAGCAACTTGTTCGTGAGGTCGCTGCCGTTCGCCACAAGGCTTATGTCTTTGATCCGACTCTTACTGACCAGCTCCAGGTCGTACGCAAAGATGGAGTTGTTGTGTGGCGGGTAGACGCCGTTTGTGATTGCGTCGAGTCTGGGCGACATCTCGCATACGGCGCAGGTGAACTTGGTCTCGTTGTCGACCATGCGCAGTTCCGTGCTGGGCCAGAGCAGGGCGCCGTAAGGACCTTTCTTGTTGACGAGGGTCACGTTCAGCACGCTCTCTTCTTGAGGCGAAAGTGGCTGTTTTAAATGAAACAAACGCTAGTTACAATTTGATACGCTGTTTTTTTCTGCAAATTACTTTCTGACGTTCCCAGGTCATCAAACTCTCCTCAGACTTTTGACATTCTCTTGGCAAATCAAAGAGCACTGGAGCTACCTGATGCTTGAGGTCGTTGACGTTGTCCCAAACAAACTCGGCGTCGACGAGGACGACGGGGAACGGCACGAGACTCCCAGCCGGACACAGCGCCACCACTTCAGGCGGAAATCGTTCGAACTGCGTCGACAGGTAGTACCCGATGTGTTCGGCGTAGCACCGCGAGCGCATTTGCAGCCAAGTGCGTGGCTCCTGTGACATCACTGAGTATAGTGGCTCGCCGACGGGATTGAACTTCAAGGTTTTCCAGAATTTACCCACGTCTGACGTCGTTTGGGTAAGCGCAACAACGGCTGTGAATGCGACAAGCGTAGGGTTTTAAAAGGTACCAAATTTTCCGGAAAAATTGGGAAAAAACCATGTTTTTTCCGTTTTTTTCCCAGAGGGTTGGAAAAATTGGAAAAATTGGAAAAATTGAAGGAAAAACAAAGTAGAAATTCGGTCATTCTGTACACAACAATTCGAAAAGCAAGACTTGAATTAGTACATTTATCAAGTAGCATATTTGATACAATCTTTATGGAATAGATCATGATGGTCCTTCGACTAGGGACAGTTTCTAAAAAATGCATAATAGAGATACATTATAGGTGCTCGACGTGTTAAAAGTTGCCTACAAGATTATTCCTATGCAGAATTATGTCCTGAATCTGAAATGCCACCTGAATCTGTGGCATTTCCACATTTGGTGTTTACCCTCCAAAAACCCCAAAAACCCCATTGACGCCGTATTATTATTAAAGGGACGTATGCAGAGAAATACCTCACAAAAAAATGTATTTAAATATATCATGTAGAGAAAAAAGTATAATGTCTCCAATATGATTTATTTCGATTTGCAGTCGTTTCAAAATAAAAAATTCATGTGCACCGAAACTCAAAAAATTCTCTTTTTGCGAAACCCCAAACAATTTAACCACTTCATTGCAAGTAAACGGTGCAAGCTAGAGTTTTGAAAGTTTACCCAAAACATAGAAACAATTTGTGATCAAAATTTGTTTGATAACAAATGAAAAAGTCTTTGAAAAGCTAATATTTTTCTATTTTTCAAAATTTTCAAAATTTTCCGGAAAAAACGGGAAAAAAACGTTTTTTTCCGCGATTTCAAATTTTCCGGAAAATTTGGAACACAGCGAGCAACACAAGCGAGACAAGCGAGCTGAATATTGTTTCCCATTTCTACTTTAATTATTTTACATAATCTAGTTCGAATTTTCAATAGATTTCTGTTAACGGTGTAACTGGTTTCATAGAGGCTTAAGGTGGTTTTTTTGTTACTTTCATGCTTTATTTACAACGAAAATTAAATCTGAGTGAACTACACGGACTTTCATTTTACCAGCTGATTGGGACGTAACAGCGATCTTTTTCAATTTTGCCGTGGTTGGTTCTTGATATTTTTTTCCTTGAAATACGAAAACTGCATTATAATCAGTTTTTTTACGGTCAGTTTTATTCTCTGATCTAACGCTTTGAAATCAGACCATTGTAACCTAGGTTCCTGCCAGCACGAAGAAGTAGAAAGTACGTTGTCAAGGATTAAGGATGTAACGATTTGAAAACAGTAATTTCCAGATCGAAAAGCTTCCCTACAAAAAAAATTACTAAATACAGAAACTTTTTTTTTCCAAAAACCTGATAATCTCAACCGGAACCGTCCACGATTTCCAACAAGTGGTAATGAAAATTTCTTTGTATCCCCCTTTCAAAACGGGCAGGTCAATTATTTGATTACCAACTATCTCATGTAGTTCTGGAATTCGTACTTCTAGCTGTGTAGACAATAATTCACAAAAAATAATGTAAAAACTGTTAATGTACTATCGGTTAAAATTGTTTTTAGATCATAATAACCGAAAAGTATTTCCCAGCATAGTTTTTTCGGCATCATTCACCAGGTATGAACAAGTATTATAAGACGTAAGGTATTTCCAGGTATTAGGCCTGTCAAATTGACGTATTCCTCTCGGTATATAGAACTTACTGATGCTATGAAAGTATTTTATAATTATATCCTTACAAAAAGTAATTATTGAAGAGCGCGTGAGGCCACAATGGAATGCGCTTTCGGTTGAGTCATCCCAGCACCTAGACGCAACCCGCTTCCCATATGCACTTGGACCGAGTACCCTTGCACTGACTGCTAATCCCTTGACGTGCAGGGAGCCTGGGTCATGTTGCCTTGGTTCAACCATAGATTAATGAGTTACTCAAGATGTTTCAGGCCCATGCTAGAGGGTGTTATTTAAATGGTCCGCGCCATTTGCCGATATTTGGTCAAGTTCCGCATCTTGTTGTTACGATCGCTATTATTAGCGCTCTCTTCGCATCTCTGTAACATGGGGGTACCTGTCGGGAACACTCTCAACTCTGTGCAATTCAATCAATTTAAATCGATCACAAGAGACCGCGTACCAGACAATTCCAATGTTGCAATTTAAAATAAATGACTTGTACCTAAATGGGTTCTTATCTGAGCGAGCTTGGAATAGGATGGAAGAGTAGGTAATATTTGACCAAACTTGATATAAAACGTTTGGCTGGCCACATACAATGCAGGAGTGATATCATTTCAGAATGGATATTGGCATATGAAACACTATTTCACGTAAATAGAATAAAGAAAAAAGGGCAATTCAGTCAAGCGTGTTATTTGGCTAAAAGCGAGAAAATCACTGATTATTTTAACTTTTTCGGTGTGCATCTGAAGCATACGTGTTTGGACAATTCAACAATTATTGCCGGCATTACAATTCGGGTTGGGCTGGTCAATTGACAATAAGCAAACCATAATTCATAATTGTTTTTTGTTTTAAATATATATATATATATATATATATATATATATATATATATATATATATATATATATATATATATATATATATATATATATATATATATATATATATATATATATATATATATATATATATATATATATATATATATATATATATATATTCGTTGGAATTTTTCTATCAATCAATATGCGGACACAGAATACGAGTATTCGATAATTTGTATGTTTCCGTAACAGGTCCTTTGCAGAGCAAGTGCACAGTATGTGCTTGATGAAAATGTATGGCAAACCAGTTTCCTTATCATATGGGATTTGTCTCGTGAAAGGAACAGTAATGGCAAGAGTTTTCGACTCTTTGTATGTGTTTATCCCATATCTCCTGGCCCAAAACGTATAATTTTTGGGCTAGCAGTTCAATTTAAAAAATTCTTGTATCTTATCTTTGCAAAATATTCATTTGTTCAGTTCCTTCTGCAGTATTTTAGAAAAAAGTACGCTTCCACAATACGATTTATTTTAATTGCCTCTTTTATCAATCGATCAAATTATCGGAGTACCGGAGGGAGTTCCTACCTTTCTGACGGCTTCCTCGCCCAGGCGGGTCGGAGATTATTAGAGGTAGGTACCTAACACAGCAATTACGAAAATTAAGTAAAATCGCACAGTGATTACTTTCTTTTTTGCAAATGCCGAATAAGTAATGTAATAAACGTGCTTGCATTGCGGAGTAAATACAGGGAGCTTTTCCAATTTTATTTTAACTTAAAAATTACGTCTTTTAGAGCATTGAAGTGTGGTAAATCACAGTGCAAAGCTCGATAGCATCCCGATTTGATGCTTGATCGATTCTCTTTTCGTTTCACATGGAGCAAGGCAATTACCTACTGATAATAAAACTGGTTTACAAAAACGAGATTTGACCCACCAAAGCACATGGCAGCCAGTACCTCCATTCGAGAGGGAATCCCCATCGTCCGCGACCCTTTTTAACCAATGTACATATTATATCGACTTAGAACGCATGATATTGCAACAGCGTGGTAATGCCAATCGGAAGAGCTCGACTATATAAAATGATGAGGTCATGAGGCGATCGATTCGAATTGATTGACTTGCACAGAGTTAAGAGTGTACCCGACAGGTACCCCCATGTTGCAGGGATGCGAGGAGAGCGCTAATAATAGCGATCGTAACAACAAGATGCGGAACTTGACCAAATATCGGCAAATGGCGCGGACCATTTAAAGAACACCCTCTAACATGGGCCTGAAACATCTTGAGTAACTCATTAATCTATGGTTCAACTGAGCCACGAAGATCGACGTCCGTTTGATCGGATCGGTCAGAGAGATTGCCAGGCCGACCACAGGGTCGCTGCCAACGCGATCGGAGTCTAATGTGATGCACATGAGGGATCTACCCTAGTATGTGGTTTTTGTTTCACCATCGTACAGGGACCTTGGAATATAAACCTTTGCGTTTTTTTTTTTTTAAATTCCAAATGTTTCACTTTTTTTACGTCCTGTGCTCCCGCAAAGCCGATGCTTGTCTGCGGTGTTTAGATTTTTTTTAACATAATACATTAATAACGAGAATTTTTGAAAGATATATTAATTGCGAGATAAATAATAAGAACGAGGATGCCTACATATGACGCTACTATGCA
The DNA here is from genome assembly GCA_921293005.1 of Nemoura dubitans. NCBI lineage: Eukaryota > Metazoa > Arthropoda > Insecta > Plecoptera > Nemouridae > Nemoura > Nemoura dubitans. The sequence goes on along the minus strand of OV121077.1, from coordinate 17,219,655 downwards.
TTCTGTTTAGCTTGCTAAAAAGGCAGAAAAGAAAAATGACGTATCTTTTATTTCGTTCGCTGGTGGGGGTGTACAAGCAATAGGCAAGGGAGCATTTATTTATGCCTACATCATAATGTTCGCTCTTTTCAATTCGAAGTAATCAACATCCCAATTCAGCAGCACTGTTTGGTCCTTGTTATCTCTCGCATGGGAAAATTATTATTGCCAGCTCCATTTTCTGTTACAGCCGGTTGCAAGCAGTGGAAAAACGTTTTTAAATCAAGGTCGTGGGACTAGTCTCCGTATACTTACCAGCATGAAGAAGTAGGATGTACATTCTCAATGTTTACTCCACGATTTGAAAACATGAAGACTAGAGCAAAAAGTATCCTGAAAATATAGTTTCTTGGCGAAGAAATATATATTTGCGGCTTGAGCTGTCCACGAATTGCTTTCAAAGTGGTCATGAAAGTGTGCTGATTTCTGTCAATGCTAGCTAGCCTGTCAATTTCTTGATAACAAGTCAAAGCCCGGATTCCTAGAACCAATTCCTAGCCTCAATTTACGAGTAGTAATCATGTATATACTGATATTGTGTTATCGCTAAATACACCACCAAAGTTGTTTTTGTTAAAAATATGGAAAATGTGTTTCATGAAGCCGATAAGTATTATCTATGAGTTATTTGCGAGTATTGTCAAAAGTAAGGGTTTCTTAGCTGCCCAAATGTCATGTTTTATAAAACCGTTCTCTTGAAGGAGAAAATGAATTTCAAAAGTCGAATTTTACTAACAGTTATTATTATTATTGACGACGGCATGTGTGATGGTGATGATCCCAAACGGTCTCAATCATAGATTTGGAAATTAATCAACATTTTCAAATATTCTGGAAAATTGTTGGCTGGTTAATCGTTTCTTTATCATTACCATCATTCATTGTCGAGGCCAAATTTGTCACAGCCAAGTATTAAGAACTATCTCTTTATCACAATTTGTTGCTTCATGATTTGATGAACTGAATCACCATCTCAGCTGATGTTTTGATTGTTTGATCGAACATTGTTTGATCCAACATACTATCTTGCAATTTTATTCCCCACTGCTTTCAGCGTATACGGACGCAATTTTCTCTCCTCTTTATCAGTAGGGAATGAGCGAACTCCTCTGAGTGAAGTGGTCAGATAACTACGATCCTGTTCCAAAGAGGCAGAAAGTTCATTCTAGAAACCGTAAACAAACAAACAAAACAATTTCAGCTGGTAAGAGAGGGCAAATAGAATTATTAAATCTCTTAGGCTCGTGTCTCTTTGACCTATCTTTAGCAATAGTTTTGAAAAAAACTATTTCAACTGTGGTTTGAAGACAAAATAAAAGTCTCACTGTTTTCCCAACGTTTCGGGAGATATTCTTGTTATTATAATATGCTTGTTATTTGCTGGTTATTATGGTTATTTTATTATAAGATATGCTGAACTTTTATTGAACATTTAAAGTTCTTTTCAGCAACTTCACTTCTTCTATCCCAGGCTATCGGGTGCTGTATGGATGCAAGACAGACCAGCAACACATCTTTGGCTGTACCTAGAGAGCCTATTTACGGTTAGAGAGTGGCCAACACGGTAACACTTTTCAATTGACTGTTCGAATTCCATGCTGAACGGACGCCATGTTTTTACCAAGTTGGTCACGAAGCACGTGGCAGTTGTCTATATGAGTTTCTCATATTCCTTTGCATATATCTACGTATTTTGTAGATGGTGAGGTAAGTTCGTAACTTATCAAATACTGATGAAAGGGCTGTTGAATAGTCCAAGCTGGTAAAAACATGACGCCCATACGCAGAGATGGCCACTCTCTAACCGTATATAGGCTACCTAGCCGTACCTAGCCAAGTACCTACCAGCTGTCTCGTAAATCACACGTTAAATTAATTATACCCGTGGAGACAAAACAAGCTAGCACTACACTATCTCACGTTGGTAGCTCTGCTGGTGTACGCTTGATTATGAAAGCTGACATTTGACGGTTAACCATCGCGTAACCACAGAGTAACCGCAGAGTAACCGCGTCTCAGCTAGCTCCAGTCTTCAGAGACTTCCAATAAAGTCGTTAGTGAGTAGGTCCAAAGCGCTGCTTAATCAGTGGTTAGTTATTTAACGATATGATGGCATGCTATCTTTAACCGAACCACTTACCGCTTTGGGAACCTAAACCCGTTGCAGTTAGCTGGTTATGAAATTTATCATTTGTTAAATCTATAATTAATATTTACAAAGCCATAATTTCTAGGATTTTCGTTTCTAATCTTTATATTACGCTTTTACCTTAAGTATCATTAAGTTCGCAAGTTTGTAAACCCTAGCTTGACCCTCATCCGGTATTCGTTCTTCATCAAATATTCCAGCGGCGGCTTTCAATATTTACCCGAATTATTTCGTCAGAAGGATAGTGTTTGTTCTTTAGACGCTAACGCCAAGAATTCAAGTTTTAACGCCTAAACGCATCCCGCAAAGCAGTACACAAATCCGGCTAGTACACAAATCTCAAACACTTACTTTGATCTACACTTACTCGTAATCCGTTGATCTAATTACTAAACACAACCAAGTTAAAATGTATGCAGCCAATCTCGTCTGCCAAATGATCAGTGTTGGACGTGCTTTGTTTTTGCAGTTGTCAAGATATGTACCTAGTTTAGCTCGAGCTCCTAGACGCAGCCCGCAAAACAAGCAAGACACCTCGATCGATTTGGTACGGAATTTTTTCGGCACAACAAAATGTGCTTCTTCTGAAGTCAATTAGTGACGTATCCTTATTGAAATCCATCTTACTTTCAAAGTATGTGACCCGATACTTCACATAGCCATTTTGAAGTGGTTTGTGTACCCTTTTGGTGATTTATTTTAAAAATGTATCGTATTTTCATATGTTTATTTCCATAATTATATGCATCGGTTATTTGCAGAGAAGAACTCCAATAACGGTAAAGCAAAAGGTGATACCACTGCAATATTGCAATTTCAGATATTAAAGCGCCATGGATCAATACTTATAAAAAGCATTAGGTCATTAAGGCATAAAGAATTTTCAATTAAAATCCAAATGGTTTATGAATAATTGAAAACCACGTCTTAAATTGTGGTAGACCATTTTGTACATGGGAAATCGATTGTCCCGCTATTGACTGTGGTCCAGCTGCTTGGCAGCATCTCGTCGAGATACGGATGTGGAAAATGTGGGCAGGGCAGAAAGTCGATTATTGCTGAGCGTTGAACTCCAGGACTTTTTGTAGTTTGTGTGTAAACTCCATCGTGGCAAGAACTCTTTTATAGACTCTTGTTTGGTCTTGCTCGGTTGTCAGTTATTGTTGCTTGTCGATGTATGCGCTGCATGCTATAATAATATGTAAATTGCTTTTAAACACATTGATTCTATGTATCGGAAATACGTTTTTGTAGACTGTTAGTTTACCACCAGGTTCAAGATGAATGAGACTAGAAAAAGATGGTCGTTCATTCCCTATGGTAACTTTACTGATTGAATAGTCAAGACTGGTATTGAATTACAAAGCATTTGATTGGAGTGATAATCCATCGATATTATATATACTAGTGCTTCGCGAACGCAATTTGTGTTGCGTTGAAGACGAGCGTAGCGGTTTGTATAGCGCATAAAAAGATTGAGTCAAAAAGCCTGTGAAAATCATGGAGCGGCAAGCCATTGCTGCCATTCGACCATGCGACCCATGCGACCATTACTTTCTCAAAAATTTTGATCACTTGAAAATGTAAACGATTCTGACTTTTCTTTGTTTCTGTCCGAGCTGTCGGGCAGCAGAAAATATGCTCATTTTCAGATCATTGAGCAATGTGCACGTAAATACATAGATTTAACTCATGCCCAAGGGTTTTTATTAAGTTGGAGATATATTTCTGCCGCGGAATTTCTTTCAAAAACTTGCAGGCAAGAAATTGACAAAATTTCTAATATCTGTCAAATCTTGAAGTCAACTTCAAGTTAAAAGATCTGGTGTGATGTTTCAATTTGGTTTCGATGGTTTCTAAAGACAACAATCGAAATTTTGAAAATTTTAAACAATACGTAGGTACTTTGAAATAAATTTCCGTACTTTACCAAACTTTCTCAATTGCCGAATATTGCTATTTTTTCTGCATTGAAGGGAAGAGGTATGAAGGATTTTCTTGAAAAACGCAGGGGGTCTAAGTTGAGAACAAAAGTAGACACCCTGAAAATTCCATCCCAATTGAGGCAGACGTTTGGCCTGTACAGACACACATACAAACAAACAAACATACAAACAAACAAACAAACAAACAAACAAACAAACAAACAAACAAACAAACAAACAAACAAACAAACAAACAAACAAACAAAACACACACAAGTGCTTATTATTAGCAGTAGTGAAATTGAAGATTTCGCTTCGCTCGCTACGCTCGCTACGCTCATCAACAATCTCGACCAGCACCATTTGCATTCTGTCAAATGAAATTTTGTCGAACGTTTTGCATCGACAATTGGCAACCCGCCAGAATTCGACATAAAACCAGCTGATCAAATAAAACCAAAAAACAACAGTTCTAAAAATAAGTTATCAATCCATAAAATTTTCTCGGTCCTTTATTTTATTTGCACGAAAACGATTGCAAATAACTCCAAAACAATTTGCTTTTGTTCTGTTACAGTAATTCTCAAGTATAACAGAAAACGTTGTTAGGAACGTACGGTGGACGTTGAAATTCTAAAGGGGGAAATCTTGCGTTTAACGTTCGGGTAAAACCTGATCGAACGTTTGGCGAATGTACGCGTTTAACCCAAACTACGACGTCCTCCGAACGTTCCTAATAACGTTCGCAAAATGTGTTGTGCTAATTGGGAAAGCTGCCGCTCGATGTTCATGGCTTAAACAAAGTTTCCTAAACAAGCACATGTCAAACTCGAGTGGAAACTTGTAATCCTGAACCTTCGCTCAGTTGTCCGACTCAATACATCCATCAAGCTCGATTCGACTGTTAACCACGTGTTAAGCTTTGTTAGCTTGTAAATCAGGCAACTTAAATACTTTAATCTTGGCAGGGTGAGCAAGGCTATGCCATAGGTCTCAGCTGACGTAGGATTGACTCTTGACAACGCTATCGACACTCGATCATTTTTGGGATGATCTTACAACGACTGCAAACGTCTTAATATTTCGTCGGCGGATGGTGATTCACTTATAACTCGATTAAAATGCATTCATGAACTTGCTGATGCTGAAAAGTCCTGCCGACTTAAATATCACCCACAGGTGCGTACTAAGCCGTTATATTTATTTACATCTTAACGGGTATCAATCCCACGTGAACTCGCAAATGTTGCTTAATGTGTTTTTCCGCCAGATCAGTCGTTCCCCAACTCTCAAGGCAGAAGGACGTGTTTTCTCACGCTCATGGTCTTATGTCCCGCAAACCATCGCAGTCCAACTCTGCCAATGCTTGCACCATGCTTGCACCATGCCCCCCACCCCCGTTCACATGTAAGACTTCCAAACATCAAAACAGAAACAATCGAGTCCCGAGCGACAACTCAACATCATAAATACATGCCAAGCTTATCGCTCCGGACGGATTATTTTTTATCGCTGTATTTAAAAACAATCCACTTGACTATAAAAAAAACCTACAAAATCAGAAAATGTTTCATTTTTTTGATACATCTGGATTCGTGACGTCATACAGAACGTGTATCATTTTGAATCAAAGTGATCGGGTGAATATTGCGGATATTAGATCGATCAAGTTCGCAGTCTTCTAAACTCGATGTCTGGTCATGGCAAAACCCGGCACTAAACCGCTTATCGTCTGGCAGATGTTGATATTATGCTACATTCCCAGAAATAATTTGTAGTTGTCAATCTGGAAATCGATTTCTTTCTAATTTAGAATTTTTTAGATAATTCCAATGTAGAGGATTGCTCGTGCGATTGAGAATTCCTTTTGAAACGAAGTTTTCAAGTTAAATTTGACGGAGGTACCTAGCTTTTTTATGTGCAAGTTCATGAATATGACTGACACCTTTCTCTGGGCTGACATAAAGAAAAACTTTCGCCGAAATATGTATGGATCTAATAAAAGTTTATTAAAAACACATCTGAAACGTGTATTGCTATAAGGCCAGCCACAGCACGGTATGGCCTCATGCATGCAAGCAGAATACAGTGTTACCTACATAAATACAGAATACTGCATAGCATGTTACCGAATTATAAGTACATATGAGATCAAATAATAAAATTTGTTATAATACAAAGTGAAAAATACAGTGAGATAGTAATAATTATGATCAGAACTAATAGGGTTTTGCTAACTAGGTAACGCGTAGCATCATTTTCAGCAAGAGAAAAGTTATGGGTATTAGTGTTCATTAGAGCGGGAATGGAAGTAATTTGACATAGGTATCATTGCATACTTTCCTCCTCCTCATTTTCAAAGCCGAAAGGCTATGCAAAGGTATATGTTGGAGATAAGATATAAAATACGAGCCTCTTTAGGCAGTCATTTATAAGACATACCTAGGTAACTAAGTTCCGCCGGTCCCCGGTTCAGTTGTCAGCTAAAATATGTCGATCGGTAACGGATCGATAACTAAATGTTACCATGCTTATTTCAATAGGTCGTGTTACCTAAGAACATCGATAACTTTACACAATCGCTACCCTGATCACAATAATGAGGATAACACCGCGTTAGAACGAATGGCCGCCAAAAATGATACAAAGCAATTTTCTTGAACAAAATTCTGTCGCGCGAATTCTGCAGAGCCGGTCGATGCAACCGATGCAACTACGTTTCCACACCACCCGAGAGGTAGTAGTAAAGGGTGCGCTTTTTTTTTTTAATCACAGGTGTCCCAACTTAGGCCTACTCCTGTATTTTCGTTAGCTTATGCCATTTTTCCGCGTCACCGCGTCATCTTGTCCGCCGCGTGGGAAAGCATCGCTATTCTCGCGTGAAATATGTACAATATATGTGTGTGAGTGTGTAACACAATATGTGTGTAACACAATTGTGCAACACACTGTGAAGTGTCTGTCAGCAACCACGACGTGTCCAGCGCAAGTCCGCCGTCCTTTCGCGATTCTCAGGTGTAATAATGTGCATCTGTTAAAAAATCTCCGCAACGATTGACAAAATGTAGAACGTATGTATGTACAACCGTATGTAGAACAGCGTTTTCTTCAATTCTAATATCTGTAAATATTTTTAAATAGACTGGTGGCACGACTCGCGCGCGCATATATATTATTTATCATTATCTATCTGTATTTTTATATAGGTACTACTATAGTTCATCGTAAAGATATTATATTCTTTCCGGCACGAAATTGCCACTATGTTATCAACTACGATATTTACGGTAAACGTAATGTTGTCCATAGTACTAACGATCATTAATTATTATAGATTGAAGTTTCGGACATTTCAAATACAATGTTTCGTGGTATAGCTTGCAGAATTGAATCTGACTTTAATGGAACACAACTGGAAAAAGCAATAACACTAGGTCACTCAGATCTCTGATTGTAATAGAATATCAAGGAAGGGAAGACAAAGGAATCGTGAAGCTGCCAATCGCGATATTGTCGCACGGAAGTCCGAGTGCGGTCGTCTTGTATTTGCCGCGAGGTTGACTCCTCATCGGCCGGGATCTGCGAGGTGCGGCGATGCAAAATAAGTTGAGAATCTATTTCAACGCTCAGCAAGCGAAACACTTCGCATATCATGATGTTTATTTATACATATAATTTCCGTCACCGCAAAAAACTGAACATATAAACTCGGGGATTATAAGATAACGCTCCGCGCAGACTAGTACTTTTGCTCCCACATCACCCAAGGTCGCTCTCGATAGCAAGCACTAGAGACGATTTCAAGCCTGCAGCTATGCAATCCTCGTAAATCTGACCTGCTGGCGGCTCAAATTTTTTAATTCGCGCAAGGGTTTCCACGGACGGGTCAGGCTTCTACACTAATTGTCCGATCAAGATGCGACACACATTTTTGGAATCTACAAGCCTCAGGCTTTATGGCAAGGGGTTTTAAATTTCAAAATGTGTCTTATTTTTCTGCTGACAGTTAGTTAAAAAACACTATAATCTTGCCCCATTTTTTTCGAGTTTTCAAAAATCGATATCTCAGCCAATATAACTCTACGATCATGGCTTTTTGCTTGCCATGACAAGACAGTTATTCTGCGTTAATAAAAAAATACCGCAACTTGCTATCTATAATATTGTGTCTTCCTGACCCGTCCAAAGGATTCACCTTTTTTTTTTTAGGGTTGCCCAAAAATTTTCCAACAGAAAATTACAAAATACTTTCTGTGTATTTGTCTTATTACAAATGGGTCACAACATAACCATTTCCCTAAAATAATTGGTAAAAACAATGAGAACTCCCTGGTAAAAACACGTGGTTTGATACGCCTTAAATGACATTTTAGATTTTGGACAAAGTTGCAATTAGACAGCAATTGTACAGTGCATTTTTACCATCAGTTAAGAAGCTCGGAATATTACTATTCAGGCTCTAAAACACAAACAATCATTCCGATAATTTTGACCGAAATACATTTTTATTGCAAGTGTGTTACCAATTACTTGCGCTAAATTACACTCAATTCCAAAACTTACTTTGATCTTTAAATTGACATTCATTAAAACTGCATATATTTTAGCACACTTGTAAAATATTTTTGGTTTACTGTCCCCAAATCAACAAAAATAATTTTTATTACTTAACCAATAGTTCGCGAGATTTTGCCATAAACCACGAAATGATTTTTAATATCTTTCTGTGTGGAATTCTTTGCCGAAGGATTCTCACACCTACCCTTACACATCATTCTTTTCCGCCCCAGTTTCCTACCATTATTACAACCACCGGAAGCTGCAGCAATTGAAAGAAAAGTCGAGCTTAGCTCTTGACAAGACTACTTCCATTTCTCTCCGCTCAAAGGACACTTCATCTCACAGACTTAAGCCTCAAAGGTCGCTACATGACCTTGACACAGTCTCATCATCTTTCCTAAGCAACCAAACCAAACCAATGAAGTCAACGCCGAAACGGAACATCAATAAAAAATTCATCCATCCCCCGTATATCTCCATCAACGCTTTTTGACAGAAAACACCTTCCACTAAAAATCCTTCAATGCTATTAGAATATTAAGCTGGTTAATGATAAGATTGCTACATTGTGTCCATGAAATAATATGGAAGCTGATATTAAAATACACTAGCTGATGTCTGGCAGTGCCAGGGTGATAGATAACAGTCCTTTGTAGCGCTGTCAAAGAGTTTTTTGGCTCAACCGGCAAGGCTGTTGATGGAGTAGGCGGGAGCAACTTAAAAACGTTGTAGCAATGTGTTAGCTTGCTCGACACGGTCAAAATTTAATACCACATGTTTTTTTGTCACGGTTTAGTTCCACCAATAGCCACACTGTTTCAACAGGGCTACCCACAGGGACTGCAACTGCTATCCAATGTTGGCTCAGCCGTGGATCCGATAGGATGTTTTCATGTGACCTCCCGGTAGAGCGTTGAGATTTAGATGAGCAGATTAATTTTTTTTCGTATTTTTCTAACGCATTTTCACTGGAAAAAACGAAGGGTCGACAGAATGATGTTTATTCTTCTTGCGTGGAGCGCCGAAAGTAAGGTGTAACCTTCGCAGCTTGTTTCGACTTTCGCTCCATGCAAAGTAGTGTATGTTTCGGATAAAACATTTCCATCCGAATTTGTTTTCGCAGAGGCGAGTGACCACTCCTTCATGAAGAGTAAACTATGCTCAATGTCATGATATGTCCAGCACAGAGGCGACGGCGAGTGTCCGCCCCTTTGCGGGGAGCGAAAAAAGCGCCCTGTCACGGAATGTCCAGTACATAAGCGACGGCGAGTGTCCGCCCCTTTGCGTGGAGCGAAAAAAGCACCCTGTCACGGAATGTCCAGCACAGAGGCGACGGCGAGTGTCCGCCCCTTTGCGGGGAGCGAAACAAGCACCCTGTCACGGAATTTCCAGTACAGAAGCGACGGCGAGTGTCCGCCCCTTTGCGGGGAGCGAAACAAGCACCCTGTCACGGAATGTCCAGCACAGAGGCGACGGCGAGTGTCCGCCCCTTTGCGGGGAGCGAAACAAGCACCCTGTCACGAAACGTCCTGCACAGAGGCGACGGCGAGTGTCCGCCCCTTTGCGGGGAGCGAAACAAGCACCCTGTCACGGAATGTAAAGTACAGAAACGACGGGGAGTGTCCGCTCCTTTGCGAGGAGCGAAACAAGCACCCTGTCACGGAATGTCCAGCACAGAGACGAAGGCGAGTGTCCGCTCCTTTGCGGGGAGCGAAACAAGCACCCTGTCACGGAATGTCCAGCACAGAGGCGACGGCGAGTGTCCGCTCCTTTGCGGGGAGCGAAACAAGCACCCTGTCACGGAATGTCCAGCACAGAGAAGACGGCGAGTGTCCGCACCTTTGCGAGGAGCGAAACAAGCACCCTGTCACGGAATGTTCAGCATAGAGGCGACGGCGAGTGTCCGCTCCTTTGCGGGGAGCGAAACAAGCACCCTGTCACGGAATGTCCAGCACAGAGACGACGGCGAGTGTCCGCACCTTTGCGAGGATCGAAACAAGCACCCTGTCACGGAATGTCCAGCACAGAGACGACGGCGAGTGTCCGCACCTTTGCGAGGAGCGAAACAAGCACCCTGTCACGGAATGTTCAGCATAGAGGCGACGGCGAGTGTCCGCTTCTTTGCGGGGAGCGAAACAAGCTCCCTGTCACGGAATGTCCAGCATAGAGGCGACGGCGAGTGTCCGCTCCTTTGCGGGGAGCGAAACAAGCACCCTGTCACGGAATGTCCAGCACAGAGGCGACGGCGAATGTCCGCCCCTTTGCGGGGAGCGAAACAAGCACCCTGTCACGGAATGTCCAGCACAGAGACGAAGGCGAGTGTCCGCACCTTTGCGAGGAGCGAAACAAGCACCCTGTCACGGAATGTCCAGCACAGAGGCGACGGCGAGTGTCCGCTCCTTTGCGGGGAGCGAAACAAGCACCCTGTCATGGAAAGTCCAGCACAGAGGCGTCGGCGAGTGTCCGCCCCTTTGCGGGGAGCGAAACAAGCACCCTGTCACGGAATGTCCAGCACAGAGGCGACGGTGAGGCTACGTTACACTGGCCGAGAAACCCGCGGCTGTTTAGACACCTCTAACCCCTGCACGTCGCCGCTGGCGGGCAGATTTCGACAGAGCCTAGGGGTGCTGTTTTGGGCCGCCGCCGCCTCGATGTTGGGGGGGGGGGGGGTGAAGGGGAAGGGGCGCACGGGTTTGGGGAGTATTTCAATCGATGGAGCCGGTGCCTGGACCTATCCTCCGCCCGCTGCTCGGCGTGTTCATGCACTAGCTCTGCGAGGGACGCCGTCCTGCCAGCCGCGGCCAGGGCTGCTCTCGTGGACGCACGCGGTGCAGTGATAGAACGATGGCTGTAATGGGAGACCGCAATCGCGATGTACACGGGGAAACATTCGTTAAGAAATATCGTTAATTTCATTTCAAATGCTGGATTGATTTTTTGTTGATTTAGAAAATTGACTCTCGGCATGCTGGTCGATCATTGCTAATCCCTTAAATCTTTCGAACATATAATATCAAGAGAGCTCGAGTATTCTCATTAAACTGGCTTGCATTTTTTTTAACTAATTTAGCGCTTTTCGAAGATCTCGTTTAAACAAGAAACTATAATGTTCCTTTTCTGTTAAATTTCCAAGTGACATTTGTTAGGCATACCAAATCTGTATTGTTACGAAACATAGAACAGCTTTTATAGCCATATAAAATCAATCTCGCTTTATGCAGTCTGTTACTGGTGGAAAAAATTGCTATCTTTTAAATTATTTGTCGTTACTTGATCGTATATCCCTGCAATGATATTTGTTTATTTTATAACAAATTGCATACGCCCAATTTGAGCAATCAATCAAAATATGACAAAGTATATAAAAAACATTTGAAACTCTTTCCGCTCGTGCCGAAGTATAAATCGAGAATCTTGATTCGAACGCTTCCTGGTTTCGCCCGGTCTTCTTTCATACGCACGACAGCCTCCAAGTATTATCAATTAACATGCCGTCCATGACTTCAAAAGAACTCCCCCGTTTCTCCCTCACGCCCCAAAAACAAGGCAAGCGCGCACGCTTTTAAATCCAATTCAACGCACTTTTTAGTGCAAAAAAAGGTTATTCTCTAACATTCGCCAGCCGCCGCCAGAGTTAATTATGAAGTTACAACGGGGTCCGCTGGGGGCGCGCGCGGCGGCCGACATTTAATTTCATAATCGCGAAACACGCGCTGCTTTTGCCGGTGAGTGAGTTCGCGGCCGGTGCGTGTGGCGCACCGCCGCGTGATTCGCCAACCACGTGATTAGTGCCGCTGCAGTGGCGAGCGACCACACTCTCGACACGAGATCGTGCCAGCAGAACGTTCTGGTCGATTTTAACGGCATAAAATATAGTGCACAGTGGCGTAACTTCAAATCGGAGGTCCCCCAGCAAAAAAAATCACTGAGGCCCCCTTGAGAAAATCCATTCCCTAAAAATAGTCATCACCTTTTTTCGGCTTAACTGATTCAAAATTTAACGGTATCTGCAGACTACGGGCCGATGGAATAGACGACAATGAGTGCACACTCACACTTAGTCCGCATTCAGTGCGCACTGAGAGCACAATTTAGCATTGCAAATGTCAACTAAGTGTGCACTGAGTGTGAGTGCGCACTCAGTGCCGTCTCTGCATTCGGGCCGAGATTCACCAACTCACTTGCTTCAAAATATGCATTTGGCACTAGTATGCGTGCTCCCCTCTAGTTACGCCACTGGCTGAGCATAAATTGTCTTGATTGTTAGGATCTTTGTACAGTTGTATCAGTATAGGTACAGATCAGAAGTTTCCGAGCGTTTTTAGAAATTGGGCTTGGCGACGTGATTTGAGATAATCGAAACATATCATGTGGTTAACTTAAACATAATTCTATGTTACAAAAGCATTAGGGTGCTTTTCATTTCACATAACAAAAACTGTAGTAGCATTCGTGGGATCGAACACTGGTCCTCTAACAGTCGCCGAGGGCTACGGAGAGGGCTACGCCGAGGGCTACGGCGGTGCTAGACAAGCCCGGACCCCCGGTGCTACAGCCATGTTAAAACAATATAGGATGCAATATAGTAACCCGTCGAAACCTTACTGTAACACCGCCGCCGACGTCAGGTCAGGGCACTGATCAACAGAACTGAACTGGCATACGAACCACTGGCATAAGCTCATTTTTCCTGAGTTTCACATCAAAATTATCCATGACGGTTGAAACATTTGGCTAATCCGCCAGGAGTATGGAGAGCAGGGTATCGCACAGAGCGCTAGTCGGCTTCCTTCTCAAAGTGAAATAAAGCATAGGAGAGTTCGATTTATATAAACAGAGCTGGTTCTCACAGTCTTGTGTGAAATCCACGGCGTGAAATGCCCGGGTGTCGCAAATTTGGTTTTATTGTACTCCACTAAATGAACACATCGAGAGCTTGTTGTATCATGTGCTCAATGATGGGCTTGGATCTAGCAGACCCCCCCCCCCCGTCCCACAACCATTGTGGCCCGACATGTTCTGATTTAGACGGTGAAGTGTATGGAAAGGAGCCAAAACAAAAGGACAACTCGATTTCCGTTGCGAGCTTTCACGAGTTTCAAGCGAACATTGATTCGCGATAACGTGACATTACATAGTGTAGGTCAAGTTTGGGATAGGTTGTTCAGAACCAAACAAGTTTTATGTAGTCGAAAGGGACATACAAGTGGCAAGGCCCATAATTGGTACTGCTGGCTAGCTGCTTGCTTCGAGTCCATCCTTTAAGAATCCATTCCAGCCTTTATATCTTCAGCCTGTCATTCACCGACAGCCAATAGACCAGTGCCACACAAGGGACAGCGCCAACACAGTGTGTCAAAGGGACAAGGCTAAGCGGTGGCCGGCCCTTGGTGCTGTTGGACGGTACCAGGCCTTAGTGCTGGCACCGGGTCCACCCTAGACTTTCCTTTTACCAATGTCCCGGGGCGCTACCAAAAGAACCTGATACGTAGTTGTAGTGATATTAGGGAGTGTGGCAGGGAAGAATCAAATGGCAAACCATGGAATTCGAAACAATACAACTACAAAGGTTAATGATGAACTTAACGAAGACAGAAACACAGTATCGAGGCAAGCTCGAATACTATAGTGTCTGCCTCGTTGTTCACACAGATAACCTCGGACTCCCTAATTGGGCAGAACTACGCTATAGTCAATAAATTGGCTTACAAATAAATCGCTACTCCAGAAAAGCTAAATGACCAACTTATTCTAAAGTGTGTTAATCCTAGAGACACAGATTGTGTTTTTGCGTGATTTACTCTGTATCAGATTACTGTCAAATGTTATGCTTGTTTATAATAGTGCATACATACAAGCTAAACGTAATCAAAATTTGCAAGGGACAATGTGGTGAGCAAATTATGTATGTTTGCGTCATTATTACACTAATTATCTAGCGCGTTATAGGGCATTTGATGGGTCATTAACCTTCACCGATAGGAAACCACACAAAAAAGCATACACGAACGTATATACGAAACGTATTAGGAAAATATGCGCAGGTCCGATATCTTATAAGAAACTTACATGTTTAGTACCAAAATTTGAACCCTAATATATGTTTCATATTATATATGTTTTTTGTGTGTATTTCCGTGTGGTAAGTTTTGGAATTGTTTTTAAATAGGAATGAACTGGCATTTGGATTTCTTTCAATGTCTATTTCGTCCGCATCGCTTTGGTCATCCTTGCGCTATCTGAGAGCCGGTGCTGTGCGCGTTGTAATCACAGCGACCGGTCATTACACGCGAAGTGCTTCTGTGTCGGTGCATTTCGAATCCACTCATGTGAATTGAGCCGAGCCGCTGCTTGCATTGGCGGCAGGTAACGACGGAGAACGAGGTCCCCCGTATCAGCCGGCGGTGTCATGTTTGCAGATGGAATTTGAAATGAGGCCGAGTTTGATGGAAAATAGACGTATGGTCACTGGTCAGCGATGAAAAAGAATGGGATAACCTATCTGGTTTGCGAAATAGACTAATTTACAGTTGAGTACATGATAAAAATTACACAACTTACGAAATATTGAACATGGCACAATAGATTTAGCTTTTTTTGATTTTGGGCTTTGCCATTTTACGTGCTTTTTCTATACTGGACAAAACTCAATTGGAATGCAATTGGAATTGGGAAAAGACTCATTGTCAGGTTGCGTATAATAAAAACAAATGCACAGCTTGCGAAATATTGAACATGGTGGCAAAATAGAGTTGTCTCTTTTTTGTACTGTTGGCTGTTTATTTATACTGTGTGTTATTTATTCTGGGCGGAATTTAATTGGAATTTAATTGGAATGCACGCAGAGTACAAGAAATCCTGGCAAGCAGGTGACAGCTAGGATACTGCTTGAATCTACACTGTTGGTATAGCTATAGGATTTAAGTTTTGAGACCTATGTCCAGTTCTTTTGAACCGTTGCATATAGTTTAGAAACAAACCATCAAGTGAAATCATATCCATTTTCCCTGGAATATTCAGCTCAAAAGCTAAACATTCAATCAATAGCATAAGTGTGTCGCTGAGCGGTCTTCGCTTTCCTGTGAAACCAGCATGCGATCTAACGATCACTATTTAGCTTTTGGAGGTCAAATTATCAGCTTTAACTAAACGCTTTCGTAGGTCATGTTTCATCTGCGAAACTAAAAAGTTAATCAAAGGATTAACTGGTATCAGGTTTGTGGCAGCAAGTGGTTACATCCCGACGTGACTGTACTTTCAATAGTATTCTCCATGTATGAGTCTGGCGATAAACAAGGACGAGTATAAAGCTGTCAGTTACAAAACCGACCGAACGGCTGCAGCAAAATATAATTGACTATGACAGATATTTTTTTCATCCGCTTGTGAGATATTAGTTTTCCGGTACGCTCAGTGCATACATGGGCTGGGTTTTACTCCAGGAAAATTGTCGCGTTTTTCCGACCAAAGATAATATATAACCTTTTCCGACGGTCTTTTCCCAAGGATTGCGATGAGAAATTGGTGGGTCGAGAAAGAGACCGCTCAATTTAGCCGCTTTGACGGATGGGGCGCATTCATTTTCCGGGCGTGGGTGAGTTTTCCGAGGGAAATTGAGTTGCGTTGTGTCTGCAGCTTGCTTTCTGTTTGGTGGAAGATCTAAGTAGTTGAGATTTTTAGAGAGACAAATGGGTTTTTTTTTTGGTTTACAACCTGGTTTTAACATTCCACTACTATTTATACGTATTTATCTATTTCAGGACATTAAATCTCTCTTTTTTTCGTCAAGGTTTTTGTATTACTTATAATACAGGCAACTTCATTCCATTTTATTTGATCATATAACTATGTAGCTTCAGCAGTTGTCATAATTTTTGTTGCATAATTTTATAATATAACCTTTAAATCTGACTGCTAAGTTCCTGTTTAACAACGTCAAGGTAAAGAGCTAAAGCTGTCAGTTAAAATTATAAAGAAATTTCTGATTGGATGTGACCTTGGTGATAACAGGCTAACCGGCAGTTAAAATTTTAACTAGACATTGTAAAACCTCCCCTAAGTTATTTATTTGTTAAAATTTTAAAATTTTAAAACGTTCAATTCGTTCAATTCTATGTAACACAAATCGCAGCTTAGTTACAGAATGGTGTAACTGATCGTATTTTGATTTATGCAATGAACCAATTCAATGAAGCAATTTGTGAACGTTCAGTTTTACTTCAACCTGCGCTTCTAACTTCAGCTTTATGTGCTACAGGCTACATCGAACAGGCATATACTTTTGCAGAATATTTAATTGAACAACGAATTAAACAACGGTTATCAACGTATACGCTTGTTTCGACAAATTTTCTGCTACATTAAATATCAATATCAAATATCGAATAGAAATGCCAATAAATCGCACAATGAAACGGAAACGCTGTTTTATTTACCGCTGGATACGAAACTAGCAACAATATCACAATTGTTTGCACAGCAAGGAACATTTACTGTCAACACCAAAATCTCTGCCGAACAAATCACCTGTTCATCCATTCAAACACATACAGCCCAACGGCCAAAGCTTGCCAATCATAATCGGCCGTCCGCTCGGCGGGTAAACAGCGTGCTGTTTAGCCGACCGGCAAAGCTAATTACCAAACGGCCGAATAGCTCCGAAGAGTCCCGAGGGAATTCCGAGTGCGCGCTTCTATGCCGAGAGTAGCTGGCAAGCGGGAGAATTATCAGGGTGATTAATAATTAATGGATGCGATGACGATTTTGCGGACGATTTCACGGCAGAGCGTAGGTGTTTGAGATTTGCTTTCTGTGTGTGGGGTTTCACGTTTGCTCGATTGAATTTTCACGATTTTAGCTATCTGAAAGCAACTTGTCCACCCGGTAGCAACGAATGTGTACCATTCGCACACAGGTTAAATATTGTATGAAGCAAATATATACAGGGACAAAACATGTGCAAGGTCATCCCGTGAACGTTCTTTATAACCTTGTATAACTTTTAATACAAGGCATGAGTTCAGAGAATTTTGAGATGCATGGGCACTTTTACATAAAATGTAATATACTCAAAGGCACACAGACAAATAAAGTAGTTCGAAGAGTGCAGTGGTGACTTACTAAGACATAAAACACTCGTATGTGTAATAATATGCCACGAAATAAAAGTTACAAATAAAGTGTTGCCTCACATTTTATTGTTTTTACAATGACGACAGAAAGAATCTCCCTGCTGAAAAATCTTACTTAAGATCTTGCAAGATCTTCTCAAGATCTTATAGGATCTTGCAAGATATTGACACAAGATCTTGTCTCAAGATCTTATAAGATCTTGCCAGATCTTATAAGATCTTGCCAGATCTTATAAGATCTTGCAGGATCTTGTCAAGATTTGTCACAATATTGAGACATGATCTTGCAAGTTCTTGTCTCAAGATCTTGTCTCAAGATCTTGAGACAAGATCTTGTTTCAAGATCTTGACACAAGATCTTGTGTCATGATCTTGCAAGATCTTACAAGATCTTGAGACAAGATCTTGCACGGTCTTGGCAAGATCTTATAAGATCTTGCAAGATCTTGCAAGATCTTGGTAAGAATTTTCAGCAGGGCACCCACAAGTCGCAATTGTATGCAATATAACAAATTACCACTGACAATGACGTTAATTTAATCCTTTTCATGTACGCCCCCCCCCCCCCACCGGTAATCCAGAGTCAAGCTACTACTTATTAGAGTCAAAATATATAATTAAAGTTATTGGACAAAACTGCCCCCTCTCCTCCCCCCCCCCCCCCTCCCCACCAAGTGATTATGTAAATGTTTACACAGAGAGACTCAGGGATATTTACAGCTTTAATGCCACAGGTTTTATGAACACTCAAAGTGATCCAGGTACACGAATGGGTTTAGTGTGTCAATGGCTGGATAGTGGCTACAACGTTAGTCAATATCGCCCTGACCAAGCGCGATGCTGTCCCATGTTCGATCCGCGCCGGGGGACCTCACGCCAGATTCAACACTGTGATTGGATCGGGTCATTACTTCATTACGTCGGATTGGGTACATATTGGACGGGACTCATGTTTAGGAGGCGTTTGTTTTTGGCTGTGAATGGACCGAGGTAATGGGGAAATGTAAACGTTTTGTTGTTGTTGGTGTATATACAAAATCATTTTTACATGCAACTATTAGTGACAGCACCATAGAAAATAGGTAGAGAACTAGGATTAAAGCGGCTAGAATTAAGCGGTTGTATATAATACACAATACGAAATAGAAATAATAGGCCGATGTCAGGTTTATTTTAGGCCGTTATAATGGATCGTTATCATACACCATCAAAGTAAACAAGAAATATCAGTAAACGATTTTGGTGCTTCTGCTTACCGTACTTTCCAACTTTGAATAAAATAATGCCAATGGTAGCAAAGTACACAATCAAGCATGGCTAGATTTAATAAACGCCCTGTAATAAAATGTCGCCGAATGCCCCAGGAGAGCTCCATTGTTTCACATTTACAGGGCTTTCTAAACGTCACCCTCGCTAAAATATCGGTAAGTTCAATTCGAGGGGTAAAACTAAGACTTGTTGTTTCGAGACGAACTTTTATAATTACATTTCTTTTATGCCTATCAAGACTCGATGAAAACATTTTTAATTACATTTTTTAGCGATATCGATCAACGACTAAGATAAATAGCCTGGAGGAAGATTCGTGAAAGATGTATACACAAACTATAATGCAAGCGTTTTTTTACCTGTGAGAAATGTGTGAACCTGTGAGAAATGTGAGAAACCTGTGCAAGTTTACCATCATCACTGTGGCTCTTTGCCTTTTGACGTTAATTTTTCTAATATTTTATAGCAAAGTTGATTTACATTTTTTCTTTGCAATGCAAATATTATTTTCGTATTTCTTTTTGAGACGAAGACATAGACGATGACGAAGACAGACACAGTTTTTCAAGTATAAAAAGACCTGCTGCTGAACGACAACAACAATCTTCAAATTATATAATCAATGCACGAAATTATATTGGCTTTTACAGTTTCCTTCTAACTTCCTTCTTGTCGCTGGCTAAGCTGAAACGATATTTAAATATTCGAAGACGGAGGGATTCCCTCGATCCCAAACATTTGGGCCGAATGGCTTTCGCTGCAAGTTTGTGCGATGTCTTTAGGCACGCAAACTCTTTCAGTTCGGGACTTTGCCACGAGACAGCGACAGTTGAGTGCTGACCACTGAGGCAAATGTTTCACTTCGCTGCTCCCGCAAATTGCGTAACTGGCAATATCCTCCACCCGGAGTATTGACCGTCGCTTCATACTTCATACCCACGAACACGAATTTTGTCACCGGCAAACATTTCATAACAGCTCGAATTATATAAGGTAGGTATATACAAGTTCTGTCCAGTTTCATCATTTCCATAACTCTGAGTTAGAATCGGATTTTCAGCACGCCACGTAAAGAAATAGCAACAAATAACAAATGCAATGTGATCAGGATACACTTAATAATTACATTCTGCAGAAAAATCCACTGGCTGTTAGAGATGAACTCAGATTTTCAAACTGAGACAAAGATATCGTATTCAACACACAGACAAGACACAAGAAAGTACCTTTTTCCCTTGACGTCTATACCTATATAATAACCCTCATCCACTATTTTTCTAAGAGATAAATTAGTGCTGCAATAGAAAAAGCAATGAAGCCCTCCTCGAGAAACAACGTTGTAGAAAAACACCTTAGACTGTTAGCCTAGCAAATCCATCCTCCCTTCGCTACGAGCGTCGAGAATATGTTGTCATTGATTAAGGTCTTTCACGGTTGTTGACACCGGCCAGTTACAAGGAAAATAAGCCAGGTATGGAGTGATGTCATTTTCGCAAGCCAGTCTCATCGGAGCCCTCGTAAACACAGCCGACGGCCATTACGAGTCTCGAGCCATCTAGAGCGCAATCTGCACTCACGGCTTGGGGTGTATCGACGATAAGCGGCGTTGCTTGGGAGCGCTTTGTGGCAAGACGTGTCCTAAAGCCAGCGTGAAGATAAGCGGGTGACGACGGCGACACAGTTTTCTAGATCGTTATGACATAGGCGTTGTGCTAAGGGTTCTCGTTCGTTTCTTATAGATATCGGCTATCTATATCCATGGATTGGATATCGCTTAGATGGCCATGTCGTTACCTGCAAAGAAGACACATTTTTTAAATAAATCGTAAGCTACCTGTAAAAGAATGAAATGAAATAGCTAACTGTGCCGTTTGTAAAAACATCCCTGTCACGGAATGTCCAGCGCAGAGACGACGGCGTGTGTCCTCTTCTTTGCGGGGAGCGAAACAAGCACCCTATCACGGAATGTCCAGCACAGAGGCGACGGCGAGTGTCCGCTCCTTTGCAGGCAGCGAAACAAGCACCCTGTCACGGAATGTCCAGCACAGAGGCGGCGGCGAGTGTCCGCTCCTTTGCGGGGAGCGAAACAAGCACCCTGTCACGGAATGTCCAGCACAGAGGCGGCGGCGAGTGTCCGCTCCTTTGCGGGGAGCGAAACAAGCACCCTGTCACGGAATGTCCAGCACAGAGGCGGCGGCGAGTGTCCGCTCCTTTGCGGGGAGCGAAACAAGCACCCTGTCACGGAATGTCCAGCACAGAGGCGACGGCGAGTGTCCGTTCCTTTGCGGGGAGCGAAACAAGCACCCTGTCACGGAATGCCCAGCACAGAGGCGACGGCGAGTGTCCGCTCCTTTGCGGGGAGCGAAACAAGCACCCTGTCACGGAATGTCCAGCACAGAGGCGACGGCGAGTGTCCGTTCCTTTGCGGGGAGCGAAACAAGCACCCTGTCACGGAATGCCCAGCACAGAGGCGACGGCTAGTGTCCGTTCCTTTGCGGGGAGCGAAACAAGCACCCTGTCACGGAATGTCCAGCACAGAGGCGACGGCGAGTGTCCGCTCCTTTGCGGGGAGCGAAACAAGCACCCTGTCACGGAATGTCCAGCACAGAGGCGACGGCGCGTGTCCGCACCTTTGCGGGGAGCGAAACAAGCACCCTGTCACGGAATGTCCAGCACAGAGGCGACGGCGCGTGTCCGCACCTTTGCGGGGAGCGAAACAAGCACCCTGTCACGGAATGTCCAGCACAGAGGCGACGGCGAGTGTCCGCTCCTTTGCGGGGAGCGAAACAAGCACCCTGTCACGGAATGTCCAGCACAGAGGCGACGGCGAGTGTCCGCTCCTTTGCGGGGAGCGAAACAAGCACCCTGTCACGGAATGTCCAGCACAGAGGCGACGGCGAGTGTCCGATCATTGACATATAAGCGGCGGAATTTTGTCGCCAGCGTCGCGGGAGGCGACACCAAGAGTTGACGTTAAAGACGTCGAAGTTGTCCCTCAAGTTCGACGTCAGTGCGACTGTGTTTTTTTGGGTTTTATAAACTTTGCCCTTTGGCGGTGGGGGGGGGGGGGGGCGGAGGGTGGAGGGCTTTCCAGACAGTGAAGTGAGGTCGCCGATTAAAGTCTTGGTTGGGGTAGGGGGTTACTGACAGGCCGTTTTGCCTCTGTAAAAGTTGGCAGTGGCCGACACAGAGCTTTTGCGGCGCTTTTGTGGCGTGCGGTCTGGTCACCGTTACCGTGAAATGTCTGGAATGCGGGCCTTTTTCTATCTAGACTTTTACTTCTGTAGAGTGAGAAAGAGCTCTTGTCCACGGGTTGACTCCTTTTTCTCCCTCCCCCATCCCCCTCCGCCACAAATCAGAGCAAATAAAACAAAATACGCAACAAATCAAAGCTTTTTTAACGCACAGAGTGAATACGTCAATTTCAAAGTCTCATTGCAAGGGATACGAATACTTGGAATTACCTTGGGTACATGGATGTCCTTCGCTAACGTAGTAAGTAACCATTATGGCTAAATAGATTGGGAAAAAAGGGGCAAAAACAAGCGGCCGATTCCACAGCAGGGACTGCTCCCTTTTGAACTACCATCGCATGAATTTAAATTTTATTGGCGGGAAAACAAAATACTATTTCGGTTACGAATAAAAAAATCACAACATGAATATAATTCATAATTAAGAGTAAAAATATCAACGAATAAATAGTCGAGAGATAAAAACGTAAATATGGCAATATTTGGCAATATTAGAAGGTACAAAGATGATGACAGGATTCAGTTTTGTCAAATTGGAGCTTATGTAAGCTACAGTGACTACCAGCTCTACCAGCGGAACGGTATCTTCTTAAATAAAATAGTCCATACACATACACAAGTCCATACACAATGGAGTTTGAGCAATGACCGCCACTTTCCGGTTCCACCTTCCCGTCCGCACGCCGCAAGATCCAATGCCCCGTGCCTCGAGCCCTCTTTCCTGAGGACGGCTCATGTTTGCCCACCAACGTCCAAAGTTTTCACCTCGCCCGCGAGATACGTGACGGGGCCCCAAGACTCAAAACGGGGCGGGGGGATCGAAATGCCAATTACGGAACAGTGTGATTCATTGCCATCCCGTTTCCAAGACTTTGCGATATACGAACGGGTATTTCTTTGCCCGCGAGTGCCTCATAATGGAACGCGAAACGAACCAGACTGCTCTGTTCATTTTTCTATTTTAATCATATTTCATTTCGTCGTATTTTTTTGTTTTTCCGCAGTACAACACAGATAATATGTGGAAGGAGAGTGCATTACGCGAGGAGTTATTCGATTTAGTCGGCTGTGAAATTGGATGAATTCCCTGCATCCAATTGCTCTGAGTGTGCGTTGTTATGGATGCTGGCTTGGCTTATTGAGATGCGATCGTCATATTATTATGGAGAAGATGATGGCATTAGGAGCGATCACGTGATGCCGTTATGAATGACAGCTGACGGGGGGAAATTAGCAAGCGAATGCGACAGGGATGACGACGTTGTTAGTTCGAAAGGGTTAATTTCGAAGCGAATTACTGCGGAATTTCGTATCGCAATTGACATTTTGGGTAACGCGAAATTGACTTGAGTTTTTGTCTGAAATGCACGACATATTCAACTAGAAAAAACAACTCCAGAAAAGAAACAGCCGACAATGGTTCGGTGAGCACACTCTTGTTATACTAGAAGAAAGTTCTTCCCAGAGAGTAAAATTTGCAGCTAAAAGAACGGAGAGGATAGATAATATAGACATACCAACAAGGAAAATGTTTGAAATCAAAATCTAATGTTCTCACTGATTGCAAGCATTCACGTCGTAAACTTCTTATACGTTGATCCTGAGCAGATACGATGGTGGCTTGCCGGAGATCAGAACTTAGTGAACTACACAGAGATATTTCATTCGATAGAAAGCAATGTAGCATTTCGAAGATGCTGTTTTTTAGATAAGCCAGCACAAAGAAATTCCACCCTCTTGCAGCACATAGATTTTTAGCTCCTCCTCCGTAGCACCGTCGCATCTCCTTCGGAGTATAGCTATGTATACGTGCCCCAATTACTGATCAAGACATCTCTGCATTTTATATCTGCTAACTAGAGAGGCAATTTGTTTGGTAGAGAGCGGCAGGTGAATCGCATGGACGCCATTTTTCGTCCAAACTCATGGCTGTCACCGGGCAATTAAAGGTTCGTTTGGGCAAAATTTAGGATAAATATTGGCTAAAAAGACAAAATTGAAGTTATGATAATGATTTTCTCGATAGTTATGCACCCATTCTGCGATTCTTAGGGCCAGTATTACAAGTGCGTCAACCCAGAGTGAAAGTATGAGTTCAACTCTTTGTCATGGCAACCACCAATAGGATGCCGTGGAATTCATCTGTTGAGGATTAGACGCTTAACCAAGAGTTGAAAAATATTGTAATACCGACTCTTATTTTTTTTGCACCTTTATTAGTATTGTTATTATTATTACATCATATTTAGCTTACGTCAATAGAACACTAATTTTTGTATTACTTTTGATTATATTTACCTATAATATGATATAACCTGTTCATTCTACTGTACCTCACGTATTGGAATTTCAAGGTCTTAAAAAAAAAATAATAATCGCAATGAAATGTGAAATCATCTCATTTGGACGATTAATGGCGTCCAAAACAGTTTGAATCATGGCCGCTCTGCCAAAAAAAGCCTCTCTACTTGTAAGGAGCCAGTCGCGCATCTGTTTTCCAGTCTTACAGACAAACACGTGGATGCGCTGGCTACTGAAATCAATTTCTACACATGATCACCCTCGAAGTGGATAATCCCCTCATCGCGAACTCGCAGCAGCCGTTCAGGCGGCCCGTTCAACACAATATCGGGAAAAGGGCATTGAAAGAAAAGAAATAAAAAAATTCGCGAATAGTCCAACCTTTTTCCAATTTCTGCACAAAGCGCGATCGAGTCGCTCACATTTTCTGCAGATTTTCCTCTCGCTACGCGACTACTGACCGCTGCATCGGCGGGCGAAAACCCCGGTGGAAAACTCGTCGAGTGGAACGCTTTTGTGCGCGTCCATAAAGAAAAGCGATTTTCCGAGGGCAACGCGCGGTCCGCTAGGTGGGGTTTGTGCCCGAGGGGTAAAAGCTTTGTGGGGAATTGCATTTTTCGTGCGTGCTTGACATTTTGGACTAAACTAATTTCAGTCAGATCGTAATGAAGTCCAGAATCGAGTAAATTATTTGCAAATGCTCATACAATCAAACAAGTTAAGCGAATTTGGCGCAAAGAATGCTGTTTCAAAGAGAATTTCATGAATATTGAAATCAGATTATTCTCGGACCGAACACAGCTTACGTTTACCTGTATGTGGCGCTCGTTAAAATATGAAGATATATTAGAATCCTAAGTATTAATAGCTTTGTTGGCCGAATACGTAATGAGAATACACGAATTGATAATGGCAAGTAAATTGCAAATGTACGAGGCAATTTTCAATCCGCATCCGAAGCCAGCAGGCAATACTCAGAGGAAAATATCCATCGGACTCGCAATTACCGGAAATATATCCCCGAGGAGTAGATATACAATGCCTCGTCATATCTTATTCAATATCTGGGAATCCAACGTTTGTGACTGTTAAGGCAATGGTGAAAGTCTATCTTCAGTGAGAGAAATATTAGCAGGCTGGCAAATCCAGTAATAAAGCTAAGGTAAGCTTTAAACTTCTTAAAGCTTGTTTCTAAGCTTTAAGTTCGCTCCCTGGGGAGCTCTCATGATCCTAAGTGTATTCTCTGGGTCCTCCAAACGCCGCCACTGGAAATTGGACTCTCGGAAACAGGAGTCGGGCGGGGGAAAGGTGCGGGGGTTGCAGGAAATATGAAAGGGTAAGAAATAGAGAACCTTAACCAGGGAGTGGCCGACTCCGCGCGTGGACGCCATGTTTGCCCCAAGACTGACTCTCAAGCCATGGAGCCTTGCTAGCCAGAGAGTGGCCGACTCCGCGCGTGGACGCCATGTTTGCACCAAGACTGACTGGCAAGCCATGGAGCCTTGCTAGCGAGAGAGTGGCCGACTCCGCGCGTGGACGCCATGTTTGCACCAAGACTGACTGTCAAGCCATGGAGCCTTGCTAGCCAGAGAGTGGCCGACTTCGCGCGTAAACGCCATGTTTGCCCCAAGACTGACTGTCAAGCCATGGAGCCTTGCTAGTCAGAGAGTGGCCGACTCCGCTCGTGGACGCCATGTTTGCCCCAAGACTGACTTTCAAGCCATGGAGCCTTGCTAGCCAGAGAGTGGCCAACCTCGCGCGTGGACGCCATGTTTGCCCCAAGACTAACTGTCAAGCCATGGAGCCTTGCTAGCCAGAGAGTGGCCGACTCCACGCGTGGACGCCATGTTTGCCCCAAGACTGACTGTCACGCCATGGAGCCTTGCTAGCCAGAGAGTGGCCGACTCCGCGCGTGTACGCCATGTTTGCCCCAAGACTGACTGTCAAGCCATGGAGCCTTGCTAGCCAGAGAGTGGCCGACTCCGCGCGTGGACGCCATGTTTGCCCCCAGACTGACTGTCCAGCCATGGAGCCTTGCTAGTCAGAGAGTGGCCGACTCCACGCGTGGACGCCATGTTTGCCCCAAGACTGACTGTCAAGCCATGGAGCCTTGCTAGCCAGAGAGTGGCCGACTCCGCGCGTGGACGAACTGTTTGCCCCCAGACTGACTGTCAAGCCATGGAGCCTTGCTAGCCGGGGAGTGGCCGACTCCGCGCGTGGACGCCATGTTTGCCCCAAGACTGACTGTCAAGCCATGGAGCCTTGCTAGCCAGAGAGTGGCCGACTCCACGCGTGGACGCCATGTTTGCCCCAAGACTAACTTTCAAGCCATGGAGCCTTGCTAGCCAGGGAGTGGCCGACTCCGCGCGTGGACGCCATGTTTGTACCAAGACTAACTGTCAAGCCATGGAGCCTTGCTAGCCAGAGAGTGGCCGACTTCGCGCGTGGACGCCATGTTTGCCCCAAGACTGACTGTCAAGCCATGGAGCCTTGCTAGTCAGAGAGTGGCCGACTCCGCTCGTGGACGCCATGTTTGCCCCAAGACTGACTGTCAAGCCATGGAGCCTTGCTAGCCAGAGAGTGGCCGACTCCGCGCGGGGACGCCATGTTTGCCCCAAGACTAACTGTCAAGCCATGGAGCCTTGCTAGCCAGAGAGTGGCCGACCCCGCTCGTGGACGCCATGTTTGCCCCAAGACTGACTGTCAAGCCATGGAGCCTTGCTAGCCAGGGAGTGGCCGACTCCGCGCGTGGACGCCATGTTTGCCCCAAGACTGACTGTCAAGCCATGGAGCCTTGCTAGCCAGAGAGTGGCGGACCCGCGCGTGGACGCCATGTTTGACCCAAGACGAGCTGTCAAGCCATGGAGCCTTGCTAGCCAGAGAGTGTCCGACTCCGCGCGTGGACGCCATGTTTGCCCCCAGACTGACTGTCAAGCCATGGAGCCTTGCTAGCCAGGGAGTGGCCGACTCCGCGCGTGGACGCCATGTTTGCCCCAAGACTGACTGTCAAGCCATGGAGCCTTG
The DNA here is from genome assembly GCA_921293005.1 of Nemoura dubitans. NCBI lineage: Eukaryota > Metazoa > Arthropoda > Insecta > Plecoptera > Nemouridae > Nemoura > Nemoura dubitans. Next base: position 17,192,003 of record OV121077.1, on the reverse strand, counting down.
CTAGCCAGAGAGTGGCCGACTCCACGCGTGGACGCCATGTTTGCCCCAAGACTAACTTTCAAGCCATGGAGCCTTGCTAGCCAGGGAGTGGCCGACTCCGCGCGTGGACGCCATGTTTGTACCAAGACTGACTGTCAAGCCATGGAGCCTTGCTAGTCAGAGAGTGGCCGACTCCGCTCGTGGACGCCATGTTTGCCCCAAGACTGACTGTCAAGCCATGGAGCCTTGCTAGCCAGAGAGTGGCCGACTCCGCGCGTTGACGCCATGTTTGCCCCAAGACTAACTGTCAAGCCATGGAGCCTTGCTAGCCAGAGAGTGGCCGACCCCGCGCGCGGACGCCATGTTTGCCCCAAGACTAGCTGTCAAGCCATGGAGCCTTGCTAGCCAGGGAGTGGCCGACTCCGCGCGTGGACGCCATGTTTGCCCCAAGACTGACTGTCAAGCCATGGAGCCTTGCTAGCCAGAGAGTGGCGGACCCGCGCGTGGACGCCATGTTTGACCCAAGACGAGCTGTCAAGCCATGGAGCCTTGCTAGCCAGAGAGTGTCCGACTCCGCGCGTGGACGCCATGTTTGTCCCAAGACTAACTGTCAAGCCATGGAGCCTTGCTACCTAGGGAGTGGCCGACTCCGCGCGTGGACGCCATGTTTGCCCCAAGACTGACTGTCAAGCCATGGAGCCTTGCTAGCTAGGGAGTGGCCGACTCCGCGCGTGGACGCCATGTTCATTTTTGGTAATGTTTACAAGAACGTAAAGCAAAGGAAGCAAGAAAATAGTTACTTTTCTGTTTTAAATAAACTCAATGTAAAATCATGCTTAGTCTAAGAGCCCGGATTGCATTTTTTTATTGAAGGCAAGCTGGATTTTTTAATTTTTCAAACAAACGGTACATGCGGAGATACCTAAAACAAGATAAAAGTGTGAAGTTGTCTACTCCTCGACAATTAAAACTCTCTAATGCGAATAAAATGGAAGAAGAGAGAGAGGAAGAGATGAAAGACTGGCGTGAGACAGAGAAGAGTGGAATCTAGAGTGGGAAGACGTTACCGAAGAAGCGCCTCGTAAACTGAGTGACAATTTATCGGCGGGTTCGTTTCCCCGGCTAAGGGATGGGTGTGCTGGGAGATGGGCCCTCGGTGTGAGCCAGAGCGAGATGGTCGATCGAGTTTGCCGGCAATTGGATAGAGACGGATGCATTATTGATGTGTTCTCTCGCTTACGCGAACGGCTGTTTTTTTATTGAGTGTGTGTGTATTTCTTTGAGAGCTCTGAGCCGAGGAATTGAATGATTCACACTCGTGATAAGCAGTCGCATTTTCTGAAAGCTTGGTGGAGAAAGCTTAAACACCCGGTCTATATATACGCAGGGAAATTGTTTGAATAATTTGTGGAGCAGTATGGCTTAGCTTAAACCGTGTTAGGGGTCAGATGATATTGAAAATTATAATGTTTTTACGCTTATGTCTGACACCATTTATCTTGTGAACAAAGTTCTCACAAAAAGGTTCATTATCAATTCCAATAAAATTAGTATAGGGCACTGGACGAAATAATATTCAAACTCAACTTGAAAACTTAAAGTTAAGAGTTATAATATTGCAGTTGTACTTTTTCCTATATCTGGAACTGGAGCATTCATTAGCTTTGAAACTTTGCTCTTGAAAATGGCGTGGTTTTAAGCGAGCATCCGTGCACCTGTCTGGATTAAAATAGAGACAGGTCAGGATTCCCGGTATCTTCCCAATAAGATAACGATGATTTGAAAGTACAGTGGGTCAAATTTAAAACAATCTCTCCTAGCTCACAACGTCACAATGTTCCAACTGTCATAAAAAGCATAAATAGACTAAACTCACACCTTAAAATCACATTCCTATTGGACTGGGTATGCCAAAATTCTTGACAATTTTTTTTTTGCAAAAACGCCCACGTTTATTTGAACAGCAATGTTTCTCGTCAGCGTCTTTAAAAGTTCATTTAAATGTGTAAATCAGCTCTATGCAGAAATGTTGGCTTTATCAATTATCAAGTTTAATCGATAATCAAGTGTTGCCCAGAAACAAACCTGCAATAACTTGAGATATTTACAATACGGGTTTGCATTCTTGGCTGAGGCTGGCTGGAAACATGGCATTACCACCATAAAAGAGTGGGAAAATCCCGTCAGAATCACGAAATGACATGTTCTGTGTATATTTCTACATATCTCATGGTAAGTTTAAGTTATATAATCTAGATGCCCACAGGAATTGTGAAAAAGGCAAGTTGTTTTAAGATATCATGGGCAGCCATTGTTCAGCGAAATAATACACCACTTAACCAGCAGCGTAGAGTCCATGTCACGAGAAATCTGGCCCTCAGCGAGCTTCAGCCATACGTATACGGTATTGCCATGTCCTAAAGTTATTAATTGCGGAAAATCCTTACCAAGATCTTGACACTAGATCTTAATTGTGTCAAAGTCCTGCAAGATCTTGCAAGGACCTGCCACGATATTGAAAAATATTACAAGATATTCCACAAGATCTTGAGAGAAGATATAGAGACAAGATCTTAAGTCAAGAATTTGCAGGATCTTGTCTTTATATTATGACAAATCTTGTAATATATTGCAAGAACGTGACAATACCTTGCAAGATCTTGACTCAAGATCTTGTGTCATGATGTTTCAAGATCTTGCACGATGTTGCAAGATCTTGCAGGATCGTGACACAAGATCTTGCAACATCTTGATAAGATCTTATAAGATCTTGCAAGATTGTGGTAAGAATTTTCAGCAGGGTTGATGATATATTTCTCGCCTCCTTGTCCGATACCGGCATCGTGGGTGTTCGTGGGTGTTCGTGGGCATTCGAGGGTGTTTGTGGGTGTTCGTGGGTGTTCGTGGGTGTTCGTGGGCATTCGAGGGTGTTCGTGGGTGTTCGTGGGTGTTCGTGGGCATTCGAGGGTGTTCGTGGGTGTTCGTGTGCATTCGAGGGTGTTCGTGGGTGTTCGTGGGCATTCGAGGGTGTTCGTGGGTGTTCGTGGGCATTCGAGGGTGTTCGTGGGTGTTCGTGGGTGTTCGTGGGTGTTCGTGGGCATTCGAGGGTGTTCGTGGGTGTTCGTGGGCATTCGAGGGTGTTCGTGGGTGTTCGTGGGTGTTCGTGGGCATTCGAGGGTGTTCGTGGGTGTTCGTGGGTGTTCGTGGGCATTCGAGGGTTTTCGTGGGTGAGCGAGGAAGATTGCACTTGCAGAGTTCTATGCAACTAATGGTTGCAAGTTGGCGGTTTTCCAACCACATAAATCGAAACAGGGCAGACTCCCAGCTAGGAAGTCGCAAATGCACCTCAGATAAGTTTCAGACCATGTAAAGCAGCACCCCTCAACTGCAGTGCAGTTGCAAAATGATGTCTTCTTGCTTCGTCCATTTCTGGCTGCGTTTCATTTTAATAACTGTGAATGTTCCTTTGAAAATTACACCTAGATATTTTGAGTGGTAGAGACAAACGACTCGCGTTTCGACATTCATGAAAATGGTTCGATAGACAATGCAGAAAACCGCTTCGCAGCTGTGTGAATTAGCTTCAAAGGAATGGGAAGATCTTTGGGTTTTATCTTTTAGACTCGCTTCGTATATTGGCAACGTTTTGAGTCTGTTTTATTTCGATCTGATGCCATGTATTTTTTATTTATTTTTTACCTTGTTGCTTTGAATAGAGGACATCCTCGCTCGGAAAGCATGAATAGGAATAAAAGTGGTAAAGTTCTAAAACATAATTCCACCCTTTTCAGAAACTTCTTACAACGACGAATAAAATGTTTCGATGTGATTCTGATATACTTTTCCCCCGGAAGTTTGCCTTCATCTGGTAATTATTTGGCAAACATTTAGCAAATCATTTTTTTCTTTGTGATTCCGATGAAAAATGTTGCACACTTTTTCATAAGGCACTTTCCTAAATAATTTATATTTTTTTGCATTTTAGAAGTAAATATTATACCAACCTGCTATGACGTGTACTGTTTATGTGTTCCTTTGCAAATAAATAAATTTGTTAAAAATAAACACAATTTTAATAGCAGTCATAAGAAAATTCAGAGCCAAAGTACCACAAGCCAAAGTACTCAACAGAACAACTCTCTGAAATAGAGCTAGGAGTATTGCTTACCGTTATCAAGGAATATTGTGCCATACCTCTTTAAGACTTGGTGCAGTCATCATTCTAAAGATTCTAACAATATCACAAGTAGTTATATAGAAAGTCATCGGTAACTCAGTATCAACGTCTAGCATCTCAGGCGTTGGTAATAGCGATGCCTCTGTAGATCAGTGGGACTTCAGAAAGTTACCCCATTGTAGCTTCGTCTTCAGTCCGAAAAGAGTTCTTGCCTGTCTGTTATTTGCTTGACTTGGTTGGATAACATGGTCATCTGTCTGTTATTAGTTTGACTTGGTTGGATAACATGGTCATCTGTCTGTTATTAGTTTGATTTGGTTGGATAACATGGTCATCTGTCTGTTATTAGTTTGATTTGGTTGGATAACATGGTCATCTGTCTGTTATTAGTTTGACTTGGTTGGATAACATGGCCATCTGTCTTTTATTAGTTTGACTTGGTTGGATAACATGGTCATCTGTCTGTTATTAGTTTGACTTGGTTGGATAACATGGTCATCTGTCTGTTATTAGTTTGATTTGGTTGGATAACATGGTCTTAGCTGTCTGTTATTAGTTTGATTTGGTTGGATAACATGGTCATCTGTCTGTTATTTGCTTGACTTGGTTGGATAACATGGTCATCTGTCTGTTATCAGTTTGACTTGGTTGGATAGCATGGTCAGCCATAAACATTTCCAAGGTCATTTGTAGAGAAAGGTAATTGCGAGAGGTAATTGAAAAAGGATTTGTGGACATTTGGAAAGATTCTTTTTTTAAATATATCGCTTTTTACTGAAGTTTGCTTAATTTTTATAACTAGGTCCGTGAGTGCTTTATGCATTTCTTTAGTTTGTATAACGTATGTACAAAATATAGAATGTATAGTATACGTAGATAAGATTTTCAGCTATTGACAGTGACCATCAATAAGTGATCAATAATCCAGTTTCAATTGATTCGAAATAATTAAATCTTTGTCGAGATGACTAATTGAAATGGAAGTTTTGGGCGGGTACAATGGGAAGGGCTCGTCCACGATGCGAATTATTGCAGCCCTTTTGTTTTATCACCGGAGAAACACGAATTTCACAATTTAATTTCTTATCTCAAAATAATCGCGTGAACCAAACTTACGAGCCAACACGACGAAGCATCCTAAATGAGCTTTCTTTGTGGAAGGAAAAGGGATGTACCATTTGGCTTTTTGACAGGTTTTAATATGTTCCGTTACATTGCTTAACTCGTTTATTTTCAAGCCATAGAATTTCAGAGAATATTAAATGAAAGAAAACTCTTGTGAAACTCACAACGCTTTTGCGATGCAGTAATGCACATTGTGGAGGAAAACCCCTTCACGAAACAGTCGTTTAGCTGGCAGATATAACGAGGCATTTCGTTCCATGTTTATAATATTTACTTTAGCTCAGTGTTTTCTAGAGGTTTTGGACTAGCAATTCATATCATGAAAGACACTGTAAATAATACGTGTTGTTTTTTCAGTTTGTTTTGCAGTTTATGTCCGTATATACGAGCAGACACAAAACTAGGTTTTAAATTTCAACTGTAATGCCCTTTCTGTGAAAGGCGCAAGGAACACAAACAGAATTTCTAGCGCAGAATAAGTGCATTTGTCCGCAAACAATTCTATATCTGAAAGCGTGAAAAGTAAATTCTCTATGTCACGTTTTTTGCTTTGTTTTGCTACGTCTCCGGTTGACATTTTCGCTCCTGAAACGTCAGATGAGGATATAATATGTTTTCTTTCTCTGTGAAGAGATAATAACATTTTTGGTTCAACCACGACCATTTCTTTGGTTTAGACGTGTCTGTGAGTTTCCTATGACGTCAGAGCATAACATATATAATATGAGTGAGTGAAAACAAAGGAATGCAAGTATGATACAAAGAAACACAATGTTAATGTATGGTCGGATCTAGCCTGAAAATAACAGGTTAACCCGGCCTTGGGACTAAAAATCCCGTCTAGCACGCAGACCGAGATTTCGTTGGTGATTCGATCACTATTAATTAACAGCCTGGATTAAAGAATATGATAACCGATACCCAAACGACCTATTAACGATTATTGATACTGTTTTCTCTTGCTGGAAGAAGTAGAGTCAACTAATGTGAATTGACCCAACCCAGGGTAAAAGTATAGTTAACCTATCCGAATCAATTGGTGTATCAAATAACTTTGGTGTTCTGTTGTGTATAACTTTATCGAAATGCATTGGCAATGTCGATCACCAAAGTCGCAACTTTATCCTAAAAACGTCAGCTCAAAGCACAGTAAAGTGATTGCATTTCTTTGTGTGTTTCAGTGCCATGGAGGACCCGTGATGCAATGCGATGCATCTGCACGGCGCGTGCAACTAGATGCACTTGCAGTCGGGTGCAGCGCTTGAATGCAACGTGATCAGCTGTTGTGGTCTCGACGCAACTCGTCGAATCGACCCGGTGTTCGCCGGGATAATCTGCGGGGAAACTTCTGTCGTGTGTCGTAGTTGAGTGCTTTGCTTTGTCGTCGAAACTGCGTTTGGGTGAAATGAGTCATTGGTCGTTTACGTGCGTAACCAGTAATTTAAGGGAAATGTTTAATGAAATACTCGGGAAATTGACAAGTTTAGAAAGCAATTGAACTGAATTCACTTTAAAGAATTGCGGTTTCTGTAATAGATTTCATTTTAACTCACAGTGCAAATATAACAGTTAAAAAAAATACAAATTAGGAAGTTAATGTTTTTGGTGCATTTATCGTGAGCTATGGGATTGCGAAACTTCCGACTGAAATCCTCAATCGCCGAGTGTTTTGCAAGGTTCAGAAGACACGTGATGATTAAACTGAGAAGCGATTATTACAGACGTCTATAAAAAACCAAATTGCCCCTCACACCAAAACGCTAGCGTACACCCCAGCCACGCATTTTCTTCGGCGCAGAAAATGGGCGCTAACGCCCCCGTGATGTTACGCTTTAGTGTTTCCATGGTTACGCAGCCGAGTCTGTTGCGAAGTAAGTAACCGATTCTCGACATCAATGATTCATGCGTCTACTCAACCCTTCAGGGACAAGGACGTCTTAGGGCTGTAGCGTCTTACGTTCGCATCCACAGCGGTACTGCAGGCTACTTATCTGCGGAGTTTAAAGAAAGAGTGATGAATTTGTGTCGTGATAATTTCATTCCAAGGATAATCAACTTAATGACTGCATCTTTAAGACGCACAATGCAACATTTTGCGAGCCATGTAATTTAATCGTAGTTTTCACATTCAAGTTCAACTCTACGCTCAACTGTCAGATAACTTCGGTGTATCTCGGAAGCTCAAAAATCAGACAACTCTTTCTGGAATGTTTACTTCTCGGCTCCGCGAGAGTTTCGTCTGAAATTACCTAGCTAGCCTCGCGGCGGCTCGGCAGCAAATAACGACGTCTAGTGCAAACAACCCGCGTCTGCATCTCGCGGTAATCTCGGGGAACGCGAGAAAACTCTGATTTCGCGCGCGCCGAAGATTTATGGTGCTGTTCGCCGTGCGAAGCTGAGATTAATTTTCTAGCATCTCAAAGGTCAGAGAGTTGCTGGGGAGAAAGTGTGTCGACGACGGGGATTCACGAAGTCAGGAACTTGACACGGTGGGAATAAGGAATTGCGTTTTATCACGGGAACTTGGATGTCAGCGAAAACAGCGCTATGAAAGTTGCATAAACAGAGCAGTGATTTGTTTGAAAGTGCGGATTGGTTGTGCCTATTTAATGTGAACTCTCAAGTGCAAAGATTTGTTTGCGAACAAGCGACATGGACAGAGCCCAAAAAAGCAAACAAGACCAAAGATTCAAAATTTAAGGGCATTTGCAATAAAACCACAAGAAATAAATCAAAAATTTAGTTAGCTAGTTAAAATACGTCGCAACTGCATTCCTTCAGTCATAAAAGTGCACAAAACAAAACAGTGACATCAAATCGTGCCATGCCACGATGAAAATACCAACATAACCGACCAAGACTGCATGGAATGTCCACGCTTACCCCAAACGTGCGTCTCTAGATTCGTCAGCAGCCAGTTGGTGGCCTCATCTTTGCACCATCGTGGAGTCTGATGGCCCGACGACTGCTGGTGGCCCTCTATCTTGCCCTGATGGTGCTGGCTGGAACGCCGTTCGAGGGGACTGCCGGCGAAGAGAGATCGGAGGCTGGCAAAGTGGTGGTGATGCTCAGAGAGGCGTGTCAGCCAGGGTTCAACGTCAGTACCGTCGAAGAGATGCTTGTGGGCGGCGACGTGAACGTCACCGACGACGGGTGGCGGTTGGATTTCGCGTCGGTGACAGGTGAGTAGGGCGTTAGGGTGATTTTATGAGTATACATTTTGGTCCTTGGTCGCTTGTTTGTGACTGTTTGTTCTCCTTATAAAGCATTTCATCGTAGGCGGGAAGCGAGAAACAAATCCACAATCACTTAAGTGTAGACAAAAATACTCGGGTTTGAATTCTTGTCTGGGGCTGGCTGCTATTGACTGGATCTCACTTGGAATGGGATCTGTTGGGACTGGTTGGGTGTCGCATAATGCCTTATGACCAAATGCTGCCTATTTTAGTCAGTTACAATGGCCTATAAAAGTTATTTAAAAAACTCCCGCGCTCTTATGATGAGGCAATATTTCCTCACTCTTTGTCTTTATAGAATTTGATGCTTCTTGCTCATAATTTTCAGTTCAAGACTGACAGTTTCCCAGCCAGTCTCAGTCAAAAATGCAAACCCAAGTCTTAGTTCCTATGTTTAAGTTACAGCAGATTTTTTTCTCGCAGACAAGACCTCTCTTGAATCTGTATGCGATTATAAATGCATGAAAGCAGAGGAATCCACCTGGATTTTGTATATTACGTAAAGGCATCGCAGATCGGTTTATGTCTAAGGCCGTTGATGTACAAATTTAAAATTTAAATTGCGTGGGAACTAGTATTATGAGATATCCAAATTATATATATGAGATATTAGTATCCATGAGATAAAATATCCTAGGTTTAAAGTATGGGCTAAATTATAGTGGTAGAACCAGGAGTTGGTATGAACCTTGAATCTTAATAATACGGTTACAACGTTATCTTCTAAGCGTCATACGGTTTTCTGAAAATAGCGAAATTTTAATGAGTACATACAATCGTATAAACCCTAGTGAACATAATCCTTTCTTTCACAGTGTCAGAAATGAACTCGACCTAGTAAACATCAGCTGTAAAACATCTGGCAGATAAATGAGAGTCTGCTAATGTTCACGGCTCGCTGCATTTCGCCTTAATAAAGAAACCGAGCCTCCATTCAAGTCTTTTTATTAAGAAAACGCCTTGCCTCTTGTTTGAAGCAATCTAAAGACATTCCGAGAGACTTACTTCATTTCAGATCCGTAGGCACACGCCTTCGCGCCGAGTTTTTACACTAGAGTGTTGTTATTTTCTGAGTGGCAGCTATTTCTAGTGCCCGCGAGTAAATTACTTTTGAAATTTCGAAGAAAGTCTTTCAGCAGAATTTGCCCTTCGAGGCAACGAACACTCGAACAGTGCGATACACTTGAAAACTTCTCGGCTCATCACTGACAAGCGAATCGCTCCGATTTTAGAGCAAGTACGGTGGTTTAATTTCATAGGCCTCGCTCAAAGTGTACGGTCGTCTCTCTCTTATGGCCGAGTCGAACGATTTCCCATCTGCGTCGCTCCTTTGTTTCGAGCGCGCTTTGACATTCGCTAAGTAATCTCTTCTTTGTGTGAACCTGTGCATGGAAAATCGCTCGAATTTTACTTCACAGAAGGGTAGTTTTGCTAGAATAAAAATCGACGGGTGGTTTTGAATTCTGAGTAAAAATTCCAGATACGTCGAGCTCAATCCCTTGCCAAAGTATAAATAGTACACCTATACCGAACGCTGAAAAACAAGTTATATTTATTCTCTAAACATTTAATTTCAGCTTGAAAAAGTTCGTTTTATGTCCTGTTCGAGAAACAGGTAATCTTATGCAGCCTCATAAAATCACCACCAACGGAAACCCATTCAAATCAATCATCATCTTTATACAGTACATAAACTTATCAACCAAGTCTTTTGTATACAGTACAATTTTGTGAGCTTCCTTATGACTGTAACAAGTTCATAGACGGTTCGTGAATCGTGCTCAATTGATATTCGAAATCTGAATTGCCCATTTATACCTACTATCTGTTAAAAACCAGACGCCGTTTTCATTTCAGCCGTGCCTAGCAATGCCTAGCAATACTTTCACGTAGTCACAGCGTTTTGAGTTCGAAGCAGCGGCAGCTCTCTGTGGACGTAAGTACGCAATTAGCTGGCGTAGCCAGTTTTAATCAGTTTCATCAGGGTGCCGGAGCATCTGGAAGAGGAAACTTGGAAACAAGTACAACGCTGCTCCATCCGCCTTCACGCGGCCACTTGGCTCATTATTCAAAATTTAAGCTCGAACTTTGGGGAAATATTATAATTTCTTGGTAGTCTAATAAAAAGGGATGACCGCATTTTGGACAGCCGGCAACCAAAATGTTATAGATGGCTTAAAAAGAACGAATCTTTATTCCCATTGTTAAAGCAATAATCAGAAGGGAACTGTTACGTGGTGGCACCAGTTCACCCACGACTCCATCCTCGGTAAGGCCACCTTCACCAATAGTCATTCTTTCAATGGACGTCTAAAAATAGTGAACAGAAATCTTCAAAAACTAGTACGTTGTGTGTGCCCCTAAATGCACCCCGCAGAGCAAATACGGCACCTCCACCTTTAAATCAAGTACATTTCCAAGCTACGCTAGGCGGTGGCCGGCCCTTGGTGCTGTTGTGTATAAGAGAAGACTATCATGTTAAAATACAATACAAAAGCTGCATTCAAATTTGTGATTTTCTAAAACATCTGAGCCTCCTCGCAAACACCGGTTGTCTGACGCCATTTGCCAGGCCCATCCGATTTACCTTCGTTTACATGACGTCGTCCACTTTGCAGAGGCGAGAAGACATGCAAAGTGTGGTGGGAAAACCGACCTGTCTCCCGTGAGAAAAGCACGTCGGGAAAGCGGAGATTTCCCAGCCCCGGTGTGCAGTGGTGCGAGCACAATGCGAACGTGACGCTCGCTTGTCAATCGAATTTTCCCGAGTTTTCTATGAGTTTTTCGTCGTCTGACAGACAGTGGTGGTGCGTGGAAAGTCTTGTGATGGTTACGGGGTTTTCTTTCAATCGCATTGCAATGCAGGGCTAAATTTAAGTCAACTGAATTTCAGAAATTAAAAAATGTGAAGAATGTGAAGAATAAGAAAAGAAAATTAAATAAATTCAATTAAAATAAAATGCATGCGGGAGGATCAATTCAGGGAAAACGAATGTTGGGTATCTTTCAGCTTAAGATTTCGGTCAAATGTCTAGAATATATATTATTTTGACTACTTTCTCAAAATCATCGCATAGTTGGAATCATCACTTAACTGGAATTTATCAGATCTTTAGGAAGTCATTCGTAATACCCACCCGATTTTTTCAATTTTCTATTCCTGGAGAAATCAGCGATACCAGAGCTCTCCTGGATGTATTATACCCAGCGTAAAGTTCTGGAGTTGTCTAGCGCTCCGCGATCAATCTTAGAAATAGCTGTCCACTTTTTCCTTGGTGTTAGTTTTCATTAGACATTGGGTACCTAATGAATGAGAATTGCAAAGTCTACACATGTTTTGCCAGAATTTTGTAGCGATTCTATCTTCTTTATTACCGTATAGTTTTAAGTTTACCAGAAATAACTAGAGTTGTGTAAAAGTTTCCATAAAGTAATTAGTAAAGACTATAAGAAACTTTGGGAAAACAGTAAGACCTTTGTTGACATTTAATGCCTATTTTCAAGCTGTATTTCTTGACGATAAATCTTGGCCTTCATAACAGCGTATGAATCCTACACAATCCTGCATCAATCCAATACAATTCTGCAACAACCTTATACAATGCTGTACCAATCCTATACAATCCTGCATTCCGGTACAATCCTGTATCAATCCTGCTTCAATCCTGCATAAATCCTAAACAATACTGCATAAATCCTGCATTAATCATATACAATCCTGATCCTATACAATCCTGCATCAATCCTATAAAATCCTGCATCAATCCTTTACAATCCTTTACAATCCTTTACAATCCTGCACCACTCCTAAACAATATTGCATCAATCCTACATTAATCCTATTCAATCCTGTATCAATCCAAAACAATCCTGCATCAATCCAATACAAACCTGCATCAATCCTACATCAATCCTAAAGGATGAGTTCCGCCTTACCGTAACGGACGCCTGATTTCCGCCACTGTCAAACAGGTGCGACTTTTCCATAGGTTGCCACCTTTTCTTCGAATAGCTCAGCGTTTTGCGTCCAGTGGAATGGAAATGCCCGAACGGCGCTCGATGAAACCAGCGAGTTTTTCTTAGCGCACAAAGCACGCTTTCCCGAGCCAACTTGTCGACGCCTTTGGCGGACGCTTTCGGGAGGGAACTAACTCCAGGACATGCGTGTCCTTTGCGAGGCCCGCTGCTCGCTTTGGCAAGCAATCGAAGCAATGAAGCACTGAAGCATCGAGTTATTTACACGTCGAGGATGACAAGTTTTGTATCTTCTTCATTTTTACGGTCCATTACTTTATTTTTTCTAGTTATTTCTCACTTCAAAGTAATAGTACGTAAGCCAAATCATCACACTTACTTTCAATGTGCAATCTCTAACTACGCCCATGCGTAAAATTACTCGTTTTCAAAGTGTGTTTCTCTGTATTTGCAATTCGTACATCGCCTATAGGGAATTTCAAGCTCGTATAGGTATAGCTAATCGGCGGGAACTCCCAACGGGATACAAACCTCCATCTTTTATGTACGAACCTTCGAGCTTTGCCAATTGAAAAAGCAAATTCGAACTTGTTTTTTCTTGTTCTAAACTTTCAAAGATGTATAAGCTTATTGAAGCAAATAACCGGTTACGAAATATATAATTTGTGCTTCAAAGTTGTGTGAAGGTTGCACTCATCAACATTGTTTCTCTCGGCTGATTACTCAAACTAGCGATTTCTTGATTCACAATTCTTCCTTTGACTCTGACTTCTTTTTTCTCAGATATTTTTTCCAGGGTTCAAAACAATTTTGACGTCGGGTTATGCAAAACTGTAACGCACTTGGCGCAAAGATATCCGATATCTGGGGACCGAATGCGAATGTCCGCTGCCTTTGGGAGATCACAGACGCAACAAGTTCAGCACAGGGGTAGTGATAGTGACAGGATGAATATTAGCGAGGTGACGTTATTTTTACAGTGTTTTGAAAACGCTATCTTTTCAAAATAACTTTTTCAAACTTGTGCTCAATTTAATAGTGTAATCTTTTGACCAAACAATACTCCGATAGGTTTGTATACTTCAGTAATTATTTATCTTTTTACACACGAGGCTTAAAATTTTCTGTCATTGTTAGAGTGTATTTGTTTTTCACAAACCCGGAAGAGTATACTTTTTGTATGTAAAAGTGCACGCAATTCGTTTTTAACGACGTAGACATTAGATACCGTTGTACATTAAAACGCCTTCAAACGCCTTGAAAAGTTCACCCAAATACGCTGTGAAACTGAAAATTCTGTACTGTCCAAACTCCTAACTGGGATGCTGGACATTCCTTCATGGAAACATGTGATACTTTTCAGCGTAATTCATATCATTTCATGAAACTTATTTCAACCTTGCAATTTTCAATGTACGACCAAAGCAAACGCACCGTGTAATACAACCACGGCAATGTGTTGCTAGTCTCATCAATCTGCGCAGCAAAGCTGTGCTCGTAGAACCACTGGGCTCCAAACAACGACATGATAAAAATAATCGGCCCATAACAAATCCAGCCACAGGACCCTGGGGCGGCAGAAATGAGCGGCCCACTAACGCCGTCTAACGGTCGTGATAGCCAACTACACGGCCCAGGGAGTTTATGGCCTGCTCAGCAAAAACATTACACCACACTTTCACTTGTCTTGCGTGTTGTTTTAACTGAAATGTTGCCTGAAAAACGGAAGCTGCAAGTTTAGTGGCCCATGCGTTGGTTTTAATAACACTGGATTGGGTGAAGAATTTTCTTAACTGCGAGTTAGTGTGGCAGTTATGTAATTTGAAGTAGCAATAGTAACGAAAACCTGCAACAACCCGCAAGGATCCCCACAAACAGCGTGCTAAATTTGAAACCATAACTTGGGTGCAGGAACAAAACTCAAAAGCTGAGTTGATGAACAACTATACCTGCACGGATGATCATTAATGGCTGAAATATTCGTCCAAACGACTCATATACCACTAGAAGATCGCATGGAATTTAGTCGGAGACTTTAAAAAACATTTGGAAGTGAAACGGAAAAAAATGCAATTCGCTACAATGGTGACAGCGTGTGGGATTCACTGACCTTGAAAAAAAAACATTGTTTTTCGCCAATATTATGATAGTTTATTTTTCTTACGAATATATATTGCATCCTTGTGTTGATATCCGTAAATAATTACTATATTACTATGGTGCCAGCGGTGGGATTTTCCAAAACAACAGAAAATATTGGCACGCCCATGCATTTTATGCATTTTTTGTGTAAATTATTGTCTCCTGTCCCTCTGTGGGGGAGGGGCGAAGGAGATAGGTTATTGGGCCGTTTTATTTCAAATGCCCGGGCCGGTTTTTCCCCCTAATCCTACCCCGTGGATAGCCTAATGTAATGTAAAATTCTGTTAAAATTCGCCTCTTCCCGAGGGTTTCGCTCAGCTTATATCAAACTGCCAAGCGTAAAAAATGCTGATTGAAAGATTTGAAATCGCTGATGATTGACCGGTAGTACAGCTATACAGTTAAGATTGAATATAGTTAGCTGTATTTCGAACAGATTGTGTAGTTTTATTAAGAGATTTAATATACAATTCAGTGAATTTTACCGTGTTATGCCTACCCTCCATAAAAATGTCTAAAATTTACAAACTGGGCACGACTGTTTTTCCCTTAAGGCCAAACCGTGCCAAACGCATCATAATTCTTTTTCAACAACAGGAAACCTGGTTTTGTTCGGAGCCGATTGCAAAATTGCCGTTCGACCTCGTCGTCCCCGAGGCCCCACCAGGTTCCCTGTCAGTTTATCCCCCCCCCCCCCCACCCCAAAGGTGGGAGAACTGTGTTTTGCCCAAAATAATATGGCCACTTTGGCTCATTTGATGTGCAAAAAGTTCACGGCAGAAATCGATGTGCAATGCTGCTATAGGCCAGTGTTTCGAGGTTTTTAGAGATAATTTTTTTTGCATAGAACGTAAATTTCACATGAATTTATCATAGAGGCAATGGATATACAGACAAGGCAGGCAGAAAGGCAGAAAGGCAGAAAGGCAGAAAATTCGACCTGATATTTTACCTTGTCTGTACAAGGTAAAATATCAGGTCGAATTTTTACGTTCCCCATCCCATGGAACTTGTTATGTCATAGGCACCTTAATAAAGGTAAAAGTGTCATTTTACAAAACATGTGGATTGTGGAGGCATATTCGACCAAAAATTGATTGAACCGTACTCGGCAATTTTCGTCCTAAAATACCTTTTGAATGTCAAGATCACAGGAACACTAAAATCACATCCAAAATTTAATGACTATCTGAAAAACAAGCAAAAGAGGATACTTCAATCACTGGCATTACTCTTTACTAAAATCCTATTTCAATGGCGACACTGTAAAAGAGTGGAGGCTCACTTTTCTTATCTGGGGCTTTATGCATTTTTAGGCTACTAAACGTATTTCGAGCATTTTGGTCAATTTCGATAGCAAACGTCATTTCTTGTAAAGTTCCTCCAATTGTTCAGAAATGGCTTTTTGATAAACCGTACCTATATAAAAATGTACCCCTTGCGCAACAATTCTCGTATGTAACTGCTTTTATCTCGAGGCATTTCGCCAGTCTTTTCTAGCTTTCTACAAGAGTCCTATAAAATCAATCAGCTGTCTCGAATCCCCTTCCATCCCCTTCAACGCCGCTGGCTGGACCGACGACTCCCCATTTATTTATATCTCCCGATTTGCCGGCTCGAGGGCAAATCCCTCCGTCCCATTACCCGCAGTGCTGGGAACGTTCAGCTTACGAGGACCGCTGGCTCAATTACTCGACAGCTTCGGGCTAGTGATGGCAGGTTCATGCCTTCATTTGCTGACCTCAGGGACATTTGAGACCATAGTGGCTGGCTAAATTGCTCGTTGGTAATGGTATACGTTTTGAAATTTGGAATCAGTATACTTTTAAAAATCTTCTTCTTTTATGCTAGATTGATTTGACACTGTTTTCAATTGCGCACTACAAAAATCTGTGAGCAAGGTGTTTAAATTTTCCTGTGTCTAATGTTACAATGCCTTCTATGTTTCAATGCTTCAATGTTTCATTGCTTTTTTAATTATTTTATCCTAGCCGATCAGAAGTGTCGAATAGACACTTTTTCAGATTATTTTTGCTTTTCATGTTCTGTTAATGAAATGGATTTCTTTTAAATAAAGTATGAAGAGCATGTGTAAAAGATGTTAATATTTTACTGAAGCTTAAAGTAAAAGAATATTTCAATGTAAATCTCTTGTCGAACAAGTTTTCTGACAAATGAAATTCTCCGCGCAACCGCCTTATGAACCATCCCTAACAGCTCTCCCAAACTAAATCTCTATAAAAGTCTGCCAAGTAGAACAATACTTTAAAACTCCTCGAAATAAAGTCTTTTTACTTGAGTTGTGACTATAAGCTTCAAGTTCGCGACTATTTCGTTTATATGACGGGGTGTAAATTAAGACACAGACTTGCGATCAAATTAACAATCTGCTGTAAAGTAATTTTGGAAATTTGGAGAATGGCATTCGCTCATCTCTTTGCCACTATCCTATACACTAACTGGATTTGCTTAGTTTTAAAATCCTAGTGCTGCAGACAAAATTGCACGAATAAATAAATATAGGATTTATGCGAAGAACGTGGTTTTCACACGATCCATTTTTTATTTGTTTGAAGTGTACCTATAATCTCAAAGATAGCCACTGGAAAACTCAGTCAAGGTCAAATAAATAAGTTATTTGTTTTGGGTGAAGTAGAAAAAACTGTCTAAATTCAAAGACAAAAAAAATATTTATCATCAAACTTTTGATCATCCGTATCAAGCTACTGCCAAGCTGCCAAGTACAAGTTTTAATTGCCCTCTTACGTATGCCTCGGCCGTAGGTAAAGCAATCAAAGAACTCCTTTGAGCGCAAGGGGTTGCAATCCTCAGCCTCTCACAGCTGCACTGAAGAAGTCAATTTACTTTCCCATCGCCCTCTGTGTCGGCAAAGGCGGTCGGCTCCGTTGAGCCTTTCCTCCCAAATCGATCTCTGAACTTCATTTCCTCGCCGTTCCTGTCTACCTCTGAAACCTCGTGACGCGGGCCAGCTTTGATCCTATGGACCAGGATGCCCGAGGCGGACTCACAAAACGTATGTGTCGTATCTAAAGTGAAGTTTTCCCGAGCGAACGCTCACCACATTAAGCCGTGTTTGGATTTTAAAAAATGACTCACAGGAAATCCTTTAAGTGATAACAATGCACAGTATTGCACCGTATTGCACTGTATTACTTGCACATTACTGGTTGCTTTTAGTAATAGAATGTTTATAGGACTAAGAAACACTACCTACTTTGCAATGGATTATGAAAATCTTATACTTTTGCGAAGAAGTCGGCGAAAAATATCAGGTTGTTGTCAAAGAGTCTTTTGAAATTACGGGTGTAACGCTTTTGACGTCATGAGCACTTGTGGTACCATAGTTTCGTTATACTGCCCCCATGCATTGTCATCATGTATACTTTCTTCAGTTTCTACAGAACGAGTTTGGAATCGTTGTGATGTAAACGATAAATAAAATAAATGGAGGGACAATCGTAATTTTTTTTTGTACGAACCTTATTTAATTTGACTCATTACATTACGTTTTGTAAATCCTCGGCCCGGCACTGAGCGCTTGCATCGGTGCAGTGACTCACCAGCCGACGGTTGACGGAGAGAGCCGACCGGACCCGACCTCTGTGTTTGCGGGGGAGACAGGTAACAAAGACGCTGCGTGCATGGAGCAGATTGGAACAGTGACAATCGCATGAGAGAAATGAAAATATTGACCCTGACGCGCTCTGTGCTTGGGGGCACATTGCGATTTATTATCCTCTCGCGGTTGCTGCTTTGCAAGCTAACTGAATTGACATCTTTGAAGAGCTAATCTTAACCAGCGGTGATTCCACCACCAATCAGTGATGTCGAGAAATAGGGAAGATGCGTTAGTAACCAAAAAATATATTTGCCATTGATTCTTTTGGATGTTGACACCAAATTCACAATGCAACCATTAAAAACCTGGGTTGTAAAACGTTTGTGGTCGAAATACGTGTTTTAAAAGTGGAATTTTCTTTGCCTGTCGTCGACATTCTGAAAACTTCTGTCATTGGCTGGCTCATAATTGTGACGTCGTACGTCAGACTAGGAATAGGGTTCATCAATAGGCAGCTCAGATATGTCGTATCAATTACTTTATTACACTAATATGTTAGCGATGTAGTGCCATTTAAGCTGGTTTACACTTCAACATGCATCATTTATTTCCCGAAAATTATTTCCTTGAATGTTGAGATGCTTTTGAATGTTTTGAGTGTGTATAGCTGCTTGATAAGAATGGTGGGAATGTTAACTAATCTGACTTATGACGTCACACCGTAGGCACTTTGTCAAAGTGCTGTTTTAACTCCATCGTAAAAGGCAAAAAAAAGTTGTTTTCAAGGAAATATGCCGCAAATAAATCTGCAAAAAAAATACGAGATATAGAGAAAAAATAACTAAATAAAAAACATATAAAATCGTCTAATGCATCTTATACCTATTGTGAAGCTGTAGCACTCTTGAAGCTGTGAAACTCTCATCCGAACAGTTTGTGTCGATCATCATAATATGATTTCTGACTCAACACAGTGATACATTCCTCATGCTAAGTCAACAAAAATGTTTAAACATAAACAACAATAGGTACAGAATACTCACTTACGTACTCTAAACCACATCTGACAAACCCAAATATTTCACTCTTGCAACAGATCATTTAAATGCATTGTAAGTAATTATATCTTCCGAAATATTTCCGATACATTCTGATATCTTCCTATATATTATATTTTAAGGATATTGCCCGTTACTGCAGTTTCTCTTTCTTTGTGTAGCAAGCCCATGGTGGAATTATAGTAGGGTTGCTTATACCATGTAGCAAGCCCATTTGTACCCTCTCACCAAGACTTTGCCTGCTATGAAAATAGTTTTCCAAGAGCTCTCTCAAATCAGTGTGCACGTATTTTACCAACCAAGGGTGTACAAAGGACAAAGGTACAACCAAGATTACGTTATAGGTTAGATGAAGACATGCACGCCGATATGAGAGGACCTTTTCAACATTATTTGTAAAGAAGGGAAAGTAACCCCTGTAGGCAAAGTAACACCTGTAGGCAAAGTAACCCCTGCAAGCAATGTAACCCCTGTAGACAAAGTAACCCCTGTAGGCCATGCATCCCCTGTAGGCAACGTAACCCCTGAGTACATAGTAACCCTTGTAGGCAACGTAACCCCTGTAGACAAAGTAACCCCTGTAGGCCATGCATCCCCTGTAGGCAACGTAACCCCTGAGTACATAGTAACCCTTGTAGGCAACGTAACCCCTGTAGACAAAGTAACCCCTGTAGGACAAGTAACCCCTGTAGGCAAAGTAACCCCCGAAGACATAGTAAGTCCTGTAGGCATATTAACCCCTGGACCCCTATTCTGTAACTTTTCTGATGTGAGATGAAATGAAATGAGAGCGAGAACCTTCAATTTTGTACCATATGAAAACATAGGCGAACTTGGAGTTGTGGCTCTCATTTCTTGTCATCTCACTTGGGAAAAGTTACAGAATAGGGGTCTTGTAGGCAACGTAATCCCTGTAGACATAGTAACCCGCTGTAGGCAAAGCACACTTATTTGACAGGTAAAATGAAACTGGCCTCGTATCCCTAATTTCCTTCTGAATTTCCCTAGCATTTTGCTCGTAATGCCACTTCGATCCCAAAACTCTCAGCCTCCACTTCGTCTGCTGTTCAAACAATTTGCCCCGATGCCCCTCCCCTCCCCCCCTCCCACACTTGTGACGGGGACACCGAGCTAATTGGGCGACTCAACAAGTGATGAAAGGTTCCACAACTCGACTCCCCATGGGGGGGGGGGGGGGGGAGGTCTCGTATCAGAAGCAATTTCTGTCTTCGGGACAGCCGCTCGTGTAGTCGGCTATGTCACGTGGCTTGACGACTATTTCGGGGGGAGGAAGAAAGTTAGAGCCGGTGTCGGATGGTTTTCTGGGGCACCTCTGATGAAGGTGTACTTCGGCTAAGTTTTGGAGAAGTTCTGATCGCGTTAGTTCATTGTTTCAATGTGGACATTGCCACCTGGTTGTGCTGATGGTAACAGACTGACAGAAAGTTCGCTAACAGAAAAGAATTAAACTAGTGCCAAAATGGTGCATTTTGGATAGTCTATGTTTGTTTCTTAATCTAATAAACTCTCGTAATTTTTTGTTCGTTTTTGAGTTAGAGTAATATTTTATTTTGTTTTGATGCCCTGCTAAAGATGTATTTGTTGTAAATTTCTGTGACGTAAACCAAGGTCAAACAGCTATTTTTTTGAAAGAAAATACTAATCCTGTCCTAAGTATTGTTTGGCAATAAGTTTCGGGGGGGACTTGACAAAGCCCATATTTGAATGTAGGCTAGTAGTGGTCTTTGCTTAAATGATGGGTTTGATTTCATTGACAGTATTGTAGACTTTGAAATGAGATATCGCGGCCGAGATGAAATTGCCTTCATTTAATTGTGCTCAACTCATAGCAGCGAGCCACAATGGGAGCTCACCCTGCCTTCACCCGGTCCCTGTTTCAACCCGGTATCATGGTTCTCGCTGTGATCGTACACAGAACTGCCTCCCCGATGATCAAAAGGGGTCAGTTTAAATTAGATTTCACAGACCTGTGGCTTTGCTATAAATAGGTTTCTACGAGGGATGTTGTAACACTTCCTCCTTGGAAGGTTATGCGATCGGCCGTCTCCCGGTGTTCGCCGATCGTCGTCAGATGGTCTGGGATAGGAATTGGTTGGATCACATTCCTTGTACACATACACAACTCCGTAACCCGATCTCGTTGAACACTCTGTCCAATTTATTGGCAATTCGCAGAAATAAATAAATTGTCCACGCCTCTTCTGGGCGTAAAATTAATGATACAAACGGGTTGAATAACCTGCGATAAGCGCGAGGCGTAAAAGTTATAAGTGCGTCACTCTCTCAGAGACGAGACGCACAGAACACACGATCCTTCAAAATTAACAAAAAGGTTACAAACGTGGTGTTAGTTCAAATGCAACTAGCACGTAAATTGAATAACCTGCGATAAGCGCGAGGCGTAAAAGTGATAAACACGTTACTCTCTCAGAGACGTAACATGCAGAACTCGTAACTTGAAATTTCGTAATCCACGATATCTGACTATGAATACAGTTCTCGAAACGTTAGATAGAGACCAAGCGATTGGGACTGAACCCAGATCTCGCGAGCATAGGATGCCGTTGAAACGAATGGATATACCGTGGATGAAATCGGCACTGAGCGCCGAGAGAGAGAGGTTAACTTGCACGTGCACGAAAATTTAGAAAAGAGCGTAATACGTTACAACTCGGCCCTCGACCAACAGATTGGTTTTGGCGTAATGAATTCAGACATTTAAGTAAACGGGCTCAGTAGGACGTAGTCCATTGAATCCCAAAATTCCCAAAGTGGGTTTACTTATCCGTGCTCTCCCGTATCTAATATTTGCGTCGCGCTCGTCGTCCTCTCTGCTCAGCGGTCAATGTCGAAGTGAAGTCCGGGACTTCCTTTGTCTCTCGGCTAGTGAACGGCTCGACGGAGCAACCGAGGCGGGCAGAAGGTCGTTGCGACGACAGGTGGCGTGCGAATTCCGCTTCCGCTCCATCGCGGTGGAATTTGAACGTCACATTCGCCTCCTTCCTGAAAAAAAAGGATTAGCCCAAGCCTTTTTCTAGACAAACTCCTTCAGGTCCACGACATGCCAGCGTCCGATGTCCTTGCCGCTCTCGTCTGACAATTGATAGACGGTGGAGGAAACCTTTTTCCTAACGACATAAGGGCCGGAGAACTTGGGTGCGAGTTTGGCCGAGAAGCTCGCGGCGGCGTCCGAGAGCGGGAAGTTCCGTTTCCACACCCTCTGTCCTTCCGCGTACTCCTGAGGTCGCCTCCGAAGGTTGTACCGGGACGCATTCGTCTGGTGTGCCTTCGCTAGATGACGCTTCACAAGGGAGAAGATGTTTTTGAGATCCTCGACTCTGTCGACTTGATCCTGAAGCGGGGCGACGCTGCCTTCGTTCCTGTGGTCGGATCCTCGAAGGATCATTTCCCTTCCGAAGTTGACGTAGTATGGGCTGAACTTGGTTACCTCACTTTGAGCTGTCCGTAGGGCGCAAGCAATCTTGGCCAGCTGGGTGTCCCATTTCTTGTGATCGTCTCCGACGTAAGCTCTGAGCATCGCGCCAATGGTTTTGTTGGTGCGCTCGACGGGGTTGGCTTGCGGATGACGGCGGGCAGTGTAGTGGAGTTTCACGTCGTACGTTCCGGCCAGTGACTTGAATTTCTCGGAGACAAACTCCGGTCCGTTGTCGCAGACGATCGTCTCAGGCACGCCATACACTAGGAAAACCATGTCTTCCAGGCGTTCGCAAACGAGTTTCGCGGTCGCAGCTCTGAGTGGAAACAAAAGGGCAAACTTGGTAAAAGTGTCTGTCACGACCAAAACGTACTTGTTCCCCTTGGTAGAGCGAGGGAACGGTCCAAGTAAATCGGCGCTGAGCCTTCTCCACGGACGGTCAACGTCTCGACTCTCGGTCATGAGACCGGCGGGTTTGGATTGTTCGGACTTCATGCGTTGGCATGTCTGACATCGTCGCACGTAGTTCGAAATGTGAAGTCTCATTTTAGGCCAATAATACCTGGTCGCTGCTCTCTTCACGGTTTTATAGCTACCCAGATGTCCGGAGGTTGGCTGATCGTGACTCTCCCGGCACACGGCCTCGCGGTGCTCGCGGGGGACGACTTCCTTCCAAGCCGCGTCTCCATCGAACAGTTTGTGACGGTCCTCCACGTATTTCATCAGCGCATCCTGTTCGATCTTCCACGAAGGGTAGGATTCAGGCTTCTCCGTGACGCGCCGCTTCATCGCTAGGTACCAGGCATCGCGAACCGGAGTTGTAATCTTCAACAGAGAACACTCTTCGTACCTGTTCCTCGATAAGTAGTCCGCCACGACGTTGTCCTTCCCCTTGCGGTGAACGATGTTGTAGTCGTACTGCTGTATCCGTAGAGCCCATCTTCCTAGACGTCCCTGCGGATCTTTGAGGTTATGCAACCACAGTAGACTTGAACAGTCCGTGTGAATCGTGAAATGATACCCTTCCAGGTAAGGTCTCCATTTCTCGATAGTCCATAATACGGCTAAACACTCACGTTCTGTTGCGGAGAACTTTCGTTCGGCGTTGGTGAGCGATCTGCTGGCGTACGCGATGACTCTCTCCTCTCCTCCGAAGAGCTGATAAAGCACGGCGCCGATCCCTGTGTCTGAAGCGTCTGTCTGCACATTGAATGGCAAAGAGTAGTCCGGGCAGGACAGTATGGGCGCTTGGATCAAGCATGTCTTGATGTCTTCGAATGCAGCCTGCGCTTCATCGGTCCATCTGAAGATTTCTTTCTTCCGAAGCATTCTCGTCAACGCTTCAGTGCGCGTCGAGAAGTCTGCTATGAATCGTCTGTACCAAGAAGCTACTCCTAAGAACTGTCGAACTGCTTTGACGTTCTTTGGCTGCGGGATGTTCAGTATGGAGATTACCTTGTCCGGATCCACACGTAAACCGCGCTCGTCGATGACGTATCCGAGGTATCGGAGCTCTGGGCGACAGAACTGGGATTTCTCCTGGTTGACAGTTAGGCCGGCGGCATGGAGACGTTGTAGAACGCTGTTCAGTACCTTCAGATGCTGGTCGAATGTCTGCGTGACGATGATGACATCGTCCAGATAGACGAAGAGGAACGGGTCCAGATCCGGTCGTAGCGTGGCGTCTATGAGGCGTTGCCAAGTTGCTGGGCTGTTCCGGGCTCCTTGCGGCATCCTGGTGAATTGGAAGAGTCCGCGGCCGGGGACAGTGAAGGCAGTCTTCGGTCGACTGTCTTTCGCCAGTGGTACCTGGAAAAATGCTGATTTGATATCTATTGTTGAGACGTACCTAGCATTTTTCAGCTTGTCGAGCGCTTGGTTCACAAATGGGAGAGGGTACGCGTCCGGGACGGTGACCGCGTTGACTGCTCGGAGGTCGACAACGAACCTTCGTTTGCCGTTCCGATTCACAATCCATGCCGGGGACGACCAGGAGCTGTTTGATGGCTCGACTACCCCAGCTTCCAGCAACTTGTCCAGTTCTTCGTTGAACGACTGTTGCACTTTCGGTGAAACCGGGTAGTATCTTTGTTTGCTTGGTTTGGCGTCTCCCGTGTCGATCACGTGTTCTACCAGCTTCGTGCAGCCAAGGCTTGATCCCATTTTCCTGAAATGTTTCAGCACGGTTTTTTCTAGACGTCTTCTCTCCTCGGGAAGCAGTTTGTCTTGAGAACGGATGATCGGTTCTGTGTTGAGAGTGCTCACGGTGATCGGTTGGTAGGAGAACTGCCACGTGCCTGTCGAAAAATCTGGTACTACCTTTGCTTGGGCCCAGAAATCCACTCCTAGCACTAGTTCTGGTTTCACTTCTGGAACCACTAATGTAGAAATTAGCGTGACCTTTCCCTGGATGATCATTGGCAGGGTAACTTCTCCCAAAATAGAGCAGCGTCTTCCGTCTGCAACTTGAACAATGGGTAGATTTGACGTTCGCAAGCGTTGGCCTAGTCCTGATAGTTTGCTCCAACCTACTCCGCCTAGTATAGTTTTACTAGCTCCAGAGTCTAACAGGGCCAAGAATTGGATGCCAAAAATCGACACGTTCACATGTGGTCGTGGGTCGTCAGACGAGGTTAGTAAAAGATAGTCCAAACTCACTGTGGTATGCCCTGATGTTGGGTTGGCAGGCGTCGTTAGGGCTATCGTCGGCTGCCTCTGTCTTTTCCCGCACATGTTTTGCAGTAGATCTCTGTTTTGACTTCTCGTGGCTTGCCGCAACCGTGGCAAAATGTGTTCTTGCGAGGTTCTCTGCACAGCCGGAACCGGTGTCCGCTGCGGTCGCAATTCCAACAGGTTGTCGGTGCTCTCTGTTGAGCTTGTTCGGGTGCTGATAAGGCGTTGAGAAGTGTTTTCTTCCGGTGGCCGGAGTAGCCTAGGTCAGGTTCCAACGAGTTCCTAGCCTCCGGTGGTGGTCGAAATGCTTCTGATTCCTGCCTTGCTTGTTCAATGGTTCTGCATCGATCTCGTAGCTTGGCCATGTCAGGTATGCTGCGAAAGAGTAGTCTATCTGTAAAATACGGAAGAAGATTTTTCCGAGTGATGGTCAGTTGCTCCGCCTGTGAAATTGGGTTAGACATACGATGAAATAGATTGTCCAGTGACGCGAAATAAATGCCTAAACGCTCGTGCTCTTCCGTATCTAATATTTGCGTCGCGCTCGTCGTCCTCTCTGCTCAGCGGTCAATGTCGAAGTGAAGTCCGGGACTTCCTTTGTCTCTCGGCTAGTGAACGGCTCGACGGAGCAACCGAGGCGGGCAGAAGGTCGTTGCGACGACAGGTGGCGTGCGAATTCCGCTTCCGCTCCATCGCGGTGGAATTTGAACGTCACATGAGAATATCGCGAGATGAGATATCGCGGCCGAGATGAAATTGCCTTCATTTAATTGTGCTCAACTCATAGCAGCGAGCCACAATGGGAGCTCACCCTGCCTTCACCCGGTCCCTGTTTCAACCCGGTATCATGGTTCTCGCTGTGATCGTACACAGAACTGCCTCCCCGATGATCAAAAGGGGTCAGTTTAAATTAGATTTCACAGACCTGTGGCTTTGCTATAAATAGGTTTCTACGAGGGATGTAAATTGTAATTTAACAAGCCCTGGGAGTCATTTTGACACAAATTTAAAACATCCAATTACACAAAATCATTATAATCTATTTATAACCCCAAGTTGGAGCGGGAATAGCATCATTAAAAATGGAATAATTAACTGCCCTTATTTAGAAATAAGCGTACTACGTCAAAACAGAACATGGGTTGTAAATTGGAAACCCTATGCTTATGTGACATGTGTCTAAATAGAAGCAGCAGTGAGTCACTATTACAAGATGGAAATTATATACTTCTGATTGGGGTGAATTCGTGTTTAGAGGGCCAAAATGCAATTCAGTGTAATAGGAATCTTAAGGACATAGCTCTGTGTAGTTGGTATTCTTATAGAAGGTAAAATAGTACTCTTCGTTTTGAAATGAAAAATTGAGAGCCTAAGAACTGGCAAAATTGACCAAGAATTTTGGCGAAAAGGTTAGTCCGCAGTCTATGAAATTCTAAATGCCTAACAGAAATATGCAACATACAAAGTGTGAAGCCTGAATATTTGATGAAATCGTCAATTCACTGCCCCCAAAAAAAAGTCACTTGTGTATGTTTATTTTTATTTTTTGTGTTTGCGCGCGCTCTACAAACCAAACGCCTCAACCGATTTAGATGAAAATTTCAGTGGACCTACATTTGTTCTCAACTTAGATCCTTTAAGTTTTTGGAAAAGATCGGTTCAGAAATTTTGTAATAAATAAATTTTTACGGAATTGTTCGATTTTTTCAAAACTTTGAATCTCTGTAAATGTCAAAGTTTACCTTATACATATTTATTATGCCTGAAAATCTGAGGTCAGTAGGACTTTCCGATTGGTTTTTATTCGCATTTTTGCAGTGTTTTTTTCGTGATTTGGTGCCTGATTCAATAAGAGTCCGGATTCCTTCGTTTCCTTGGTTACCAGCAATGTTGATTTCAGTTCGGGCCAAGGCATAAATTTGACAGTTATCAGAAGTTTAGTCAATTTCATTCATGGAAGTAACTGAAAGTAAATCCGCGTCAGAAATTTATCTCCAATCTAATAAGAACCATCTGGCATGAATTATGTCTTACGTATTTACGATACCACTAGGGCGAACGCAATTTGTGTTGCGTTGAAGATGAGCGTAGCGATTTGTATTTAGCGCATAAAAAGATTGAGGCAAGAAGCCTAAATCATGGAGTAGCAAGCCGGACCATTGCTTTTTCAAAAATTCTTATCACTTGAAATTGTAAACGATTCTGGCCTTTCTTTGCTTCTGTCCGAGCTGTAGGGTAGCGGAAATATGATCATTTTGAGGTCAAAAAGCAATGTGCATGTTAATACATAGATGTAACTCATGCCCAAGGGTTTTTATTGGGTTTTATTGGGTTGGTTTTTATTGGAAAAAATCTGGTGTGATGTTTCGATTTGGTTTCGATGGTTTCTAAAGGCAAATCGAAATTGGGAACATTTGAAAAAAACACGCACTTTTAAATAAATTTCCGTACTTTTCCAAACATGCCCAATTGTCGGATTTTGCCCTTTTTTCTGCTTTGAAAGTGAAGGGTGTGGAGGATTTTCTTGAAACGCAGGGGGTCTAAGTTGAGAACAAAAGTAGACACCCTGAAAATTTCATCCCACTCGAAGCAGGCGTTTGGCCTGTAGAGCGCGCGCAAACACACATACAAAAAAACAAACACACACCAAGTGTTTTTTTTAGCACTAGGGCGAACGCAATTTGTGTTGCGTTGAAGATGAGCGTAATGGTTTGGATATAGCGCATAAAAAGATTGAGGCAAAAAACCTAAATCATGGAGCAGCAAGCCGGACGATTGCTTTCTCAAGATTCTGATCACTTGAAAATGTAAACGATTCTGACCTTTCTTTGTTTCTGTCCGAGCTGTCGGGTAGCGGAAATATGCTCATTTTGAGATCATTGAGCATTGTGCATGTTAATACATAGATGTAACTCATGCCCAAGGGTTTTATTGGGTTTTATTGGGTTGGTTTTTATTGGGAAAAATCTGGTGTGATGTTTCGATTTGGTATCGATGGTTTCTAAAGGCAAATCGAAATTGGGAACATTTAAAAAAATTCCCATTTTTAAATAAATTTCCGTACTATTCCAAACATGCCCAATTGTCGAATTTAGCTCTTTTTTCTGCTTTGAAAGTGAAGGGTGTGGAGGATTTTCTTGAAAAACGCAGGGGGTCTAAGTTGAGAGCAAAAGTAGACACCCTGAAAATTTCATCCCACTCGAAGCAGGCGTTTGGCCTGTAGAGCGCGCGCAAACACACATACAATCACACACCAAGTGTTTTTTTTAGCAGTAGTGAAATTTATGATTTCGCTTCGCTCGCTTCGCTCGCTACGCTCATCAATTGCTCAATGAGTTCATAATCTGCAATTTTTCGCTATCTGACAGCTCAGAGAGAAACAAAGGAACGTAGAATCAGTCTACATTTCCAAGTGATCAGAATTTTTGAGTAGGCAATATGGTCAGACTTGGTGCTCGATGGGTTTCATAGGCATTCTGCCTGCATACCTTTTCATCAGCTATACAAAAACCGCTATCTACGCTCATCTTCAATGCAAAATTGCGTTCGCGAAGCCCTAGTTAATCTCCAAGCCAGTAGATAGTTTCTCATTCTAAAACAAATGCCCCTTTTGTGCGATTTAGTAATGTAAAGATATCTGCAGGACAAAACACTGGTGGTGATATAGAAGGCGAACACGTCAAAATCACTAAGTTACATAGTCGGTGCCGGCTTTCAGTGGCAATAGCTAACGGTCTGTTACCTTGTTATTTGCTTAGCAACGTCCAATCAGAGCCTTTAATTTTCTTGCTAATGGACCGTTAGAATCTTAACGGGCCCCTGAAAAACCGGCACTAAAAGTAAATAACCAACACAATTGTCCTTTCGCAGACCTGTGCGCTACCGAGCTTCACTCCCGCATGTCGGCGTTGCTCCGGGCGCTGACCAACGCCGAGACCCGCGTGTTGGTGGCCAGCATCGAGCCAGCGCTGTGCGAGACGGCTGCGCTGGCGGCGGCCATGACAGCGCGGCCGCTGGTCACGTGGAGCTGTCCGCAGCTGCCGCCAACGCCGTTGTTCGTCAACCTGCCGCCGTCACTGGCCAGCGTCGCCAGCGCCGTCGTCGCCGTCGTTGAGCGGATGCGATGGAAGAATGCTGCGGTGCTCGCACTTGGTGAGACGTGACGTTTGGCGCTGGGTTTAAATTGGTTCGTTTTGTTAAAGCTGACCGTGTCTGATCTTTCACCGACTATCTGCTACCGTCCAACAGCACCAAGGGCCGGCCACCGCTTAGCCTTGTCCCTTTGACACACTGTGTTGGCGCTGTCCCTGTAGCACTGGTCTATTGGCTGTCGGTGAATGCCAGGCTGATGATGAAGCTAGCCTGGCATGGAAGGGAGGCGAGGGTGGACCCGGTGCCGGCACTAAGGCCTGCTACCGTCCAACAGCACCAAGCGCTGGCCACCACTTAGCCTTGTCCCTTTGACACACTGTGTTGGCGCTGTCCCTTTTACTCTGGTCTTGTATATTGGCTGTAAGTGAATGATAAAAGTAATTTAAAAAATGTACATACCTATTTAATGTAATAATGGACGATATGTTAATCTAACACAAATTCCTACACTTACTTTGACGTACTTATTATAAATAGTTAAAGCTATGTCAGTTTTAATGGGTGTTACTACTTGTTAATAGATTTGTTAAATTTGGTTGTACAATACGTAACAAAGTGCAATGTAGTTACCAACTATAGATGTCGGTTATTGTTTTGACGCCATAATAGGCAGATGTGTAGTGAACAAAGTCTAGCTGGGAGTGGGACCAGCAAACGCAAGAAATCTAACGAGTAATTACATTCAGATTGTGTGGCCAATTAATACTTTTGAAATTTCAGATGCGGGTTTCTGGCCGACACTAGCGCACTCTGTGGACGTGCAGCTACGGCGTCGCGGGGTTGTGGTGAAACACCACATGTCGGTAAACCCAGCCACCTTCTCGGCCGACTCGGAAGGCCAGATCCTGCACGCGCTTCTCGCGACGCCCGCTAGGGGTGGGTACAACGAGTAGCGCCAGCGCTCCACGTTTACACGTAGAATAGATTGGTTTATTGTTTCTCTGGAAATCATTTGAGACAATTCTCGTCACAATTCAGTCTCTCGTACAGGGCATCCAACCGAAATAATTTATCGAAAAATAATACTTAACTATTAATTATTAATGTTGGTTCGAGTTCGGGTTCAGGTTCGGTAAATTAGAAATTTCGGTTCGGGTTCGGTTGATCTATATTTTGCATATTTCGTTTCGGGTTCGGGTTCGATGCCCTGCTCTCGTATGACGTTACCGTGGTAAATCCTCTGCCTGTTCTTTCATGGATTGGAATGTAATGGAAATATATTGTCTAGATGCAAAAATCAGTAAATGAACAAAAAATAATTTCATCATCATTGATTTCATTGAGTTATTTATATCATAATCATATCATTGGAAGGGAGGCGAAGCTGAAAAATGTGCACCCGAACCGGGATACGAACCCGGGACCTCCTGCTTTCCGGGCAGGTGCTCTACCAACTGAGCTATTAGGTCACACATTCTCCCTGCTTCGCCGGGTGGGACAAGGGGGATCTCCAGGGAGACGAGAGGCCGAGCGACCCGTACATGGGACGGGTAAACGGACTCGGCGCCAGGATGGCGATGGCGCTGTCCTGAGAACGGGACAAAAGGTCTAGTGATTGCGCCATCGCCATCCTGGGACCGAGCCCGTTTACCCGTCCCATGTACGGGTCGCTCGGCCTCTCGTCTCCCTGGAGATCCCCCTTGTCCCACCCGGCGAAGCAGGGAGAATGTGTGACCGAATAGCTCAGTTGGTAGAGCACCTGCCCGGAAAGCAGGAGGTCCCGGGTTCGTATCCCGGTTCGGGTGCACATTTTTCCAGCTTCGCCTCCCTTCCATCAATTGCATACTGGTAACTGCTTAAACCAGTAACAATTTTCTCTCAATCATATCATTAACTCAATAACTCAATAATGTTGATAATTACGGAGTAATTAATTTAAATATAACGGATATCTATACGGTTTAATAATAGAGACATATAAAATATGTATTGTCTTTAAATCAGAGTTACGAGATTGAGATCTTATAATACAGGCCATGATAAAGCAGCCATGAGGACTCTTCATTCAACATACCCGGCTGGAGGCGATACAGCTGTTGCTATAGACGCTACGTGAAGTTAATCATGGAAAGAAAATAACTAATTCCGGGACAATCTTGTAGGATATTGGTGAAAAATTCAAGAAATAAACCGCTAGTAATGGTTCCCAAAACATTCCCTTTTTGCGTAGCTAAAATGGACGATGGCTCTGAATGTTTTCTTGTCTGCTCTGCGTTGTCCAGTGCTGGTGCTGTGCCTCCCCCTGGGCGCTAACTTCACGCTGGACGTGGTTCGCGAGCTGGCCGCACTGCAGCTGCCGGCCACGGCGCTGCTAGCGCTGCACCTTGCGCCGACGCAGACGCCGACGTCACACAGGCAACGCAAGGACAGGAACGCCACTGGGTGAGTGGCAATCTAGGGACCTTGGGTTTATTGTCTTCACGATGCTAAGTATTGACACTTTTGAAACAATATCGCTAACCCAATTATGCCTAAGTGGCTCTGTCCCAACTGTGCGCCGCTGCGATCGCTAGCAATGCCAGCCCGAACTGCGCTTAGTCCGAGCGTCCACAAAGAAAACTTACACTAGAATTAATTTATGTTTGCCACTCTCTGGGGATCTCATATCATAGGGTCGATACCATACCAAAGTGTCGATATTTTAGAAAACGTATTATTGAAATCGTAACTTTTTTTCGAGACCAACCGATTTTCCAAAGATAAGCCCAATTAAACCATAATTGAATGCAAAATCCTCCAAAATACACATTATTCGATCCATTGTGTTGATAAGCACCGAAAGTGCCTGCATACCACACATAACCTAACCTCATTTTAACTCAACAGGTCCCCGACGAACACCACAACCGCCTCACCGCACCGTCACAGCCACCCTTACACCAGCCCCCAACCGAGCCTCTTCCAGCGCACCTTCTTCGCCACCTCCACCCCCACCCCCGCGCCCACCCCCACCCTGGACGAGCACCTCCTCGTCCTCTCCACGTCACCCTCCCTTGAAGAAGCCGACCCCAGCGAAGCCATCGCCAGACAACTCCGAAGAGCGCTCAACACAATCCGAACAAAGCAAGAAGTGACTGTCAGTGACGACTCAAACGTGAACTTGACTTTCGGGAACGATACCCGACCCTCGGGGCGGGTGAACTTTGTGCTCTTCGACTGTGTGGGGGCTGAGGGCGAGGGGCGGCAGACGTGGAGGCGATTGCTGAGACTGGAAGGCCGCGAGGAGGGGGGCGTGGTGAGAGGATGGAGGGTGCTGGAGGCGGCGGGGGCGGTGGGGCTGTGGGCCAGGGGCAGGAGGAGAGGCGACAATCAGGCGGGAGTGGAGGAGTGCGATGGTGACGACTGTGATACTGTGGGGACAGGTGAGGGGGCGGGAGTGATTTTTGTTTTGCTGTAGGTAGATTTCTTATTTGCTTTGATATTGCATGTTCACAAAACAACATTTTCAATTCCAGTTTGCTATGTAATTTTTGAAATTGTATTTTAATATCTTTGTAGTATATAGATAAGAAAATTGGCACAGACAGAACTTCTAAACAGTCAACAGTTATCTATGTGCATTGGTCCAAAACTTGATAGTGTTTGATAGCTGTCGAAACTTTGCATGGAGATAAAACCTCGATAGTACGGTTTTTATACATGAAGTTTAAAAACGTAGTATCAAGGCTAATTTTAAATCGGTTAATTCATTCAATCAATGTGAGCAGGTTGCAAGGTTTCACCAACACCTTTATAATTACTAGAGCTTCACGAACGCAATTTGTGTTTCGTTGAAGATGAGCGTAGCAGTTTGTGTAGCGAAAGATGATGGCGCGCTCTACACACACAAAGTCACAAAACATTCGCAATCAAAATCGAAGCTGGCGTTTGGTCTCTAGAGAACGCGCAAACACATACACAAGTGTTTTTTTACCAGTTGTGAAATTTAAGATTTCGCTTCGCTCAACAATAAACCATGACAGTTCTGTAGATTTTGAAAGATATTACATTTTTTTTCAAAAGAATATAATACGTACCTACCCACGATGCCCCACCAACGCACACGTAAATTAATTTCGATGTCACCAAAATTTGTCCCATTTTTTCCAGGTTCTTCAGAGGCGCTGACGAAGAGCGCGCAGATCGCGACGATCGTCATTTGCTCGGCGGTCGTCGCGGGGAGCGTCATCGCCCTCGGGATGCTGGCGAGGTGAGCAAACGCCCCCCCCCCCTGACTGCCAGGGAGATGCTGGCGAGGTGAGCAAACGCCCCCCCCCCCCCTGACAGCCAGGGAGATGCTGGCGAGGTGAGCAAACGCCCCCCCCCCCCTGAATGCCAGGGAGATGCTGGCGAGGTGAGCAAACGCCTACGATTAATTTTGATGATACAATTGATTTTGTTCTTAAAAATAGTGATTTTTAACAATACGTATTGAATGCTAGGTAAAACCAAGCTGTTTACACAGTTTCATAGTAAGAAGCACTTGGCATTAAATCTCCAGTGTAGTTAGATCAACAAGTGCAGGCTAGGGGAAAAGTAGACATAAATCTCTGGAGTTTAACGTTAACAATGTAATGGTGGGACAACAGCATACCATGGGAGTTACGTAATGGTTTTACAGACCCGCTCATTGGAAATGGCAACAGGTGTCTGCCCTATCCCATTAGTTGGTTTGTATTCCCTATTCGAACTTTCGGTGTTTTTTGTCCATGTATCCGCATTCCCCCTGAATTTTGCCTTCACTATCTCATAACGACACTTAAAGCACTAATTTCCTGCCGCGTGAGCAGATATGATTGTGAAATGCTGGCAACGTTCCCATGTGACCTGCAGGAGACACATCCTGCAGAAGCGGATGTCCAAAGGGCCTTACAAGATCCTGCTGACGCCGACTGACTTCGTCTTCCCGCCCGTCAGCGACGGACTCAGGGTGAGCAGGCAGTAGTCAGTAGTCAGTAATTAGTAAGAAGTCAGTAGTCAGTATAAGTCAGTGCTCCGTGTTCGGTACTCAGCACTCAGTACTCAGTACTTAGTACTCAGTTCTCTGTAGTAGTCAAGGTGAGCAGTAGAAGTCAGTAGTCAGTATTAGTCACTTGTCAGTCAGTAGTAGAGGTGAGCAGTAGATGTCAGTAGTCAGTATTAGTCACTTGTCAGTCAGTAGTAGAGGTGAGCAGTAGAAGTCAGTAGTAGAGGTGAGCAGTCAGAAGTCAGTCAGTAGTCAGGGTGAGCTGCCACCTGCACGAAGATCTGTTGACATCCACTATGTCGACTTATGCTACAGTTCTCATCTGAAAGTTGGTCGAATACGTAAACTTCTTTTTGGAAGTGATTTAGATGCATGCTAAAACAGGACAACTAAATAATGCATAGAAATATGTAGAACTAGAAGCTAGACTGTTAAAATTTTAGCTTGTCTGAGCGTCTGAGTAGATTTGAGTCATGACGGTTCTGCCATTTAAACCTTTCGATCTGGCCTAGACTTTGACCCTACCATGGACTCTGCTGTAACATCAAAGCAAGATCCCTGTGCCCCGCCCCCATCTTTGTAAAAATGTCCCTGTCCCTGTCCCTGTCAGGTGTCACCCAGCCTTCTGCTACCCCCATGAACTAACTCCCTCGTACTGCGTTGCAGGTTGACGAAGGCATGGAGGCCATGCTGTGCTGCTGGCTGCAACAGTTGCAGGAGTTCGGAGGCCCCGAGATCGACAAGCCAGACGTCGTCAAGGGATCCATGGGCTCGCTCAAGCAGCGCAACCTCGTGGTGCACCCCAAGGCGCGATACAATGTGAGTGCGTCCTCCTGGCTTGCGTTTGACTCGGTATCTTCAATGGCAGCCAGGGTTATATGTGCCAAGGTACAGGACACGGTGCTATCATGGGTGTGTACAGCTAGGTGGCATCTTCAATGGCAGCCAGGGACATTTGTGCCAAGGTACAGGGCACTGTGCTAGCATGGGTGTGTGCCACACAGTGTAGCAAGGGGGCAAATAAATGGTTTTGTCATGCCAGTATTTTGATGGCAATTGCATGGTTAACCTAACCTAACTCGAAGATTTTCTCAATGTCTGTGTCCATTTTCCGTGTTCTCAGCGTCATTGTCGTGTTGTATCAAAGCGTTGAAACCAATGTCTCCAGGGACTTAGTAATACGTCTTATGGCACTGATTTGAATAGCACAGAGCCACATGACGCATTACGAAGCTCTTGTCGCATTGCTTGCTGTCGATGGCTACTAAGTCTTCGGTTTTCAAGAAAAACTCTGTCTCGCTAGAGAATTTACATTCCCATGCAGTCTTGTATGCATTTTCCTATTCATCTCCGAAATGGGGGCCCTTACTGTGGCGAAAGACAATACAACAGTGACACTGGTGCAGCTGTGGAAAGATAATTCTCTCGCGGGACAGAGTGTTCACATTCGAAGACGTCTCGTAGTCAAGTACACTGCATTTCACGTGAAGCAGTAGACTGGATTTGTATCTTCCTCGAGGACCCACTGATGCTAGACACGAGCTAAGAGTTTCAAAACTCACAAGCTATGTCTAAAGTCGGACAAAAGGCTCCATAGGCAGTTTGGCAGCAGTGGGTCCTCGAGGAAGATGCAAATCCACTCTCCTTCTTAACGTAAAATGGAGTTTAGTGAATGTGGAAAGACCGTGGTGCTCTCTGCAGACTAGTAACGGGATCACGAGGGCCCTGCGCCTTCTAGAGACAACGCGCCGGGCGATCGGATACCGTTGCCAGGCAGCAGGCGGTGACGAAGGCTAGAGAAGTGCTTGATATGACGTCATACTTTGGCTGAGTTTTCCGACGGGGGAAAACTACAAAGGCAAACGAAGTGTCAAACGCATTGATTCTGTCGCTAAATATACACTAAACTACTTTTAAAAACTAATACTATATACTAATATATACTAGGCGGTATGGAAAATGTTGACGGAAACAAGAAACAGCTATACAATGGCAACTCTGAATATAACGGCTAGAATTTTTACCGCACTGATATCGTGAAACATT
Organism: Nemoura dubitans; assembly: GCA_921293005.1. Lineage (NCBI taxonomy): Eukaryota > Metazoa > Arthropoda > Insecta > Plecoptera > Nemouridae > Nemoura > Nemoura dubitans. Next base: position 17,155,458 of record OV121077.1, on the reverse strand, counting down.
TTTCCATCTATATCAGGCACAGACATGACATTTCAGAACAGTGACCCGACAGACAGATGACATGACAGTGTCACGTGACAGTAACAGACAGAACGGTTTATGTAATAATTAACGTACAATTATAAGGCGTATTGTATGTATTTGATTCCCACGTTGGGAAGTATTCTGTGTCCGGTAAAGCCTCATGTCACACTGTCAGCCCGACTTGAACAGGCAGCATCTGTGTCTTACGCATTCTCAGTATGAAACGCATGACCTAGGTAATACCTAAGCAAGGCAGGCTTTCAGACATTCGCGGCTGACGATGACGCCGAAGTTAAGCAACACAATGTCGTTCCTGGCAATGGATTGGTGACCACCAGTGATTGCCCTAGTCACTGAACTTCAAATCCATTTGCTGGCAGTTTCCGAGATAGTCGCGATAACTGTGAGGGCGTGCGCGGAATTCGATCCCGTCTTTGGCTACCGCCTAGGAGCCCTTCGGGTCAAGAAATAACCGAACCGGCCCGAAGTCGGCAACCAGAGGCAGGTCCACTGGCAAGCACTGTCATCGCTGTCCGTGTGAACTACAAAACAGCTGTGCATTTACCGATAAAACAACGATTCATTTAAACTTATTTACATATAATTAATTTGTCAGTTCTTTGAATTGTGATGATTGATGTGGCAACTTCATAAAAAATGTCCTCAATCTTTACTCGATGTTATTGCCAGGACACACATTACGCTTTTTCCGCGTTTTGGAGCCCTCTGGGCTGGGCCCGTCGGAGCCCGAAACGCTCTGAGAGGCCGAGAACGAGACGGATTCGCAATACACATTGCGCTTTGGAGCCCTCAGGGCTGGGCCCATCGGAGCCCGAAACGCCCTGAGAGGCTGAGAACGAGACGAATTCGCAATACACACTGCGATTTAGATTCCGACAGGTTATATAAGCCCACGGGCTCCAAAGCGTAGGTGTGTTGGCTATTACAATTACAACAAAAACCATCCATACTGCATTTAACGTTAAGAAGGGAAGTGGATTTGCATCTGCCTCGAGGACCCAATACTGCTAAAAATTAGTAACAAAGCTGCCCACAGAGCTTTTTGTCCGGGTATAGATATGGCTTGAAAGTTTTGGAACTCTTAGCTCGTGTCTAGCAGCGGTAGTTCCTCGAGGAATATGCAAATCCACTTCTCTTCTTAACGTGAAATGGAGTTCAGAACGAGGCAAAGCCATGAAAGACATCTTGGCGGCACCTATGAATTGACCACGAGATGGCGTGGCAAGAGACTGCGATGCTCTCTGCAGACTAGTGACGACATTGGAGGGCCTTGCGACTGTCACAAATATCACGCATGGCAACTCGGATACAGTGACCAGCCGGCAGTCGGTACTCTCCCCCCTCAGATATAAGATCATCAGATCATCTGATAATCTGATCAGAGATCAGATGATAGATTGATAATCAGTTGCCAGTTTCTCACTGGTGGGTTAGAATCGCGGAAGGGTGTGCCGTGGGACTGTCTCATTAATCAATTAGCAAGCAGAGCGAACAGTTTTTCCTCTATCTGACATATCTGATTCAATTTGAGGCCCCTCAGGAACCCTAAACTCCATTTCACGGTAAGAAGAAGAGTGAATTTGCATCATCGCTCTGCAGCGACCCACTGCTGCTAAGCAGGAGCTAAGAGTTCCAAAAATGCCCATTGAATCTTTTGTCTGGCTCAAAAAAATGGCTTGTGTGTTTTTAAACTTTTGGTGTCTAGCAGCAGTGGGTCTTGAGGAAGATGCAAATCCACTATAATTCTTAACGTGAAATTGAGTTTAGGAATTCTAGCATCTTTGCTTTCCACCTTTGCATCGAAAATTGCCGGACAAGCGGCTTCTTTGACGTTTTCTTGTTGCGACATCACCAGAGTGTTACGAATGAGAAATGACGCCACGCCAAGGTCGAAACAAGACAAAGTCGAACAAGAGAGACAAAAGTGGCGATGTTGTGGTCATCCATCCAATGGCGGGCTCTGTGCAATGTTGCTTAACCTCGGGTGATCTCACGAGCTCCCATCAAACGGTGATATCGGTGGCGAATCCTCCGCGTAACTCTGGTTGCTGGCGCTTTTGAAGGTCACGCCACACAAGCAGAGGTACCGAGAGCATCCGCCTGGATGGCTGCGAACGCTTCGGCATGGAAAGCCATGTGAATGGCAAATAGAGAACAGCTGTTTAAAGGAATTCTCTCACCTTCATACAAGTTGTGCTCAGACTAGAGATTTTGCCTTTTTAAAACCAATACAGCAGCAATTAACGTTTAACATTTTTTTGTTTAGCAATTGCCATTTTGTCTAATCTTTCCAATTCCAAAATACAATCTTAAAATTGTAATATCGATTCCAAATTTCTGCGAAGTGATCGCTGTCAAAAGTTAATAAACCGATAGTTTGAAGCGAATCGGTGCTTCGGGAAGGTAATTACAGCCAAAAAACTATTCCCAGAGCCCACGATGACGTCTTAGAAGGCTCCACAAGAATACTGTTTGCGGCCTTAAAAAATTTTGAAATTTTGTTTGCCTCTGCCATAGGTTATAAAAAGTTCAAATCTTTAACCTGAGCACAGCTTGTCAGGATATGAGATATGGCATTTAATAGCAAAAAGAGCACAAAAAAGCAAAAAGGCTGTGGTCAGCGTTTGAGACAGTTGACCAAATCAAGCAGTATGCTCATGTTAATTAATTAAGATACTTTTTAGTAGACTAGAACTCAAGAGATTGGCGCAAGTAACTTCGTGTGGGGATTGCAAATTTTACATATAACATTTGAACGGTTATATTTTGAACCAATCAATCTTATTATATGAGAAAGCGGGTACAATAAGAGTACCTCCCGTGGGGGTGGGGTAAAAATTTTGCATAACATTTAGGTATAAAATTCACTGCGATGCACTGATTTTTCCATAACGTTTGTTACTTTCATCGATCTACCGTAGGCGAAAATTTGTGGACTAAAATGTCCTAATAATCCAATATGTTGTACAAAGTTTAATCGTGAGCTGAACTTGCTCAGAGGGCCACCAGCTGCCTGCTGACTTTGTCGGCGATGCTGGAAATTTGTGGAGCCAAACCAGTGTCAGAAACCAGTGACAAAACCATCGACAGCGACCCTACAAATTATTCAAATATTCGTATATCATTAATATTATGATACTGAACCTAGATTCGAAGATTCATTTATAGTCGAAAATGGCCCCAACGGCTGCTAATCATGAACAGGGACTCCACTAGTATTTTTTATAAGTTACACCATCTAACACAATGTACAGAGATATATGTCAGAAAGCGCTCCCCGTCCAGTGAGCTCTTTGGGGTCCACAAACCAAATGGACCTCTGAGCTAATCGAAATGCCATGTCTACTTTGGCAGTGTTTGGGTACCGCAAAATACAAAATGGCTACGTAGCGCATTTTCGCCTATTTGTCGCACGACTAGTACGAGATGGCAAACCTGTTCCTGGTAATTCCTGGGCTCTACGAGTGTCAATCGAGGACATAAGGACCGGCAATTACCGGAAACGAGTCTTGTCAGATGCAATCGCGAAGAAGCCGGGAGTAAAAGTAAGATGGACTTTTCATGCAAATCCTAAATACATACATTCAATATCAAATATCCTGCTTAAACACTACAAACGAAATCTTGTATGATTGTCAAATTGAATTACCTATAATGCCGAGGTCTTTTCGAGTTATACTTTGCCTTCTGGGTCTGGGGGCTGAGCAATGTGCCACACCATATTTGGCAAAATAAGTTTGACACTCATGAAATTGGCAAGTTATCGTTCAGCGTTCAAGATGTGAGGTGAAATTTGCGTAGAAACTTACCTCTATCAGCTGCTGCTGGCCGAGGGTTGCAGACGATCGTAGCGGCAGCGAGGAGAGTAGTTCGAATTCACGATCACCAAATCAGAGTGTTTTATTATTATGTTCCCTAGTGGTCAATAAGTTAGAAGTCTCTAAATGATTTAAATCTTTGTAAAGAAACTATAACGCAAAAAATATTGGCACGAATTGAAAGCAACACACAATATTTGCAAAAAAAACTCTCCGATTTAAAGTAAAACAACTCAAAAAGAGTTATAACGAACAAGTTTGGGCAGCCACTATCACCAAATCAGCATATTTATGTACCCTAGCCATCAACAAGCTAGAAGCATCTAAATGATTTTAAAGCTTTGTAAATAAAACTCATAACGCAAAAAAAATTGGCCCGAATTGAAAACAATAAAACAACACACAAAAGTAGCCAAAAACTCTCTGATTTAAAGTAAAACAACGCAAAAAGAATTATAACCAGCTAGTTTGGAAAGGAATGATGCTTCGAATTACAAAGTCACCAAACTTTAAACAGAAACCAAGTTGACTGGATTTCGAAACGACACTGCACTGAGACTCTGGGGTGGCAGCAACCCTCACAAACGCAGACTGCGAAGAAGTGACACTTGGTCTTGATCTTGAAGACCGCCACGGCCACTGCCACCGCAGCGTCATCTCGCAGGTCCTCCAACTAGTCTGACCAGGGTGGCTGGTCCTTTGCTCTCATTGGTCAAGACATTGCCCTCGAGGCCAGCCATTGGTCAAGGGTTGGTCATGATGGCCCATCCATGCTTCGATGTGATAGCAGTCATCTCAATGACGATAACACTGTCATTTTTTGATATTAATTGTAAATGATAACATATTAGTTTTAGTAATTGCACATAGAAAAGAAGTTCATTTAATCATGTTATCGCGGTTTCTTGGGCCATTTTGCTATATCGACAGAATGTTCAAAATTTCTTATACCTATGCGGTATGTTGGTTGTTTGGTAAGTAAACATGATTAACTAGACATGCACATTACATACTAGACGTAACATACATTAAACAACTAGACCTATATACTGTCAATGTTACTTGCTCGACAGTCACTTCGCTTTGCAGTCGCTTTCTAGAGTAATACAAAATGATTTGAAGTGTACTTATTATGAAGTATACTCCGTTTCCCGTTAAGAAGTAGAATGGATTTGCATCTTCCTCAAAGACCCACTGCTGCTAGACACGAGCTAAGAGTTTCAAACTTACGAGCCATGTCTTGAGTCGGACGAAAGGCTCTATTAACAATTTTGAAATTCTGAGCTCGTGTCTAGCAACAGCGAGTCCTCGAGGAAGGAGAAAATCCACTCTCCATCTTAACGTGAAATGGAGTTTAGTATACTATGGGAATACCGTGGCTTTAGTTGTTACAGGGGAAAGATGTGTTCCAAATTCCAATTGATTTAAAAGGGAATTTGAGATATCGCAGTGTCTGATATTGCAGTGTTCGCTTATATGGAAGAGCCCAACTGTAGTATCGGGGTACGGAAATTATCGACGATAAATCGATTTCCGCACCTCGAAGTAAAAAGTTTTTCGCAATTTTTTCTTGCAATCTACAAATATAAATTCTGGAATGTGTTAGCCACAAACTATTTTGTCAGCTGTCATCCATATGTGCATTTTTTAGGTTTTTGAGTTTGGTACATTTCACATAATGATTTGTTCTCATCTTTCTATTGCACTAAGTTAGAACACCGTATCTCCAGTTTATCAAGTATTGTGTTCGAAAAACGATGCACTGTGTTGAGGTCTTGCGTAGGGAACTCTATGATGAACACCGTATGTGCGATACGGTGTTTTAACTAAGTGGCTACGACCTATGTGCAAGTATGTGCAAGTACATATCCTCAGTTAAATCACATTTGTACAAAACCCGTTTGTTGCAAATCTCAGGATCGTTATTTTGCACACACGGTGATCATCCTTAGAAGCTGGCAGTAATGTAATCGAACTACCACTGGGTCTAGATGATAATATGAAAATGTTTTAAATTTCTCACAAAACTTAAGCGTCGAAATTGTAACAACTAGTCCCAGTCTCCCATACAGTTTGTGAGTGAGATTCTAGCAACCAAATTCCAAAAATGACTTTCTTTAGGCGAGCCTTCGAACACGAAGTTGCAAGCTTTGTGTGTTTAAAACAAACGAAGGAAATTGTCTATATTTCAGGTGGCCTACGTCCATGATACATTGGTAGCCTTTCCGGTATCAGAGGCCCAGGGGCTCTCTGGCAAATTGCTCGATGAATCTCGCATCAATGCAGAGATCAGCCTGGACCATTAATGTGGGCCACTAAATTGCAATATTTCGTGAAAGTTGCAAGGTTGCTGTGGCGATATTCAAATTTTAAGCTCGTGCCGCCAAATTTTCGCCATTTGAGGGAACACTAGGTCTCCATAACGCAGACGACACTATTTTGTTTTCACTTTCACCCCCTTTACTATTACGTACTCACCTCCAATTGAATTGACCCTTATAACAGAGAAAATTGTCCAAGAAAAATAATTGAAAGGTTTCTCAAAATGATCACGTCCTAATTCCACAAAAAGTTTCGATGTTTGGTTTTGAAGTCTGATTCAAGACACCAATTATTATGGATGTCAACGTCAAGCCAACATTGTGTACCATCTTTCGGCATGTCATCGCTTTTTCTACAAAGCGACACTCCGTTGACAGTTGTAAAGACTTAACATTCCATGCTTCAATCAACGAAGCCTTATTAAAAACATTCTCACTAAAAGATTTAAAAAAAGCATGTGGCCATCTATCGGCAGCCTTTGATCTATTGTCACCAAGTGGATTGCTTTTATCTGCTGTTTCTGTGATCCTAGCTTGTCTGGCTTGCCCCCCCCCCCTTGCCGAGCAACCGGGCGCTGGGTTTTTACAGAGTCGGTACCCGAGTACCGTTGCTCATTGTCGTATTCCGCGTACACTGGACCCGCGGCCAGCGAGCGTGCGAAAGGGCTGCAAACCCCTTGCACCTGTGTCGATCGATGGCTCGCCGCTAACATGTGCGGTGGCGATAGACAATTGCTGCTCGGCCACGCGGTTTCGTACCTGGATCTACCATTCCTCAACATTCTTATCGACTTCGAGGATGAAATTTCCGAGCGAATCGATATACGAATCGATGAGCCGACAAATGTTTCGATACTTTTAAGACATTTAAACAGCGCAGCTAGTTTTAAATGTTTTGATTGTGCGAAATTTATTTGTTAATTTAAATTGCACAAACATTCATCTATAAATCTCGACAAAAATATTTAACAAAACGCTTTGGTGTAGCGTGCACGCATATTTCAATAGAATTTGACTGGGCAGCCTTGAGTTCCGAAGCTCCGGCCAACCCCGGGTCTTTCTCGACCTGACAAAGGCTGACCTGACGTGACCTTGGGTCTTTCTCGACCTGACAAAGGCTGACCTGACGTGACCATGGGTCTTTCTTGACCTGACAAAGGCTGACCTGACGTGACCATGGGTCTTTCGAGCCGCTGTATGGAATTAGATAAAACTCTCTGTGCATTTATACGTTTACAGACATCATTATATTATTATAAAAAAAGTACTGTTTCATACTGGGGTTTCTCAACACCAGTTGAAATAGATGTATGCAAATGAAATATATGTCGTTGAACCACTCCGTCTGAATGATCCAGCGATCGCAAGATTGCAAGATTCGCGATCGCATCGATGGATCGAATCTGACTTGGGGTGTGGTCGTGTTTCAGGGCGATCTGGTCCAGCTGAAGGAGATCCCGACGCTGGGCACCTTCGAGCTTAAGAACAAGGCCATGAACGTGTTGGTCGCGGTGAGTACCCCCCCCCCCCTCAATCCGCACCCCCTCGGAAAATGCAATGATAAACATGCGTGATTACGTCCGAAAGATTTCCAATGACAAACAATACTGTTTGTCAATCTTTCACACTTGATTCCAGAAAATATTTGCCATTCTGCCACCCCCCCCCCCTTCCCACTTGACCACACGCCCACCTTCTCCCACGATTTATCTTTGAAAGTTGGTAGTATGGTTGGCCTGATTTATTGTGCACCTGATCTCAAAGTGTAGCCATGCGTAAAGCTATATTGATATTTTCAAGTTTTTTTACTCTCGTCGGCCAAATTAAATAATTGACCTGTCATCACAGTGCCGTCGGATTTACACTCATTCGCTCCTGGATGTTAGTATGAGTTGTATTTCTCATCGAAGTTAATCAGCATCAGTGTCGGTCCTTTAGTGGATGGGTGACCATTTAGAATGCAATGATTTAATTGAGTAAAACAGCACCACCATGTCTGAGCAGCCGCAGAACAGGGGTGAAATTCCCAGCATTGTCCGAAATTTATGATAAACATGTTCACTTTCTATACCTAAGAATCATGAATTCTAAATTTGAACAGAAAGTAAACCCACTACTTCATCTAAGCCATTATTGGTTTTCATACTTTACTTCTCGACAGGAAGAGGCTAGGTCCGTGCCATTCGGAAATAAAGAACAAACATAATGAATGTAATGGCTCACTGTGATTAAATTTAATAACATCGAAGCACTTTAGGAGATCAATACGAATCCGAAGAAGTGTGCGCCGTGCGGAAATCATTACAGCCGGCCTTTCCATTCAGTCGGAGTAAAACGGTTCGCGCTGTCGGCAAGTCCCAAAGCGATGTCGAGCATTTTACGATGCCCACTTCGCATCTGCAAATAATTTTTGTCCGGGCGCACAAAAGGCGACTGGGACGTCGGGACAGTGGTTTTCTCGCCCGCTATCGACGGCGAACAAGTTTATTGCCCCAGCAGGGCTTTGGGGCGCAGGATGGGACCGTCGGCTGCCTTGGGGGTCGGTGCTCGGTGGGCCCCTATGGTTGGATGGCAAGGGATGGGGTGGGGCACTTTGCGGATGCTCTTGGATTTCGAGCGTCAACCATGCATAGTGTACTTTCAGTACAATTACGCGTTAGTTGCACTTCATTTATTTATGTTTATATCTTAATCATACATTTAAAGTTTAAATGAAAGAATTACGTAATATTTCTGCTTCACGCACAGATCCTTCAGGTAGTTAACACTCACTGAGTGAACAATATGTCTCGTGAACCAAAATTATGCTTCGATCAAAATTCGTGCATAAACCACATCACAAATTATGCGTTTTCCCATGTCAGTGAAATACTTATATCATAAATCGAGCGTCTGTATTGTTTCACTAGGAAATGATCGATTTAAAACAAAATTTGTCTTTGTAACAGCGAAAATAAATGTGGAAACATATTTCTTGCTCCTTGTTTTGTAAAAAGATTTAATTCGCAGTCGCACAATGCATAATGGGTACGGTCATCGAGTTGACTCTACGCCACCCAAATGGTCAAAATATTGCAGCTGCTGTCCATCAGAGCCGGGGCCACATGTTCGTCTAACAGACTGACCGCTGCTTTTAGCACATTAGATCGGCCAGCGCGTTTGTCGGCATGTTTTGGCCGCGCTCTTTGGGTAGCATTTTCCATTGACCTGACTCTCAATGTACAGATACGTGAGCAAAGTTTGTGCTTGATTTACAACCGTCTGCCAAACGTGAATACAAAATGCCGATAAAATGAACTCCCGTATTTGGCATATTTATCCCTTAGAAATGGACCTTCCCTTGAAGCGATATTCCGTTGTTCTTAGCAATAAAAATGCATTGAACTTTATTAAGAGGCTACCGACACCGGTCTTACTCAATTGATACTTTCGTAGCCAAAGCCTGGCGACACATTATTTTGGTTTTTATCCTAATGCGGATGCAAGAACGTCTATTTTCCGAACTCGGAATTGCCTATAGCTCAGATAAAGGAAGCGTATACAGTGTAAAGAATAAACATTCCTTTTGCCAATAAAAAGTAATGCAACGTTCAAAACACCGTTATTCAAGCCAATTTCCACATCTTAAATATACACAGCAAGACCCGGCCCTGTACATCAATTGGAAAGAGGTGTCTCTCGAATACCAACTCTACATGTGCTCTGTTTGGTTCCATTAATGCCAACATTCGACCGTTAGGAATGGGAGCTTTTGAGCTGATCGAAACGTCAAGATGCATGAAATTCCATATGCCATTGGACTGCAGGATTTAAAGTGCAGTACAGCTGCTCATCAAATCTGTTTTCGCGTTTTTATTCCAGTCCCTTTGCTTGAGAATCTTAAACTCTGTGCCAAAACGATGATTTTATTCACCACTCAAGTTGCGGTGTTGTGTAAGAAGTGTTTTGCACGTGAACTCAAATAAATCTGTAAGCCAATTGCAGGAGAAATAATTTGGTCAACTATTCCACCAGTGAACCTTTCCCTTCCCCCCCCCCCCTCACCCATGTCCCCTGCCCCTGCCCCTGCCCCATGCCCCATGCCCTATGTCCCCTGTCCCATGACTCATGCCCCATGCCCCATGTCCCCAGTCCCATGCCCCATGCCTCATGCCCCTTGCCCCATGCCCCATGCCCCATGCCCCATGCCCCATCCCCTGTCCCATGCCCCATGCCCCTGTCCCCCTGCCCATGACCTCTGCCGCCAACACACCCCTAACCCCGCACCCCTGCCCCCAGCTGCACGGACTGCGGCACGAGAACGTGAACCCCCTGCTGGGGGTGCTGGTGACCTCGCGGCCCGCGGCCTTGGTGCTCGAGTGGTGCAGTCGGGGCTCGCTCGAGGACGTCTTGGTGCAGGACGAGATCAAGCTCGACTGGTCGTTTCGACTGTCGCTGCTCACCGACCTCGTCAGGGTGAGTCTGCCCACTGCCGGCCTCCACCGAGCTTTGCCGGCCTCCACCGAGCTTTGCCGGCCTCCACCGAGCTTTGCCGGCCTCCACCGAGCTTTGCCGGCCTCCACCGAGCTGTGCCGGCCTCCTCCGAGCTTTTCAGAAACTTTTAAAATTTCCAACTGACTGGTCGCTTCAACTAAATTCCATTTCACGTTAATAAGGAGAGTGGATTTGCATCTTCCTCGTGGACCCGCTGCTGCTAGACACGAGCTAAGAGTTCGAAAACAGTCTGTCTAGGTTGGGTTCTCTTGGAAGATACAAACCCACTCTTCTTCTTCCAGGCCAGGCTAGCTTCATCATCAGTCTGTCATTCGCCGGCAGCCAATAGATCAGTGCCACAAGGACAGTGCCAACACAGTGTGTCAAAGGGTCAAGGCTACAAGCGGTGGCCGGCCCTTGGTGCTGTTGGACGGTAGCAGGCCTTAGTGCCGGCACCGGATCCCCCTCGGCTCCCTATCAGGCCAGGCTAGCTTCATCATCAGCCTGTCATTCACCGACAGCCAATAGACCAGTGCCACAGGGACAGCGCCAACACAGTGGCTAAGCGGTGGCCGGCCCTTGGTGCTGTTGGACGGTAGCAGGCCTTTCACTGGATCCACCCTCGGCCCTAATCTAACGCCGTGGTGACGTCCCAGGGCATGCGCTACCTGCACACCGGACCCGTGCGCGTGCACGGCAATCTGACGTCACGCAACTGCGTGATCGACGCTCGCTGGGTGCTCAAGATCACGGACTACGGACTGCCTGCGTTCCACGAGGCGCAGAACTCGTGTCCTCCGCAGCGCACCCCTCGCGGTGAGTGAGGGAACTAACTGGGGTTTCCGTGGGTGGCGCATTAGATTCGGTCTTTGTGCGAATCGCGTAATGCAGAAAGGTGTCAAGTCCTGTGTATCTCTTTGTGAATAAGTATGATTTTGCTGCTCACGGATTCAAAGTTACAAATTTAACTTTGACAACTGGGATTTTATCAATCAGAACCGATATCGGTATGACGCAATAGTTTTACGTAATCTCTGTAGGCAGGATGTCGGTCATGTAACAGTTTACAATGTTAGTTTACAATGTTATGGCATTTCAATGTTTTTGGGTATAGTTGACGAACCGCATCTCGTCGGAAAACTTTGCGTGTTCGCCACCCTGGTTTCAAGTTAGTAAAGAACCAGCAGGCTGAACTAGCGTCCTTTCTTTAATTCAAGGTGTTTTTAGATGCCGGCATATTAAACTAAATTACACGTAAAAAACACTAATGCGTTGATGGGAATCATTTCTTACTAAAATATTGCATTATTATTAGCCGCTTCTGTATAATAAACTCTAAGTGGCACGAACATTGTGACTTGCGCTCGTTCTGCAATTCGCGACGCACATGTCATGTTTGAGCTTTTTGTTACTTTGTAATGAAGAACTTGTGAATCAATCGGGCCCTAGATAAGATTAATTTATTGTTTGAAAGGTTGCCCGTCGGATGCAGTTTCGGTTCCTTTACCAGTCCGTCGATTTTCAGAGAAGTGACATTTCTAGCTTCACATCTCACATCAGTGTACAAAAAACTTACTTTAAACCCTTTTTATCAGATCTAGGTCGTAACTAGGGCTTCGCGAACGCAATTGGTGTTGCGTTGAAGATGAGCGTAGTGGTTTGCGGAGCGAAATATGATGGCAGGTGGCATATGAAAACCATGGGGCACAAAGACAGATCATTGCCTTCTCGAAACTCATTTTCACTGCAGTAAGAACGTTTAATCATAAGACATAACGTATGCCCGAGGGTTGTTATTAGATTGGAGATATATTTCTGACGCGGATTTATACTTTCAATTACTTCCATAAACGAAATTGACTAAACTTCTGATATCAGTAAAAACTATGCCTTGGCCAAACTTGGAATCAACAAATCTTGTCACCAGGGTAACGAATCATGCGAAAAACCGCTACAAAATCGCTACTAAAAACCAATCGGGAAGTCCTACCAATCTAAGATTGCCAGGCATGATATAAATATCTAAAAGGTCAAGATGTTAACAAAATAACTTAGGCATTTTATAGAGATACCAAATTTTGGAAAAATCGAAAAGTGTCATACAAATTAATTTATTTAAAAAGTTTTGAACCGTTCTATTCCAAAAATGCAAGGGGTCACAGTCGAGAACAAAGGTATAGGTCCGCTGAAAGTTTCATTAAAATTGGATCGGGTGTTTTGACTGTAGAGCGCGCACAAACACACAAACAAAACAAAACAAAAAAACATGCCTAGGTACAGAAGTTATTATTTTTTCTTTCTTTGGGGTAGGTAGTGTAATTGAAGATTTCCCTCCACTCGCTACGCTCATCAATGATATAATTGATTAAGCTTTTACAATAAAAAGTGGTAAAAATAAATACTGCCTTCTACTGCCAGCTTTACAACTTGCAAAGGACTTGGAAAAAGTTTGTGTTGTCTCCCTTGGTTATTTTTTGAGGTCACGTTCTATTAGCATCCAGTGTGGCTTACTCTGTTTTCTATCAATCTTGGGGTTGGGTTCATTATAAAGTATTTAACCAAGTAATTAGCATTTAAAGACTTGATTTAAGTAGGGAATGCATTAAACTTTATTTTGGTCTTGATTCGTCCTACAGTTGTGTTCGACTCTATATAGCAAAAAATTTTTAAACAGTTTATAAACAAATTTTAGAGTTTCAATATCAAACAAAAGATGTCATTGGCATTCAAGCTAAAACCTTCGGCATTGTTTAATATTTTAAATAAAATCGGAGCTTGTGTGAAAGGATTAAAGGTGCAGTGCAAAGCAAAGAAATGATCAAGAAGTGTGTGACTGTGATAGAAACACCTTTTGAAGCGATTGTTTTTTCACCTGGCTCGCAGTTCAATGAAAATACTCCAGAACTTTGGCAAGTATAAACCACAACTAACACTATATACACGTTCCAAAACCAGTATCGTCTCTTGAAACACGAATTTATATATAATTATTTAAATTTGAAACTCAAAAATAAGTCCAACAACAAAGAAAAACTCCATCTGAAAGCAGTGCGTAAAAAGCAGAAAGTCTCCATGTCGTCGAAGGAGGACATCTTGTTGTGTGGCGGTGAACTCGAAGTTGAGGAACCGATGTCAACATTGGACCTGGCTCTCGACGAGTTTGAAACGAGTCGTCTGGTGACCCCATTCACGTGGGACTATGAAGCCATTTCGCAGCATTGCAGGTAAGTCGACGGAAAGCTCTTCCTTGTCAGAATGCGTAGCCAGATGACCGCTCTTAACTTGTCGATTTGATCTCGTCCTCACCAGACTTCGAGAGGAGTTCATCGCTGACCTCGAGAAGAAACTGGAGGAGACTAACATCGCAATGGACGACGTGCATGACTGGCACGTTCACAGCATCCAGCTGACGCTCTGCTACGAGGCGTGGAAGTCACGTGAGTTATCCGGACTTCCGGTCATCCGGGCGGTATCGGGTCGAGTCGGCTTATCCCTCGACCCTCAAATCCGTGCCCATGATGCCCACCCAACGCAACCTAAAGTATATTTCACGACATGCAACTGGTAGGTTACGAAACGTCGAGAAAACAGTGAGACTTAAATGTTGCAATCAAACCCCTTATTCAAAACTTAAGATTTGAGTCTACAAATTAAAGAAGGGAAGTATATTTTTAATGTAGATTCCAGACATTGCGCTGTCAAGTCTTCAAAATAGCGGCTCAGGTCCCGAAAGTCGGGATTTTACGAATAACTGTAAAAGTCCCAAGAGTGTATCATGCGCGTGTTGGATCTTGTGAAACTCCCATCGTAGCTGTCATGCCACCATTTTACCCCATAAACTCCTTCTTTCTCTCTCGTTCTCCAGCCAGCTGTTTGACCTTGACCGTCACATTCGCGCTTCAAGCACATACTATAGACCATATTCCACTATGGTTGCAGCCTGCTGATCCTAGGCCTTCTTACCGCACATTTACTATCACCTCCAATGGAACAAAGCCATTTAGAGGGCCATGGCTCGGCAGGAATCAATCCTGGTGGAATATTGCCTTTATCATTACGGACTGAAAATTATATTTGTGCACTATACACTTTCGGGACTTTTGCGTCGATAATTAAAAGCCCGACTGTCGGGACTTGAGCCACTATCAATATTCAATGCTCGGACCATTACACCATTTAGCGGAACAATGGGACGGCCTTCTAACAGCAGGGGAGTCTCTTTGAGAGTCTAACGCCTCTCTCCTTCTAAAACTGAAAAAGACAAACCCCCTTCGACTGGCAGGCGACTTCGACGGCGCCTTGGACAAGCTGGAGCAGTGCGAGCGACTCCTGGCCAAGGCAGTCGACGTCCCCGGCGACTTCCTCGGCTCCCACCGCGCCGCCATCGCGCACGTGCTGGCGTCCACGCGGTACTGTCTGTCCCAGGACGCGGAAGAGCGCGCCCAGATACTGACCACGCTGCAGCCTCCCGAAGGTACAGGCGAGATCCATGGGTGAGAGGTGGCTGCCATTGTAACTTAGGTCCATTTCACGTTGAAGGGGAGTTCATTTATATCTTCCTCGAGGACCGGCTGCTACTAGATACGAGCCAAGTGTTTCAAAACTCAACAGCCATGTGGAGCCGAACAAAAGGTTCTATGGGCAGTTTTGGGAATTCAAGTTCGTGATCACTCCATACTGTGCCAATGTAAGCTGGGTTCACAGCTAGCCATGTCTGTGACAAGATGTCATAAACATTGGATCTGCCACCAATCAGAAACTCTAGATGTGCATGACGTCATGTTCGCGACTTTGTCGCGGTGTCTCTGATTGGTCCAGACCCTATGTTGATGACAATCTTGCCATTCTCAAAGAACTGTAAACCCAGCTTCTCACAATTATACTTCATTTCACGTTAAGAAGGGGAGTGGATTAGCATCTTCCTAGAGGACCCACTGTTGGTAGAAATGAGTGAAGAGTCCCAAAACTGCCCAGAGCCTTTTGTCCAGCTCAAGACAAGACTTGTAACTTCTGAAACTCTTAGCTCGTGTCTAGCAGCAGTGAGTCCTCGAGGAAGATAAAAATCCACTCGCTCCTTTCGAACGTGTAATGGAGTTTAAGAATGGACCATCGGTGCCCCTGTGCAGATTGGCCGGACCACAAGTTGGCCGGTGCCAGCGGGCTGCGCGCGGCGATCGCCATGCACTACGGGTACTCGGGCACGACGGACGCCGTGGAGCGCGTGCGCACGGCCATCCGACTCGACCCGGACGCGGCCGAATGGCACTTCACGTACGGAAAGTGCTTGGGGCGGCGGCGACACGTCGAACGCTCTTTCGAGGTGCTCGAGTTCGACGTCGACGAGCTCAAAGGTGGGAACTTGACCTGAGGTAAACCTTATGCTGGGGTACAGAGAACTATGGAACCCTCTAGTCTATACTCCATTTCAAGTTAAGAAGGGGAGTGGATTTGCAACTTACTCGAGAACCCACTTCTGCTAGAAATCAGCTAAGAGTTTCAAAACTGCCCTTGAGCCTTTTGTCCGGCCCATG
Source organism: Nemoura dubitans (assembly GCA_921293005.1). Lineage (NCBI taxonomy): Eukaryota > Metazoa > Arthropoda > Insecta > Plecoptera > Nemouridae > Nemoura > Nemoura dubitans. The sequence goes on along the minus strand of OV121077.1, from coordinate 17,139,270 downwards.
ACATGGCTCGTAATTTTTTAAACTCTTATCTCATGTCTAGTAACAGTGGGTCCTCGAGGAAGGTTAAAATCCACTCTCCTTCTTAACGTGAAATGGAGTATAGTCTCAAAGTATCTTCTAACTTTATGAGAAACTAAGAAAAAACTTAGCGCTAAAATATTTTTGATTTGTCAGCACTTCGAAGGTATAGATATTTCCAGGCACCAAAGAGTCAAAACTGACGCAGTTGCTTCTACCGAGTAGCCTGGAGTTAAAATACCGTTTTTGACATTTTTATCAACTCAGATTTCGAGTGGAAGATAATTTCAAAATCCAATGTGCACGAAGTAAACGTTTAGAATCGAGAGTCGGGAAAAGTGGAAAACTTGACGTAACCGAAAATGAACGAGTTCCAAAATGCATAGACCCACGCTGGGCACCAACGGACGTGTATCGATGATCGTTGACTCTAGCATTTTCCAAGTTTAGAAGGAAAGTGTTTTTTTACAGACTCCTGACTGTGCGACGTCAATCATTCGATGCTCAGACCGTACAATCCTTTAGCGGATCATTGGGACAGCTTGCGAATCTTGACACGTTTGAATCTTCTCGTAACGGCAGGGAAGCCTTTTTATAATTATGTACACAAATTAGCCTCCCAAAAATGTTGTCCATTCCGGGATTTGAACCCGGGTCCCCAACTTTCGCGGCTGGTGCTCTAACCAGCTGAGCTAAATGGCCATTAAATTTGGGAGAAGTAATTTGAATACAGGATGAGAATTGAATGTCCCCAGGGGGGTATGGTCCAGAGTCTACGAATACTCATAGTGGCTCTGGTACCGCGTGATGCTATACTACAACCACATTTTACATTCAACCTCGAGTAACTCCAAATTAACGTTGGATGCGTTGAATTCTCTTTTTAATCTTATTTAAATTACGAAAGCTCGTAATTGGCTATTCATTTTATTATTATGTACACAAATTAGCCTCCAAAAATGTTGTCCATTCCGGGATTTGAACCCGGGTGTATGCAAAATGAATAGCCAATTACGAGCTTTCGTAATTTAAATAAGATTAAAAGAGGCAGGGAAGCCTCTTTGAGCGTGAAACGCGGATCTCCTAAACTTAAAAAAATACTATAGACCGCAGTACTGCTGCCAGACTTGCTATCCATTCGTCGTGTGCTAACACCCTCTGTGTGTGCCTGTCCTGTCAGCGCTGGAGACGGCGGTGGACCTCTCGTCCAACCCGTACTACATGGTGTTCCTGGCGCAAGCCTACCGGGAGGCGGCCCAGTGTCTGGCGAACGAGCGCGACGAGGTGGTCGAGGCCAATCTGCGACAGATGAACGACCGGGCAGAGGAGCTGTATCTGCGCGTGCTCGAACTCAGGCCGGACTGTCCGTTCATCAACGTGCGGTGTGCGCAGGGTGAGGGCTTGATTTCATGATTAGCGCATGTCCAAAGGCTAGTTGGTTGACTATCGAACAAAGCTCTGAGATCTGGCTATTCAAAATAAACTTTAGCAGCAAGTAAGTCATTAGACCACAGATATAAGGTTACCCAGATATTCTACCGTACCTAGCTATGTTCCTCAGGTGTCTTTCGCGTAGCTGCTTTAGTATGGGAGTAGGAAATCTAGGTATTCCTACATCTGTTCTGGTATAGTAGGTCTGTTCGACGTGTAAACGATTGGCTGCTCGTTGGTGTGCAGGTTTCATGCGCTTCGAGCCTCCGCACCGCGACATGGAGGCGGCCCACGCATGCGCACTGAAGGCAGCCACCCTCGAGCCGGACAACATCATGGTGAACCACGTGTGGGGCCAGGTGAACGTGCGGTGCAACAACGTGCCCGAGGCCGTACGGGCCCTCACCAAAGCGCAGAGTGAGTGGCACTGACACGGACAGCAGCTCTGCTACAAAAGGAGTTTTAACATTCTGTACATTGCATTGTGGAATCATTCCACTATGCGTCACATTAGGTACCTTCTCGGAAAGATTTTAACAATGAATGAACATGTCATTATAAATACATCGCACAAAATGTATGTCCTGGATTCGCGAAGGCTGCTGGACCGAAATTAGTGGCCGTTACTCTTCCAGAGTCAGCATTGCTTGTTACCAAACATTACCCACGTCACGTGGTTATGTAATCTCCCAGTCCGTATGTTGCCATACATATTTAAAGACAGTTGTCTGTCCAAAAGTAACTTTGATATTCACGGTAGGCCAGCCAGAAAGCCTAAATTTCTGGTCGTATTCAAATACCTATACTAGGGCAGCCCCTGTAATCGGGAACGTCAGCTCTCTTTGGTGAAGGAACGCATCATCTGTCTGTAGCTTGTGCCTATGCACATTATTAGCAGCGTACTTTCTGTAAATACGACCAAAAACAGTATACGAATTTCGCAAAATTTCACGAGTCTTTTGAGCGATGGGATGCAGTTTGTCATGAAGTTTCGAACAAAGAATGGACATGATTTGAGAAACTCTGTTCTAAATATCCTTGCCCTGCATTTGTGGATGTCTGCTTGTGACTACCACGTTCTAGACGTTTCTAAACGTGTCTAACCGTCTTTATTTCATGAACAGACTGATTAAAGTCATTCGAAGATCGTCGAACATTCTTACCGCGCTGTGCACATGAAGTTGTTACGCGTTGTTTCCTCTGCGCAGACGCATTCGGCGCCAGCATCGACCTAGTCAAGCTCAAGTCGCGTCACTGCCAGCCGTACGACCCGCTCAAGGACCTGGAGCGCATGCGTGACAAGTTCACGGAGCAGCCGTACCAGATCGTCACCCTCACCCAAGAGGCGAGCTACCGGTACTTCGTGCGTCACGAGGCTGCGCGCGCATGCGCACTGCTCATGCGCATCGTGCGCGTCGACCCGCTATCCTTCAAGCTCAAAGTGAGTCACGGGTGAACCCGGTGCTGGCACTAAGGTCCGTCCAACAGCACCAAGGGCCGGCCACCGCTTAGCCTTGTCCCTTTGACACACTGTGTTGACGCTGTCCCTGTGGCACTGGTCTATTGGCTGTCGCTGAATGACAGGCTGATGATGAAGCTAGCCTGGCCTGGAAGGGAGCCGAGGGTGACCCGGTGCCGGCACTAAGGCCTGCTACCGTCCAACAGCACCAAGGGCCGGTCACCACTTAGTATTGTCCCTGTGGCACTGATCTATTGGCTGTCGGTGAATGAAAATGTGGCCTTGTCTGGAGGGGAGCCGAGGGTGACCCAGAGTTTGAGGATTTAGTATATCGAGGATTTATATTTTTTATAGCCATTCATTCTTTTTCGCAATTAGACACCGATGCAAAAAAACACCGAAACAAGAGAAAGAAATCAGACTGAATCTGTAAATTACAGGACGATCAAGTAAGACTCCAAAATGCCTGCAAATTGTTCCTGACCCAGCGACCGTGTGCTTCCAGGAGCACATCCCCAGCTGCTTCGTGTTGAAATCCCGTAGACTGCGCTACTTCAACATGTACCTGATCCTGCTCAAGGAGCTGCCGTGCATGGCGCGTGCCGTGCACGACGAGGAGGCGCACGAGGGCCTGGAGATGGTGACGGCCATTTGCAAACAGGTTAGCAGTTCGCACAACTAACGGGGGGAGGGGGGGGGGGGTATTTTGAATTTGGCGTTTTATTTATTTCCTTGCGCTTAGGAATTACACATCATTTTATTTTTAGGTATGCCTTCTTGTTTTTAGCCGTTACACAGTTGATTCGAATATACATATTTGTGTCATGTATTATGTCAAATATTATGCCATATAAATGTCGATTTTTGATTCAGCGTAGCGACTCCGTAACTTTAGGTTCGCCGTTATCGGTTCTGATGATAAAATTCCTTTTGATGTCAATGGTAATTTGTTGATTTTTGAAACTGAATAGGGCTTAATCAAAATTAGACATAGCTTAAGACTCATGCTATCGGTATAACTTTTAGCATGATCTGTGTTTTTTAAATTGAAAACGAACAGATTTGAAGACCCACATTCTGCTGTAATCAGTACTAATGTGACGTCAGAAATATATTTATACCCCTTAAAAATCCCAGATTTCCACAGAGCGAAATGCATGCCGTCCAGACAGCCATGCCTGCCTCATTGAACTGTTTTGTGTGCCGACAGCACTACCCCGAGCTGCTCGAGGAGGGCGCCACTGACGTGCTCGCCCAGTTCGAACCGCGGTGCCATCAGCGTGTCGCGACTTCCCGTCCCTGGACGGGGCAGGTATCGACCTGCAGGTGACCACACCTACGCCACTGGTTTCTGCACTCGCTGCACCAAACAGCTGCTTGAGTTACCTATTACAATTCTTAGACTCTTATCTACTTGTGAATTTAACTGAAGTTAAATAATCTAGTATTGCAAAGTCTGAAGAAAGTCTGAAGAATCTAACTATGGTGTTGAATCTTACTGTAATTAATGCAGATTTAATGAAGGTCAGCACTTGTCCGTTATTATTTCAGATTGCGATGACGTTTCTTTTCTAACGGACGATAAATCCTTTTTTGAAACTGTACAAAGCGCTGATGAAATAAGAGGCACATCTTGTTAACCATCCATTAGTATAGATCATGCTAAGTCTGAGCAGATGTTCTCGGTTTCGTTTTGAAATTTTCTGAAGAATGAGTGATATAGTTCTGACTTCTGTTGCGAGCTAGTTTTGTGAAATGCTTGTGTCACCCCAGACTGTGGCACCCTCTTTCCTTCCAAGTACAATATGACTTTTAATTTATGAAATGGATGCCAAATTTCTAGTTAACATATTTGATGCGGTTCTGACGTTAAAATAGGTCTCTTCGAATGTTTGATATGACTGTACTATAACCCTTGACGTTGTCCTCGAGGCTTGTGCATGACGTGTTGACCTCGAAGCTTATCGTAAACGTTTGCCCAATTCACATATTTGCCCTTCACGGTTTGATCTCGACGTGTTGACCTTGACGTGTTGACCTCGACGCTTGCAGGAGTGACAGCGACCGCGACTGGCGCAGAGGAGACCGAGACGCGACCTCCATTCCGGAGCGCAAGCCGTCGTTCAGTTGGCGAGGCGTTCACGGGGCCGACGCGGCGTCGGCGACGGCTTCGTCGTGGCGCCAGGACAAGAGGGAGCCTGAGGGAGAGATGCCGTTCGCCAGGGAGGGTGGCGGTGATGGCCGATGAACTTATAGACCGAGACGTTTTTGTGAACCTTGCCAATAAAGCTGCGAATTTGCGACGTGGTTTGTGATGTTGTGCTGGGACGGGTCGCGTTTTGTGTTCTGTTTGTGTTGTTATTTGGCCTTACTTCTACTCCATCTAATCATTGTAACAAAATGTAATGCATATTTACCAAAAAGGGTTTTGTGGTGTTAATAACCATGCTACATAGAGGTCGTACTTAGAAATGAAGAAAACTTCTTTAAGAAAAGCGTAGATGTTGTTTCTATATAGCTGGATTGTAGTTGCTCCTATAATGGTTGACGAAACAAAAGCTTTGTCAACTATTTTAATACATAGTCCTCAACATGCCCTTCTGGCAGTAGGCTGCCTGAAAACTGTCCTGATCTACTTCCTGCAATCCTTGAAATCTTCCTGAAAACCATCTTTGACAGGTAAATACTATACGTATTTATTGGCAGTTAACTATGCCGTATCCGTTCATGATTTAAATCATACAACGATATAATATTATGTGATAAATGTACGTAACAGAAACGTTATCGTAACTAATACCTGTCTCAGTTCCTGGTGAGTTAACAGCATGTCACATCTTGGCTTCGCACTCTCCCACTCTCTTATCTCGTGTCTCAACTGCTGCGTTCCAGACATGCTGTGGTCTGCGCCCGAGCTGCTGCGCAACGAGTCGCTGCGCAGGCGCGGCACACAGCCGGGAGACGTGTACAGCTTCGCGATCATCATGCAGGAAGTGGTGGTGCGAGGGGAGCCTTTCTGCATGCTCTCTCTCTCCCCCGAAGACATCATCGAGAAGGTGGGCTGTCACTTTCGTCATCAGACGAGAACAAGTCGGAAATAATTTTGCAAAAGGCAATATGACTCGAGTTGTTTTCTTGGCTGAGGTGGCTACTAAATTAAAATGGATCTCTCGTGGCACGCAGACTCTTTTGGGACTGGCCGCGTGTCCTATAATTGCATATGGCCAATGGCGCCTATAGCCAATGCTTTTGTCCCAATGTGTGTAATGAACAGAGCTACAGTGCTCGTCTGATTCTCAAGACTTTTGCCCACCACTTTAGGCTGGGTACCCACTGGCAATTTTCCAGAAAGATTAAGCCAGAAATGTTAACCCGAGCCGAGTAATTTGTTTAACTGAGATTTGTTGAGCGTCTTCTTCGCGGTGTTCAGCGGGTTATAGACTAAGCTTACCATTATTTTATAGCCATGTCATTCTGAAATATATCTGTTCCTCGATACCAGTGCTAAGTGCAGGTTGAGTTTTATGTCTAAACATTTGTTTTAGTCAGTAAACATTTTGCTTTTTCCAAGCTTTTGAGACCGTCGGATTCAAAAACGCTGTGTCTATTGCAAATCCGTTTCGTTCTCGGCCTCGGCTCCGTCTCAGGCGGGCTCCGACGGACTCCAACGGGCTCCAACGGGCTCGGTTCAGGCTCGGCTAGAACGGTTAACCCACGGGCTCAAAAGCGTGAAACAAGCGCAATGTGTACAGGCTCTAACGCAGTGTATGTTCCGTGCAGGTGAAACGCCCCCCGCCGCTGATCCGGCCGTCGGTGAGCAAGGGAGCCGCTCCCCCCGAGGCGATCAACATCATGCGTCAATGCTGGGCCGAACAGCCCGACATGAGACCTGACTTCCACGCCGTGCACGACCTCTTCAAGAAGCTCAACCACGGCAGGTGCGTTAGAGTAGTGTGGATCCAGGACCACGGGCAAGCTACTGGAAAAAGCCTCGTGAAAGAACGGTACACATTACTTAGATTTCATGTATAATTTTTAATTACAGCAATCTAAAGACACGATGACGAATTTAGTTAACAGAGTTAACACATTTTTATTTCGAGTTCTATTCAACGGTGGTACACACTTATCTTAATGGTAGGTACCTACTGTCTACTGCCTGAAAAGCTTGGACACATTTTTCACAAAACTTTTGTGTTCAATTTCAATTCGAGTTCAACAGCCATGTGCACAATTAATGTTCGGTATCAATTTTCGAAGATCTGTGTGAAGAAGATAGTGATTGCTTACTAGAATTTTCATTGGTTTATCAAGGACTTCCTTGCATAATTTCACAGAGGATTCAAACGATTTTGATCCCTTCCATTCTACGAGTTTTTCGTGATAAACGGATTGTGTAGCAAATGAAATTCATTTGTCTTCCGAATCAGGGCTTGAAATGAATCTTGTATCGTATGTGACTGTTCTTAGTTCTGAGTCTGACATTGTGCTGCCGATCTGACCGTCCTCAGGAAGGTGAATTTCGTCGACACCATGTTCCAAATGCTGGAGAAATACTCGAACAACCTCGAGGAGCTGATCCGCGAACGCACAGAGCAACTCGACATGGAGAAGAAGAAGACCGAACAGCTGCTAAACCGGATGTTGCCGACCTCGGTGGCTGACAAGCTCAAGCTGGGCATGCCCGTCGATCCCGAAGACTTCCGAGAGGTCACGATCTACTTCTCGGACATAGTCGGCTTCACGACGATCTCTGCGTACTCGACGCCTTTCGAGGTGGTGGATCTGCTCAATGATCTGTACACGTGTTTTGATGCCACCATCAACGCCTTCAACGTTTATAAGGTAGGGGCAGTAACCTACCTCCATATAACGAACCTGCTTTATTCACATATCACACATTCTGCCATAACTAGCTACGGCTGCGGCAAAAATTCGATGCTAGTAGTTTGGCCGGCAATCGCTGGGGTGCTTTGGCTACCTGTTTTAACTTTTAGCTTCATCTACCAGGCCATGGCACAAGGTCAATATAATCAAGGGACACAATGTTCCTCAGGCGGTTACAAGTGAAAAATCAACAAATATAGTGGCTCCATTCCTTGACTGCCGGCGAAACTATTTAGCTTGCGAAGTGCTTGCGCTAGTGATCGGCAAATTTCGGAAATTTATGACGCGTGAAACTTTCGGCGAAACTTTCGCGAAACTTTCGTGAAATTTATGAAATTTATAAAATTCTGAATGGCTGACAGCCTGACAGATCTTCAAAAGACCTCTAGATAACTCATTTCTTTTTAACCATGATTGTAACTAACTAGTCATCCAAAGAAGAGTCCAAAAGAAGTCCTTGCCCTCAAAACAAAACAAAAAAATATGTTAAAGTTCCGGGAACAGCATCTGTTTTGGGAACAGCATCTGTTCCGGGAACAGCAACTGTTCCGGGAACAGCATCTGTTCCGGGAACATCTATTTTGGTAACAGCATCTGTTCCGGGAACATCTGTTTTGGGAACAGCATCAGTTTCGAGAACAGCATCTGTTCAGAGAACAGCATCTATTCCGAGGCAATGCAAAAATATTTTCGCCGGCGAATCAACTCTGCGACGTTCAACGCACGGCAGTCGGAGCCGAACTGTTGCCGGCTCAGCTGTTGATGCTTTCTCTCCGTTACCAACCCTGTTCGTGATTCACCTCGCGGCCGCCAGGTGGAGACGATCGGCGACGCGTACATGGTGGTCGGCGGCCTGCCCGTGCGCATCCCGGACCACGCAGATCAGGTGGCCACCATGGCCCTGCACCTGCTGCACCAGAGTGGTCGCTTCCGCATCCGCCATCTGCCGTTCACGCCGCTCAGGCTGCGCATCGGTCTGCACACGGGTATGCGTCTGGAAATCTGATCTCAAATAGCCTGGATAGTGGACAGCTGTTGCCACAGTGCGGTTTTGAAGGCAACAAGCAACAAGCTGGAGTCCCAAATGTTGAGCCTCCCCATAAGATCCCATGCTAATTCTAGAGATTTTACCAACGATTTTCGTTGCTTTTAATCAGATATTTACCTTAAGTGCCTAAAAGTGCCTAAAATGGCACTTTTAGGAAATTCCCTCAGCTGCAAGTTTAAAAAAAACGACGAAAAAATAGTATCCGCCATTCAGCAGCTCTAACAACACGCGATTTTTTTTTTCAAAAATTTTGTAAATAATTTGTAGCCTGGAATCGTTCCCTTTGAATGTGAAATTTATGCGAAAATCGACCAAAACGACAACCGTTTACTTCTCTCTGAAATTTTGAAGTGTGTTGCATTCAGAGAGGCTTTTTATATATTTATGGGCATGGTCCCTGCTTGGTTCTTCGGCTTGAAATACGCGCGTGAATAGCACCTTAGGTACACGCTGTGCAACCGCGTAAAACGTTAATGCCGAAAGCAGGCTCCAACAAAGTAAATACAAATTCACAAAGTAGTGAATTTAGAGCAGTGCTGCACCCCAAAATCAAATTTAATTTATCCAGGCATTATTTTAGTGCCAGTTGCTGCACCTTGTGTAGTATTATCGCTAGAAACATATTTTAAAAACTCTCAAATTAGTATTGAATTTCATAGGGCGTCTACAGATTTTGGGACTCCTACCTGTTGCTAATACCTCGTTCACACTACACGAGTTGATCATGATCAAGTCCTCAACTCGATCAAATATGGCGTTGATTGGGTTTCAAAAATCAGTTGGTGTTCACACTTGTTTCCTTACTTGATCATGATCAAGTCATTCGGACAAGTTCGGAATATGCTCGGGAAACGAACACAACCGGAAATCGTGACGAATCTAACCTCACTTTATCACCGAGCTCATAGCACAAGGAACACGCTCCCAGGTTAATGTTTCAACGTTTCCGGTGGCGGATTTTTAAATAATCACGAACTCTTCCGAGCGTTCACGACGATTGCCGAAGTTGTGGAAATCCAATCAACGCCATCTTTGATGGCGTAGAGAGTTGATCTTGATCAAGTCTGTAGTGAGAACGCGGTATAACAATGGCTTCTTTCTGTCTACTTGCTGTAATCTGATTTCTATTTTTAGCTGCTAGCTGGATACTATACTCCATCCAGTCTATTAGAGATCAGTGGTTTGGAAGAAAGCCTAGAGTAGACCCGGTGCCGCTGTCCCTGTGGCACTGGTCTATTGGCTGTCAGTGAATGACAGGCTGATGATGAAGCTAGCCTGGCCTGGAAGGGAGCCGAGGGTGCTAGCTATATGCTTGATAAGTTACTATAGCGAGCCTAGTTGTTGCATGCTTAGCTTGAAGCTAAGCAACTTCTCAAAAGCCTTCCAACTTTGGAATGCCTCCGCTTTCACGCATCCGTAGCTTGCCGCTACGTGTTGTTGCTTAACGTCAGGGCGTTGCCAAGTTTGAACGTGGATTCTGTATGCTCAGGCCCGTGCTGCGCAGGCGTGGTGGGGCTGACCATGCCCAGGTATTGCCTCTTCGGGGACACGGTCAACACGGCCTCACGCATGGAGTCCACAGGTACAACACATCGGATTACGCTCATTTTCTCTATTCGCTACCACATCTCAACTCATTGCTCTACGGCACCAGCTTTGTTCATTTGTGTTTTTTTCTGTACCACATTTCTTTAATTTTTTTGGCGCATGATAGGGAAAGACAGAAAAATGTTGTAACAGGCAAGTATTTGAATGGAAGATGTTCCGTCAATACGCTCATTATGTCTTCGATGGTACCACTTTTAAATATTTCTAACATTTTGATATAACAGCACTGTCTGAGCTTATAGTTTGTGGAACTTTCTAGAACTGTTTTTATTTGAGATTGTTTTTATAAAGTTGTTCGCTTATTTATTGATTTTTCGAGTGTTTATGCAACTAGGTAAATCGGTCAATTATCGTAAAAGTCTAAGTGACACTGACTGTCGTCACAAAAGTAATGAGCGTGTATGAGCGTATATGAGCATATGAGCATATGAGCATATGAGCACAAAAATTTCCGCACACCACACCGCTTGTACCTACAAAAGCAAGGTTCGTCGCTGAAAGTAATCACACTTGTTAAAGCGATATCATGGTTATAAGTATAACAAAGATAAATATTCGCATTACCAAACATACCAAGGCGACAGCGATTAGACCAAGTACAGACAATTGAATTCGTGCTCTAGACCACTTAAAATTGTAAGGCGATTGTTTTCTGTCCCCAAGAATAACACTAACTGGTGTATTCGGCGCACACCAGTCTGACAGAGTCCTTGGCCGCAAACACGCGTGCACTAATCACCCATATCACCACCTCAGAAACCTCAGAAACTAAAAAACTTCAGATACCTCAGAATCCTCAGAAACGTCAGCTGCCTCTCACGTCATCACATCATCTACGTTCACAAAATATCGAGCGAACATGTCTCCGTTGACGCTGTTCTCCGTGCTAATGCTGCTAACGTCACGACACCTAGCCTCGGGAGAGCCATCGTCCATTGGAAGTGAGTCTTCAGTTCCGACGGCCGCCATGTTGTCTTCCAGAGTGAGCACGAATCGACCTTCGTGGACTGCGGGCGATTCGAGCACTAAACAAACGTCTTCAAGAACTTTTGAACCAGCGGCAGGCCCAGAAAAGGTGTTATCTTACGCTGTTTCGCGTAAATCTCTCTCTGTCGTAGGTAACGGCGATAGACTGACAAACCTTCTAGAGATTTCTGAACAGTTCCGCAATCTGATGCTAAAAACACGAGTGTCTCTCGTTGAAGCCGCCAAGATTTTCAAACTCATCTCAAGGCTGAAGTCGAGCGTGAAACCACTCGATGCCCGTGAGGCGACGGCAGTCTCGGAGATCTGGTAGTGCGCAGTAGCACTGACGGCGAAAATCACACTGACAGCTATGAAAACTGGTGACATGTGTACTTGGTCGCAAGGCGGAGTCGTCACCACAACAGATTCGACGCTAGTGCAGTACCCGTGCGGCAGTAGTGACGAATATTTCGATGATTTGCAGCAAAGCAACTACGAATGCGCTGAGTCACCATGTTCGGTTATCATTGCAGTCGGCGACATCAAGGAAGTAAGTTTTTTTGTCGATATGTACTACGAATGGTACGTCTACAGTCAGAATACTGACCAGTTTAAAATCAGCGTGCATGCCTTGCCGGAACCAAACGAAAACATGCACGTCGTCTTCGTCGTCTACGGTAAAAACGAGAGTCCTCTTCGGCCCTTGCCGGAAGTTCAGGGAGTGATCTCGCAATACCGAGTTATGGAGCTGATTCTGGGAGACATCGGCGTCGGTGACAGCGGAAAGTACCATCAGCTGAGTTTGCGTTGGGTGCGAGAACCACCCCGGGATCAAGTCAAATATGGATGTGCCAGCTGGAACGACACCAGCACGGGCTGGTCCAGTCTGAGCTGCTCTCTCATCGTGGTGCCCGGTGGTTGTGAAGACAACGCGACTTGTTTTAATGTTCTGTGTCTCTGTGATTTGATTTTCAATGGTAAAATCAGTGAGTATATAATTTATCAGTACGAGGGCGTAGAAAGGTCGACGATTACGGTCGTTACGGGTGATAACAACTTGACAAGGACGGCTGGTAATTATTTCGAGTGTGGTCGACTAATTAGTGACCTTTCTAGCAATTTAAACACGACGGGCTTGTTTGAGAAATTTATTTCTGAACACTTACACAACGCGATGCTTTTTGATAGCGACGTCCTGACGAACACGAGTTCGGACAAGGTCCTCGAGGACATCGGCGTGATCCTGACCGCCGTGAAACCCGAACAAGGACTTCAGACGATTGGTCACCGAGACGACATTCTGGCCAGCTTAGTGGTGCACTCGGACGCGAGCAATGAACGCGATCTGCCGATCGGGTTCGGCATTTACAAGGACTACACTTTGGGCATCGAGCTTTTCATGGCGTCGGAAGACATTGACCCGAACATCTTATTCTCCCATTTGATGTCTTTTTCGGTGTTGTTTTCAAAGTCTGTGGCGCAACAGAACTCGCGGTACGCCTTCCTTCTCTACCCGCCAAACAAGTTCTTCAAGCCGGTGTCTTTCATCAGTGGCATGCAAGTTGTCAACATGCGAGTTGTGGACATTTTACTGAACCAAAATGACCAGGATATTGAAGGCCAGCTGTTGCATTTATATTATGGTTTGCCAACGGTGAAATATCTGCACGCCTGCGCGTATTGGAGCGCGTCGCTGAACAACTGGACGACGTGGGGTTGTCGCGACAACCTCGACCTCTACCAGGGAGTGTGCACGTGCAACATGAGCGACAACTTCAAAGAGTCGCGGACTCGCGGCCAGTACATCTTGTTTGACTTCTTTTACCCAGCGTATTACGACCTGGAGTCGGACAAAAATGTGCCTTTTCGCGACGAAAGCTCTGACCTGGCCAGGCTAGGGGTCGTAAGTGAATTGATCATGTATCAGTACCATTCGTTACGGCCACGTCCGTTCGTGAATTTCATAGAAGCTGTGCCGATTATTTACCTTAGTAACGATGCTTATTATTACCGGGCGAAAGACAGCATTTACAGCCAATACTTTAGTAGCGTCCGACATGGCTTCATCGACAGTGACGTTTGTGACAACTACGAAGAGTATTCCGCTCCCAACGCACCACGTGCTGTATGCTCCAACGACGACCTCGGTTCGTCTGAAAGAGTAGTATTTGCTCTTAGCTTGAGCTCATCTGATCCACCGAAAGTGTACTCCCGTAGAGAGTCTAATTTCACATGGACCGACAAGGTGTATGCCCTTCGAGTCTCTGATTCGATTGCTGAACAAAACGAAAGACACGCGTTCCTACTCTATCCTATGGACAACTTCCCTCGGCCTCCGCCGGCGATCGGTCAACGCATGAGCAGCCGCGTAGTGGCCGTCGTTCTGAAGCCGAGGGTTGGCATTGAACAAGTAAAGCAGTACGTGGAATTCACCTTCGAGACGCCGGCCAACCACACGCTGGGCTGCGGCGTCTGGGACGACGTCGTCAACGATTGGACGTCGCTTGGATGCGAGGTCGTGACCATCGCCTCTGTCAACGCGTGCAACTGCAGTTTGATGAATGACGGGGGACTATATGTCGTGTACAGCTTCACCGACTCCGTGTTCGACCAGGAAGTCTTCGCGCGGCTCGGGACAGAGTCGTTCACCGACGCGGCGAACATCTTCGACCTCGGGGCGGCGCTCATCCACAACGCGTCGCAACTGACGATGGACTCTCGGATGATTGTCAACATGATGCTCTTGTTTAAGAAAATCGTGTCGTCCATGGACGAACTGGTGGACGGACGGCAAAGAATACTACCAGTTTTGGAAGATTTAAATAAAGCGTATCGTCAAATGTCTGACGAATATTACAAAACGGTGCGACTGAAGTTCAGTTTCCCCGGCGTATGGCGTTTGAAGAGTGCCGAGCTCGGCGACGACCTCTTCTCCAACGCCGTCCTCTCGAGCAGCGTCGACGTCGACGTCACCGTGGCTTCCGACATGGCATTCGTGGCGATCGGTTACCAGAAAGAGGGCGTATTATATCACGGCTTACAGTACAGCAGAGACGACACGACAAACGTGCACTACTTGACTACGTCTGTGGCGACAGATGCGCTAAAAACCAACCCTTTGTTTGCTTGCTTTGTAACCAATTCGTCCACTCTCAAAACTAACCGCATGATCTTCGTTGTTTATCCCCTTAACGTGTCTCCGTACGAATACTCGATGACATCCGCTCCCGTGTTCAACTCCAGGCAAGTCGATATCTACTATGACGATCACAAAGCTCCTTCTGACGTGCACGTCGAGGTCTACTTCCAGCCGACAGACGAGCCTCGTGATTACATCAAAACCGCATGCGCAGTGTGGAACGAGTCGGCAAGCAACTGGACGCAAGACCAGTGCGAAATGCACATCGTTTCCTATCACGAATCGTGCACTTGCCGAATACCAAGCGATTCGGTGTCAAGGATCATCATCTACGAGTACACGAGCGAGCCCAACTTCTTGTTTGTCAAGGTCGTCGGGGGTCCGAGTGTCGTCTATCTCATCGGATCCACGAATTCACTAATTGGTTTGATCATGATCGCAGCGACTGCGATTATGTTCTCCGAATGGCGGCAGGAACTCGGCAACAAGATCCTCCTCCACCTCTCGCTGTCGTACTTCTTGTACCTCACGTTGACCATGTTCCGCGAGACTCACACCATCTACGCCGACATGAAGCATCTGGACCTGGGTCTAGTGGCGTTCACCTTGTGCGTCCATTACACACGGCTCGTGCACCACTGCTGGGGCCTGGTCATGTCCGTACTTCAATACAAACGCTTCTCGGGCGTGGTGGGGGCGTCAGCCACTACATCTCACCTCCTGCTCAAAGTCAGCGGTCTGGCCTGGGGCGTGCCTCTCGTGCCCTTGACCATCCTACTCTCTTGGGACGTCCGGGCTCATTTCTGCACTCTGGACAAGCTCACGCACTATGTCCTCTACTTGGTGCCGGTGGTCGTCATCACCCTGCTTAACATGGGGCTGCTGGCGGCGATCTTGCGCGTCATCACCAACGGGTGCGGCCTCTGGGACGACGAAGAACTCCAGCGTCACGGTGCTTCCAATAGAGACTTGGTCATGCGACAACTCAAGCAGACCGTGATGATGTTCTTCCTGTTTGGAATCCCCGCCGTGTTCGAGATGTTCAACGACCTCGTGTTTCACAGCACTGCCCTGGTGTACATCAACAAAGCGCTGGACCCCATACAAGGGTTCGTAATGTTTCTGTTCTTCGTGGTAATTAACACCAAAACCCGAGGCTATTGGATTACCCGCGTCTTTAACGATGTGGCTCCGGTAGTCGACAAAAAGCCAGTCTTAATGAACATTAAATTTAAACCAAACCGGTTAAAGCAGGGAAAGAGCACAGTAAAACCGCATGTGGTTGGTTGTGTCGCAGGTGACTTTGTGCCCCCAGAGACTAACGAAGTTGAAGTACCTCCGGCTGAAATTGAAATCATTGAGAACGAGGCGACAAGGAGCGGGTTCGTCGTGAAGTACGTAGTACAGCGGCATGAGGGATCGGATGAGCAACGTGAAGGTGGCTCCAGACAGGCGAGTGAAGCGGTCGCTGTCGAAGTGGACGCCGTTGTCGCGGAGGCGGAGCGGGAGACTTCGATGCCGGCGGTAGTCACCAGGGATTCGCTCGCGATGGTTTCGTGCCTAATTGAACAGTATCATGGCAACGAAGAAATCACTGCGTTGTTGGTCGTGCTGCAGGAACAGATGCAAGAGGATGCTCTTGTATCTAAAAAATAAAAGAAAACAAGATAACATAAATGCAAAGAACATCGCATTCAATGGTTACTCTTTTTGTCTATTTGTTGTTTTCATATTTTACCACTATATTAGCATAATAACATAACATAATATTTATTTGCACATTTTTATACGTTCACCAATGCGTCACAAAATGTCACTGCATCCCACAGATTTCTTAAGCTTAATTTTAATTATTCAGAATTTGTGTTTATATGAAGTTTACCTAGCTATTTTTGGCTATTCGTTTTGTCATGCATGTGTGAAACAATTAATTGACTCAATAAAGGGTAAGGTACCTACATCCTAATTCCAAACAGTTTTGTTTGAATTTTGTACACAAATAAAAAATGAGCCATTCTAACGTATCCACAATGGAGATATGTCACTAGCTCCAGCTGGACGAGGTGGCCGGCTACCAACTTTAGTACCGTGGGGTTGGGGGGGGGGGGACGCCAACTACTAACGCCCCATGTCCTGTGTGTTGCCTGGCAAACGCCCCATGTCTTGTGTGCTGCCTGGCAAACGCCCCATGTCCTGCGTGCTGCCTGACAAACGCCCCATGTCTTGTGTGCTGCCTGGCAAACGCCCCATGTCCTGCGTGCTGCCTGACAAACGCCCCATGTCTTGTGTGCTGCCTGACAAACGCCCCATGTCTTGTGTGCTGCCTGGCAAACGCCCCATGTCTTGTGTGCTGCCTGACAAACGCCCCATGTCTTGTGTGCTGCCTGCCAAACGCCCCATGTCTTGTGTGCTGCCTGGCAAACGCCCCATGTCCTGTGTGCTGCCTGGCAAACGCCCCATGTCCTGTGTGCTGCCTGGCAAACGCCCCATGTCCTGTGTGCTGCCTGGCAAACGCCCCATGTCTTGTGTGTTGCCTGGCAAACGCCCCATGTCTTGTGTGCTGCCTGGCAAACGCCCCATGTCCTGTGTGCTATGTGCTGCCTGACAAACGCCCCATGTCCTGTGTGCTATGTGCTGCCTGACAAACGCCCCATGTCTTGTGTGCTGCCTGCCAAACGCCCCATGTCCTGTGTGCTGCCTGCCAAACGCCCCATGTCCTGTGTGCTGCCTGGCAAACGCCCCATGTCCTGTGTGCTGCCTGGCTAACGCCCCATGTCTTGCCCCAGGCTCGGCGTGGCGCATCCACCTGTCGCAGGAGACCAAGCGACGACTGGACGAGGTGGGCGGCTACCACCTGCAATACCGCGGGGAGACGGAGCTCAAGGGCAAGGGCAAGATGCCCACGTACTGGCTGCTCGGCAAGGCGGACTTCGACAAGCCGTTGCCCACGCCGCCGCCACTGGGGTGAGTGCTTTACTAGAAATACCATTTCATAAATTCGGTTTTGTGTGCTAAGTAAAAGTATCAATGATTCCCCGACGTTTCGTTACATTTTACTGAACTCCATTTCACGTTAAGAAGGAGAGTGGATTTGAATCATCCTAGAGGACCCACTGCTGCTAGACACGAGCTAAGAGTTTCAAAACTCACAAGCCATGTCTTGAGCCGGACAAAAGGCTCTGTAAGCAGTTTTAGAACTCTAAGCTCGTGTCTAGAAGCAGTGGTTCCTCGAGGAAGGTGCATATCCACTCTCCTTCTTGACGTGAAATGGAGTTTAGTAACTTCCTCAAGGGTGACCTTGACAGCGAGATCAAAGGAACCAAATTATTGTTTATGTTTCCAAACAGTTTTAAAAATAATTTTCAACTAATTCTAAAGAAAAGACAAATCGACATGGAAGTATGCTTCCCAGCGAAGCACACGTTTTTAGCCGCTCGTAAACTCAAGTAACGGCTTGAGATGGCAGGCTAAGGGCGACGCGTTCAAAGTTTCTGGCCATGCATTTGAGTTTTTTTCAAGCCTCTTTGAGGATATTTCCACCCTAGTTAGTATATAATTTTAATTTTAATCTATTTTATTGTTACGTATGAAATATTTTATATTATTATATAATTATATAGAGAGAAGTAAACAGTTGTCGTTTTGGTCAATTTTCGCATAAATTTCACATTCATAGGGAACGTCTCCTGGCTACAAATTATTTACAAAAATTTTGAAAATAAATACACGTGTTGTTAAAAAGCTGCTGAATGGCGGATGGAATTTTTTTTCGTCGTTTTTTTTAAACTTGCAGCTGGGGGAATTTCCATTAAGTGCTATTTTAGTGCCATTTTTGGCGCTTTTAGAAAATTCCCCCAGCTACATATTTAAAAAAAACGACGAAAAAAAATAGTATCCGCCATTCAGCAGCTCTTTAACAACACGTGTATTTTTTTTCAAAATTTTGTAAATAATTTGTAGCCAGGAGACGTTCCCTATGAATTTGAAATTTATGCGAAAAACGACCAAAACGACAACCGTTTACTTCTCTCTTAAATGCAGTGCGCAGATAATTAAATCTTTGCTTTTTGGTACCATTTGAGAAATTAAAAAAAAAAAAGCTTGAAGACACATTTTTTGTACAGCCATGTATCTGGTGAGTGTGAGGAGCACTGCCCCGCACAATTGGGGGTTACGCTGCTGGGAGAAACAGTACAGTGTTAAAACTTAAAACATGACACTGCAGCAAACAGGGTAGCTATAAACACAGTTGTACAGCGCACAGCGCACAGATCATACGGCACGGCACAACACGTAGAAGATGGGTACGTTTAGTCTTCGGAGTGAGTCTAGATTTCTTGTTGGGAAAGGACAAGATTTTCTTTTCACCTGAGGATAATGTGCATGATTGTTCTCTCCCTCAGCTCAATCAACTCAATATCTTGTGACAAGATATTTCACTGTTTTTCTTGTGCTGCAAATAAAGGGAGAGTCATGGGTAAGTCATTCATTCCAATTATTTCCAAAACAAGACATTTACATTACTTGCACACTGGTTATTTTATGCCTGGTTATACCAAGTTTTTCAACTCCTAGATGAACTGATTTCAGCCAATCATCATTCAACGAATTCAGTTGTAACTCCTAGTCCTAGTAAGGATCTCAACTAGGATTGGAAAAATTGCGTAAAACCGGACCTTAGGAAAATTCCCTAAATTAACAAATGTATTTTGCCAGATCTAAGAAACGTCAGACCACAGGGTAAAGTAGTTCCACTATTATGATCCCAATGCCATCTCTCTATACTCATGACCTCACAATACGCCCGACAATCGCCCCCCCCCCCCCCCCCCCTTGCAGCCTGGAGAACGGCTGCTCGAGTTCGGGCGCCAGGGAGCCTGACGCAAGCATGTCGATAGCCCCACCTCCTCGCCTCTAGTATGACAATCGCGCACCCTCGCCCCAAGCCTGACAATCGCCCACCCAGCCCTAAGCCTGACAATCGCCCACCTCGACCCAAGCCTGACAAACACCCACCCTCGCCCCAAGCCTGACAAACACCCACCCTCGCCCCAAGCCTGACAATCGCCCACCCAGCCCTAAGCCTGACAATCGCCCACCTCGACCCAAGCCTGACAAACACCCACCCTCGCCCCAAGCCTGACAAACACCCACCCTCGCCCCAAGCCTGACAATCACCTTCCCTCGCCCCAAGCCTGACAAACACCCACCCTCGCCCCAAGCCTGACAATCACCCACCCTCGCCCCATGCCTGACAATCGCCCACCCACGCCCTAAGCCTGACAATCGCCCACCTCGACCCAAGCCTGACAAACACCCACCCTCGCCCCAAGCCTGACAAACACCCACCCTCGCCCCAAGCCTGGCAATCGCCCACCCTCGCCCCAAGCCTGACAATCACCCACCCTCGCCCCACGCCTGACAAACACCCACCCTCGCCCCAAGCCTGACAAACACCCACCCTCGCCCCAAGCCTGGCAATCTCCCACCCTCGCCCCAAGCCTGACAATCGCCCACCCTCGCCCCAAGACTGACAATCGCCCACCTCGACCCAAGCCTGACAAACACCCACCCTCGCCCCAAGCCTGACAAACACCCACCCTCGCCCCAAGCCTGGCAATCGCCCACCTTGAACATAGCCTGACAATCGCCCACCCTCGCCCCAAGCTTGACAACCGCTCACCCTCGACCCAAATCTGATATTCGCCCACCCTCGCCTCATGCCTCACAATCGCCCACTCTCGCCCCATGTCTGACAATCGCCCACTATCGCCCCATGCCTGACAATCGTCCACCTCGCCCCAAGCCTGACAATCGCCCCCATTACAGCCTGGACGAGCGTCTGATCGAGTTCGGGCGCCAAGGCAGCCTTACACACGAGGTGGCTGCCGTCGACCCGGTGCCCAGCAACAACAGCAGCTCAAACGCGGCGGAGTCGGGCTCGTCGGGGGAGCTGCCCCTCGCTCTCGAGGGCGCCCCCAAACCCGCCAGGGGGGGCGTCGTGAGCAGCTTCTTGGAGCTCGCCGCGCCCGTCTGCCAGAAGAAGAAAGTGAGTAACTACTCTAAACAACCATTTCAAACTGGGAACTGGGTGTTGAATGCTACATAAACTATACTCCATTTCACGTTAAGAAGGGGAGTGGATTTGCATCTTTCAGAAGGATCCACTGTTGCTATAACTGAGCGAAGAATTTCAAAACTGCCCACAGAGCCTTTTGAGCTCGTGTGTTTTGAAACTCTTAGCTTGTGTCTAGCAGCAGTTGGTTCTCGAAGAACATGCAAGTCCACTCCCCTTCTTAACGTGAAATGTTAAGTAGACATGAGTCTCGCTCAGGAATGTAATAGGTTGAGAACTGCCTTCCACCGGTCATTGCTCAATTCATGTATAGAGAATTGTGTCGCGGTTGAAGATGCATGCTGAAATGTGATTCTAACTCTATTTTCAAGCCGGGTTCAGGGAGGGTTGTCTCATTTTTTGAACACTCTTCTTGTTTTGCTTTGTATGCTGCAGTGAGTCATGATTTTCAAATCATGTGGCAAAGGGACGGGGTTACAAGTTTCAAAAACTTTTTACACCAGTATTTATGATGAGCAACAAAACCTCTCTCACACCGTGCAGATTGCACAGGGCTAAAATCTTTTAATTCAAATATAGTTCAAACAATTAATTAATCATTCGATGCGAGATATAATTGGATATATTATTCTTTAAAAATAGAAAGTTATGATCACCAATCGTTTAAAAAATATTTAGGATTTTGCTCAGATATCTTGTCTATCAATTCCCAAATAAATAAGCATTTAATTCATGTTTTGACTTTGAGTTGGACTTTGAGTTGAGTACTTTGAGTTGGACTTTTCATTTCACGTTAAGAAAGGGAGTGGATGTGTTGCTTCCTCGAGGACCTTGCGGTTTGTTAGTTTTGGAACTCTAAGCTCGTGTCTAGCAGCAGTGGGTCCTCGAGGAAGATGCAAATCTACTCTGCACCTTCTTAAGGTATGAGGTTTTCGGTAAAATAATTATCTGTCACTTATTTTTCTTTTTATTATTTTAATGTTTATCTTTTAAACTATCGAAACTCTGCCCATGTCAAACTAATATAAGTAACAAGTGTAAGGTAACATTCAGAGCCGGGTTTTCAGTTGCACGTTAACTTATGTTAACTTATTATTTGTGTAGCAACGTCCAATCAGAACCTGATATTTTCTTTCTAACGGACCGTTAGTATCTTAAAGGTCCACTGTAAAACCGGCACTAAGACCCGGTTTATAAGTGGCACGTTAAATATCTAACGGTCCGTTAGCTTGTTATTTTCTTAGCAACGTCCGATCAGAGCGTTTAATTTTCTTGCTAATGGGCCGTTAGTATCTTAACGGGCCACTGAAAAACCGGCACTAAGACTAAGAGCAAATCGCCCGACGTGTCAATGATCCAGGTGAGCGACAGCGGCAGTTCAGCGGCTCGCAACGCGTTCTTCGAGCTGGACGTCGAGCCGACGTCGGCGACGCCGGGTGTCACGACGTCCCACGCGACCGACGCCAACGCCGACGTCGAGACAACGCTGGCGTTCACCTTCGAGGCGGCGTCCACGCGCGGCGTTGGCGTCGACAACAAGAGGGCGTTCGAGTACAACCAGACGACCGCTGGCTCGGTGGTGAAGAGCTCCTCGAATGACCACTGTCTCGGCACTCCGGTACGACCAGGCTGTGGAAACACGTGCTACTTTCAGCATTATCAGTTAACATACTTACTTACCATAACTCTACTTACTTCTAGCTTTACTTACTACTTTTAACTAACTGGCTCACTAGCCGATGTCCGGTTTTACCAAGTTTTTTAACTCCTAGTTGGGATCTCAACTAGGAGTACAAAAACTTGATAAATATGTGCCTAACTAACTTAGTACTTAACTTATCCTGCTAACTTAATTTACTTTCTAACTTCTAACTAAGTATTCCCACTTCAAAAGTATTGCGGCAGTTCCAGCTTTGACTTTGGGCTGGATTGATATGATCAAGAGAGCACCATATACCAGAATTGCATTCGGGAGGTCCCAGATTTGAACAATATGCTGATTATAACCGAGGAGTTCTTGATGGTCTGGATTAACTCACAGATAGTGAATATTTCGTGGTAGTGAGAGCACCATGTCCTGCTTTCAGGAGGTCGCAGGTTTGATCCTGGTGGCCGGCTATCCCATGGAATAGTGGCCTTGCTTTCAGGAGGTCAAAGATTCGATGGAATTCCTATATTCCTATCTTATTCCTATTTCTGTTCTTAGCTGACGTTTTTTTCGCGATTTCCAACAGCCGTTACATAGATACGACCTTACTCTAGTCTGAGCTCCCTCCCGCTCATCATTAGGTGTCGGCGTCCGAGGTGGCCACCGCGCTGCTGGGCGTCAGCTCGTCGTCGCTCAGCTCGTACCGAGGGCGCGAGTCCAAGATGAGCTTCCACCGGAAAGACGCGTCGCCCCACGAGGACCTCAGCACGCCGTACAGCCACTACCGCTGTCTCTCGCCGAGGTGAGGGCTACAGCTGTTGTCTTGCCATTGACAAGGTTGCCAACAGTGGAGTGGTGAAACTTGGCCAGAGCAGCAATAAGATGATGGTGTGTTAGAAGGGTTTTCACTGGTATAAGATTTACTTGTGGTCCTAAAAAGGACCTGTGTCGACGTTTTGCAGGCGTTGTCGCCGACATCTTACAGTCCTAAAGATGTCGTCAACCTCGACGAAACGTCGACATAATATGTTCTAGAACCGTCTAGTACACCACCATTGCCTGATATGTTTTTCACGTTTAGAAGCAGAGCGCTGTATCACTTTTAAAACAGCCAAACATGTCAACATTCGCAGGACGTCTCATTGTTTCACTAAAGGGTTTGATTGTCTGAGCATCGAATGATTGACAGCGCTATGTCTGGGGTCTATACAGGACAATACTTTCATTCTTAACGTGTAAGGTCAATTATAATGAAAGGACCCAATGTTCCACAGGTGTTTACAGTTATGGCTCTATCTTCCAGGCCACGATGGCACAAGGCCAATATAATCAAACGACCCAATTTTCCTCAGTCGGTTACAGTTACCTTGGTTACAGGTGGTAAACTACAAACAATGGCATCCCTTGACTGCCGACGAAACTGTTGTTTCGGGCGGAGGGCTTTCGCGTAATCTGTTGAACCTTTTATCTACGCTTCTACTAACAATTGTCTCTCCCCTAGCGAGCAGCAACTGAACCACATCAACACCAACAACCACTACATCAAGTCGCAGCATCACGCGGCTCCCAGTCGTTTCCTGAAGAGACAGTTCAGTCTGGACCGCGACGAGAGCAGTGGCGAGCAGCAGAGCGTCAAGCGACTGTTCAAGCAGAACTCGGCGGGGGCGGCGCACGACCTCGAGCGCATCGAAGAGGTGCCTCTGGCCGGCACGTCGCCACTGGTGTTCAGGAGCAGCGGCAACGGGTACAGACATCGGAGTGATGTGGTGTCCACTTCCATATCGGTGGAGTCGCTCACTTGATGGTAGGAGAGTCGTTGGGGTGTTTGGAGCACAGCTTTATTATGGATTTGTTTCTTCTAACGTTGGGTTTATCACCGATATATAAGGTTACCCAGATATTCTACCTACCTTGCTATTACTACGGCATAAATATCATGCTAGGAATTTCGTCGGCAATCGCTGGGGTGCGTTGGCTAGCTGTTTTAACATATTCCATTACACAAGATCAATTATAACAATGGACCCAATGTTCCTCAGGTGGTTTCAGTTTTTGCTTTGTCTGCCAGGCCATGGCACAAATTCAATATAATCAAGATACCCATTGTTCCACTGGTGGTTACAGTTACCTTGGTTACCTTGGTTCGCGTTGAAGATGAGCGTATGAGCACAGCGGTACTAAGTTGAGAACAAAAGTACACACCCTGGTATGATGTTTCTTTATGGTTTCGATGGTTTAAAAGAGCTACATTCGAAATTTGGAAAATTTGGAAAAATACGCATTTTTAGTTAAATTACCGTACTTTTCCAAACTTTCCCAATTTTCAATGTTGCTCTTTTTTCTCCTGTGAAGGGAAGAGGTTTGGAGGATTTTCGTGTAAACGCAGGGGGTCTAAGTTTATAACAAAAGTAGAAACCCTGTAAATTTCATCGCAATCGAGGCAGGCGTTTGGCCTGTAGAGCGCGCACAAACACACATACAAACAAAAAAAACACACACACACACACGTGCTTTTTTCAGCAGTAGTGAAATTGAAGAATTCGCTTCGCTCGCTACGCTCATCAACAACAAACAGAGGCTCCATCCAACGACTGCCGGCGAAACTGTCATTGCGGGCGGAGGGCTTTCGCGTAACTGCTTTAGTATGGGAGTGGAAAATCTGGGTAACCTTCTACCTGTGGTTTCACTATATAATTATTTCGACAGATTGGCAGTGCTTATATGTTAACATTGGATAACGCAAAATGTTTATGGATATGAGTCCCGTAATAATATTTTGAGTCCCCTTTCCCACAAGCTAAGAAGGCAGAGGTAAGAATTCAATTTAGGGGTGACGGGCATGTGTTATTACATCAGTTTCACTCACTCTACCGATTACTCAACAGTTTCCGATTCCTTGTTCTAGTGCTAGTCATACTCATGCCCTGCTGGCGACAGTTTTTCTTGCGTAGCCGCTGCGCCACAGATTTACTAGCTGGGTAGAGAACTTAGGTTTACGTTGTTGCAGCCGCTACTAGAAGATGAGTCCTTCTGTCAAGTTTTTACTCTATTCGTTTTGATTATATTTTCTAACAGCATTACCTTCGGTTCGTGGAAGTTGACGTTGATGCGTAATCTTGCGGTGGAGACGTTGTGATACGAAGGAAAATTCGGGGAAAGTTGAGAGCCTTTCTAAAATTTGTTGGTTTAGACTTTGAACATCAGGATCCTAGCAGGGTAACGGCAGTCCGTCAGGGGCATGTTGAAAGTTGGTGTTCTTTTAATGCTGAGTTTGTGGTTTATTTCGTTTTCAAGAAGTTAACGTTCTAAAAGTTTGTCCCCCTTGAAAGACTTGGTAGAGGTGTTAGGGGCCCAGAAACGCTTCTTGTGCTGTTACAGCATGCGAACTGAGCTGAAGTTTCATACATTTTTCATAAGTAAGCAAGTGTACCTTCCATGGTTTTATGTTTTAACTTTAAACACTCGATTGAAAAAAATATATATTTACAGACCTTGCCGAACCGCTAATTGTAACCATCTACCTGCATACCTATACCTACAGTGTTTACAGCTTGTACATTTTAGAAATTCTAGAATCATGTGTCTTTTGAACGCATCAAAAGGTCAAAATCCTATCAAATTTTGACCACAGTTTCACTACCTCAAAAGTGAAAAAGTTGTCATCAGACCCTACTCCTATTTTCCATAGGTCAAAAATTGGCCCTAAATTAAATCAGACCTATCCCCTAATACGACATAAGTCTAGTGAACATAATATATAGATTAAATTTCATAGGTTTAAGCTAAACATGTTATATATTCTTGTGTCCAAATTATTAACTTCGTATTATTACATCTTATTGAAATATACATATGTGTACATAGTATTAACTTATTGATATAGCAGTATAAAACTTCAAGTAGGTACTTGAATTTAGTGTGTATTATAATACTACCTTTAGGGCAGCGTGCTAATAATGTATCGACAATCTTTTGTAAACACTTTCTCTACCACTGTGAGCCATGTGTACAATTTGTATTGAGACCCAATCTCGTGTTTCTGGCGTAACATTACTCTGAAAGAAGTGCATCATTTTCCCTGTCACTCGAATTCGTGTAATAAACGAGTTATGGTTGTAATGGTATGTTTTCGAACTCCTAACTCCATTCAGAAAGATGTTCTGATCCTTAATCGTGTCATATGAACTCCATTGAAAGATGTCCTGAACCTATATCGTGTCATATGAACTCCATTGAAAGATGTCCTGGACCTAAATCGTGTCCTATTAACTCCATTGAAAGATGTCCTGAACCTAAATCGTGTCATGAACTCCATTGAAAGATGTCCTGAACCTATATCGTGTCATATGAACTCCATTGAAAGATGTCCTGAACCTAAATCGTGTCATATGAACTCCATTGAAAGATGCCCTGAACCTAAATCGTGTCATATGAACTCCATTGAAAGATGTCCTGAACCTATATCGTGAAACCAAGTTTTCTGGGGATAGATCTTGACCTGAGAAACCTTGATAGGGCTTGAAAACTTGATAGGGTTGGATGTAAGAAAACTTCCTTTTATGGAGGGGAAGAAATCAATGTCAAATATCCTAGCTGTACAAGTTGGTATGCTAGGTCAACCCTGTGCTCATCAACCCCCCCCCTTAATTTTTCCACAAATAATTCATACACATTTTTATATTTTATCCTTAAAGTTTCGTTGAGGGACCTCCCTTTCATTTTTCCACAAATAATTCATCAATGTTGAAATTCGATATTTTTATAACAGCGTTTTACACACTCGTACCTCGGGACTTGGGCTGGAATGTGCTGGGTTTAATGCTGTGTCTATTTCGGTTATGTAGTGGAACATAAAGTCGACCAAAAAACTATATTATATTGTTATATACTTGATACCGTATATCTGTAGGCCAAACTTGATACTAGGCAGTTTGTTGGCAGCGTAGTATATATCGGGGCCCAAGCGAGTGATCTTGAGGACCCGTGGATGAATGGTGAAAGAGTGTGACCAGCTAGAGGCCGGCGCGGACTCGAGTCCTGGCCCAAGCTCGCTTTTTTGGTTTTGAAGAGTCACTCGCAACTGACTGATGGCATTGATTTTTGCTTTGCATGCCCCCATTTCCCAACTGGGTAGTGTTACCCTTTACTTGAAACTATATCAAAGGTTTTTTTTTCATCTGAATTGCAATATAGTTCCCATAAAACCCAACTCGACTGCTCACTGAAATTAATTTAACCTACTAGCAGTATGGGCCCGTGCTACGCACGGCGAGCGTGTAGGAGCTTATAGCCTCCCCACTAATGACCTCCAAAATTTCAAAGTCAAAGAAAACCAAGACAAATCTCCTATTAGTAAAAGCGGTGTTTTTTCACATTTTTTCAGGAAGTAAGAACGATAATGTAAAAGGGGCCGACATAAAATAATACATTTTAATCTCGTATGTTTATAAACAATTGGAATTTATTGGTTTAAAATATAATGATGGCAAAAATATAATGACATTCATCATCAAACTTTCACTGTGTTGTGAGTCGTCACAACAATTTCTCGCAGTGAAACTCGTTTCAGTTCGTCTCCTCGCCGACAGAGACCGCCATCATACGAGGGGCAGTGAAGACCTGGCACCTCCACCGGACTCGGCTCCTCCACGTGGGCCGGCTCCTCCACGGAGCAAATCTGTGGAACACACAAACGTGGCCAATGAGCAAGCGTTTTCAGGGCGATAAACGTGTTGAACTTTGTTGGGGAACCGTGTTGGATAATATGGAATGATGAATTATTTTATTTTGGGCCTTAAGCATATGGAACTTTACTTTGTAGTGTTTGCACTTTGCAGTCAAGAAATTTCCTCATTTGAGGATATAATATTGTCACCTGATGAAGTTTTCTTATGTAAAATGTAAAATATTTCTGTTATAAGCAGTGCTAGGTCTGGTTGCACCGGTTAATAGTTAAGGTTTAACTATTAGTTACATTTAATTATTAGTTAGCTCTAGATTGCTTTGCATGATTTGGTAACTAATAGTTAAATTTTAATGCTTAACTATCAGTTGGCACAGCTCAATCTTACTATCGCAATTATTACAATTCTCTCAAATGACATTCACCTTGATGCAACAAAATCAGCAACAGCAATGGCAAAAATTGGCCGTTCGGAAAATTGATTAAAAGTTCAAACAACTTGTGTTCAAACGTGCAATAAAATGGCACACATCAATTTAACCATGTACCATTTAACCATGTACCATTTAACCATTCAAACCATGTATTGCAAAAGACAGCGCTTGCCAGGCATGGTTCAAGCACAAGCCTGACTGGGTGACAAGCCTGACTGGGTGACGAGCCTGACTGGGTGACAAGCCTGACTGGGTGACAAGCCTGACTGGGTGACAAGCCTGACTGGGTGACAAGCCTGACTGGGTGACAAGCCTGACTGGGTGACAAGCCTGACTGGGTGACAAGCCTGACTGGGTGACAAGCCTGACTGGGTGACAAGCCTGACTGGGTGACAAGCCTGACTGGGTGACAAGCCTGACTGAGTGACAAGCCTGACTGGGTGACGAGCCTGACTGGGTTACAAGCCTGACTGGGTGACAAGCCTGACTGGGTGACAAGCCTGACTGGGTGACAAGCCTGACTGGGTGACTTGCACCATGCACCCTTAGCATTCGTGGGCCGTGATTTCAGCAATCTCAGCTAGAATAAGCCCCAAAGGGGTAAGTGTTATTTTGTTGGGACGGAAACCAAACGATCTTGTTTCAAATTAGAATTAAAAAAAACACGCAACGGATCTATTCGCACAGCGGAAACGCAATCCGGCGTGCCAATTCGTACATCGCTGTGACTATTCGCACGATACCCCTCAATGCCACAGGCGCCGAAGTTGTATAAACAAAGTCCCGAAATTCCCCGACCGAATCGGGCAGCGAAGCGGTCAATTTCGAGCACAGACCGCACCCAAACTTTCCTACGCCCGTTGCAGGGCCCCACACGGCCCCTGCAGTTGTTTAGCGAAATAAAATGCAACCTATATCCACCCAGCCGCGTAAACAAGCGGCGCTCGCGGCTGGCAGCTCAAAAAGTTTTATTTGCAAAAACAATTTTCCTGCTTTTCCGAGCGGAAAAACAGCTAGCTAAACAAAACACGGGGAAAAACAGACGGCGGCGCCTGTACATGCTCCACTGCGTTCCATATCGGGCACAGCGGCAAAACTCAATGATATTTTTATTAGCGCGCTCTGATGGTTTGAACAGGCGGTCACTTCCCATAGCTAGCTATCTCGCTTGTGCTCGTTTTGGGGGGAGAGATCTCTCTCTGTTACTCTTGTGCAGGTGCATGTGGCTTCGTTGCCTCGATTGGCTAGTCTTGCATGGGTAACGCGTTGTGATCAGGGGGCCTGCGGGACTTTTGGGGCCTGCGGGGCTTTTGGGGCCTCGGGCTTCAGGGCCGATGTGGTGCGGTGTTGCTGGGGTTTCTGCGTTCGATGTCCGAGACTTGGCATATGGGAGCTTTTCTTTAAGTGATTTTCTTTAAAATGTTCAGTCACATGTTATTATTTTATTTTATTTTAGCACTGGCTGGTTTTAAATTTGCAATCGAATTTGTTCGAGAATTGTTAGTTAGGAAACCTATGTGGACAGATCAATAATTTCGGTTCTATGTTCATCAAATCAGTTCAGATAAATTCCGTGAGATATAATTAATTTTTGGTAACGAAAATTCCGGAAAAAATTACCCTCATTCAACACTCAAGTTGTAAATTTCAAACTTCTTTGACCATAAATAAGGCTGCTTTGGATGCTGGAAAAATAACTTTGTCACGATCAATATCAATTAATTGTAGAAATTGTTTGAATTGGTGTCTTAAAATTTAATTGCAATCACAATTACACTCGCCAAACAAACAACCACATGATAATATGTGTCTTAGGTAATCCATGAAAATTAAACTATCGTCTGCCCTAGTTCCTGTGTTGTGAGTGAAAATAAGTTCACGACAAAGGTCGTGTCACCTCCTCCTTATCTTGGGGGCAAAACTCTGTGAGTCAACATGAGCTCTGGTCGGAGTTTGAATGTCTATAGTCGGATCCAACCTGGGAATACGAATTTAACCCGTCTTGTCACTCAAATATTTCCTCCCAGCACGCAGCCTAAATGTCGAAAGTTCGGTGGTGATTCCAGGACTGACATGCGAATGCACATTACCAAATTTGGTCGAAGTATCTGATAACCGATGTCGAAACGACCTGTTAGCAATAACTGATAACTCGTCTTCACTGGCTGAGACCGACTATAGCGCCGCTGTGGGTGGTATGATGTCAGCGTGATATCAGCTGAAGATGATGTTATCATTTTGATGGGACGAAACAATAGTTTGAGTTCAGAGGTCAATAGTGCGGTGGACATCTCAAAATCCAGTTATTCATGCATGTGCATGCAATAATCGAAGAAACTTCAACGTTCTTGAGTAACTTAATATAATATTCTTACGTAACTTATTAAGAGGGATTTAGAGGGATCCGTCCCAAAATCAGCAAATTGCACACAAACGCTCAAATTGATTCGTTATTTTTGGGGACTTCGAGTGAGAACTGGAACACTATAATAAAAAGTGAATGTGCTTACAAAATCCGCAGCTGGGGTTCACAATATTCCTTCCCTCTCTTCAACGGCAGTCTTAAAGCTTATTTAAAAACTGGAAGATAATTTAAATTGAGTATTTGTTGGCTGTGATATATATTTTTAAATCGAGGTTTTACGTTTTAATCTGTTATAACCTTTTCTTGCAGATATACTTCTCTAACTTTATTACCCTTATTACCTGTAACTGCATACCCGGTCTTTTGGAGACTTTGGCGAGTATTCTTAAATGTATATTAGGTACTGAACACTGATTCCAGCTTCTTTTATGAGATACGCGGAACTATTGTTCGGGGAAGAACACTAGGGCTTCGCGAACAAAATCTTTGATATTAAATTATTCATGATTCTCAATGTTAATGCGTACATGTTTGAAAAAGTACTGCGAAAGAATTACCGCTGAATACATCAAATGCCTGTTAGTGCCTAAAAACAAGATGCCTTCGCCATGTTTTAATCTGAAAATGTTTGCGAATTAACGAAGGGATATTAAATTAGAATTCGCGTAATACGAAAAGGGTATATCATGTTCATCATTCACTCTGCTTTCTGATATTTTTCGGTAGTGCAGTAAGGCCTACTGCTCAATAACATGGTTAGGTAAGGAACTAACGGTCCGTTTACTTACTGACAAACCATCTGATTGGCTGAAGAAAGTTGTAACTGGCAGATAACTTTTTAACCAGCCAATAAGCACGTGGAGCTCAAATTTCAAGGCCCGTTAAAAGCTAATTGTTTTTCGCCGCATCTGTATTTTGAATACGGAATTCACAAGACCCATTACGAAAACACTTCGTCTATTGAGCAAATATTGAAGTCAAAATATGCTGCTGAAGCCCAATCAATTGCTAATCCACTGATCAAGTATTTAACTGATACCAGCGATGTAAAAACCGATCATTTCTTAACGAAGTCATTGAGCAAACGGATCTGGCAAGATGTGTCCGCATTTGATTTATGACTTCGTAGTGAAATAGATTTTCATTAACCGAGTCCACTTAGATATTACACAAGAAGAAAGGAAGGAGAAGCGACTTTCGCACCTACCCATAAATCCTCGCTGGCCGAGATACGGTTTTAAGAAAATTACATCAAAATGCAGATGAAAACTCCTCCACGAAAGCAAAAGCCAAACGGCTGCCATAAAAACCCGTGCGCCCCCCCCCCCCCCCTGACCTAGTCCGGGGCAACCCTTTCTCCCAATGGCTCGTGCGGACGACGCCGAGACGCCGACGTCTTGCCCAGTCACGACCGACCCCACGGCCGACGCCCAATGGCGCCCCGACGCCGAACGACGCCGGCCAGAGCGTCGACTCGACCCGGCGTCGGGGGCGTCGCGACGCCGGGATGCGACGCCGGGATGCGACGCCGGATCCGATGGGTAGGGGCTGGTGGACGCCGATTGGGGAGTCGAGTTTTTCGTTGGACGCGTTTGGGGGGTGAAGTGTTTGTTTGGTTGGTTTTTGGTTAGATGATGCTGCGATGACTTGGGGGAAAGAGCGGAGACAAGAGTTTGTATTTACGAAAGCGATGGTTAGGCGAGGTTTGACGAAGATTTAGTGTGAAGACGTTGCAAATTGACAATGTCTTGAAAATGAAATGCATCACACCATAGTTTTAGGACAGCAAATTTATTATGTTTAGTTCCGCAATGATGCAAAATTTTTCACTCTATCGATGCCGGAAGTAAAGAGCATGCAGTTTGCTTTTAAAATAATTTTCTCCCGCGACTGAATCTTACCAAACAGGTGGTGATTACGTAAAGTTTTCGCTAAGTTTCCTGCTTCAACCAAAGAACATTGAAATGCCTCGATAGACACCGACCGGTAAAAAGTGATACACTCGCATGCCAGGGTTTTTTGGTTCTCGCCCTTTTGGGAGCAGAAAGCTCTGTGATCAGAGCACTGGCTTCGCTACCGAGGGATCGGGGGTTACTTTCTGTTAACTTCTGTACATGCATGTGCGAAATTTTTATGTCGATTTTCCTTAAGTGTGAAATTGGCCGAATTAGACGGTGTAAAAAGGAGACGCAACTTTGATAGGCATTTTCCAGTAGCCCGCGTCGTATAAGAACTACACAGTCGGAGAAAATAACGCCCGATTGGCTACTGAAAAGCAAGTTACCGGTGAACCGCACGTGGTAACATGTTTAAAGTTCCGATTCCTTGTATGCAAGCTAGTATGTAACACGAAAAATTACTCAAAACCCGTGATTTTACCTAACGATGAAGCATGTAAGGTGCCGGGAAATGGCTCTCCGATATTGAAACATTATTGTTTCAAATTTCTTTGGTGGAATATAATATGTAGGATGTGCAGATAGATGGAAAACTAGAAATCCCTTTTGCCGACCAAGATTTACCGATATTCATTAGCAAAACACGGATTAGCCTAATGCAATTGTCCAAACCTTCATCACTATCGTATCATCGCCTCGTGTCCACTATCAGCCCTCTCCCTCCCTCCCACACACACATACCTAGCCGCTATATCTCCGTCTCCCTCCCTCACGCATCGTCCATCTCCCTCGCACCCACGGGCCACCCCATCCAGTCATCACCCCGTATCTCTCTCACAGGCATCGTCCATCTCCCTCGCACCCACGGGCCACCCCATCCAGTCATCACCCCGTATCTCTCTCACAGGCATCGTCCATCTCCCTCGCACTCACGGACCGCCCCATCCAGTCATCATCCCGTCTCTCTCTCCGGTCCGCTTCTATGGGGCGATGCATTTTTCATGAGCCGTGTGTCTTGCGAAACTAAATGGAATACATTCGTGTTTATCGCAGACTACCTCCCTGGGGGGGGGGGGGGGCTGAGGGGGTCGGGGCACTGAAAAAGTAGACCCTGGACAGAGGAGGAAACGTGTGGCGATGTTGGTACAGAGTCAAAAGAGCTAGAGATTAGAAATAGCGTACATTGGGTCTTAAAAAAGTAATAAGTTTAATATTAAACGCTGTTTCCCCACCGATTTGTAAACTGAGTTAGCTTTCAACTAATTTTATCAGTTTAGCCTTGTGTTTTACGAGAAAAGTTAATATTTTCAACGGAAAAAAGTATTGCTAGCTTGGTATTGGTAGAGATCACTGTTTAAGAACGTAACTAAAAGTGCTACGTAATAACTACATAACGTGTAGGGAAACCTGGTGGTCTTATAGTTGTTTTGGTAACTGGTGCTAAGGTGAAAAATGGTATATTTGTGCATAATTATTTTAATAAAATAATATACTGATTTTTATTTTCTGGGCCATTAATCATTAACGAACTTTCAGAGCTGTTGATGGGTTGAAAATTAAGTTCTGACCAAAAAGCAACAAGTGGTCCTAATTTAATGAGCTCATCCAGATTCGTGAGATCTATCGAATACCTGCAAGAATGTAATCTATACCATAGCAGAAACATTTGATTATATGTTGTTCGAAGGTCATATGTGATATATTCTGATACAGCCTCGGATATCAGTAAGTGGTAATAATTGTGAATTTCATCATCTGCCTGCTGATGAATCACTACAGAAAGATGACCATGCATTGGCATGTCATGTAGAGCGTGCTGAAATGCCCCTGTCCCATCGGGCCCTGTCAAACGGGCACCCTGACCCCAGGCAATCTCGATACGAAATCGCTCAAGTAGCTAGAACTAGTCTGCTAATTTTAGGCAATTTTAGGCAAATTTTAGCTTTGAACAATGGGAGAAAATTACATCAATTTCTTCAGCGTTTGAAACAATTTCACTGACGCAGTTTTCGACAGTTTGGGGATGCGATTGCAGCGGATTAAAACAGTTAGTCGTGGAAATCTTCAGCAGATTAGTTCCTGTTCATGAGCCAATTAACTTTTTCAATTTTCCGTCGTGAATCTGATTTTGCGGATCGCATCAGTACTCAAAGTTCAAAAATAAAAAACCATGGTTCCATCAATTAACTTAGTGCCAATTAGTGGTCTGTTAATAGTCTAACAGTCTGTTAACAAAATAAATATAATAAGTTCTGATTGATTTTTTGCAAAACAAATAACAAGTTAACAGACAATTATAGGTTTTTTACAGACCCCGAAAAAACAACTCTGTACTCTGAAAAAAACTATTTCAACCTGGGATTCGAATGCCAAATCAAAAGTCTCACTGGTTGCCTGACGTTTCGTGACATATGTTAGTTACTTTATCAATGGTGAAGCCTGACTGACTAGTTTTTTTCAAAACTAGTGCTAAAGATAGGATATAGTTGTCAGTAGACATGAGTCTAAGAAATTTAATAACTGTACTTTTTTAGTGCCATGGTTATTCAGTTACCCTTATAAGATTTATCGGCGCATTAGCAAGAAAATTAATAGCTTTGATTGCACGTTGCTAAGCAAATAACAAGTTAATAGACTATTAAGTATTTAACGTGCCTTTGGAAAACCGGGTCTTAAGGTACTTTCTTTAACAAAATTGCCCACGGTCCCTTGCAAGTGGCATCGACTGTACCTTACAGCGCGCCAATGCACTGCATTAATTTCCAAATAAGTAATACACCTTAAGACGTGAAAAACTTTTGCGCTCTCGAAAATATCACGCAATAATTCTCTCGCTCGGAAAACGAAGACAGAAAACAAACGCTTTTTGCGCACAATTTCTCTGCAAACTGGGTTTGTCGCCGATGACGATCGCAGCGCCGTGAGGCGGAGAAGGTACGAACTAACATTTATCAGCAGAAAAAGAGCATCAGTAAAGTGCTCTAAGTAATAAGTTGAAAGGCCGCCTGGAAAGAGAGGGCCGCGCATTTATCAATCTCTTGTTTTGCAAATAAAGCATCCGAGAGGAAGTGCAAAGAAAAACAGTGGAAAATGCATAATATAAATGCGGAGTTTGTTTAAACTTTGAAACGTTGAAATTGTTGAAATTGATGTATTTTCCCTACTTTTTTTTCACGGCATCATCACATGTTTGCAAGTCGCCGCTCCTTGGATCAAGTAAAATAGTGCTCCTGCGTTTTCTTTTATCGCCGTCAAGAAAATGAAATTGTTCCGTCAAAGAGAAAAGACAAAAGGCACAAAAACGAATTGTCTTTTGCGGATACCGAACATTATCATCGAAACGAACTCGCGACTGTTTTCTTGCTATCGGGAAACATTCGATCTCTCCGCCCGATTAATCCCAACTTACGTATTCCCTCGAGCTTTTCCTTGTCAGTTTCCCTTCATTTTCCTCACACGTCTCAAAGGCGAAACGAGAAAAAACCCGACTTGACGATATTGACACATTTCATCTTGTTTTAAAGAAGCTTCTGCCATCGCATCGCAAGTTTTCCATCAACGAATTGATTGGTTTTTCATCTCCGAGATGTAGTGTGTGTTTTCCTCGTGTATCTTTTGATGACGAACTTGGTTTTCCTTTGAGCCTTGTTGATCTTCAGCACGCCGTCGCCTAGATTACTTCTTGGTCCGAGCGCTGCATGTTAGTGAATCGCAATTCGCAAGGCGGTGATACTTGGCTCCCAATACCTAGTATTTTGTCTGATCTCCAGGGATATTCTTACTTCTAGGTGAAGATCGTAATAATATTTGAGATGGTTTCAGCAAATGGCAAAGACACGGGAAGTTCGGAAAGTACAAAGTAGTTGTCTACCGAAAAACTTGCGAATCAACTAGTAGACGTGAGTCTAAGAAATTTTATAACTAATGATCAATTTGAGTATGTGTAAGTACATGCTTCATGTGCCAATGGGAGCATACCCTCTGTGAAGATGAAAATGTTTGAAGAGAAAATGAGTGAGCCAAAGGCCAAATTTATTTGAAATATTGTGTCTGGAAAAGCAGAATATTTCCTTACTAGCTGGCCTCAAAGAGAATGATAATATTTAAAACTCATAGATATACAAATTAACACATTACCGATCTATATATTTCTTAGCAAAACGAACGCCTTGGAAATTTGGGTTAAAATTGGTTCTCACATCAAGTTGAAATTTTGGTTGTTCAGGAAAATTAGTTTAGGAAAGTTAGTAATTAGGTTCGTACTTAGCAATTTTCCAATAGTATGCCCCATACAATGAGAGTTGTGTGGAAACTGGAAAGGCGAGGGGGGTCAAAGTAAGTTTTCGAAATGATTCCGGCAATCATGCTCAAGGAGGTGAGCGGCGAACATCAAAAGAAAGTGCCAGAGAAAGCCCAAGTGAGAGTACTTGACGAGATGAAGAATAAATTATTTTTTATGTAGATTATCTTTGAAAAAATGAAAGCAAATTGTACTAGGTACCTGCAGTTGAGTGGGAAAACGTGTGAAAGTGATATTATACATTTAGATTTCTTGATTCTGTAACGAAGTAAATAAAAATGTGATGTCTAACTTTGAATCGAGAAGCGCTTGTTAATAATTTCCCTAAAAAATGCCAAAGAAAAATGCAAAATAAGTTAAAAAGCACAAAATTTCTAAGATCAGTAATTTCTCAAACGCAATTTTCTTTGACTAGACAAATAAGTATTTTGTTTGAAATTCTAATTTTGTTCGACGGTACACTCAGCATACTGAGGGTCTATTTAGGATGTTTGAGCGCAGGTTTCGAAAATATTCACCCTTCTTAGGTGTAGAAACAGATTTCTTTAATTTCTACGAAGATTGCGACCAAGGATTCGGCAAGTGACAGATCCTAGTATAGTTCATCAGATGTATTGGTTTAGTGGAAAAACGATTTTTCTTGTATTTTTTTCAGTATATCGTCCAATTAGCTAGGAAATTTCTCCCAGAAAGCAAAAGAGGTCAAAATGTATTTAAATTTTTTCAAAAGAATTCATATCGTGGCTCTTCTTAGTTCTCTTTCTTATGAAGAAATGTTTCAGAATATTGATTGTTATTATTATTGTAGTTATAAAATCATACTTGAGAGTAACTAGGTGGCTGATCTGAGGAGCCTGAAGCGAATAAAACTAAATTGCATTACCTACATTGAAAGTAAATATATAGCAAAAGTATATCTTATCATTTTACTCGATGGTTCAACAAATGGGTTATTAAAAAATTAAAAAACTGCCAGAAACTAGCTTCAATTTTACACAAAACGTACCGAAACCACCCACACCCTCTCCCCGTTCACCCCAAAAAACGGTGCCCATAAACAATGCCGCCCCCCCCCCTCCTTCCCACCAGAGGTCCTCAAGACCTCGGCATCGCTTCTTATGGACG
Organism: Nemoura dubitans; assembly: GCA_921293005.1. Taxonomy (NCBI): domain Eukaryota; kingdom Metazoa; phylum Arthropoda; class Insecta; order Plecoptera; family Nemouridae; genus Nemoura; species Nemoura dubitans. The sequence goes on along the minus strand of OV121077.1, from coordinate 17,101,185 downwards.
GGGTGGAGTTGACACCCGGCGTTTGTCATCTCGAGAGGCAACAATAAAACGACATCCCCGCCGCGGCGTCGGCGTCGGCGTCGGCGTCGGCGTCGGCGTCGGCAAGGCAGAGGACGTCGTCGACGCAAGAACGGAGCTGTGGAGGCGACGCCTTCTCTTCTGTCATCGCCAACGCGTGGCTGAGTTATCTTCGTCCTCGTTTTGTTTGTGGGTGGGGGGGGGGGGGGAGGGGGGGAGGGGGTTTTATATTAGGGGATTTTGTCGTATCGGTAGAGTTTGAATAGAATTTTAACTAAGAAAATGCCGGATAATACAAAAGGAATAGACATAAGTTCACGTTCACACACAACATGTGTAATCTTTATTAGAGTTCCTATCAAGTCCCTCTCTTTTTCTTAGTGGGAAATTAACAGTCATTTGCTATGATATCTTTGAAACTCCATGCAATTGCAGGTTAATTTTAGAAACGGTTCACTAAAATCATTGTTTTCAAACAATGCAACTATGAACATCGGCCTTAAATCCTTTGATATATCATTCAAAGTCTTAAAGGGCTTTGACAATTAATTCTTTATCCTGTTTAATAATGCTTAATCAAAATATCCTGGAATAACTTTCATAAATGCCAGCCCTTAGAATGCAATAACTGCGGGAATCAACATTTTTGAGTTTTCACTTGATTCAATTCGTAGTTATCGGCGAATGTCAGTCTCTAGTAGAAGTCCAGCAAGCTTTCACCAACACGTAAGTAAAATCACCACGACGTATTTAACAACGTCAACGCCGCCATGAAACTTGAAAACGTCAATCCATCAGCGCCGACCCCCTCTAAACTCGACGACCGTGACGAAACACCCCGTCCCCCCGCGAAGACATTGTCTCGACGGCCACTAACTTGATTACCGCAGTGCCGCCATCCGAGGCGACCTAGGGAAGCCAATGACTCGCAGTGATTCAATAAACACCCTGCATTGTGACGTCGCGCTGCAAGGGTTGCATGCGACGCTCTTTATTTCGTGGTCGTTTAGTTTGGGTGTGAGGGGGGGGGGGATAGTTGAGGTGGTTTGTATCAAGGGTGGTAGATGGCTCTTTATATATGGTTTGCGACGAACGTTTCCTATCACTTGGTCTGCTAGTTGTTACTAACTGTATATGTGACGAAGTTTCTACATCCTGATAGTCTTTTGAGGTTAGTTTTGCAAGAGCTAGGCAGCATTTTAATTAATTTTTTGCATTTGGTTTACATTGTAGATCTATAATACTTAGGGCCGGTTTACACTTTACAATATTTTTCAACTTTGGGTTAAGCGTCTAGCCCTCAGAAACAGATTAATTCTATGGCATCCTATTGGCGATTGACATGACAAATAACTTAACTCCTACTTTAACTCTGCGTAGGAGCACTTGTATTACTATATCCCTTAGTTACTGATTAAAAGCCTAGAGATATGTAATACGTCTTTGTGATAATTGATACATTTTCACGAATACCTCTTTTAAACCTCTTTTAATATACCTATATCTAAAGCTTTTCACAAACACTGCAAGATTTCAATGCTAGATTTCAACGACGGATCGTTAAACTATACAATATTTAGTAATTAACTAATGCTTGAAATGCTTGAACGATTTAACATCTGTTTGAATAAACACGTGAGCGTTCACCATCGGAAAGCTGAGAACAGATCAGTGGTACCAACCTGAGGCCCGGCGCACATATTTTTGCGTCCCGCCTCGAAATTTGTATTAATTTTTAAATGCCAATTTAACATGCAATTCCCATGGAAAATGAATTGATTTGAAATTTCTACAAACTCCTTTTCACAGGTGCGTCATTTCAATGTATTTCTAAGGCCGAAACTACCTGAAACGCATAGATTTTCACGATAAAAGTGCTATAAATCTAAATTTTCTTGGGAATTGAACGCCCAAATCCCCATTGTGTCGTAAGCAATGTCAATTTTCATTCACTAAGTACAAGTACCAGTTACGAGGATGCGTTCAACCAATACCCACAATGTTACACAACGCTACGTATTGCAATTTGCGCTGCCCACAGAGGTAACAAATTCCTTTTATTTGGCTCTGTGCAAAAAAGGTTGAGTACCACTGGAATGGAAACGGATGTTTGTGATTGTAAGCTCTTTGGACAATTGCTTGGCAATGTCCCTCTGATTTCGCCCAGTTGCCACTAAGTCCATCCCCACTATTGGGTAGCGACGTTGCAACCACACCCGGGGTCTATTGGCAGCGTCATTAGTGACCGGCAGTGAGTGTTTAATGACAGCACTCTTGACTGTTGCTCTGGGTGACCGCCTTGAATGGCCCATCGGGTAAAAGCTAAGTCGGTGACCGTGGCTTCAAGATTATCATAAGTTTTCTGCTTTGCTTCGGAGGACAGCAATGTCAGGTTACAGATTTCTTGGGCCAGCAAAGTAATTAAAATTTGTGTTAGCAAATATAGTAAAATATTTCATTAATTATCACGAATTTGCTTTAAAAATGCGAAGTTTGGCTTTGGTAGAACACATTTTAAAGTTCATGTGGAATGAAATAAAAATAACTTTCAATAATGCTAATCCAGTAAAAATGTGGAATTAAAAACTCGTTTCAACACATTCAAGGCCAAAACATTAATGTTTCGCAATTAATGTTTGTTATGCCAAGGTGCGGTGAAGCATATGAAGTTGAGTGAAACAAAAAAAGTCGAATAGCAAAACATATTTGTGATTAAATATTAATCCTCCAACTTCAGGTCCTGGAGAAAATGTCAGGTAATTCACCATTGTTTCATCATTTTTGGTGGTCGTTGGGTAAAATAATAAATATGATCTGCTTTTGTGCTTTTCTTTCCGGAGGAGTCGAGTTTGCTCTGTGAAGTGCATTTAGGTAAAACCAAGATATTAGAGCGATTCATCACCCAAATTTCATTTCCCCCTCACTCCAGGTTTCAAAACGCTTCAAGGTCCGATAATAAATTAATCATGTTTTTCTTTGGTGGAGGTGCCGTGTCTGCTCTGCGGGTTGCGTCTAGGAGCAGTGAGACATTGATAGTTTCCCATCATATTCCAAGCCTGCGGTTCGTGGAATAAAGTGTTTGTTAAGGCAAACTTAAAAGAAATAGACCATCAAATGCAATATTTTAAATAGACAATTAAATTTTGAGAAACAATGAGAAATAAGTGCATGAATAGTTACAAGCCTCTGCTATTACTTTTCGCATCCCTGTATCGAGTAAAGTGGCTGCGAATACTCCTCTTTTAAACTCATACACTTACTGGATTAGTCGCGATTTCCAGACAATGTAAATCGGGGACTACGAACAAAATAAGAAGCTCCGAAGTCCGTCTTAGCCCCCGCCCCCACCCCCTCACCCCTTTCATTAAAAACAAGCCTGCAGCGCTGCGTCTGTATCGCGTACATCCAGTTCATTAACACAATTAATTAACGACTCTATCTGGGTTTAATTGCAAGCGCAATTAGTATAAATCCATGCGCAGTACAATTACCCCGTCTCGGCTCTCGCAGCTTATGCCAGCCATTAGTGTGAGCGAGAGGCTAGATGCGGTCGATGGGCGGGTGCGAGCGAGAGAGGTGATGTCGAAAAGGCGACGCGTTTTGTAATGTTGTACAGTGATGTCGGTGCTGGGTACGAGGGACACGGGCGAGGGACAGAGATGGGAGATCGTTTAGATCAGGGCGTGGATGTTTTGAGAGAGAGATGGAAACTGCGGGATGGAGTTTTCGTCGACGTGATTATGGTGAAGGAGGAGTCGGATGCTGGGGATTACTGTTACGTGTTTGCAATGTTCTTGGCAATGCCAGTAATGATGTTGTATCAACAATTATTTCAGTTGATTACTTTTCCGCGAAATTTCAACCTAATTTTGGAAGTTATTACTCACGTTACATTGTATATTGTGTACGTTACATTGTTAGAAAGGTTTATGTTTGATACCAAATAAACACGTGGAATTGTTTGTTCAAACAACTCACATGCGTGAAAGTGAACTGTCCTAATTTATGTAAGATTCCAGGGGCATTCACAAAAGGCAACCGCAAATTCAGCTTGAAATGACGCTAATTTTGACTAATTCGATCATCACCACTTGATGCAGTTTCAAAACAGCATTTTCTGACCGTGAAAATTATAACGAGCGCTTGACAGTCCGATTTTAGCGGAACAAAACTGAAAAATGTGGCGAACTTCAGCAGAATTATTTATTAATTCGTCTCTTAACACAGATCTTAACACAGAGCGGTTTTATTTTGAACTCTAGGCACGGTTTTATGGTGAGGGTTCACTGTGCTACGTATTGTGATGTATGAGCCATTTAGTAGCAAAACAGCTCACAAAGTCTTTCTCGATGTGTTACTTGTATAAGTTTTGAACCGGTTGGTTCACATCGAACAGCAGTGGATCTTCTCAAAAGACGCAGATCCACTTTGCTTCACCTAATGTACCACACAAACATTAATTAAAGAATACCGTGTATTCAGGATGAGCTCCACAAAAAGCTCAAAGCCATCTCAATGACGTTGACGTTCTGAAGACGTCTTGGCACTGAGGAAAAGAGTCTTGTTCGCGGGGAGGCAGCATTCCCTTTGGCGACTCTGAGCGACAGTGGCGCGAACGTTCGGAAACGAAGCCACCCTTTATTTGGAAAATTGGAAACACTAGACTCATATCGGGGTGATTTGCATTAGCCAAGCCGTCGACTTTGCCATGCAGTGCTTCAAGGGCTAGGGGGCCTAGATTTCGTATAGTTTCGCACCCTCAAAGAAGCATCACATTCATAGATTCCTTGAGAGTACTTTGTAATCAGTTGATATCCACGATAGGTTTTTTTTTAATGACCATTCACAAGCTTATAGCTACTTTAAATAATAAGATAAATGATGCATACGATCATTCCATGGTAATTCTGTTTGAGGAAATACTGATCTATTATAAAAATAGCAGGAAACTGTTGTGTTGTGTGAGCTTGGGAGTGAATAAATCTCCTTTCTAGATTTAAAAATGCTATTTCAAACTGGGTATATAGTTTATGTTTATAACGTATTACAGTTATACTTAATTTAGCATTCAGAACCCAGCCTGAAGAGTATATCTTGAAAACTAGTGCTATGCTAGAAATATATGAGCGACGAAATTGAGTGCCGATGTTGGCGTCCCAAAGCGCAGGAGGTGGTGCATCATGAGACCATTAAAGCAAATAAAAGATGATCAGAATTTCGCAGACAAGAGCGTGGGATTAGAGAAGGGTGTGTCCAAGGCCCGTAGATCCCCGGGCCGATAGCGAGGCGAAAACAATAGACAGGCGCGGAAATTCTATGTGAATATGCGACAAGTGGAAATGTGAATGGTGGAAACGCGGTTGGGACGTGGAATGTATTTTTTTAGTGGAAACATGGCTTTCTGCTAGAAGGAAATTCCAGCTCAAGGTCTGTAAATCAGCCATGGCTATAGGGATAGGCTTACTGTGTCAAAGTTTACGGAATAGCAATCGGGTTCCGTTATTTTCAAAAGGTTAATCGAAGATTTTACAAGTACCTTGCGCTAGTTTCAGCAAAGTCGCGAACAACGAATGAAAAATATTGGTTTCTCATTTACCCTCTGCTGTAGACGTGAAATTGTTTTGAATGAAGGTTTATTGGAAACCGCTTTGGGTTTGAAACCTGGACCACTGCCTTATCACGCACTGAAATAAGGTAAATTTTAAAGAAGCTCACAACAAAATCTTTTTTTGGGTGATAAGTTGGTAATACCTAATTTGAATGAATTATCCAACTATTTCCTTTGTGGTTTCAGTCTCTCCCAAATTCATTTCAAATGTCCCTAGAACTTTCATTAATTCAAATTGAAAAATATAAATGTAAGTTGATAAATTTACAAACACACGGTGACTCAAAACGTCGACCACGAGGCATCCGCTCCTTTGCAGGGAGCGAAACAAGCTAATATTCCATACACAATAGAATTTAAAGCCATGTGAAATTTCGAGGGTTACTAACTTTTGAACTCGTTTATACAACATGTTTTCCCCGGAAGTGGTTTTTGTCAGTGTTCCGAAGTGTATTATGATGAATGACGTCGACCGGAAACAGAATTAATATGCATGAAACAAGAAATAACAGCGTAGTAGTGCAAATACACCACTGCCATCCTCACCCCATTGAAAATCCGAGTGGCCGAAATTAATGCATACTGTTTCTGATCAGGCGATGGCACAGTCTACGCTGTGCAGGGTTGGTACCATTTGAATAACGATTTCTTATCACTCTGCAGAATTGTATCACGAAGGCGGAAGAAAAAAAGTGGAATCTCTGCATTTTGACTAAGAAAAGCTAGCAAAGAAATGGGGTGGCAAATCTGGTTGGACTCTCGGCCGTAATTCAGTGTTGTACAAGGCATGGCGGAAACGAATTATGGTGTTTGAAATTCGGGGCAAAAAAGGCGGAGGAATGTCGAGGGCCTCACTGGATTTGCTTGAGACACGGAAGTCGCTATTTTGGGGTGCATTCGGTTGAATCAACAAACACTTTTCTTTGTGAGTAAGACGCACCAGTTTATGATGTCCTGAAATGATGAATGATTCAAGTATTTAAACCCACACATATTTCCTACTTGAGTAAAGTTTGGTTTTACCTTCGGTATCCGGTAGAAAAAAAATAATTACCACAACAGACCGAAAAGATGCGTATATACACTCTAAAAAATCGCCGTGTTATATCAGTTATATAAATTCAATGAAAGTAGTCATATGGTAATCATGATGTTTAGAACCAAACATATATGGTTTTCATGTGATGAAACTAGTCATATGGTGCCCCCATATCAATTAAACTAGTTATTTTTGCGGATATGAATGATTATTTTGAAGATGAATAGAATTTCCTTAGTAACTCGTAGGTTATAAATGACTAATATCATAAACTAGGGCGAACGCAATTTGTGTTGCGTTGAAGATGAGCGTAGCGGTTTGTATATAGCGCATGAAAAGATTGAGGCAAAAAGCCTATGAAAATCATGGAGCAGCAAGCCGGACCAGTGCTTTCTCAAAAATTCTGATCACTTAAAAATGTAAACGATTCTGACCTTTCTTTGTTTCTGTCCGAGCTGTCGGGTAGCGGAAATATGCTCATTTTGAGATCATTGAGCAATGTTCTAATATCTGTCAAATCTTGAATTCAACTTCAAGTCCAAAAATCTGGTGTGATGTTTCGATTTGGTTCCGATGGTTACTAAAGGCAATAATCGAAATTGGCAAAATTTGATAACAATACGCACTTTTAAATAAGTATCCGTACTTTACCAAACATCCCCAATTGTCGAATATTGCAATTTTTTCTGCTTTGAAGGGAAGAGGTATGGAGGATTTTCTTGAAAAACGCAGGGGGTCTAAGTTGAGAACAAAAGTGGACATCCTGAAAATTTCCTCCCGCGAAGCAGGCGTTTGGCCTGTAGAGCGCGCGTAAACACACATACAAAAAAAAAAAAACAAACAAACAAACAAACACACACACACAAGTGCTTTTTTTAGCAGTAGTGAAATTGATGATTTCGCTTCGCTCGCTTCGCTCGCTACGCTCATCAACAATTCATTGGACAAAATGAATAGGAGACGTAGGTGACTAATACCTTAGGTGTGTATTATCTAAATACCAATATTTAATATGCTAATTGTTCAAAGAGTTATGATTCTTAATATAGTAGTTTATACTTAAAAAATTCTTTTAAAAGGGTAGGTCTGTCTATGAGGTCATCCTACAACACTATGGAGATTGGAGGAGCAGTTTACTTGGGAAGACTCCCCCTTCCCCCCTGAATGAAAATCGTTCCAGTGATCGGCTCGGAAACCCGTTCTTCTGCAGAGATCACCGAAATTAAGCCAGATTTTGCATGGATGATTGACCATCATACATACCATTCTGTTTTGGAGATAACTGAGAGCGACAAAAACTTCGTACAACAGCTTCACACACCTTCCTTATGAACCCTACCTTTCAAATGGTGACAGTCTCCGAAAGGGACATACACTCTAAAAAGTAAAAACGAAATCTTAAAAGCAACCATTTTCTCTCGTATAATCAGATAATTTAGGTCATAGCATTTTCAAGTTCTAGTTTTCAGAGACTGTTTTGTCAGCAAGTCTTTTGCCAGAAAATCATTTTAAAATCTCATACCATAGAGAGGAGCAGCTCTGAATATTCGACTTTTTAACCCGCGAAGAAGCAAGGTTAGAAAACATGTATTCCGCTCTGGAAATCAGAGACATAACAGATGAATTCAAACTTAGCGCGACGTGCGGTGTTAGCGCGAACTAGGCGCCAGCTGTGCTGTGACGCTAGGAAGTTCGTTGCTTGTGTTGTTTATACCTATCGGGCTATCGCAGGACGCTTCGTGGGTGAAGTCTTTATGAATTACCTACCTACCTAACTTTCGCATTGGCCGATACTTTCGATAAAGAAGTTCTACTGCATTCAAGCTTTGCATCACTACTGCTGCAATTTCCGGTAAGAAATGGAGGATTTCAAAACTTAAAATAATTCCAACATTTATTTCTCTCTGCCAACCTATAATTGCTAGCCCATCTGAGCTACCGCCTAATATACTACCTACCTCGATAATATCACTGCTAATAACATTATGTAAAATCATTCACAGCTCGACAGAAGACATACAATTTTTGGAGACCAGCAAGAGGAAGATAATATGCTGGTTTGTGGTGGTGTTTTAAAAATTGTCCAGTAAAACAACGGTGACAGCTCTTTTCGAAAAATGGTGCTGAAATGCAAAGCGAGCTTATCGCCGTCAAACACTAGGTACCTACATACTAGGTAGGTACGTTAGGTCACATCGCTTGATTACTAATTGCGTTCCGTTTCGTTGTACATTTTTTCTTTTGCCTTCCAGTAGCTTGGAACTTTCAACTCCATCGTTGGAATGATGGTGGAAATCGGTTTCATGAGCACTTGTCTGCTTAGCTTAATCCTGGTAAGAAATGGAGGATTTTGAAACTTAAAATGACATTTCTCTTTATTAACCTATAATAGCTAGCCTGTAACTGTTTCTTTGTTTCTGCCTAATACACTACCTACCTTGATATAATATCACTACCTACTAATCATTTTGTAAAATCATTCACAGCTCGACAGGGACCAGAATTTTTGGAGCGCAGGAAGATGAGGAAAATACGATGCTGGTTTGTAGCTGTGCCCAAAAATGGCCTGTAAATCAACGGTGACAGCTTGCCCGAATCAAGGTGCTGAAACGCAAAGCGAGCTAATCACCGTCACTAGGTAGGTATGTTTGGTACCTAGTCATGTTGCTCGATTACAAATTGCGTTCCATATCATTTTACCTTTTTGTTTCTTTTGCCTTCCAGAAGCTCTTGTACTTTCAATTCCATTGTTGGAACGACGGTGGCAACCGGTGTCATGAGCACACAGTTAACGGCCCTGGCTCGATGCTGCTCATAAAAAAGGAATGTTTTTCTCATTCGGCAGCATCATCTATCCCGTACTACTTGAAGGTAGGTGTTTTTGGTATTTTTAAGAAGGCTAAGGATATTTCACAAAGATGCCATAATATGTGGGTTTATCAGACAACCAAGCCGCTGGTAACAAGCATGAAATCTATTATCATGGCACAAATGAATACATGGCCTGTCATGTCCTGAAGTGGATGAAACTTGAAACTTTATTCTTGTTACCAAAAATTTTTCCACTTTGCCTTGCCTTGCTGCTTTGCATTGCGCGTTGCCGTGTAAAAGCCACGGCATGGCCATAACTATATTTTGCTATTGGATTGGTTTTTGAACCACGCTAAATCACAATTTTTTATCTATTACAGATGAAAGCTTCTGCCTGTTACATTTATTTTAACCGCCCGAAGGGACAAACGGCTCTTCTGAAACTGCATAGCCCGGAGAACTTGCCCAAAAAATTATCGACTGCACAGCGTTTGTCAAAGAAATGCAGGAGCTCTCAACACATTTCCGGTATGCCACACACAAATTATTACTTAGGTACTGCCCTTTAGTAGGATTCTTGATTGGAATCAATATTGAAATACTTTGTATTAATTACGTTAGCATTGAGGTTACGTTGCCATTTTTTTACACAAAATGCTGGAGTTGGGATAATAAATATCAGTTTCATTTTAAAAATGTCCTTCGTTCTCTCCTCCATGGTTAATTCTGATTATTGCCCACTGTTTGCAGGCTGGAGAATCTGCACTCGACACAGAATCTGGGGTCGCCCGATCACCAAGCATTTCAGCCGTGCCGTGAGCAGCAACAACGACCGGTTACGTCAACACTTTTGCCCCTGCCTGATGGAGGTTTCATCTGCGAGTCTGCGGATATTGGTATTTCAACTGCAATAGTCATTTTTTTCTGCTACCTTCAACGAAGCTGCAACAGTGTGGCAACATAGAGTTTAAAGTAAAACTTGGTGTTGAGACTTGAGACAGACAAATTTTTCAGCACCATATAGGTACCTACATTCTGTTATTGGCAGAGCGCACAGAACTCTGGTTAATGGTTGATTGTTTTTTCCGTCACTTAAGAAACCAAACGCACGGTTAAAATCGTTTAAGGATACCTATCGCATAGAAAATAATACGAACATCAAATTTTCTCGTATTTAACGTTTATACTTATCCATTGCATAAGAATTATTATTTATTCTTGCTTTAAATAGGTTATTGAAAATATGCAGGTATCTAAACCCATGCTTTTAGTTGTCAACTGTCAGCTACATGAAGATGTTGCAAAAAGCACCCTTTCTAGATATCACTCAAAGCGTCCGGTCTCAAACGCCGATAGTTATGGTCGTATTGGAACGAATGAAACAGGATTAGCAAAACGAGCACAAGTCACACAAGTCATATTTAACCAAATCTATAATGGAACGGATTTTCACAGTTTGTTCAGCGAACAGTGCGGTCTGAGCGAATAACAGAATGTGCTCTATTTTTTGAAGTGTTTTGTTTTCTACTATTTTCCCAGTCTTTTTTAAAATAGTTTTTTTTGTGGCTCTCACTAATAGTTTGCCAGTAAACAAATGTGTAGTAGATATTTGTTGGCCAAGGGGATTCCACCTGAATCTGCCGTTCCTTATATAAGTTGACTTTACAATGGTCTTGATCGTTCAATCGTTTCGATATCTTACCTTTTTTTGGATTTTTTTCGTTATATACTTTGATGTCGTGACTTGATATTCGTTGGCGTTGCGTGATTAGTATTCGTAATACCTGAATTTGCCATTCCTTATGTATATTGACTTTACAATGGTCATGATCGTTCAATCGTTTCGCTGCCTTTCCTTTTTTTGGATTTTTTTGGTTACTTTGATGTCATGACGTGACATTTAAATTGTTCAGATATCCTTATGTCAGAGACTGATGTTTTTTACATCTTTTGTTTTGACTGAACCAAAGTTCTATATTTGGGCCTGATGCCAAAGGTACAGAAATATTAAAAGAAGAGACAGTGATGTTTTTTTATTGACTGAGTTTTTTGTTCATTCAAAGTTATAAGTTAAATTTGAATTTAACAAAATTGAGCCTGTTGCCAAAGGTTAGTAATATTCGGAATGTTATTAACATTTCTTTTTTATAATATATGGAACTCATATAGTATTTGTGTTTTAGTTTGCATGTTTTGCCTTCTTCAGAACAATGGTGATTTCACGTGCCTAATGTTACTGGGAGCGAAGTCTCGACGCACTTTCGTACGACGAGAATTCTCGATTACGATTATTCTCGTCGGCAATGGACGATTTGCGAGTCCCGACGAAACCGTGACGGATATACTCGTGTTATGGTGAACGACTATTCTGACTAGGGTCGGAGCGGACGAGATTCGATTCTCGTGACGACTTTGCGCTATATAACCTCAAAAAGGACGTCGACTCGTGTTGATAATAACAAAGTGGGTTTCATTTTCGGGATATTTGTATCAATCATTGCGTTTATTGGTATGAAATATAAGAAATATAAAGTTTGCAATCAATTAATATGTTGTGATATCATCATTTGAGATCGAATAACGCCAACCAGTGTCCCAGTGAATAAGGTTTACGCAGCTGTCAAAAAAAACGCTCGGACACTTTGACTCCGCGACTTCGGCTAGAAGAAGCGCATTGAAGTCTGAAAGAATCATTGGCTGGTCTGTGATTCTGCTAAAACAAAATGAATTGGCGTAAAAATAAACAAAATCTTGAAACCCCTCCTGTATTTCATGTACCTTGCCGTTCCGTACCTTGCCGATGCCTATGTCAATTTCACGAGTCCTTCGCTCCGCATGCAACGGTGTTCCGTTCATGAGAGGTGAAAAGTCACATCGAGTTTCTAGAGTTTGCCTGGGTACTAACATAACCACAAAATACGTATTTTGCAAACGCTGTTTGTGATGATATCTGTTAATATTTTGGCTCGTATAATTGTTATAATATATTATTTCACCAATACATGATTCTATAAGAGCATCGCTGTGTTTTAAAACAATTTTGCTCCCCGATAATATTCTTAGAAGAAGTCATGATTTAAATAAATTCGGAATCTCGCGGAGTTTTAATGGCGGATGCCAAGACCTCTTCCCATTGGCTGATTGTGCTCAAGTTTTGTCATATGAGACTCGTAAGACGAGTATTTTCGAGCATTTCCGAACGAACAACGAGAACGAGATGGTAACATTCGTAACCGTTTCGTTTTCGTCCAGACTCGCAGATTCGTTTTGTCAAAACCGTTGACGACATTGAGAAACGAGAACTTTCGTAATACGAGTATTCTCGTGTATTTTCGAGACTTCGCACCCGGGGCTGGCATTCAAAAAATCCCAGTGCATTGCTGAATCTGGTACTGGACAAGTTTGATGTGAAAGGCGATGTATTTTTTAAATGCAGTGCCTCTGCTTATCAGTTTTTTCTATAAGCATATTATCTGACATACTGTGATACCACCATTGTGTTCCCACTCCAATATCCAAATTACAGGAATTCAGCGGGCATCCAGGCTACTGCATTCTATTAATGCCACGGCAAAGCTAGTACAGGTACAGTACTGCAGTATGTATTACTGGGTCTACTAGTTATTAATAAATGACTAAATCAATTTAGTGATATAAAAGTGTTTAATTCCCGCAGTTATTTTGGCTACCATCTGTTTTATATCAGTTATTTATTAAATTAGTCATATGTAAACCAATCAAACTTGACAGCAAACACTTGCGCTCCTAGGTGTTTAGTTTTCACCACTTATTTTTTACAGTGTAGAAAATCAAATTCAAAACAAACATTTAGCTGCCAGTTTAAGGGTCCTATTGATAGCCACATACATTTTTCTAGGAATTCCTATGAGCTTGTAGTGTACATCGAATAACCAACAATGACCTTATTTATGAACCTTCAAACTTCACACATCACAGTGTTTGTTGGGAGTTTTTGGTTTGTACTCTCTTGGGAATGAATTCCGCTACTGAAAAGGGCCTGTTCCTCCAACGTTTCGGCAGAGTACCCTCGATGCCAACTTCAGGGTGAGCCTGGAAGAGCACAAAAGAGCACAAACCAAAACACAAAGCAAATGCACAAAAAATAAACACAAACCAAACCAAAAGAGCCCGAACCGAAAACCACAACAAACCATGGCTCTCAAAAACTACACACTACCAAACATCACAGCGCATTTCAAGTGCTAACAGACTATAGACTAGGAAAACCAGCTTGTTTGGCTAACTTTGAATTCGCACCCCCCCCCCCCCCCCCTCACTCACTTTCTCCCGGGGGGAAAGAAGTGCGCCAGACATACGCATGCAAGTCTTCCTAGATAGCCACACCATTGGTTACACTCCGCGCCGCCAGAGCAAACAAAGCCGCCCGAGTTTATTTTTGAATAACACTGGCCGCGGATTAATCCCAGATTAATCTCCTCGCGAGCTGCAAGAGGGGGTGGGGAGGGGTAGTTTTTCACCCCCTGAGCAAACACGACACCTACCACCGATACGTGGGCATTAGGGGTTGATTTTGAGGGGGGGGGGGGTGGAGGTGGTAAGAACAGATGCGAAATTGAACGGCGAGGGTTTGTGTTACGTGTACGTTATAGCTTATGTGAGTGTGCAAATATGTGTGGCGATTTGGATGTGTGTTTTGTTTGAATTTTTGAAGGTTGAGTTGCGATACTTGGATTTATCAAAATATCCTACTTTCAAATAATTTTTGTTGTCCCATGAAGTCTCAGTAGTGATAAAAATTGAAATCTAAGAATTTCTCGTCTTATGAAAGATTCATATAGCATTTCTTAAGCAAGTTACCGTTTTGTAATTAAAATATGTTCACCATTACAAACTGCCTTCATGATTTTTAGCATATTTTAGTAATGATGTTCATAAAGCGCCGGACATATTTATACATTTGCAGTAACTTTTAATCTGTTTTTACATAAAATACCTAAAAGCTACTAATATTTTCACACACAGCAGCTTTTGCTGTTTCAGCAGTTTTATGCCCATATTATTGTCAACGTCCCATAACCTAAAACTTCCGCACAGATAAAATCCAAAAAACTTTATCCGAATGCGATACGTCCCGAAGACCCCCGCCCCCTACTTCGGCATAAAACCCAACTGCGACATCAAGTTGTCAAGCGAGTTTGTGACAGAGGAGAGCAAACCGGAAGGCGAGTGTCCCTCCACAGAGGAACTCACAGGTCATTTGGCAAAAAAACTCGCGCCGGCGGAGAGAGAGATAATTTATGGTGTACTTGTAAAGAATAATATTTTTTGGGGGAGTAAGTTGTAGGGGTGTGGAGGGGGGGGGGGTGGCATCTTTTTATGTGATCCAGGAAGTTTGGGGACACAATGACCCCCACCCCCACACCCCTCATTTCTGTAGTGCTAAGCCCTTCAAGAGGCAGACGCAGAACTAAAATGTATGACCATAACTCAAAAGTATTTGGTGGAAAGTAGCATATACGCTCGGTGCTTGTTTGTGGTAGGGTAAGTTATGGGGGATGATACGAGGTTTCTTTGCTGCTTGTTGCAGTGGCTTATTGGCGAAACTTTGAATCTATCGAGGAAGTTGCGAGGTCATTTGAGAAGTGTTTGAGGTCAGATGACTGCCACTAAAGTAAATTGTCGTCTTTATTGCTCACAAATTACCGTTCATTATTGCCAAGGTCATAATTAAGTGACATTTTGCAAAAGCCTTTTTCCATGAATTAGGTAACTCGGTAGGTACCTATAAGTACGAACTTCGATAACATGCTGTTATTGTGATTTATAACTACTTTTAAAACTATATTGGCGACTAGAAGTAACTACATAACCAGGACATTGTGGCTCAAATATATGAAGGAACTACTGCCGATTGGATAAAGTAAATAAAAAAATTGCAAATGCACTTATCTGCAAGTTACTATACCTGGCATTGCAAACAGAAATGATAAACAACACAGGTATCTCATAAGAATGAGCATACACACATCACTGTTCAAATATATAATACCATTTCCGGCTAAAACGTCATTTTTGCCTAGCCTCCTTACCACGTCAAATTAACTTCAAATTCCACAGATCTTCATGACAGAATCTGTCAACGCAGCGAACATTCGCTCGTCGCCAAATCCCAGGCGATCCCCACGGTCCACGGCCGCAGCCTCCCCGACGCCCAGCATCGCTCGTTATTAATAGTCTCGATGACATCTGATTTTATGTATTCATTCGCCACGGTCCGAGTTCGGCAGCAGAGCCGTAATGAAATCCTCGTCCCAGTCGCGGCCGCTCGACCGATCCTGCCGTGACCAATAACATAAAAAGCGATACTTCCCCCGATAAATCCACCTCCCCCACCTCCCCCACCCCCTTCCCAGCCACCCTCTGGACCGCGGCAAGTCATGCAACGGTAGTCCAGCATCCCCTAAACACACAGGGGCTGCTTCACACGCGTTCACTGAGTGGGTGTGTTATGTATTTTGAACCTGATTAGCGATTTTGTAAATTTTACGTCATGCCGTTATCGGTTCTGATGGATAGAATCCCTTTTGCTGTGTATGTGCATTTTTAAACTTTGTAACCGAGAACGGCGAAATCAGAATCACTTTATCGCACTGCAGAGTGACCTGCACTGCGATTGCGTAACTGTGATTTCACCGTTCTCGGTTACAAAGTTAAAATTTTATCGTGGACAATAGTAGGGATTTTTCGTCAATTGCAACTGGACCAACGTACATTTGGAGGAATAACATGGTTCGAACCAGTCGGTCTGGGTCAAAATACGGAATATACTTATAAGTACTCTATGTATAGCGGTTTAGTTTTTTTTAGTGTACGTTTTCTAGGCTCTTATTGCTGAATGTACCTATGTAGAAACCTACCTGCCAAGTATATACTGCCAATACCAAGTACCAAGACTTGGTACCCACTTAGTGTCAAGTACAAATCATGCCAAGGTCTGTCCATCTTTGGTATTACCCAAGAGTAAGTAATGCCATTACTTCATATCAAGTATTTCCCAAGGACCAAGTACCAACAACAATGTAGGCACTGCCAAAAACCAATAAAGTTTCCGAATTAATCGACAATGGTAATGTCTATCAGTTACTTAATCTAAGGCTTTAGTACGCGAATCCTTATCTGATTTAATAGGAATTTTGTCACAGTCAATGCTCTGAAGTACTGGTAAAGTGTTAAAGTATCCACGAGTTGGCTAAAGTGGGTGGTGTGAACGAGGGTGCTCCGCAAAATGTCATAATGTCCCTGATAAAAAGAGCGATCGCGGCAATAAAGAAGTCACGCGGTGCTGCGACGAGTGAATGAAGCCTTAAGGACGATCAGGATCGAATGATGATCCTGAATCCGGCTCATCTAGCTCATTGTGATCATATAGCCCTCTGGGATTGAGGCGATCGAACACAATCCCAGATCATTTTTTTCTGACATTTTCTTTGAAAACAAGTATATTGTATTAAGGAAAATTACTCAATGGATCTCAATCATAATGACTCATAGATGACGGCGAGTGTCCGCTCCTTTGCAGGCAGCGAAACAAGCACCCTGTCACGGAATGTCCAGCACAGAGACGACGGCGAGTGTCTGCTCCTTTGAGGGGAGCGATAAAACTATAGCAAGCACCCTGTCACGGGATCATCTTCGGAGAATTAAGGTTTCTGCATGATTAATTTTCTTAACACAATTTGGCCAGCTGATTAACTACGTGCTGCATTCTAATTTGATCCTCACCAAAGCAGCTACGCTCATCTTCATCGCAAAACAAAATTGCGTTAGCGAAGCTCTAGTCATGTTCAACAGAAGGAAAATCAAGGATTTAAAACCGGTCCAACAGAAAAAGAGAAAAGTATACAGAAAAACTTAGCGTACTAAGTGAGTCTATGCAAGAAAGACCTAAAAGGACGATCCTGATTCTTCCCACAACTTTTCACAAATGCTCCACATTTCCTTATAACTTCTCTCAAGCATTTCCTGCAAAGCTGTTAGTGAATGCACCATCGTTCCTATCCCCGATTGAGGACATTTAAAAAGTAGGCAGTTGTCGGGTGTTTTTGTACAGAGAATGTAAATCAGTGATTGCATTCTCATTCGTGGTGAAATACGGTTGTGTGTGGAGGGGGCAGGGGGTTTGTTCCGAATAGGAGACCTAGGGGATGGGGGGGGGGGGGCATGGGGTAACTGACCCAATTTGGGACAAAGGGGTTCAAGTTTGTCAGGTATGTTGATAGATTTCTGGTAATTGCCATTTCCTAACATATATGCATTGATTTCTTTGGTTTCGGAAAAGAACGCTTTTGAAATGGCTGATAACAGCTGACTTATTTCCAATTTTGTGCATTACTAAGTTCTCTTTGAAGAGTTTCCTATGTTGCCATGATGCTACTAAGTTCCCAGGGAGCCAGGTACATTAGAGACAGAAGGGTATTGTGTGGACGAGCAAAGTGACAGGAATACTCCAAAACCACTAACTACGGTGGTGTTAGTAACATTGGTTGTGTGTTTATGTATGTTTGAGTTTTTTTCGGTTGCCGAAAGAAAGCAATTTTTTAACTTTTAATCAGAGTCAGTCTCACGGCAGAATCAGGAAACAGATTACAGGTCAAGAGTCGTGATAGAGTTAAACTGTACGTTGTACAGCTCCTGTGAAACTTTTATACAACATTATTTTTCCTTTTTTCTCTTAATTATTCTAGTGTACTATGACGAGGAAGTGTTTGCATTTAGGGAGGTTAACTATATTGCACAGAAATGCAAATAGAAATAAAAATGCAAATACCTAATGCATAAAAAATAGAGGGTTCTTATCAGCACGTAAGGGCAACGTTACACAAAATTTAAGAGCGTGATTAATCATAGTTCTGGAAATAATAGTCGAAATCCTAAAAAATTCGCATTTACTATCAAGAAAAATACGATTTACAACAAAAATACCTTGAAATGTTCATCAAAAACTAAAAACCCTTTACACTTTCGTTGCCAAATAGCAGAAAGTAGAAACACATCCTTCACAGCAAGCAATCCATGGCCACCCTGCCCAACATTTCTCCGTGCCGCCAAAAACCCTGCTCCGAAATCCAACTGCATTGCAAAGTGTTTAATACATTAGAGCCAGCCATAAAGTATCTTCCACAAGGCGAACCTGATTCATCTCTTCGTCCCCCACCCCCTCCCCCGTCAACCCACCGCGCAGCCAGCGTAGCAGAGATCATAAGAGTAAGACATTTGCAATTCAAATCAAGGGCAGCCTTTATGGGGATAAAACAACCCCCATCCCCCACCCCACCCCACCCCCTCTCCAGAACTACACAAGTCCCTGGGTTCTCTCTGCGGGCGAAAGGATCCTCCTTGTCCTGACAGAGCGTTGGGTGCCACATGACGAATGTCGTGCCTCGGTGATTTGCTACGTTTAACGACGCACAGTTTTACGGAGCTCGTGGTGCCGTCGGTGAATGACAGGCTGATGATGGAGCTAGCCTGGCCTGGAAGGGAGTTGAGAATGGACCCGGTGCTGGCACTAAGGCCTGCTACCGTCCAACAGCACCAAGGGCCAGCCACCGCTTAGCCTTGTCCCTTTGACACACTGTGTTGGCGCTGTCCCTGTGGCACTGGACTAGCTTTCTATAAATATGTCTTATTATAACGTGAATTGTAGAATATAATGTTTTTTAAGGTGGAGGAGCCGCGTTCGTTTTGCGGGAAGCTTTCAGGGGAAGTCCAGATCGTTTTCAGTCATTGATAGCAAGTGCTCAAACATAATATGGTGAGTGAACCTGTTGTCAAAACTTCAAGCCGCAAGCCATGAAAACTCTCAGAATGCATAGACGACATGACAGTCTTTATGGTCACCCACCCGATAACTAGGGCAGGGCCAGTGTTGCTTAACTTCAGAGATAATAGTTGCGTTTGCAGCTTTGTTCCTAGTTTTTGTAATGTTTTGTGTAGTTTTTCGAATGCAATTAAAGCCAGACTAACATTGACAGTGTCACAAAAGAGAAGTTCAAAATTACTAAAATTCTGTAAATGTTTGAATTATTTTTCAATTCGCAGAGGCAAATTCTCACTCAATTTCACATGTTCCAGAAAACTATGCATACAAATAATGAAAACACGTGATTGACTGTGTACGGAATGCCGAAAGCAACCGTAGGCCACGGAATATTGGGCACAGAGGCGACGTCGAGAGTCGGCTAGTCCGTAGAACCGCGAAGACCGAGATATGAACGGGACCAGCACGTTTGGCTGCACCATCGCCACTTCCAAACACAAAGACGGGGCGCGCGGAGTCGAAACCCAACAAAGCAACGGCATTAGCATGTGGAACCGTGGAGTCGGCCAAGCGCGAACGTGTTTACACAGCCCCCCCCCCACCCCCCTCGTCCAACCCCTTGGGGGGAACCGAACCCGGGCACGGTCAAATATTCGCATTTCCCGAATGCAAACAGCATCAGTCAGCCGTGCGATACACGCGTCGATATCTCGACTCTGCGATATCTCGCATCGCTGAACGATTATTGGACGGCGTGGTCTGGTGGTCTGGTATCTATGCGTGGCACGGGCGGGTCCTGCTAGTCTCGAGGTCTGGTGGTCTGGTTTCTATGCGTGGCACGGGCGGGTCCTGCTAGTCTCGAGGTCTGGTGGTCTGGTTTCTATGTGTGGCACGGGCGGGTCCTGCTAGTCTCGAGGTCTGGTGGTCTGGTTTCTATGCGTGGCACGGGCGGGTCCTGCTAGTTTCGTGGTTTGTTGGAGGAATTGGGAATGCCGGATGGAATCAGGGAGTTTTTTACTCTGGAGTGTTGTATGTATGTATGTTAGGTTACCATCACACGAAGAGTTCTTCATAACAAAAAGGGTGTATTGCTAAAATTCGCTGTTGAATTTCTAGAACACTAAACAAATACCAACCCATGAAAAAAGTTATTTTATTAAATTTTTTAAAATCTGGCAGTGTTATAGTTTGTCAAGTTGTTAAGTTTGTCAAGTTTAGCTGAGAAAGCGTTGAGAGATGGCGCTTGAAAGATCTAGTTACACAAGCTAAGTTAAGCAACACAGCGCTGCGTTAAGTTTTGGAAGAGTGACCACTTATGAAACTTTCTTATTAGTTTTATGGGAAGGTCGAAAGCGCTTTATGAGAGCTACACATTTATAACAATTGCAATTCATTATAAAAAACTATACAAGGAAAAGCTAACAATCTATGAAAGCATAAAAACAAGAGTTGTATACATCGAGTGATAAAAAGTGCCTCATTCCTGACGTTTCATGTTGTAAAATTTGTCATTTAAATTAGATAATATGGATAACGCAAGAGTGCTCTTCCACTGGCTACACATGTGTTTGCGAAAGGAAGTATATTTATCAAAATATAACATGCAGATTTTTTAACGAAATAATCTACCACTGATAGAATCATCAAGCCGACAAAAAACCCAACCTCATCAAGCAAGTTATCACCGATGCAGAGAAGAGACAGCGTTACCAACAAACAAAAAACTGCCACATTACCCCCTCTCGTTGGGAAATGGGCATAAATTCAAATTATTTTCATTTGACAGACGCGACCCCCACCCCCTCCCCCCTCCCCCCTCCCCCCTTCGTTGATAATCCATGCAAAACACAACGTACATCATCAATCCGTCATATTTACATTTTAATAACCATGCTCCTGTCTCTGTCACTCTCGTTGGCGCCGTGTATCTTCGCGCTCTGTCTAACACGCGAGGAAGGATGGGCATGTGAAGTGTCATGTGGTTTGGGGGGGGTGGATTTTGGGCGTTATTTCGGTGGACTTTGAGCTGGCCGGGAGTATGACTTGAGATTTGAGTGCGATACAAGGCGAGCTCTGCGTTGGGTCGAAGAATTGTTGCCTTATACAGCTGATTTCATTGTAGTTTTTTAGCTCCACGGAGTCGAGTAGTGTATGTTGGGAAATGTGTTAAGACGGGATCACTTCTTGGCTTGTGTATTTCTGCCATTACATTTTTATGGAAAGTTATTAGTGACCGCTCCTACAAAATACTAGGGACCTAAAACATGAGAGGCTTTCAATTAATAAAGTAATAAGTACCTATTTCTTTGAGTTTTGATAAGTTTGAAACGTGACTAAAATATAGTATTTTAAACAGATCTGAATAAAACTGGTTTCACTGCCAGGTTTTTTAAAGTTGCTTTATCAACCGGTTATATCTTGAGGGTTTCGAAGCGACATAACAACTTGTTAGGTAATTTAGCGAGAACTTTGAAAATTCTGGGCTCTTCCCCACAAGACTGAGCCTTGACAGCAAGGACTCAAACATACTCAAAATTTTAAGTTTAAAGATTTTATAACAAGTTTAAAATGAGTAGGTAGGTACTCAAAGAGTCCACAAAAGAATCACAAAAATCCTCTGATACAGAAGGAGACTCTCAAAGGCATAATTTTTAAATGAAAACATCAATACAATGAAAATTCCCGAATGACTGAATGCTCGTTAGAAGTTCACGAAAAGCTACCTTGTAAATATTGATAGCGCCTCCAATTTGTCTTGATCAGTCTCGTAAACCCGAGGTAGATTCCGTGCTTGCCCGCGGGAAGCGTCGAGCGCTGCACGACCATCTTCCTCTTCGAAGCTTAAAAACACAAAGTAAATAAGCAGGTTTTTCTCGCAACGTTCGCTTCCACGGCACCAGCACTCAGGGCCTGACTTTATTGGCTTAGACCGAATCTCATAATTCTCATTTGCTATTCGCATTTCGCGGGGACGGATGGGGCATAAATGGGGTGGGAGGGGGGAGGGGGCAAAGAATCGCGAAGAAAGGAATTGATTGGAGAGAGAGAGAGAGAGAGAGAGAGAGAGAGAGAGAGAGAGAGAGAGAGAGAGAGAGAAGTCAAAGACAACAAGGGAATTAAGGATTCTGTTCATTAAGTTGGTTTTTCATCTCGTTTCGAAATGTGGACGAGTGGTTTGGAGGCTCATGAGTCTGTGGTTTGGCCAGGCGCACCAAGGATCGCTGGGGCTTGGTACATTTTTGAACCAGGACTGTTAGGGACGAAGTGATTTACTTTATAACCGCTCGTAGGTTTGTTTGTTATGTGTGTTTTTCCTTTGGTTTTCGATGCAAAATTGTATTGTGATTTATTGTATTTTGTTCAAAATGGGGTTGCCCTCTCTTTTGTGATAAAATGGTATCCATCGCGTAGAGACGAAGTACAACTACATCAATGGAGGCCAACGTACACTCATTTCCTTTCTCACTAGGCATGTAAATAATTTTTAAAATAGCAAATAGGGGTATAGGCACATGTCTGAAAATGGTAATTGAAATTACTTGATAAAATATCATAGCGAATCCAGGCCATTTTTATCGCTATGAGATTCAAAGTAGTTTTCTACTCACAAGATATTGTAAAGGTGCACATTTTTTATAAGTTGCCGAAAGTTGGATCAAATTTGCTGCTCAGTGGCGCTGGAAGTCAACCAGCCCAAACGCCACTGCCCTAACTAAACAAAGCCCGACTTTAATTTCAAGTGGTCTGTTTCTCCCTAATCCAGCCAGCTCTAATTAAGAAGTTTTTCCAGAACACGATTTTCTCTCTTAAAAAAATCTGAATAAAATAAATTACGAAAGAAGCGGAAACCAGATTGCGCAACCCCCCCCCCCCTCCCCCCACCACCAAACCCACTAGTTAATTAACAAAAGTTGCGGGATTTTTCTATTTAACATCTATTTTACAATTCCGATGACGACGCCGACGCCGACGCCGACGCCGACGCCGACGCCGACGCCGCCGCCACCGATGGACGACGTTGGGTAAAAGAAAGCAGCGCGTTCGCGAAAACTTTTCCGGTCCCCCCCCCCCCCCCCCCCCCCCCCAATCACCAATTGAGTTCTTTGCGAATTAGAGTCGATACGATTTTAGGCAAATATTGATTAAGCCACGCGGTGGATGGGGGCGGCTTAATCCAGGGGCGACAGCGACGTCATGGTTTTAATTTGGGGCCCCGGCGGAGACTTTGGTCGAGGAGAAGACACAGGGCAAAATTCTGGGAAAAGTTTTATTGTTTTATTCAATTAAAATTCGGGACTGATTAGTTTTGAGGGTTCCCTCTGCGACTTTTTTTTTTTAATATTCTACTTCCTGGTTGTTTGAGTTTATGAAGAGATTGTAGCTCCTTTGGTGGAACTAAGATGTTCAATGCCGTGGGGAGGCGGAGTGGCGCGGGGGGGGGGGGGGGGTTGAAATTACACAGTATGAGTACATTTCGTGCCGATTTCAATCACATGGACTGGCCTAAGTCAAGAGATTGTCGAGCAATAGTCGAATTAAAATACCTTCCTATCACAAATTTTCCTATGTGTGATTATTTGGGGTTACTA
The DNA here is from genome assembly GCA_921293005.1 of Nemoura dubitans. Taxonomy (NCBI): domain Eukaryota; kingdom Metazoa; phylum Arthropoda; class Insecta; order Plecoptera; family Nemouridae; genus Nemoura; species Nemoura dubitans. The sequence continues at coordinate 17,077,321 of OV121077.1, read as the reverse complement.
ATTAGTTAAAATCAAATAGGTAAATCAGTTAAAACTACCACATGAAAGCTCACTTTAGCAAGTTGTTATCGACTCAATAAATTAATAGTTGTTTTCAGGAGTTTCAAAGTGATAATCAAATCATGCTAGAACTTTGTTTTTAACTCTGAATTAAAAGTCTAGTCTTGCAAGCCCCATAATTACTCACAAATATCCTACCCTCTCTTACATTACATTACAATATCTTACGTTACAATCAATACATTACACTACATTTACACTATCTTACCTATCTTACATTAACCCTGCATTTTTCAGGAATTTTACCTATTCGCGAAAACACTTTGAGAATGTGATTCCTGATTTCTCTCTGGTTATTTGGAGTTATTCAGAGCCGCAAGATGCAATTGATGTATTATGCTAAATAGATCCTTGGATTCTTTACCAAAATCTAAAAACACACACACACAAATTTTCCTATTTGGTACAACATCACACTTAACTGCATTTCACGTTAAGAAGGCGAGTGGGTTTGCATCTTCCTCGAGGACCCACTGCTGCTAGACATGAGCTAAGAGTTTCAAAACTCACAAGCCATGTCTTGAACCGGACAAAAGGTTATTTGGGCAGTTTTGGGACTCTTGGGTTATGAGTGAGCGACTGTAACGTGACATGAAGTATAGTTCGCAGTGGAACGAAACTAGCTCCAATCCAGCCTCCTCAACCGCCACTCCTTCAGCCCGCACACCTCAGACCCCCAGGGCCGTCGTCTAATTAGGAGCGTCGCGTAACTTCGACCGCCGAGTCAAAGTGTAGGTGTCAGCGTCGTCCCGGACGACACCCGCAATATCGCGCCACCCCCGACAAGCTCCGTTCCGCCCGGCGCCTCGACGCCTTTGACGGCGCCACCGCCGCCGCGAGATCAAAGAGTGTCGAAGATGTGTTTGACGGAGAGGTAATAAGCAGTGCGTCGTGTCGGCGAGAGCTAGCCAATCACGCCCGAGGGTTAATACTCTTGATGTCGTGGTGTTCGGGGGTTTGGGGTTCGGTTGGGTTGGGGTTTGGGCTAGGGGTTTTCTTTGGTGTCGTGAATAGGTATAGCGTGGGTGTGAGAGATGGTTCTTCTCTCGGTGTAATAATTGGCGTATATATATATATATATATATATATATATATATATATATATATATATATATATATATATATATATATATATGCCAAAGGGAGGCCAGTCCAGACCAAACCTACCAAGAAGATGTTCGTGTGCCCTCCTCGGGAGGGGGTGCAAGGACGTCCGCCTGTAAGGCAGGGACATGACGTCTGGCAGTCCGAGGGCGGAAAATTGTAGGCCAAAGCCTCGAAGGCAGCGACAGGTCAACATTGTGTATATCATCTGGTCTTCAGAGATAACTAAACAATTTTGTGGTTTCGCCGATTTTCGCATAGGTTCGACAATACAACAGAACTTCTGGCTACAAATATTAACGTTACATTTAAGGCTCAAGCTCAGTTCCGATTGTAATTGTTTTGAAAAGTCGATTGAGACTTGGTACACCCCTAGGTAGATGGAATCAGATGTGAAATGATCCAAGTCCTCGTGTCTTATTTCTTTCACATGGGGTGACCAATGTCGAAAATTGAACAATTCAAATTTTTGAAACAGACTAAAACTTGCTGAAGTCTCAAGGCCACACCCTTAAAGTTATCATTCCAATACTTCAGTATGTTGTAGACAAAATACGTAAATAAGGGCGAACATGGCCCTTTTCTCCAATATTTCTTTGCACTTTCGTATATACAATGGCTCTAAAAAGGGTACAAAATGAAGAGTTTTGGGGTATGTTCTAGCATTCCAGGGGAAAATAATTTTTGAAAAAATTTGCCATTTTCGTCTTTATTTGCGTCTTTTGCGTACAGCATACTGAAATTTTAAAATTTTAACTTCAACTATGTAGCCTTGAGATGTCGGCAACTTTTGGTCTGAAAGCCACTTTCTGGCGAACTGATATGTCCCCTTAACATTTTTGAAATAAAAAGTAATAAAATAACGTGTCAAAAAAATTTTTATTAAAAAATAACAAAAAACTATAACAAAACAATTTTGTCGAAAGTCTGGCTCGTTATAAATCTTACATTCTTATCACTGCAGAGTGCAGAACTTCTAATTTCAAACAACCAATCAAACCTATCAGCAATTTTTAAAATAAAATCTCTATACCTGCAAAGAAGTCGAAAGACAAGCCGTCCAATGCCTAGCCTTCCAAAACCCCAGCAAGCACCCAACAAAACCCACTCCAGATCCCAGCAAACATCCTCGACAAGAGCCTCTCCAGCCCCTAGACAATGCTCCTCCACACTCCCTTCCTGTTCCTCTCGTCATCAATAACCTCTCGCCGCGACGCCTCACAATCACAGGGGAGACGCCGACGACGTCGAGCAACCGATTCATAATGAATATGGCCGATAACGACGCCTGGTGCAATGGGGGGGGGGGGGGTTTCTCAGAGAGGAAGCCGTCATCATTAACAAGTTAGCGATGACTGCGCGTTATGACCAGTGATGTCTCAGGGTCTGGAGTGGTCAACTTGGACCACATCGTTGACCACAAAGACAAGTTTACTAGCTGATTTGATAGACTTTACATCCATTGAAGGACGGTGGATTATCATTAACTAAGATTTTTGAAACTAAAAGTCACAAAACTAACAACTAATTCAATAATAAATATATACGGTGAGTTCGGTTCATATCAGTAGCAGGGTTTTTCTGACAGAGGTAAATCTTTCGATGAAAGAATCACAGAATCACAGTAACAGAGAATCATGAAAATCACAGAATCACATAATAATAGAATCACAATGCTCCTCAAGAGGACAACAGAATCAGAGAATCTCAGGATCCCAGAATCCCAGAATCACAGATGACGGAACACGGGACAACTTCGTTTCACAACACCTAAAAGAAACCAGGCATATACAAATATTCACAAGCGATGCGCTGTAAAGCGTTGTTGGATATTCGACGAATTGGCACAAAATGGCGGTCACTACCAGGAGATACCCACTCCCTAGGCGTGTGCTAGCCTTACTCCAAAGTGTTGACCGCTGACATGATGATTTAGTGAGATCTGCTGCAATGATAGATGGCGGGATATCGCTAGTGACGTCACAGATTGATTTGTGTACTGTTGGCTTCGGTTGTCCGGCTTGGTTAGCGGGGTTAATGGATTCGACGAGCTGCCCGCGGTCGTTGCCTATCTTGACCGGGCCATCTTGGCCGGGGCCTGGTGTTGATATAACGCGGAGTTAACAAGGAGGTCGATCATGGCGTAGGGACACTGATCCTCTCAACGTGCTTGTCAAGGGGACATGATCTCTCCTGTGCAAGTACATATCCTAAAAATGAATTGATTGGCTACAAAATTGACCTTGAATTCGAGGTCATCAAAGTAACATAGACCCGTACCGCTTGTAGTAACTTTATCTTTTATTTGTTATCGTGAATTACTTTTTTTTCTCGTTAAATCAATAACAACGCAAATAGACACACAAAAATTATTAAATTTAGATAACAATGTAATGAAAATCAGAGACACAATAGCTTTATTTATAGCGTTCAGATATACCATGGTTTCGTTTAGTTTTTTTTACAAAACGAAGTGATATTATAAATATCTGTTTTATAAGAATTTAGCGTCAAGCGTTTATAAATGCAGGCGCGTTACTGAGGCGATTACCTTTTTCTTAAGGAATGGACTTTTTGAAATCTGGTACGTTTTCCCAGTACCTACTAGATGAGTACTAAAAAAAATCCATTCCCTAAAAAAACGTCATCGGCCTTCATGTTTCACTTTTACAAAATCGGCTTCCGATTTGAAGTAACACCACTGTATAAATGTGTTAGAGCTGCTTATAAGGAATGTATATCGTTGTCTAACAACTTTGTTTTAGCGTCAGTTCATGAAAGAGTTTGGTTTTCGACCAAAGTCTTCATCTTGTCACTCACTAACTTTCCCTGGCTGAAAACAAAGCAACAAACTAAACACACGAATCCAACGATCATGCGGTCGTAAATCCACGAAGCATGCATCAAGGAGACCAGCGCAGAGTCCCAAAGCCCGAGCTAAGACGTGAAATTACCGAGTCTTAGTCTGGTAAGCGACTGCCTAATGCCGGGGCTTTAACACGGGCTCTGACTGTCTCCTTGGTAAGACTCGAGGATGGAGCCAGTCCCGTGGGCACAACAGAGAGGGGTACGGAAGGAGCATCGCGAGACGGTTGCAGGAGCTTATCGGAATGGGGACTTGTTTAGTTGGAGATTGCTACTATATACGATGTATTGATATGGGTAAGGTGCTTACAGGAATTCATTCCCAATTATCTAAACAAGGTTTTGGTCGAGTCATTAAAGGGCACTGAGTCAGACTCATATTGTTGTGACTTTAGAGGGTTCAATCGTCCATAAATATATCATATCATTTGTGCTGATTTCAACACTATAATATCCCGTTCACACTGGGGAAGTTAATCACTGTTAGGTTTAACTATGATCAGCCATGCGCAGTGCATTGTGGGCTAACTGTGTTCGAGTTTCAATTGAGCGTTCACACTGAAACGGGGTTAACGCCGTAGCGGCCATCGTTTTCCAAATCTGTACGTCCACATACATAACCTTCTAAAACTCCGATTTCGACCGTTTCAATCATGGAAAATGAAGAGGTGCTGCGAGTTTTGTTACTGCTGATTAGCCAGTACATTTTGAAGCGTAGGAGAAGTAAAAGGCGTCTTGATCTAATGCAAAATATGTATTTAGTTTGATTTATAATTCGAGCTCCATATCTTTATAAATCGGGCAGTTTCTTTTGTTGGCCTGGAGCCTGTTCACGTGCGACTCCCACACGTGAATCAATAATAACACCTCGTGGTCCGTCAATTGCCCATTCTTTTCCCATCTTTTGCTTCGCACACAATATCTCTCGTTGACGCCATTTTAAAAAACAAAATCAACACTGCACAGCCTTCCCCAATCCAACAAAACGTTCCTGCAGCGCAGTTCCGGTGGGCGGTGAGCAAATCAACTGAGTGACGTTGTTAACGCCAAATCCAAGTTAACGCTAACAGCGTTCCGTTCACACAGGCCTCTTGATCATAGTTAAGCCGCTAACAGTGATTAACTTCCCCAGTGTGAACGGGGTATAACTAGCTTTATTCTTGTTCAGTATCTAAGCTATATTATCAATCAGTTGCGATATCAATTTAGCTTGTTCCAGTCTGATGGATGTTTCCCGGTATCGACTTGCATATTAGGTGCTTACTTAAATTAATACCCTGTGGGTCATCAAAGAATACTATCAGAAGATGATTAAATCGTTTGAAAAAATATGTCCATGATATGTTTTCATTTCAACAAGTTTTAAACTTGTTCAGTATCTATGTTAAAATACCAATCAGTTGTGATAGCCGTATATACTTCCTAAACCTTAGTTTTTAAACGGAAAAGCTCAATGCTTGGTGTGATATTACGAACCCAAGTAAAAGTAAATGAAACCAAACGCAACGAGCGAAGAACCGAGAGAAAACAAGATTATTAAAAACAACGCCAGCTCAGAAAATAGAATTACTTATTCACAGAGCAAAACTTTCCCCAACGGACTGGCACGTAAGTATTTAAAACTTCTTATAAACGTATTTCTGTATCTTATTTCGCCTCCCCCCCTCCGCCAACCACCGCCGGATACCGCTGGCATCAGTTTGTCGTTAGGGGCCAGATTTGCATCGCATTTGCATACGACTTGATCCTTATTGCTTCGACGAGCCGCTGTGAGCCTGGACCGAAGCCTGCGAAGCAGCGGGCATCACGAGGATGGTTTCAGAGGGGGGGGGGGGCTTTCACCTTTCACTTTGCCCCCCCCCCACCCCCAAAGCACAACGGAAATCCATTTCCCGGCCTGAGCTTTTCTTTGTCAGTTTCCGGGAAAGCCTGTTGCTGGGCTTGTGGATTGGCTCTGGTTGGTGAAAAAGTTGTTCGCTGACAGTACAGTTGTACATTTTGAAAGTTACACTATAGGATTAATTTAAGTTTACCACTGCACTGCCTCCTAAATGGCGCTGTCATGCATTGGCTCTAATGGCCATAATTATTGCTATAGAAGGCTGAGGGGAAGTAAGCCATCGCAAAATTCTACTATATGCAAATTTGAAAAATATCGTAAAATGATACATGAAACCAAAAAATTAAGCACATCGTCAGTGTTTTGACAGTCAATCAATGCCAATTATTTTCAGCCTGTTTAAAGTCCAAACTCAAGAGGCTGTGATGCTTCATTTCAAGCTTCCATCATCCAATTCCTTCTTGCCCGAAATTAAAACTTGTTAAAACTGTTAATATTAATTAGAGTATAGTTTTGATCTAAGTAAATTTCATAGTTTTGCCCGCTATTAACTTTCATTATAGCATGCGTAAATTATAATGACGTTAGTAATACTAGGGGTATCGGTACAAATCCACAAAGCTATGCCTACACCTCCAAAAAAAATACGCTGATATTCTTTTTCAAAAATATAATCCACCCCCATCTTGACTGGATAAAAATCTACATCCGCTGCAGGTACTTAATTTCGCCGCAATCCTTTTCAATCAAACGCCCATCTTGGTCCGCACCCCGCTCGGAAAGATTCTTAAAAGATCTAAAACACACCCTCAATTAAAAATTCCGCCTTCATTAAACCGACGTTATATTTAAATCTCGTGGGAAGAAAAACATCCCTTAACCCTTGCCCCTCCCCCTCCCCCTCCCCCTCCCCCTCCCCCTCCCCCCCAAACCCCTTCCTGTACAGAGGTCTTCCATCGAAGGGACCAAGGTTTGTGACCTTTCTTTTTACTGTTCATGCATTTTAGCGTGTTGGAAACACCGGTTCTCTCAGATCACCTATAGGTTAAGCAACACAGTGCTGAGTCAGGTATTGGATAGGTAACCATCATACTAAGAACCAGCCAGCTCTGTTCGGGAAGAAGTCTGCAGGGATCGAAGTTAATAGTAGAATAGCATTACTCTTCTTACTTATCATTAATTTTGAGAGCATGGATTAGTGGGAAAATCCTCAAACCGCTCCATCCCGGAGTCGACGAACCCGCTGCACTGCACTGCACTGCACCGACTCAAATCAGCCCACCCTCACAGTGCAGTGACCATAAACCTCGAATAAACAACATGGCCTAGCGACCGAAGTGTCCAAAGATTGTGTAGCGATAGTGTAGCGATTGTGTGTAGATTGTGTGAAGATTTTGTAGCGGTTGTGTAGCGATTGTGTAAAGTTATCGACGAGCTATCGACGTTTGTCGGTATCATGGCCAATTGATCAGCCCAAAATCGGTCTCCTTTTACTCCGAATTCTCCACGCACATGAAATATAATCTCCTCAACAATCCCTTCTACACATTAAATGAATTTATCAAGCTAAGGTTGTTTGTAAATATATTGTGTATATATTTTGTAAATATTTGTATTAGTTTACCATTCTTGTGTGTAGTTCTGTATTTCTTCTATAAACCTGACTATGTCCATATTATGTAAAATAATATGTTAGCAATAAAAGAATACAATACAATACAATACAATACATTACAAATAAAGAGGCAACTTTTTGGTATCGATCGGTTACCCTTATCGATATATTTTTACACGATAGCACCTCAGTTTTTGGAGGAAATATGCTTGTATTGAATGTCAAAATAAAGGAAACCCCGAGCGTCTCGTAGCCGGCACAGTTAGGCTCCGTGGCGGTTCCCCAACGGACAGCTCCAACAGGAACGCAGTATACACGCCTAGCACAGCGCGTCACCGACTGCAGCCAGATATTAGGTTTTCTAATGAAACCCGCGCCTCGGTAACAGATGGCCGCATTTCCTCGGCGGTCCGGCGCAAGAAAATGCGGCCTGCCGTTTTGCATTTTGATGATCTCAGCGCGAGATTTCCCGCGGCCGGGAAAAGCCGGCAGAAAGACTTTTCCGCTGGCGACGAGGCGCGTTTCATATTGCCTTTTCGTTGCACCGTTGGCCGCCTATTGGAGGGTTGGGGGGGGGGGGAGGGTGATGTTTGAAGGGGTGCGATATTGGGTGCGGCCGTTTAGGCCGCTGAAAGTGCGATCGCCATTGGGTTTTTTTCTGAACTCATTTCGCAGAGTCCAGCGAACTGTTTTAATGCAATATTTTACTTGAAACTCTCCCTTTAGACCTGAGTTTCCTACATGAGTAGGGTGTGTTTCTACACCAAAAAATACATGATCAGGGAGCGGACCCCCAGAGGGGTTTTAACCCGGAAGTACTGATTAAACCATTCTTCTCTATGTATTTGAGGTACATATGTATTTGTTTGGCTTTTGTTTTTTTTTCGAAACAAAGAATTTAGTATTGATCTGTATTTCTGTAGAATATTCAAACGTACCTTTTTTGCTTATCTAAGTTCATTTGCTTACATAAAAATCTCTATACTCATTTTCCTTGTCTTTACGTAAAAGTTAAGAGGAGGGGTTTGAAGACGAAATTCTTCTTCTCTTTGTTTTGATAATCAGGTTCCCCTCTAGATATAAGCAGGGAAGGTATATGATTTTAAAACTGGCATCGTGCGGCAGAATGCGCTGGAAAAAGGCAGCTAAGCGTGTTTACTTACCGCAAAAATAGACGCTGCAGAGAAAACTGTCTTTTCCCCTTCCCTATACATACCAAACCAATTCTCCCTTGAAATAATACAATGCTAAACAAATCGCTAACGAATTACACTAGCGACGAAAACTTTTCACGCACAGAAAATTTCCAGCGACTTTATAAAAAAAAAACTTTGCTCGCCTTAAAAAAAAAACTCTCTCATCTTTGTCTTTAAAAGAAAATAAAAATCTTACACAACTTCGCGGGCGGACGATATATTATTTTCCCTCCTCGAGTCGAAAACTCCCAGAGTACATTTTTTTTCAAACGCAAATTTATGCAAATCGCGTCGTAATGGATTCAACACGGGCTTTAATGCACTTTTAAGTCCGACTAGTCTTCGAGGGCCCCGCTATTGACCGAGATTTATGCTGATTATTATTATTTTCTCTACTTTTTTTTTGGAAAATTAAAATACAAAATCTCTTTTCCTTAGCGTTTTCTCTGTTGATGAGAAAACTTAGGCGCGTATATCTTTAGAGGCGCACATTGCTAGACGGCCAGAGGGCAACATGCTGTTGCTTTGCTGTCTTAAGGAGGCTGGGTACTTTACCCCGCAGGGACCAGATCCACAAGAGTCGGTGCAAAAACAGAAGTGAGTTTGTTATAACCATGTTGAAATTTGCTGAAAGTCTGCCTGTGTCGTCTCTGATTGGCTATTCACGTTACCCTGAAGGTTGCACATGTCACATTTGTTGCTTTGTGGGTCCGGTCCTACTGGTTAAACCTGATCAGGTCAAGACTGATCCTAAGGAGCCTTCAAAGATTGTAGCAACCGTGCAGATTGTTCCTGATTTCGAACATGGATGTAGACATAGTTCCCTTAGATAGACACGTTTTCAAAATAAACCAGTCCTCGATAGAAACAGATTTAAGACTATTGGTGTGAGCGTGTACTCGGGCAGCTTCCCGCTCAGAATTTAACCTTCTACAGGATACTAACTTGTGGCCACACGTTTTGTCTGATTGCGGAAACGATTGACGGAACGATTGGAACGATGGCGGATTGACGGAATCCTCACACTTTTAGCAATAAATTGTGTGGTTTATAATCACGAAATACCAGTTGAAAGTTCAAATAAAGCTTGATGCAATAATTACCAACAACCATACCAATAGCCTTAATAAAGTGACACAAAATTGTGAAGGGAAGGTGCTAAATATTTTTTCAACAAATTTTTTTATTTGCAAAAGTACACATGAAGCAGGTTGGTATAATATTAACTTTCTACAACGCAAATAAATCAACATTGTGTGTCGCTCACAGTGCCCCACAAAGCTGCACCATCGTCTAGCTTCGCTGTAGGTATAAAGAAAGAAAAATAGTTTACAAAGACACTTTGAATGAAGTTCCGTGCATGTGATCATTTGTACTTTGTAGTACATATTTTGGTTAACTTTTCAACGTAATTAATAAAAATTTATTTACTTGAATTTTTATAGTTTTATAGTTAGTAAGAGCTCGAAAATTTTCAGGCAATTCGTTAAATAATACTGGCAAATTGAATTCAAACTTTCGTTTTCCATGTTTGTTTGTGAAAGGTGGCACAAAAAAACTTTTAACCTCGCTCTTGTGTTTACAATATAAGGGTCGTTAAACAAGCAATTGGAGTAAAGAGGTGTAATCTTAACACTTTAGGTGTAAGAGCTGGAATAACACAAAATTGGATGTGAGAATACATGGAATTACACAAAATTTGAAAGATAAATATAATCATGACATCTTATCATTGTGATGGTAAATTTTTAAAGAATTATAAATGGTTTTTACCCATTTTTTTGGAGAGAAGGATTTAAAGAACGCTGTATTTTTGCACAAAGAATTCTAAGTCATAATGTATGCCCACACTGAAATATAAAGGTCATTAGGTGAACTAAACCCGATACACTGCTACCCCCAAAACACCAACAACCCCCACCCATCCCTCCCCTCCCCTCCAAACCCACCGGTCTCACCCCTTCCACGCACACACGCACAATATCGCGACGCACGCGCACCGCGCGTGTCCGCCAACAATATCGTCTGGCAACTCGTCACGACCCTAACCGGCTGATTAATGAAATGCACATCCCGGCACAACAATGGCCGACGCACGGCGCAACAATGATGCAGTTTAATCCCCCCCCCCCCCCCCCCCCCCCAGGGCTATTGGTTCGGCCAGTCGGGCGAGAAATTGGGGTGCAAAATACACCCCCGTGTGCGAGAGCGGGGTGTGTATTAGAGCGGGCTAAGTTACCCCTAAACAACTCTCTCGATTGTGATATGGGGACGGATTGTCATGGAGATGTATGCTGATGGAGAGGGTGGCATTGCGAGTTCGTTCGGAATTATCTGCATTCTAGATGTCATCACACGGAGATCTTCATTCGTTTCGCAACGATGTTGGTAAGAAGACGCTTACCTATAATAGCTTCCGAAAGCTTTTGTGAGAATATGCGCAAAACCTAGTTTTCGCTGTACCTGTACAATATTATGACAAATACCATATTATTACATCATGTATCATCCATATGTACCTAGTATACTTGTCCCAGATATATAGGTGACCACTGATCACTAACCGATTAAATTACAAGTTTTGTTCGGGATTTCATGGAAATCTTTGGTTGGTACAACATCTTTTCTATATAACCAATTTCTACTTACGATTCTCTACCTTTGCGGTAGCACCTTATCTGTCATACATATTTACGCATAAGTGTCAATTCCAAAAGGCAATTAAATTGGTTGTTAAATGTTTTAGTTTAGCCATTTTTGGTGAACATGGACGAGGGCTAAGCGGTGGGTGACCCTTGGTGCTGTTGGACAGGAGGCGGTTCACCAATGGCGTTCTTCTAGTCCTGTTTGAACTCAGCATCAATCAGACATTCAAAATTAGCTAAGATGAATTAACAAACAACCACAAACACCAGTGTAAACGCTAGAAATGTTATTTAAGTAATGGCGGCAGGACCGAGTTGCTTCTCTCTATGGCGATACACAACTCCATGTGCAAGCAACAAAGCTTTTTTATACAACGCAAAGCGGGCAGTGAAAAATAACTCACGTACCCCCTGATGTACCCCAAACTTATTTCAGCCAGTTGTGTTTGCTTAGCTTAGCTTTAAGGGATGCGCGCCGTTGTGTCGATTGTCCGGGGGTGGGGAGGGTGGGGTGGGTGGGGTGGGGCACTCGTACACTCGGGGGCACACGTCGAGCAGTCTAATTAAATTTATCGCCGGCACGCTAAAAGTTCAATTTAGATTCGATGAAAGTTAAGTAATTGAAGAATCGTGCGCATTGAACTAGCTGCACTCTGGAACTGTGTCGGCTGTCGCTTTCGGCTGATTGCTTCGTGATGACGTTGGTGATGGCGTTGGTGATGGCGTTGGTGATGGCGTTGGTGATGGCGTTGGTGATGGCGTTGGTGATGGCGTTGGTGATGGCGTTGGTGATGGCGTTGGTGATGGCGTTGGTGATGGCGTTGGTGATGGCGTTGGTGATGGCGTTGGTGATGACGTTGGTGATGGCGTTGGTGATGGCGTTGGTGATGGCGTTGGTGATGGCGTTGGTGATGGCGTTGGTGATGGCGTTGGTGATGGCGTTGGTGATGGCGTTGGTGATGGCGTTGGTGATGGCGTTGGTGATGGCGTTGGTGATGGCGTTGGTGATGGCGTTGGTGATGGCGTTGGTGATGGCGTTGGTGATGGCGTTGGTGATGGCGTTGGTGATGGCGTTGGTGATGGCGTTGGTCTATGGGATCCTCGAAGTGGCAAATGACGCTGGCTTCGGTCGAACTAACTATGCCTTACAGAAATATGGTTTCCAGCCAGAAGTAGCGTAACAAATAATATGTTGTCAGAAATATATCTGGAGATTCGCGCTCGAGAACAACAAGGAAGCATGAAGGAAACTACATAAAAAATTTGTTTTCGTAAAATTTGCAACTTAGTTTGCAAAAAGATATTGAGTTTGAACGCCCTGGGATACCAAGTGACCCACAGGTACAAAAATGTGTTTTTTACCCCCCCCCCCCCCCCCTCACAACCGCCAAGTCACTTCATAATGTAAAATAATTTTCAAAATAAATTGACAAGACAGCAGTTCCTGGGCTTGAGAGTAGTAGACAGGCTAAACTCCATTTCACGTCAAGAAGGGGGAAAAATAAGGAGAGTGGATTAGCAGCTTCCTCGTGGACCCACTGCTGCCAGGCCAAGAGTTTCAAAACTTACAAGCCATGTCAATTGAGGTGTACGAAAGGCGCTATGGGTAGTTTTGAAACTCTTAGCTCGTGTCCAGCAGCAGTGGGTCCTCGAGGAAGCGGCAAATCCACATCCTTTCTGATCGTGAAATGGAGTGTATACTAGCTATCAAAACCCAGTTAGGGGAAAAAACTTATTTCGTATATATTGTTTGGTCTTTGTAGATACAGTTACAAACACCCAACTATAAAAGCTATCGTTGTGATTGTGCTGCACATTATTTTTACCGTATTACAGGCAAGTACAGATAACAAATCTCATGGTCAGACGCGAGGCTACGAAGGCGTTGAAGTGGTGGCCGGTGAGTGCATACCTCATAATGATGTCTGCTCGGTGCCGACGAAGCTGCGGTTCAAAGGACGTCGACGTTGACGCCACTGCTGGAATCAGAGGGCGAAAATGTGTTAATTGCCGATCTTATTGTCGAACATTCAACTTTTTATCGTTTTTACTTTTTACTATAATCTTCCAGCTCTGCATTACGTTATTTTATGCTTTACAAACCAAGAAATCCAATCATTTATTGCAACCCAAACCCTGTAAAACAACAAAAACAATCATTGCAGAAATATCCTGAAATTGCTTCGCGAATTAATATACCAATACATAAAAATTTCCATGGTGTGCCATACATTCATTAGAATTATAACGGTTGAAAATTACAATTACAAGTTACAACGTATTATGTTTTAACTCTGGGTTAGAGTGCAGCGAGCCATTAAAAACAGTTGAACTTCGATATATTTATATTTATATTTCAACTAGGAGTTGTAAAACTGGTAAAACCGCGGACGTTAGTCCTCGCCATTACAAATAACTTCAAAACTTGTGCAAAGGTCATCATTATAAATGTCATGTCTTTTTGAATCAAGTCTAGTCAAGGCGTGAACAGCTAAGCCCCAACACAAACCCAGGGTAGGTGACACAATCCCTGGGCAAATACCCGGACAAACACGCACTCCCTGACAGGGCAAACACGTGAGCCGAGCACTCACCATTTGCGCCCTGATGACCTGAGCACTGGCAGCCGGGGGCAAGTGACACCCCCGTGTTGGGCGGCCACGTGACCTCGCACCCCCAGAAGCCGAAAGCCACCCCCGACTTGATCCGCTGACGGCGGCTAAGGAGACATGGAATCGCTCGGCTTCAGGCCATTGTCTGCTGGATCTCAGATTGGCAAGCGACTGGCACAAACCTTGATTTGCTCGTTGGTGATTTCAATGAGTTTTGATTTGCATGCTACGAAAGAAATTATTTGTTGTTGATTGTGTTACTGTTCGGTCAGGTCTTTTCACTTGCAGTCAAGGCATATGACTCTACATGGGTTGGGTGCGTCATAGTTTTACACAGTTTAAGGCCTGCTAGTAGAGACGGCACAGAGTGCGCACTCACACTCAGTGCACACTCCGTGCACACATAGTTGGCATTTGCAATGATAAATTGTCCCCAAAGTGCGCACTGAGTGCGGACTCAGTGTGAGTGTGCACTCAGTGTCGACTCTGCATTCGGGCCAAGGTCTTACACTCGCAGTTTAAGTAAGTAATGTCAATATCTATAGTTCGAAATCTGAAACGGTTAACAAATATTTAATTCGATTTGGAATCTTGTATTTCTTGCAGTTATTTCCTATACAGAAATCGATCCAGTTTTCTTTCCTTGTACCTACGGTGTACCATTAACTTCGAAAAGGATCGACAGTATACATACAATAATTCCAAACGCATTTTTTTTTACAATACGTATACCTACTTATTCCACAAGAATAGTTTCGACGCAATATCCCAATCTTATCCTAGCCTAAGGCCACAAGCCTAGTCCTAAGATTTAAGGATCTGAGGACCTTGGGGCCTAAGATCGAAAGCTGGAACCCTAGGTCCTAGGCAAACATAGCTGCGATGAACGTAAAAAAGCCCATAACGACACACTATATATACTACAGGAAAACTTTCAAAAAGTAATGCCAATGTTTTGACTTCCCACGTCAGCCGTTATCTCGCTATCGCCGCCGCCACCAAGCCCACCCCAATTGGCACCACGTCCCGTTATCCGCCCCCCCCCCCCCCCGAACCAAACGAGCCACGCGACACGCGCGCCCTCGCGGCCAAAAAGTCAACCCCTGCCCCGGCGTGGTGCCCGTATCGGTTACAACAGCCCGGTCTTTGTGCCCCGGACAATGCCGCCATTGTAGGCGAAGGGGGGGGGGGGTCGCCTTGGGTGCAGCTAGCTTGGTGGGTGCATCGACTGAGTTGGCTGCTAAACAGGACAGGGGTCATTTCAATGTCACTGTGTATGTTTGGACGATGTTCTGTATGCTCGATATAACACTTTAATATGTCTATACTATACCTACACAAGTGTCTATGGACATGTTTATGTTTAAATGTTTATAATAATATGTTTGTTTTCATATGTACTAACGACTGTATTTTTGCTACCGAAAAATATAATTACGAATTCCCGGTGCAGTATCGTACACACCTTTGTCCGTTTACTAACTCCGCTTATGCATCTGCCCTTTTACTCTCACTATATTATGCTTGATTCTCTAATGATTTATTTAATACGTGTTTGCGAGGATTGTCAATTTTCAAATATAACATGTATTTAACTAATCAAATAGTAAAATAAATGAAATCTAGCTATACCATATCAGGAATATATAGGAAATGTGATAAACAACTTCGTAATGTCATAGGTAAATAGCGAGAAAATTCGACAAATTGTCTTCAAGACTATGGGAAAAAGCCTGCAGATTTCGCACGTAATTGTTTAACAAAGCTGCAATGACAGTCATAACACTGGTACCTAAATATCATGCTAAAACTCGGCTGCTTCCCTACGAGGCACCCATTTGGTGGAAGGGGGGGGGGAGGGGGGGGCAACGGGCCCCTCCGGGCACAGAGCCGCCATTGTGGGCCGCAGCGCTTGAAGGGTGTACGATTGATCGGTGCCGGGTTCGACTCCGAGACGCGTTGCTGCGATGATTGATGGAGCTCGTCTGCTCACTGGGGAAGGGGTGGGACTTTTGTTATCTCGGCCTCCAACGGCAAACAGGGCCGTTTAGATGATGGGAAATTGATTTGAAAATTTGGAGCGCGCGTCATTTTTGTGTCCGTTGGTGGGTGTGTGCTGCTTTTTTTTCTCTCTCTCCTAGCGGATAATTTGGGAATGATGTGGTGACGGCGGCGGCGAAGATGTCTGGGGAGGGTGAGGATTGTGGGGTAGTTTTGCGCGGGGTACGTTGAGACTTTAGTGGCAAAGATGCGATTTCGATTTTTATCCGAACTATGCCCGGTTTTACCAAATTTTTCAACTCCTAGTTGAGATCCCAACTATGAGCTACAACTGGTTTCAGCCAATCACATGCAGCGAATTCAGTTGTAACTCTTAGCTGGGATCTCAACTAGGGGTAGAAAAACTTGGTAAAACTTGGCAAAAGACTATTATTTATTTGATAATTTTCCTGTATTTTTTTAAAAGTCAGGAAAATTGGAATTAATGTTGGTCAATCAGTGATTGAACGCTCGATTTGATGTTTCATTTGGAGTTGACTATATATTAATATTTGGTCCATAAAAAAATTGCAATCCATCATTTTCAACACCACAATACAATACTCACCTGTTAGTAACGACCATTTTTGACCTAATGGAGAATTATAGCAGAACGATTATAAGATCTAGTATTTTGATCGGGTTGCACCAAATCTTAGATCATATTTAGATTCATAACTTCGGGTGCTGCGAGAAAAGAACAAAATTACTCATATTAATAAACTTTGATAATGAGACAATTTTTGTTTTTAAATGACTGGGCCGTAATAATGCAACAGGACTGGATTGAACAAATTTCAATGCACAAATGACATTTTAGAAGTTTTCCCTAAAGATATCCATAGTACATATAATCCCAACTAATCCCAAAAGACCCCATCGCTTCAAATGCTAGCCCATGCGAACCATGCCTCCACACTGTGCAGGTCCCATCATCAGAGCAGCGAGCGTACTTATGCCCTGGTTGCCCCATGCGCCGCTAGATGGCGCATGCGTGCACGAGCTGGCTCTCCTTGCCGCGCCTGGCTGACTGAGTGATACCACCCGCAGCGCAGGGGCCGACGACTTTGCATGGGTTACCTCAGAGTGGACTATGCAGAGACAGAGATCGCATTGGTGCCTTTTGTTTCGTAAAAATGTCCCGTTGGTGTTATCCATTGACATCAAGGAAGCTCCGCTTAATTTGGAAATTGAAGCGGTGCTTCCTTGATGTCAATGGTGTAAGCAGCAAATGTATATAGTTCCATGATCCATCGAAGGTTTGCTTCTTGCACATTACTGTGTGCTCCGAGAAGATGAGTAGGTACTTAATTTGCTGGAGATGTTTCGGTTGGACAACAATTTATTTTTGTTTCTTTTCTCAAATTTATTATGATAAAACCACGATATTTACTTTCTAAACTTGCACCCAATAGAGGCTATCTATACGAACCAATTTCAACCCCCAATGAAGAATTTATCAATACAGATATCTAAAAGTATAAATATAGCACAGAACTTGCACAAAACAACAACAAAATGTAAAAAAATTCCCAAAAATGTATTTTTAACTAACGAAACCGGATCAAACTCATGTCTTCTGCTATCAATTCAGATAGCTACTCTTGCTGGACCACTCAGCTTATGAAGCTGGCAAATTTCTGAAATTGCAAATAATACAAAAACGATCATGGGAAGCTCTGAACAGCAATCTTGTTTTGACGCAAAACTCCCAAAGAATAATATCATCACCACAGCAACAGAGAAACATTCGAGCAAAACGGCACACAAACATACCCACGCAACTCGTAACGCCCCCCCCCCCCCCCCCCCCCCCAACAATGGCCGCTGCATTAGGGTGCATTACGAGCTGCATTATGCACACCAATAACACCAACTGCATCACGCTGGGGCGTGCGTACGGTGCGTACGGTGCGTTACGCACGACACAATGGCCGAATTGTGGCGAACAATCGGCCGGCTGGTCGACGTACTACGAATAGTGCGTAAGGCGGGCGAATTACGCACTCGCCGACGCACGCGAGTGACAATAAAAAGGCTCACGCATGCTGGATGGGTGCGTGTGCGTGAGCGTGTTTTTGACTCGACGTGAGAAATGGTTTGTTTTGAGAGGGGTTCGATGTCTAGGAAATGGGGATGGAATTAGAAGAGAAAAGTTGGAGGCTGTACTGAGTGTTTAATTGCTTAATTGAAGTTAGCACTTATGTTTGTGTAAATAATTAGCAGTTTAAATTTTTTGTAAACATCTTTTAACCTTTTGTTTTATAAACAAAAACATCAGGAATCAAACGTTTCTTGGTTGGAATGATTTGAGATATTTAAAATTTGAGTTGCTAGGAAGTAAAAACATTTTGTCGTATGGTTGGATTCTGCTGGTTAATTCCATAAAAATACAGCCATAAACAGATATACAACTCTTTACAAATTTTCGTTCCCCAATAAAGACTTTGAGAATGTAAAATAAAAAAAAAAAAGGTTCCACCGAGATTCGAACTCGGATCGCAGGATTCAAAGTCCTGAGTGCTAACCATTACACCATGGAACCGATGATGACATGAGGATGTGTATTATTTACAGTACCTCTGACATTACTTATGATTTCACAGATGGTTTCACAGAATGTCAAATTGGTTCAAGTTCGAGCACAGTTTTAGTCAGTATGCAATTTGAAAGCAAATCGAATTGGTTTCATTTCATTAATACAGATTTACTGCATGGAGGCCCATCAGAACAAGTTTGTTTTGTCAAATAATATGAAAATATAATTTTGAGTACCTTTACACCAGATAACCTACAATTAAAAATAATATCGTATAAACAATCATCAGTAATCAAAACATAGTAGTCTATGATTTCTGCGTAAGTTTGGCCTTTTGGAATTTCGTAGGCAAAATGATATCAGGTTCCACCGAGATTTGAACTCGGATCGCAGGATTCAGAGTCCTGAGTGCTAACCGTTACACCATGGAACCCTTGTTCAATATCGCTGCCAACGGTATTCCCTGCGCAGATCGATGGCATATTATAGGTTTGATCGGACAGATTAAGAAAGAAGATGGCAATATATACGAACACTTTCAAATTGGCTTCTTTGTCTGAATCTTTTTTGATCCAAGGACCTGTTAAGCTGCTGTTATACCAAAAATTTTACTGATATATAAGTTAATTGTGAAAAAAATTCATTTGTTTCAAGTTCGTTTGTTACTCAATTTATATGAATTTTTTTGAGTAAGGTATAAAGGCCATGGGCAGCTAAGTTACTGCTGCAGTAGTTGCTCATATAGCTTAGGGGGAAAGTGTTGCAATATAGACTAAACTATTTCACTTTATCTGAGCGTTTTTATTAACCTCAGGGTTTGATTGCATATCAAGTGCAGATCCTGACTGGTAAAATGCTCTGTCGATCGATGTGGGCACTCACGTCGAGTGCGGCGACGAAGGGAGCATGATGCCGGCGATCGAGCCCGCAACTGCCGGGAGACTTGCGCAGACGGCGACCGGTGAAACGACGGGCATTCAAATCACTCGATTTTGTAGTTTAAATCAAACGGATCAAAAAATAAATTAAAGTATTTGTAGGGATATATTGTGAATTTAAACGTTCTGTGACACGAGGTATGACTATGAGAGTCCTTTACATGTTTATTAACTTATGATTAATGAGTTATCAGACTGTTCAATATGTATCAGGAATCAGGATGACATGGGGCTACGAGTGTCTGTATAATATAATACATGGCATTGCAAAAAATCGGAGCTATTTCTTATAATATGTAATTTTCCCAATTATAAAACAAATCACAAAGATTGTTATAACAAACAGTAAAGAACCGTTGCAATCGGAATATAATCCGAGAACTTTAAATTATTAATATAAAAATAATGCTTATTGATTTTTATGTTTTTACGATATCTGTTCCAATATTTTTATTAAAACATTGCCATATTTTTCCCTAATACCTACTCAAATTCGGAAAAAATTAGCTTTGTAAAGAAAAGTAGTAAAAATATTTCATGCCTGTAATTCGTTTTAGCCGTGATAATATATCGTATTACAATATCTATTTAGCCAATTAGTGTGCACTGCATCATGAAAATTTAACATAAACATCAAACTTAAATACAGATCATAAAATAAAGGAAACCATTATTTTCAACAAAGAATTAACAAACGTCTAAAAACATGTTTACTTCACTTTACGAAAAAATCCAGAACGCAGTTGATGAGCAAGGAATCGCAGAGCAAACGACTCCGATCTAGATGACCATGTAAACAATGCCAACACAATAAAAAACACATCTCGCGTGTTTACATTGTGACTGAAAAATGCAATTATTACAACAATAATTCTAAAACTAATAATATACCTTCCATTGTTTATAATTGAAGGTGTACCAGCAATTAAGAGGAAGCAGCGCCTTATGGATAACCTCGCCAGTAATGACTATGCATTAATCGCCTCGGGCTGTGACAAGGGCGTGAACTTTGACCTCGATAGCGCTCGAATGTCGTTATATTGTCGGCCATTTTGTTCCCATGCCGTGGCAGGGAAAACAATAGACTTCCAGTTCAGCGTTCTCTGCGTCTGCGTCATTTGAATTGTCACCTGATGTCTTGGGACAGTGTCAAGGCGACGCCATTTTGGATTTTGACGACACGTCAGTTGTGACGTGGACAACATGAGTAAAAGTCAAAGAGGCTTCGCAAGAGCATCATATTAAATCAGCTCTAATTAGCCTAATCTGTCAGAAAAGAAGTAGGTGATATATAGGACCAAATGGCAGGGGGCTATGAAATCATAAAATATATGGGGCAGACGACGTATAATGCACATAGGTTCCATGGTGTAATGGTTAGCACTCAGGACTTTGAATCCTGCGATCCGAGTTCAAATCTCGGTGGAACCTTCAACGATTTTGCTAATCGATATTTTATTTGCGGGGCATGTTTTCTCTTTCTTATTTAAAAAGCTCACACCGGATGTTTGGCATTTTACGATTTTCGATCTATTTTTGATAATAAATTCGAGCATTATGAAATGCAGAAAACCTAATTAGGTAATATTTACGATTTAATTAAAGAAAATTTCCAGTCAATTTTTTTGCTGAAAAATATGACTCATTTACGAAAGCTGTCATGCGGGGATTCATTATTATCATATGACTAAAAGAGTGTGCTCTGAGGCAAATCAACTCGATGTGATTTTACATGTTTCATGTTATGAACCAAACTTACTAAAGATGTCCGAACCAATGTATGAGATACGAAAGTCTGTTCGAGTATCGCATCGGTTCCATGGTGTAATGGTTATCACTCAGGACTCTGAATCCTGCGATCCGAGTTCAAATCTCGGTGGAACCTGATACCACAGAAATGGCTCTATCTATTTTTCTTCCGATAAAATTCACATCAAATAATTTCGCTAATGTATACCTTATGTTTAGACTTGCATTTATTTATTTGCGTTTGGCTGGAATAATACCAATTGCGCTGCAAATTAGAATTTTCTTCTTAGTGGGCTTGGAAAGTGACCAGCCGGGAACGGGAAACCCTGTTTGATGCTAGTGTTGCTCTCCAGCTAAAGTCGACGGCATACAATAGGTTCAATACTCAACGAGCAATCTCGGGAAACAATGAAGAGCATGCTATACTAAGGGCTAGCTGGGATGGAGGCAAGTATTGAAACTTAGCCACCCAATCTTGGTTTGTTATAATTTTTCGTGAGCATGTGTCGTCGAGTCATCTGAGAGGGTTAAAATCTCTCAAAATCACGTCTCCTTCAAAACATTGCTTACAACAATTCATTTTCACACATATTATACACATATCGTATTTCATATGTGGGTGCATAATTTGTATATGATATATACAAGCAATGACAAAAATGTGACAGTCCTCTAATAGGAGTGAGAAAGATTCAGGATGTATTCAGGATGTACCACCCATGACCCAAGAATTGGGTTTATGATGAATGAAAAAATTTCGAAGGTGGTAGTTCAAAAAAGTATTTAAACGCAATGTTTATGTAAAATAACGGCCACCATTGAATACAACAACAGGACCAATGATTTCACTGCCATTTTGAAATTTGTCGCAAATAAAGCCGGTTCTTAGAGTTGTTGGTCAACATAACGATTAAAAGAACAAAATCTTGCGACGAGGATGGGATTCGAACCCACGCGGGCAGAGCCCATTGGATTAGCAGTCCAACGCCTTAAACACTCGGCCACCTCGTCGATGCACAGTCCAGGGATTTTATGCACATTTCAATTGGGCATTTACATACTATAGGTATTTTTGCGCTGCTGAAAAACAGGCGTCAGGACGAAAAAGCATAATATGTTTTGGATAGGTTCAAACTATTTGAGGAGGTTCATTATCCTACCAACTTACGTTAGGCTCAAGTCAAGAAAAATGCTCTGAAGCTTAATTATTTTTTTCCGAGATATCATTATCTCGAAAGTCATACATATATTATTGGACAAATGTTTTCAAGTCGAGTGTGTTATTCGATTTTCAACCTAGAACATTTTTAAATAGGAAAATATACGCCCCAGCTGCTTTGGAAAACCCAAATTCAAGATGGCGTCCAAAAGGAAATTGTTTAAAAACAACAGCTGTTCAGGGCAATGGGATTTTCGCTCTGTCTGGACAAAAGACAATGTGATTTTGGATTAAAAACAGTAATAGATTTCAGAGAAAACCCCGTGGTGGAAAGAACCCCTGAGAAGTTCTAACAATGAACTCCAATGCTCCAATGTATTTTTTCTTTCAAAGCTGGCCACCCAAAGTGCTATCCTGGACTAATCCCACAGCGCACCAAGCTATCGCGTCCACCACCATCGGTGCAATTTGTATTCCACATCCATTACCGCTCGCCCACAACGCGCCGACAGCGCTCCCAGCGGCCGGCGGTCGAAGCGTGCGACGGCAAACAATTTGCTCGCGAAGCCCCCTTTACCATGGTAACCATGGTTACCATTACAGCGATTTGTCCGTCGCGCTGGCGTGCTGGATGTCGTGACGAGCGTCGAGGCGCGATCCAGTGACCCGTGACTTGGATGTCGGGAGCAGCGGTAGCGTCTTCAGCTCACGTCCTCTTGCCACGGCTTCCTGGTGTCGTGATGACGGTGGCAGGGGGGGGGGGCGGACGTTTTCAAATCAATTTGGAGAGAGAATATTATAAGGTTGTGTTGTGGCTGGTTTTGAAAACGCAATTGAAACCGTAATACTGTTGCAAGTACGCATTACGCTTTTTCCACGCTTTTGAGCCTTTAGGGCCGAACCCGTCGGTGTCCGAAACGCTCTGAGAGGCCGAGAACGAGACGGATTCGCAATACACGCCGCCCTTGAAAATCCGAAGCGGTCTCTATATAGAAATAAGTTTTGGCTCTATTTTGCAATGCCGTATTCCCCAACCCATATTAAAAGCACTATACGTATAGGTACTCATGGCAATTGAGGTAAAATGTTCACCAGATTTGATTGATTTTAGGTGCAAAACGGACTATAATTTTAAGTGACCATAAAGTATCCTTAAACAGAAGAACATTTAAACATGCGAACTGCGAACAGTTTGGAAATGTTAACTGTGGCGTCACTAGATGGGGTTCTGCAGGTCTAAAACGGTGCAGATCTACTCCCGATTCTTCGGGTGAAATGTAGTATAGTCCTAGAACCAGTCACTGCCCATGAGAATCCGAATGCATGCCAATTAATATCTCTTGAAAGCCCCTAGCGGCAGTCAAAACGTCGAATCTCAGATTGGCTCCGGTCGTTCTGCGCATGAGCACCGCGGTACCCGAGCGATGATGGAGGTGACAGCCGCTGGACGCTGCCGAGATTTGTCTGCGTCGGTCGAGAACGGCTACCTAGATACCGATGGCTCGGATGTAATACAGTCGATGTTTTGAGTGATTGCCTTCTGAGAGTCGTGGTAAGGAGAGAGTGGCTGGCTGGTGGTGTCATGGTTGTTGGTTTGGTTGTCGGGGAATACGTTGTGTTTGCAGGCCATAATAGGTATGGCCCAAAAATTGTAAGGGTTTTGTGACTTTCTAGAGTACATCTGCAGTACATTTTTGGGAAGTTCAAAAATTGTATCGTTATGTGACTTGATTGGGAGTTGTAGATTGCATCTGCAGTACATTTTAGCTATGCTGCTGTAAGTGGACTTATCGATGAACTTTTAGCGCAGGTACCCATTGAGTTGAAATGTAAAAAAAAAATATTTCTTTCATATGGTCAAGGTGGGTTACCAACTAGTTATGGCTAAGGGCTAGTGATTTAGGTCAGGTTAGGTTAGATTCGGTTATATTAGGTCAGGTTAGGTGAGATGAGGTTAGGTTAGGTTGGATAATGTTATATTCGGATTGCGGGTTTAAGGCTAGGTTTAAAAATGATATCACTCAGAAAAGTACAGTTGGTCAAAATGGCCGCCAACACACCTAGACCTGGATTTACCGAACTGGGTTGAAAGTTTTTGGGGCTTAAAATCAGGGGTTAATTTTTTTTCAGTCAATCAGATTCAATGTTTAGTGCATTTTAGAGGTTATGACCATGGTTATAACAAATTTACCCTCGGGGTTATGATAACCGTGCTTCGTGAATCCAGGCCCTAGATGTCCACTCTTCCGACACCAAAGCCATCTAATCGTCCCAAAACATCCACCACGGCTACCGAATCCGCAGCGTCGCTCTGCGCAGAAGCAGAAGCCCCGTCGGATTCCGCGGTGGCGCAATTATCCACGAAGCGCTGGAGATAATCTCGTAATTACCTGGAGCCGAGTGGACAAGGCGCAGGCGCGCGGACAGGTTCGCGCCGCCGCAGAGTAGCGCACTCTGAGAGAGAACGGAACGGAATTTCGTTAGGCACGATAATGGGGCAGGAATTTCTGTTCGAATCAATTAGTAGCGGGTTAAACGGTGCGTGAAAACGAATGTCTGCAAAGATACCTTATAGATAATATAGATACCTACCTTTAACCGTTGCTCAAGGAATATTAATACATGTCATGACATGTGTTTAGAGAATCTGTGAAAGCGAGGGGGGGAGGTTGGAAATTTGGGTTTCATGCTTGAATTTCGAGTTAAAGTATCGATTTCGTAAAAAGTGTAGGACTGTTCTGCTTGAATGTATGTATTTCATCTGTTGCACTCTGTCACATGGGCATGAGATGCTAGAAGATCCCTGCCGAAGCAGAGCTACTTTCGCTTTTGCTGAGCACAAATCACAGTAACCCAGATGAAAATTCTTACCACCATCTTACAAGGTCTTGACAAGATATTATAATATCTTGCAATATCTTGGTAAGAGTTTTCAGCAGGGAAGGGCCGCCGCGATGGACGGGCAAAATACATGAAAAAGTGCTACACCATTCTCTCCTGGGTCAGTGAGTAGCCATCGTTTCCCTAAGGCGCTTTAAACAACATGTCACCGCTAAATATAACAACCAGTTTAAGACCAAATAGATTTTCTGTAAAAATTGTTTGGGTAAGTTTTGTGGGACTATCAGGTCTTTAGAATTTGGCCCGCATATAATCCTAATCAGATATTTTTCGAATTCAATATTTTTGATCGAATTTCCAAAGAAATACATTTTTTGGACAAGAAAGGCTCATACAGTGACATATGTCATGGCGGTATACTGAATGATCTTATAGAACAGTCTATCCACCTATTTTTGTTAAGTCTGACATTCCAAAAACCCACTATCTCTAGTCATCACATACCATTTTATCATCGTCGATCACGAGAGATAGATTAGGACGCCATAATAACAAAAGGCACACGAATTTGTCGAATATCTATCTGAATCGTAAAGGAAATATAATCATGGCCGCCACCAGCCGAGAAATAACATGCAATCATATGGAACAACCACTGTGATTGTCTGAGCAAATCACTGCCTTGTAGATACTGAGTCGAGCGCACGACATTGCCACTGCCTTCTCGGCTCGGACAAATTGCTGGCTGGATCCACGGCGGACTGGAAGCAACGATCTCAGCACGATCAGATCGCTTCACCGCCTTCTGAATAATAACCCCGGTGTCGTGAGCTTGTTTTAGTTTTGGAGCGAGGATGGTTTTGAATATGTTGGGAACGAGATTATAAATTTTTTTTGGTAGCTCTTATATAATTCTGTGATTGGGTGCATAAGTATATAATAATAAAACAATGATAATAGATTGGTGAAAATGGGATGTTAGTTGATTTTATTTGTGGGTATCAGATGGTGAAGGCTTGAGAATCGTTGGTAATGATTGGGTGGGAAGGATCATGTTTACCGGCAGTTTTCGTTCGTCGATAGTAATGTGAAAAAATTGCAAAAAAGTTTGAAATACTGTAATTAATTTTGAAAATATGTTGACTATGTGCCATGAAACGGTTCACTTACTTATTGCTTGAAAATAATTTAACCTTGCAAGAGTTTGTGTTACCAGTGGAGCTCTTAACGCAAAACAGTAGGTACTATAACATGACGATCGTAATGATATTCAATCGTATGCAAATATCTTTACTATATCGTTTGCTTTGAAGCGGACGACTGAAAAAAGTGAAAATAAATTAAAATAAATAAGTTTATCCAGTCAAGAGCCTGTTTTCCAATGTCAAGTTGAAAAGATAAGTGTCGGATAAGATGAGAACTGAGCTGCTGCCGAGTCTTCACTAACGAAGATGCTATTCTTGACATATCTGAAACAGCCATCCGCATTTCGAGATATTGAAAGCAACGGATGGTTTTTCAAATTGGAGTACAAAATTGTCCTCTTTGCGACCGCTACCGGTAGGCCTCGAAAGGCTAGCAGCTTGCCGGCCAAAATGGTTGGGCATATGTGTTTATAATCTTATATCTTTTTGTTCTTGTCGGGACTTAATTTCTTACGGTCATTCTTTGGAGGTTCCTTACGATACCTGTAATATACCAGTTACCGTAAGTAAAGACATCTCCAGATCCTTTGCGTTTACACGAACTCGGTTCAAAATACTGATTAATTTACATTACATGTAAAATGGCGCCTAGGAGCATTACTATGCAATATAAGCAGGTTACAACTACATTACGCTGTCATTAAAAAGTACGAATCATTTTATTCCACACCCTTGGACCCAGTTTGGTCCCGGTTTGGACCCGGTTTTCAGTGGCATATAAAATATCTATCGGTCTGTTAAGTGTTAACTGGTTATTCGGCTAGAAACATTTAATAAGAGCCTGTTATGTTCTTAATAATCGACCGTTAGTATCTTAACGGGCCACTGATAAACCGGCACTGAGGTCCGGTTTTACAAAAATGTTCAAATCCTATTTGAGATCCCTACTAGGAGTTGAAAAACTTGGTAAAATCTCCCGAATCTCGCAAAATCTCCACAAAACTCAACAAATCCACTCTCCGTTTCCCTCATCTATCGCATCACCGACCACCTACACGGCTCCAGCGCCATATTGGTCCAGCGTCATCGCAAGCCGCTGCACTCGCAGCAAAATTGCAACTCGCTTTCTCCCACAGCCACCAGGAATGCGATCGCCGCCAGTCTGTAATTTTCCGCCGCTCGTCAGCTGACTGCAAATCATAACCGATCCAAGCTGCTTGGGCCGACCAATCACAGGCGTCGATTCTCGGCGTCGTCGGACTGTGGGAAACCTCTACTAGCTTTCTGGTCGTCATGGCAACTACCATAACGTGACCGTTTCGGGTGGCTAGGCCGTCGCTGATTTTGCTCCTATATTATATGTCATGTGTTGGATAATTCAAAGCTAGGGGCTTGCCTAGCAAAGGAGCGGACACTCGCCGTCGCCTCTGTGCTGGATATTCCGTGACAGGGTGCTTGTTTCGCTCCACGCAAAGGAGCGGACACTCGCCGTCGCCTCTGTGGTGGACATTCCGTGACAGGGTGCTTGTTTCGCTCCCCGCAACGAAGCGGACACTCGCCGTCGCCTCTGTGCTGGGCATTCCGTGACAGGGTGCATGTTTCGCTCCCCGCAAAGGAGCGGACACTCGCCGTCGCCTCTGTGCTGGACATTCCTTGACAGGGTGCTTGTTTCGCTCCCCGCAAAGGAGCGGACACTCGCCGTCGCCTCTGTGCTGGACATTCCGTGACAGGGTGCTTGTTTCGCTAACCGCAAAGGAGCGAACAAAATAAGAAATAAGAAATAAAACATATAATTAAAAAATAAATCTCGCTATTTATATACAAGGTGGCCCATGATGATTTCAGCCGCTTGACCAGTGTCTTGTTAATGTCCAGACTACTGCAAGTCACAACTATACTTTGCCAGGAAGTGCTAATTTTCTTAGCTAAATTGGACGGGACGTTCGAGTTCTTGGTACCGACGGAGCCTATTGTGATTAGCGCACCTTTTGTGCATCGCTGTGTATAATATGTAATTGCCCGATGTCTAGCATGATATCATAATTGTGCACTGCCTTTGACCGTGTCGGGTTGAGTATCACAAACACTGCCTCCACGAGCGCGCTCTGCCATGGGCACCTGCCTCAGCGTCGTCACCTGGTGGCTGAGATGTCCAACTACTAATTGGAGCAGCTGGAGGAGATTACCGTTTACTACCGAGGAGGCTCATCTTTTATGGTGCTTGCTTTTTATCCGTTGCGTACTTTGGGAATTAAAACATGGTACTTAGTTATGACATGAGTTGATGTAGTTTTGCCGATATACTTTGAAAGTGCATTTATGAATTCAAAATGCACCCTTTCTTCTCATGTAAAATACTGTGCATTTTATTATAAACTTACCACAATCTCTAATAGCTGTGTTGCTAAAGCCTTCGATCATGAGCTTTAGTGAACATTAGCAGAATAAAAAACACATCTGATTATTTTCGTAAAATATTCTTGCTAAACTATATTACAATAAAATTATAATCTTTAAAAAATCCACGAATTACCAAACGCAAAGTAACTTAAAACCGTATATGATGGACATATCGACCTTATCGATTGCAAGTAGTACACTGCTTGATCGATAACCATTCTAGGAAACCACAGTCAATAAAGACCAACAGACCATTCCTCTGTGTCAGTTTTTCCCAACACGCTCGGACCACCTTAGCCGAAAGCATCGATCTACCAACAAATCAATCATACAAAATGTCAAAACACTCGACGCCATAGCCACCAAAACCATTGCCCATCATACAATATCGACCCTCCTTTTATGTACTACCACCATCTCTTTCTTCGAATTTATCGCCCACTATAGTTACTCAAACGTCAATAATTAGCAGTAGCCATTACGCGCATCGAAAAACTCCAACGCCAGATTCCAGCGAGCCAATAATAATAAATAAGGTATCGGTCGGTGGACATACAAGAAGTGGATGTCTCGCCGGCTAGCTCCGAGGGCCGAACGGGTTCCGGCGGATGCTTGGACATTCGTGACACGATCTGGTTCTCGGGGGGAGACGCGAGCTTGCTCGGCGTACCAAATGGCTCGACTTGTCGGAGAACATGCTGCCGTGAAATTGCCGGGGTTAAGCATCACGGTGCTTGGTGCGGTGGTGGATGGGTGACTGCTTGATGATTTTGCTTGTAAGATGGGTTTACAGCTGGTGTTGTCATTGACACGGTGTCAGGAACATTGGCTCTGGACTGATCTGGTCATCCAAAGTCTCTGATTGGTTCGCAGTCAATGTTCAGGGCATCGTATGATCGTGTCACTAACATTGCCAGCCGTAAACCCAGCTTTAAAGTGTGTTTAAATTGAAACTTGTAGAACAGTGCATTTACTTCGGGTTGGATTGATTTTTTAAGCAACATGCTGTTTGAAGATTTTGTTATCTATTAAATAAGCGCCTGGATGAATCGACGACTTTCTGAAATGAAAAGCATTGAACAATTTGCAGAATGAATACAATCAACTTTATTGTCAACACTGAAATCTCTAGAAACGTAAGGTCTGCAGCTTCTTGCTTTAAAGTCTCCATCTCAAGGATTTAAAAGTACCAAATGGAGCACGAGTGAGTAAAGTGATTGTTCATTCCAGCGTTGATCTCTCCACGTTAAAGCATAGGCGATACGGGACTGGAACGTGTGACTGCATTTTCACGTGGTTTAGGGAATTGCTGCGAATGGATATAGGTTAAAAAGAAATCCTGGAACTGTAAGATGACCCAATACGTCATTCAGATGTTTTCAATTGTCTATGTGTTGACATGCTGGTTAAATGTAATATTTCATTGAATTTTGTCGAAAGAAAATGAACTAAAAGTAAAGGTTCCACCGAGATTTGAACTCGGACCGCAGGATTCAGAGTCCTGAGTGCTAACCATTACACCATGGAACCGATGCGATAGTCGAACAGACTTTCGTATCTCATAGATTGGTTCGGACGTCTTTGGTTCGAACGCCCGATGATCTGGAACACGAAACTAAGTAATATGTACACCATCGATGGATGTTAAAATCCACGGCAGGAAGTTGCTCCAATACGTCATAGAGTTTATATCAATGGTCTATGTGCAGGTGACATGGTGGTCTAATGTGGTACTTCTCTTTGTATTGTTGTTCTAACTGTTGAACTAATCAGACTTTTTACGAGCATTTGGTTGTTTTGCAATGATCTAAATTAATGAATGGGCAGTAAATTCCGTTCCCGTGTCTAGTATTTTACAAATGCTAATAGCAATCATTAGCAAATTTTATTGGCTTTCCACTCAATACTATATAATATATATATATTACTGTTCCCGCGCATCGGTACAAGATATTGAACTAAACAAGTCACATAATCAAGCCAGAGTCAATACCGTACCATAGATGAATAAAGACCGAACGGTGCGTAAAGAATATCCAGTAATTGGCCGCTAATGGCTCTGTACTCAATGGTGATGTACAACCGCGACGGTTGAATGGGACTTAATTAGTGGAAGATCGGTGCCCGCTCTCTTATGCGTTCTGCGCAAGTGCATCGAAATGCAAGCAGTGACTCATGGAAAATAGAAAATAAAACTGACATGGCAACGTTCGCATCTAGCGAATACGTGAAAGACATATTACGTAGATCGCGAAACTCAGTCAAGGCAGTTTTAGAAATTATAACAAACGATCAGAGTCTCAGAGAATCACAAAAAAGATACTGCTGCCTCCACGTGCATTCGCTTGACATTCTTCTGCAGACAAACCAGTATCAGTTTTATAGTTATATCGGTCGGGCATCGAGAACTGCAAGGCTCGGAGGGGAACGGTAGAGGGGGGGGGGGGGGGGGGGCGCAAAAAATTCTTCGCCAACTAAATATTACAAAAGAGCAATAAATAATTATATACGCAGTCCGTTTATTTAATTGAAATATAGTAAGTTATTGGGTTGGACTGCGACTGGTATGCCGGTGGGTATGCGGGAATCCGATGTCGAGACTATTGTTCTTCTTCTGATGGTCGATGGCACATGGTTTCAGGTGGGGTGGGGGGGGGGGGGTCGAATTCGGCACACGTCGCGCTTCTTGCGGCGATCGCGAAGACAAAAAAACTCTGTGCACATCTCAGCTGGCTTTTGGTGACCGAGAAAAAATTAGGTTTGCTATATTACCTTATGGTTTATGCATGTTAATTTCATTCATTCCTTCTCCCATCAATTCCATCGCATTTGGATAAATTATTAAAACTAGGTTTTGAACTCCAATATGTGATTATTATCAGGCTTGTCTTTATTATGATGCACCAAATATGACATATAATGAATTGATACTCTCTGTATTGCGTCACCATATCGCTTACATGCCTATATAGTATAATTTCAACACCTATTTGCAGATGAGCAAAATAGCCATAGGAAAAAAGTATGTGATCTGAAGACGAGGGAAAAAGATTATGTTTTTTTCGATATTGCGTGTCCTCTTGAGAGTTACAAACATCAAAGCACTTGGCAAAAAAAACACAATTCTATACGGAATGAAAATGGTGTAGATTTTCGTTGAACGGCCAAATATTCGCCTCATGATTGCTGACGCCCTTCAGAAATCCCGGCCGTGAAAACGCAACCACGTCTAACAGATGCCGACGGTTTGATAAAGAAACCAGCGCCAATTGCCCGCAAGAAAATCTAACACACATAATCCACTTTTTCCTGCCCGTTAAAACACTATAACAGCGCTACTATCCCGATTCACATAATACCAGCTACATGCGCCACCACGGCAATGTATAAAACGTCCATGTCGGTACGACAATGTTAACATATTTATCCAGCATAGCGATGGTCGGTCGTGATTGTGTAAGTCCCAGCATTCTCTGCCGAGGGATCAGCCTAGATCCAGTCAAAGCATGAATGGCTCTCTGACACGGCCGTGCTGTCTCTGCCGCTGCTGGACTGCTGCTGTAACAGTTCGTCAGGAATCTGAAAGGCGAACGGTGAAAAACTGTGTGCGCACGCAACCTTTTCGTAAAAATGTGAGCTCCATGGCAGAAAAGAGAGCGTCGTCGAGACAGTCACTGCTGGCTGGACTCGCGTGTCGCGAATCCTGATGCTTGGGGAGGACGCGCCGGCTCGCACACTGCCTGTCGAGATTGTGTGCTAGACTCCGTTGCGTGTTGAGAAGGAGATGGGTTGTCGTGTGCTTTAAAGGAGGTCCGCTATATGCCAGGCTTAGCTTAAACCGTTCGCAGCCTTTTGGTTTAAGGTTCAGAAAAATTGGGCGTACACTCATTTCATGGCAGCAGCAGTAGACCATGACCGTCATCAAGTACATAGAGAAAAGTATGAAGGGCCCCAAAAACGTTTCCAAAAATTCCAGAAATCCTCCAATTGTCCTAGCTTCCAGGCAAATCTTTAACTAAACATTACATCAACAAACCGTAAAAAACCAAGCCTCATGCCATAAGTTAAGTGAAAATGCAGATATTTAATTTAAGCGTTTGACCATAAATCCGTGCCGCGATTAAGCCGCGGTTCAAATAAATTGGTCCATAACTTCGAAAAATCGATGGCTTAAAATTTGACGATCCCAGTTTGTGCAGCTCAAGGCAATGCCAGCTCCCCGCCATCCCGTACCACAAGCACGGATGCAGAGTGCGAGCCTCCGCGCTACCTCCTGCATTGCTGGCTTGGACTCACGCAGTCTGCAGTCCGATGGACTAACACAGCCATCAATCTTGCTATGATCTAACGTCTGTCTGCAGCGCAGGACAGTCGCCCGGTGCACGCGGGTGGAATCGGCAATCGATGCCCGATGGAGGCAGCTCGATTGCAGCGAGAACCAGTGGACCCTGGAGGCTTGGGACACGTTGTAGAGGCTCGGGGACTGATTTATTTTTTCTGACTTGGATTGGTTTCGCGGTCCACTGAGTGTCCAGCTGTGATTGTCGACCACCGGGGTTTTGGTTTCGTGAACGGTTGGACGTTTTTTGAAAAGTGGTCGATTTGGGAACTGATACAAATGTGCGGCCGATTCTGAGCTGTTTGCGGGAATGGTTGTGTGTTATGAAAGCTGGGGGCAAAGGCGATGCAATAATTTATTTGGCAAGTGGTTTAAAAAACAGAAGACTTCCAGTTCGAACAAAAACCGTTATTACGAACGTTCGATGGAAGTCGAAAAGCTAACGGGGGGCAACTTGCGTTCAACGTTCGGGTAGAACCTAATCGAACGTTCGGTGGACGTCGAAAAGCTAACGGGGGATAACTTGCGTTCAACGTTCGGGTAGAACCTAATCGAACGTTCGGTGGACGTCGAAAAGCTAACGGGGGATAACTTGCGTTCAACGTTCGGGTAGAACCTTATCGAACTTTTGGCGAATGTGAACATTGAACGCAAGTTATCTCCCGACAACTGTTCGACGTCCACCGAACGTTCGCAATAACGTGCAAAACGTTGTTGTGGTACCTACAAGGGAGGGGTGTTATATTCTAGACTCTTAGTAGAAAATTTTATACTTGTTATAAGTCGTTTAGGAATGACATAATAACTGATGAAAATTCGAAAGGTTTTCTTGTAATCCGCTGAAAGCCAGTTGTGACGTAAGCTCGCCAAATGTACGTCGTCATGCAGTCTTTACGTCTCCATAGAGAGGAATGAGGCTCCATACAAGAGTGCGACTCAACCAAATGACACTCATTTACCACAAGAGACACCCAATAGAAAACCACGCTCAATCTCTAAAAGCTTGAAAAACGCGGTGTTTTTTTTTCTCCGCGCTCTGAGCGAAACACAGTACTTATTGCGGAGACAATGGGACATTGCGACTGTCGGCACAAGCCGTGTCTAATCACGGGCGTGAGAGAGCGAGCACGAGGCGTTTGCCGACGACACAGAGCGAGAGCGACGGTCGGAAGACGGATGACACTTGCTCCGAGATGCGACGATTGGTCGGGGACTTCGCACCGGCACTGATGTTGCGCGCGTGGTGGCCAATCCAAAGACAGAGATTTTACAGCACAAGTGAACTTGAGGACTTGTGTACCGATTTTTCGTTTTGCGTGACGGGTACACCTGGGTGTGTGTGAAAGGGAGGGATAAAGAGTCCTTTTAGGTGGTCGTGGTCTCCTTAGTTGTGAAATATTCCAACACAGACCAGTATTTACAGATCCAGTTACGATATCTACACTAGAATTCATTTGAGTTTCTATCACACAGCCTTCTGACTGGACCTGTGAAACACAGGCTCTTCTGGACAGTATAATTTTGCTATGCTGTGTGATACGCTAATCACAGAAAAATGCTGATGTGTAAACTCCATTTCACGTTAAGAAGGGGAGTGGATTTGCATCTTGAGGACCCAACGCTGATATAGACACGAGCTATAAGAGTTCCAAAATTGACTAGCCTTTTCTTAAGATGGACAAAAGGCTCCATGGGCAGTTTTGAAACTCTTATCTCATTTCTAGCAGCCTGCAGCAGTGGGTCCTCGAGGTATATGCAAATCCAATCTCCTTCGTAACGTGAAATGGGGTGAAGTAGGAAATGGAAACCAGAGTACTGACTTCGCAAAGTTTTCGCAGGAGGTAAAAAGTTACAAAGCGCCACCGCTGGCCATGATAAAGTCAAGATAGAAATTACGAAAATGTATGGTTTGAATACGAAATCAAGTTGCGCAAATAAATATTTCAATATTTAATAAAAATCTGGAAGGTCTGCTGAATCCTCTGCAAAACCTTGTCGACCTGAATCATAAGAGTTATTATATATATATATATATATATATATATATATATATATATATATATATATATATATATATATATATATATATATATATATATATATATATATATATATATATATATATATATATATATATATATATATATATATATATATATATATATATATATATATATATATATATATATATATATATATATATATATATATATATATATATATATATATATATATATATATATATATATATATATATATTTATTTATTTATCATAAGAGTTATTAATAAAATTCCTGCGTTATATTCTAATTTTTTCAAACCTGACATCGACATGGGCATAGAAGTGTTTAATAACATGGCAAAATTTATCGACATAAGTGATCACGAAAACCACAAAACGTCAAGGTCACACAATCCCAATCAAACTGTCCAGCCTTACACCCCCAGGGTCTGATTCAAGAAACATGTCTATAAATTTTGCAGCTAAAATCGCAGGTTAATATTTTTTCAACCAATCGTATTAAAATGCAAGCTCATTTTTTGCGGAAAAGTAACATCAAATCTACCCCCGTCGTTATAATAACCCCCTTCGTAAATCCACCCTCTGAATCTCACCACTAGCCCCGAAAATCGCATTCGTTAGCCCAGTTTCGCCGGGTCAACACAGAAGGGCCATCGACCTCTAGGCCTGGCCAGCCGATTTCCATAAAGCTACATTATTGAAAGCAACAGTGTGCAGTAGCTCCTCGGTGCAGATTCATGCGCATACCAATCGTGGCATTATGCAGCACCCTACGCCGCCATTACACGTGTTGGTTGACCAGTGGTGGAGCGCATACCAATTGAGACAATGCCTTACAGACAGAATGATGACTTGACTAGTGGTGGTAGCACAATAATATAACGTTTTCCAGATATTCTGCAATACCTAGCTATGCTATGGCAAAAATTTGATGCTAGTAACTTCGCCGGCAATCGATGGGGTGCGTTGGCAACCTGTTTTAACATCATCTACCAGGCCATGGCACAAGGTCAATACAATCAAGGGACCAAATGTTCCACAGGTGGGTATACAGTCACCTTGGTTACAGGTGAATTACAACAAACAGTGGCTCCATCCCTTGACCGCCGGCGAAACTATAACGGGTGGAGGGCTTCGCGTAGCTGCTTTATGGGAGTGGAACATCTGAGAAACCTTATAATATATATGGTGGTAGTTCAACTATTAGAGCAGTTCAGCCAAAGTTTATGGTTCGTCGACTGAATTGGGGTGCATCAATGCAATTGGTCAGCTGTGGTTTTGAGCGTGTTTGCAGTATCCAAGCCCAAAGAAGACTCGCCTTGACGTTGTGATTTTAATTTCAGTCACATTAAAGCAATATCGACCCCTTAAGGCTCAAAACGTTCTGCAAACGTTATTACGAACGTTGGGCGGACGTAGTATGCCAACGGGGTATTATTTACGTTAAACGTTCACATTAGAAAATTTTTTGATTATAGATTCTACCAGAACGTTGAACTAAGTTATCCCCCGTTAGCTTCTCGACGTCCACCGAACGTTCATAATAATGGTGTTTGTGTCGTTTGTGGGCCTTCTCATATAAACTAGGGAATTCATTGTGCTATACTTCTCTATACATGACTATTATTTGGAAAGTGCAAGTTCCTTTAATGGACTAACCGTGCGCCACTGCCGCTACGAGATTATGCTAAGACGGTGGCAGCAGACAGGCCGCACTGTGTCAATGGGCTAATGCATGGATAGTGGATTCATCGCCGCACATTAATACAGGAATTTGAATCGCGAGCAGCTAGCGCGGTGTATGTATATACATAATTTGCTCATTCATCAAAAAAGCCCATGTAATATTCAACAGCTTTGTTAATAGAAGAATGGTGAATTCTATTAGAGCTCGCTTTTGAAGGGAATACTATGGGTTTCGGTGGAAATCGAAAGTGGCTGCAGGTGGTCGATTTCCAAGACGTTGGATTGGTTGAGATGGTGTTGAGGAACTCGGGGATTTCAGCTAGGAACTAGGTTGGTGGTCAGGTTAAGATGGGTTGTAATTGAGGCATGTGGTCATGTTCATCTTCGGAGTCTGGCTTCAAATATGGTAATTCTAGCTTTTGCTTGAGGCATTTTATAGACAGATTCGAAGTGTGATGTTTGTTTTCCTCATGCTAATATAGGTTTGGTTTGCAGATGTCTTTGAAATAGCAAAATTTTAAAGGCCCCTTTTTTGATTTTGAACACTAGTTACAGTCAGAAATCTTTAAATTCGAGTTCAAAGCTTGTCAAACATAATACCGACTATACCAGTATATAGGTATCTTTAAAATAGAGTTTAAATGTAATTCAGCTCAAGAAACTGGAAACTGTTGATTAAAAATGTAAAAAAATCAGTTCATTTCCACACATAGACCCATATGAAGAGTCGACACTGAGTGCTCACTCACACTGAGTCCGCACTCAGTGCGCACTTTGGGGACAATTTATCATTGCAAATGCC
Source organism: Nemoura dubitans (assembly GCA_921293005.1). Lineage (NCBI taxonomy): Eukaryota > Metazoa > Arthropoda > Insecta > Plecoptera > Nemouridae > Nemoura > Nemoura dubitans. The sequence goes on along the minus strand of OV121077.1, from coordinate 17,039,723 downwards.
AACTAAGTGCGCACTGAGTGACGTCTCTGCATTCGGCCCTTAGTCACTTTCCAAACTTTCACAACTGAGCTTGGTTTACCATTATGAAAGCATGGTTTACCATTATGAAAGCTTGGTTTACCATTATGAAAGCATGGTTTACCATTATGAAAGCTTGGTTTACCATTATGAAAGCATGGTTTACCATTATGAAAGCTTGGTTACCATTATGAAAGCATGGTTTACCATTATGAAAGCTTGGTTTACCATTATGAAAGCATGGTTTACCATTATGAAAGCTTGGTTTACCATTATGAAAGCATGGTTTACCATTATGAAAGCTTGGTTACCATTATGAAAGCATGGTTTACCATTATGAAAGCTTGGTTTACCATTATGAAAGCATGGTTTACCATTATGAAAGCTTGGTTTACCATTATGAAAGCATGGTTTACCATTATGAAAGCTTGGTTACCATTATGAAAGCATGGTTTACCATTATGAAAGCTTGGTTTACCATTATGAAAGCATGGTTTACCATTATGAAAGCTTGGTTTACCATTATGAAAGCATGGTTTACCATTATGAAAGCATGGTTTACCATTATGAAAGCATGGTTTACCATTATGAAAGCATGGTTTACCATTATGAAAGCTTGGTTTACCATTATGAAAGCATGGTTTACCATTATGAAAGCTTGGTTTACCATTATGAAAGCATGGTTTACCATTATGAAAGCATGGTTTACCATTATGAAAGCTTGGTTTACCATTATGAAAGCATGGTTTACCATTATGAAAGCTTGGTTACCATTATGAAAGCTTGGTTTACCATTATGAAAGCATGGTTTACCATTATGAAAGCATGGTTTACCATTATGAAAGCATGGTTTACCATTATGAAAGCTTGGTTTACCATTATGAAAGCATGGTTTACCATTATGAAAGCTTGGTTTACCATTATGAAAGCATGGTTTACCATTATGAAAGCTTGGTTTACCATTATGAAAGCATGGTTTACCATTATGAAAGCTTGGTTACCATTATGAAAGCATGGTTTACCATTATGAAAGCTTGGTTTACCATTATGAAAGCATGGTTTACCATTATGAAAGCTTGGTTTACCATTATGAAAGCATGGTTTACCATTATGAAAGCATGGTTTACCATTATGAAAGCTTGGTTTACCATTATGAAAGCATGGTTTACCATTATGAAAGCTTGGTTACCATTATGAAAGCTTGGTTTACCATTATGAAAGCATGGTTTACCATTATGAAAGCATGGTTTACCATTATGAAAGCATGGTTTACCATTATGAAAGCTTGGTTTACCATTATGAAAGCATGGTTTACCATTATGAAAGCTTGGTTACCATTATGAAAGCATGGTTTACCATTATGAAAGCTTGGTTTACCATTATGAAAGCATGGTTTACCATTATGAAAGCTTGGTTTACCATTATGAAAGCATGGTTTGGCTAGAGTGGGATTGTGGTTGGGGAAAACGGTGGAAAATCTTTGGGAAATTGCAACATATGATCTGTTTACAGTGCCAATATACTGGCTTTTGTGCAGCGATATAATGTTTAGAAAGGACTCTAGTTGGGCAAACCTTTTTTACCACTTATTCGAGATATGATAACTTTTATTGTAGAAGCATGTTTTGAGAAACAGGAAAATTATTCCTTTTCCGAATTTACTATTGGTTTGCGCAGTTGCTCAGAAATTGCTCAGAAATTGAAGTCGTTTGCGCGTTGCTTTACAAAGCATTGCTTCTGGTTGACAGTCGGACGGTAAATAGCATAACGGTCAGTTAACTTCTTAACGGCTGTTTCTGAAAAGCGTCTCAATATAATAAAACTTGAGCTTATAACTGACGTACAAAGATCAAAAGTTGAGCTGGGAAGCTCCGTTAGAGGAAAATATCCGTTGGAATCAAATTTATGAACAAGTTTATATAAAATATTGTACGCGAAAGTGGAATAAAAATTTTCAAATCGATTGCCAGCAGAAATGGAGGAAAACCAGGCGCATGTCGCTTCGGTCTGAAGCATTACAATGCATTTCTGTGGTAAACATGGTTATAAATTTGTAACAAGACATTTCCTATTAGGTACAGAAGATTCATAAATATTTATCAAGAAGACCGTTCTCGGAAATCATTCGCTGAACATTCTCGATGGAAACCGTTCATTTTCATCATAATATTGCCACGTGCTTTCTGCAAACGAATTCGAACGTTGAATCACCTCAAAGAACACATTGTGCCCGACCTTATTATAGTCACGCTCCTCGTGGACTTCACTTTGGAACAGTAGATTTTTCAATGACAATTAGTCCATCGTATGACTTTATAGTTTATACCATGACCCTCTCAAAACTCTTGGCTGCACTGCTTATGTTAAACATTCAACTATTATTCACGTTTCATTTCACTTTCAGAATAATATGATTTTGATAAGGGCCAAAAATGTCAAAGCTTTTGGGTATCCATTGTGGAATTTTTTCTAAAATTCAACGCACCTATTTTGATAGTTTTGAAATTTTCAGGTATAGGTACTATATAACTTTGAAAATTATTATTACTCTGATGATATCTACAATTTTTAAAGGATATGCCCTAAGTGGCATTTTTTTCTTAAGTTCAATGCACAAAATTTGTAAGTTTTGAAAACTTTCAGGTACGTCTGACAGTCATGGGTCAAAATGACAAGCATAATTCTCAGAAAGAATCACACATTGACTTGAACCTAAACCATAGTCGTTACAACGGCCCAAACATCTGTCCCAAGCGCCAACTCACCACATCACCCACACGCCGGCACCGTCTCGTAAAGGTGGTGCACAAAAAGTCCCAATTACCCCCCCCCCCCCCCGCCCCCCCCCCAACAAATGCAAACCTATGCAAATCGGGACTGGTAAAAACGCCGCCGAGTCCCACGGCTGGCTGCCCCCCGCTGCACGGCTGGCTGCCCACCGCGACGACCAATGGGCAGCGGACCCCATTTGGGGGGGGGGGGGGGGGGGTGCAGGACAGCGTGACTATGTCCGGAGCGGTCGGGCATGACAGACTGGAGCCCCGGTAATGGTAGCAATTGTGGAGGCGAATCTCTGGGTTCGTCGAGGTAAAGGGCTGGCGATTATGTTGGTATGATGATTTTAAAGAAAATTATTAGCGTACGTTTTTTCACTTCATAAGACTTTTCTTTAATTAAGTTGGTGGAATGCATGTCTTTTGCCGACAGTATAAAAACGTCCGTTCCGATAGCGACTGCAACCATTAACTTTGCAGGGCTGTTGCAGGGCTGTTTCTTGATGTAAATTGTAAATTTTCTTGCTGTTGGTGTTTAAACTTTGACACCAAAAACGTGTTAGTGAAAGATTCGGAAATTCTACGCTTATATCAGACTGTTTCGCTACATATTTTCGGGGCTCCAAATCACCCAAGTGTACTTCACAGTCAAACGTTATTTTACGAAGAAAGATTTTTACTCAAAAGTCGTAATCATCACAGCAATATTATAATCAACACATTTGAAACCAGCGGGAATTGTTTGGCAATGTAAAAACGTATAAAAAATAGTAGTATCTTTAAAACAGACGTTACATAAATAACGTTGTCGAGCAACAATCAAAAAGTTTCAGTTAAAAATAGGCCCGATCCGATCGTACATTAACCGAGTGCACCTTCATTATTAGATAGCATAAAATTAACGAATCATAACCACCAAACAACAAAACAAAAAGAAACCACAAACCACCACAATTAATCATAATTACATCTCCACCAGACCGCGAAGCAATAATTCCATGTCACACCAATCATAAAACGTAGCGCGCCATTGAATGCAAATCCTAAGTGAACCTGATACATCCGTCACCATGGCGACTAACCGGCGATAATCTGAATAAATACACGTCGATTACTGCAGCATAGCGATACCCTTTTCGTTTTGCTGATTAGACTCCCAAATGAGCGAGTCTCATAGGTAAGAATGCTGCCACCACTGTCATTACAGCGAACGCCCTGACTCTGTAAATGTGGCTGCGATTGTGTGAGACGAGTGATTAGCATGATTGGGGTCCACTTAACGTGGTGTTGATAACGTATCATTATGAGGTACGCGAACAATCACTTTGTCTCGGTCTTTTCTTGGCCTGTGATGTGGTGGAGGATGGCTTGTTTTGAAAAGGTGACCTCTTTGGGATTGGTGTGCGAGCTAGATTTTCAGGGGGGCGAATTACAGAACGAAATCTTAACGTAAACAGCTCACTTATCTTAAAGTTACGCAAAGTCTCTGTAATTCGCCCCCCCCCCCCCCCCCCCCCCCGGGACCAGGGCGTAACGCATCTGTCAGACTGAATCAATGGATGACTTACGTCAACTTTAAGATAAGTGACAAAATGTTTCTGTAATACCGAATTAACCACCACCTAAGTCCATCTAAACGCTTGCGTAAAATTATGACACACAGCTCATCTTATCTTAAAGTTACGCAAAACTTCTGTAATTCACCCCCAGGTATTTGAAATGTCACTGTGCTTATTTCCTGTATGATTGCACTGAAGAAAAACCCCAAACGAAATTGGGATAGCGTATACGAGACGGAATAAGTAAAATTCGTCGTACAAATACAAATTTCTGCGGGAAATTATTGGCATTTATGTTGAAAATGCGAATGTTCAGAATGTAATGGACTGGAAAGCGTGGCAAAGACAGCAAAGATGCCAGTGTGCAAAGAAAAATTCCACACACACATTTAATTTTAAATTACAATGCCCGTCAAATTCAAAACAACTACATTAAGAGTGATTAATTTGTCACATCAAATCCTTATCAATAATTAATTTACAACCAAAGAATCCCATGACTAATTACCATTAATTACCAAAATAATAAAAACGCTACACATTCTTCCATACTGGACTTAAAATCCACATATCATCGTCCATGAACGACTTTCCGCCCCGCAAACAGCGTTATCGTCGTCATCGTTCGGGCTGTGTGTTTTTTCCCATCTTTGTCCTGTCATCCGGCCGTGCCACACACGGTTCTTGTAGCGCACCATGCCCCGCTCTGGACGTCACGTGCAAAACAAGATGGACGACCCGAGAGTGTCGTGTACTCGGCTAATTAAAGACACGAAACTTGACTCCCGCACGCCAACAGCAACAGCAACAGGCTGGCAGAACGACGTACTCTGCTTTAACGCGAAAGTACAACATAGGAGAGAATAGGACATTTAGATGGATTTCCATTTTTCAAATTTGTTTTCTTTTGCTGGACAGGAGAAATCTTTGTTCCGGTACCAAAGTCTTTAATCCTCGTCAGCTACCTTCTAGAGGTTGCAGGCTGGCTACGTACCGTCACCGGGTTTACTCTCGGCTCCCTTACATTCTAAACTAGCCTCTTCATCAACCAATATATCAGTGTCACAGGGACAGCGCCAACACAGTGTGTCAAAGGGACAAGGCTAAGCGGTGGCCGGCCCTAGGTGCTGTCGGTAGCAGGCCTTAGTGCCGGCACCGGGTGGCTATGTTCCAGCCAGTTTCGTCCAGGATTGCAAACTTGAATCGAAATTCCTATACTCAAGTAATTGAAATGTTGTTTCTCGCGACCTTTTGTTTCTCCGCAAAAACTTTAGCATCGCGACAAAACGCCACGAATTTGCTTTCTCCTCTAAAAGGACATTCGCTGCGAAATGCAACGCTAGCTCCATTTCACGTTAAGAAGGAGAGTGGATTTGCATCTTCTAAGAGAACCTGCAGCTGCTAGGCTAGGTGAGAGTTTCAAAACTTACATGTCATGTAATTTTTCATGCCATAAGGCTATATTATCAGTTTTGAAACTCTTAGCTCGTGTCTAGCAGCAGTGGGTCCTCGAGGAAGTGGCACATCCACTCTCCTTCTTAACGTGAAACGGAGTTTAGATGGTATTTCCTATCCTCAAGTTATTGCAGATTTGTTATCGCCCCGTTGATAGCGATCGAGTGCGCATGCGCGTCACGCAGCCGTGCCGCGATGACGCAGACTGCGCCGGCTGGCTGCGCACAGCGGGCCTGGCGACCATGGCGACTGCGCGTTGGCACGCTGCGTGCTGCGCATCACGCGCAGCGATCTTCGCGCTCGGCTGCGCACGCGGGAACGCCGCGCATTGTCCTCGGTGCTGGGTGACGTGGTCGCGGTCAAGGGTGGGCAAAACGGCGGGGTCTTTCATGTCCGAAGATGTTTGGGTGGATGGAAGAAATGGGCTGAAGAACCGGGGTACGAATTCGGAACCTCTGCCCCCCCCCCCCCGCGATTTCTGTGTGGGTTTCTCTTCCATCCATCACTTGCTGGTTTCAGCATGGCTGGTTTAAGCATTTATTCTGATAGTTATAAAAAACCCTAAGCATATATCCTGAAAGTTCCTAAAAACGAAATCTTGCCAAGACATAGTTGTCACTGAGGTAGGTATATAGGTATATATTAAATAACCAGTTTTGCAAATGTCGATTTAAAAATTATCTGGAAGTTGAAATGAAAATAGAAGTACCCTTTTGGCTGTGACGTTGAAGGTAGCAAGGTAACATGGCTGTTGGCCTTGCAACTCAAGACAAAGTAAAAAGCTAATAAGTTGCGTGAAAACAAACCCACTATTTTAAGGGAGTATTCACAGTTCGAGTCAGTCCAGGCATCTGTGTGGTTGTGCAGCGAATGTAACAGACAGTTATTTTATTAACCTGGCATTTAACAGATGAGCTTGGTGTAGCTACAATGCGTAATGGACTACGGAAAGCATATTTGGCGTAAAGAGGTAATTGGTGTTAAGCAACACTGTGCTAGGTTTAGTATTGGAAGGAATTGGGTTGTTTTTAGAGAGGCTAAACAGATAGACCTACTGTTACAAACGCCTAATCTGTTCAATACAGTGGTTTTATTATTCGTCTTGGTGATATTCGACGCACATTAATGGATAAAATAGAACATGCATCGAAAGTAATATGTATAATTTTACATGAAGCGCAAAGATACCGTGATTTTCTGCTATGACTTCAGATATAATTTAGCTTTGATTTGAAACAAAGAAAAACTCAGAGTCTCCTTGATTTGATGAAGTCTAAAATCAACGCCTCATTTCGAGACCGTTTGCAGAGCTCGCCACGCGAGAGTGAGATGGGTGCACTTGCTCATCCTTTGTACGCCTCGCGGGCCACGAGATTGATGAAGATAACGATAACGATTATGATAAACGCAAAACAGAAACTTTTCTGCATCGTGTGAAACGTATTCGCGCGCCTCGTGAGCGCCAGGTACGCGGTAATTGGAGGCAAACAATTCACCGTTCTCTCAGCGCACTCGCCGTACTTGGCGCTGTCCCTGTGACACTGGTCTATTGGCTGACGGTGAATGACAGGCTGATGATGAAGCTCCTGGCCTGGAAGGGAGCCGAGGGTGGACCAATGGACCAAAGGTGTCTGGACTGAGGCCTGCTACTGTCTAACAGCACCAAAGGCCGGCCACCGCTTAGCCCAGTCCCTTTGACACACTGTGTAGGCGCTGTCCCTCTCAACTTTTGGCTGATGATGAGGCCTTTTTGCCCCGTATAGAGGAGGTAAATTTTTTTCAAGAAGTTGGATCCTTCCAAAAGAATCAAGGACTGACCACTACTTAAAAGTTGACTCATTACACAAAGAAACTGATCCCTTTCGGTGTCAAAACTTGGAGCGAAATACGTTAGTTGTAACTTTTCGTGGCAGCTGACAATTAAGCCATTGCAACTCTTGACTGGCATTTACATTGAAAAACGTATTGTAATGAATAACGGTGAATAACGGTCACCTAAATTTCTGCACGTATCATTAAAACCGCGGATTATCAAGATCTCCCCGACCAAGTGTGATATTAATGCGTGTTTGCCGCAAGCCGGTCCCTGGCGGCAATTGATATGCAGGCGTGGGGCACACTATACGTTGCATTGATACCCTGGGAGCGGCAAAGGTGATGAGTAATTATCCATTGTTGTGGTGGGTCGGAAATGTCGGCGTTGCAGCCAGTAGCGACTGTCATCGTGTATGCTGTTTGAAAGTGATCAGTGGTTGGGAAATGAAGACTAGGTTGTTGCACTTGATTTAAGATAGGTTTGAGCAGAGGTTTATTTTTTTGTATAAATTTGATTAATTGTCAGTTGTATATTTTATAGTTTTCTAGTGCTTAGTCTAGTTTTGACCTGGATTTCCTATACCACCCATTCTAAACTTTGTGATTTTAAACCCTTATATCTCCGTTGTCAGGCCGGTGACCCCCCAATTTATTATTACACCGTTGGATGCGGCGCAATTTTTTCTATAATATGACATGCAAATTTGGTTATAATGACTAATGTTGAGTATTTTAATGAAGCTATTTCAAGATAAGTTGGTATAGCTTTTCAGAACCACAGTAATATTACTTAAGCTGAGTTTTTTTACAGATAGGTTTACATCAATTTCTTTGCTATGCATTAGTGTGAGGGTATTTTTTTATTTCATGATGACGATTACCGATAACCAGGCATTTAATTATAATTTATTTGCTGGTGAATTCTTAAACCATCCGTTAAAAACTAACTAATGTGAGAATTTCTGTTAAATACATGTCAAATAAAGTTCAAGAGGGACTTAAAGTGAATTGTTACCAGCCATGACAACTCGTAGGTCCGTTATTTCTAAAATTACAACCATGAGGTGAAAATGGTCAATAACGGTTCGGAAAGTTTTAACAAAACTCGTTTGAAGGCGAACGTGTGACGAGTAAAAGATTCTTGACGATTGCGTGCGAACTTTGTGATATTTTCTATGAATTTCGCGAAGAAAAACAATCGAAGGCGGAGATGATTCGGTCTTTGAGTGCAGCCTACACCAAGCTAGCTATCACATCGCGCATCTGAGCTTTCTTTCTCAGTATGCAGAATGCGCGAGTCTTATCTGATTTGACGGCCTGAAGACCATGCGCATCAAATGTTATGCCTTCTTTATATTGAGACCATGAATTTCTCCTTCGGAATAATAATCTTCAAATATAAATCATGTTCAACTCGTTAGAAAACTACAGAATGATTCGCACTGCGATGAAAGAATGACGGCGACGGGAACAGCTGTGTTTTGTCTCGGTGATTCGCGAGCCGACGGATCCCCGGACCCCTGGACCCCGAACTGGGATCGGAAAATCTTAGAAGACATTCACAAATAAAATATCGACGAAAATAGAAAATTAAACTTTCTGAGTGTTTTATAATTATTCCCGAAAACATCGAATCAGATCAATGTGATTGACCATATCGTTGCAAGTTCCATTCCCGAAATGTCTCAAAAACTTTAAAAAGTGTGACTAGAAATATTGAAAATTAGCTATATCCTCTACAATATGAATGGTGTTTCAGCAAACATTTTGGAAGTTAGATACCAAAGAATAAAACTTTTGTCAATAGATTGCCGAAACCGAATTTCACATTTCAATTCATCTAGAAGAAAGTGCACATTATTTTCAATATCACCAAAAGCCTACTTAAAGTTTAAACCCAACAAAAATGTGGCAGTTCTCGAAATACTCAAACATCTCAGTACCATCTCAGTACTCGTACACGCAATGTAAAAAGCAGCAAGCCTCGAACCCGATCCCCCTCCGACCATCAATCTTCACGCTGCACTTAACCTCGTCGTGACGTCACACAATCAACAACAATCAGCGCAAAATCTCCTCTTATTAGTCGTAATTAGCCGAGACGAAGGTTTTAATCTCCTTAATTGCCCCCCTCCCCTCGCCTAGGCCTCCTTGAGGCATCCCCTTCGACTGGTCGCGGCCCGAAGCATCTAAACGCCATCCATCATAGGACTGCGTAACACACTCTTTGTCAGATACGTTTTTATTATAAAGGATTCCTTAGATTAGAACAAGGAAGTAAGTACAGTGAATATAATATATACCACAAACGCCATACATCTTTCCTCTATGAGCAGTCTTTGGGCGTCTCAATAGACTGCCAATACTTTTGAATTTCAATCATCCTATAGCCATAATGCATGTCTTCGAGCCCTAGAAATACTGCACTATTTTAAAATTACTCCCCAGTGCAATCTTTAATATCCAAAAGGGTTGGCAGAGCCATCCATATATGTAGTCCGTAAAATTTATTGGCGAAATTTGTCAAAATAGGCTCATCCTAAATAAATTGAGTCACAAAGAAAGGTTATTAACCAGATATATGGCATGACTTTTCCGTGCTAACCCCTTGGTTTGCACTAATTCGCATCTCAAAGTTTCAAAGTTTTCAAACTCAAAGTTCTCAAATTTTTGGTACGACTAAAAAAAAGAAATCAGATCTTTATAAAACACCTAGTCATTAAGAAAGCGCAACCCCATAGGAAAATCCCGCGAAAATCATGTCTCTGCATGTAAGCAGCCATAAACAACCACCTAAACAAAGACACCCTGGAAGTCTCACAACAGTCCTCCTATAGCGACTCTAGCGTCACGAAGCGGCTCGTCACGCAAACCCCACCGACCAATCAGATCGTCGGCAATTCTTCCTTGCAACCGACCGGAAGTGCACCGGAAACCAAGTGAATGCAACGACTCGGCTGATAACGACGGTGTGTTATTAATAAATCGATAGTCGCGATGCCTGCCGCAGCGCTGCGCTGCCTATATCATTGCAAGGCTGTGTGATTTAGGAACGGTAAAGATAGTGTTTGTTCTAGAAGGCTGTGTCTTGAGATAGCGCTGTTGTAATTGGGTGGAGAAAAGCCGCAGTGAAACATATGGATTGCGTGACGGGCTGACTATAGAAAATTGGAGTACTGTGACGAAATCGTGGCATTTACCAAAGGGGTGTAACATATGTTTTGGGGTTTAGTACTATGTCATTTACGGCTACGTATGTACAAACCTGAATTTTGTTTACACCAAGACGTGAATTCACTGTTGTAATATTTATTGAATTGCTCAATAATATAAATGTTGTTATAATATGAGTATCGTTGCACTGCGTTAAGGTACAATCCCGTTACTTTAAATTTAATAAACACACTAATTAAGTTGATGCGAACACGCGAAATCGCAGACGCACCGACACTCAAGATCACCATGGTGATGGCTGCGTTTCGCGGTGGCCATGACACTTTCACCGCCTTGCACGTTGCACTTCCGGCACCGGCGCCATGACACTTTGCACCGCTCGAGGACGCGTTCGAAGGTCACCGCCGAAGACACGACCGCGCCACGTCAACACTCGCGATGACTCACCACGCGTCGAAACATAACCTCAAAACAAACATAACCTCAAAACACAGTCCACGTGCGTCGTAGGTCAGGCTCGATTTTAAAACCAAACACCGTTATCTTCGACAAATAACCGGTCATCGCTAACGCCTCGTCTAGCAAAACGACGCCGACGGCTTCGTGGCTGACGTCCCGGCGATCCCCGAGGACTCTGTCCACAATCGCGTCCTGTCCTCACCTTGTCTACCCGAAGAATGCGACGCTCCTCAGCGGCGACCACAAAACCCCCGGTCCCAATTTTATATGTAAGTCAAGTCGGTGGTACGCCAGGGTCTGCACACTGCGGAGGGGTAAAATGTATAATATAAAGACGCGGAGGGCTTGGGGGGGACGAGGGCGGCGAGCCTTCTTTTTATTCCGTCATCGTAGCTATAGCTCATCTGCAAGTCCTTGCTAATTATCAACTTAATATGGCCATTCGGTATGGGGCTCGTAGCCGATTTTACCATAAACCCGTATATATATATAGATATATATGATGATGATGCCATACATAAACATTTGAGTTTCAAACAGTCTAGGTATAGTCTGTGCGCGAATGCGACGCCGATGGCACGGGGGGCGGTGTGCCGTTGGACGTCGTGGCTTTTGGGCTACTGTGCGAAGGTAGGGGATCGATTTATTGGGACACTGTTTATGCAGATTTGGGGAGGCTATTCCCGAATTTTAATCTGATTTCAAGGAAAATTAGCGAAAACCTTTAGGCGCAAATGTTTTTAAGCATAATTTTACGCATCAAAATTTCGGGTTTTTCTTAAAGAAAGTCTTTGGCGTGCTTGTTTAAGTAAGTGTCTTCAGGGGTATCGCTTGGAGAAGCTTTTAAAAACTTGAGATGGCTTTAAATCGGCAGATAATTTTCGAAATTGGCTGAAAGTGGTCAGCGAAGTGACCAGAGAGAGTCGTCACTTTTTCGTCGAAGGTAGTATAGTTTTCTGGTTGCGTCGCCGTCGCGGGTGGACTGAGGATTTGGTTGGCAGCCAAGAGACAGACAGAGACGGCTGCATGCTTCGATGGCGTGGCACAGAGCGAGACGCGACTAGGTACATTGATATTATAATTTGCTGCAATCGCTGTATTCATTTGCAAGCTAAACTAAGCCGGGGCGAGCTGGCGCTGCTGCAGGCGGACGATCGGCGAACCTCGAAGGGACCCGAGGGACCGTGAGGGGTGCTACGCTAAGACGCTGCGGGTGGTCGCGAAGGCGGACGGAATCGACCGTTCGACCACGATGAGTGTGACTTTTAGAAAAAGTTTTTTTTTGAAATTTAGAAAAAAGTCTTTATTCGCAAAGGAAATTGTGCGCCTAAAACTTTACTAACAACGCTGGCAGCATTCGCAACAAATTTTGAAAACGGTTTTTTGAAGACGTAAGAAATGTGGCCAAAGCTTTAATTTAAGCGTAGATGTCAAGAGAACCACACGCTTTTTATGGACATTTGCTGCGTCGTGATAGCTTTCAAGGTCACAACAAGTTTGAGTTTAAGCGTAGTCATATTTTTCGGCAATAGCTAAAGTTCGAACTAAAACACTGGTCCAAGTTTTCTGATCTTTGGGCGTCTCACTGAAAAGAACAAAGGAATTTTTTTCAATTTAAAAAAATAGATTGTTCGATTTGCAGTCTTCCATTTGCTTCCTGTAACTCAAAGACAGCGGTGAATTGCTGTACCTTTCTTAGTAAAACAACGTCTCCGGGAAATAAGTGAAAAAATACAGATCCGGAATTGGAAAAGGGGAGCGCGTTTCTGTTTCCTCGGGTTCATACAAGTTTCATTAAATGTAAAGCAGATTGCCGTTATCCTTCCAGGGCCAGGGTTGGGGGAGAGGCAGACAGAGCGAGAGGCCTACGTTTTATTATAAGGCGCTGAGCTCGGGGAAGAAAAGGATGGAGTCCGCAAGATGTGGCGCTGTATGATAGCTTAATTGCTTTAAAAATCTGCGAGATGATCTTTAGAGTTTTGCGCGGAAATTAAAACGTGTTGCTAACTGGGGAAAAGACTTCATGAAACAGACTGTAAAAAGAAAATGTCTTGTCAGCGGAAAAGTTGGGAAAAACCTTTTTTAGATTGCCTTATAATTTATTATGAATGTAACTGTCTCCATGCAACTGAGCGCAATATATTTATGTGCAAAGGAATGTGTTAGATTATGATTTATTAGAAAGGAAGGAGTGTGATTTTAGTTTCCCTTCATACAATAATAAATAGTCACATTTACTAGCACCTACGACCTTAGGGCTAGGCTGGACTTCAAAATTGGGCAACTTGGTTAGATTTTTGGTAGAGTAAGTGACGTTTAATTCAGTGTAGACTCGTTTCATTTGGGAACATCAAAGATGCATCAGGTTTCTACAGACCACCATCCCTCATTCCATCCTTTAGCACGCTGGAGTCTGGACCATTCCAAAAGCAGCTCAAACCATCAGAAAAACTCACATGTCGTCTTGGTGAGCTGCGGCCGCCGCCCGTCGATTCGACGCCAAACCGACGCCTCCCATTGGCTGCGTCCATCCGTGACGTCACCAAAACTCGACGTCGCGACGCCCGGGTGGGGGGGGGGGGGGGGGGGGGCACCGATCTGCCGAAGAGCGGGGGCAGAAAAGGGGTGGTAAGAAGTCAACCGTGGCAAAACATATTCATTTATACATTCATTTAAAAAGAAAGGAAAAAACGCATATTATACTACGTGCATATGAAATATGTTGGGCTGGCGCGCGCGAATCTGAATTTCAAATAAAAACGATAATATATAAATTTATGGATGAACAGTCGGAGCAGGAAGGTGACAGAGACGGAGGCGCGCGCCGCTTTTTTGGGGGGCGCCATGGGGGGGGGGGGTGAGTTCAATGCAGGGTTGGGGCGTTTCGGCGGAAGGCGATTTCTAGGAGAGCGTCGACTGCTGTCAATGGGACGTGGCTACGTGTTTTATGGTGCGGTTCATGGATGGTTTCACGCGAATGTTATTTGTGTCGTTCGGTTTGGGAGGTGTGTAAATTTGGTTGTTTATAGACGTCATTCTTGAGGATACGAATAAATGCATTTGAAAAGCTATTTGTCGACACAAAAATGGTACTGTAAATATATTTCCAAGCAGGAGTTTGATTTCTGAAATAACTTTCTTTTTTTCACCCGAATACCTAATGTGAAAGGAAGAATAACTATTGCACTTATTTTCGGGTAACTCTGATAGGAAATAGGAATACATCACATTTTATAGTATTTTGACAAACTTTTTTCCTAAGGGTTTTGGGGAAACTAAATATAAACGCCAGCAGCAAATGCATGGATTCTGTACCTACTGAACTAATTTGGCAAAGCAGTATCCCGCTCGAGGTTGATCTGAAAACATCTAGGAATTTTTCGGCAAGCAATAGATTAAGCAGATTTGAAACAGCGTAGATTATGGAACGGGAAAAATAACATGAACCTAATAATACCATGACAGCACAAGTGATCACACCAGGATTTAAAAGCTATATACATAAGTTTTAAGACTCCAGCACAGTTCCGACTGTTAATTTTTTGAAGAGTTGATTGAAACTTGGTACACCCTTAAGTTGATGTAATCAGTGTACAATGGTCCTATGTTCTCGTGTCTTATTTCTTTCACATGGGGTGACCAAAGTCGAAAATTTATCAACTAAAGTTTTTGAAACATGCCAAAAGTTCCCGACATCTCAAGGCCACATCGTTGAAGTTATCATTCCAATATTTCAGTATGTTGTAGACAAAATATGTAAATAAGAGCGAATATGGCCTTTTCCCAGAATTTTCTTTGCCTTCTCGTATACAATGGCTCAAAAAGGGTAAAAAATGAAGAGTTTCGGGATATGTTCTAACTTTCTTGATAACTTTAAAGATGTGGCCTTGAGATGTAGGCAACTTTTGGTCTGAACAGCCACTTTCTGGCAAACTGATCTGTCCACTTAAATGGATTTTATAGGATTGGCACTCGTCGAACACATGGTGGCCTAAAATACAGCACCACGCATCTCGAGGTGAAATGAACTTAGTATGTACCAGCGTATCGATACAACCCTAAAGTCTTTCTCCCCATCATGTCACACATGCCTAATAAGACCGAAACCGATATGAATTCATTATGCAAATCCAACCCGACTCGGATTTATTTCAATTCATCCATGTTTTCTTCGAGAAAACGCGGAAAGCCGGAGGAAAACGCGAGGCTTTTCGGAGAGCGGCGTAAGAGGTTTAATGGAGCGTGGAAAAACAGCCGTGATCGCTTGCGATAGAAATATTGTGTTTTGTGGATTGTGTATATCGGATGCCGGGGATGTGAATACATTATCCTGGCATGCCGAGGTTTGGGTATTAAAGTGCTTTGGCTGATCTGCAAGACGCTGGTGAGAGGAAGGTAGCTAGGGGTGGGTTTTACTCTGTAGGCCATGAGAGAATTTTAAGGAAAGGATTTGGTTGAAAATATTTTTAAGTCTGTAGTTTTGTGATTCAGTCGCGGAGGTTTGTTTCGTTTCGGACGAAGGTAGGTATATCATGGTACGTAGCCCTAGTAAGTTTTAGAAGATAAGCAAAGTATTGTTTTGGTTTTTGCGATGGTTTCAAGGGCATGAAGAATCCTTAGCTTTTGAAGGTCTGGGGAACAGAATTATACACAAACGATGCAAATCTTGTTAATATTTCATGGCGAATTCGGTATTCTTGCTTGAATAGGTCCAATACAACTGTGAGCTGTCCGTTTTGGACTAAATGCAGATTCATGTCGAGAACAGAGAGTACACAAACTGTCAACCGGAAAATCGATTTTCATTGGATCGACCAAATCCATCAAACTTCAAAGCGCGAACATTCAATTTCAAATGATTTGTCCTTTCAGAAATAATTCTCATCTTACTTTTTAATTTTACGTGAAACTTTATAGAAGTAGCCGAAATGTACTGTTGCATTATGGTTGGTCCTAGCACGTTTCACCTTAACGATATAATATTCTTGTAAATTTTATCAAGAAAGAGAAGATGAGTCGCATTTTCTTGTGAGAGAATAATAACTTCCTACTTGATTATGGAGCTGCAACGCAATTGGTAAGATGTTTCATTTTATGGGACACAGATGACTTTACTGAATGCAGCCAAAAAAATATAAATGCAAAATTCCTTGCCATCGTTCAAAGCAGGAAAGCAGCGAAGAGCCAAAGCCGTACCTCAGCTCTCAGCAGAGATATTTTGCCAAAAAAAAAAACAGTAAAACGTAAAAAAACGCAACAAAGAAGAAAAACTTAATAAAACTCAAATACAGAAAACAGTAAAGAAAAGCAAACGAAAAGGAAAAAAGAAATGCAATCATAAAGATCCACCCACACAGAACAAAGTAGTTCCAAGCACAAGTCTCAAAAAATAAAAATATATATTCGAAAACACAATAATATCTGGGAATAAAAGCCCAATGGCAGCGCATTTTTCCAGCCTGTATCAGAACACTACTGCGCTGCATCGCAAGAAAAGACGCCGCTATTAAAGCTAATGGAATTAAATTATCATCATGATACCCAGAGATCGTTTCGAATGAGGTATAGCCTATGGTGGCCACAAGAGGGAGAGAGACAAGCTTATCTCTGCTTCTGGGGGTGGGAGTGAGAAAGGGAACTGTTGAATCATGGATGATGGGGGATGATAGTGAAGGGACGGGAGGTGGATCTAGTGGAGGCGCAATGATAAGTCAAGTCATAAGGAGCGGGCCAGGTTAAATGTGGTGATATAAAAATGTGCGTCTGTGGTTTTTCGCCAGAGACCCGAATGAAGGCTTGGGAGTTCTGTAGTTGGGATGACGGGGAAGTTTCAGCGTTTTGGGGGGTGATTTTGGGGGTTGCAGACGTGTGTCCGTTGAAATTTGTGCCAATGAGCGCTCTTTAGTAAGCATTTTGCATGTGATATGTTTTTTAGCAGGTTAGAAGTGTTAAAATGGAGGGAAAATGTTTCAAAGATGAAGATATTTGTGAAAATTATTAACTTATTAGGCACTTAACATCGTTGCTTTCCTATTAATAGAGAGAACGCAGGAAACTTTTTTTTTAGTCAAAAAATGTACAGTTTTTAAATAAATGTTCTTTGCGTGAAGCTCTATATTAATATTTATGTAATCAGTTATTTCAATTGCACACAGATCATAAATTTTATCATAAAGCAGTTCAATACCTTCCAAAATGGTAACTATTCAAATGTGTAAAAAGAGTTTGCCTGTAACAGATGAAGGCGTACCAAAATCATTTGAAAATTAGAGCTCTACATCTCAAGGTCATACGAACGTATCAGTATCAGCCGCCAAGCTCACTGCCCGAGTCGCCAGCAGTCACCTCCAAGATTCGAACCGACTTCCCAACGGCCACGAGAAAACTTTCCAACCGCCAAGTTGGCAGCTCTAGAAACCAAAATGGCGGCCAACCCACCAACTCGTGTAGCCCACCGCGAACGCGAAGCTTCTGTATAATAAGGTTATAATGTAACGTATAATATTATCCTTTGGCTGAGTCCTTACTGAGGGCCACTTACTTATACAATCCCAGAAGGAAGGCACCTACGTCGAAGCTGGTAAAGTCGGGAGTGGATCTTCGTAGACCGCAAGAATCGTGGTCGAAACCTGCTGCTAAGTTTAACCGCAAGTTAAGACTAAGTTGGCGTCGAGGTCCGATGCTAATTTAGAGGATTAAGAGGATGAACGAGATGAATATTTGACGAGTGGGCTGTGGCTTTTTGGAGACTTTTCTTGAATTGTAGTACTATTTTGGGCGATTGGTTTGGGAATGTGGTGTGTGAATGTTAAGAGGTGAGACATTTTGTAATGGGAAGTTAGGGGAATAATCAAAATGTGTAGGGAGGCTTTAGTGGGGCAGTAAGAAATGACTAAATTACAATAATCAAGGAGCCAGTTTAGTAGGGCAGTACTGTTCAATAAATTTGAAAATTATCCTTCTTTAGAAGATAGAATAAATACTATAAGGGTACTATGAACAAAAGTATTACAAATATTCTTTACTTTCAAACAAATGAGTGGATACGGTGTATAGTATTTAAAAAAACAAAACTTCAATTGCACGACAAATGGAATTCACTTGGACAGACTTTCCTATTAAAAAAACTGCAATATTCCAGCTAAACGTTTTCTGTGCACACCATTGTCTCCCTCCTGAAGAAAAGCTGCCGGGAAAAGTCTATACTGTTTCCCTCGAGCTGATACCCGGGGTTTTCCGCCGAACGAACGGTCATCGACGAAATCATCAGCATCCATAAGTAATAAGTCTTCGCGGTTCTTGCTCTAGACCCAATCGCTATCTTGCAGTTTCAAGATGGCGGACAGGATAGCGTCGATCGCGGGGTGAGGTTTCCTCAATTCCACCCACAGAGCTTTATCGGAGGGGGGGGGGGGGCATCCTTTAAGACGCCGTCGTGGTCAAGCAGTTTCAGCGCCCCACCCTTGACGGGAAAGAGCGGGGGGGGGGGGGGGGGGTGGAAAAAGGTGCGAATGTGGCGATGATGAAAAAGAGGGTGGAAAATTGTGTCGGTCTTTTGTTTGGATTGGGTACTTTGGGATATGATGGCTATCTCTTTGGAAATGCATTTTCCGGTGAGTTTTTCAATAAGTTTTTTTTGAATGGGTTGCAGCACGGTCAGTTTTATGGCGGCGTGGAGTTATTACCGACTAGTGTTTATGTGTCTCAGTGGGTGTCTAGCCATATCTTTTCCATACCTTCTTGTAGGGCTCTAACTTGCAGGAAAATGCTTGCTTCTTCGGGTAAAAGAAAATTAGCAAGTCTTCTGTTTGATATAGAGTTCCACTTCAGTATATCCGTGGCAGAAACTTATCAGTAAACTTTGTGAATGAACTATAAAACGAATTGTTAAACTTTGAAAGAGCTTGTTAATTGACTTGTTGAGCTCCACCAAAAGATGCTGATGTTTTCAGACTTGAATATCTACATCTACATCTACATCATCATCATATATATATATATATATATATATATATATATATATATATATATATATATATATATATATATATATATATATATATATATATATATATATATATATATATATATATATATATATATATAAATAATCCTGAGCTGAAAGAGTTAACATTTGATCGGCACTGGGCGACAACAGTTACTGTCAGTTTTCGGTGTCACTGGTCACGTGATGTCAAGGAGTCGGACGAACTGCATTCTGCATCAACATAAAAATAGATGCACTTTTGTGCAGCGATGCATTGCATTAAAAACAAAACATTGCCTCACGTGGTTGACTGGTTGAATTTCCAAAATGCAAATCTCTGCGTTGATTACAATAATCTCCTGCATGAACGCTTCTCCGCGACGAAAATAAATGGACTACACCATTAATTTTAACACACTTTTTTTTTTCGTACTGTACGTTATAATTTTTTTCCAGTAGAACAGAATTCCAATTCTTGAACGTCGTCCGTGTTCTTAGCAGCGGAATAATTTTGCTGACGCCTAGCGACGAAGAATATTCACCCGGCAGCGGCTTGTGCGAGGGTGAAGAAATAATACACAGCATGTAGCGACGGAGGCAGTCCATAAAAATTGTGAAACATTGCGTCGACAAATTAATGCCCTCGTAAAAAAGGAAAGAAATACCCGTGTAATTTAGCTCGCATTTTTATCGCACTTTTCTTTCGCTTTTCCCCTTCGAGCTGGCGACTTTTCCCCGAGCTGGAACGCATGACGACTGGCTGGAAAATTCCTGGTGGATTTTCCGACATTTGCCGATTGTTCTTATCGGGAAATTAAGAAATTGAATTTTCCGTTGTACTTTTGTGGCTTATTTCTAAATGAAAAACTGACCAAGTATTAAGTATTTTTTCTTGTTATTTAATAAGTAGCTATATATAGTAGAACATACATAAGATGCATAATTTATATAATTTAACTACAGTTAAGTTTCGGTATTGGTTCGTGACCAACTGATTGAAATACACAACCTAAGGAGATAACCCTGATATCCTGTCGGAACACTGAAGACATGACAAAAATTGCTAATTTTTTCAATCAGGCTGCATCTGAGATTCAACACACTCTATACAGCCAATATCATTGCGTTTTCATATGCACGGTTCACAAATTTTTAGCAATAAGTGCTTTTGGTGCATAAATGGTACAAAAATGTATCTTTACGAGCAAATTGAGAGCATGCTAGTGTGACATGTCGTTACTAGGGGAAGTTTATGGGCGAAGGAAATTGTTATTCTTAAGTGAAAAGTACGTTTTTAAAGTTCGCCATTAAATATGCGAACGACTTGACGGTTATTAATAGAAGCATAACTTTTTGTATTTGCATGCTCTGCAGCCTAGCTTGTGTTGACGTTTATAACCTAGAGTGGACATTTTTGGCGGGTGGCTTTTTATTACGGAATATTTTAAACTAAGGGGCCCCTCAAGGTTCTCACCTAAAATCGTAATCTTTTAGTTGTATACCTGTGGTGTCCGGATAATTAGTGGCATGCCATGGATAATAGATGGAATTAATGAATAATTGAGATATAATAGACCACGACAGTTAATAGACAATTGAAACATCTTACATCTTTTGAATTATTATGTATAATTTATTTATACGATACGGCTTGAAATAATAATAATAGTGGCAGCCATAAATAAGTCACAGCGACTCCTTAGTTTCCATTATATCTTTGAATTATGTACCTAACTCAAAGAGCAAAAACACCCTAAATGCTGTTCGTTGATGGTAGGTTGAAAGTTGAACAAAGCTTAAATCTTTAAAGCTTATATAGGATCAATAGCTACTGGCTCATAAGTTTTCATTGCAAATATTAAACAAAGTTTTTTTTCTTATGCTAATAAAATTTAAAAAGTATACCTATACGGATACCTATCCACTTTATTTTCCTGTTGCTGGAAAATTCAATGCTTTCCCAACGTAAATTTTATATTTAAAAAATGTTTTTTCCGACTTTGAAAAATATCAAGTAACTGCTTTTACCGAGTTTTTCCATAAGAAAACATGACTTTCTTCGTAAATCCAAGCCGCCACTGCCCGAGTCCTTGTATTTCCAGGACGTGGAGCTGAGATGAGCGTTAAGTTCAATGGAGCAGAAGTAAGGACTCGTACGCAGGTCCTGCGTCGTTGTTGTCCTGCTCCTGACAACGTCCTGGTCTTCATGGCCGTCTTGAAGAGGGGTTTTATTGCCTCTGGTGGAAAGCAGGGTTGGAGCGGATACACTTTGGCTGATGAAGACCAGGGAAAACGCATCGGGGAATGACAGAGAAGTTGTACAGTCTTATACGGATTTCTCACCGGACAAAAATCTTGAAACAAATTATACATTTCTGTTAAGTAATCGTAAATGTTTATTGTAAATAAATAATATATTTATATATTTTGAGAGTAAACTATTGAAATGCTATATTTGATGTGATGTGTAGGTATACCTATACTACATATGTTTTGGTGTAATATGTAAGTCAGATGATACGTCTTATTGCATAAATTTGTTACCAAACACTCAATGAAGTTACCAAAATATTAATTTGAGATCATCAATCAAATCAACATGGAGACTAAACTTGTATTTTCATTGATTAATGCAGGATTCGACCTACGTTAAGACTGTAGAGCAACTAAACTGGTAGCACATCATAATTGCATAAGCAAGTCGAAATCGATGCACGGAAGCATGATTCCCTTGTAACGAAACTGCTTCAATCCGATAGATATCTCAATCAGGAGCATCCAATCACACTAATCACCTCGAGAACAAGCTCCAAGCAGCCAGACCGAAACATGGGCCGTTCAAAAAGCGCGAATTCCATTTTTACAACATTTAAAACAAAAGCCAGTTTTCCCCAATCAATCAGCGACGCAGCGTCGTCGAAAAGCGATGCGTCGTTAAACGCTGCGAGCAAAGCGCGACGAAAACTAAAGAAAGTTCACACATATCTGAACTGAGCACGTTTAACTTATCAGATATTAATGAGTAGAGTTATGATTGTAGAAACATGAAAATGGGAGCGAAACGCAGGCGGGAAAATGTGTTACCGAACCTGAATGGCACCTGCCCGGCAATCAGGGGGTCCCGGGTTCGTATCCCGGTTCGATTGCACCATTGGGATTGTAGGTTATAAACCCAATGATTGCACATTATTCTAGATTTTGCGTAAACCAGTAACAAATGACCTTCTCAAATATATGAAAATGTTTATTTCGATATCTGCAATCGAGCTAACATCTCTCCTGAAAAATCAATTTATATTTACTATCGATTTTCTTAGAAAAACTACAGCCATATGTGCAGGGCACAAACTTGTTAATGTGAGCTGTTACCAAAAACGAAACGATTCTGTTTTTCTTAAAAGACGGTCTCTGAGCATAATAATATGCATCTATTCTCATTCTCGTTTCTCGAATCGGCCACTTCACCGGATTTCTACCAAAATGCACAAACATGCGCACTGAGGGAATTAACGTTAATGACACGCGCCTTTAGCAGGAAAATTAACCTCAAAATACTTAATTTTCTCAATGCGTTTCGATAATAGTTGATACGGTTTCAATAAGCAAGTCTGCTAATTTGATCTGGCCGCTCTCCTTGTCACGGTACGCCCTTATCTCAAGCCACGCCAGTCCGGCTTAATACCTCGACTCCAGTAGGTACACCTACCGTATGTACGAAGCGTTTCCTGATCCTTATCGAAATTAACGAAGTAGCCAAGTTCCGCTTCCTTAATGATCGCAAGTCAGCCAGAAGACGTATACTTATTTTATTCGTCGACCAATATGAATTATGCATAAGACGTTGTTGAGGAGTGCTGTGCATTAGGGCCATATGTCATAGTCTTAGCCGTGGTACGGCTACGGTGTACAGGCACTACGGCTTTTGGTCTGCGTATGAGATCGATTGCGAGATTGTGGCGGTCCCATCTGCCAACGGAGCGCAATGCTACTAATTACGACCGAAGTGGATTAATTATTTTCAAGCACCTGTAAACCTTGTTTGGTTTTGTTATGCTGAGACGTCGTGGGTTACACAGCTCTAAGGAGGCTAGACCAGTGCGTGTTTCGCTCCCCGCAAAGGTGCGGACACTCGCCGTCGCCTGTGTGCTGGACATTCCGTGACAGGGTGCTTGTTTCGCTCCCCGCAAAGGAGTGGACACTCGCCGTCGCCTCTGTGCTAAACATTCCGTGACAGGGTGCTTGTTTCGCTCCCCGCCAAGGAGTGGACACTCGCCGTCGCCTCTGTGGTGGACATTCCGTGACAGGGTGCTTGTTTCGCTCCCCGCAAAGGTGCGGACACTCGCCGTCGCCTCTGTGCTAAACATTCCGTGACAGGGTGCTTATTTCGCTCCCCGCAAAGGAGCGGACACTCGCCATCACCTCGTTTAACATTAAAATCTGAAAGGGAATTCCACAGAGCTTTCATTCTGGGTGAGAATTTGTGATGCAATTCCGACGACCCAGCCACCTTAATCTGTATACGTAACGCCAAATACCTTGCTGCAGTTTTTAGTGGTAGTATAAATAAAACTATATATTTATGCACCCTCTCCCGTTCGGTTATAGAAATTTGAAGACAGTTTAACAGCGGCCAAATGGAATTTGTGTTGCTTGATCGCCCCGGGGATCGAGTTTTGGAAAATGTGTCGGTAGGATCCGTTGCACTTTGCGCTCGCCGTGACGCTAGCGCTACAGGTGTGACTGCGGGTATCAACCGCCAATGAAGCCGGCTCGAATTAGATTCAAATTTAATTGCATAATTAATGGTATTGTGGGGACAACAGACGGCGCGTGCCGTGGGAATAGCTTTGCCATGAGATATTGTCTTTCAAGTTTTTGAGAAGGTTAAGTTGTTGTTTTACTTGGTATTTGCGATCTGTGACATGATGTTATGTATTAACGGTCGTCTAAACTGGAGGCGCCGTTTACCTAGGAACCAGTGTTCAGTGACCAGGTCGCGGTTTAATTTATTCGTTTGTTACAAGATAACGGGCGTTAACTATTTAACGGAACACTAAAAAAATGGATCTGACCTGCCTTGCTCGCAGAATCGGAAAACCAGGCAGAATTGGTTATTACGCGCATTTTGCATCAGCTGGTTAAGTGACTATAAGGAGTATAGTACATAATAACGTTTTTATTATAGACTTCACATAGAGAATTAACGAAATAACGAAAATTATACTAACTGATAATCAATTCCCTGCAGTCGTGTTAGCCTAAGATTTCTATACAGCCTGGTGGACTTCGAAGTAAAGTATCGTTTTAGTCTTTTACGTTTTGTAAAGAGTAAAATGGTAAATAATTGTCATGATAAATACCTTTTTTAATGGTAATGACGAAAACGTATCATTTGATTCTATGGTATTGTACGCTATGGTTAGAGATCCCCAAAAAGTGGCAAACTCAAATTAATTCTAGTGTAACCACGTGTCGAGAATGTTACGCCAAAAAATAGAAATGTAATTCAATCACAGACACTCGCGTTCTACTTACATGACTTCAAAACCTCTCCCATTAAAACTCAACCCTCTGCGCCTTGTATCTCGGTACAATTACATCGAAGGTGGCAGACCCTCGCGACATAGCTTCTAATTGCACCGTCCGCCATC
The DNA here is from genome assembly GCA_921293005.1 of Nemoura dubitans. Classification (NCBI taxonomy): domain Eukaryota; kingdom Metazoa; phylum Arthropoda; class Insecta; order Plecoptera; family Nemouridae; genus Nemoura; species Nemoura dubitans. The sequence goes on along the minus strand of OV121077.1, from coordinate 17,014,831 downwards.
TTGGAAAGCGTCTTGCAATGGACACACAATTACTTTTTATGATTGCTCCGGTTCGGTATCGGACATTTCCCTGATTTCCTCCGTGGAAACCTCGAATGCACTCGGCGTATACGAGCATTTCGTTTTTCCAGCGACTATCGCGACGTGGCTGAGAGTTTTCCGCGGATTGTCGCCACCTCCACTGCAGCTTTATGGCCTTCGAGAGGACATTTTTCCAGCGACTATCGCGACGTGGCTGAGAGTTTTCCGCGGATTGTCGCCACCTCCACTGCAGCTTTATGGCCTTCGAGAGGACATTTTTCCAGCGACTATCGCGACGTGGCTGAGAGTTGTCCGCGGATTGTCGCCACCTCCACTGCAGCTTTATGGCCTTCGAGAGGACATTTTTCCAGCGACTATCGCGACGTGGCTGAGAGTTGTCCGCGGATTGTCGCCACCTCCACTGCAGCTTTATGGCCTTCGAGAGGACGTTTTTCCAGCGACTATCGCGACGTGGCTGAGAGTTGTCCGCGGATTGTCGCGACCTCCACTGCAGCTTTATGGCCTTCGAGAGGACGTTTTCAAGCTTTGAACTTGTACAAAAGTTAGCAAAACATTTTATGGGGAATTTTGGTTCATTTGAGCCTCATCGTCTAAAATTAAAGCAAATCAAAGAAACCAAATTCTGATTTATGGTTTCTTTGATAATTTGATCGTTCCAATGGTATCGATTTATGCCATTTGGGCATCAAAAATGTTACAATTTTTAAATGAATTCGGTAAACTGGCTCATTTCGGTTCAGTGTTGACGGGCCCATTGTCACTTAATTAAAATACTGAAAAGTGCAGTTTAGTTTAGCAGCGTGTTTTTATTTTTTGAGAATAATTTTTGCTTTTTGGGGCATATGTAGTATGGATTGATCGCTATGCCATAATTCATATCTCTGATAAATCTGTTTCAAATGCCTTGGTCATAATGCAGTAATATGAGTAGGCCAGTTGTAGCAATAGGTTACTGAAGTGCAAGGTCAGACCTGAGACACATTTATGCATAATATTCAGTCCCGTTACACCAGGTCTAGTGGCATGCGACCTGACTTGCCCAAATCTCATTTTGAGCACAACCAACTCTTAATTGTTCTACACTAAAAAATGTTCCAACGCGCACTTTTAGCGAGATACAACGGGAAGAGTCTGCCCTTTAAAGATAAAATAATTAACAAAGAATAATTTTAAACGTTTCACTAATTTTCATGGAATTAGAACGCATTTCGTTTTATTTCCACCCCCTTAGTTTCTTCTGTGGTGCGGCAAAGAAGTCTTAATTTCACAGAGAGCTGAATTTCCCATGGAGTTTTCCTAACGAGGCCATCATTGTTCGCGCGGCTTTCAAAGCTTTATCAAGACGCTGCATTCGCGAGGTCGTTTTTAAATGTGTGTAAAGAAGGGTACAGAGTCATACAAATGACCCTCCAAAGGTGTTGTACTGTGTGGTAAAGAGAGGGGGGGGGGGGGGTGGGAGGCGTCTTGCCTTTTATTTCAAAACATTTTAAAGATGAAGGTTTTGAGCGTTTTTGTTAGTACTCTAGGGAAAAACGAAGCTAATTTTGAGAAGAAACCTTGTGCCTTCATTTTTTCCCCCAGAATTCCCATTATATAGAAAAGCATAAACTGCTACCGTCCAACAGCACCAAGGGCCGGCCACCGCTTAGCCTTGTCCCTTTGACACACTGTGTTGGCGCTGTCCCTGTGGCACTGGTCTACTGGCTGTCGGTGAATGACATGCTGATGATGAAGCTAGCCTGGCCTGGAAGGGAGCCGAGGGTGCCGGCACTAAGGCCTGCTAACGTCAAACAGCACCAAGGGACGGCCACCTCTAAAGCCCGTTTTACACGGTCACATTTTTCGTCACACTCTTGCATCCAACTCTTGCATGCAATTCCGTCAAACCATTGCTCCAATGAAAATGTGAAGGGCTTGGATGAACCATTTACACGATCATAAATCACGATAATACCGTCCAACAGCACCAAGGGCCGGCCACCGCTTAGCCTTGTCCCTTTACACACTGTGTTGGCGCTGTCCCTGTGCCACTGGTCTGTTGGCTGTCGGTGAATGACAGGCTGAAGATGATGATGATGGCTGGTGGGAAGCTTCATAGCCATGTACAGTGTAAAGCATTACTCTAGAGCCTAGCCTGTCACTCAAAACTATTTCTGCATAGACAAGAATTTTGGGCATTTTGGTGACGGTTACCCAAAATAGAATCTGTTTGAATCTGTTGAATCTGTTGAATCTGTTTTCGAACATAATCGTTAGAAACAATGATAGAAAGTGAGCTGAGTTGGTATTCGACCTACCTAGATATAGTTGAATCGCAGCTTTACCGCGTATTACCTGGACAATAAGTTACATGAATAACATTGGCGGCCTGTGGACATCCTGTCGCGGCAAGTTAGACTCGAAAAATCCCTGACTTGTCACCGGCAAAAATGTCTGTCACCTTGAACGATAAACGAACCAATCATGGCGACTCGTGATATATATATAACAGACGTGTAGAAAGTCCAACGTTGACTATAAGTCAGACGCGTCGGTACGCTAGGGCTACTCGCGTTTCTCTCTTGTAGCACTCTTGTAGCACTCTTGTAGTACCCTTGTAGCACTCTTGTAGCATTCTTGTAGTAAGTACCCTTGTGGAACTCTTGTAGAACCCTTGTGGCACTCTTGTATAGCACTCTTCTAGTAAGTACCCTTGTGGAACTCTTGTAGTACCCTTGTAGCACTCTTGTAGCACTCTTTTAGCACTCTTGTAGTAGTCTTGTGGCACTCTTAGTGCAGTTTCCAACGCTGTATTTTCTTCACACGCACGCATTGCGTAAGGTGCGTAAACACGCAGGATTTTGAGCGCACGCCGTGCTCTGGGATTAGGCACAATAGTCGTATGAATAGCGAAGTGACTAGAGAACTTCGTGCGGATAGTCGCTGGCTTCGATATGACTGGTGCATGTAGCCTGTGAAGGGCTGGAACGAATAATGATCGTGTAACTTTTTTTCGTTCTATTTGGCTCGAAATCACCCGATTTCAAATCACTGCCAACGTTAAACCATAGGGGCAGTGATATTGAAAACAAATCGTTTTGAAATCACAACGTTACATCAAATACCATATATAAGCGACGCTTATATATTACGGTATTTGGTTACTTGAGCGCTAGGTCTTAAATAATTATTGAATAACCACGTTTGCCAATAAGTATGGGAATGGGGTTTTTTTCACAGACATTTTATTTATAACGTAAATATTTTTCACCTGAAATTTGTGATGATACTATGTTCATGTTTTCTGTAGCTTGAGTCTTTCCGCTGCAATTTTGGGGGAACTGCGAAGTGAGCGAAATGTATAGAGAAAGGACCGTTTTACCAATTAGGCGCAAGGGCCATAATAGGCAAAATGTAAAAGATAGCCAAAATGGATGATCAGGATAACCACAATGGGGTGCTGAACATCAATGTGCTTTTCACATTGACACAATTCTGTAGGTCGGGGAACTCTGGGTTTTCCTCGTGCTTTTACATTGTTCTTTTTGGAATGGCGGAGAGGCTGATGACAGCTGTGTTCATCTGTTATCTACTTGTGGTCCTTAACAGACTTATCTGCTTTACAGAATGCCTTGCATGAGGTCGCTGATCATGATCCTGTTCGACTGGCTCGCTCCTAGAACGGTCATCCTGCAGGACTAGTTCGACTCCCTCGACTGATGAGGTTGCTCCTGCTCTGTGCCCGTCTGGCGTTCCGGGTACTCGTGGTCAGTCGAGTGCTCGCGGCAAGCAGCTTCTTCGGCGCGACGAACGCTGTCATGGTGGTCCATGCTCTGAGAGCGGGATGGAAGAACTGTACGGGCTAGGTTCGGTTCGGTTAGGCTAGGTTAGGTAGGGTTAGGTTACGTTGGGTTGGGTTAGGTTGGGTTAGGTGAAGTTAGATTCGGTAAGGTTAAGTTGGTAAGGTTACATTGGGTTAGGTTAGGTTAGGTTAGGTTAGGTTAGGTTAGGTTAGGTTAGACTATGTTAGGTTAGACTAGACTTGGTAAGATTATATTAGGTGGTTAGGTTAGATTAGGTTAATATAACTCTAGCAGGACTGAACTCCTCAGTCACATTGAGTCCAAAGACAAACCGCAACCGCAGATTCGGAAGTTCTGCGGATGTTCGCCAAATATTTAGCTTTTTCGTGCCGCTCAAATGGCGTCATCAAGTTTTGAGCTCCAATTTCAGTCGATACTGTGTTTTGAAAGTGAAGAATGCGCCAGAGAACGACAATTACCTCAACAACAAAATAAGACAATATTCAGCTGAATGTTCGAGCTGGTTACGCTGTTTGTTTTGAGAGTGGCTTCCTTATCAAACTGTGACAATGTTTTAAAGACGTACCAATTAACTGCAGCACCTGGGTAACTTCTTATATGACTGCAACTGCTACAAGGTATATTGAAAAAATTTGTGCAACCAGTGCACTTCAACAAATAATAATTTCATATTATGTTTTATTGTTTTATGAGAATGTTTTCCAGTCGGGGGCTGCGCAAACTATAGTTAAATTGCTGTTAAATTATTGAAATTCATTATTAATTTAATGTAAGGTTTTTCTGAATGGTCTGAGAAATTTGTCGTAATTATAGCTTAACAAATCGAGATGCAATGAAAAGTGTACCTACTTGCAAATGTCGGCAAATAAAATAGTAGTACCTACCTACCTATAAAGTGCTGTAAACATGGAGCCCATAAACCACGGCAGATGTGATAACAATTTAGCTCAACGCTGGCTGGGTCATAACATTGTAATTATTCACGTCTCGCAATTGCTTTAGTTATAAAGTAATAAAAATATTAACACCGCTGTGCGGTTTTGTATAAAGAAGCTGTTCGTTTTCCAAATTGCCAATATCCATCGTCCCTTTGATAATGCGTAACCGACAGGCTGTTCATTTTACAAGCATTCCCAGAATAGTGGTCTTTATTTCAACCATGAAGCATAATTACCTCTTCTAATGGCTGTGTATGTGTTAATTAGAGCTTCATGGAAATAAAACCTGAGGATCTGGTTTTACGAAGAGGTGTAATCATAACTCCGGGGGTAAATTTGTTATTACAACTGGTGATAAATCACAAAAAAATTTACTTCATGTTGAATCTGATTGGCTGAAAAAAGATTTATAACTCCGATTTTATATCCAAACTTAATGAACCTCGATCCGTGAATCCAGCCGTAAAATTCCGTGAAATATCGTTCACTCTTAGGTTTACGTCACTGTATTTCCGTGAAATATCGTTCACTCTTATGTGTACGTCACTGTATTTCCGTGAAATATCGTTCACTCTTAGGTTTACGTCACTGTATTTCCGTGAAATATCGTTCACTCTTAGGTGTACGTCACTGGATTTCTGGGAAATATCGTTCATTCTCAGGTGTGTTACTATATATCCGTGAAACATCGTTCACTCTCAGGTGTGCTACTTTATTTCCGTGAAATATCGTTCACTCTTAGGTGTGCTACTATATTCCCGTGAACAAATTCCTAACAAGAAGATAGTTTTCATGTCCAAGTCACCAGTGATTAGTGAACTGTTAAACTAGAACAGATTGGTGATATTTCTGCTAGAACATGGTACGAATAGTTACGTGAACTGTACTGTGTACAGGGATGAGTACGTGGGTATTCAGTGTATGATACAATACAGATAGTCACTGGCGTAGGAACAGGGGGGGGGGGGGCCAAGGGGGGCAATGCCCCCCCCCCCCCCCCAACTTTTAGGCATAGGGGGGCAACTGGGGGGCAAATTTTATAGTTGAAATCAGTCATTTTGTCTGCTGCTCAGAGTTGAGTATACCTAGTGTTTCTGCTTAGCTGATGTTGAACGAAATCTTTTGACTCGTAAAAACAAATCATTTCCAGGAATATGACTATAGCAGTAGCAGAAATGCAGACTAACACTGTTTATGTTATAGTCTGAGTCATACATGCACCCAGACTGGGAGAGGGAGAGGAAGGATTTTGTATTGCTAGTGTAGAGCTGGAATTCGCCACGGCAAGACGCTCTGCTGTATTCGATGTGCGATATTTACAGGCATCACAAAAAACGTGATGGTAATTTTCGTAATGCGTTAATTTGATATCTTTAAATTAAGTATTCTAAATGTATGTTTCTTACCCCCATGGTCCCAGGCTGCAATTTTATCTCAAACCCTCAGATTTGCTTTAAAAAATATATCCCCCCCCCCCCCCCCCCCACAGTCCGGGTTTCACCACAGTCTGTCTTGCAGTTTGCCCCCCCCCCCCCCCCCCAACTTGAAAAGCGTTCCTACGCGCCTGCAGATAGTACCTACATACGGAGTACATACCGAGTCTAAGGTACGGGCACAGGCAGTACAGGTACAGTCGGTACAGGTACAGCAGGTACAGGTACAAACTGGGGCCGAATCGAAGCAGGGATATTAAGTTCAGCAGTTAGCAGCGCTCTCGTTTGTGCAGCGGTGTTTTTGGCAACTATGTGTCGACGACTAATCACTGTGATTTTATTTTGCACGCGATTTAAAGTCAGAATTTTAAATTGCGCATTAGGTTTTCATTAAACTTAGTGAACTGAATTATTTTCGTTTGTTTTACCAGTCTTTTTTTTCGCCTGCAGGCAGTAAAAATGTGCTTAAAATGTGCATATTTTTCTGTGGAACTAATTTAACAAAAATAAATGTTTAGTAATTTTTGTTGCAATTATATTTCGTAGTATTAAATGTGTTGTTTTTGGTAATTATTGTGTGTGTTAACTGCTAATACGGTATTTTCGTAATGAAATCCAGGATATAGGTAAAGTTGTACAGGAAGGTGCAATTTAACAGTTTCTCGGCGTCAACAGAAACGCGTTACTGCAATTGAAATTTCACAAAGTTTAATCTATGCCTAGACTGTCACTGTTATGGTATCTGTTCTCTATAAACATCACAAAACTAAATCACTGTTATATTATCTGTTCTTTATAAACATCTCAAAATTGTTAGACAAAAAACAATCAATTCCACAGACTTAGAGGAAAAGAGATACAAATATTGAATATCGGACTGTGCAAATTGTTGCTTAACGTGTGGTATCACAAAACGGTAGCGCAATGGCATTATTTTGCATCGCACCACATGGCCATTTTGCACCACATGGCCTCACAAGTACCAAAGCGATAGCCAACAGCTTGATGGTCTCCCATCCAATATAAAACTGATAACTAATAACTAACTGATAACTAACTAATAAACTGATAACTAGAAATTTCACAAAACAGTCGATCACAGTCAAACAGTCATAGCGAGCCCGGGGTAGCGATCATGTAACTTTTTTTCATTCGATTTGGCTCGAAATAATTTGATTTCAAATCACTGGCCATGTTAAACCATAAGCAGTGATATTGAAAACGAATCGTTTTGAAATCACAAAGTTACATGATCGGTCTCCTGGGCTGCCGAGTTACACTATTTTACATCTCATCACAGACCACATGGATCCATAAAGATGAAATAAGTCGTTCGAATGTTTACAAAATATTTTTTTTGTTACGGAATAACTATTAGTGATAACCCAAAACAAAGTTGTAAGCTAAAATGTAATTTCAAAGAGTTTTCCAAGGTTCTGGATCATATTCAGCAAGCCTATCATAACAGAAGTGGGTTCTTACTTTATTAAAAAGCCTGGTAAATTACCTAGGGTGCTGGCTACTTTGTTATGAGCAATCCCGAACAGATTGTATATGAAAAATATTTTGTAGATAGTCACATGCACATGGGTCCCCACACATAAAACTCTGGATGGTAACCCATCCAATACTAGACCATGCAAATTGTTGCTTAACGTCAAATCTCACCATACGGTCACTTCCACTCCAGCCCAAGGTTAAGAGCGCCATACCTCCTCACTCTATCACATACGTGCACACACCAAGAGTCCATTCCACGTTAAGAAGGAGAGTGGATTTGCATTTACTTCGAGGACCCACTGCTGCTAGACACGAGCTAAAAGTTTCAAAACTTACAAGCCATGTCTTGAGCCAGACAAACGGCTCTATGGACTCTATGGGTGTCTAGCAGCAGTGGGTCCTCGAGTAATATTCAAATCCACTCTCCTTCTTAACGTGAAATGGAGTCTAGACGGCCCCACACACCCCATCACGCAACGCACGAGATTTAGGGGTTCACCGAAATGTTGACACTGCGATCTGCGATCCGTGAAACATTATGCTAATATATGCATCCCCCAATAATATCACAATCACTTGCCACCGCTCCGGCACAGCAAACATGCACGCTCACAACCTCCACGGTCGGCGCTATGTGCCAGTGCTGGATGCTGCTATGTGTACATTGATACTCGCAAGGGAGGGAGAGACTGCGACGGGAATGGGGTGCAGTGCACATAGGGTTGTTTGATTTTGGTGTATGTTTGTAGCGATGCTATACCTATATGTGGCGGATGACGCTGGAAGTGTTTCATTTCGCCGTGTCAATGTTGCACTGGGTGGAGTTGTGGTGTTTAACGACGCACTGTGTTGGCGCTGTGGCTGTGCGGCGGATTATTTGGAGTGGGGACGATCGTTTGTGTCGTTATATTTGATTTTGTCCGTTGGCTGTGATGGATTTCACTGTTTTTTTGGATGTTTCATTTCATTTTCATTTCAGTTTTCAGTCGAAGTTGAGCACCATTGTGTTGAAATCGGTGTTGGGTGGGTGACCATGCCAGTTTGGATAAATGATCTGTTTATCAAGATTTGACGTTAACTGAAAATTTAAAAAAACAGAAGGAGGCGGTCGTTGCTTTATTTGGGTACATTCCAATGCACATCACGCTTTTGAGCCCGTGGGCTGAGCCTGTCGGATTCCAAAGCGCAGTGTGAATTGCGAATTCGTCTCGTTCTCGGCCTCTCAGAGCGTTTCGGGCTCCGACGGGCCCAGCCCTGAGGGCTCCAAAGCGCAGAATGTATTGCGAATCCGTCTCGTTCTCGGCCTCTCGGAGCGTTTCGGGCTCCGACGGGCCCAGCCCAGAGGGCTCCAAAGCGCAGTGTGTATTGCGAATCCGTCTCGTTCTCGGCCTCTCAGTGCGTTTCGGGCTCCGACGGGCCCAGCCCTGAGGGCTCCAAAGCGCAGTGTGTATTGCGAATCCGTCTCGTTCTCGGCCTCTCAGAGCGTTTCGGGCTCCGACGGGCCCAGCCCAGAGGGCTCCAAAGCGCAGTGTGTATTGCGAATCCGTCTCGTTCTCGGCCTCTCAGAGCGTTTCGGGCTCTGACGGGCCCAGCCCTGAGGGCTCCAAAGCGCAGTGTGTATTGCGAATCCGTATCGTTCTCGGCCTCTCAGAGCGTTTCGGGCACTGACGGGCCCAGCCCTGAGGGCTCCAAAGCGCAGTGTGTATTGCGAATCCGTCTCGTTCTCGGCCTCTCAGAGCGTTTCGGGCTCCGACGGGCCCAGCCCAGAGGGCTCCAAAGCGCAGTGTGTATTGCGAATCCGTCTCGTTCTCGGCCTCTCAGTGCGTTTCGGGCTCCGACGGGCCCAGCCCTGAGGGCTCCAAAGCGCAGTGTGTATTGCGAATCCGTCTCGTTCTCGGCCTCTCAGAGCGTTTCGGGCTCCGACGGGCCCATCCCAGATGGCTCCAAAGCACAGTGTGTATTGCGAATCCGTCTCGTTCTCGGCCTCTCAGAGCGTTTCGGGCTCTGACGGGCCCAGCCCTGAGGGCTCCAAAGCGCAGTGTGTATTGCGAATCCGTATCGTTCTCGGCCTCTCAGAGCGTTTCGGGCTCTGACGGGCCCAGCCCTGAGGGCTCCAAAGCGCAGTGTGTATTGCGAATCCGTCTCGTTCTCGGCCTCTCAGAGCGTTTCGGGCTCTGACGGGCCCAGCCCAGAGGGCTCCAAAGCGCAGTGTGAATTGCGAATTCGTCTCGTTCTCGGCCTCTCAGAGCGTTTCGGGCTCCGACGGGCCCAGCCCTGAGGGCTCCAAAGCGCAGAATGTATTGCGAATCCGTCTCGTTCTCGGCCTCTCAGTGCGTTTCGGGCTCCGACGGGCCCAGCCCAGAGGGCGCCAAAGCGCAGTGTGTATTGCGAATCCGTCTCGTTCTCGGCCTCTCAGTGCGTTTCGGGCTCCGACGGGCCCAGCCCAGAGGGCTCCAAAGCGCAGTGTGTATTGCGAATCCGTCTCGTTTCTGGCCTCTCGTAGCGTTCCGGGCTCCAACCGGCTCGAAAGGGCCCAGCCCACGGGCTCGAAAGCGTGGAAAAGCGTAATGTGTACTGGCTTTTAGAGAAAGTAGAGCTGTCATAGAAGACTGTGGAATATACCTCTGAGTGTTTTAAACTAGAAATTTAACAGAAAATGTCACCTTTTTCGTCACTAGTACTGTTATCTTCCTGCTGGTTTTCCGTCTCGAGAAGCGTTCAGGACGACACGAACTCGCAAGTCAAACAATGAGCGACGCACCGACGCCGACGCCGACGCCTAATCCGCGACGCCGATGATTGATCACGTGACAGGGCCGCACGTGGAAATCCATCAAACAATTTCCCGGGCCCGGAGGAAAACAGGAAAACCCACGCGAAGCGACGATAAAAACACGACGGGCTGCCGAGGCTGGATGTAAGTAAGTAGAGGGACTTGCGGGAAGCACGGAGTGGCCGACTCAACAATTGGGCCGAGTCAATATTTTGAAAGTTATTCTCACTTTTTAAAATACGAGTATCTGTAAGGACTCTAAAGCCAATGAACATGATCCAAATCCTTAATAAGGGTACTAGGCCCACCAGATATTTTTGTGGACGTTGAACATATCCCGATTTTGAAGTCCTGTGTTTGAAATTAAAGACGATATTTTTGAACTGGGTGCAAGCACACTTTTATATACTTACATTTCCTACGCTATTACAAATATTACAATGCTGGTCAACTGTTGTTTGAGTTAGAATAAAAAGCTGCAGCCGCGAATTAACTTTTGATATTTGAGTTATTTGACATTTGAATTGTTCCTAGTCATTTTGAGCTTACTTTTGGCTATGTGAAATGTGCCCTGATACCTAATTAGGCTGCTCAATACAATCAGAATTACAAGCTCCATACCGAAGATTGTGGAGTGTCTGGTATAAATGCCCGTATTAGCCCAAGTAGTACAAAAATGTTCTGCGAACGTTAATTCGAACGTTCGGGGGAGGTCGAAAAGCTAACGGGGGATAACTTACGTTCAACGTTCGGGTAGGACCTAGTCGAACGTTTGGTGAACGTAAACTCAAACGTTAAGTGTAGATCGAAAAGCTAACGAGAGATAACTTACGTTCAACGTTCGGGCAGAACGTTTTCGAACGTTTGGCAAACGTAAACTCAAACGTTCAGTGAAGGTCGAAAAGCTAACGGGGGATAACTTGCGTTCAACGTTCAGGCTTAATCTCAACGAACGTTCAGCGGACGAGAGTTTGACGATAAAAGAATACGTGCACCCAACGTCCGCAAAACGTTAATCTAACGTCCGGACAGCATACGGTGAAATGAAAAGTAATGACGTCATTTTCGAATTTCGGGCACTAAATCCTCCTTGCACTGGTCAGCCCGACCACCAGCTACCCGGCATTTGCAGATGCGATCACAGTGGCACTGAGCACGTCTATCCTGCAAATATCAGAAATCAATAATTTTGGGTTACGATGGTCCTCGAACTCGGTCTCGGCAGGTCCTCGGCTCCGAAGGCGACAATGTTACCACGCGGCTGCTAGAACATAACAGCTACCGGCAAAATTTTAATCTATATGTTTTGTTTGTCGTGATTGTTCACATGCAAGTACCTTTTAGAACAGTGAAGATAGCCATGTATTATGTCGTTTTTTATCCAGCTATATAGATTCATATGTTTTATAAGTTAAATTCGTGCAAAACGTCTCGCATCGACATAAGTAATACAATATACGTAAGTAATTAAATCGGACACCATTAACGACAGCACCATGGAGAGCGTGTGCTGACTACTAGGCGGCGCTGCTGTCGACGAGTGACACTAATTTATGCCAGATGGCGATGGCGCCTGCCTTAGTACACGTCTGCTGAAAGTGCGATGACAAACGTTCGCATGACTTACTTTCAGAGAACGTGAATCAAACATTCAATATCGAACGTGTTTGAACGTTGAAGGCACAACGTCAATGTAACGTTTGAGTTTGACGTAAGAGAACTTGCCTCAGTAAACGTCTGCTGAATGTGCGATGACAAACGTTCGCATGACTTACTTTCAGGAAACGTGAATCCAACATTCAATATCGAACGTGTTTGAACGTTGAAGGCACAACGGCCTATGTCACGTTTTAATTTTGACGTAAGCGAACTTGCTTATGTCAACGTCCAGTGAATGTTTGTTTTTTAACGTACGCACGACTAACTTCCATAGAACGTTCATCACACATTTGCTACCGCACGGTTTTTAACGTCGGAAACACAACGGCCATGTCACGTTGCGTTTTTAACGTATTATTACTTATTAAACCGAACGTTCGTTGAACATACTAATGCGAACGTTCGCCTGACTTACTTTAAAGGAACATTAACGAAACGTATACATTTGAACCTTTTATAACGTTGCAAGATCAACATTTCTCGTACGTTAGCTAAACGTCGACATGTCTCAAAGTTAAAAATTTTGCTTTAACATACGTCAGTGAAACGTTCGTGGCGAATGTATGTCTAACGTTATGAAACAACGTTAACCGAACGCTCGCTGAATGGTTTGAACGTTGCAGGACTTTCAACACGTTCAACACGTTCGTAGGACGTCGTGCGAACGTGTTGAAAGTTTTTGTGCTACCTGGGAGAATGCCATAAAAATAGAAATTAACCGTCTTAAATTCCATAAAAATAGAACATATACCAAAAAACCACATCGGCTCTCAAAGCATACCAACAATCGATGCACCATATTGTTCTCCCTCACCAAGATGTCCGCCAATCCCGAACCCACCTCACTCTCTCAGCCTCTCCCAGCCGACCCGGTGCTCTCATCGGCATGCACCTTGTTACCCCGTTGTAATCGGGCCGCGAAACCCCGGGAACATCAATCTCCCCTTTCCGTACCAAACACACTGCAGTGTAGCGGGGCAGGCAACACGGGACGCCCGGGCTTTTTATACTCGCCTCAGAGGGGGAGGGGGGGGGGGGTTAATTTGTGTCCGTTCGGCAAGGAGCGTGGAGCGATTGACACGAAGGGGCAGGGGTGTGGGGGGGTGGGGGTTCCTAGCGAAATTACGGCACGTTAGACTGTCCGTTATCGGTGTTGATAGTTGTAAAGATGATGTCTTTGGGGGAGGTTAACATGGTCTAGGGGTTAAGTGACTTGTTTAAGAAGTTGTGTTAGTAGCCTAGCGTGATTAAGATACACGGGGTACTAGAAACAATCTTTCAAATATCAGTTCACCAACATTTTATTACATATTTTAAAATTATTTCGTCTATGTAATGAATTGATTGATCTTTTACGGTTGAAGAATCATGAATGTGAACGATTCTTCAAAAAACTGGTACTAAAGTTCGGACAGGTAGGCCCTAGTTTTAAAAATTGATGAAACGCGTTTCCGTTCGTGGAATAAAATGCCTGTATAGCGCACAATTTATTTTCATTGCTAAAACTCACTGCACTTTTGTTTAGCTATGCAGTGTTAGTATATTCGCGAAAAACTGCCACGCGAATTTCATATTGATATTTACCCAAAAATTTGATCACACAAAATTCGGCCAGCCAGTAGCTTCCACCAGCAGCAGAGATACTTCCAGAAGTCTTATCACCACGGTTTTAAACAACTTCTAGGTAATCCATCAGAAGATGCAGCCCCCTGTGCTAAAACAGGTGCCCCCATCGCCCTCTATGTATATTTATACCATTTCACTCCCCGTTTCTCATATCCACAGTTATAGGATGCCGAGTGCTACGAAAGGGTAGAAAGAGCTTTTACGCGCGCAACTTTTAAGTCGCAAAACTTTCTTCGTACAGATCAAGAAAGTGCTTCTCCGCTCTCTATAGGTGTATCCCATACAGACGCACGTTTGTGCGTGAGAAAGTTTTTGTCGACTGGCAATGTGTTCCTAAGTCTGGATAGCAAATATCGGGAGAGAGCGGGTTTTCTGGGGCGGTGCCGTGGTGGGGGGGGGGGGGGGGGTATAAAGTTTTCACTGGAGCAGGAACTGTGCTTGGTCGGGGCGAAAAGCTGAGGAACGAAATGCATGGCATTAAAGGGCTTCTTTCCTGTGGCGCTAGAGTTATGGTCCGAAGGCGTTCTGGTCGGAAAGACGATGGATATCAGCGTCTTGAGTTGTGAGGGTCCGTGAGGAAAGGAAGCTGCGGAAACATCACGTGTTAATCGCTGGGTAGGTGTAGACATGTTTAAGATCGGCACTTAGATCTGTTTTTTTAATTCAAACTGCCAGGCCAGAAAAATTGCCTTTGTCTTTACGAAATGCCCATCTAGATGCAACGGGTTTGCTGTTAAATTCATCAAAAATGTGGCTTAAATCTTGATAACAAAATCGGTTTTCCTGCGTAATGTGATACGCCCGCTGCGTTTCCTTGTTAATATATTATAGGTATTCTCTTTCTGATCTTTCAAAAGTTCTCTGATCTTTGCAATTTGCCCACAAGCTTATAATTCACTAACCTAAAACGAAATATTCTGATGTCAAACCATATATCCACAAACATGTAAATATTTTAGGGGTCTAGGGTGACATATAAGGCCTGGTGCACTCTCAACGGTGTCACCCTTTGCTCTCAAAAACCAACCCCAGAAAGTTTGGAATCAACTTCGCTAAAAGGTTTCGCGTTCTCTCGCCAGAGCAGAGCTTAAAATGTAAATTCAAATCGCAATTCCCGCGCTTTCGCGTGCGCCGCGAAGTAAAAGTGTTGTAGAAAAGTCAGCAGAGCGCGACGGGGAAAATCCTGTGCAGCCGCGGCGGCTGCGGCGGCGGCGTCGAGTCTCTCAGAGCCCACTTGTTAAGACACACTTTTCCGCACACACAGAGGGGCTTTTCACACATTTTTCCGGGCGCGAATGGGAGGGGGGCGAGGTTTTCGCAGGGTTTTCACGAGAGCTCCTCGAATGCGGTCGACGACGTCGAGTGTTAAGCTCACAAAGAGTGTGCGACTTCATTTCGTCGTCGAGCCTTACATCTTCTCAATTCGGTTCATGGTAATTTTCTCTGCAGTTGAGTCATACGTGTGCTTGCAGAGCTTCAGACTCGACTTCTAATGGTCTCGTGTGGATCATGCGCTTGTTATGAAGGTTTATTTTGCAATTTTGAAGACGCTGTTTGCTGCAGTGTTTTATCTATCTGCATTCTGCATATTGTTGTCCATCAAATATACTAGTGCATCTTCTTTCAAGTCGATATGGCATATTGTAGACCTGGCAAAACATTAGCTCTTCTGCTAAAAGTTATATAGAAGTGCTCTGCCCGTAGAGTATACAAAGTAGCAAATTTTACGAAATTATAGTTGATGAGCGTAGCGAGCGAAGCGAGCGAAGCGAAATCTTCAATTTCACTACCCCTAAAAAAAATCACTCGTATATGTGTTTTTTTGTTTTTTTTGTTTTTTTTTGTTTGTGTGTTTGTGCGCGATCTACAGACCAAACGCTTGAACCGATTTGAATGAAAATTTCTGAGTACCTACCTTTGTTCTCAGCTTAGACCCCTTGCGTTTTTCAAGAAAATCCTCCACACATCTCCCCTTCAAAGCAGAAAAAATAGCAAAATTTGACAATTGGATAAGTTTGGAAAAGTACGGATATTTATTGAAAAGTTCGTTTTTTTTTCCAAATTTTCCCAATTTCGATTGTTGCCTTTAGTAACCATCGAGACCAAATCGAAACATCACACCAGATTTTTTGACTTGAAGTTGCGACTTCAAGATTTGACAGATATTAGAAATTCTGTCAATTTCGTGCATGCAAGTTTTTGAAAGTTAATCCGCGGCAGAAAAATATCCCCAACCTAATAAAAACCTTTGGGCATGAGTTACATCTATATATTAACATGCACATTGCTCAATGACCTCAAAATGAGCATATTTCCGCTACCCGACAGCTCGGACAGAAACAAAGAAAGGTCAGAATCGTTTACATTTTGAAGTGATCAGAATTATTGAGAAAGCAATGTTCCGGCTTGCCGCTCCATGATTTTCATTTTATGCTTTTTGCCTCAATCTTTTTATGCGCTAAATACAAACCGCTACGCTCATCTTCAACGCAACACAAATTGCGTTCGCGAAGCCCTAGTACTTTTAAATTGACTTCACACACTGCTTCCAGGAGACCGATCATGTAACTTTGTTATTTCAAAACGATTCGTTTTCAATATACCGCCGCCCAAGGTTTAACACGGGCAGTGATTTGAAATCGAATGATTTCGAGCCAAATCGAATGAAAAGAAAGTTACATGATCGCTACCCAGGTTTAATACCAATGCGTGTAATTGTCGGTAGGTACTTAATGGTTTCACAATAAACCAAACATTAATTTCACTTCACCTGAATAATAACAGCAAACATTCACACTTCCACATAAATTGTAAGGTTTCCATTGTACATCTGAAATTAGTTTGTGGAAATCTTGCAATTGCTTTGTTCCAGCAATTTTGATACAGTTCATAGCCGTCGAGCCCAATTCATCGACATACACACAATGCAATTGCTGTATCTGCCAAAGCCAAGGCCTAAAGTTTGTTAACCCTTTAGATGCACAAAGTGCGCTGCTGTTGACAAACCCTAGAACTTAGACGAGGCCAACAAACTAGTTACACCTATTTCCCTAGGTAGATCCAAATCGGCCAAATGTTTAACGTTTGCCAGCAACCCAAGGCATATTCAATTACTAAGACTTAGCCTACTATTCAAACAATAGTTTAAAAAAAGTATATTTCAAGTTACATTATTTAGTAAGCTTACCTTGGCTGGATCACTAGAAGTTCAGGGTGTCTAGGTTATTTTCATTCAAACCCCAGATTGAAATAGTTTTATGAGCGCCCAAGTCGTCTTCGTGCGTGCCCGCGCCGTTGCCAGCCACGTGACCACGTGACCGCGCCAAGCCATGGCAACGCCCCCAGGGTGAAGACCATGACAGGCACGTCGTCGTCCAGACTGATAGGATCTCGTACGCGCTTCCGGCGCGTCGTCGCTTGGACCGGAACCTCGCGACGGGTGGGCGGGGTGGGGGGGGGGGGGACAGGTGGAGATCCAAGGCGATTGGGAGAGCGCAGTTCTTGGAGGCGAAGGCGCGAGGACCGCAGAGCGATAGGCCTGATGTAGGGTTTTTTCTTTAAAGTCTGAATGGTTGTCTGGACTGTGTCTGCACCCGCTCGGGCCTGCATTATTGTCCTTGCTATCAAATTGATTGTCTAAAAATACGTAAAATGCATCAACTCTCAGGTTTCCATAAGAGCGTAATCAATATCCCCCTCAATATGCATAAGCAGATGCGTCGGTGCACTTTACCAACATCACTCACAAAACAATTCTCTTTGCGGCACACCGAATATTTGAATACCGAATTAATTCCCTAAAAACACGCAGATTCGTTTTCCTGTGCCCGAAAAAAGGTCCTGGACAACCACCACTAACAACAATAACGTATATAACAACGAAGAACAACAACCATCAATCTAAACAAGCCTAATTGTCACAAAAAAGTGGAACAACCTTGCCCCATTAAAATATCCCTACGAAATTATAATTCAGAAAGCCGATAAAAAAGCAGTCTACACGTCCGACAAGACAGAAATCTGCACTAGCGTGTCGCGTATCCTTGACAACAGCGTCCCCTAGCAACGCGCGTGCCCCGTCAAACAAAGCCCGGGCACACTTGTTGTGTTAACCAAGCGCTAATCACCGGGGAGACAGGTGTTAGCGAACACCGCCACACGGTTGCCGTGCACGTGGCCAGTGGCGCAGCTCGCCGCTAAGTTCGGTGCGAGTTAAGCAACGTGGCGCTTGGACAGGTGGTGGATGGGTGACCGCCAAGACAATGAAGCCGATTAGGTATGCTACACTGGAGGATATAATTCAGATTGGTAGTGCGTTAACTATAACCTTGCTAACAAGATCCTTTTTCCTATTCTTGATGCTGTTGGATGAGGCACCCGTTCCCCCCTCGGCTCCCTTTCAGGCCAGGCTAGCTTCGTCATCAGCCCGTCATTCACCGACAGCCAATATACCAGTGCCACAGGGACAGCGCCAACACAGTGTGTCAAAAGGACAAGGCTAAGCGGTGGCCGACCATTGGTGCTGTTGGACGGTAGCAGGCCTTAGTGCCGGCACCGGGTCCACCCTCGGCTCCCTTCCAATCCAGGCTAGCTTCAATTCAATTTCAATTTCTTTATTTTGCTCATGGATCACAATTATCATTATACATTTCAAATATAGTGACTAGGATATTAAGCTCGTCAGGTTACTAGAATTCATTAAATTTTATATAACATTTAAAATACTTCATGGTTCACAATACAATGGAGAAGAAGTTGTCAACTTTATGCAAAGGGTTTAACAATAAAATATTTTTTATGTTTGTCCTAAATTTAGTAAAATTTCTTACAGATGACCACTCCACAGGCAAGTGGTTAAAAAGTTTTATACCGATGTAGTGTACAGTTTTTTCAGAGGCTGTGAGAGAATGCTGAGGAATTGTCATTTTTTTACAGTTTCGTGTTCCATAAGAATGGGAACTTGAATTGAGTTTAAACATCTGTTTATTTAAAAATACAAAACATAGTATCTCTAAGATAAAAATACATGGGATTGTGAGTATTTTCTCTTTTACAAATATTTTTTTACATTTACTACGTTTACTCATCCTCATTATTGTTCTTAGAGCGTATTTTTGCAGAACAAGGACTCTCCCTAAAGCCCTGATTGAGCATCCTCAGACAGTTATTCCATATGTGGCAATTGAATTGAAATATGCATAATACACTGTTTTGAGCGTTGCTTTACTTATGAGATATCTTAACTTAAATAAGGCACTACACGCTGATCTTAATTTCTTGGACATATAATCAGTATGTTTATCCCACCTTAGGTTTTGATCGATAACAATCCCTAGGAACTTAGCATGAGATGTTGATTTGATTTCAACTTCCCCTACATTAAGTAATAGCTCGTTACATTGCCTTCTCAGCGCAAACTCGATTTTACTAGTTTTATTCACTTTACACAGCAGTCGGTTGGCATTGAACCATTTTTGTAGATTACCTATAGCTAATTCTGATTTTTCTACCAATTGCTCTCTATTTTCAGCTACGACTAGAGCATTTGTGTCATCTGCAAACGTGACAATCTGTGTCCTCTTCATATTTTCAGCCAGATCGTTTGCGTTAATTATGAATAAAAGAGGGCCTAATATAGACCCCTGCGGGACTCCTACCGAGAGGCTAGCCAAACTGGATCGAATATTTTCGCTGTCTTCATTTGTAATTTCAACTACTTGGGAGCGATTAAACAGAAAAGAATTCATCCAGACATACGCAATACCTCTTATTCCATAGTGATACAATTTATCTAATAGAATGGAATGGACAACACAATCGAACGCCTTAGATAGGTCACATGATATTCCTACGACTAGTTTGCCTTTATCCAATGCTTTCAGTGTTTCGTATACAAGTTTATTGACAGCTTGAGAAGTGGACTTCTTTTTTATAAAACCAAATTGACTCGGTGAGAGCACATTTTGTTTATTAAGGAAGTTTATTAGTCTATTATGTACTGCCAGCTCAATGATTTTTGAGAATACCGGTAAGATTGATATGGGCCGATAGTTTGATGCATCCTCTCTGCTACCAGTCTTGTACAAAGGCGTTACCTTCGCCACTTTGAATTTATTGGGAAATACTCCTGTTTCAAATGACAAATTACAGATCTCTACTAAAATGAGTAATATTGGCTGGATAGTATCTACCACTAGTTGTGTTGATAGACCATATATATCTACGGTTGGTTTTGTTTTAATTTCTTCAATTATTCCCCAAATTTCGTCTTCTGTAACTGGACTGAGGAACATCGAGTTTCGTACACTGACCCTCTCCGCCGATTTATAGTATCGCGTTGCCTGTATGCTCGACCCGAGTCTGATTGCAATATTTACAAAGCAATCATTTAGATTGTTAGCTATATCCGATTTGCGGCTAATGTCCTGCCCATTAACCACCAGTTTTTCTATTAAGGTCGTGGCTTTATTTCTGTTTGTCTCATTTGCAATGACTCTCCAAGCTTCTCTAGCTGGATTTTGTCCCTTTTTTATCTGGTGCTCTATTGACGCTCTATTGACTCGTCGAATGTATTTCCTGTACTTAGATTTTGCTATTTTGAGGTTTACAGTATTTGTTAACCATCTACTGATTTTTGAGAGTTTATAGACCATGTCGAGGGACTTTTTCTGTTCTTTTACCTCGTTAGTTATCCATTTTCTTTCACACGGCCCTACCCGAACTTTGCGTATGGGAAAGCATGAATTGAAAATTTTTAGATATAGTTCCATAAACAAATTAGTCATCTTATTTACATCGCCGTTTGCCTGGTCAATTATTTCGTCCCAGTGTGCTCTAGCTAGTTCGGATTTAAACACATTAACATTATTTACAGAAAATCTTCTCCTCATCACATACCGTGTCTGCTTTTTTACAGCTGACGGTGTATCCCCTTTGATTGTTATCGTTTGAGCAAAATGATCGGATAAATTCAAGTTAACTATTTCAGCACTAAACTGATTAGCTGGGATATTGGTTATGATATTATCAATGCACGTAGCGGAGGTCTTTGTCAATCTAGTTGTTGTTTTGATAGTAATTTGTAAGCTATACTGTGAGATTAGGTCAATGATTTCAGTGACCTCATTTGACTCTCCATTGAAATTAGTATTAAATCTCCAGCTAGTACTATCCGAGTCTTCCGTCAACTCATTTAGCAACAACTCATTTAGTTTGTTTATAAACAATAAATGTGACATGAAAAGCAAAAACCGAAGTGACATTGACGCACTAAGCGAAGATAAACACTTTGAAGTCAGAGCTGTTGAACTGATCCCTCAGGGGAAGCAATGTAATCTTATTGTAATTGTGATTTACAGATCCCCAAATGGCTGTTTTAAAGTATTTATAAATACTAGTATTTATATATATAGTATTAATATATAACGCTTGTGCTTTTCCTGGCCATCAGCGTCTGTCAATCAGCCAAATTCTGCAACATCCAGTGCCGGAAGAACCGGATGTCGTTCCCCGGCGTCCCCTGCGACAATTTCCCCAAGAACAACTGCGTCTTCTCCACCGACTGGCCCAGCCCGATCTACGACAAGATCGCTCTGCTGCGTCAACACAACGCCTATCGCAGCTTCATCGCGCAGGGACTGCACGCGAACCTGCGCTCATCCTCCAACATGAAAGAGCTCAAATGGGACTCGGAACTTGAGGAACTCGCCAGAGAGTGGGTTTCACAATGCAAGAACGAGGAGAAAGAGTTTTGTGCGCGAGCCGAATTTAGTCACGGCATGGTATTGGGCTTTGATGACGGTAATAGCTCGAACCAGAGGACGGATTATGACTATTTTAAAGTGCAACACGTGAAGATGTGGTTTACCGAGGGGCAAGACCTCAGTGCTGACGGCATCAAAGGGTACAAGTTTGATGAGAAGACTGCGCGATTTTCGCAGCTGATTTGGGCTGACACGGACAGAGTTGGTTGCACTAGTATCTCTGCGACGACTGGCTTGGGTACGGAGCGGGAGTCACTGGTCTGCATGTACGCGCCTGCTGGTAATCAAGAGGGTTTGCCGGTCTACAGAGAAGGGCCGATGCTGTCCAAGTGTCCCAGAGAGTTCAAGGGCACGAGTCGGTATGCTGGACTTTGTGCGCCGAATTCGGAAGGCGTTCCGGTGCTGTCAGGGGCTGCGTTCTTGATTTCTGTTCTATTTGCGTCTAAAAGTTGTTTGTAGAGTAGATTTTGTGCTGCTTTTGTGGTTTGTACCTGATTTGAAATTAAAATAATTATGTTATTCTGATTCAGTTTGTGTACGTTCTTGATCTCGTATTCTAGATTCGTCTTTGCCCGATACTTTGTTATTATACTTATACATGGCATGTTTCATCACCTCTATTCTCCAAATATGTCTTGTAACAATCGGGTATAATTACTATCACAGTTTTGATGATGCAGCCACTGTCATTTGACAGTTAAATCTCGTGTTTTGTGCTGGGTTGAAAACTTATGCATAGTACTAAATATTATATTTAAAGTCTAATAGTCTATAGATGTGTGTATATACAACATATATAGTCAATTGATAAAGGTACTCAGGACAAAGAAACGTGAGACAAAATGAAATGTTACAAGTAAATTCACCAAATTTTTTCACCATCAGAGCACATAATTTGATCTCATAACGTTTTTTGAATGACTAGGCGCTCCACATTGTATGCTCTCTTTGATTACCTCCATGCATTTCTTTGGAATAATTTGATTCTGATTATACTCTCAACATTCTCAACAAAATGTATGTGACTTCCCATTCTTTATTTCTTTACCGTGCAAAATACCTAAAGCATATACGAATTGAAACAGAAGGTAAGTAGGAAAATTCACATCATTCACTTTCCTCCCAGCCACCTTTCCGCCAGATATAAAAGCACTCGTACATTTGATTACCTTAACATTGCATTACATCGTTAATTAGCCATTCATTATCCACGAGACATAGCGAGGTACGAGTGTTGGTACAAAAAACGCGGCGCTCATTTTCGTTGATTAGCTCTCGGAGGACCAAGGAATCTACATAACGATTCCGCACTGCTTGGCGTTCAATGTTTCGCCATAGACGTCTAGCGGGCTGGCGGATCGTCTAGGTTGACAGGGTGACAATCGGTTTGTCAGCTCTGCATTTGCATCATTATACAGCACAAAGTCGTTTTGGTATGGGAATGCCGGGTCTCAGATTTGGCATTATTTTTTACACTATTGACAAAACATATGAGTAAAGGGGAAATGATTTCGTTCAAATTTGGTCGGTTTGAGTTTGAGAAACACAGCGGATTTTCTCTGGAGTAATAGTTAACCAACTCCAGTGATAGAGGCTTATATTCTAGTAGGTATTTCAAAATGGAGCGGCCAATATTATAAAATTGTCTTACCACAAAGCCCTCTTATTACGAACGGATTGATTGTGGTTGATTTATTTTCGTGTAGGAATTCGGTGGACAAATGGAGCTCACACCTCTCAAAAGGCACCAGTGAACAAACTGTTAAAAACCGCGATGGTGTAACTTCAATCCTTGCAGTCATTCACCTAAGCAAACAGGCGGTCACCCATCCATTACCATGGAACCGACGCAATGTTACTTAACTTCAGTGATCACCCTAGAACCGGTGTTTACAAAATCTTAAACTTCGCTTTGTACACCAATTTTAATCCATCTCCCATTTTTCTCCCAGAATCAAGAGAGTTCAAAACCAGCATCACCGTCGTGACAGCTCATACGTCAACAAGCCTCACGACCTAGCGGGATCTCTATGGTTTTCCCCGCGCCGACCAAACCGTTCGCCATTTTGTCATTTCCTTTTTTCCCTTTTGAGTTTACCATTGTGTGTCCAGCGTTCGGCCATCCGTGACGTCATTAACGGCGTGGGTGCGACGAAGAGAGACGCATGCCCCGCCACGCGAGACGGACCGAGACAAGGGACATGGGCGCGAGAGCGAGTGAGATGGAGCGATGCTGGCACGGTGAGGCAGAGAGAGAAGGTGATAGGCATTATTTGTGGTTGCAAGCGTGAACAGTGGCCATTGGACGGCAAAGGGAGCCTATGTGTGAGTGTGTGAGTGTGTTTTTAACAGTGATTACGCGGTCATGGTTTGGAGGCAAAGTGCAGCCATGTTGCTGTGAACGCCATGATGGCCTCAGACTTTGACCATGGTCAAAGCCATGGGGAAAAGTAGCTCACTCTCATGTTCTTGTAAAGAACACGAGGGATTTTAGGTTCAAGGTATTAGAAACGTTCAATGGAAAGTTGTATGAAGCTATTTTTCTTTCCGATACAATACAAACAGTAGTGAGGGTCTGAATTCCTTTGATGTGTATAGGATGAGTGTAGTACAGCAATAAATAGAAAATTAAATACAAATCTGTCCCAGCGTTTGCAGCTGGAATGCAGGCCGAGTCCGGGAAATCCCTGCTAGCCACGTGACCTAGCCGACATGGAACTCTGTGTCCCTGCGTTTGCAGCTGGAATGCAGGCCGAGTCCGGGAAATCCCTGCTAGCCACGTGACCTAGCCGACATGGAACTCTGTGTCCCTGCGTTTGCAGCTGGAATGCAGGCCGAGTCCGGGAAATCCCTGCTAGCCACGTGACCTAGCCGACATGGAACTCTGTGTCCCTGCGTTTGCAGCTGGAATGCAGGCCGAGTCCGGGAAATCCCTGCTAGCCACGTGACCTAGCTGACATGGAACTCTGTGTCCCAGCGTTTGCAGCTGGAATGCAGGCCGAGTCCAGGAAATCCCTGCTAGCCACGTGACCTAGCTGACATGGAACTCTGTGTCCCAGCGTTTGCAGCTGGAATGCAGGCCGAGTCCAGGAAATCCCTGCTAGCCACGTGACCTAGCTGACATGGAACTGTGTCCCAGCGTTTGCAGCTGGAATGCAGGCCGAGTCCGGGAAATCCCTGGTAGCCACGTGACCTAGCCGACATGGAACTCTGTGTCCCAGCGTTTGCAGCTGGAATGCAGGCCGAGTCCGGGAAATCCCTGCTAGCCACGTGACCTAGCCGACATGGAACTCTGTGTCCCAGCGTTTGCAGCTGGAATGCAGCCATTGACCGGAAAATTGGAAAATCCTGAAAATGTACTATCATTGATACAAAACTTTCAAAATCCCATGACCTTGCATAATTAGTGTCTAGTATAATCTTTATGTATGTGGCCGAAAAATTATGCTGTAAAAATGTGAAATTGAAACAGATTTGTAGGAGCCGCATTCCATTTCTGATTCTAATTTGAAGGGCATAAATATTCATAGGTAATGAATACGGCGAGTTAACAAACAGACAGACGTCTTTAACCTCTCGCAAATGAATTCAGATATTTCACATTACCAATGCTAAATAATGCACTCGCTTCAAAATGTGGCTCCATGTGCAAGAGCGATGCAAATGTCAAATCGCGAAAACCTTCGAAACATGTTTTAGCATCGAACAGGTGCGATTGGCCCGGCGTTTGACCCGCGAAATTTTGGGCTGTTTCCGACCACGAGGACTTGGTGAAGAGAGATACATATCAATTGGATTGAAAATCGGTGCATTAATTATTTAGGAAATTTGTGAGGCTCGCAAAATTGTGGATGAATGTTATTAATTTGAAACGTTTCGGTATAGGCTGGAGGCGTTCGGGAACAATAAAATATATATGTGGGCTGTGAAATCAAATAAATATATTCTAAAACGCTCGCATGGAATGAAACTCAATGCTTCAATCAAATCTGAATAAACTATAATAACATTTGGTTTAAAATATTTTTTAAACAACCAAACTATTACGAATAACAGTAAAACTGAATAATTTTCGTATCTTTAAGCACAAATTTTAATGGTCGTTTTTTTAACAACTAATTTTTAACGACCACATAGCTGTATACAAACCAATTGAAATAATATTTTATTAATGTTAGTTATTTACATTTTAAAAGTGGGTGTTGAGTAAAATTGCTATGGGTTTGGACAGATGAACAGATCATTTTCAACACCGAAAACTGTATTTCAGTGAACTTTGGAGTAAAGTACAAAAACCAACAGAAATACAAATTTCTAAAATTTCAGTTGCCTGGACAAAGATTCAACTGGGTTTTTTCGAGTTCCAAACACAGATATAATATACCCAATTGGTATATATTATATACTATATGGCCATGCAATCTCGCTGAAGAAGCTGCTCCTCTGTTAAAGTAATACTTAATCGGCTAAATTTTAGTGAAATTTTACAATTTAAAACCATGTTTAATACAGTAGCAACGTTGTACTACAAATACATCCTAGCCAACACCAAAAATCGACCCCCGCCCCCCATCGGCATAGAGTTTAAAAAATTACATTCTTGTACTTGACAGACATGAATGATAAAATAAACATAGATTAAACACGATAACTACCTGGCTACAAAACACACAGGTAGTTACTTATTACTTCCAAGAAACATTCATATGCGAAAAAAATGTAAAAGTTTTCAAAACATCAAATTATGTCAACGAAAACGAGTCCGACCCCAATCTAATCAAGCCCCCACCCACCCACCCCCACCCTCCGTAATAACGCATGTTATCCCTTCCCATAACGACAAGCTAAGTACTGCATACAATTACATCTCACTTTGCTCAACAAAAATGAACGACAATTCAACATTTCACTAAACCTATGTCAATATGTAACTTTTGATTCCTCTTATCACGTAACTGCAATTATTTTGCGAAATACGGTGCAAAATATTGCAAATACAATTAAACAGCATTCAAAGTCCGAACGCAAGCCTAAACTAATGCCCCCCTCCCAAATTGTATAATGCTGCTACCCTCCTCCCTATTCGGTATATAGGTACCTCTAGGTACCTAGAGATTTAAAAAATTTCAAGTTTGATTTTAAATAAACTCTTTGGCGCCACAGGCAAAATTTTTTTTTCGCCTTTCCAATTCCGTTTCAAACTCATATACATATGAGTACATGTACTCATATGAGTTTTTGATGTCATGATGAGTCATATTATGTTCATATGAGTACATGTACTGAGTATGGTATACATGTACCATTGTGCCAACGCTCTTGCTAGGGCAGAGAACATTGTGATTTCTGCTACTCTTCAGTATCTTGCTGTGGTTTGACCCTGCGGCTATTTACTTCCAATTAAAGTTTGGCTTCAACAGTGGAAATCGATTGGTGCCCATTTCACGTCAAGAAGGAGAATGGATTTGCGACCTCCTCGAGGACCCACTGCTGCTAGATTTACAAAAATTTTCAAGCCATTTTTTGAGCCGGACAAAAGGCTCTATGGGAAGTTTTAAGACTACTTCACTAATTTCTATTCGCAGTGGGTATTTGACGAAGATGAAAATCCACTCTCCTTCGTAATGTGAAATTAAATATAGTTTCTTGGGGACTCTAAGAAAACGCACCCCTGCCACAATACAGAGCAACAACAGCACAAACAGCACCAACAGCACCAGACAAAACAGCACATGACAAAACAGCACATGACAAAACAGCACCAACAGCACCAAACATGATCCAACAGCACCAGTCATGATCCAACAGCCAGCTCGTGACAGAAAGCACGTGACGGACAGAGCCGTGCCAATGCAGTGTCATGAAGCCAGCGAGAACAAACGGCGTAAAAACTAATTTAAAAAGAATACGATTACAATATATAAATATTAATTAGCACAGGCAATGTTCTATTGCCACGTAACTTAATTACACATCCGGCTCGCAGTTCACGTTTACAGGCACGCAACAACCGAAAACGAGCGACACTTTTTCACGACTACACAAACCTCTCTCTCTCTCTCTCGCTCTCTCTTTTTCTCTCTCTCTCTCTCTCTCTCTCTCTCTCTCTCTCTCTGTACACTCTTTTTCTTCCTTTTATAATATAGTTTTTATCAAAACTCGCATACACACGTTTAAAAACAATTCGGACGAATAAAAATCTACTGGAATAACTTAGAATAAATTAATGAAATTAAAAACGTGTGCCTCGTGGAGTTGTTGTAGAGGAGGTGGAGGATATTGTGTGTGGCATCGGCTGTCACATCCGGTGTTCCGGAGGTCACTTCCGTCGCGATCTTCGTGGTGATAAGGGGTCGGCTTTTGGTCGCGTATCGTTGTGGTACGGGAGGTTATGTGCCATGCGATCTGAGAGCCGGGCGATTCATGAGCTCGAGAACCACTCTGAAGACTCTGAAATCTCTGATGGCGGACTTTTGTTGTTTGTATGTGGTGTTGTCTAGCACTAAATTTTCTGCCGTTTTGGGCCAAAAAGGGATGGCTGATGACAATACTTCTTATATAATATATTATGAACCGTGATATAATATAGGAGTTTGATCAAAAACCTATTTGCCATTTGATACTGTGTTTCAAGGCTACTCATCTGCGCCACTCGATTCACAATTAGCGTATAGTTAGGGCATAAACGGGATAATTTTATAACTAACAAGGTCACCACCCCTGAAATCTTCAATTGGCCGACTGTGAATAGCTCTTTATCATTTTACCCCGAGGGTTAAGCCTTAACTCTGCTTTGTGTTTTGCGATGTTTGGTAGTTTGGATAAACATTGCCGGATGACCTGTAAAAATCATGTCATGTTCACCATCAACTATGAAATACGGGCGTTTTACATAAATGATCACCTCGTCGTGTTTTGAACTTGCCAACAAGTTATTCCAAATGCATTAAATATAATCAAATAAGATACTTTTAACCATAAAAAGGGCTTTCCGCTGTGTTCACAGTCCATGTTTTAATATATGTGCTACAGCTTGGTATTGATTACTACGTACATCATGTAAACGTGGCCATTTTTACAATGTCAGTTCTAGTGTAAAATGTGTAGCAATTGCAAGGCAAAGCCTGGCGATGCGATGCACTGCCCTGACCATGAGGCAACATGTGCACGCTTTCGTCTCGGTGCAGAGGAAGTCATAAAGAAGCCTCTGGACGTGCGAGTGCCGAGCTCGATGGCATCTTGTGTCAGGACTGCAACGGGCAATCGTTCGTAGCTCCAAAGGGTTGATTGGGGCATTCAACACATTGTCATTCGCTGGTTATTTCCGTTTGTGATACATCAGTCTTGTTATAGGTGCATAGTTCGGTAATAAGGGTGCGTTTTTGGGATGATAGTACAAAGTTACCGCTTTATCTTAAAAATACTTGTATGTCCTTACCTGATCACCTTATCCTCAATACTGCTCCATCGAAATGATCTGAAATGAATAAAATAAAGGTTTTTAATCATGCGTCAATGCATTCGGTAAGGTTTTGGATTGATTCCCACCCAAAGGTAGGGTATTTCATGCCCTATGCAAGGATATACCTAAAGCTATGTGCTCTATCATGTTGTGAAACAATTCCACCCCGATATGCAACAGTCTTTCTTTGACAACAGCAGGCACCGGTTCCACCCTTAGCTCCCTGCTAAGCTAGTTCGTCATCCGCACGCTACGTCGACGCTATTGGATGCGACATCCAATCAAAACGTCGTTAAACACTTCAGAAACTAGTATTGGCAAACAATGAATATCATTCGCTGAAGCAAAGGAAGTCAGTTCTTATTTCGAAAAGAACAATCGCTCTAGCGGCCACGGTCAGAGGCAACAGGTCAAACCATTACAAACGCACAAAAACTCACAAATCTAATGTTATTCAAATATATTTCAAAGGCCTAATTTTCAATCACCATGACGGAGCGGTGCATAAAAATCAGGTCACACCGCGTGAAACGTTTAACATCGATCAAGTCTGGAAATGTGCAGTGTATGTGTGTTTACATAACATTTATAAATAATTTATATATCGAATTCTACGGCGGCGGCTGGCGGGAGTCTATCTGGGTAGACGCTAGCACGTGGCACTTACCAAGTCTAATGTGCAAGTCTGATGACAGCCGCCGCTGCATCTCATCTGAATCTAATTACGATGGTACCTAGAGCTGTAGCGATCTAGGCGCCATCCAGCAAATTGACGGTAAATTCTTCGCAATTATGTGTAGACACAATCGGTTTGGTATGCGAATCGGTTGAATTGTTCAGTGAATCACAGGGGTAGCAAAGGTTGCAAGGTTAGTGGGGTATGCTCTAGATTTCAACCCCTTCCGTCTTCAATGAATTTAGGTAACTGATTTCGGTCACCCATTCAATATTTGACTCTGCGTGGTGTTGCTTAACGTTGGTTATCGACTTACGGAATGTCAAATTGTTTATATATGAAAAAAGGCTTTGGTTTTTCGTTACCAAAGGATGGGATTCAGTTTTGTCAAAACCGATAAAAACAGTAAATTAACGACAATAAAAACGTAGAAAATTTTTAATAAGGGTACAAAATATTATTTTGGCTGTCCGATTTCTTATCTCCTCAAAATCACTCCCAATTTCCTACCCCTGTCGCGACATTTCGCATTGCGAGTTATTGGCGCATGTTAATGAAGCCAGCCATAGGTGTCACTGGTGTCGCATGATGCATTTGACTTTCAAATCCAAATAATGGGGCCTCTTTTCCTGCCCCTTGACATATGTCGACTCGAGGACGCGGGTAATTTTAGCGCCGCCATCTTTGTGATCAGGGCGCCACGGTCACGGACGCAGTGAGTCACCTAATTTGCAATTTCGCACGGGACTGATTTAGAACATGACGAAGCTCACATGGAATCAGATTTTCAAGTTAATCATAGACTTTGATAGTAGCTTTTATTTGATACAGATCAACAATATTGTATGGATTTGTATTAATTTTTTTCAACATTTGCGATGGCCGCACGGCCCTCGGTGCTGTTGGACGGTAGCAGGCCTTAGTGCCGGCACCGGGTCCACCCTCGGCTCTCTTCCAGGCCAGGCTAGCTTCATCATCAGCCTGTCATTCACCGACAGCCAATAGACCAGTGCCACAGGGACAGTGCCAACACAGTGTACAAGGCTAAGCGGTGGCCGGCCCTTGGTGCTGTTGGACGGTATGCACGTCCTTAGTGCCGGCACCGGGTACACCGGCTCGCCTCCCTTCCAGGCAAGGCTAGCTTCATCATCAGCCTGCCATTCACCGACAGCCAATAGACCAGTGCCACACGACCAATTGTCAAAACAGCACGCCACGTCACGCCACTAATCACCTAAATTCCCCACATTTTTCCCAAACAAAGCGCTCGTTTCGCGTCACAAACCCCGTGACGGAGTCAATGAAAATCAGCCGCCGCTCCCGACACTTCATTAGGCGCCACGCGCAGCGCTGGCGTCGCCCGCTCTCGTGCCGCCGAATAACACAAACCCAATTACTGCTAATCAATCAAAAACCGCCGCTCTCTTGTTTACCATTGGTATGACCTCTCGCGATTCGAAAATCGTACGAAAAAACACTAAAGTCCCGCACCCATAAGTTTGAAAAGAAACCATAGTCGACGAAAACAATGGGACTTCTGACGACAATACCGTATTGTACAAGAGAGAGTTCGAGTATGTGCCAGTCAAAGGTGACGACTCTTGTATTGAAGTGAGTCAGAGCACAGCACGTGGCAAAGTGAGATCGATGCACGGTTAAGCTTGTGTGAGTGAGAAGGAATTACGTTCGCGACGAAAATGACAGTTTTAAATGAACTCTGGCGCAAAAGAGACAAGAGTGATATGCGTGGAAGTGCGTGTGATCGAGAGAGATGGCGTTTGCTGAAACAATGGTGTAAGCGAGAGAGAAAGAGTTGTATGTAGAGCTTTGCGTATTGTGCCTTTGCATATGCGGCAGTGATTTTGGGTGTTTGGGTGGTGTTGGTGGGGGGTGGGGGGGGGGGGGGGGGGGGAGGGGCATTGTATGCAGAACAGAGAGACTGTGATTGTAATACTAATGCGTGGATCAAACAGGTAGAATAAGCGTGTGCGTATATGAGAGGAGTGTGTTGAAGGGGTTGGGCAAGGGGTATTGATATGTGCGGGGGGGGGGGGGTAGTTTTTGGATGAGGGGGGGGGGGCGTTGTCTGTGCGTGAAATGTTTGGTGTGAAATGGAATTGAGATGATGGAGGATTGTTTGTTAAAGGTTATAGTGAGGGATTGGTGTTCATCTCTGGGGTTGTTAAGAATCACGTAAATGTTGGAATGTTTCAGTTGAAACGTCATTATAGACCGTGTACTCATAATAATTATAGATCATGTGCATTCATAAACGTTGTAGATTATGTTATTTGCATTCGAAACGAGTGTAAGATTTTGTTGGTGCTATGTTTAAGTTAGCTGAAAAGTATCAATAAAATAATTAATATTACCTTAACATTAAACATTTTAAGGTATTGTTTAAAATTCAGCTTGCCTAATCATTACACAAAAATATGTCTTTCTTTATGTCAACGCCTGAAAAATAACCGAATACCCTTAAGCTGTGTTGAGCTGGAAGTCTTATATGTCCTAACCTTAGCACTAATTTTCAAAAAAACCGTTTTCAAAATTCAAGCTGCAGGGTTTTGAACGCTAATTATGAAGTCTAGCTGGCAGGGTATGACCCTAAATAGCGCTGAAAACGAATCGTTTTCAATTTCATGTCGGCACAAACTGGAAAGGAAAGGCTGTAGGTCCAACAATTACCAACTCACATGGTTTTATCCTTCAGCCAGATCAAGGGGAATAATTACACAAAAATAAAACTTTTGTCCCAGTTTCAAACTTATTTCCTCGAACTTCGATTTCCCGAAATTATTGTGAAATACTGAAATCTGTATGTAAAAGACTGAAAGTTTTTTATTTATTTATTTTATTTATTTAAAAATTACAATGCAATTACTGTAATACACAGTGGTGGCAAGGTCTTAAAACTAAAGTAGACATAGTGAATATACAATTATGAGTATGAGAGGAAATTGTTACTGGTTTAAGCAGTTACCAGTATGCAATTGATGGAAGGGAGGCGAAGCTGGAAAAATGTGCACCCGAACCGGGATACGAACCCGGGACCTCCTGCTTGCCGGGCAGGTGCTCTACCAACTGAGCTATTCGGTCACACATTCTCCCTGCTTCGCCGGGTGGGACAAGGGGGATCTCCGGGAATCTCCCCGGAGATCCTCCCCGGAGATCCCCCTTGTCCCACCTCCCCGGATATCCCCCTTGTCCCACCCGGCGAAGCAGGGAGAATGTGTGACCGAATAGCTCAGTTGGTAGAGCACCTGCCCGGCAAGCAGGAGGTCCCGGGTTCGTATCCCGGTTCGGGTGCACATTTTTCCAGCTTCGCCTCCCTTCCAATTATGAGTATGCACAATCTACGACTATTTACGTTTTCCCCTCTCTTCTTCTGAGCTCCACTCAGAGTATATTTTTTTGAATTCTCTTATGTCTATATCTTCTTTATTAATCACCACCTTTTCATTCATTACATTCCAATCTAAGCCAGTTCGGTTCAAAAATGAAAATTTACCTACGTCTGTTTTGGATGTTTTTATGTACACTTTGTTGTCATGCATTCTCCTGTTTCCATTTCTCAGACTAGGTTTGGTGATTTTCTCTGAAAGTTCTTTCCATCCATAATTTCCAATAATTGTTCTAAAGTAATTACAAACTCGTTGCTCTTTCCTTCTTATATCTAATGGGTGCCATCCCAGTTCCTTTACCATCAAAGACGGACGTTCAAGTTCTGCGCTGTTGGCCGTATTTTGTCCATCACTGTTGTTTTTTCGAAATTTCCATCTTTTCACCCTTCCTAAAACCCTTCTGGCTGCCAACCTCTGTACCTTTTCCATGGATTTAATTTCGTTTTTCTTGTGTGGGTCCTATACTGATGACGCATACTCAAGTATGGGTCTTACTAGTGCTAGGTAGGCTTTTTCTTTCACTGCTTGGTTAGTGCCAGGAATTTGCCTCATTATAAAGTTTACACATTTGATACCTTTTTTTGAAACATTTTCTATATGAGCTCCCCAAGTCAAATCATTTTTAAATATTACTCCAAGATATTTATATGTGTTAACATGTTCGATTTTTACTTCTCCAATTTTATACTCCTGGTCCATATCACCAGTTCTTGATCCAAATTTTATAGCTTTACATTTATTAATATTTAAACTCATCTTATTTTCTTTAACCCATTAAGCTATATTATTAAGATCGTCTTGTAATAGTTGTGCATCAATTTCATTTCTAACTTGTCTATATACAACACAGTCGTCGGCATACAATCTTAGTTTAGATGAAATTTTTACATTTATGTCATATGTTTCAATTTTTATCAACTTGGTGCAAATATGGTATTGTAATCTGTGTGTGTTTTTTACTCTTTTTTAAGCACATTGTTTTCCCTGAACATCACGCTTATTCTGTAAAAAGAAATGAAAAATAAAACTTTGATTATGAATATGAATTAACCAAAATATAGCTCAACTGGCTGGTGTTAAGTTTCACAGATAACAGCAAGCCAAAGTTACGTTGCTCCCCCAGTTCGAATAATTACTCGAAACCTATAAATTCGTGACCCGTACAACGTGGAGGTGTCATAAACATGTCCACAATCACGAAATTAGTGTGTATCTACATTAGAAAACCAAACTTTCTTGATAATTTCGTTGTTTCCTGATGCATTATGCAGTTTAACAAAAAACTAAACCGCTATTAATTCAAAAACTGTGTGTTTTCCCTGCTAACATGGCCTTACAGTGCTGGTAATTGAGCATGGTTACCCAAAACTATGCAATCCGTGTCCACGTATGAATTTTAAACGCATTTATCAGAACGAAGTTAATGACACTTTTTATGAGCTATCTCATTTATAAATTTCCATTTAGAACTTGTGTGAACACCATGCTTTTGTGTTTGGTGTGTTACAGTTAAAAGTAAAACAATTCTTCACCCGTTTTTTATATACCAATGTTGTTTATCATATAAGTCCGAAACGTGTGAATTTTTACCTGCGATTCGAGATTAGAAAAAGAGATGCAGAACTTTGAGAGTAATTGCTGCAACTTTAGCACACATGCAGCGCTCGGGTGTAATCATGGCGATACAGACGCTGATATCGTTCGGACACATCTAAGGAAACGTTCTTTTTCTATTTTCAACTAAACAAGCGGATAAAAATTACTTCCACGATGATTACTGGTCTGCTGCACATGGACTGCTAAACACCGGGTATTAAGTTTCATATTCTTTACTTTTTTATTAGAATCTTTTCATGCTATACTTTTATGTGTAGCAGTAATGCGTTGCTATAAAGAAATTACTTGCACACTATATAAAAATAAATGTGAAATATAAAATCTTTATAATGAATTGTTATGTAACAACGTATACTACGTTACGATAGTGTAGAATTGTATTTTAGTGCATGCACACTTTTATAAATACGTGAATATAATATAATGTAATATATAGGCTAATGAAGTTATGATTCCAGCTTTGCCATATCCAGATCAAAGGTTGTGCAATTGTGATGGCTAATTTTAGCCATAGACCTTCATAAATTTGACCTTCTAAGGGTACAAAAATAACGCAATTTTTTTCTATCTTGGTCTTACTTCCTTTAAGAAGCTGCAAATATATGCACATACCTTGTAAGTAAAAGGAATTCCATATTTCCATGTTCAAATACGTTAGAATAATGGAAAAAGTGCTGAAATTTTTCCATGCCTTCAAAAAAAACATGCCTGTGCATAGGAAGAGTTTTCTTTTATTTACTCAAGATTTACATAAAGATACTAGAAAATTTTCCGGCCGTCTCTCCCTATAAATGTAACCCGAAGTATAAACCTCCCCACCCCATCCTTACAACCCCCTTGCAGCAATTGAAGGCAATTTCACTCTTTATCATCACCCCAAAGTCCGACCCACGGGCCCCCCTGACCGCTTTTCAATTTCCCAAATGTCTTCACATCCCCCTGCCCCCCCCCCCCCCCCAACACAGACGAGGCCGAATTTAAATATTGGATGCACCCGCGGTCAGTCTCCTGCCCAGGATACTGGGGGGGGGGGGGGGGGGGGGAGTGGCGAAATAAAATTGATAACTTTGGGCCCGCATGACCACAGATCTATTTCCCAGATAGTTCACCATAGATGGAGAATTGGCTGCGTGAGAAAAAATGTTTCTATGATATAGTAGTACTGCCTGCTTAGTCACTGGAAAGAGTATCTTGCGATGATCGGCATATCGAGTGAAACAGATGTAACAACAGTAGTGCCAGTCCCTCGACAATGAATTCTTATGTCAACTTGTAGATTTTAGAGCCGGAATCCAATTTCCCTAGACCTATGTCGTGTATAAATATTAGCATATAGGCATGGACCATCTGAGTAAGGTATATCTGTGACTGGCCTGAGCTCTATTATTGTTATTCACGTTGTCAGAACCAATACAGGTACACGACCAGATTGCTGGGCTCATTGTGAAATTGCACGACAGATTTGTTATATGCAACCGGTCCTGATTCGTGATTCGTTGATTTCATGATTTCATGTGATTCGTGTGTTTCTGGTGCATTCTCTGTACTTTGATTCTAATCTTATAACATTTATTACACCGAAGAACACGTTATTTAAACAAAAATGCGCATTGTTCCCTTTATTAATAACTGACTAAATAACATGGCATACCATGGATGAATCTATGGATATACTTACTATACCGGATTAGACAGTTCCTCAAAACATATGCTGCTTTGGCATTTACAGGAACACTACATCTGATGTGGAATTTAATGTATATGGAGGTTAATTATGGAGGTTAATAGATAGCAATTTCATGTCACATTACAGTATATTATATAGGTATACAGAAAACAAAACATAGCAAATTATTTTTATTCCATATATATGTAGGTAGAATATATCAAAATGATCATTCCGTGCCATATTGCCTTAAGCAGCATCAAAAACGTCCACTCGGAGAACTGGAGTCCGAATTCTCCCCGCATTTACTTCCCAATTGCGGGTCCTGGTGAGGTCTTTGCGGGGTGCGGTCCCTCTAACGCGGGGTTCATGTGATACGGATGAGTAACCCTTGGATTAAGATTGTGACAAGGGATCCCCCCCTCCCCCTCCCCCGTCCCCCACCAGAGATCCATGGACCCTTTATCCTTGCCCTGCACAGAACATCTCCCTAAACAGACAGCCTCATCTACATACGCACACTGACTCATGTGGGATGGCTAAGTTATTGGGAGAGTTTTCGCTGCTTCGGTCGGGACAGATTTTATCCCGTGCATGTGCGGGGGCGGGGGTGTTTTTAAAAGAATCGCGCGAGTGACAAAAGTCCTGTGGATTTCGAAATGTGGGTGAGTTCTGAATTTTGTTTCAGACACGGCGGGCGTTTTGGTTGTCATTTGGTTCCCTGGTGCTAACAGGGGCAAATGTGATAAGTTACTTATCGTATTTTGACAATTCTAGTGGGATTTCTTTACAATACTCGATCATTTATTATACTAATATCGAAAACATTAGTAGATCTTTGCAAGAGCCAATAAATCAACTGTATCAATGTGAAATTGCGCAACAAAAATTTATTTTGAACCTATTTTACATCCAGTGTTTCACTACGTAAACATCCTTCATCATTCATTCAATTATAGTTCTTTTAAATAGGTACGTGAATTACAAAATAGGATGGGCAAGTATGAATTATATTCAATCTCATTAACAGAATATAAAACTTCTTACGGCATCCCCAATGGTTAGTAAAATATCACAAAAACGATCAAGCCTGAATTACATGGACACATTTTCTGACAAACCCTTGCGCACAACCCTGGTGCGCAACCATGTTGCACAACCCTGTGCTGAAAATATTGTGAACCATTTACACGGACACATTTTTCCTGGGTTCAACTTGGCGCTAAAACAGCTGATGTTCACTTTTCCATGTGCCTGTTGTTACCGAAAGGATGTACCTGTGTCGCACTGACAATTTGACAGGCGCTTGAATACTGGGCTGTGATTGGTTGGTTTCACACAAGTTTTGTTGAATCATAGAACATGTTCCAAACGAGAAAGTTGTGTGCAATCCTTGCGCGCAACCGTTGTGCACAAGTACTAATTTGTGCACAAGTAATTGAGCACCAATTTTCCGTTTGTAAGACACAAGTTTCATATAGTGCTCCAGGGTTGTACACCAGGGTTTGTCAAAAAATGTTTCTGTGTAATTCAGGCTTAACATATAGTTTTAAATGCATTGTTTCAATATGTTCTATTCCAATACAACAATCTGTCAAACCATAACCGGAGTGTTAAGTCAACCGGCTACACCGCGAAAGAGCAGCCATTAACAGCTCTTTGTCACTATACATCCCCCGTTTGGTTGTATGCGTGATAAATCGAGCGACTCCTCTTAGCACCCCTGCACGTTACAGTAGCGTCATCCCTGTGCAGTAGAGCTGGTCCCACTCGCCCGGCATGAGCGCCTCATCTGCATAATGACGTGACTCACCCGAGGTGCCTTTCTGGTGGCGTGATGGACCATTGTCCGCGGCCGCATGGCGGACGATGGTATCTCTGTGGCTCGATGGACAATTAATTAGTTTGTCGTTATAATGGCTTGAGTTGTATACTGTTTGTATTCAGTAAAACATATAGGTATATGAATTTAAATGTACCTGTATGGATTATGGTGGAAGGTTCGGTTGGAACCCAATTAAGAGGAGAGGCAGACATTTTAATAATTGACATCACGTGCGAATGTTGAGAATCTAGTTATTGATGAATATATACTTACCGTCATGGGGAGAAGTCGAGATTTGGGCGAAAATATTGCAAACTTGTATTATTTGTATCTATCATTAATGAGTGGACGTGATTTCTGATTATCGTAAATATCACCAAGAAAATCTTTTCTGAATGCATGTCCATTGTATTTATGCAAGAAACTGGCTTGGAATCATTTTAGAGTTCATTTCGTTTTTCGGTATAAAATTATACCATTTTGCTCATCGAACAGCGTAAAATAACTATATTGTAATGTGTGTAGGTGCCTATACAAGTGCTAAACATTGTAATTGTTGGGATCCACTGGAAGAAATGGCATATGAAGTGTCGCAAAAATTATATATTTCGAAATTCCGGCAGTAGGTGTAAAAAAATAGAATCAAATTTTGTCCGTTACCTTCTAAAATATATTTTTGTTGTTGCATACTCAATGGCATGTGCAAGGTAAGCCGCTGGTTTACCTTCTCCCATGTATCTATATATACAGAAATAGTAGCAACCATGAAGACATCTGCGTAATTTTATGCTACATGATTTCTTGCTAGGCATCATTTATTTTAAGAACCATGGCTCATGGAAGATAATATCATAAAAGCATCCTCGCTTTACTGAGCACTGAAATAGTATACCCTGTTGTTTTCCGAAGAAAACTCACTGAGAAAGGAGTACCAAGTATATACCAACACAATGGTAAAATCGTATATCACCGTCTGTCATGTAAATTTGTAAAATACCAGCAATTAACCACCAAGAACTACTGGTAATTATATGAATGTCAGACTCATATACAAGATATCAGAATGTTTCATTAACAAAATAACGATCATTTCTCGTTAGTCTGTAAAAAGGGATGTCCAATTGAAAACCGAAATGTGATAATTAATGCGTCAAAGCTTCGGACCTTTTCAGTTCCACGCACATCCTTTCGACTACGATGCGATGCGATAGTGAAACATGCAGAAAATCATTTTCTTTGGGCAAAATGGGAGCCATGGTTATTACCAGATGTTGACCCGTTCCAAGAAGTTAGGTTCCAGCAATTATAAAAATGTGATCTCCCTTATAATATTACCTATAGTTGCCGCATATAATTGATCCGCCAGTAGGGCTCATCTTATAAATAATATAAAATAAGAAAGAGTTTTAGGGTTAATTTCATATGGAACCACATTTGCAAGAAATTCATCGGTGGTATACACCAATTAACAATTCTAAATTGGTGCTTCAAATGTTAATCTAATTAAAATGTATTTAGTTTTGTCCGCAAATACAGGTAAAGGTACATAAAATATAAAAAAAATTGCTGGAATATAATATATACAACAAACCAAGTTAGGTTAAAAGTTAAAAACGCTGATTCATGGGACTTAAAAATATTCGTAATGCGATCCGAAAGTCATGTCAATACATGCAAACCAACTTAGGTGAGTTTCGCTTCCTTTGTAGACCTATATTACCCTCAACATGACGGCGGACGAAAGGAAAAGTAAAAAACAAAAACAAAAATTTAGGTTCGTAAAGGTTTTCGTACATTTTTATGTAGCTCGAAGCAGTTAATATGCGTCGAAATGTTATTCTCTCTATATTGCGTGTACTTGGTTTGTACAGTAACATACTTTTCCCAAGGGATGAAAATACAAATTCAGAAATCTATTTGTCAGTCCCGTAACAAGGTTTCCACGTTGCCCATCACCATTGTGCGTAGAAATGCGTCGTCAAACGGCGAACGTTCGCAAGGCCCTTCGCACAGTTACATGTTTGAAGGCAGCGCGCTAAGAGAGGGGATACCGTCCCCGCCGAGAGGAGAGAGCAGAGAGAGAGTGGTGGTAGTGGGCATGCCCACAACCGACCAATCACAAGACTCCGTCGCCAGCCCAAGCTTGCAAGGCGGTGGGGACAAAATGGTCGGCAAGCTAGTTGCTTCAAGCGCCGCTAGATGGCGCGAGCGACGCTCTCGTGGCGATGAAAGGACGCTTGGGAAAGCGAGTTTCCCAGGGATAGAGCGCTGGCGACGGGACTTTTCCGAACTCGGTGAAATTGTCGGTGGAATTGAACGGTTTTACTATTATGTGTATGTGGGAGTTTTTCTGTGATTTTTTTTCTAATTTGAGTGATGATGTGAAGAGGAAATGGTGGAAAGTGAAAGTTGAACGTGAGAAATGAAAATGGAATGGAAAGTGACGGAAAGTCGATGACGCGGTCACGTTTTGGAGTGAGGTACAGGATGGCGTTGGGGTTTCAGGCTGGCTGACGTACATTATTCTAACTCAGTCAGTAAAAAGAGAGGTTCGGAAGATATCTCGATGTGCGTTAGTTTTATGGTTGGGATTGGGAAGTTGGAGCAGCGAATGGAATAATATGTAACGATGAGTTTGTAAAGTATGGGATGCTTTTCTGGGATGTTATTCATATTATTTGTATGTATACCTAACAAACAAATGTTTGTACCATAACAAATGCATTATTTTAAAATAATATACCTATACAGACACCATAGACATATTCTGGGTAAAGGATGTCATATAATAATGATATTTTGGGGATTGTTTTTTCAGTGTATCATATAGCCAAATAATATCTATACTTGGTTCCAATCCAACTTTTATTGTGGATATAACATGTTTATCTATCTTTTTATTTATCTTTTTCTTTAAAACTATAGGTACAGACACTTAATATTTTATCTTCTTCATATCATTGACAAGTGCAAGAATATAATCGCTGCGAAGATTTTGGAACGATTTTATATAGCCTAACTTTATATACTTTACTATAGCTAGATAATATCGTACAATATTTTTAATTGCATACACGCAAATACTCTAATATGTAAAGTAGGTATGCCTACGATATATAATGAGCAAGAGAAGTGTTAAATATTACGTATTTGTCTATATTGTCTACATATTCCGTATTATATTGTTTAAGTTTGTATAATATTTATATTCGTGTAATTATAATAACGTATACTATACTTACAAAAATATAAATTCGCAACACAAACAATATCTTTGAATTTCTTCATATCGATCGTCATCCGACATCATTATCGCCCATCTTTAAAACCAGATTATATACGGCAAAGCTTCAACATGCAGCGAACAACATCTCATCATTGCAGCCTCTCCAAGAGCCGAGCTCCGACACAGCCAAGCTGTCTTCTCAAGAGGGTGGCGATTCCACATCGAGCACAGAACCAAGAGCGTCGAGCGAAGAGAGAGCGTCGTCGCTATCGACTCGAAAGCAAGCCTTCTAGCGACGGGGCGCGTGCAGCGGACAAAGACGGCGAACTAATTAATTTAACAAATTATCACTGCGAAGCGGATCGTAGTGTAAACATAGCAGCAGCAGCGGCAGCGGCAGCGCCGTAGGGTGGTGGTGGGACGGGGAACTAACCCTGGCGGAACTTAATGCAACGATGAATATGCATGATGATGAAATGCTTATACAGAGACCACCCCTCTGAGTGAAGATCCATAGCTGCTTTCGGGGCTCTGATAGATATAGAGGGTATAAGTACTTGTGCTGTACTGAATTGGAGCTGGAAGGGGTTGGAGTATTTTGATTCTACTGAAGTGTACGTCGGGTGTTTTTTTGTTTATTGATTGTTTTGCATTGGTTTGGTTCGTCTGTGTGAGAAACGTGTACTGATAAACATGTGGGTTATGTTGACCAAGGTTATTTTTAGCATTAGCAATGTAGATTTTTCAAAGTTATTCAGATCATTAAGGTGATGTGAACGTGAACTTG
This sequence comes from Nemoura dubitans, assembly GCA_921293005.1. Classification (NCBI taxonomy): domain Eukaryota; kingdom Metazoa; phylum Arthropoda; class Insecta; order Plecoptera; family Nemouridae; genus Nemoura; species Nemoura dubitans. The sequence goes on along the minus strand of OV121077.1, from coordinate 16,972,631 downwards.
TTCGACAGGCTTGCCGATAAGTTTCGTCGGCCATTATAGTTAGACGGTTTGTGGTTTCAGGGAGGTGTCAAGCGATTTGTTCCGATTGGTTTCAATGCTTTCTGGAATACATACCTAATCGTTGTAGACATGACATCAAATTGTTTATTTGTAGTTTTTTATTTAATGTAAATTCAGATTATTATTATACTTATAGGTAGGTATAATGTATTCCATGTTCCTATATGTATTGCACTGTAACGACTAGGGGGTTCAAAAGTACTTCAATAGGAATAAACCGATATAGGAATAAGAACATGATATCGGAAAATATATCGAAAACAAAAAGACTGAACAGTTTTTCGGATTTCGGGTTTTTCAAAAATTAATTGAAGTGATTTGAGGTGTAAATATACAAATTGTAAATAGGTATGCACTAATAGGTAAATGTACTAATTCATTTTGATTTGTATATGTTTCCAACAGCTTTTTTATGTAGAACTTTAAAGTTTTTTAGGATATACAGTCATAATATGTTATCGAATGCTGTATCAGTGAATACTTTTTGTTTTAGCGATGGTTAAACATAAAAATAAGAGGTTTGTTTGAGTAACATCGTAACAATATTCCCAATCCCAAACCTCGAATTACTCATAAAACGTTAAAACGCTCCCCTAAATACCTCCTATACGCACAACGATCTGTGTGCCGAACGGCGCAAATCCCAATCAAACATCGAGCTACACGTGTCACCGTGTGTCAACACAGGTCCCACTGCAACCGCCGGGGGAAAAATGTGACGCCCGGCATCGAATCCCGGCCCCCCCCCCCCCCCCCCTCGAATCATCGGCTAATCACGGGCGAATCTAACAGTCGTCAGCGCCCCGTGCTGCCGAACGTGCAAACATGGACCGAATGCTCGTGTGACGGGGGTACCCAGCTACATTTCCCGACTCGCTGGGTGTATCTGGACCTCTGTAGGGGTGCCACTAGTCCACTGTAAGGGAAAGCATCGAATCTAGAGTAAGAGTGCTCTTAGAGTTTTACTGTGCAGTTAACAGATTCAAATATAGCTTTCTACCGAAAAAAAACTATAATAATATGCAGGTCATTTTTCATACAAATCTAATATACAAAATATTTTTTTCATATAACTACTATATACCTCCCAAAAGAAGCTAACGAGCCAGAAACTAGAAACAAAGGTTACAAAGGGCTGTCAAAAATGTGTAAGAAAAGTGTTTTCTTTTGTGGGCTTTTGTGGGCTTTTGTGGGTGTATGATCTACAACTGCCAAAATTTAGTTTTGTTTCTCATGGTGTTTACGTCAAATGGCTTCTTATTTACGAAAATCAAAAAAGTCTCAGCTGCAAATCGGACGTGAGATGGAATACAATAAGACCATGGTTGAAAATGCATGTCATAACTCCTCTATACACATGTTAATGATACATGTGTGTACATGTTTCGCGAGCAAAATGATGATTCCGGTACCGGGAATCGAACCCGAGCCTCCTGGGTGAGAGCCAGGTATCCTGCACACTAGACCATACCGGATGACGATCAGTCAGAAGTGAATGCTGCAACAGGGGCTTCTCAACTCTTTTGAATATAAAGGATTCACTTCCATCTGAACACTTATTGGAAGTTGGAACATAGGTTGCCAGTGTCACTTAAAAATTATTCGAGTTCTATGAACTTGTAAACATCACGAGAACTTTTGAAACCTTTGAATATGTCTCACAAACTATTGTAAAGTGATAGGTCAATATAATTTTTGCGTCATTGCTGACTCAAAATCTCACAAACTGTAATATTATATTAAATTTATTGGTCAGTATATATATATATATATATATATATATATATATATATATATATATATATATATATATATATATATATATATATATATATATATATATATATATATATATATATATATATATATATTTAAAAAAGACTTTTGGATAAACTGTGGTGTTTTATTTTTCATTTTCCCAACGTTTCGACCAAATTGTTTGGTCTTTCTCAAGGGTCAATCAATGAACTACAAAAAACAAAACATTGGACAAAAGGTACCAGAGATCTCAACAATCAAACCAAAGTTATAAAAAAAAAAAAAAAAAACTTTTTTTTTTTTTTTTTTTTTTTTTTTTTTTATAACTTTGGTTTGATTGTTGAGATCTCTGGTACCTTTTGTCCAATGTTTTGTTTTTTGTAGTTCATTGATTGACCCTTGAGAAAGACCAAACAATTTGGTCGAAACGTTGGGAAAATGAAAAATAAAACACCACAGTTTATCCAAAAGTCTTTTTTAAAAACTAATTGCTGTGAAAACTTAAAACAACATATATATATATATATATATATATATATATATATTTGGCGTCATTGCTGGCTAAAAACTAGCACGATCCATTTCACCACAATGCGAGCCTCGCAATCGCACATTGCCCGACGTCCCCACGGACAGTATCATTACCACCCCAGCCACCCTCCCCTATTCAATTAGCAACGTCCCCTACGCACGATACGCACAATACGCACGACGCACGACGCTCTGCGCGTTGCGTTGCGTTGCCAATCATCCCCGTGTACTAACAACCAATCAGCGAGCTCGTTACGCGGGTGTACGCATGATGCGTGCTTGTAATGGAGTTGGCTAACTCGGAGTTAGCGAGCTTGTGTGGGCGTTCGAGGTTTGTGCGTATAGACAGTCAGGGGAACACCATCACGGATGTCTACTATCATGCAAGTGGTTCATATATTTTCATATAGCCCATGGAAAGTCGTCCACTATATATAGCAAGAGCCAATACACACCTTAAGCATTCGAGCCCTCAGGGCTGGGCCCGTCAGAGCCCGAAACGCTCTGAGAGCCCGAGAACGAGCCGGGTTCGCAATACACACTGCGCTTTGGAGACCTCAGGGCCCTACCCTCAGGGCTCGCAAGAGTAGGTGTCTATTAGCTCATGTGTATTGCAAATCCATCTCGTGTATACTCGGCATCTTCGAGCTTTTTCCGAATCCGACGAGCTCCCACGGGCTCCGCCGGGCCCAGCCCACGGACTCGAAAGCGTGCAAAAAGAGTCATGGGCGAATATTTTTGAGACGGCCCTAATTCGAGATATTATTTGCCGACGTCTTCAGGACTTAGATATTCCATGTTGCATTATCCCATTGCATCTTTACAATCACACAATCGGTTTCAAAAAACGTAATTCTTGTTGCAAGTTTTGAGTTTATTTGTCTTGACGATTGATATAGCTGATGCCATACCTACCAAATGCCCACACATTCCCTCAATTACTCCTGCAGCAAAGCTATAGCCTAAATTCCGCCTTGCTATACTCCTCGCATCGTATGTTCTCACTATTTAAACTCGAAATTATTCCGTTTGACTTAGATTCGCGACGGACGCAGCTAACTACGACGACGCACCCCACACCTCCAGCCCCATCTAACAAGCCGCCCCCGCCGCCCCCGCAGCCCCCGCCGCCACCGGTGCCTTCAACATCAAAACAACAGCCGCAGCGCCGACGCCGACCTCAAACAAGCCTCAAACACCTTGCTCGGTCGGCGGGAGATGTCAGCGCGAATTCCTCTGCACCCACCCCCGCACCCATGATCTGTGCATGCTTGCGTGGGTAACGCAGCTCTGGGAATGGATTTGTATTTAGTGGAGCTTGAATATTTCACATCACAAAACTGGTGTATAGGTTTTCCTAAACAACGGTTGAATGTAAAGAAAAATGTCTATAACAAATATTTCTGTTGACGTTTCGGGTAGACCATTTTTTTTTGCAATATTATTTTACTTTATTGGTTTTAAATTAACATCGTTCTGCTTGCGGATAACGTAATGACAATTTGTTGAGATAATATTGGAAAAGGCAATATGACATTTTCAGTTTCCTTTCTTCAAATATTTTCGTTGGGTTAGGTTGGGTTTGTTAAAAAGCCAAAGTCGGATTCAATTTTTACAGCCAGTGTCTTCGGGTTAACACCTATTTACCTTTAGTAATGTTCATTTTGGCCACAGATTGATTTCTTGTCACCACAAACTTTTTCAGTTTCGTCAGTTTAAGCGGCTATTTGAGGCAAAACATGTCAATTTCAAAAGAAATAATACATCCAGACTCAAATTTCGTTGCCTGTAACATGAAGGTATTTACAATGTCAATTCCTTTTCGACAGATTTCATCTATAGACACGTTTGCATAATAGAGATCAATGCCCTTGCGTCTATGGGCACGATAATACCGGCACATTCTCACAGACACAGCTTCTTAGGGGTGCAAACTGTGGATCATTTCACCGCAAAGCAACGCATCAAAGAGGGCTGTCGTCGGCCCCTCTTGCGTGGGAGGCTACCCCTGTGGGCAGGCTACCCTCGCAGTGTGAGTGTGTTGGGAATAGGGGGGGGGGGGTTGATGAGGTGTAGTAAGCGCGATTGAATGTACTGCCGTGGGTTGGGACTTGTGGGGTGGCATGTTCTTGCGATCTGGAAATACCCGGGGACTCTGTGGAGATATTTCGAACGGGAATGTGGCGGTTTGGTGAGAATTTTCTTGTCATGGCATCGTAACTTATTATCGAATGCCGTGCTGTTGTAAGTCTTTCAAATGGGTTGGCAGTAGGGACAGTCGTGGGGCGTCTTGCGTTTGCAATGTTGTGCGAATCTAGCAATGTCCAGCTCTTGAAATATTGTGCTACTTTTGCAAAATTATGGACTTTTTGGAAACATTTCGACTACTGTATACTAGGGGGCTTTCCGAGAGGCATTTTCTAGACCACAGTGAAACAATTACCACGTGGTGTCATACAATATACCTACATACCTACCTGCTTTTAGTCGAAGTCGTTTTTTTCTTGATTATAATGCATTTAATCGTAATTACACCAGTAAATAGTTTTCCTTCTTGAAAAGATTTGAACTATATTACCATATTAATTAGACTGTTTTCAAATTGCAATCATTTCATACTATATACTATCACGAACAATGCAGTTTCCGAGATTAGGAAACAATTTGAAAATATCATGCCAGAATTCGTATATGTTTAAGTTTTTTGACGAAACGTATCAATACCTACAAAGATTATTCCCTCCATGACTTTCCCCTTAAATCCGTAGAGACAAAAAGTGAGCCAACATCGCAAGTTTAGCACCCAGATTTCGTATGTCCATCGACAGTCATGTACTGAGCCAAAAGCCCGTGGCACCCACATCGATTGTGTGACGCTGGATTGCGTGTACCGCGTTCGGGCCGGGCCGCACCCTTGACACAGAACCTATGCATGAGCCCGACGCAGCCGACGTCGGGGGAATAGTGATGAGCAGTCGACGCTAGGCCGAGAATAGCGAGTAGCCGGCTATCGTGGGCTTGCTGGCCAAGCGTGCGAGGTGGACGGACTAGGAGCTACGTCGGTAGTTGCTGGCAGTGGTGGTGTGCTATGCAGAATATTTTTAGGAAATACAGTTGGATGTACGCTGTATTTCGCTTGTATCATTTGACAATTTTCAATGCTGGTAATAACAACAAAATGGTTGTAGTGTACATAAGGGCGTGCACCTGGGTGCAATGATAATATGAATAGTAAATAAACAAAAAAACATCTAACATTGTTTCCTAAAAAATATTCTACATATAATTACGGGATATACATATTTTTAAATATATGGACCTATTACTTATATCAGCTTTTTTTCCTTGCCATTTGTCTCATTTCCATTTTGTTCTCGAAATACAAAAGATGAATTATTTCGTCCTTGATAATGGAAACAGGTGTAGTTGGCATCGGAAAATTAATTTTTCGTATTGATCGACCATTTTGATACGTTTTTTCACGTTTCTTATGAAATTAAGAATTTTTAGTTACACAGAAATAAGGAATTATCATCATTTACCACCCCCCCCCCCCCCCGTCATGTTATTGAAAACTCAGTCGGAACACCAGCACTGGTTGCTGTGATGTATGCTTGGTACACGGTAGCTTATGTGGGTTTGGCTATCGGCATCTTTAACGTGGAGTTGGGGATGTGAGCTTGCTGTGCTGGTCGTGGTGATGGTGTTTACCATTTGGTCGCTCGAAAACAGTTTCACCGGAGTTTATTGGTCTTTTTAATGCCGTTTAACGCTTTTAGTTTTCTACTTAAAATGCTCAGGCTAAAGTAACCACGATATATTCTGGGGTACCTGACTTGTAGAGGATTGAACACTTCAGCCATTCCTATAAGATTCTGACAAAAATAAACTTATTCGTGTTCAACTGAACCAATTACCTAGCAATGGAACGTGTCTAACTGTGTTATAAAAAAACTGAGGCTTTCATAAAATAAACTTTTTACAACGGGCCGATGATTTGTTTGTTGCGACCAAAAGAGGGCGAATCACAGTATTCGATATCCCATTTTGTTGGTGAGTGCAAATCTTGTCATCATCTCTATCAGCTTGTGTTTGGGGAGTTTTATGTTGGTGAAAATAGACAGATGAGTCAAAGGAAAGCTTTTAAGACGTCTAAAGAATATTATCTCAGCAAACAGTCAGAGCAAAACTCGATAAAATAAACATATACGAGAACGCAACTTGTCATTGAAACTAAAATACAAACCACCACGGTACAAACCCACCGAAAAGGAAATCTGACCAACGTCGAATCAAGCAAACTGCAGGCAGCGAAAAGCGTGAATGAATTCGCCCGTGTAGCATAACGATCTCCCCCCTCCCTCACTCTGCGGGTGGGCGTGGTCGACGCTTGGCGTCGCGACGCCTTGAGAGGTTGCCGCACGACGCCGCACAGAGCGCGCCACTTGTACCGCGCCGTCGTGACGCAGGCGCAATGGCGTCCAGGCCGAGGGTGGGGGTGGGGGTGCTGGTGTTTGTGAGCGATGCTGGGGGAGCGAGCTGAGGTGATACTCGGAAAATTCCGATGTCTAGACGTTGGATGCGTTGCTTTAGTTTCGTATTGTATTTCCTTTTCCTTTCTAATGTTTAAAAAAATTGATAAAATCAAGAGAATGCTTGTCAAAACATTTTCGTTATAACATCCACGATAAAAATTCGGGATTATCCCATGCCCTCGTATATAGATGAAATGTTATGCCTCTACCTACACATCTTACTCTCAGATCGAATGTTTCTTTCAAATATTTATTATGTTTTTTAAAATGTTTCTGTGAAAATGTATACTTTCGCAAATGTTCAAATGTTCAAATGTTACCTACTTTCTCAAATCAAATGATATTATGTCGATGAAGTAACACTTTTACACAGAAAGTAGTACAGTAAATTGGTACACATGAAGTATTGTTCGTATTGTAGTAAGTAGTTTAATGAACAAATTACGAAATGTCTTCACAATTTAATGATACGATGTTATTATGAATAGTTTTGTGATGATAAAATGTGTATTGTAATTTTTTTAAATCATTTATACCCTAACCGACAAGAATTTACAAGCAACGAGAAAACACGATGTAATATGCAAAATTGAATGTACATGGTGTTGGAACTTCTGATGGCCACCTAGCTGGTTCCGTTCAATGCCTAGAGATGGCGGCACGACCGTTTCCGTGTTCTCAAGGTCACACAGGTTAATGGGATTCAAGGTCACGCTGACTCAGGAAGGTCCCTTGCATCGACGCAAGGGCTTAAAGATCCGCAAAGAAACTACGAAAAGTCGTATGGTTGCGGTCACGTGATAAAGTGAGAAGACTGGTGAGACTGGTGAAGTTTTTAGAAATTTCCCAAAATCTCTGGATTAGCTGAGATTGGCTCTTACTTGAGTCGAATAATTTAAAGTTTAAAGTCACAAGTTTTACATTACAAAATGTCATCTATACGTAATGCAATTTTTATGAAAACATTGTACTTTCTATGTCGGCATAATAAGAATACAAAAACGCTGCAATAAAAAAATATATATACAAAACCTCAGCGTAAGAAATTTAATTAACTAAATGGATAATTTTAATCTTTAATACGTGTGTAACAAATTTAACAAATTTTTTTAAACTAAACCAAGACTGATTTACAACTACAGAAAAACTACTTTGTGTAAAGCATAAACTTTCACGGAAGTTGACGGCTCCCCGCGAAGAATGCCTTACGTGGTATGACTGTATACAGGTAAAAGGTAGCCTAGCGCTCTAATCTGACAATCACACACGCCGCCGATTAACAGTTTAACGACGCAATTAAGAGGCAAGCAAGGCGCCAAACATCTTAGCCTACAAACCGACCAATCGCACCCAGAAATCTCGGGCGAAAAAAACAAAAAACCCACCACAAACACTCTGCTCATGAGGTGGCACCCTGCCGGTAATCGCGAAATTAGATCTACCCCATTTTAAACCGAAATCTTATTGCTCCACACGCATTTTCGGGGCCCCATTATAATTTAAACGTGTGGGTATATGATGCGTGCCAGAATAACTACGCACTTAAAGACCTCACACTGGTTATGTTATTGTTATTATATATTTTTTAACTCGGTTTTACGTTTAGATTGTGTGCTAATTGCATTTTTTGATGGTCGGTTAAGTGAAAAAGATAAGGAATCTGCATCAAAATAAATTTTTTCACTTATGTGGAAAACATTTGCGGAAAAGTTTGCTTGCTTGTTTGGCTGGCGAAAAGCATGGAGACCTCAATGGAAAACATCCGATGTAGCCCATCATACAATGAAAAAGCAATTATGCGAGAATGTATTTTATCTGTACACTTACCTATACCTCAATTCTTATTGTCACTCAAATAGAGGTTAGAGGTATAGAGATAACATCTTTGTTGAATATATAGACAAGTTTTATTATTTTAAAGCTTCACACAAAAGTTTCTTACAAGATTTTACCGAATTTCACATATTTTGTTCAGAAACCTAAACTATTGGCTTAATAATGGCACAGCTGATCTAAGCTAGATTGCCAGTATAGTTAGAGGCTAGGGGACAAATTAGCCTGACCCCGACCGAAAAATACAATCGTATATTATGTCCCGCGAGTTTTTAAATCAGTAAACTCATGTCTATAACGTTGCCCCAGCCACTAGCTGTCACAATAGTTTTCAAACAAAAACTATATCAAACTGGGTTAAAGTGCACGAGTTCGATTGAGATAATTCGATCCCTATCAAAACTATCGGCCAACTTGTTCGACTCCATCCAACATACCACTATACATCTAAATGTTATAACTGACCATAGCGATATCTAAATAGGTATACACTATACCATAGCCAAAACCGAAATAGTTCGCTTCAAACACTTTAAGTCGTTGCCAACCGCAGTAAGGAATTAATTCAAACACTTCCACCCCCCCGGAATGTACACTACCAAACATTAATTAATAATAATCAAGCCATCCAAAATGCATTCACACCACCACCATTCTAGCTCGTAAAATTACAGTCGAGAAAACCAACACTGCAACAGCTCTACATACCGGAGAAGGTGAAATTTAGCGTGCGGTCATACCCACCCTGATTTGCATATAAGACTTCAACCTAATCTTACCGCATAGTCTTTTCGCGTAATTCTACATTTAAAATCATTACACATTGCGTTTGATAATGCTCATTATCTGGCACCACATATGTGGTATTTTATGTGTGTTACGCATACGGGCAAAATTAGCATATTTCTCGTTTTATTGTACAATATATTATTAGTAAGTGAATTGCAGTTTTCTTTAGCGGCGGCATATGCTTATCGGGTTTCGTTGGCGATAAGGGCTATATTGCAAGCGAAAACGTCAGTTTTGAATTTGACAAATCGTAATTTATGACACAGAAAGTCGCTTGGTTCTTTTTTTGCGATTTCATTTGCATATTGTGTTGGCTATGACTATGTGTACGGGGGTAGGTGTACCTGGAGATTGATATTGTGATTTGTTATGTCTTGGGGTTATCGGGTTTTGAGGTATGAAGGGTTTAATGTAGGATGAAAGATTATCACACTCTTTCATTACGCGCCGGGGCTTAAAGTTTATGGTAATTAGTTGTGATCACTGGACAGGGTTTGGAGTAAGATTGAGTAGTTTCATGGGTCACAGATTTTTAGTCAACGTAATGGTAATAACATGAGAAAATAAGCTTGAGAAATCTTTAGTGAAAGGGGTGAAAGATGGTTGTGGAAAATCTGTTGTGGAAATTCACGACTTTCACTTTTCCGTAGTTTTGTTAAAGAAAATTTGCACGTACACATCATTAATGGTTATTTTTTAAGGTACACACACCTAATAGTAGTTTTAAAGTCCTTTGATGTTTATTGTTTTTCCGCAAAGTTTTTCAAAATACTCGTATTTTATGAAAATTTTGTCAGAAGCTGCAAATGTTTAAGTACATTTTTGTTATTTTTCAATAAAATATTTGAATTTTAGCTCTGATATAATACTGGTAGTGTGCTGATAGTACTGTTAGTGGTACCGATAGTACTGGTAGTGTGCTGATAGTATACTGGTAGTGGTACCGATAGTACTGATAGTACTGGTAGTACTGGTAGTGTGCTGATAGTACTGGTAGTGTGCTGATAGTATACTGGTAGTGGTACTGATGGTACTGGTAGTGGTACCGATAGTACTGGTAGTGTGCTGATAGTATACTGGTAGTGGTACTGATAGTACTGATAGTACTGGTAGTACTGGTAGTGTGCTGATAGTACTGGTAGTGTGCTGATAGTATACTGGTAGTGGTACTGATGGTACTGGTAGTGGTACCGATAGTACTGGTAGTGTGCTGATAGTATACTGGTAGTGGTACTGATAGTACTGGTAGTACTGGTAGTGTGCTGATAGTACTGGTAGTGGTACTGATAGTACTGGTAGTACTGGTAGTGTGCTGATAGTACTGATAGTGGCTCTGATAGTACTGGTAGTGTGCTGATAGTACTGGTAGTGGTACTGATACAATACTAGGATGTAGCGATGTCTGATGTCTAGCTGTGTAAATCCACAGCATTACTTGACTTGACTCAATCTAAAGTTCATTTCACGTTAAGAAGGAGTGAGGATTTACATCTTCCTTAAGGACCCACTGCTGCTTGATACGAGCCAAAGTTTCCAAATTCACAAGCCATGTCTTGAGCCAGACAAAATACTCTAAGGGCAGTTTTTAATCTCTCAGATCGTGTCTAGTAGCTTGTGTCCCTTCGAAGATGCAAATACACTCTCTTTCTTAACGTAAAATGGTATTTATTGCTGTAAAGAAACCGTGCTTGAATGCCAACAACTAAGTTAGTTTTGTAAACGGCACTTGGCTTCGGCGATTAGCATGTGTTGACGGAAGTGGAGAAAAAGCACGTCGACACAATCATCTAATTTATTGTCGTTTTCAAGCGAAAAATATGACTGAAGCTGGAAAAATAACTAACACAAATCAAAACGCTTCAAAACATAAATTTTAAAGATTATATCAATCCGCTTAAACGCGGCACATAATCTGAAATTTCTAATCATACAGTAAGATCTTTTCCGAGTTCAAGTTTCCCTCGAAATCTCACGTCACCAATTCATTTTCCGGCCCACGAAAGGTTGACCGCAGGGATTCACGAAAGGGCCGGACACGGAATTGGTAAGGGTGGACGTTTAGCTACTTGCGCTACAAGTACTGCCGCATTGGTGATCCATATCCCAACACCTGCACAAAAGGCATGGCATTTGGTGGGGCCGGTTTTCAGGTTTTTGCCGTGTTTAACAAGTTTTTGGTCTCTAAAAGACAAAGTTTCAACTTAACCAAACTTAACTAAACCTTGCACGACAGCATAAAAGCAGCGTTGACGATCTCAAGACACTTTCAAATGCGAAATACTTTTATGATGGGCCAAAAACCACGTATGATGAACGATGAACTAATGTGTGCATTATATTGATGAGCAACAATGATGAGCTACAGATCCAAAAATATGGTACTGGACTTCTGGACTTCTACGATAGATTAAATGATGATGCAAACAGAAATGCACTTATGAAGCAGCATATAAAGGATTTATTCGAGAAACATGGTTTTTTGTGGTTAATTTTTTGCAATGTAATACGTAAGAGAATAGCATAATTTATGGCTGTCGTGGATGCATTTTATGGTCCCACGCCCACTGCCCCCCCCCCCCCCGCTTTCTACGCACGCAAAACATGCACTCAAATTTCGAAAAGTCAGAGCAAAAAATCCCTTTCAGCCGAGTCGACCTCAATTCCTGATCACGCCACACCGAAAAATCATAAAACGCCATAACGTAACGAAACTCATGCACCTTAAAAACCTTCAAAACGCACTCAGGGGGTGGGTCATAAAGGGGGGGGGGGGAGGGGGTGGTCATTCAAGTATGCGGGCCGCGCGCGATAATCTCGAAAATTACGAATTCCTCGTTAAAAAGCACGGTGCTTTATCGCGTCCCAGGATCGAACCCGCGGTCCCATAATGAATCGAGCTGGAGCTGGTCACGCCATAGCCACGTTCGGCGGATTCGGCCTTTCATTCACTAGTTCCTACACTAATTTACTACTTTTTGTCGACGAAATTTGAAATCCTTTGCCTTGTTTTGGTTTTGTGTGTCCTTTGTTGATGTTTGAGATCTGGTTTTGACTTCCTGAATATTTTTACGTAAAACAATGTCAACTATTAGTTTCCAAGTTTCTAATTCAAGTTTCTGATACGGGGGTGCCGTATGTGTTATAACCTTACCATAGTTTTCGCTTGAAAATGTTTTTGTTAAACACCACTACAATTAGGTCAAGACTAAATTACGTGGAAATGGCAGCTATGTTAACATATCCGAGCAAGTGTGCAAATAACGTATTTTATTTTGTAACTAAAGAGGTGGCAGTTTTAATATTCAAAGCAGCTTGGTATCATAGCTGGCTGGATGGTATTTGATGACAGGACGTTATCAGGAATTGGACGATGTGGGTAAGATGCGAGTAAAGTTTAGATTAAAGCTATGTATCATAACATGTGGTGGAGGTGCCATGGTCTAAAGCATGGCAGCTAAAAAGCTGATCTAATTCATTCTTCAAAGAGTTTTGTGTGGTACTAAGACTTGATAAGCCATGATGTTTCAAATTTTAATAACATTCAAGTTTTGAATTGAGTTGAAACTGAAAGTAGGTATAATAGACTTCTATTATACTAGACGATAGAGGTGCCAGTTTTAAAGCGTAGCAACGTGTAAAACATCGTAGTGAATTTTGAAAGATGCATTCTCTGTGTATAGTTTCGAATAGTTGTGAATGGACTGGCTGTAGAGGACTGTTATGGCGTAAATGTTATAAAACTCTGAAAAACATGATATTATTATGCTTATCATATTTTTGATCCTTTTGAGTTGTGCGACTTATCGCGTAATGAAAATGGAAGCTGCAATTAAAAACCGATTACTAAATATGAAATTTATGAATGGGTGGATTGTCCAATTTAGCGGAAGTCTTGATAAAATGTCGTAACGATGTTTGGGGCGTGTTCGGTTCCTGTTGGTGGAGGTGCCGGGTTCAGCTTACGCTGAGAATCGCAGCTTTAGTTGCTGGCAGAGCGATCTGGTGGTCATTCCCCGACACAGTAACGTTGGCGCAATGGGCCTTATCTTCACTGGTCAGAGATTGCACGTCAGGATTATCGGTATTGAGAGTTCATCGTACCTTTTCGAGGAAGTGATGCCAGTTTAAAGCGGTCAGGATCTAGAACGAAGCAAAATTGCAAATTACTAGGGCGAACGCAATTTGTGTTGCGTTGAAGATGAGCGTAGCGGTTTGTATTTAGCGCATAAAAAGATTGAGGCAAAAAGCCTAAATCATGGAGCAGCAAGCCGGACCATTGCTTTCTGAAAAATTCTGATCACTTGAAAATGTAAACGATTCTGACCTTTCTTTGTTTCTGTCCGAGCTGTCGGGTAGCGGAAATATGCTCATTTTGAGGTAATTGAGCAATGTGCATGTAAATACATAGATGCAACTCATGCCGAAGGGTTTTTATTAGGTTGGAGATATATTTCTGCCACGAACTTACTTTCAAAAACTTGCAATGCACGAAATTGACAAAATTTCTAATATCTGTCAAATCTTGAAGTCAACTTCAAGTAAAAAAATCTGGTGTGATGTTTCGATGGTTTCTAAAGGCAACTATCAAAATTGGGAAAATTTGAAAAAAATACTCACTTTTAAATAAATTTCCGTACTTTTCCAAACATGCCCAAAATTGTCGAATATTGCTCTTTTTTCTGCTTTGAAAGTGAAGGGTATGGAGGATTTACTTGAAAAGTAAATTAGACCCCCCGCAGGGGGTCTAAGTTGAGAACAAAAGTAGACACCCTGAAAATTTCATCCCAATCGAGGCAGGCGTTTGGCATGTAGAGCGCGCGCAAACACACATACAAACACACACCAAGTGTTTTTTTTAGCAGTAGTGAAATTGATGATTTCGCTTCGCTCGCTACGCTCGCTACGCTCATCAAAAATGAATGAAGAATGATTGGAAGAATTTAAGCACAACATTATACAAAAAGAAGTGGATGTTTACTGCAGATAATTGATGAGCGTAGCGAGCGAAGCGAGCGAAGCGAAATCATCAATTTCACTACTGCTAAAAAAAACACTTGGTGTGTGTTTGTTTGTTTGTTTGTTTGTATGTGTGTTTGCGCGCGCTCTACAGGCCAAACGCTTGCTTCGAGTGGGATGAAATTTTCAGGGTGTCTACTTTTGTTCTCAACTTAGACCCCCTGCGTTTTTCAAGAAAATCCTCCACACCCTTCACTTTCAAAGCAGATAAAAGAGCAAAATTCGACAATTGGGCGTGTTTGGAAAAGTACCGAAATTTATTTAAAAGTGCGTATTTTTTTCAAATGTTCCCAATTTCGATTTGCCTTTATAAACCATCGAAACCAAATCGAAACATCACACCAGATTTTTTCCAATAAAAACCAACCCAAGAAAAGCCAATAAAAACCATTGTGCATGAGTTACATCTATGTATTAACATGCACATTGCTTTATGACCTCAAAATGAGCATATTTCCGCTACCCTACAGCTCGGACAGAAGCAAAGAAAGGCCAGAATCGTTTACAATTTCAAGTGATCAGAATTTTCGAAAAAGCAATGGTCCGGCTTGCTGCTCCGTGATTTTCCTCCTGACAATAACCCTCATTACTCTCCATAAAATTAAGAATGCTTTTTAATTAATTTATATCGCAAACATTATTCCACCTTGATCAACGTTTTAACACCCAATAACCACTAAATCAATACCATATCGAAAACCCAAAACCAACAAACCAGAACCAAAAACCAAAAAAAACCTACCACAGCCATACCATTCCACCACATCCACTTTAGGCCAACACAGCCCAGCCCTACTACACGAACCCAACAAAGTCCCACATTTTATGCAGCTGCACTTTCCCTCTCCGCCGTGGAGCGGCGCCACCAGCCCCTGCATATTTCATGAGCTTCCCCCCCCCCTACCCACCCCCCTAGCCAACCCTATCCCGGCAGCGGGGCTACGCAACCCGCCCGGCATGGCCCTAGCTGCGTTATTGCAAATATATGCATGCCGGATGTACGGTGCATTGGGGCTGGGACGGTGCCATAGGGCAGGGACCAGGGCAGGGACGTGGGTGTATGCAGTACTGTGTCAATGAGATGATTTAGGGATTACTGTCACAATGACGATGGGATAGGTGCTTTTATTTAGGAAAAGTTGTGAGTTCTGGCAATGTTTCGACGAGTTTATTAGGCAAAGTGTGAGGTGGGGGTACCGTTTTTGTTGTATCACATAATGCAATGAGATAGAATGTAGATGAAGCAATGGTATACAGCTGTGCGAGTTGAGCAATGATTTGGAAATCTCTGTGTTCTAGAGATATAACGGATTTTTCTGTTACCGTTAGTTGCTTCGGCATTTTTGTGGTATTATTCGTATTTTTCGGCATTTTTTCGCAACTTTTGTTTCAAGCATTACTTGGACTGAAATGTAAATTGCAGGATCACGGAAGATTATTCATATCGGAAAATGGATTTGCTGTTTCTTTTCGGGTGGCTACAGTGATGCACATTCCAAAAATGAACAGTTTCTCATTTTGTAGTCTTGCAGCATTTTGAGCGAATGGAATGAACAAGTGAAATAGCAAAGTGAGCAATTATAGAATCTCCTTTATCTAAGATATTTTATTCTCAAATGTGAGTGAAAATACACGAAACGGCAGGCGGACAGTGGAAACTTTCTATGCAGGTGCATGACAACAGGCTGTTTTATAAACTCATAATTTTACATCGCCGGGAAATTGATAATAGCACATGTTTACCAACAAATCAAGAGAAAATCGCCATATAATTTTGTGTAAACATTTGCACTCATTATTTGAAAACCAGAATCAGCAACCCACACGATTCCTCCATCGCGCCGTTTTAAGAAACAGCATCCACAACTAAAAACGGTGCCGAAAACGCCACGACGAAGGTCCATGCCGAGTTAGGTCCCAGCCCGAGCAGTCTTTGTCCGAGCGTCTTGCAGCAGGCGTCGGGCGTCGCTCTCGCTGGGGGTGGGGGTGGGGGTGGGGGTGGCGTCGTCGCCGCGCGCTCATTTGCATGCACCGCCCGTTTCCGCGCGGGGGCGGGCGGGGGCCGGGGGGCCGGGGGGCGGGTGTGGGGGTGGGGGTGGAGGACTGCCGCTCGATAACACTGCCATTAGAGATATACGCTTTCCTGGCGCGCTCTCTGTATACTAGCTGCGTGAAGTTAGCACGGCTTCTACAATGCTGTGGGATTGTGGGACGTTATGTGATGGTTGGCTGATGGGGTTGGGGGAACAATGTATGCATCACTATTTTACTCAATATTATAGTGTGCACATCTGGTTAATTACGTATGCAACAGGCGCGTTAACTATTGAAATCTGTGAGAAAATTTTAGACAGGTTGTGTATACGATTTTTGATGTTATCGAAAATAATTTACAGTGAAACATGACTGGTTAGGGCACTATTTTTCAGCTTAAAACATAAATTCAAATTTTCTCTCTCTTTATTTTCATTTTTTTCTTTCTATACAAGTTGATTTAGACACTTGGAGGTGTAACTGTATTTGTAGACATTGACACTCCAACGATACATTGATGAATGCCATTGTTTTTTAATTCATTTGTCCGATAACTCAATTTTCCTAACTTTGTTTCCTAACGTAATTCTACACCAATTGGGGATTCATTCCAGGGTGGCGGTTATGTAACTTTTTAGCGGTCGGAATCTAGGGGCATTTTGGTCGGTATAACGAACGTTATCTCAAACGAAATTTGACCTAATAGCCACTCTGGATAGTTTTCACTTTAAAAAGACATTAACATTTTCCTGGTTTCTGCCACTTTGATCCGTAGACAAACGAGAGGACAGCTGAGATTTTGTCCGTTGCCAAACAATCTCGTAAACAAATCCGGCCGGAAGTGGCCGCCATTTTGATCCAATCAGACTGACAAATGGCACGTCTTTCAGCGTTCAAGATTTCAATGTTGCATTGCCGATTTACGTTCGCTGGAAACGTTGTCTCGTCGACAGCGAGAATATAAGTGACATTTGTGCTCATTCGCGAATGTGTCGCTGTTGGATTTTCGTATAGGTGTCTGCATTTCATTCCCTGTTTTGCTCCCTGCAAGAAACAGACTCTCGCTGTCGCCTCTGATTTTATATTCCATTGGCTGCAGATTGTTCAAAATATCCAATAACATTGTGTGCAAATGTTTTATGTATTTTGTCTGAATATCAAGAGAATTGTATACATAATGTTATAATTGCGTCTTCGTGAGAATGAGATTATTAATCTGCAACTTTTAGCAAACTTGTTACACAGCATCTAAATACATTAAACACTGACTATAAACTGTCATTCCTCTTTGATACTTTGACGCCAGCGACGCCTATAAACACGTGAAACACTGCAGGTATGTCGAATCAATAACATCGATTTCAACATTTTATGACCATCGTAATGTTCCATGCTGAGTAGACGTGCCTTTAATCTGTAAAATGTTCGTCCTTTCTCTCTCTCGGGGGGAACCAAACCCGCGATTTGCATGTTTCCTTTTGCGCTCGTAAAAAAGCAAATTTGCCAAATTAACAAAAACTCATTTCCATATCGGCTAGCGCGCGATTCACCGTTCATGTGAAACCATTTTAAAATCGAAACGGCGCCTCTAACGCGTTTCGTTTTCAATCGCATTCAATTTGGCCCCGATCGTCCAAATAGAGACAAACAATCCAACACAACCTCGTGGGAAAATAAACAAAATGTTGGACATTACTCTGTACTGAAATGCAGTTTCAATGGAAGCTCAGTATATTATAAAAGTGTCTGTATGCACTTTTTCAGTTGAGGACTTTTTCTGTTTTTGCGCTAACAAATCGTACTTCGACTGTTTTGCCATTTCCGATACCAAACATCATTATCTTGTCACCAGGTTGTTGTCTACAGTTACAATTATGCAAGAAAATGCGGAAAAACCAAATAAGCGACTGAACATATTCATTAAGGACTTGATTGAAGTACGCCATGTCAACTGAAGATTTAAACACGTAACAAAGATGTATTCATTTCAAATTTGTATTCATAAAATATCTACAAAACGGGTATTCCCGATTGCTTTTCAAACACGCTTTTAAAATTGAATCTTTTTTAGAAAGCAGTGCTCTTATAGAATCGAATACACAGCTTCGATCAGGTCACTGGACGTTTTAGGAAAATTCAATGTAAAGTGTAAAATGAGGCGCAAAATGACCTTAGCAAAGCAAAATTAAACTACACAAACTCAACTTTATGGCAACTTTCAATCCAGAATTTTTATCAAAATCGTAACCAAAACGTCATTTTGAAATCAACATCAATGGGATTCCTTCATCCCTCGCATCCAAAAAGTAAAACCCACCATGCTCAATCCCAACGGCCAACCCAGCCGATGTTTACCAACCGGTCTCTATCCTTCGCCGGGGGTCTACCGGTGAGGGTGGGGGGGGGGGGGGGGGGGCGCATCGCGGGGGTGGCTGTTAAGGCTCGTAAGCCCCTACTCTGATTCGATGTCGACGCCCCCCACCCCCCGCCACCCCCTTATTTCCATAACAACCAGCTCCCTCTACCGCGGGAAGAAGCGATCATTATGATCTCCTGCTCTAGACGCAGCTCGCTCGCTCTTCACGAGAGGCGCCTAGTGCTGTCATTGTCGCCGACGCCGACGCCGACGCCGACGCCGGGACGACGACGGGACGTCGCGTGCTCAGGCGTTGTGATGTTATGGCGCACGGTGCTTGTGATTTTTAGCGCTGGGTTTTGATGTATGAGGCACGGGGACGGTGGAATGAGAGACGATGTTGGCTGTGTTATTGGTAACACAACTACGGGGGAATTATTTTAAGTTTGGGGTTTTTTTGATGAGTGAAAAGTAAATGAATCTTAATTCCGGTCACCGAAGTATTTTACGCACGGTTTTACACAATTGTCGAGCACAGTGGTGCTCAGACCGTTCGTTGCGGTATTTTCACAAGATTCCATCCAATAATATTTATTCACAGTAGCTTAATATACAATTGACATGATTACAAATTACAATTGACAAAAATCCTCGTCTTGTCACATGACAGATATCTAGAAAAGTATTTGCATACACTCTGAGTCGACCACTTAAGATGTAACAATTGCACAGGTATCTTGCGAAAAAGTGAAGATAAGTATATAGGTTTCATTGTAAAACTCGTGATATTAGCACAAGGGAGCCACGAAAATTCGTTACCTTGTTAAGGAAGTCATGGATTCAAAAGGATGAGAACCGCTGCTGTAGCTCCAAGTTAAAGTGAAAGAAATGTTTTGTTATGAAGTAAAAAAAAGTAAGCATGCATAGTAAGAAAAAAATTATATCTTGCAGTTTTCACAAACAAGAATTATTCGTTAGGTCTTAATAACCACTTTTTCAACAACATGGAGATGGAAATAGTTACTTTTGATTGTAAAACTCATTTTCACCATGACCACTGAAAATGATATTGATTCGAAATTCGAGACATGATTCTGGAAAAATCGTGAATCAGTCTCTAGCGGCAGACTGGCGTGGGAAAGCGACCATTCTCTGGGCTTGCGTTATGTTCATAGAATCGTGGGAAATTACCGTGCTTCGTGGAAATGCTTGAGTGCTAAGTTTTCCCCATAGGAAAATCGGGAAAAACGACGGAAAAATGATTTTCACCGACTTTTTGCTCGCTGGCCTGATTTTGGATTCGGAGAAAATGTGGTTGTAACTTCTGTGAGCATCTTTGTTTATGCCTGTGGGGGGGGGGGGGGGTAGGGGAGGGGGGGGGGATGATTTCACGACGCTGGTTACAGGAACAAAACGAAAGCAAATCCAGCCAATGTCATAACGAATCACATCTATGGGCTATCGATATTTATTCAGGAATCCATGCACTTCAGGCAAAATTGGCGTAATTTCCCACGAACGCATTTCAGTTGCTTTTGCGAATTAAACGAACCTGCTGATACTGATATCATTTGTAATGATACCCATAGGTACTACCATTTGGAGAAAGCATAAAACGGTAGCTCTTATAAAACCTAACAAGTTTTAGATTATATAGATTTATTGCCGTTCAATTACATCAATTCAATCCCACATTCGAGAAACAACTTTTTTTTTCATATCAGTGTTGATCAAGAACAAAAAAGTTTTTCCAATTCTCTCCATATATATTTTCAATGACGCAATAATTGTTTATCTTGGAGCCCAACCTTCGCAATGACAACAGCCACCGTAGGTCACCTTAGCAGCCCACGTCCGTGCTTAGCACAGCCTACTGGAGCCGAGCTCGATTTAACTCGCATAGAACTTCGCAGTATAGAGCACCTGCAACAGTAGCCTTCTTTAAACTCACTGGTGGACAACCTCAATGTTATTCCCATCTAAAAACAAATGCAAGCATGCTGTCCACCAGTGAGGTAACATGTATTGCAGGAGCTCTATAGAAAATAAACATTGCACCCATGGCAAATCATCACTTTGCAAGCAACACAGGTTCTGATAAAAACTATTTCAAACTGGGTTTTGAATGCTAGATTAAGTCACACTAGTTTCCCAACGTTTCGTAACACACACTAACTTATAATATAGTTATAGCTTTATATATTGGTTAAATTTAATTATAAGATTTCATCTATGTAGATGGCTCTGCATGAGTGGCTAACTAACAATTAAATTTTAACTTTAATATATAAGCTTTGCCTATCACTTGGTGCCAATCGCACCCCACCCAACCCAGTCGAAGGGTGATTTCTCGTATTACCCCGTTTTGTAATAGCTTTTTCTTTCAGAAGAACCTAGAAGTCTTAGACTATTTGAAGACTTTTTCAGAACTCTCAGTAACACTGTAAATACAGGACAAGACATTAGCCTAAGAAATGTAATACCATTTATGACTTCTGTAACACAAAAGTGCACCTCATAATATACAGTTCAAGGTGAGTCGAGATATCAAGCAATAATATGCTGCTAAAACTGAGTTTACAGCTTGCAATGCCAGTGACACGATGTCATCAACATCGGCTCTGGACCAATCAAGCTGGGCTTACAGCTGGCAATGTCAATGTCAGTGACACGATGTCATGGACATTGGCTCTGGACCAATCAGCAACTCTGGATGTGCATGAAGTCATGTTCGCGACTCTGACACGGGGTCTCTGGACCGCAGCCAATGTTTATGACATCGTGTCGTTGACATTGCCAGCTGTATACCCAGCTTGAGTGGTATAAAGGGCCAATGTTGATGACATCGTGTCGTTGACTTTGCCAGCTGTATACCCAGCTTGAGTGGTATAAAGGGCCAATGTTGATGACATCGTGTCGTTGACATTGCCAGCTGTATACCCAGCTTGAGTGGTATAAAGGGCCAATGTTGATGACATCGTGTCACTGACATAGCTAGCTGTAAACCCAGCACTAATATACCTGACATCGAATGGCCCGACATTGATGAGCGAAGTTCCGAGTCGCGATCAAGAAGGCCACGGTGTGTGGTAGAAAACAGCACCACTCCAAAACACTGCTGCGATCGCCAGCCACGCTTGCCAACCCACGCACATCAAAGTTTAGACCCATAAAAGGGCATCCTTTGCCCGGGAGTCGAACCCACACTCTGTGACAGCGTGTGGCTCGTAGCTGGCTTGCTGTCAGCCTTCGCTTGAAGCGTGGGCGCACAGTGGGGGAAATAGTGAGGGTAACTATCGTTTCATTACGCGTTTTCTGTGTTTGCTGTAATATGTACTTTCGACAGTTCGATTAATTGATAGATTTATTTTCTGTCTCACGAAATACATTTAGTACGCTTTGGTCCTTGA
Source organism: Nemoura dubitans (assembly GCA_921293005.1). Lineage (NCBI taxonomy): Eukaryota > Metazoa > Arthropoda > Insecta > Plecoptera > Nemouridae > Nemoura > Nemoura dubitans. The sequence goes on along the minus strand of OV121077.1, from coordinate 16,950,309 downwards.
ATCCGTAGAATCCAACACAAAATTAAAAAATCATTAAGGTGACCATATATGGTACAACTTGTTTCACCTTTCTACTCCCCCAGCCAACCAGAAAAAGAGCCAAATTCTTCGACTTATGGTAACTTTTTGTCAATTTAAATTATATTTTCTCCAATAACCATCAAGCAATGAAGGGAACTGTGACATCAAAATAATGAGAGTTCATTTTTTGATAGGGAGAGATCACAAAACTTTGCGGATGACAGAAACCATAACTATGTTATCTTGATAGAAGATCATATTTATATTACAGTTCCCAAATTTGAGAAGAATTTCTTTACAGCATTGCATCACCAACAATTCAAAACATTGAAACAATGAAGCAAAAGAAAACTATGATAGACGCATTTATAGGTAGGTATTGGTTGGTATAGATACATGCAACGGCGAGAAAACAAACAGAAAGTCGTGGCTCCTTCGGTCGACTTTAGAAACCCAATTCCAATTACGCTCGAATCCAGGCGCACCTATAAAATATCGTCGATAGCCCGGCGATCTTCAGATGTCACAAAGAAAGGCCGGACTTCGGGCGGCGGTGGCGGTCAAAGAATGCAGCGATCCGCAGACCGGTGACCGGTGACCGGTGGTCGCTGCAGACGACCGCACTTTGTTCTCTCATTTGACAGGCGGACGCTGCAGACTTTGGCCAGCCGGAGCTCGGTTTGGGCAGACGGGCTACGGCCAGTAACGGTATCATTACGTCTGCAGAGGAAGTGGAGCGTCGAGTAGCGAGCAAATGTTTTGGATGTCGGTAGATGGGTTCATGTTGGTGGGTTTGGAGTTAGGTTGGTTTGGAGAGCGATTGGAATTTTTGGTGGAAAAAATTGCAAAAGTTTTGTGAAATAATTAATTGCTTGCGAGCGGGAATGAAATGTAATAAATAGTCGGATAAATTCTGGAAGAATTCGAGTGATTGTAAATGGCGCATTTCAGCATTTCTTTATTCGATTTACAAAAACTGCATCGGTCATTTCAAATTTCTTCTCCGAGTGCAAATTAATTAATTAATCGACCCATCAACATCATTGATAAACATTGAAGAGCAGTCCCGTTCTTCACAAAGTTCTTCACAACAAGCCTTTGGTGCTGTTGAACAAGAGGGGCTGGCCTGCCGGTATGAACATTGTTTGTCTCTACATAATCTGATTCATTGCTAATATTGAAAGAAGAGATTTCATCGTTTTTTCTCAACTATACAGAGCAGTTTAAAAAAAATCCTGTTTGTCTAAACTTATTCGATGCTCTATATGAGTTAAGTTAACAACGACTCGCCATCAATTCCTAATGTACTCGCCGGAGCTATCGGCAAAACAACCCTCTACAGTCATACGCCAAAACCGTTCGGGCTTCACCGAAAAAAAGAAAATTACATCACAAAAAATGTCGAAAATCGACACAATATAAAAACAAAACAATACAAACCGCAAACAAACAAACCCCCAGACTTACCAACTAAGCAAAACGCAATATTCATTCGCATTTTCCACCACCAGAATCGCTACAACCGCACACTTTCACTTTTCCCCAACCACGGAAAACTACCCCCCCCCCACACCCATTTCGACCAAACATACACACAACTGGCTTTATTTTTTCCTCCTTTTTCCCCCGGCCAAGTCGTAAATCACTCAACGCCGCCGCTCCATACGTTCCGAAGAATTCAATAGAGCCAGCCAACGGACGGAACCGAAAAAAACACACGCACACACATACATCGCAGCGTCGGGCACCGCAAATGGAAATATTTTCTCTGCAAAAGGCGCATCGGGCAGCCGAGGATTTTGACCCTTATTGTCACGATCATGGCGGGCCCGATTGGGTCGAGTTTCGCTCGACGCGATTGCCCACCCACTAGATGCGAGAACAATGGACGATCGCCTGTCCAGGGCATCTTGGCGGCGATAAACTATACGTGTGTACTCGTTTCGCCAAGACAGCTGAGTGTGTTTGTGATGTCATAAACATGGCTACTTGCTGCGGCTTCTGTACCGTGGACGCCGATGTTGACTGGGCTGGTTATGCTTGTGTGAAGGTTGGTAGTACTTGCTTTGCTGCAGGTTTACATTGCTATTACCCTGCACTACTTCTTAAGTTCTTCTAAGGTATGGTACCTACCTTAGTTTAAACTATAACTTTAATTAAGTTCTAACTACCCATATAGGGGTTTGCTTTGATGTACTTATATACTAAGTAACCATCTACATAGTATTTACTAGGGCATCGCTAACGCAAATTGAGTTGCGTTGAAGATGAGCGTAGCAGTTTGTAGCTGATTAAAGAATGGATGAGATAAGAGTTTTGGCATTATATAGCCCGCAAAGACGCAAAAATATGTAATTTTGTTTAGTCCACCGCTCAATTGCGAAACAAACAATTGAAATCATATGCGAGTAATGCAACGTTACATTAACTATGTATAGCCGTCTGGAAATCTGTCAGCTGAAAGCTAAATGCCTATGTAAAAGTGAAAATGTAACAACATTAAAAATTCTCGATTAAATTAGAAAAGAACTCATCACGAAAAAGCAGCCGCTTTAGCTTTCCACATATGAATTCCAAAAATCCCACTACGCACGTCAGAAGCATTTACAGCAGATTCCTCGCCGAGCAATTGCAGAGTGAATGAAACGTGCGTTTTCGCGGTCTGCACGCAGCCAGGAATGCACATGGCGCATTGTAATACAATGCGATGCATTGTCTGCACTGCCACGCGATGCACATAGTTGCAGCAGCATTGCGATGCACTCGACTGCATCGCCGGGCAGCGTGCAGCGCAGGCTGCATGTGCACGCGATGAGATGCAACCGATGAGGTGCATACCGAGAGGACGAAATGTAGACGAGATAATTGAGAATGCTGCTAGGGGGAAAAAATTGAGAAATTATTTAATCGAATTGTTTATAACTTACCTATATAAAGCTTCAAGGTAGCCATAACTGCAATATGACATATATTGGATTTGGGTAGCTAGTATCTACTGTGAGCAAATGTAACTATTACACGTAATAATTGCTTTATGGAAAATAATGCAACAAAACCAGGAAAGAAACTAAACTCAAGGAAAACATATCTAAAAATTAAGGTCTATCTTACACAATCTATTAAATATTAAATACTTCTTGAGGAAGAAAATGTCTGTTAAAACATTTTAATGTATGTTTTTAACATTAATATGTATATGAACATGAACTGTTAGAACCTGGGCAATTATTATGTGTGCAAGGGTTACCCATCCAGCACTAATACAGTGCAGTGTTGCTTAACTTTTCCAATTCCCTATACAATAACATCATGATTATGAATACTTTTAATTCCCACGATGTCACTAACGTCGCAAACAAAAAAGCTCGAAATACCGTTCAAATATAATTCAAATTAAACGTACGTCGGCCCCATACCGAGCACACAACACATTCGACCACTAGGGAACGCCGCATAGCCTTCACCACGGCCATGTATAGGGACATGTCCGTTTGTTATCAACCAGTCACCGCCACCATGACATCACATTTCCCGCGTTTTCCGCCGCTTTCCTCGCCGCACCGGAAAACGGGACAGTATGAAAACCGTGTTTCCGAACAAACGGGGTGCAGATTTTTTCAGTTTTCTCATTTTGAACAGCGGTTGTGAAATGTTATTGCGGTGAATAATGTCACCGGAATTGTCCGGTATGGTTACATTACAAAGCGAATCTTTTCGCCGTTTTGTTTGGCTATGTCTGGTGATGGGGTGGGTGGTGGGGGTGGTTAGGTTTTGGGGTTGTTTTAGGGGTGTTGGTGTGCGGTAAACCGTTTTGTTGTGTGCTAGTTTCGTGTTGTGCCGGATGGTTTTGTTGTTGGTTAGTGCATGGGTCAGTTTATTTTCGAAAATGTGTGGTGTCGGTTTTAGTCGTTTCAGCCCAAATGTTGATGCAGCTGGGAAGTGGAAACTGCAATTTCGTCGGAATTTTTAAAATGAAATTAATAGAACGATGCCACTCAAAGTGTACAATCAGAAACATTGTTGACATAATAGACCAAAGAAAAACTATCATTCTATATTTTGACATTGTCAACACCATCTATATTCCGGTTGAGGTGATGGTCGTGGTCGTGTGGCCTTGGACATCGCCTCAACTAGGCTGGTGAAACCCTGGAAGCCTGGAGCTTGGGGCCAGGCACGTGACTGGTTCCCGCGACCGCAAGGTCGTGCCTTAGTGCGAGTGCCCACACCACTCGCACTAAGTGGAGTGCCCGGGCTTCTGAGCAGCGCGTTGCACCGAGTGACTCGCGTCACGATGAAGTGCAGCGTTCTGTGGGTTTAGGACCTTTGTGATTGGACGTGCAAAGTTGTTTGTGAATACGTGTTGGCTCTGCAATGCTAGGTCTTTGGTTGCAGGGTCTCCGGGTTGTCATGCACTACATAGGAACTCCTGTTTGCAAAATGATTCAGCCAGTTCGGTTGCTGCTCGTTCGGTTTCGATGTCAGGGCGTTTGTGTTTGGTGGATGTGTGAAGCTGTTTGTGAACTTGAATTGGTTCTGCAATGCTAGGTCTTTGGTTGCAGGGCCTCTGGGTTGTCATGAGTTACATAGAAATCACTTCGGTTTGCAAATCGGCATGCAAAGCATGCGTTCAGCATCGGAAACACCAGCTTTTTGATTTTGATTTTCAGGGGAGTGGTGGCCGGATCGAAATTAATTTAATCAATTGTTTGCCACCTTTCGATTACCTTTTCACTTTATATTTTACCGTGAGAATATATTTAAGGGGCAAACAGGCAGTGGTGTATAGAGCTTTAAACGAAGATTGATGATTAATTTCGTCTACCAGGGGTGTGGGTAGAGTGATCTTTCTTATATAGCCTTCATTTAGTTCAATTCCTTCTTGATAATTCTAATCTTCTGAGCTCCACTCGCTTCGCTAATCAATATGGTACCATATCACCTACGAAACGTTTTAAAACACACTTCCGTTGCAAATTTTTTTTTAAATTGTAAAACATTTATTGAAAGTTCAGTCATCACACATGTTAGGTAGCTTTCTTAAATAGCTGGACCTTCTCCGGAATGGCATTTCGACCAGATTTCTTAAAGCAATCCTATTGTGATGTTTATGTTGGTCAGGTAAATAATGTTATTTTTCTCTTGTTGTGCAGAGACAACCAATGGTCTTGCGGGTATTGCCGCGGTAGGGTGTGCGCAGTGGGCTCTGCGCAAGGGCGCGTATGGCGTGTCGGTAAGAGACGAGGCAATCCTCAGGAGGTGCAGGTTTTACAGCCTCGACGTCGCCTGCTGTCCAGTCTAATTGCGTGACACTAATTACTAGCACTAATTACTGCTGGCTGCGTATGAACGGTTTAATTAGTGCAGAGTGTGAGGGGAGGGAGAAGTAGTTGAGTCATTCAATTTGGTCGCGATGTGTTTTTTTGTTTTTTATGCTTCGTCGATATCGAGTAAATATTAGATTATGTTGGTGGAGCTTTTTTAGAACGCAATATGTCCTTCTAAGACAAAAATTGAGTTATTTGGGAAGAATATTCCCAGTATACTTTTTCTGTTCAGATCGTGTTATTTGACACACAATCATGCTACAAGACAGCTAAAACATGCTACACATGCTAAAAGAAGTGTTTTTATTTTTCAAAACGCAATATGTCCATTAAAATTTTGTTCAAAACGTTAAACTGGCAGGATTTTTTTTTTTTATATCTCAGTTTATAGTGAAGTTGACATATACTGTGTTTTGAAAGAAGCTCCACATTTATGTATCTGGAGAAAGAGATTGGTTCGAATGCAGAGACGTCACTGAGTGTGAACTCACACTCAGTACGCTCTCAGTACGCACTCAGTACGCACTCAGTACGCACTCAGTACGCACTCAGTACGCACTCAGTACGCACTCAGTACGCACTCAGTACGCACTCAGTACGCACTCAGTACGCACTCAGTACGCACTCAGTACGCACTCAGTACGCACTCAGTACGCACTGAGGGAGAATTTGTCATGATAAATTGTATCTTTAGTGCGCTTTGAGAGCGCACTAAGTGAGCACTAAGTGAGCACTGAGTGCGTACTGAGTGCGTACTGAGTGTGAGTTCACACTCAGTGACGTCTATTCATTCGGACCATTATGTGTTTAGTGTTAGTGCCGGTTTTTCAGTGGCCCGTTAAGATACAAACGGTCTGTTAGCAAGAAATCAATGGCTCTGATTGGACGTTCATAGCAAGTAACAAGTTAACAGACCGTTAGATATTTATCGCGCCGCTGAAAAAACTGGTGTTAGTGATATTGTTTGACATGCCATTTGACACAGAGGCCCGAATGCAGAGACGGCACTGAGTGCGCACTCACACTCAGTGCACACTTTGTTAATTGGCATTAGCAATGATAAATTATCCTCCAAGGTGCGCACTGAGTGCGGACTCAGTGTAAGTGTGCTCTCAGTGTCGACTCTGCACATTCTGCATTCGGGTAAGAGGTTTGTAAGTGGAAAAATAAAAAATTATTTATAGCAATTGGACTGCGTTTAAAATTAACTGGAATTTTTTCAGGAATAACTATCATGTTTAAAGGCAATTTGCTGGTTGCAGGAGGTAAGCATTTTAATTTTGAGATTTCTTGTAAAGTGAAAAGTAAAGTGTAACAAAGCAAGCATTGCACAATTTTGCCATTTTTCAAACTAATCAATTTTCTGACTGATCACCAAATTAAATTTAACTTGAAGAATTTTCTATTACAGTGGGTAAATAATCGTGTGAGAGTGTATGTAAAATAGTTTTCTTCTGTTCTTGTACATACCACAATACTATGATGTGAAAAAGCTACTACTGATGACATGTGAAGTTATGAAATGAGAGTAATTTAAACATTGGGTTACCTTTCTAAAATGGCAAAAATGCAGTGATATTAAGTTAAATTGCAATAGGTATGCATTGCAAGCATTGCAAGCATATAATACATTTATTAAACAATAATTATCTTTTCTGATGAAAATCTCTCAATCACCACAAGCTGCAAAACCACAAACCACCCTTCACTGTCTTACACCTAACCACCCCCAAACTGCCCCATTTTGACCACGATCCAAAAACAATCAACCCTTCCACAAAACCTCGAACCCCAAAACGAAACTCCACCGCATTACATCCCCATTCGCCCCCCCCCCCCCCCCCCCCCCGGCACCAGCACATACATCTACGCACCTCCATAACTCAGCCAAAGCAAATCTGTATCGGAAAGTGCGTAAAAGCTCGGAAATTTCCTGGCCACACTCTCGATTTTTCCCCCAGCCACCGCCACCCGAAGTCGCATAAATATCCCGTCGCGGGTGTGCATAAACCGCCTTGTGGATTACCCGTGTGGAGCGGATACTGGGTACAGTGCGTTCGGCGGAAGCAGCTGCAGCCTGCTAGATCTCGACTCGCTGTGTGGGAATTGGGAAGTTGTGATACAGTCTGTTTGAGATTGATCCGGGCATAGTAGTGAATAACACAAGCTCGTTCGTATTGGCTCTTTACAATTTTTTTAAATACATATTCGTATTGAAAAAACTTACATGCGTGTTTCAAAGAAAGGTACGTCGTATTGCACATGCCACATAGTAAATAGTTAATATTGTAATATGGAATTTTCAATATAAAGCAGTACCCATAATAAGGCAGTAACAAAAATATTAGCGCTTAAGCGAATAATTTGTTTTATTTGTATTTCTTGTTGCTAAGTAGGTTTTGGTGAAAAAAACTAAATGGAATTACCTTCGGAGAAATTCTTGGATATTTTGAGAGTGTATGGACTACAATCCTTTTGCTATTCGTAAAGAAATGGTAACAAATGATTATTAATATTGTTGCCTATATTATAGCTCCTGGGATATGCAGCTGTGATATATTTTATACGTTTTTACATTTCCCGAGTTTTAAGCGCAGTACTATTGTTAGTGAGTAGAGGACGAAAGGGGGGCGGGTTAATTTTGGTATCATTTTATGTACGGTGTATTATGATTTATGACAGAACAAAAATGGCATCGCGAAAAAAACGTCAGCATAAATCACAATCTTAGACCGAATGTACTGTACCATAACGCAGTCCAAAGGGTAAATGCACTGCCGTCTGTATATATCACCATCTTGTCAACGCCGCTAGCTCTCGCGGCGGCCAGTCGACGAACCGCGGCTACATAGGTTCGTATCACCGTCGCCTATAAATCTAAAACACTGCATAAATCTTCATTTTATACCGGGCCGTGTGCACGTCGCTACTCGCTAGACGGAGCGATCGGACGCTCAGAGGGCGGTGTGTGACGTGTCAAATGGGGTTGTTACGCGGTAGGGATGTGGGATACGACGGGGTTTTGGTTGAGGGTGGTTTGGTCAAATTTGAGGGAAATGGTTAGAGGAATCACATGAAGTATTTCAATTGTTTTGAAAAGTTTTAGGGGAGCTTTTTTTATTGTTTCATCTCCATGTTTGGCGGTTGAAATTGTTTCGGATGGGAAGTGAGAGTGACCTTGAGATTATCTGACCCACAAAATACGGAAACTTTTTAAATTTAGGAAAACTAGGTTAAGAAAAAATTTACCTTTTGTTTAGGCTATCAATTCGTTAGTCGAACTAACACCCTAGAGGAACATAGCAAGTAAGTGTTAACTTCGGGGAAACAGTGAGACTTTTATTTAGCATTCAAAACCTAGCTTGGAATGGTTTTTTGGAAACGTAATGTTATAGTAATGCTAATGTAAACGTAATGTTATCCTTAAATAAGTTGTTCTGTTCAGAACATTGCCTTATACGCATGAGTCTTACGGTAAGGTTTAGAATTTTGACAGACAAGCATTTTTGACAGACGTGCCGTAATTATTTTTTCATCGTTAGCTAGTGTCACTTTAAAAAGTTATTTGAAAGAAATTAATCGGAAAAATTAATTAACAACTGAGTACGAACACGGCAGTGGTTGTCTAGTAAACAGTCGGCAATTGAAGCTGTGTACAGAGGAAGTTGCCGGCAATGAAGAGTAAAGTCGGCAGCCGTAACTATAGATAGCCTTGCACGGATAGAGAGTGGCCAACAAGATAACACGTTTCTATTGGCTGTTTGAATTCCATGCTGTACGGACGCCATGCTTTTACCAAGTTGATCACGAAGCTCGTGGCAGTTGTCTATGAGTTTCTCATATTCCTTTGCATATCTACGTATTATGTACACAATGGTGAGGTAAGTTCGTAACGTATCAACTACTGCTGAAAGGGCTGTTGAATAGTTCAAGCTGGTAAAAACATGGCGCCCAAACGCAGTGATGGCCACTCTCTAAACGTATATAGGCTCCCTAGCCGTAACTAGTCAGCTCTTAGTCTGAAGGTACGCGCTGACGGGAAAAATGAGCCCGTAAACAAAAAGTTTGGCCTTCAAACATGATGTTTACGTTATGTCTATGCTATGTTACGTTGAGTTCTTATGTGTGTTGTAGCTAGTCTTATAGAAACCCATGTGGCAAACTTTGTTATATTGTTATGTTTATGTTATGTTTACTGCTATGTTAGTTGTAGATGGACCTTAACTGTTCGAAAATAGTGCATAATATGCAGAGAAATTTATCTCATGATTTGAACTATTCTCAATTTGAATTAAAAACCATTAAATCCTCTCTTGCAAAGAAACCTTTACCCTAAAAATCTGCCAATTCCCTTAACTCTTGGGTCTAGTTTTACAAATCTGATGCTTCACTGGGCTCTTGGACGACGGTCACCCATCCGACACGCACCATTGCGCAGTGTTGCTTAACTTAGAAAGCTTCAAAAAAATCCGATACGGCCTCATTTTCATGCCAATATCCACACATCATAAAGTCACTGCGGTCACCCATCCAATACGCACCATTGCTTAACTTCAAAAGCTTCCGTAAATTCCGATCGTTAGTTTGCATCTCCCACAAACGCCTCATTTTCACGCCAATAGCGCCACACATCATAAAGCCGCCACGGTGGGATCCCGAACTAAGCCGCCTCCGATCCCTCGCATGGGGTTTCCGTCGACGACACGTGACTTTCGAGGGGGGGGGGGGGCGTCGCTCAGCCATCGGCGTCATCCGTCTAGCTTTGCGACGGCTTCAGTGTCACGTGATCGACTGCCGGCATGGAGGCGTTGTGGATGAAAAGCTGCGGATTTGGGTCTGGGGAGGACGTGGATTTTGAAAGTTCAAATGGTTTTAGAGTTAAACTTTTAGGACACATCAATGCAATGCGGGTTAACATTTTCAGAATAATGTCTACTGGTTCCTCAACTTAAAGAACCATAGTTTAAGAAAACGACCTATTACAAACGGTATATTTAATTCTGAATGAAGTCTGTCTGTACCACTTATTACATTAAAGTAGAAATTTGTAAGTAACCTTATCCTGTATGGTTTTACTTCGTACAGTCAGACGCACAGAAGAAAATATGGCTGAAAAAGACCATCACTAGAATCAAAAAAGGAAGCAACCCATCATTTCTTAAATGTTGTGCCGGCATCTGTAATAAATTAGATTGAGTTATTAAATAACCATTCAAAGTAAAATAAACTTAAAAACTTTCAGTAAATTGACCTTGAAATATGCCTCGACAAATCAGCCAGTTTGACCTTGAAAATGGGTTTAAAATATATTGAAAATAACCGACAATGGCAATGCTAGGAACCAACTACATCAAGAACCAAATCAATTCAAAACTCGGAAACAACCCGATTACTGTCAAAATCGCAATCCACCATATCGTTGCTACCACGAGCACCCCCTCTTCGAGCACTATCGCTCTAATAGGCTCACCACTCTGTTGACTCAATGTGTAGCATAGCAACACTCTAACTGGGGGGGGGGGGGCGCCCCCTCTATTTGCGCGCGGCGAAATCTGAAAGGGTTCCCCTGACCAAGTCAGCACTTTGGCGCCCACTATTTAAACAAGGCGTCGAGGACTGTGCAATGGAATAGTGTTTGCACTTGACGGAGAATCGCGTTTCTCTGGATGGGGAGCACGTCTCGAGCGTGCTCGGGTGCCTTTCTTTTGTGGTTAATGCTGGTGCATTTGGTGTGCCGGGTAATTGCCAAACTTGCTGTTTTAGTCGGGATATTATCGGTAATTTTCGAATCAAAGTGTTCTACATCTATGTTTATACTATACCAACAGAACAGCGTAACCAGAACCGTTCGTAGATATTCGAACGTTTCTGGTTGTTCATTCGTTCATTGTTGTATCATTTCATTGTTGTTCATTTCGTTTCATTGGTTCCATTTTTTCTTGCAACTTCCAAAATGTGGAGAAGCTGGTTTTATATTATGCACAACAACCACATGGTGTTTGGTGTTGTCTTGCAAACTTTCGTGATATTTATTTGAAATTAACTTCAAATTCAGTGAAATTTTATCAATGAGCATTGCATTTATTTGAGTTTATTTTGTAAACGTCGGAAGTAGGAAAAATCCTCTTATCTTCATCAATAGGAACCTTAATGTTCTTTACACTAACGAAACAAAACAAGTTAAAAGTCTACAATATGAAACTCACAGTAGCCAAGTAAAAAAATGCCACCAAAATAAAACCACTTCATCCCCATCATCACCACACCCCGCAACCAAACCCACATAAAAACCCACAAACATTTGACAAACCCAGTCTCGGAATGCACCAAACCCCTATGAAACCAACCCTCTCCCCCTAACCCTTCATTCCAAGGCGCAATTCCAAACGCCAGGCGATGAACTCATATTAATTAACCCGGTTAAACGCCCCTCGTCCCCCTCGGGCTAACCCTTTGCTCATAACGAGGGCGATAAGTACGCAAAGATTCACTGTAGCGCCTCGCGAAGGGCGTGGGGGGTGGGATGGAAAGGGGGGGGGGGAGATTTATGGGCCTTGGTTGAGTTGCCGCTAAATGATGGCCCGAGCGCTTTCGGCTTGTCATGTTGGTATATAGTGTATGTTGAGTTGAACACTTGTGTCGTGTCGTGTTAGGTTGGTAGTGTGGTGGATGGGGTTGTGATGGTTTCGCAGTTTTGTTGGTGGTGGTATGCCTGGCTTGGAAGCGATAGTTTTTAGTTTTAGCTGTCAAATGTGAAGTGGGATGAGGCAGTGAATACATTCGATGAAACTATTTAATGCAGCTACGAATGTATACTCATAGTTGAGTTTTCGTGGTACTCTTGGCAAAGAGCAAAGAAGAAAGTAAAAATACAGGCGGGAGAGGTATTTTGGTTTGCTGACCAGTTCAAAGACTAGATCAGCAATCCGCTATTTAGGTTCTGTAATCTGTATGCACTGATACATTCACTGTGGCTGCTTTTGTTTTGTTCACCACCACGAAGGCGTTCAATATATAATCGTAGATCCAACCTTGCTTTGACAGAGATCTGCCTTATGTACTGGCTATCACTGGTTATCCAGTTTTCTTTAAGCTGTCAAGGAAAATCACTTGGGTTCTCAAGGCATTAAAGTTCAACGCGCAGGTTGAAATTTGAAATGGGAAGTTAAATATATGGCTGTTGAATTATGCTGAACATGTTGGATTGGAGTTGACAACAAATTGCATGCGGACCTAGGTATAATTGATGAGCGTAGCGAGCGAAGCGAGCGAAGCGAATTCATCAATTTCACTACTGCTAAAAAAAACACTAGGTGTGTGTTTGTTTGTTTGTTTGTTTGTTTGTTTGTTTTTTTGTATGTCTGTTTACGCGCGGTCTACAGGCCAAACGCCTGCTTCGAGCGGGATGAAATTTTCAGGGTGTCTACTTTTGTTCTCAACTTAGACCCCCTGCGTTTTTCAAGAAAATCCTCCACACACTTCACTTTCAAAGTAGAAAAAAGAGCAAAATTCGACAATTGGGCGTGTTTGGAAAAGTACGGAAATTTATTTAAAAGTGCGTATTTTTTTCACATGTTCCCAATTTGCATTTGCCTTTAGAAACCATCGAAACCAAATCGAAACATCACACCAGATTTTTCCCAATAAAAACCAACCCAATAAAACCCAATAAAAACCCTTGGGCATGAGTTACATCTATGTATTAACATGCACAATGCTCAATGATCTCAAAATGAGCACATTTCCGCTACCCGACAGCTCGGACAGAAACAAAGAAAGGTCAGAATCGTTTACATTTTTAAGTGATCAGAATCTTTGAGAAAGTAATCGTCCGGCTTGCTGCTCCATGATTTAGGCTTTTTGCCTCAAGCTGTTTATGCGCTAAATACAAACCGCTACGCTCATCTTCAACGCAACACAAATTGCGTTCGCTCTAGTATTTTGAACCCGATGTATTTGGTCCGTTCCTAAAGGTTTCTTTAGTCGATAACGCTAGGTTTACTCTGGTATTCTAAAGTTAACGTCCTTCCTGATAAAGTTGTGTTACTTGCTGATAAAGCTAGGTTCCTGTAGATAAAACTAGATTCCTTGATGATACAGTTATGTTACTTGCTGATAAGATTAGGTTCCTTGCTGATAAAGTTATGATAATGCTGATAAAGCTAGGTTCCTTGCTGATAAAGTTACGTTACGTGCTGATAAATCTAGGTTCCTTGCTGATACAGTTATGTTAATGCTGATAAAGCTAGGTTCATTGCTGATAAAATTATGTTATTTGCTGATAAATCTAGGTTCCTTGCTGACACAGTTATGTTAATGCTGATAAAGCTAGGTTCCTTGCTGATAAAAGTATGTTACTTGCTGATAAATCTAGGTTCCTTGCTGACACAGTTATGATAATGCTGATAAAGCTAGGTTCCTTGCTGATAAAATCATGTTACTTGCTGATAAATCTAGGTTCCTTGCCGATAATGTTGTGTTACTTGCTGATACAGCTATAGGTTCCTTGCTGATAAAGTTATGTTATTGCTGATAAAGTTAGGCTCCCTGCCGAAAAAGCTATGTTACTTGCTGATAAAGCTAAGTTCCTTTCTGATAACTAAAGTTCGATTCTTTTTTGATATCCTAAAGACATGATAACAGTATGCAAGTGGTTGAATTGAAGCAATGGAAGCCATGAGACTGGTTACACCCACTGATGTCAACCAGGCATGCAAAGTTGAACTGTTCTGACCGCCAACACGCTGAGAAAGACTAAGATCAAGAAAATGAGACACTCGAAGATCCAACGTCTTCCCAAGCCATCCACATGGGACTCCGCCACCCACGTTAGACCGTCCGACCACCGACCCCGCTCCGCCACTCCAGCGCCGGAGGCAACATGCCGAGCCTGTCTATCGTCGCCCTCCGCTAGGTGACGCTTCGAGGGGGTCACGTGACCCGCGTGACGTCACGCGACATGAATATGTATGGCGCCCTGTGTGCCCCCCCCCCCCCCCCCCCATCGAATGGGCACACGTCACTTGGTCTTTATTGCCCGTCAGGGGCGGGCGGTGGCATGATAAGACGAGATGGAGTTTAAGGGTTGGGGTTTATGTCTATCGATGGGGTTTTGGGTGGCAGGGTTCTACATTGATTGGTTATTGACCCTTGAGATGCGGATTTTGTCACATTCAGTGTCTATGACTAAGGAGTATATGTCAGAGTAATGTCTATCTTGAGCATTTTGATGCACGTTTACCTATTTCAATTTGTGCATAGAAATCCTGCCGCTTTCTGCCATTTTGGCCCATTACTTCACGAAGTCAATGTAATCTTTTGAAATTGATTGCTGGAATGGTCCACCATGCTTTACGCGCATAAGTTCGAAGCTGATTAACGATCTCCAAGAGGTTCATATTTTGCATTTGAAGACCATTTGCTCTGCGGGCTGCATTCAGGGGCAGCAACTTTCAATTCACCGTAGCACTGTCAAAATCATGATACAGTTGACAATGAAATGAACCCAACATGCCACCAAAAACAATATTCCGCGAGGGATAAATATACGATACCATCACCAAAGAACGCTTTATATATTTGGACTGGCAAGGCCAGAAGTCTGCTACACAAAGTCATCGTATTCCCCCACATGCCAAAACCAATTCTCAGCGCACAAAACCGCCTAAAAACGATCGCCCAAAACACCCGCGTGACCCACAGATGCGCCCCCCCCCCCCCCCCGTACGGTAACACCAAACACAAAGCCCTCCCCCCCCCCCTTCTAATAGGTAGCACCTCTGGCTCACAGGGGCGACTCTCCTAAGGCGTCGGGCGACGCTTTTGCCCTTTGTCCGAGAGTGCGTCGCTAAAAATGGGGGCCCGAATTGCCCGGCGGGGGGTTATTGAGAATGGTCGCCAGGGGGTGGGGGGGGGGGGTCTATTTAGGGGCTAATATCGGGCTAATTTGTAACGAGGGTGTACAGTCGTGGCTGGGGGATGTTGGTACTGGGGTGGCTTCGAAGAGTCTTTGATGGTTTGGGGCTATGGGGCTAGAAATATATGTATCAATTTGAATATGCTTCTCAAAAAGTAGAAATGATATGTAAATTCAAAATTTTTATTTGTGATATTCTCGTCCAACAAGGTTTGCTATAGTATGTCTGCGTAGAATTCGGAAAATTACACATTTATATAAGTTTTTAAATTATTTTTCAGTTCCGTTTCCATTACTTGTTTATCTTGGCGATAAAGATATCTTTATTCTATGCTATGCTGAACGTATAAGAAAACTGTTAGGTTAAAATAAATGCTTCCACAAAAAGGACTTGTCCTTCTGCCACCAAACGTTGATTCTAATTTCAAATACTTTTGTTGTATATGCTGTTTAAAAGACGCAACATTACCTACGCCATTCAAAATACGCGAATGTTGCAAAGATATAGGTACGAAAAAATACTCCTTTAGGTACGAGACTTCAAAGTCGCTGTATACTTTGGACACCTGTAAAAAGAACCTTACATCAATCTGAAGAAACCGATTTGACAAAATAGAAACAGTTTTTGGTTTCGTAAAACATGGACTAACCACTGACTTATATTATAACAATACATAATGACTTTGTTTAGCCCTTTCGGCTTGCAAACAACGTTATTCATCGTGTCAAAAAACCCACTGGACGTGAAAACAAGATGGCGCGCCTTCGATATGGAGCGGCTGTAATTGGTATCACATCTCGTCGACATCGGGTGTAGATCGGTCGACGCCGGGTCCGAAACCCGGCAGCGACGTTTGGACCATGTTCCTGTCAGAGCGCGTCAAGCCAGTGCGTTTTTGCTGCACTTTGAAGCGAGGCGGTGCATGAATTTGAACGCCGTGAGGCTTGTGAGGATGTGAGTTGTGGTTTTTTGATATGGGGGCTCAGAAAGAAGATTGGTGGGATCTTTGCAAAGGTGAAATTTGTATTATTTTCTTAATTTTGATCGTTCATTTCCTCTCGATAATGTGTGGAATTCTATATTTTTGAAGAAATAATGCAACCGACTTTTGGTGTGAATGATTTTGGTAAACAAAATACAAAGCAAAATTAAACATCCTTATTTTTAAGCCAAAGATAAGAGCGATATTGTTTGTCTGAACTGAAACTTGGTTTTAACTCTAAATGCCAACTTAACAAAATGCATGACAGTACCTAACCGAAAAAAAGTTGAAGTTAAATACAACCTTTGCTTTTTGGATTGTAAAGATTTCTGTTTGTAGGGTATGAAAATTGCGTATAGCGAAAACCCGAGAAGAACATTTTCATCCTGTTTATACGAAGTTAGTGTAAAGAAAATGCTGCACGGGAAATTCTCGCTTACTTATATATATTTTTTATAGCGCAAAGTTTTCTCTAAGTAGTTTATAAAAGAGAAAGATTAGTGTGCTGCAAGTTTGAAAGTTAAATTGAAATCAAGACAACGCAGCGCTCCAGGCGGGCTGGGGCGGAAACAATGAGAGAGCGTTTGACGCTTGATTATTTTAGTTTTCACTGGGAATGTCTAAGAAGTTTCTGTAGTGTGATTCATCACACCCAACCATTGGGGTTGGAAGGGGGGGGGGTGAAATCTTAAATGAGTGACAAAGCAGACTAGATTATTTGATAACAATCACTTTGTGCGGTTTTTTGTACCAAGGAATTTGACAGTTATTTGATTGTGAAAAACTCTGCAAATTTCATAACAATCTGAGGATACAATATTCTTGAATTCATCGCGAAAACAGGAAAATATCGAAAAATAATTGGGCAGTATAACAGAACAATATAATATGAAAGTAAAACGTTATTTTGGATATTTTTCACGCATATTTTCCCTTCTTGATCCTGCACAAATTATTGTGTGATCATGACGTATAAAGGTAGATAACTCATGGTTTTACATCACTAAAGTTTCATAATTTATTTCTGTACGGATCAGAGATATGCTTTCAAAGTTCTCAAAGTTTCCCAGCCAAAACGTATTAAACAAGAACAAATGCAGCGTCAGTAATGAACAAGCTTTCAGCCAACATCGGAGCTACATCTTCACCGATCTCAAAACCAACAAAGACAATCCAAAAACCCCAACAGCACCACACCTAATCCAAACCGACACGCGCCAAAAATAAACGCTTTTTGATTCAAAAACATTTCCATCCCCGACACCCCCAACGGCCACCCCATCCATCATCAATTCAAAAACATAATCCAAAAATGAAATTTGTGCCGGTCGACCGCCCAGAACTAGCACCGTGCCCCCCAAAAGCCCCGGGCACCCTCATGTCTAATTCCCTTTTTATAACACCCGTGCAGTCTCGTTCAACTATTTAGATGATATCTCCATATACGTGCATATACCACCCCGTCGGGAAATGACTATCTGCGTCTCTCTCGCTCCTCTCACGGAATTGTGCAACTCTGTCGCAGTCGGTCTCATTGGGGGGTGGTCCACTTTAGCGGCACCTTTGAAGGGTACTCCGATGTTGTCAAAGTGTAAAGGAGATTTTACGTGCCGACGCCTCTGTGAGTTGGGACGCCTCCGGGGACGACGGCGACGGGTGGCTCTCTCGGGGGGTGGGGGGGGGGGGGGGGGTGTGGACGGTTGGTGGGATGCGGGATGGGCTGGGAGTTATTGTTTTAGGTGAGCTCTAAGCGAGAGATGCGGTTCAACTCTGAGATATCGTTTGTGGTTTCAAAATTTTTATAAAAGCATTGGGATTTTAAAAATATTATACTTACGTTTACGGATTAACAAAGTTTTTTTAACCATTAAAATTTGGCAGTATCAACATAGATATGTATTGGGTACTAATTTTTCGTTGTTACATGTGTTATTTCAAATAATGATTGGTCAATTGGTGATGCAAAGTTTATAACGGTCCATATATTGGGAATAAGAATTTAATTATAGGTAGTGCACGAAATTTCTCAGATATTTCCTATTTTGACAAGACTATTTTACAAATAACTAGGGATTCGCGAACGCAATTGTGTTGCGTTGAAGATGAGCGTAGGTAACGGTTTGTATATAGCGGGGCATTGAGCCCCATGCCAGACCAAATTGCCTTCTCGAAAATTCTGATCACTCGAATATTATACGATTGTGACCTTTCGTAAAAATTGATTTATTAAAAAAGTTATGAACCGATCTTTTCCAAAAACGCAGGGGGTCTAAGTTGAGAACAAAGGTAGGTCATTTTCATCCAAATCGGTTTTGGCGTTTGGTCTGTAGAGCGCGCGCAAACACACACACAAAAAGAAAATATACAGTGACTTTTTTTTTGGGGTAGTGAAATAGGAGATTTCGCTTCGCTCGCTACGCTCATCAATAAATTTGATAAACTTCTGTGATTTGGCGGTTATATCACATTAGTGGGTGTAGGTATGGCGTGGCAGTGTTCGATTTGTCAAGGACATATTACGTCATTATATGATGCGCGGTACCGTTTTACCCACCCGCCTTTGAGGTCAGGGTGTCCTTCATCACTCCAACTTATAAAGCACCTGCAACAGCGGCCTTCTTTAAACTCACTGGTGGACAGCCTCAATGCTAATTCCCATTAAAAAATGTTAGTATGCTGTCCACCAGTGAGACAGCATGTATATCAGATGCCCCAGGACACACTCTATATCTATGAAGGACAACACAGTGCGTCGTTAAACATCACAAACGAACCCGTATAAATCGAAAGTTTTTCATCAATTATGTACCCTGTTCTTCATTTGCAACTTTCAACCAACTGTCACTTTACACCAATCGAAATCCCGAATTCACCGCTTGATATATGACATGGCTAACGAAGTTCATACTATAATCAAACTCCGCCGAACTTGTTTGTGCTTTGACAGCGAAATGATCCGAGTGCCGTGGTTCCTTGTTCGACCCACTCCCACTGGAATCGTGGGGGTGGGGGTGGGGGGGGGGGCATAGATGTCACTTTGACGCGATACGAGCAGAAATATAGAATCGATATTTTCTGTAATTGTATAATCACCACCACGCCAAGTGCTACAGCCCGATGATCGCGAGCTTGCCAATATCGGGTGTCGCAAACGCCTCTCCTGATTGACGCGAGTGCCTGATTTTAGTGCCTGATTTGAGTGCCTGATTGACGTCGGTGCCTGATCGACGCGTGCCCTCGCCCACGGCCACGGCCACATGGAGCCCATGCGGATCTCCCATATGGGCTCAACGTGGCATTCGATACGTTTGTTCACGCCGGTCTCTGACAGATGTGATACACTTTCATGCAATCTTTGCACACACTGACACGCAATGATGGAAATGTGATGCCAGAATCATACGCTCTCATGCTAGATCTAGATTTAATAGGTTTGGAAAAGGCACGTTATATGTATAATTGTATCTCCTTTTGTTTCGCTTACATTTTCAATTAAATATAATTTCGCCCACGAAAATTTGCCGCCAATTCCGTTAGAATATTGGGTGCGAAACAATTTCGATGTAGACCAAGTATATACCTACACATCTAATTGCAATGGGAACATTTTTGCTGACAAAGAACTCACATGTTTTCAGACGCAGTCCCCCACGAAGCCAAACCAAGAATCCATTCTGAAAAAGCAAAGCAAACACCATTACATTAATAAGTAAAAATTTAAATCACAAAACAATTTCTATAAATAAACACAAACGTCAATGCAAGCGCCCGAATGCAGGTCAACATCTTTGACAAATAGCACCGCCGTCTCGATCCCGCCTCGGAGGTGCCGAGTGTGCGGTGTGCGGCGGCCATTTGCATGACAATCGAGGGACACTAGCGACACGGCTCATTAGACGCCAAGACTCAAGACTCGAGGCTTGAAAGGGAGAACACGACGACGGAAATCATTCTCTCGAGCACGGCCAGCTTGGCTCTTTGTCCACTGCACACCTCGGTCTCGTCCATAGAGATCCGATAGTGTAAAGCTCTGTTTACACGGTTCAATGTTTCGTTCAATGCATTGAGCTCAATGCATCGAACGAAACATTGAATGCTCTTGAAGAACCGTTTATAAGTACCCATGTCTTAAATTCATTGAATATGTTGGCACAGCCTTCCAAAATCGTTGTTTTTAGAAGGCAGTAACATATACTCTTACTAATATTGAAAGGAAACTTGAACGATATTTAGAACACGTCCTAAATGAGAAAACATTGAATTCAACCTTGAATTCAAGCTTTTATTCAATGTTTCATTGAGTTCGATTGTTGTTTAGACGGTTCAATGCATTGAATTCATCCTTGAATTAAATGTACTGAATGAAACATTGAACCGTGTAAACACAGCTTTAATCTAAAGGTCCAGTTTCATTTACTGATATGCTGTGGAATTGTTGCCACTTTGGTGACATTTTGTGTGTGGGCAAAATGTACAGATAAGAGACAATTAAGGGTCGGTTTTACAAGTGCCTAAACCCAGAGTTAAAGTAGGAGTAAGTTATTTGTCATGGCAACAGCTAATAAGATGCCGTGGAATTCAGCTATTTCTGAGGGTTAGACGCTTAACCCCGAGTTGACAAACATTGCAATACCGGCTCTAAGGGCATACAATTGACATTGGCAGGGGCAATGACGATCAGTTTTACGACGTAATAAAATATTTGTCCAGTTTCTCATAAAAATTAACGTTAGACTTGCATTAATGCCTTCCGTGTTCAAAATGTTTCAATTCATGACCGTCTATGGATTTGACTCCCATGAAACAATTTCCATGGTGCCCACAGAGAGGTCAGAGCTGAGTTGGCTCTCTAGATTGATTAATATAAGCATATTAGATCTCTATGGTCTAACATCACTTGGTCTTTGACAATCTATAAATGCGTCCACGTCAATGTCGTTCACTTCCTTTGCTTTCTGTGAAACACAAAATGGATACACAAAGAGTCACGGGCTCGTGAAAACAACACACAAACGCGGCTAAATATAAATCATAATTATGCATAATTACTCAACATGCAAGTAATGAGTCGGGGACAAAATACAAACGCGGCGTGGCGAGCGTAAAATTTGTCCGAACCGAAAATCGTAATCGCCGTGACTTACGAATGTTTGGCCCCATTCATCAACGAACAGCTCGCGCTTTGTGCGTCGCGCGGAAACTTTTCTTTTGTTTCTCACGCGTTTTCTTTTTTCCCCCACGTTTCTTGTTCTCTCTCGGTGTCACACGCTGTTTCCTTTCTCTTTCTCGTGCGTCGTCGTTAAGTTTGCGTGACTGCACGTGACCGTCGCCTCTTGAGGTGACACTTTCTTTCGGCGGGGGGGGGGGGGGGGGGGGGGCTAGTTTAGGGTTCTACCACCAGTGGTGGACGCAACGTGACGTTGCAGTCTCAAAACTCGAGTATAGGTGCTAGTATCACTAAGGTGAAGAGCGACAGACCTTATTTTAAAAACTAAAGTCGGAATTTTTTTTACTTAATCAATTTATTACAAAAAAATATAAAAATGAGTTTTCTTTCAGCCATATACATATATTATCATTAATTATTGATGTTGCTTTAGAAAAAAAGCTAAGGTCACCACATAAGGTTTTCTTAAGTTGCCCCAAAGAAAATCTGATAGACAATCAGCCGATGGTCTTCAAGGTCATGGAACGCTGAAAGGTGTTAGTCAATGGCATGGCAGATAAATATAGGAGCAAAGAATCCCTAAAAGATTCTTTCTTCAGGACTTAATGGTTCAAATTGCAGTTTTAGACCGTTATGGTTAGTACAAATTACGCTTTTTCCAAGCGTTCGAGCCTCAGGGCTGGGCCCGTCGGGGCCCGAAACGCTCTGAGAGGCCGAGAACGAGACGGATTCGCAATACACACTGCGCTTTGGAGCCCTCAGGGCTGGGCCCGTCGGGGCCCGAAACGCTCTGAGAGGCCGAGAACGAGACGGATTCGCAATACACACTGCGCTTTGGAGCCCTCAGGGCTGGGCCCGTCGGGGCCCGAAACGCTCTGAGAGGCCGAGAACGAGACGGATTCGCAATACACACTGCGCCTTGGAGCCCTCAGGGCTGGGCCCGTCGGGGCCCGAAACGCTCTGAGAGGCCGAGAACGAGACGGATTCGCAATACACACTGCGCTTTGGAGAAGTGTGTGTATGTTTTGCCTATTACAAATCTGGTTTTTGCGACGAATTTCCATTGTTCATCGCCCATGCTTGGTCGAGGCGCGGTCTCGTGTTAGCAGTGCGTCTCGACACCGCCCCCTCGATTCGACACCGCGTCACGGTCCGTGAGATCGGCCACGTCACGCGATCTGCCGATGAACACTTGCCACACGCCACGTCACGGCTCTAAGAGGTGGGGACGGGGGTCTAGGAGGCGCTGGAATGACGTCCGACGATGACAGAGCGGTACAGCCGTGTTGACGCTGCGGGTTAAGCAGCATTGCGCTGCACCAGGGAGTGGATGGGTGACCACTGACATTTTACACCAGGTATTCGTGGCATTTAAGTTCGTGTTGACCTTGAAAATGAAAAGTGAGTAAATTGCATGACCTTGGTGCTGTTGGACAGTAGCAGGCCTTGGTGCCGGCAGCGGGTCCTCCCTCGTCTTCATTCCAGGCCAGACAGGCTTCATCATCAGCCTGTCATTCACCGACAGCCAATATACCCAGTACCACATGCTCTATAGTCATTAAATTGCGTCGTTAAACACCAACTAGAGCTTTACACTCAACATCGGATTAAACTTTATATAAAGGTGGTTAGTTCCCTCTCCCGAAATCCTCTTTAACTAATCACAAACCCCTGCACACGTCACCAAGATGACGTCACACGGTCCGTCGCCTCCGTGACGTAATCGTGCCGCAACAATTGGCTCATCAATTACCGGTGCCTCGGGGTTCTGGAGTTAACGCGGCATACTAAGCCGGGCTTAGCGGGCGCACGGCGAGTCAGTCTAGCGTTAACCGGGCGGTTAGTTAGCCAGCCCCCGGCAGCTAACTGGAGGTTAGCCGTGATCGCAGATTAGCTGCGTGCGACGTTGTAGTGGTGACAGATGGTAGGGTTGGTGACGGGGGTGGGGGCGTTTTACTCTTTGTGTCGGTTTATAATTCGAACTTGAATGCAGATTGTGCGATTGCGATCTTGACGTGGCGTTATCTCGTTTGGAGCGCGACAATCTTGGGGATGTAAAAAACCTATTTCAAATAGGGATTTTAATGCTAAATAAAAGTCTCGCTGGTTTCCCGACGTTTCGTTTCATGTGATAATGGTTACTTCTTCAAGGGTGATAACTCGACTGACGTCAAAAACATGGCTTCCTAGGCTTCCTAAATTATAATAATCCTATCAAAGTCCAATAATAATAAAAAATAATGTATTTTTACTACATTTCAAAAAGCCCATCCAAAATCCCAGTTGAAAATAGATGTGTTTCAAAACCAGTGCTGAAGATAGGATATGCAGACATGAGTCTAAGAAATGTAATGTCTTGGGGATGTGTCGGGCGTTTCTGTGTCAAGTTTGTTTGCACTTTGGGGATGGCGCATGCGTTCCCGTTTTGTTGGGTGCTGGCTCGTTACTGGTTTGGGGAGGTTCGGTGTTGGAAGGTGCTGATATACTTAATCTGACCGGAAAGTTTTGTGTTTTTTGTAACTATTTATTTGCTGGGCCGATAATTCCTTTAAAATTTTTCCAATGGGCTTTTTCGGCATATTTTCGAGTTTTAGACGAATTTTCTAGATTTTCCGGTCTTGAAGCTGGTTTAAAATGTACGCTTCTGTAGATATTTAAATATTACTATTGCATGACTACAAATATCGTATTTTTGGGAATTCTTAACCGAAAGGAGCATAACTTTATTGCAACAGCTTTGCAAAAATTCCACTACGTGATGCTTTAATTATAAATCTGTATTTATTTGAAACATTTGACCTATACTTGTCTACATTTTACTAAACCATGCAAAATTCACAGTCATATTATGATGATGAAAGTAATTGCATGCTTATAATTATTGTGTATCCATGTTTAATCCAGGCCCAATCCAGGTCCAGTCCAGCTCTGCGATTTCGTTACTCAGATTTTGCCGTTTCGGTTACTAAGTTAAAAAACTAACATGGACAACAATAGGGATTTTATCCATCCGAACCGATAACGGCATAACGTAAACAGTAACAAAATCGCTAGGCTTGTCCAATCTATAGGTCCATTCCAGGTCAGTAGAAGACGACGCCAGCGTCGACTACCACATAGAGCGTCGACTGCCACAAAGAGCGTCGAGTACCGCAAAATGCGTCGACTACCACATAGAGCGTCGACTGCCACATAGAGCGTCGACTGCCACATAGAGCGTCGACTGCCACATAGAGCGTCGACTGCCACAAAGAGCGTCGACTACCACATAGAGCGTCGACTGCCACACAGAGCGACGACTACCACACAGAGCGACGACTACCACATAGAGCGTCGACTACCACACAGAGCGACGACCACCACATAGAGCGACGACTACCACATAGAGCGTCGACTGCCACATAGAGCGACGACTACCACATAGAGCGTCGACTGCCACACAGAGCGACGACTACCACACAGAGCGACGACTACCACATATAGCGTCGACTACCACATAGAGCGTCGACTGCCACATAAAGCGACGACTACCACATAGAGCGCGACTGCCAGACTGCGGCGTCCACGGCCTGCCTTGTGCCTTGTGCCGCCGACGTAGTGCCTATAGTGTTTTGTTCCGCCAGTGCGAGGGCGCAATCAATACGGAGGCAAGACACCGCTTGAATTTTAAACAACCGGCCGAGGGAACGGCGACTCGGGAAGGCTGTGGGTTGCCATCGACGTGCAGTGAGCTTGCACTCGTGAGGTTATACTGCTGACTAGGCTGTGAAAGATGTGTTAAACTGGACGCCATCTTTGTTAGGACGATAAGTAAACAATAGTATGCTTCGCGTTAAGAAGGAAAGTATTGTTCAGTCATTTGGATGCCAATCATTCGATGCAAATTCCTGCGAATGTTGACACCATTGGCTCTTATGACAGCAGGGGAGCCGCTTTTAAAGTGAAACACTTTATATACGTTATATACCTTATAGTCCTTATATACGTAAAAAATATACGATACAAAATATATAACAGCAATTCCCGATAGATGACTATGCAAAGTAGATCTTCCAGAAGAAAATTACTCGACAACAACGTTATTCTGCAGCTTCAGACGTTTCTAGAAATGGCAAAAAGTGACATTTTCAATCGGGTTTTCTACCAAAACAAAATTGTCGCCAGGGTCCTTTACTCTTAAGTTTAGTATACATCAAGGAGGTCTTTGGTCCTCATCAAGATGGTGTCCAATTGACAAGTTTTTGCAGGTATGGGCATTTGGATGTCTAGCCTAGCAAGTATAAGCTTCCTTGTTGTCGTTGACGTGCACGGGATTCGCACAGGAGGCACTGGAAGGCCACTGCCGCCTCGATATCGATCGCTGGAACGGCGAGGTGGAGACGTGCACTAGGGTGGCGGTGGAGAAAGTAGCTTCTGCTGTTTTTGTTTATTTTTGGGAAATTTTAATGTTCTTTTTGCATGAGTTTCAGCTTTCTCGGAACAGCTTGAGAGATTAAGTTTGTTCACTTTAATCTGAACTGTGATTTGGTGAAGATTTTATTTCTCAATGCTTGGTATGACATACACTATAGAATTAATTTGAGTTTGCCACTTTTTGGGGATCTCATAACATAGAGTAGGTACCATAGAGTTCCTGCAATACATTGTTGTCTCACTGGTAGACAGCATGATTGCATTTTTTTAAATGGGAAATAACATCGAGGTTGTCCACCAGTGAGCTTACAGAGGGCTGCTGTTGCAGGTGCTCGCACATCAGAGTTCACCAGGCAGTATAGTAAAGTACTACTGTATTCGCAGCAAACATATCAGCTCAAATGGCTTTAGGCATCGAGTAGATTATGTTCATGTGATGATATTTAATAGTTCTACAATTAATTTAAATACAGCCACTGTAATGGATATAACAAGGGGTTTGAATTTAAGTGCTGTTCTACAGTGTGTAGGTATAGTTGAAAACATAACTGGCAGTTAATTTAGAAGCAATAGTTTGGTCTGGTTAACTGTTAGCTTCAAGATCCATCTCTGGCATGAAAGGTATTGAAGGTAGGTAGTATCATATTAATTGAAAAATTGATGTTTGATATTCAGAGGTAACGAATAATATTTGTACATCAAAATGAGATTTCGTTTTCATTTTCATTCAAAGAAAAACAAAAACAAAACACCTTGACAAGAATCTCACCACGACTTAAAAATGTATGTATTGTGCACGAACTTTTGGCCACGTTTACCGTTAACTTACGCAATAAAAGACAGAGTTATCACACATTTCCACACGCAAAATGACGTTTCATTTCAAGTTTGAGCCCAAAGATACACTTTCTCACGCACACCTATCCCAAACAGTGTTGTAACACATCTAAATACTTGTAACTAGGTAATTCTTGGCAATCTTGTATCTGATCTAGATCCTTTTTATTGCATGTATCAGAACAATCTCATCTTGATACTTTCTATCTGCATCTTTTATATTTTTTGGTTTTAGATACAGGACACATTTCCAGTTAAGAAATGGGCCGGAAATAGCAAGTCTTACGTGTAGTTGTAGACTGAAATAGGAAAAGATAAAATGCTACAAGCGTACCCTCCGAGGGCAAAGGCTCTCACTGATTGAACTAAACCTGAACTAGGCCTGAACTAGGCCTGAAACTAGGTCTGAACTAGGTCTGAACTAGGCCTGAACTAGGCCTGAAACTAGGTCTGAACTAGGTCTGAACTAGGCCTGAACAAGGACTGAACTTGGCCTGAACTAGGCCTGCACTTGGCCTGAACTAGGCCTGAACTAGGCCTGAACTAGGCCTGAACTAGGCCTGAACTAGGCCTGAACTAGGACTGAACTAGGCTGTCCATTTGACTCGAGTTTATCTGCGCAGCTCACCGCGAAGGCGCGATTCACTGAGAGGAACAAAGTATCTATTCGGCAAATACTTTTATCTAGATACATTTCCAGCATCTATCTTTATCTAAATACATTTCAACCCGGGTATCTGATCTTGTATCTAGGTACACTTTTTCTTGAGTATCTAATCTTGTATCCAAATTGTTGTAACTTTAAAAATTATCCCAAACGGTCATCCTCCTCAACTCAACGAATCACCTTTGAGCGTCCACGTCCAATGAAAACTGCCTCCAAAAAGCGCCCCACCGTAGGGGAGGGCGTCACAGCCACCCCCCTCCCACCCCGTCCCCGAGTGCCAAAGGGCGGCAAACGCCTCCAGGTATGTACTTAGAGAACAAAGCCTCGTTACGCACGGAATTACATGCCAGTGCCAATGACGCATGCGCCCGTTCAAAGACCTAATGGACCAAATAGAAAGATATCCTCCGGCAATCGGCTAACAAAATGCAAGGCGAAAGAATTCGCCATCACAGCGTTAATAAAGTCGTCGTGCACCCCTTTCCATGAAATTCTTTTCAACAACTTTTTAAAATGAGACAAGTGACCCTTAATTGTGCTCCGATGCGTGAACCACCCCACGCCACCCCATTTAGGGGGGTAGAAAAAACCCTCGGGATGTTCGAGTCTCCTACCATAGCATGGGGTGATGTCAGAAATCCACTCAAAAATTTGACTTCGTTAACGCATTTTAACATGCCGCATTTTGACAGCTGTCAACCGCACTGCTGTTATGTCTCTGGGCGCGGTGTTGTCGTCTCTGTCGCACTCGTGGGCGGTGCGGTGGCGGTGTCCTTGTCGCACTCGTTGGATGGGCTGTCGCTCGACTGGGATGACGGCGTGGGTATTGGAAAGTTCGCTGGGTCTAATGATTGGTGCGGTTCGGGGTGCGCGTTTCTTAGCAACCAGCGAGCGGCGGTTTCTTTTGTGATCTGCAGCGTGTTTTAATTGTTCCGAAATGAAGCTACATCATAGGCTAAAAATTGAACTCGTTTTTTCTTTTTTTTATGTCATCCTGCGTTATTTTGAGTGCAAGTTGGTTTTTAACATTAATAAAGAAAATAAAGCAGTTAATTTCTAAGATTTTTTGGATTTCATATTCACCACATCTTCGACCGTTTAGCACAAAAACTCCACATGAGAAGAGCATAATATACACCTTAACACAGGCTCGATGCACAAAACAGAGGTCCACTCTATTTCGGTACAACCTAGCTCTGACATAAACCCGGCTCTCAGCACAACGCCGGGATCACGCCGGTACAATGCCAGCACAAGCCGGTACAGCCTGTCAAACGCCGGCACAAGCAGGTACAACGCCAGCACAAGCCGGTACAGCCTGTCAAACGCCGCAGAAGCCTGTAAAACATACCAAGATCCGGAAAAATCCGGAACAACGCCGGCACAAGCCAGCACAAGCCGGTACAACGCCGGCACAAGCCAGCACAAGCCGATACAATGCCGGCACAATCCGGAATAACATGCCACGACCCGGCATCGGCGCAATCCAACGCGCGAAACGCAAAAACAGCTCTCATTCCTCGATGCCAGAGTCGGCTACACTGCCGATCACGGACAAAAGGACGCTACGTTATAGCAATCGCTACACCGCTCACATAGCAACCGAACGGGCTTGATGCTGCTATAGCGAATCGCTCAGCGTCTAGCGCACTTGTCAAAAACATTCAGCACAGCAACATTCAGCAAAGAGCCAAGTTTTGTAGTTCTTTTACCGATACAGTTCCGTTCAGATCAGCTCTTTTCACCGCTCAGGCGCGGTTCTGCTATTTCTAGACCGCTAAGCTCCTCGGCTTTTGCGTAGAGCCATTTTCCATCCATTTTCTTCATCACACTGAATTTGGTTCCCTTTTCGTAATTTCTCGTAAGTTCTCGCCAGTTCTCATAGCACGTTCACCTGAAGCTATTATTATTGATACTCAATTATCAACACTAATCTAGAGATTGATTTACCTTAATCCAAGATAGGGTTCAGTAACAACGACATATTATACTGACATTTTAAAGATCACAAGAAGCCGACTCATATTTTAAAATTTCCCGGTGACAACTGCAAATGCTTTTTATTACACTTGGTAAAAACGGAAACAGACCAAACACTCAGCTCATTCCGTTGCCCCGGCTCTCTCAGTCAAAAACTCCGCCAACTCCAAAAGCACCTCCCCGATCCTCGTCCTGTACACCTCGTCCTCGTGAAACTCTTCACCGCCGTCTCGCTCCGGTCTTCCTGCATGAACCTTTCCAGCGTCTCATCGTCAGCAATCACTTCAGCAGCCACATCTCTCGGCATCAAGGCCATCGGGAAGTAGATGCAAGCCACGGCCAGACCCAGAACGCGATAGCGACGCAAGCTGGCCTCGAACTGCGTCCATCCTAGCAGGAAGTCCGCATCCAGAGACTGCTGGACTAGGATGGAGGTGAGAGCGGAGTGGTAGATGTGAGCCAGGCCGGTGAAGTGGAGGCGGCGAAAGGAGCGCGTTGTGTTCAGGTAGAAGGTGAGCAGGAAGTCGTGGGCTGGAGGGGTGAAGCGTACAAGCTGGAAGTCGATGAGTCGGACGGCGACGGGGCGAGTAGAGGTGCTGGAGTACCTTTGGAAGAGTAACACCACAGGCATAAGGTTACCCAGATATTCTACCATACCTAGCTATGACTACGGCAAAATTTTGATGGTTCTAGTTTCGCCGGCAATCGCTGGTATGCGTTGGCTACCTGTTTTACGTCAGCTACCAGGCCACGGCACAAGTCACTTAAAATCAAGGTACCCAATGTTCCACAGGTGGTTACAGTTACCTTGGTTACAGGCGAAATAGCAACAAATAGAGCCTCCATTCCTTGACTGCCGGTGAAACTATTATTGCGGGCGGAGGGCTTTCTCGTAGCTGGGAGTGGATAATCTGGGTAACCTTATATCTGTGGTAACTTTGCTTAAAATTTGAAGTGTTACTTTGGAGGTGTTGAGCCGATTTTTTAATTACGTGTGAAGACCTTCAACTGTTAATGTTACTAATAACGATAATGGATTTGTCTTTTTAACAGTTTTGAGTGGTTAAAAAATCTCAATGTGCTTCCCAAATGCCAAGCATCGTGATACCTGAATAGCTAGTAGGTGTTTGGCACATTAGTGAAGCATATGGTTTGTTTGGAAACACTTACTACCAAAATGTTTTAAATATTGATTTTGCTAAAGGTTCTAGAAACTTAAAAGGAGATTTGGTCGAATATTTGACTGATGTTAAGAATATAATTTCAAAAATCGGCACTTTACTTTAAAGCAACATATACCCGGGCGAATTCGTCGAGTAATACGAAGTGATGTAAGGAATTTTTGAAATTGTCTACAAAATTCTTTGGGGAAAGAGTTCTCCAGCATCTTTACAGGAAGTAACTCAAGTACATCCCACCAGAGTCAAACACTCACCGAAACAAAAGGTTGTTCAGCCAAAGATCCCCGTGTGTCACGGCATTCCGAAACTCCGTCGACTTCCCGACCAAATCACACACTTCGTCGAACAACTCGTCGCTCAGATACCAAGCCAGCATTTAGGCCAACATCGGCGTGCCTCGGCGCAGTTCGGGCATCAGTTTGGTCAAGGCGACCACGGCCTTAAGTCCGACCCCATTGACTTGTTCGCAGCTGAGGTTGCCGGGTGCGGTCGTAAATAAAGCCTCATGGAAGACCTCGAGAACAAAACATGCACCACGTTAGCCCAGAAATGTACCTACTTCTATTTACAATTGGGTTTCAGTAGGGTTGGGAAGTTTGAATAGATGGCGAAGGAATAATTGCATTTTTCATATCTAGAGGTTTAAAAGCCTGTCAATTGTTATTGAACAGGCGTTAAAATAGTTCCACCGAAGTCTTCTAATATTTGTAACATGTTCTAATTTTTGTGGAATATAGAAAAATTTACGCCGCATCCAGCAGTGTAATAATATTGGGGGTTACTTGACTGATAACGGAGATATGAGGGTTTGAAAACTCGGAATATGGCATGGGTGGTATAGATCAGGTCAAAACCAGCACATAAACCAGGAAAGCTCTTAAATATTTTATTGACAGTTAAACAAATCTCTATATACTTGAAAGATGAATCTCTGCTAAACGTTTTCGACAGAAGAAAAACTGGGGTCACCGAACTACCTTTTGAGATATGGCATTGGAATGTTGACATCGTTGTTTGAGGGTGCAGTTTCTGGTGCATTTTTGAAAAAGAAATCCTTGAAAGTAAAACTGTGCCATTAAAATAAACAAAACAACGTATGTTGGTATTTATAAAGATGTATCATACGTGCTTAAATTTGTTTGCCCTAGCTCACACGAATTTTCGCACATACTTATTTAGCGAAATTGGCGTTACCAAGGATACGAAAATATGGATTGCTTGGAAGAAATTAAAGCACATATTCTATCAGTAGCACCTGCGGGAACTCTTGGTCCAAGCGAAACACCCTGCCCTGCCGGCGACCCTCCATCTCCTCAGAGACTATCGAGGACGTGTGCATCGTGGCCAGGACGCGTAACGTCTCCACTAGGTGGTCGTAGTCCAACACCGAACGGTTGGCCACGGTCCTGAACCCTTGCGGCGTCAAATCCTCCAGCATTATCAGCCGATGATTGGTAAAGAAACACTTCGGCAACCAAGGGTCTTCAGCGTCGTTCGTGTATTTCCGTATCAACTCGAGTAAAGTAGTAAAGAAGAGACGCTCTTTGTCAAAAGCTCCCAAACTTTCCAGGAACTTTAAAATTGTTGCGTTTCTCGGTTTTGTTTTCACGAAACATGGAACTAATGTACCTTTCGTTTCCCCAACTTGTTGGTTCATATCTCGGAAGCGTACCGAGATGTTGACCTTGAAGTGGTCGCCGAGGAACCCGACGGGGGTGTCGCTCAGCGTATTCATGGTCACGTTGATGACGTCAACGTCGGGTAGACTCGTGCTTCTTCGGGCGATCTCGAGACATGCTACGGTTGAAAGTTCTTCGACGTCGCGGTAGATGGCGCACTTGGAGCGAGATGACGTCATTTTCAATGCGTTTTGTTGAGAATGAGATGAGATATCCTCCTTCTTTGGTTTTATATGACCTTGAGCCAGTACCTCCTTAGTCAGCTGACTTTGGTGTGTGGGTTTGGACTTTCAACGATAGCGGTTCAAATCAATTTGAAAACATGGCTTCTGTTTTGAAACAATTTCGTGTCAACTTTCGCCATCCAATACATAAAAACTATTCAAAAACAAGTAACGTTCAAGCATGAGATGATCTTCAACTGAAGTTCCCGAAAATAGTGATAGCAGTTTTATTGGCAAGCTAAACTTGCTCGCAGTGAATTTTCCATGTGTCGACATGTGTCTACACATGCTGCAAAAACCATTAAGAGGGCTCCATGCATTTAAACCGCTTATCGCAGCTTAAGATAACAGCCACAACAATCTTGGCAAGTGCGAACACATAAATATTTAACAATCTCGGAGATTAATGCAATTAAAATGTTCCGGGAATCGAGATTTGCACAAACTCATATCATCAAATGTAAAAATCATATAATTTCTTGTATATTGAGTTGTAATTCGATTTTGATAGCTGATTACAATCTATGTTGAATCAAACTTTTCGTGCACCAAATGGCCATTCTACAAGACTTTCTGACTTTCAAAAGTGGAGTCATACAAATTAATCCGTGCTCCTAACTTTTGGCTCGGATGGCTTGGAACTTTTGGCAAGGATTAATCCTTGACATCCGCTCTCGACTAAAAGAACGCAACAAAAAAAACGCAACAAAATGACTCTTGTTAACATTTCAGGAGAGGGTGATAACCAACATTTTACAGGTGCAGACCCTTACGAGTCAGGAAAAATGAGGGTCTAAATTTGCTCTAAAATCTCTGAAAAAAACTGTGCATAGCGAAAGAGTGCGCGCATGGTCATGAAATCGCGCTTTACCAGTACATAAAGAATGACTTTCGATTTATAGTCAATGCTTAGAGCTCATTTAGGCTATTTTTGAAAGGGTTTAACCTGATACATTTTTGTAAAAATCAAATTAAGAAATCTCAAGACCAAAGGTATGCTCTTTTTTCATTTACTGATATTTTAAAATTAAAGATTTGATCACGTTAAGGGGTTTATTTCGCCTTGCGCGTGGACCTCTGCATTCAATGTTTCTGTGGGGGTGGAGGTTAACGGATTATCTGACTGGAGCACTTTTAAATCCTTCTAGCACTGCCTAAGAGCATGATCGCCTGCACCACGGTCTTCGAAAGCAATTGTTAATTCCGAGTCAACGTCTGATGTATTGCTACATAAGTGAGATGAATTGATTGTAAAATTGTTTATAGTATTAACTGAGTTTTGATACACGTTATCTCACGTTTCAATTTTAAAATTCTCGCTTGAAGGTCAAAGTCAGATTTCAGTTGTTGAGTTGTGAGCCCCTCTTTGCAGCAGACAAGCGCAATAGATTATTTGATAACGATGGAAAGCGACCTTTAAAACGACAATTGCGAAATCTTACGTTGTCAGGTTTATCATCTTTGCTGCGCTTATCATTGTGTAACCTGATTGTTTATTTCCCCCTTGCATCTAAAGCTTTAAAATGTCACCTTCGGCGCTGTTTGTATGCCTATAACCAAAGGTTACTCCAAAACTAAACACATCAAATGGACAAAATTGAATTAACTCTCCAACGAGAATCCCCAAATTGTTACCTACTTACACAGAGCGTCGCTGTAGTGAGTTTAGCATACTTAAGTTGTATATCCCGTATCGGCGGAGCAATAAGAGCTGGCACTGCATACTAAAGTTGCCTATCCCGTACCGGGGCAGTGAGAGCTGGCACGGCATACTAGTTGCCTATCCCGTATTGGAGCAGTGACAGCTGGCACGGCATACTAGTTGCCTATCCCGTACCGAAGCAGTGAGAGCTGGCACGACTTACTAGTAGCCTATCCCGTACCGGAGCAGTGAGGGCTGGCACGGCATAGTAGTTGCCTATCCCGTACCGGAGCAGCGAGAGCTGGCACAGCATAGTAGTTGCCTATCTCGTACCGGAGCAGTGAGAGCTGGCACGGCATACTAGTTGCCTATCCCGTATCGGAGCATTGAGAGCTGGCACGGCATAGTAGTTGCCTATCCCGTATCGGAGCATTAAGAGCTGGCACGGCATAGTAGTTGCCTATCCCGTATCGGAGCAGTGAGAGCTGGCACGGCATACTAGTTGCCTATCCCGTACCGGAGCATTGAGAGCTGGCACGGCATACTAGTTTCCTATCCCGTACCGGAGCATTCAGAGCTGTCACGGCATACTAGTTGCCTATCCCGTACCGGAGCATTGAGAGCTGGCACGGCATAGTAGTTGCCTATCCCGTACCGGAGCAGTAAGAGCTGGCACGGCATACTAGTTGCCTATCCCGTATAGGAGCAGTGAGAGCTGGCACGGCATAGTAGTTGCCTATCCCGTACCGAAACAGTGAGAGCTGGCACGGCATAGTAGTTGCCTATCCCGTACCGAAGCAGTGAGAGCTGGCACGGCATAGTAGTTGCCTATCCCGTACCGGAGCATTGAGAGCTGGCACGGCATACTAGTTGCCTATCCCGTATAGGAGCAGTGAGAGCTGGCACGGCATAGTAGTTGCCTATCCCGTACCGGAGCATTGAGAGCTGGCACGGCATACTAGTTGCCTATCCCGTATAGGAGCAGTGAGAGCTGGCACGGCATAGTAGTTGCCTATCCCGTATCGGAACATTGAGAGCTGGCACGGCATAGTAGTTGCCTATCCCGTACCTGAGCAGTGAGAGCTGGCACGGCATAGTAGTTGCCTATCCCGTCCCGGAGCAGTGAGAGCTGGCACGGCATACTAGTTGCCTATCCCGTATTGGAGCAGTGACAGCTGGCACGGCATACTAGTTGCCTATCCCGTACCGAAGCAGTGAGAGCTGGCACGACTTACTAGTTGCCTATCCCGTACCGGAGCAGTGAGAGCTGGCACGGCATAGTAGTTGCCTATCCCGTACCGGAGCAGCGAAAGCTGGCACAGCATAGTAGTTGCCTATCTCGTACCGGAGCAGTGAGAGCTGGCACGGCATACTAGTTGCCTATCCCGTATCGGAGCATTGAGAGCTGGCACGGCATAGTAGTTGCCTATCCCGTATAGGAGCAGTGAGAGCTGGCACGGCATACTAGTAGCCTATCCCGTATCGGAGCATTAAGAGCTGGCACGGCATAGTAGTTGCCTATCCCGTATCGGAGCAGTGAGAGCTGGCACGGCATACTAGTTGCCTATCCCGTATCGGAGCATTGAGAGCTGGCACGGCATAGTAGTTGCCTATCCCGTATTGGAGCAGTGAGAGCTGGCACGGCATACTAGTTGCCTATCCCGTACCGGAGCATTGAGAGCTGGCACGGCATACTAGTTTCCTATCCCGTACCGGAGCATTGAGAGCTGTCACGGCATACTAGTTGCCTATCCCGTACCGGAGCATTGAGAGCTGGCACGGCATACTAGTTGCCTATCCCCTACCGGAACATTGAGAGCTGGCACGGCATACTAGTTTCCTAGCCCGTACCGGAGCATTGAGAGCTGGCACGGCATACTAGTTGCCTATCCCGTACCGGAGCATTGAGAGCTGGCACGGCATAGTAGTTGCCTATCCCGTACCGGAGCAGTAAGAGCTGGCACGGCATACTAGTTGCCTATCCCGTATAGGAGCAGTGAGAGCTGGCACGGCATAGTAGTTGCCTATCCCGTACCGAAGCAGTGAGAGCTGGCACGGCATAGTAGTTGCCTATCCCGTACCGGAGCATTGAGAGCTGGCACGGCATACTAGTTGCCTATCCCGTATAGGAGCAGTGAGAGCTGGCACGGCATAGTAATTGCCTATCCCGTATCGGAACATTGAGAGCTGGCACGGCATAGTAGTTGCCTATCCCGTACCGGAGCAGTGAGAGCTGGCACGGCATAGTAGTTGCCTATCCCGTACCGGAGCAGCGAAAGCTGGCACAGCATAGTAGTTGCCTATCTCGTACCGGAGCAGTGAGAGCTGGCACGGCATGCTAGTTGCCTATCCCGTATCGGAGCATTGAGAGCTGGCACGGCATAGTAGTTGCCTATCCCGTATAGGAGCAGTGAGAGCTGGCACGGCATACTAGTAGCCTATCCCGTATCGGAGCAGTGAGAGCTGGCACGGCATACTAGTTGCCTATCCCGTACCGGAGCAATGAGAGCTGGCACGGCACACTAGTTGCCTATCCCGTACCGGAGCAGTGAGAGCTGGCACGGCATAGTAGTTGCCTATCCCGTACAAGAGCAGTGAGAGCTGGCACGGCATACTAGTTGCCTATCCCGTACCGGAGCAGTTTGAGCTGGCTCGGCATAGTAGTTGCCTATCCCGTACCGGAGCAGTGCGAGCTGGCACGGCATACTAGTTGCCTATCCCGTACCGGAGCAGTGAGAGCTGGCACGGCACACTAGTTGCCTATCCCGTACCGGAGCAGTGAGAGCTGGCACGGCATAGTAGTTGCCTATCCCGTACCGGAGCATTGAGAGCTGGCACGGCATACTTGTTGCCTATCCTGGTAGCGAACCGAAAGGCCCTTTCGCCGTGAAGGAGGCTATATGCACACCTCAATGGACAATGGTCAAGACATAGCAAAACAAGTATCGAGTCGGAAGGACAATGCATTGGAGCGAGACAACGGCAAAGGATAAGCAAGGAGGGCGAGTGAGACGGAGCGGGTGCAGGTGTACTGGAATGTTGCTGCCACCAATTAAAAGATACTGCGGATCGGACATGTGATATTTGTCATATGTATCGGATTCGAGGTAGGTATCTACCTTACCTACTTAGCCGTCGTGTTTTTGCTCGATAGGCTACTGTTCGATCGACTGACTTGGTGAGCGGGTGTTTTTGTGTGTGTGCTGTTTTGTTGGATTGGTTTTTGAAAATGTCCTATTAAATTCAGAAGAAAATAGTTATTTTGCCGGGATTTTCTGGGGTTTTTTAGGTGACAGTTTACCAGAGAGTCAAAATATAGTAATGATTGAATATATAGGGCTGTTTAATTAATTTTGCATCATAAAGGAGTCGTTTGTCTTAGATTGTTTTCAATGTTAGTTTTAGATTACATAAATGTAATCTTAAAGAATAATGGTTGCATTCCTCAAATAATGTGCAATAATGCATGCTTGTAAAGTTTGACCAAAAATTACGTACACTCTCATAATTAGGTAAGTTATTTCGTTATACGTAGGATTTCATGAAACCTTCCCATCTAATTCTATCGGTGAAATGTCACCAGCAGATGCAAAAAGGTGAGAACTTCTTTACTGTCAGTTGCCACATGTACCTAGACATGAACTGCACACACGTGATAATCTTAATGAGGATACCGAACAGGTATTAATAACGCTATCCCCTAGATACTTCCTGGTTTGCCTCTAGTCGACGAAGACGTGAAGACATTCCTCGTTTAACGACGTGATTGTTGGTTAGTCGATTTCGCAAAATGAGGAAGGCATAACCACTGACATAAGGTTACCCAGACATTCTACCATACCTAGCTATGCCTATGGAAAAAATTTGATGCAAGTCGTTTTGCCGGCAATCGGGGTGCATTAGCAACCTGTTTTAACATCATCTTCCAGGCCATGGCACAAGATCAATTATAATCAGGGGATCCAATTTTCCTCAGGTGGTTACAGTTTTGGCTTTACCAACCAGCCTAGCGATTTTGTAACTTTTATGTTATGCTGTTATCGGTTCTGATGGATAAAATCCTTACTGTTGCCCATGTTAATTTTTTTACGCAGGCCATGTCTCAAGGTCAATATAATCAAGGGACCCAATGTTCCACAGGTGGTTACAGTTACTTGGATACAGGTGAAATAACAACAAACAGTGGCGCCATCCCTTGACTGCCGGCGAAACTATTAATGCGGGCGAAGGCTTTCGCGTAGCTGTGGAACATCTGGGTAACCTTATATCTGTGGCATAACTACGTTTTTCTCCTGTCACTCGCTAGTCTCGAAAGCTGGAGTGTTACATGGGGACGCTGTTGGTGAATGATTGCTGCTGGTCAATTGGAGTCAATCACTCATTCTACTTTCGCGAGCAATCAAAGTAAGAAACAATTTAAACGAACGCCTTTTTACCTGGCCACTCGTTGGAGGATTGTGCCGTTATGCGACGGTCATTAGATCTCGAGAATGTGTGCCAAAAATAACGTTTTTTGTATAAATTTCAGTCATTTCTGTTCTACAATGAAATACTTAGGTACATAATAGGAAACCAGTATTCGTAAATTGGTTGTAGTAGGTATAAGACTGGTCAGCTATAAATAGCCGAAAACTATCTTAAAAGATAGTTTTCGGAATTATAACTAAAAACACACAAACTTTTAGGGCCGATTTTACAGTGCCTCAACTCAGAGTTAAAGTAGGAGTTATTTGTCATGGTAACCGCCAATAGTATGCCGTGGAATTAATATATTTCTGAGAGCTAGACGCTTAGAGTTGAAAATATATTGTAAAAACGGCCCTTAATGTTTTAGCAATCATATACGAACAATCTTCTTTTTTTCATTCAACATTTATTATGTTGACAACTAAAACTTTACAGAATAGCTCAGTAGAATCAATTATAAATAATCGTAACAGAAATGGCCACAATTTCTTACTTTACAAAAATGTATACAAAACCTGAACTTGAATTTCCTTGTAATAGCAATAGAAAAGTCTTGTACAAAGCCCAAAGAGTTTCTGTGATCGCTGCAACGACCGACATAACGCAAGATATTTCTGTACCTCGCTATTTTATACGTCAGCGACACAGCTACATAATAAATCATGACAACTCACATGTTTTCAACCAGCACAAATAAAAAACAACTTGACAAAACTTCGAAAAAGTAAACCCTCTCACATAATAAACACACCGTACACAACGACGCTACACTGCGCCTGCGCTATGTTTGTCTTGCCGAACGACGACTGTGAAATTAATAACAGCAAGAGCAACTGAATAATGCATTTTCCGCTAGCGATTCATGTTCAATTCATTTTCAGTTGGGAAAAAAACTCAACAGTAGCGCGCTTTTCTCTTGTGCCAACCCAGTTAAGGTGGAATGATCAACTTGGCCTAAGAATTCCTACCTTACAATTGTTTACAGGCAAACTATTAGTGACAGCCCCGCCAAAATAGCTCACCTCCTAGGTAATGTATACGGCTTTCAAATTAATTGAAAATATTTTTTGTGCTATGATTGGTTTGGCTAAATAACGTCCGTAACTATGGGAAGTATAAGTTTCGAATATAGGAACCATAATTTACCATATAGTTGCGGACGTTTATTAGCCAAACTTACCATAGCACAAAAATTATTCTTACATAATTTGAAAGCCTTATACATTACCTAGGAGGTGAGCTATTTTGGTGGGGCTGTCACCAATAGTTTGCTTGTAAACAATTGTTTGGTAGATACTCGTTGGCCAAGGTGATCATTCCACCTTAACAGAAAGCACGAGCGAAAAAAAACAAACACGATCGGATTGTAGCGCAAAAATCCAACAGATTTCCGTCGAGCTTTTTTGCTATCGCTATGCGGTGCAAACCCGGAGCGACATCTCGGCAGAGTGCGTCGTTAAACAAGGCAGGAAACAAGGA
Organism: Nemoura dubitans; assembly: GCA_921293005.1. NCBI lineage: Eukaryota > Metazoa > Arthropoda > Insecta > Plecoptera > Nemouridae > Nemoura > Nemoura dubitans. The sequence continues at coordinate 16,910,326 of OV121077.1, read as the reverse complement.
CGTGTTCAACGAAACGACGCCTGTTTCCTTGCAGTGACAGAAACTGCTTTTTACTCTTGTTTTTCGTCCAGACATAGTAGCAGGCGTCAAGTCATTCCTGTTTTAGCCTGCAAATTGCCAACACCAATACAATTCTGCCTATTTCATAACCATCTTTCAAGCCTTCCTCTCTTATCGCCAGAGAAAACACTTAATTAATTCGGTCACCCATTAAATTTTTAAGTAAAAGCAGTTTGCTTAACTTCCGCTATTAAAGGAGAGCCTAATAACTGGAGGTTCTTCAGTCAGTCTTGCGTATGTAATTGTTCATTGGTGCTTCTCAACTTGTTGCTTCTCAAGTTCTCTGTCCGCGCAAAATATACGACACTTGAACATTTGTTAGATCATATTTCATTCGGCCAATTCCTTTTTCAAGCCCATTGATTTGATATTTCATTGGTGCCAATTATACGAAACTCCAAAGACGCATTGAATTTTTTGCACAAAAACGCGAGTAAAATTCGCCTAATAGGCCCGCTCGTTTGAATCTTAGCAGACCCGTGTGCAGCAATTACTGCTCCTGTGGCCGCGGGGCCCGGGTTCGATCCTCCCGCTCGGCTTCGATGGACAATTGATGGGCCCGGTCCGGCCAGGACGCATTCCACGGAGACTGATTTATAGGCGCTGCGCTGACCAAGAGGCTGACCAAGAGGCTGACCAAGAGGAGCCACCGATCGGCGTTGTTTATCGCTGGTCGGATGCGAGTAATGGCCGAGGACGGCGATTGTTGGTGGCAGAGACTTGAGACTCTAAGCGACAGCTGGCTGACAGGGAGGCTGACGATGGACCAGGGTGCGTGGCAAGGAGGGGTCTTTGCTACGGAAGTTTTCGATTCGCATTGTAATAATTTACCATGAGTTTATTAAAAATTTGTTACAGATTTAGTGTTAGGAGATTTACACTTGATTGCTACTCTGGAGCTGGACACAGAACCTATATCAAAAAATGTAAACGTAAAAAATTAATTTCTGACAATATATAAAGATAAAAATTGAAAAAACTTACCAGCTAACTATTTACGAGCCGGTCTGAACTATAGGTACCTTTTGAATCCAGAAGAATTGAGACGATTTCGGTACTCGTTTTGGATTCTAGGATCCTCGGAAATGCAGTGACAGTTATGGGCTCAGCTCAGGAGTTTGCTTATATTAGTGCACATTTTGGGGACAGGGGAAAACATTTCTTGACTCTGAGATAGTTTTGGGTCAATGGGTCAGATCTGGGCGTCGTTTTGGTGCAGTAAATAGTGCTACATTTTTCCAATAACGGAAGCTGGACAGTAGAAACAAAATGATAATATGCTTGTGCTGTTTTTGGAGTGGGAACAGTTTGCGTTGCAGTGTAGGGACGTAATGAGCAGAACAGGGAAGATTGGTTTACCAAAACGCAACGTTACTGATGTCATCGATCCGCTGATAAAAATTCGGTTTCTTACCATAATTGCCTCAAAAGTGCTTAATTCAGGTAACAGGTATCCAAAACTGTACTTACGAAAAATGCCATAACCTAAGATGAAGTCCATGTAGCTATTTCCAAAACATACACTTCCATCTCATTATCTGGGATTTCTGTGAGTGACCATCTAAATCTGATCGATTGAAGCGATTCGAAAACAGTGTATACATATTCTCAACAGCAAAGCAAATCTATCATCCAAGAAACACACAACAACCCTAAACAAAACTATAAACAAAAACATCAAGATCACCAACAACATTTCTCCACACATCCAAAAACCCCATCACAATCCAAGAAAAACGTCTCGCCACCAAGCCCCATCAGACACCAAGCTTTGGACAACGCGTCCCCGCACCCACTCGCATGCAATATGTGCCCCCCCCCCCCCCCACACGGCACACCCCTTTTGAAAGGGGCACGTACGTCGGGGCCAGCGCTCCCCCTGTCGGGGTATGCAACCCTCGATGCCGAGTGACGCGCATTAGCATAATATCGACCTCCGCCGCCCCACCGCCAGAGTGTGGTAACAAACAGGCGCCTGTGCTCGGCGGCCGCTTGAGATGCACGTGGGACGTTGGTCACATCGGGCGCTATTCTCGAGTTTAAGTCATGCCTTAGACCAGTGGCGTAGCGGAGGCCCAAGCCCAAACGAGGTGACTGTTTTTAAAATGCAAAATAATTTCAAGAATGACTTATTGTGAAGAATGTTATTATTACAGTTGTCTATCGAATAGGCTGGTGTTGCCTATGGCGTAAAAATTGTTTATGCCTTAGTGGCTATCTAATTCTATCTAGGAAATAATGTATTCACTTTTCTGTTCATCAAAGTTGTTTCACATGAGTTATTGTGAACTGCGACAGCAAATTTTTCTGAAATTAGTTATACAGATTTACTGTAAGATTATACTAACTTGGCAGAACTAGAGAGATCAAGTATAGGTATACCGTACAAGACTAGAGGTGGAGTTCTTGTCTTCGTGAAACAGCACTGCTTGATGCAATAGCAAAATCTCCATCACTCAGTCAGTTCATAAGCTGCAACCCTCGGGGATGGTTCTTTGGCAAAACAAAGATGCCTCTTGTGATGACAAGTGACAAATGCAATAAAAAATAATGAATAAATAGAGGAAAGAGGCCACATTTTGTTTCTAAAACAATTTCTCTCATTCAAGTTTTACTTTCTTGGGGGAGGGGGTGGGGTTAGGGGGGCCCACAATTTTTTTTCGCGGGGGGCCCAGTGGTTTAGCGCTACGCCACTGCCTTAGTCACTTTATTTTTGTTGTATCGTGCAACTTCAAGTCATTTTCGGAAGAAGTTGCTACTCCTTGGTTATTTGCCAAAGGTCCGAGTATACCAACGCTCATTGTCGCTGGCTTTAAGTCTTCCAGGAGGGTTTTAAACGGCGTTAGTCACTTGGTCTTAGAGTTGACTTAAAACTCTAGAATACGAGCTTGCCCCAGAAATATTTGCAACAGGGACGCAGTCAAAAGGCCGAGGGCTCAATAGTTTCTCGAGGAGCGACAACTGACATGCGAATGGAAACCAGCAGACTCAAGAATCTTATAAACGATGCCCTTAACGACCTGTTAGGGGTAACTGATTGTTTTTCTCTGGCTGGTCATATCTCAAGGAAAGTATAAGTTGTATCAACACCTTTTCTCTCGTATATTATCCTAGAGATGGAGTAGACTTCATTTATATGTTGAGTGCTTTGACGACAGCACTAAATAAATTATACCCTTAAGTTATATCGTATACATGGTAGACTATGACGTGGTCGCATTGTGGCAAAGAGGCAGCTATGCTCGGTGCAGGGCTGAGATGCACAAGTGGTTAGTCTGTTATGCTAATTACATTGTGCTTTGTAACAGGTTTTTCTTGTGGAAAAACTGCGTACAGGTATTTGTCTTTTAGCAATGGGAAAATTTTTCCTGAAATACCAATCGATTAGTCTTGTTTGAAAAGCTAATCTGAATTTTCTTTATTTGGTAATTTGGATTCGAGCCAAATGAAGATTACTGCTGGGAGCTTGTAGCAAGAAGTACCAAGCCTATGATATTGTATTGTTTCCTGCAGAGAGTATGCTTAGCACACGACACTAGCAATTACCTCATGTTTTGTTGTTTACCAAATGTTTGAATTTGTGGACATTTTTGTAAAATATGTGTGCCTTTTATTTGTGAACACTTTCATATCACACCGAACAGCGGGTTCTGAGTAAATACCAAAGAGGTATTGCTATCTCAAGGGACAACTTATTATAATCCGGGATCGGACAATACTTCGTTACATCGACACAATAGCGCTGTAAGCAATAGGCATTTACTCAGAGTGAAAATGGAACATAATTTTCCCTGTCTGTCTGGAATGACCAGCAATGTCCAGCAATGTCCAGCAATGTCCAGCAATGTCCAGCAATGTCCAGCAATGTCCAGCAATGTCCAGCAATGTCCAGCAATGTCCAGCAATGTCTAGCAATGTCCAGCAATGCCCAGCAATGTCCAGCAATGTCCAGCAATGTCCAGCAATGTCCAGAAATGACCAGCAATGTCCAGCAATGTCCAGCAATGTCCAGCAATGTCCAGCAATGTCTAGCAATGTCCAGCAATGCCCAGAAATGTCCAGCAATGTCCAGCAATGCCCAGCAATGTCCAGCAATGTCCAGCAATGTCCAGCAATGTCCAGCAATGTCCAACAATGACCAGCAATGTCCAGCAATGTCCAGAAATGTCCAGCAATGTCCAGCAATATCCAGCAATGTCCAGCAATGTCTAGCAATGTCCAGCAATGTCCAGCAATGTATAGCAATGTCCAGCAATGTCCAGCAATGTCCAGCAATGTCTAGCAATGTCCAGCAATGCCCAGAAATGTCCAGCAATGTCCAGCAATGTCCAGCAATGTCCAGCAATGTCCAACAATGACCAGCAATGTCCAGCAATGTCCAGCAATGTCCAACAATGACCAGCATTGTCCAGCAATGTCCAGAAATGTCCAGCAATGTCCAGCAATATCCAGCAATGTCCAGCAATGTCCAGCAATGTCCAGCAATGTCCAGCAATGTCCAGCAATGTCCAGCAATGTCCAGCAATGTCCAGCAATGACCAGCAATGTCCAGAAATGTCCAGAAATGTCCAGCAATGTCCAGCAATGTCCAGCAATGTCCAGCAATGTCCAGCAATGTCCAGCAATGTCCAGCAATGTCCAGCAATGTCCAGCAATGTCCAGCAATGTCCAGCAATGTCCAGCAATGTCCAGCAATGTTTGATTCGGAAAAATACGGAAATTCGGATTTCGGAAGACCGAATTTAATACCCAGTTTGAAATCGGGTTTTGAAAACTAGTGCAAAGTTTTGGAAAAGGTATGCATATACTGAGTCTAAAAAAATTTTAATTTATAGATGTCGTCGCACCCAGTATAGTTGTCTAGCATTCGTTGCATTGGCGACATCGAGACGACACGAAGACCTCGACTCTTGCCGAGAGCAAAGCTGCAGCATCCAGACTCCAGCGAGAGCAGACGTCATTGTGACGAGCAGGGGTGCCAACGTCGGGGGGGGGGGAGCGATCATTTGCGAATTAGTGGCGCCCTCGTCTTCCGGCCTCGGCCAGAGATTAACTGCGAGACGAGCAGTTGATTGGCTGGCTGATTTATTGAGTCGTCGTCTCTGCACTAAGAGTGGGAAGGGGGGATGCTTCGTGGGAATCCGGGATTGGTGTTTTTGGCTGGGTCTGTTGGATTGGGTCTATTCCTTGTATTGAAATAACATGTGGGCTTTTTAGTGGAATCATTGGGGTGATTCTGGGACATGTGAGTTGTGTTAACGGCTCCAATTCCAAAGAACAGTTGAAAAAAAGCAAAGAACCTGTTACCTACTTGCTTCGTCCAGTGTTTTGCTAAGATTTTCATATGGAATTCTAGAATTTTGGTTTTGGATTCACTTTGAGCATGGCAAATGTATACTTATGGATGTAAAATGAAGCATTAACTTTATGGGCCTTCTTACAGTTAAAACATTGAACACAATCAAAAGTATAATTTGAGACCGGTCTTCAATTCAAATTCATCAAATTCAGTTCCAAAACAACAGTCAAATATCAAAACAAACAAAAATAGTTCAACGTATCCGTATTCTCTTTCCAAACTTTTAACGCAATTTCAAGAGCAAAGTGACGGCATCAAAACCAACGCTGCGACTGCCCAAGAAACCCGCTCCCAGCATGTGAACCAAGGTGTCGAATCCCGTTCCACCCTTTTCATCACCAAACTCTTGGCGTCGCCTGTACCCGACAGGTCCCCGCTAAGACTTCGGAGACGAAGTGCTAATCTGCAATGAGCCACCGAGACTGTCGCGGCAGAGACGTGATAATTCCTTGCAACTCCGCCAGAGCTGCCATTAAAACTTAGCATCGCCTCCCTTACCCCTGCCTGGCCGTATAGCGGGCCACCTATGCCCTCGCCAGCCATATAGCAGAAGGGTTAGCGGCAGTGACAGTCCGGGATTACGGCTTGGGGTGGAAGAGAGATGGAGCACGGAGATGTGCATAAATTACAGTTTCATCATTTCGTAAATTAGAATTAGATTCGTCGTTTGGGTTGGGGGGGGGGGGGACTGGCGACGGTGGATTCGGTGGCTAGATTGGTTTTTGAACATGGGGTATATAAATTAGTGAGTTATATATGGAGTTGGTGGAATTGCAGGCTGTGATTAGGTTTGTTCGCAGAGGTGTTTGTATGGTGTTTTGACCTTTAGGTATAGGGGTCGATAATGTACCCAATTATGCTGGCGATGACAGAATGAATGATGAATTTAAGCCATTATGAAAGCAAGAAGATGATGAACTAAAGAGGAGCCGAGGGTGGACCCGGTGCCGGCAATGAGGCCTGCTACCGTCCTACAGAACTAAAGGCCGGCCTCCGCTTAGCCTTGTCCCTTTGACACACTGTTTTGGCGCTGTCCCTGTGGCACTGTTTTCTTGGCTGTCGGTGAATGACAGGCTGATGATGAAGCTAGCCCGGATTGGAAGGGAGCCGAGGGTGGACCCGGTGCCGGCACTAAGGCCTGCTACCGTCCAACAGCACCAAGGGCCGGCCACCGCTTAGCCTTGTCCCTTTGACACACTGTTTTGGCGCTGTCCCTGTGATACTGGTCTCTTGGCTGTCGGTGAATGACAGGCTGATGATGAAGCTAGCCCGGAATGGAAGGGAGCCGAGGGTGGACCCGGTGCCGGCACTAAGGCCTGCTACCGTCCAACAGCACCAAGGGCCGGCCACCGCTTAGCCTTGTCCCTTTGACACACTGTGTTGGCGCTGTCCCTGTGACACTGGTCTATTGGCTGTCGGTGAACGGATCCCAATTGAAGGACATATTAAATAATTCAACTGTACGAAACACTTTTAGAAAAAAACCACTACGTTTATTTCCTTTGCTACTTGCAACCAATCCAAGCTAAACACTCGCGATCTAGCCATGCTTCACCAACCAACAAACAGGTGCTATACTAGATACACAATAATTGTGCCGATATAAACCACCAGCCGGCCTCAAGCCACAACGTTATGAGCAAGATCCAAGCACCGAGCACCTGTCAAAAGCCGTACAAACAAATGCACGGCGCACCGATTGACAACTGTCAAACTGACAGCCGGCTCACCAGCGCCGTACGCACGGCTCACAAATGGCGCCCTGCTGTCAATGCCACGTGGATACCAAAATAAACTATCATACCTTGCATTTCACGGGCTTTCCAGCACTATATTTCCACAGCCAACATGTTACTTGGTCATATTGAGTTGCACAGCTCACTTCACATAGGGGGCGTTGGCTCACGTCACCAATCGGAGCACACGTGACACTTGATCTTATCTATTACATTTATATCGACACAAATATCGGCGCGTTTTTTCCGCACGATTTTCACCGATTTTCCTAGGAAAACTCGCGCTTCCCGAGCGGCATTTCACATGCTTTGGCCGGCACTAGACGTTGAACACTGAAGCATAGAGAGTCGCGCTACCATCCACAGTCTGAAACAAGCTATGCATGTTAAACTCGTGTCGCGCCGTCCTTGTCTGGCACATGCAAATCCGTGTCGCCGTCTCTGTCGCACTCGCGCGAGACATAGCAACTACCCTGGCCTGATCACTATGCAAAAGTATGAATGAGATACAGCAAACTGTGCGCGTTGTCTCTCTCGGATTTACATAACTGTCGTGTCTTCTATCTTTGTCTGCAGCTTATAGAGCGTCTATAACATTAGCAATTGTAATGAGTTAGCGTGCGAGGTGAAAATGTTGACTCTGGTTTTTGGGGGGCGGCGGGGCTGAAGGGGGCGACGAGGTTTTGGGCGACGGGTAGTAGGCGTTCGGGGCGGTGGGGTCCGGGCGGGCGGGGGCGGGGGCGCTTTGCAAGTAAGATTTTGGGAGAGTCGCCGTGGTGGTGAAGTTTGCCGGAATTTGTCACGGGGGTCTTGTGTGTGCATCGGACGCTGACTGCATTTATTTTGGTTTTTGGATCACTTTTCGGGGACCAAACAAGCCGTGTTTCACGTGTTTTGCTTGCACATTTTAATCGTGCAATTGTTTCATAGCATGCCGATATCTGTAAACAATGATAATAGCTCGTAAAGCTATGTAAAGGATCTGTACCCACATTTAACGTTTAAGGAAAACATTTAAATCCAGATATTATGTATGTGAAGGCTAGGCAAAAACCATCTCTATTTCCCACCTTTCCCCCAAACATTCTGTGCGTGGACAACAGCTCACAGTCTCAAAGCCGTGCTGACGCTGGGATAGTTTTACGACCGCATGGCGACCGCTGTTTTCCGAACGAGTAGTAGCAAGTCATTGATAAAATAGTATTCCGAGTGAATCGGTTGGCGATGCTAATTCCGGGCCGCTTTGCGCAAGCGCAGATTGGACGCTAGCGCGGTCACTTGGCGAGTCAGGCACTTCCAGCGGCTCGCAGGGCCAGGACCTTAGGACACTCAGTCGGGTATCGGTCCAAGTGGTCAATATGCAGCAGCATCCTTGGTCCAAGTCATCAGCTCCAGCGGCTCGCAGGGCCAAGACCTTAGGGCACTGAGAAGTTAGGAGAACAGAGGGGCCGGTCCAAAAGTGGTCAATATGCAGATAAGCACTTAGGGTTCCAGATCCTAGTGGCCAGTGAGCTGCATTACTTAGAGCCGGTTTTACAATGTCCATTTAGAGTGTTAACCATCCGTTAAAGCAAAGAAAGAGGTATCTGATTGGCTGTGACCTTGGAGATAACAAACTTAACTGAACATAGTAAAAACGGTCATTAGGGTCCTAGGTCCTAGTGGTCAATACGCAGAATTACTTAATGAAGGTTGGTTTTGGACGCGAGGTGGTGAGCGTTGAAGTCTCGCCCGGGTGACAGACACTAGGTTTTTCACAGGCTTTCGGACCAATGGCCTTGAAGAGAGGAACGCAAAGAAGCGATAGTGATTGACAACGGGTGAAGTAATGTCTCGCAAATCTTGCCAATGATATATGAATGTGCTAGTTCTACCAATAGGACAATTATCCTATTTATAACTTTATGAGTGCATTACTTGCATTTCTTAAACTCGTGTGGGGAGATTTCCAAACAAAAATTTGAGATTATTTTTTATATTTTCGGTAGAGACGTGGGTACAGATAACAATTGCCGCAACAGTACTGTCATGTCCGACAATCACTTACAGGTAACCCGCGATACGCCCCTTCAGTTAAAAACCAACCCCAACATCGGACTGACTTGGCCCGAGGCTTGACCACAACAACACAGCGAACATGGAGCGGTCCATGACCCGCAACTTCACCGTCAAGTTCCCCGAGCTGTCCGACTTCGAGGTCATCGACGTCGACTTCAAGAAACGCAGAAAGATGGTCGAGTTCTTCCACCAGGCCATCCGCAAGGGCGTCCAATCCGGTGACTTCATCGCCGCCGACAGCTACGTCTCCAGCATCAACATCTGTCTCACTCTCCACTCGGACTTCAAGGTCGCCAACGGTGGCGGTTGTCTGAGGAAGCATCACAGCCTGGTCTACGTCGCCACGAAGCTGGCATTCGACAGCAAACTCGAAGGCGAAACCCCGGCGAAGATACTCAACGAAATCTTCGCCTGCGAGGGCAATTTTGACAAGCTCTTAGTCGCTCCGCTTTTCTGGAAGATGGCGGCGACGAAGATACCAGGATGGACCTGGAAGAGTGACTTTGTCAGCCGTGAGGAGAGCGTCCGGGCTTTAGAGTACTTTGTGCAACACGCGACTTTGGCCGAGCAGGAGTTTTTAGGGAAAGATGGCCGACGGATTCGTCTTGTTGACTTCCCTATGGAATCCTACGGGATGAGCACACCGCTTCGTTTGTCTGTCACGCTGAACAAACATGACGTCTTGCTGATTCTGTTGCGTCACGGCGCTGTCCTCGACGTCGACGGTGAAGGTCACGTGGCTGAAATTGACATTTTCGTTGACGGACTTATTAAAAGTTTTGTCGAGGGCACCCGCTCGATGCTGTTGCACGCAGACGCGAGGAAGAGTCTGGAGTTGATGTTGGCCGCCGTGCCTCAGGCTAAGTTGAAGTTGGGGGACATCGAGGGGAAGAATGAAGTCGGGACGTTTTTCGCGGCGTACCCGTTTCTGTCCCCGCGGAGTTGTGGACTGGAGCCGCCCGAGCTGAAGCATCTGGCGAGGTGCAAGGTCCGGGAGGCGTTGAACCGGAACTGGAAGCTGCCGATGGGGATTCAAGAGTTGGACGTGTTGGAGAGTGTCAAGGAATATTTGGACTTGGGCTTTGGTGGGCGGGCACCGGAAGTTGGTGCTGCTCGCGGTGTGAAAAGGCCGTTTTCGGAGTGATGAGCATCATTTGTCCGGTTTTGGTGAATAAAGCGAGGTCAAAGTTAAAGTGCTGGTTAGGGACAGCTGGTTAGGGAACTTACGGGTCGTTTGCTTGCTTCAAGCATTCTGATTGGTTGCAGCGTGCAAGGCGATGAGGAGTGTTGTGCTCGCTTCACCGAGTAATTGGATAAGATAGTAGCACAGATACTAAGGTAATATACCAGAGCCAACTGAAATGTATTATTCAGTTAGTACTACAGTTGGCTATGGTAAAACGAAGTGCTTAAAATTATGATAAATGCCGTCTTGTCCTGATAAACCTTTTTTAAAAGTTATGAGTTTTCGAAAAAATTGCTGTCGACCGATATTTTTGCCGAATTTGTCTTGTTTAGAGTTTGACAATAACAATTTATAGTTTCTGTAGGGAGCAAAGATGTCGAAGGTGTTAGATTGGTAATAAAGTGATCTGAACCCGAGCGATGAAAACCGACCACAATGACCTCGCAAGGAATGTTAGGTGAAAATGCCGGTCATGAAAATGTCATGCGGAGTATGAAGAAAGACTGACCTAAAATCTATAGTCACCATGGATACGTCACCATGGACATGCTAATAAATAGAAATAACCCTCTCGAATACTGCTTTCACGAGAGCCAAAAAAAGAGTTTGCGATCAAAATCGTCCAAAACACGCCTCGCTAAAAAAAATTGTGCCCACCCCCCTTTCATCCACCCCTAACGAAGCAATTACGCTAACCAAGGCGGAGACGCGCGTGATCTGGCAAAAAGGGGTGCCGCAAATAAATATATTCCATTCTCATGCTAAACCCATGACGCCCGTGCCGCTGTGACGTCACCACACGAGGTGCATCTATCTCTATAATTAAATTACGCGTAATGCACACACACTCACAAACTCACACACTCCATGGGCACAGTGCAGGGCTATCAGCGACCCTAGTGGCGGCCGGGGGGACTTATTAAGCTGATAAGCACGCCCAGTGGCGAGCAGTCGGGTTTCACGTAGCCTTTAGCTTGGTGCAGAAATGTGCGGTCAATGTTAAGCTTTCGAGCTGGGTATAACGATGGCGGTACCAACGTTGAGCTTGATTTAGCTGAGTTGATTGTAGTATGAAGTTAGTTATGTTAGGTTTGTCTGGGTAAGGTAAGGTTAATGTTAGATTAATATATTAAGTAAGATTTTTGGTTGAGATTTGCGTCATTGCAGTATAATACTATGCAAATAAGGCATGCAGAGAGACAATAATATATGGTTCGAGATGTTAATGCATTTGGCAAAAAAAAATCAATCATCTTTCAAGATGCAATTTTTTTGGTTTTCTCTGGATGTGAGCTTCCTGGTTCTGGTCAATCCTGGTCCTGGTCCATCCTGGTCCTGGTCCATCCTGTGGTCCTGCTCCATCCTGTGGTCCTGGCCCATCCTATGGTCATGCTCCATCCTGGTCCTGTTGAACTGAATTCATGAGGGGACTGTGGTTGATTTAGTTTAAGGAGCAAGCATCTAATACGAGGAAGCACCGGGTGCATAACTGTATCTGACCAAACTCTATCCCATATGTAAACCAAACGTACTTCTTTTTCGAAACACATGAGAAAGCAACCCATTCTTCGTAAGCCGCCGCTGTAATGCCGCCCGGTACAATTCTGGCGTTGGGGTGACGCGAAAGCCAATTATTTCATATCGCTGTCCCGTGGCGGCGGTGGGTGCAATCAGGGTTGGGGGGGGGGGGCATGGGGTGCGGGTACGATCCGCCAGGCCGTGCTTGGATCTTTCACTTTTATTGCGTTCGATTGTTTGTTTAGCAGATTTCGTTGTGTGTCCGTGTGTGGATAGTGGTGTGGGTGGGGGCCGGGGTGGTGGGGGGGGGGGGGGCTTAATTTTGACACCGAATCGTAATGCCGCTTGATGCAATCTCGCATTGAATACACGGGGAAGCTGCTGTTGGTTTTTCGATTTTATATAGGATTTGGAGCGAACAGATTGGCTTGGCACCGATATGTAACTTTCATATGCATAACCTAACCCGTCAAATTTCAATTAATGGGTGGATAATTTTTCACTAAACTCAAAAATGCCCAGAAACTAATAAATACACTCAAAAAATAGTCTTTAATTTCTTGTACCCTTCGCTTCGAACATTACGTTTCTTTTTTAAACATGTTCTGACTTGATTCACCCAGTTCCCTATCTATGAAAACGTATCTGCGTTCTACACCGAGAAGAATGCAAGAAGCAGCAGTTATCACCAATTCATATCGAGAATATAGATTGGTTTATACTCTATCGTATTTTACTTTTACGATTATTCCAGCGACATATCTCTTAAGTTGGCTGTCAAGTTTCAAAAACAATCTGCTCACAAAACATTACAAAGTGAAACAACTCTTGTAAAGTGCCGGCCATTTCTCAGCCATCTCTGCAAAACTGAGATCACCAAACTGTCGTCCGCTATTTCAGCGCAAAAGTGACCTCTTACACAAAACGCGGCAGATACAATCTCACCATGTGACAAGACGAAACCAGAAAGGGAGAAACTTGAAACATAGAAACAAAACAACCTCTAAAACACCGTTAAAATGTATTCAATCCGACGTCAATAGCCAATAAAATAAAACAACTCGAATCCCCATCTAAAAAAAATCGTCAATAAATTTATTCCAACTCGCGAAATCGAGTGGTGCGTATAGACCATGTCCGATCCTCCACTTTATACAGCAGTCGCATAACCCAATAAAGAAACACTCGGCATAAACAAGCCGCGTCTATTCGCACCGCTATCGCTCCGGGAAATCACTCGGCAGAGAGTTTTCCACGAGGCCCTGGCAGCGGCTATCGCGGCGACAAATCGGAGTGCGCTCAGAAAGCGACCGCTTTATATTCACCGCCGACTCTCACTTGTTTCGCTTCCATTTTAGCGAGATTTAGAGATGAAGATTTGGAGAAATGGTCTGTCTATGGCATGCATCGAACTCGGTTTACCAAAATGGCGCCGCGATTCGTCGGGGTCATTACACTGTTAACTGGAGGACTACTTTTTGATTCGTGCAAGTCCAAAATAATATTATGTATCTCGAGGGGTAGACAGCTCTGGGCAAGGTGATCTGCTGGCTTGTTTGGCTCTGCATGGAATCTATCAAACAAAACTTTCTTTTAGCAATGATTTTAAAAAAATTGTGGGTTTGAGTTATCTGATTATTCGGAAACGCTGCCAAAGTGTCCGCGTTGAAGATCAGCGTAGCTGTTTGTTGCTGTTTGCAGCTGTTTGTGTGTTTGAGAAAAATGGAACAAAATACGCACTTTTAGTTAAATTCCCGTATTTTTTCAAATTTTCCCAATTTCGAATATTGCTCTTTTTTCTATTTTGAGGGGCAGTGGCCCGTAGGATTTTCTTGAAAAATGCATGGGTTCTAAGTTGAGAAAAAAAGTAGACACCCGGAAAATTTCATCGCAATCGACGCATGTGTTTGGTCTGTATAGAGCGCGTGCAAACATACATACAAAAAATCACACACACATACACAAATGCTTTTTTTTACAACTAGTGAAATTGAAGATTTTGCTTAGCTCGCTACGCTCATTAATAATTTGTTTGTTCATAGGAAAACTCTGAACGAGGACCTTTAGGGGTAAAATACCTAGAGCATGAAATATCTCACTTTTGATTGAAATCCTGCTTGAAATGACATCAAGTCAACCTGGTTAAGAATCTACTTCAAATCACTCCTTTTCTCGGTGTCCAAAATACTCTGGACGATATAATGCTAACATTTTTGGACGAACCTGACCCGCATCGAAGCGAAAAACCCATCCACCTTGACAGTCTAGTTCAAAACTCCCCCTCCCCCTCTCCCTCCCTCCTCCCCCATGGACCTGCAATCACATGCCAAACAGGTAGCATTGTTGCTGTTGACAATAGGCCCGTGATGAGCCACCGAAGGGGTGGGGGGGGGGGCACCCATTGTCGAAGTCCGGGCAGCCGTAGCGCCAGCGGCATTATTACAGTAATTACCCCTCCCCCCCTCTTGATTGTGACAGTGGAGGGGGGGGGGTTCATGGTGACCGGACATGACCGTACTTGTGGGGTGTCACGGCGACGGCCAATCACAGAAGAGGCTCACTTTAATTGGGTTTTAAGCGTGGGTGCATTTGGGGCTCACGCAGTTGCGTCTTAGGAGGTTTAATGATCTAGAGTCGGGTTTGTTTTGGATAAGTTACTGGTGGCCAGTTGTTGCAGTGCAATGGGTCTAAAGATCATGGTCAGTTTAGTTGCGAAAAGAAGAATATGTTTTACTGGGACTGTGAACATTAGTATGTAACGGAGCGGGTCTTTACTGGTTTGAAAATGTCCGTTTAGGCGGTAAAGTGGTGAAGCCACGCATTTATGGGTTTTTTGGCATCCGTCTCGCTAACCAACTTCGTATTGCATCTTGATTTCTTGTTAGTAGTTAAAACTGAAAAGGCAGGGTAAAAGAACTTTCATTAGTCATAAAGTGTCCAAAGCTTCGAAAGATGACATCACTTTCGTCCTTGGGGAAAGAAATCGTCAAGACTCCAGAAATAAAATTTTGAACTGCTTAATTTTTGTTCGCAAAAGATTGGGAATGAAGTCCATGGGGCGCGATTGTGTTACCTTTTTTCATTATATTTGGCTCGAAATCACTTGATTTCAAATCACTGCCCCCACCATAGGCAGTGATAATGAAAACTAATGATTTTGAAATCACCAACTTACATGATAGCCTCCCTAGATCACCTGTATATCTGTTCGTTTCAATTAGGCGAATTTTTCCCTTAATATAATATTGTCGACATTAAATCGGGATTCGAATAATTATTTCCAGCTCGTTCATTTCTTCTACATGTGTTAGTGTATAAGCAATATGTAGGCACGTTTTCAAGCGAGTTTGAGAACAATTTATCAGATTGGAAAGTTTGAACTCTAGACGATTCAAGTCTGCGCGCGCAGAATGAACGGAGCTGGTGGAGGTGCCGAGTTCGGAGTGAAAGCGTCCCTTGTACAGTGGAGGTGCCGTACCCACCCTGTTCTGCGGGTGGTATTCTGGGGCACCACCATCAAATGCCAGGTTTAGATGCAAGTCAGTCTAAGTGCCTTTCAGATCTCGCAAAATTGGATTTAAATTTAATTGTACTCTCAAAATGATATCGCACATTAAGCTCGTACTTAAGCTAATTTTTGTCAATTATTAACAGATTAACATATTCTAAAAGCAGTTTTCGACGGTAAGAAATATGGTGCGGCATCGTTATTCCGAACTGAACATATCAGCCTTAATCTGGTTTTTCGGTTTGATTCCATGCAGTATAGTCATAGGTGTTTGGCATAGTTTTCCTGGTTCATGTTGCGAGAGAGCGTATAGAATAGGAATAGCTTTTGATGGCCATAACTTGCGAGGCCATTATGGCTTGGAAACAAGCAACGCTGGGCTATTTGCGCTAAATGTTGGTGGGCCAAAAGAGCTAACGCATCATCAGTAGTCAATAACTTATCAAATTGATATGCGAGAGATTTCTCAGAATAATTAAGAGGTAGTTTTTTTTTTAATTTCAACGTCGCAAATGGCATTGTTTTGAGTTCGTGGAATAAGGGTTTCACGAAACAAAACAAAATCACACTTCCAAAGTATATGTTGTCAGACAAGTGTACATCTCTGTGGCTTATACTTCATTTCACGCTAAGAAGGAGAGTGGTTTCGCATTTTTAACGAGGAATCACTGCTGATATGAATAAGCTAAGGATTTAAAACTTACCAGCCATGCCTTGAGCAAGACCAAAGACTCTATGGGCAGTTTTCAAACTCTTAACTCGTGTCTAGGGTAAATGGTTCCTCGACGAAGATGCTAATAATCACTCTTCTTCTTAACGTGAAATGGAGTTTAGAGCTAAATTTCTCAATTCTAACCAATATTTCAAGCTTGCATTGCCCTTTACATTTAAGAACACTGCAGTGGACAGCCATTTTACCCGACAACCGAACTTCCCTCTCATCAAAAACATACCACAACCACCACCATTAATTTCCCGAAAGGCTTATACGTATAAAACCGCGTCCATAGCTGTCAAAACCTCGCCAACCAGTGCGCCTCACGGTCCGCTGAATCCACAGCATCCCATCGAGTGATCACCGATGCATGCACAGCTGGCAGGCCCGCGCCGCTGCATTCGTCGACTCTGCATTCAGTGGCTCTGCAGCGTCCCACCGCCTTTGTGATTGGCGTCGAGTGAGCGGTGGCCAGAGTCAATTAACGCAGCGCAGGCGGCGGTGTGATTGCAATCAGCGAATCAGCATGGCGGTGTGTTCTGCGCGGGCTGGAACGCAGCAGGCCGTGAACGAGAGGGCTGTGGTTGCTTTTGGAGAGGCGGCTTTGGTTGAGATGGAAGCTTACTTGGTGGCAAGATGGCGGCTTTGGTTGGGTTTCTGGGAGCTTACTTGCTGGCAAGACGGTGGCTTTTTAGAAGAATATGTCAGTTTGACGTTTTAATCACAAATTCTGCTAGAATTATTTCGAATACGAACAAATTTGTGGTTAAGAAAGTCATGAAAATGCCGATTTCAACCTTTTTCTAATAATATTTTTCTGATATTTAACAAGCCTAAATGAAGGGAAAATTTCATGCAAAAACAGCATGATAGTCCTGCACGTCCCACGCCTACGAAGTAAACATACACAGAGGTAGATTTATTGGTTAAGAGAAACGCTTCATGATGGAATGCGGAATCGAGATTTCAAGGTACACAGAGTTTCTGATACTATTTTCAGCTTTTTGTTTCTCATGATGAAATTGAATTAAAATTCCAGCTGCTCACGAATCAAGTTCGATTTATATGACGTTTATGCACGTTTTTATAGCTGATATCCATATTCGCTGTAAACGGTTCAAAGTGCGGCCAAATTATAACCCATCACCAATAAAAATAAAGTATCAAAATCTTTGGTCGTAGAATCTAGATAGTGGACTAGGTCTCAACGGCCTATAGCATAGATATCTAGGCTCATTTCAATAACTATACCAATAAGTGACCAATCTAACTAAAAAGGGACTTCGGGAAGGGCATTAACTCCAGCCCATCCAATGTCACCTACTGGCGGAGTTGCCCACTCTCATCGCACCGAGACTCTCTCGGAAACGTGCACGGAACCGGAAACCACAGCCTGCCGAGTTTCCCTGGCGTCCTGCGATCGCGGATGCCGTGAAATCCGGTTAGCAGGCGGTGCATGAATTCGGGTGCACCGTTGGGGGGGGGGGGGGGGGGTGAAGGGGAGAGGGGGGGGGGGGTATTTCGCAAGCGCTGGTTTGTGTTTTGCGGTATGCAGATTTGACAGCTCGTTTCGGGAGTGGAAAATCACGGATGACTGCCAGGTGGCGTCCCGGTTTCTATTTCTGGATCGCTGTCTTGCGTGGAATTTAATTTCGGGGCCAATCAGCAGGACTGGAAAAATCAACGCCCCCCCTCTTCAGGATTGTGTAGGTGGTTTGGTTAGATCTGTTCTATAGACGGTCACCGACAGCTAAGAGAGTGATACTTCTACCATGTCGCACTGTCTGGTTTGTGATAGGCAGGCCAAGGTGTATGTGTGTGTTTATGGAAGCATAACTTATCGATATTTCCTCTCCATTTTTGGGGACTAATAATTTGTGATCATCCCTAACCTGAACTGCCCTTCGCCTTGTCGCAAAGCACCAAGCCCTCATTAGAAACGTAACTAGTTAAGGACCTCTGACAATTTTATCAAAATAGGAGCAGCCTTTTGACCAGTAGACCGTAAACACACAAATAAAAAATTACACACTTAATATTATTGTGGCTTTTTCGCCCGCTCGCTATACGCTCATCTGCTAAAAAAAAACACTTCGACACAATTTTGTCTGTAAGCTAAAAAATAATAATCACGACCTGACTTGCACGATTTTGAAGGTACTTTCCAAGCAGGAAATTGGGCTCTATTTGATGCGTTTTTTAATAGAAATCAAATATTTCTTTTTTCAAAATATGTTAAGACAGAGTGTATTAATAATGAAGAGAATGTAACACGGAAAGAAAAGAAATGTGGACAATGTTTTATTTACTATAAGGAAGAGCTAAAAGAGAAAAAGGATCAAAGCACGTGACTTAAAATATTTGAAAATAAATAAAAGAACGAGTAATGGCAATGGCAACCATTGTTTGTGTAGAAGAACGAAAGATATACCTAGTACCTACATAGTATTATGTTCTACCTGTTGAAAATTACAAATGAAATAAATATAAAAAAACACTTATTCCATATTAGTCTTCTTGAAAAATTATAAAGATATATTTTTTATTTTACTTTGAAGGTGTAACATTCACTCATAAAATGTACAGCTAGAAACATTGTTCCAATGCGTTAAAAAAAAGGCAAAAATATAAACAGCCCCGGAGGTCGCTCATCGCACAGCTGATCCAACCCCTCACCCTCCCAGCCAGCAACCCCCGTCGCCTCCCCTGCACGAGGTCTACCTCCCGCGACAGCGACCTCCCCATGTTATTAGAGCCAACTACGCGCTTCGCTGACTCCGTCGAACAATATGCAGATGCCGCCGCCCCAACAATGCGACTTAGTCCGACGACAATGCCTACCTTAGCACAACAACGGCCCCCCCAATCCTCCCCACCACCGTCGACGCCGACGCCGCAGAGACAACAATACGACTAGTTTAATCTCAATCAGTCGCCGCTACAGTCGGTTCCGATTAAGATGGAAGCGTATGAATGTTGAGGTTAAGTAACACTGTGCGGGGTCTGGTGTAGGTTGGGTGACCGGCGATGATTGGTATCTGTGTATGTTGTGGGGATTTTGGACTTGAGGCTGGTAAAGAGTTTCCTGTAACGCTTGATTAGTTAACAGTATGAAATGAAATTAATGTTCATTGGAAGAAGTAACTTTTAAAAAACTGTGCAAAGGAATTATTAATATATTGTTCATGACAAGTTATATCTACCTTACTTGATGATAATGTGTTAGTTTATCCTTGTGACAAATTTTTATATACATTATTTTATGTTTAATACTTTGATAATAAGTAAATAAAATGCCACATTAATATAGTTTCATTTAAATTGATTATCAGAATTTCGACAGGACAGATTAGCTGAATGATTTTCATTGGTCGCAAGTGGTATGAAAATGCAGATGATTTTTGCAGTAGATTGATGGCTCTGTGCACTAAGTACAATGCAATGTGTCCTACCTTTCTTCTGAACATAACCATAACCGTGTATCACATGTGGCGGTCACCCATCCAATAACAGGTTCAATAGCGTATTGCTGAACGTTTTCATTTCACATGCCACGCCACATCGTTCTGCGAAAATTCCAAAACACCATAATACCTTCCAGCTACAAAACTGGGAGGATAAAATAATTGCAGTCGAACGAAAGGATTGTTCCTCTGTTACAGAACCAAGCATTCCGAAGACGCACGCTTTGTTAACAATAAACGCTGGCAGAGAGAAACAATCGAGCAGACTATTTTTAAGAGCCACCGCCCGAAGGAATCGGTAGGTACCAACCAACCTACTCAAGCCAGCGTGCCATATCATGTTAGAGTTTTGTCTAGCAGCTAGCTATACGAAACACACGGGTCGAAAGAATATAGGAATACAGGTGTCCATATATACTTGACTCTGGCGTCCTCTGCAGCTTGATTAATGACTCCAACTAAACAATACCAACAGATTTAACCCATCATTAGCGACCTCTAAGTCTCAAAGACCAGCATCAATGAAAAATGTACACCAAGATTCCTCACCCATTCACCAAATCTATCATCTCTCTCTGATCCACGCGTTGCATTTGAGATTGTCGTAGTTGTTTTCTTTGTTGCACTTGCGGTATGACTGTTAGTGCAGAGAGTAACACCCGATGAGCTTTATGAATGAAAGTGATTGTAGTGATTTGAGAGAACAATGAGTGGTTGCTGAGAGCAGCGCCCATTCAAGCGAAGGACGTCTGGTTTTGGGTGTCGTTGGCTGCCCTTTGCTGCGCGTGACGGCTGCGCCGTACGCTGATTTGTGGGCCAAGGGCTTGGACGTTACATACATTTTAGGTGCACTTTGTAAATGTGAATTAAGCGATTTTTCGATATGGTTCACATCATCGTGATTGTGATAAGTTGAACGTTGAAGAAAAACATTGCAAAAAATATATTTAAGTTCAAAGAGAAGCCTGCCGCATTCGGGTAGAGCCCAATCGAATTTTCGATAAATGTAAAAGTTGAACGCAAGTTATTCCTGTTAAATTTTCGACGTCCGCAGAACGTTTGTAATAACGTTGGCTGAACGTTTTCTTGCTACAAGTTATCTTACTGCTCAAAGTGGGAGGAATCCTATGGCTTTTGAATACCTAGAAAATATATTTTTACAAACCTACAAGCTATCAGAAACAGACCAAAACAGAAAGCGAGTGCCCTAGACAATTTATAAAGCTTTTAAATACAGTTTGAGTAATTTTTGTTTCATGTTAAGATTTGCTGAAAATTCAAAATAACTGCAAAAAAAATTCTGACAAGTTTTGAAGGTTTTTCAAATTTTTCAGCAAGCCCATACTAAAATCATAACACATAATTAATTCTCACATTATTTGAAAGCTTTATAAATTGCCTAGTGCACTATAGCTCTTTTGTTTTGGGCTGTCACTGATGGTTTGTCTGTAAACAAATATTTTACCTAGGTCTGATAAGGATTGAAACGATTGAAGGATTGAAATTAATTTTAAGGCAGTTGCTCTCAAGGTCCCTTACAAGAAGAAACCAACGTTCAGGTTTGCAAAAGACATTTTACTATCCCAAATAAAGACCAAAAAGCCAAAGAAACATGTTGTGTCACATGTGTTTCATCATTCCGCCGAAATGTGCAGAGATATGGATTGGAGGCATGTCTCATTTTCAAGCGCCTCGTTGCAAATAGCAGCAAAATGGCACTCAACTCTTGACGATTGGTCACAGACACATAGTCAAAGGTCACATGACCAATGCATAGGGGGGGGGGGGGGCACCATTTGCAGAAGAAAGAGGGTAAGACAAGGGGGAGAGAGAGAGAGAGAGAGAGAGAGAGAGAGAGAGAGAGAGAGAGAGAGAGAGAGAGAGAGAGAGAGAGAGAGAGAGAGAGAGAGAGAGAGAGAGAGAGAGAGAGAGAGAGAGAGAGAGAGAGAGCCGCGTCGGACTTGCCAG
Organism: Nemoura dubitans; assembly: GCA_921293005.1. Lineage (NCBI taxonomy): Eukaryota > Metazoa > Arthropoda > Insecta > Plecoptera > Nemouridae > Nemoura > Nemoura dubitans. The sequence continues at coordinate 16,888,754 of OV121077.1, read as the reverse complement.
CTAACACCCATTTGCCCGAGGGTCATGTTTATGGCTGCAGTCCGGAATTCTTTCTCTTTCTCTTTCTCTCTCTCTCCGTCTCTCTCCGTCTTTGATCTCCTATGATACAGAATTATAGATGTTGTTAGGAGCTACTTGCAATTAAAATCGGAGGGCAAAATATTGATTGATTGGATTTTGTGTGGTTTTATGTCACGCAGGTTTTGATATTACAGGTCTGCCCGATTTCTTTGGCTTCGTATATTGGCGAGGAATGAATGACGTCTAGTTATGTATAAGGATGTAATATTAGTTCATTCCGTCATATTACCTAACGTATTATTTTTATGGTATTCAACTGCTGACTGACATACCAAATACCTTGTAATTAGGTTAATTGGAATAAAGAATTATGAATAAAGAATTATGAATAAATAAAGGAATGAATGAATATGTCAAATTGCTGCCGCAACTTGTAATGTTGCATATGACCGAATTTTAATATTAGATATGCATCAACTATCAAAATATCAAAAAAATAGTTTAGCTAATTTAATGATAAGAGAGATCGCGTCAAGTTATAAAATTAACAGTAGTTAAACATTCGAATCTTTCTGTGAAGAACATAGGCATTGAATCTATAGAATGCATTAAAAAATACATAAATTTTAGCGACCAATCTTAGCTAAAAGTTTTTAAATGTGACGACATGTAATCAAGATTTGACACTTTCAAAAAACCTCTTATAGAACTGTTTAGAAGCAATGAGAACAGAGTGACATTTCCAAAATGAACTCGAGCCTTGTGCCTTGTGTAAGTTAATTCAAAATGATCTGCTCTCGCCTCTAGACTTTTTTTCGACCCGCTGTTTGTAATCTTTGAGGTCGAAACTGATTCTCGCGTAGCGAACCAACCACGTCTGCATTCCCGCGTGACAGCTAATTCCGAGGGATGCGTTTTGACCTCTCAGTGACACCGCCCACATCAGACAAGAAATGAACAAAAAAATACCTGGAATAAAAAAAAATCTTGGTATACCCCTCCTCTCGAAAGAAAAGTGTTCAATTCCTTTGATCGGTTTTGTAAAGACTCATTTTACAAAGCATTATTCTCTATTATATTTTAAACATAAAATTTGTTTGCAATTATTAAGACTGTACACTAAGCGTTAGCTAAACTGACTATGAAGTTTTACGGATATTTGAGCAGAGAAAAAATGTGTTCGAGTGCCAAAATTAGTTCCACTTCCCCAGGTATTGTCTATGTTTTATTCTTGCGATATATGAGAATGGGTATTACCTATAACATGTTTCGCCAGAAAAAACTTGCTAAACTTTTGTTGATTTTTGTTATTTTTTTTAAAGTTACTTGACACAAACTCAAAATGATTATGAACCTGTTCCACTAAATCTTTTTTGCAGAAAAAACATTCGTTGTAAATAACTTTTCACCAGTTTCAGTTGCATTTCGATCGGCTAGCGTTTGAACCTGAAAATTCTCGTGTCCAATCTCTCCTTACAAGCACCACAAGCACGTCCTGACAACCCCCCCCCCCCCTCCCTCCCACCTGGCGGCGACCGACGGCGTCCCTGGTGTTAAACAATCGAACCCTCTTCACCGTCGACTAGCAGGTGCCAGGGGCCCCGCTGCGAGCCGAAGGGGCCCACGGGGGGCCCCGGGCCTCGATCACACCGATAAACGGACGTTATAAATGGAGTTGGACGGTTTGTGTGGGTTGGCCTGCTTGCAAGGGCTCTGAAGGAGACGCTGTGCTAATACCTGATGGGCCGTCCTGCTATACGGTCGGCTTTTTATATCACAGACTGGCCACAAATATTGTAGTTTCTTAGATAGATTTTAAGTTTTTAATTGTTATTGTCAGTTTTATTTATGACCATGCTAACGTACTTATGGCTATGAGATAGAGTTTTGATTGCTGATGACGTTTAAGTTGGTTTCATCTGTGCGCACTTATGGTTGGTTTTACCGTTAGTTCATCTGAGGTTTTACCTAAGGTTTTACCTAAGGTTTTACCTAAGGTTTTACCTAAGGTTTTACGAAATGTTTCAACTTTTGTTGAGTTCCTAGCTGTGTAGGAGTTATATATATGTCCACACAGATTACAGCTGCATTGTTGCATTTGATTGCGGTCATTTGCTGTGGCATTCGATGTAAACAAATAAATAAAATAAACATTACAAAATAATGTAAACAAACCGAAAAAATGACTTTTTGAGACATATTTGGCTTCTATATACTTTTGTCTACTGCCTTTTGTTCGGCTCAAGACATGGCTGTGGATTTTGAAATCTTAGCTCTTGACTAGCAGCAGTTGCTCCTCGAGGTAGATGCAAATCGCCAAAAAACTTGATTATCACATAATTTTTGAAAAACCAAAACTTTGGAGGAATCAAGAAAGGGACAAAAATCGCTTACAACGAATTTGTGTATTGCTTATAGGCAATGATACAACCATTTTGACACGATACATTCATACACAATGGCCTGGATTCACGAAGCCGGTTTATAACAATCCAGGGGGTAAAGTTGCTAATGCCTTGGTGATATATCATAGGTGATATCCGCAGAAGCTCACTTACAGTTGAATCTGATAGGCTGAAAAAGAATTTAACCCCATTTTTAGCCCAGAAAATGTTTAAAACTGCTTCGTGAATCTAGTATTATGGTATACGCTGATTCGGACATTTTTTCTCTGCAAAGCGATTGTGTATGTATCGCCCCCACAAGTCAGAAGCCATGTCATCCGCGTAGAGTCAACATCCGAGACATGCCAAGTCAACACTGGCTGACACTCGAGAGCTGCATCCTCGGCGCTGTCATCAGACTGTATACCAAAGGCAGGGGCTGGTCGCGCATTCAGCTCTCCACGCGCTGTGAGGGCGGTGACGTCATAGGGATGACCTGTGGCAGGGGGCTAGAGGAATTCGCACGCCCTAAGAGTAAGACGTCGATTTGTTCGGGGTTTGGTAACATTTGTCTTATTTGGTTCGTGGTTTGGTCACTTGTGCGTATGGCAAGCGAGAAGAAATTGTGTGAATGTGAAAATACATTTCGCAATGTATTTTCATTTTTCACAAGCTTAGAAGTTGGTAATAGTTTGGGGTACTTTTGCGGTTAATCTAATAAAACCCTGTTGTTTGAAATAGTTGGTTTGGTTTTGTTGTAGCAAAGATGAATCATATAGGTAACTTGCACATACATGACTGTGTTTTGAAGGATCCTATCTTGAAAGATACCTACAGGACATTATATTTTTGTTTATGTATATTTTCTTTACAATACACATTGCTTAGCAATCACCAAATAAATTATCGATTCAAATTTTTTTATTTTATTTCAATCTCTTCGGGAAATTTCTTAAAATCTTTACATTAAAACTGATGTATTTACACACAAATTTGTAGGAGTTCCTTTCGGTGCTGATTCTACATTGTACTTATTCTTAATGTGGCACTGTGATGTTTTATGTTGACTTTGCTATATTGTAAAATCATTGCTGTAAAGTATACCAAGTTTAAGACTAATTTTGAGACAATTTTGCGACTGACAAAATAGAGGCCTCAATTTTAAGACAGCCTCATAGTTAGACCCAAGCCTCGTGCAGCCTGCACCTACAACCTATAAGAAGATGTCGAAGACAAATCCTCATAACGAAGCCATTGTCGACGTTTCTTGCCGGCAAAGCTCATAACTCAGAAATCCAGTTTTTCCTTGAGACTCGAACTCCGAGTTGATAGGCGTAGCAATAAATCGTCGATTAATATATTCAAAACCTTTCATTGGCTCAGCTTTTATCAACTTCTGTGCATCACAAAACACGCGGTGAAAAAAAGAATTCCAATCAAAAAGATATCGCCCATCAATCAATCGATTAAATGTTTATAATTTCATACAACAGTAAAAAATTAATCCTACAAGACAGTAAACAAAAAAATCACGACTGTTATTATCCAGTTTTTTGATTGGGCGCTTGTCTAGCAGCTTCTGTATTGTGATTGGTTGTAAATCGCTCCCAGTTAACAATAAACACCTTAATTATAATAATAAGAATAATATGAAAATGAAATTTATGTCCGAGACATAGTTGCTGTATTGGATGGATTCTTCTGCAGGCTCAACCAGCCACACACACCGTCCTGGAGGGCATTTCCAGTACGTGGTTGCTCCGCTCCTCCCGAACTATTTCTCTGCCGCGAAACTATACTAGCGTCAGCAAAAACATTTCGCCTACAAGATCATCCTATGCTCAAAGACGAAAGCCCTCACAAACCCATTACCATACACTTATTTCAAAAACCCTTCACAAAATCGTTCCCTTGAGACACAATTTAAATAATTCGACACAATCCAACTTCTGTATCACATTAACTACTGTCCTTTCGTAGCTACATTTTTTAAAAATTACACCAGTCCATTAAACTCAAAAAACCCACAAATCGTTCACAATACCTGATGGAATACAGGTGCACCGCTTTTAAAAACAGTCTAGTGCTGAAAAGCATAATAAATCTACATTCAGCCCTATAACTCAACCATTTTTTATGCATCACATAATATAAAATAATTCTGCATCTGATCGGAAATCAAATAAATTACCATAATATTACAATATAATACCATCGGCCTCACGACGGCAGCAAACACATTCTCTCACTGAACAGCCGCTGATTCCAATCGCCACCAGCGCCCCTAGCGTCGATAACAGGCAATGTGTGTCCAGCTCCTGCGTAGCGCGTCGCTGCTGCAGCATCTCATTGAAGATGCTAATGCGATGCCGGTGGATGGCTTCCGTTCTGCAGCCGAACACCTGATGGACAAGATACCATCTCGACGCAGGCTCCATTCAGTATCTGGCGGTTGTTTACTCAGGCATGGGACAACGGAAGTCGGTTTAGAGATCAGCTCCGTGTCACTAACACTAACGAGGAAGTAGGGATGAACACGGTACCTAATGCTACAATGGTATACACACCATATAATATATAGGAACCGGTGGGCTATTCCAGCTCGTGCCCGGTAGATAGATTGTTAAATTTCCAACATTAAGATTGGCGTTTTGGGCAATTTGTTCCTATAGTCTGCTACCGTCCAACAGCACAAAGGGCCGTCCACCGCCTAGCCTTGTCCCTTTGACACACTGTGTTGGCGCTGTCCCTGTGGCACTGGTCTATTGGCTGTCGGTGAATGCCAGGCTGATGATGACGCTAGCCTGGCCTGGAAGGGAGCCGAGAGTGTACTCGGTGCAGGCACTAAGGCCTGCTACCGTCCAACAGCACCAAGGGCCGGCCACCGCCTAGCCTTGTCCCTTTGACACACTGTGTTGGCGCTGTCCCTGTGGCACTGGTCTATTGGCTGTCGGTGAATGCCAGGCTGATGATGACGCTAGCCTGGCCTGGAAGGGAGCCGAGAGTGTACTCGGTGCAGGCACTAAGGCCTGCTACCGTCCAACAGCACCAAGGGCCGGCCACCGCCTAGCCTTGTCCCTTTGACACACTGTGTTGGCGCTGTCCCTGTGGCACTGGTCTATTGGCTGTCGGTGAATGCCAGGCTGATGATGACGCTAGCCTGGCCTGGAAGGGAGCCGAGAGTGTACTCGGTGCAGGCACTAAGGCCTGCTACCGTCCAACAGCACCAAGGGCCGTCCACCGCCTAGCCTTGTCCCTTTGACACACTGTGTTGGCGCTGTCCCTGTGGCACTGGTCTATTGGCTGTCGGTGAATGCCAGGCTGATGATGACGCTAGCCTGGCCTGGAAGGGAGCCGAGAGTGTACTCGGTGCAGGCACTAAGGCCTGCTACCGTCCAACAGCACCAAGGGCCGGCCACCGCCTAGCCTTGTCCCTTTGACACACTGTGTTGGCGCTGTCCCTGTGGCACTGGTCTATTGGCTGTCGGTGAATGCCAGGCTGATGATGACGCTAGCCTGGCCTGGAAGGGAGCCGAGAGTGTACTCGGTGCAGGCACTAAGGCCTGCTACCGTCCAACAGCACCAAGGGCCGGCCACCGCCTAGCCTTGTCCCTTTGACACACTGTGTTGGCGCTGTCCCTGTGGCACTGGTCTATTGGCTGTCGGTGAATGCCAGGCTGATGATGACGCTAGCCTGGCCTGGAAGGGAGCCGAGAGTGTACTCGGTGCAGGCACTAAGGCCTGCTACCGTCCAACAGCACCAAGGGCCGGCCACCGCCTAGCCTTGTCCCTTTGACACACTGTGTTGGCGCTGTCCCTGTGGCACTGGTCTATTGGCTGTCGGTGAATGACAGGCTGATGATGGAGCTAGCCTGGCCTGGAAGGGAGCCGAGGGTGACCCGGTGCCGGCCAGCGCTTCGAAGTGATTTTATCTACAATATTCCTGTTGGTTGCCATAAACAAAACAGATAATGGAAGGGGGGGGGGGGGGGATGGGGTGGGATTTGATTTTCTTTGTAAAATAGCTGTTTGAGTAGCGAAATAAATGCTGGGAAAAGTTCGTGGTGAAAGTTTTCGCAGTGCGAATCACTTGCACTTTCTGACGCGCCCGTTCGGGAACGTGCACCCGTGTGGCTGGGGCTGAGAGTTTGGATTTAAACTTGCAAATATAGATATTAAATTCAGAAATAAAGGATAATTTAAAACTGTTTCATGTGGAGCATGCAATTATCAATTATAAATCCTAATTATTTTATTATCAAACCAAATGCAACAAAGTGACTCTCTTTATAGTTTTACATAAAAACACGCCATGTTTATGATATTATAATAAGTGCTTTTTTAATTATTATAATTTACAGTGGTTTATTTATTTAAAGATCAAGCCTGTTCGTGTGGACGCAACAAAGTGATTCCAATTAACGTTATACATAAAAACATAATTTGTAATAAAAAACTTTCAATAATAATTTATATAAATGGTTTAAATATTTATAAATATATTTTAGTGAACAGGTGCATCATTTACAAAAATGAATTTATTCATCAAACTTTAAAATACACAATCTAAATGTGATAATGATGAGCAAATGTATCATAGATTCGGTGCAAATGCGCCCTCTCTATAGCGCCTTCACCATCTGGCCATGAGTGCTCTTCACACCGAAACTTTACACGCATGACAAGACCAACGTGCACATACATACTCCTGCCTTGAAACCCCTCCCCCCCCCCACCCTCCTGCTCAATTACCTCCGCCCCTGGAATGCCTGGTGACATTCCTGAGCGGTCCGCTCGGCCCTCGGTAGCGGTCCGCTCTTCGCGTCGGGGTGCTGTGCCATCACGATCACCCGGACCCTGTAATTAGCATGCCTCCCCGTGCCACGCATTAACTGGGTACGTGTCGGCTTCGGTACACGGGAGCTCGACTTCTGAAAACGCTCGGTTACTGAAAAAACTCAACTACTGATAAAGCTCGGTTACCGAAAAAAAAAAACTAAGCAACTGCTAAGCTCGGTACTGATAAAGCTATAGGCTATACTGAAAAAGCTCGGTATTGATAAAGCTCGGCTGGAATAGCTCCAGCACCATCTCAAGCTTCCACCGAGCATAACCATCTGAAATAGCTCCAGCACCATCTCAAGCTCCACCGAGCATAACCATCTGAAATAGCTCCAGCACCATCTCAAGCTGGCATCGAGCATAACCATCTGAAATTGCTCCAGCACCATCTCAAGCTGGCATCGAGCATAACCATCTGAAATTGCTCCAGCACCATCTCAAGCTGGCATCGAGCATAGCCAGTGAACAACCAGTGAACATCGCCAATGCATCCGCTGATGTAAACCCGGGAGCCGATCTCCAAAACCTGTAATTACACGCGCATTACTCTACTGAGTGACGTCACAGACTGCCCCGATGTAGCTAATAAATAGCTCGGGATGATATTTTGGTATCGTATTTAGAGAGCAAAAAAACGTCATGATTGCAAAGGTATTTTTTAAATGGACGTCATGGAATGTTGGGGTGTGAGGCGATTTAGAATCTGTCTGGTGATGGGTCTAGCAGAGGCTAAAGTTTAATCGGCGAGAGAGAGAGAGAGAGAGAGAGAGAGAGAGAGAGAGAGAGAGAGAGAGAGAGAGAGAGAGAGAGAGAGAGAGAGAAAGAGAGAAAGAGAGAGTGTGTTTTTTGCTCTTGTACGCGGTGTGTAATGATTTAATTTGAATTGTTGCCTCGTTGCTTCGTAGCAAAGAGGTTGTAAATAGACTTCTTAGAAGGCCGACTCTTTCTCGCCGTTGGTCAAATGTGGGTCGATTGTCGTATTGTTATTTATGTACTTCGAGTTCGTGTGCAGTAATTGTGTCTTATGGCTCGTTTTTTAATTGCGCTTGTGCTTTATAATTAGTTTAGTATAGGCGAGTAAAGTGGAAGAAAGCCTGACTGAGAGACATTGGAGTTGAACTGAGTTGACTTCTGTTTCTTTGAAGCCGTTATTAATTGCACGATGCACTAGATGTAATTGCTTGCAATGTGATTAATTTTATTGTTAAATATATATAAATAATATTGATGGCTGGTATTCTAATGATCGTCTGTAAAATGCTGTATGGTCTTTCAAGTTCAACGATAATGCCAACAGATGTATGGTCGATATAGACGGAAGGAAACGTACCTACATAACTTCATTTTCTGTTACCGACTCCACAGTATATTACAAAACGGACAAACTGTTTACGAACTTTCATACAACTAATGATTAGTTTATTGGTATTTCCAAAATTTCTATCGTTTTGGCAAGAAAATTATCGTGAAACAATCCCCAGTCGAGGGTTTGATTCACAATTCAAAACGTGTAGTTACTTCCCAAAGAGTTATTCAAAAACATTCAGAATTTTCAAAATCCAGAAAGCCACCAAAAAATTAATTTAAACAAACCAAACTGTTTTTTTTTAATGCTGATTGAAATTTTACTGTTTTTAATAAACCAATAATACCCACAAAAACTCCAGCCCCCACCAAAGAGTAGAGTTTTACCGTTCTTGTCCCTCAAATATCTCCTCCCAGCACGCAGCTTTAAGACTGAGGGTTTGGTGCTGATTCCAGGTCTGACATGCGAATGGAAATAATTAACTTGGTTGAAGAATCTGACAACCGACCTGTCAGGGATAACTGTCCTCAGTCTATAAGATCTTCTAAAGTCGGACCGACAGCACTGCAGGCTGCTGCAGGGGAAACAGTGGTATTGTGAGAAACCACCCCAAGCTCCCAACTATTGATATATCATGCAGTTTACAACAAATCTTTGTGACTTATGCTGGGTCTCAAAAAAAGAATACGAGTCCCAAATAATGATAATGGCAATGATTGATGAGCGTAGCGAGCGAAGCGAGCTACGCTTTAACTGGGTTCTAAATGCTGCATATTAACGTCTTACTGATTTATTGACGTTTTGTTCCATATACTAGTTACTCCCTCCAGGTGATAGCTTCTTCCAGGGGATAGCTTCCTCCAGGGTGATAGCTTCCTCCAGGGTGATAGCTTCTTCCAGGTGATAGCTTCCTCCAAGGTGATAGCTTCCTTGAGAGTGATAGCTTTCTCCAGGATGATAGCTTCCTCGAGAGTGATAGCTTTCTCCAGGGTGATAGCTTCCTCGAGAGTGATAGCTTACACAGGGTGATAGCTTCCTCAAAAGTGATAGCTTACACAGGGCCATTCGATACGTCGGGCGCGCCAAGACAAAGGCGACGCATCGCGACGCCACGACGAGCACCCCTGAGGGCGTCAGACCGGCACGCCACCAATAACCATATAGCAACCTGTTACCTGTTGCCACGGTTACCACGGGCGACACCATCGCGTGCCGGCCACTCGACCAGTGGCGCCGCCAACCGGTAGGTTTAGAGTTATAGCTCACTATTACAGCCGGGTCCGCAATCTCTCATTATGTCTGGGTCTGTTGTCTTGGTCAGTTGTCTGGGTCTGTTGTCTTGGTCTGTTGTCTTGGTCTGTTGTCTGGGTATGTTGTCTTGGTCTGTTATCTTGGTCTGCTGTCTGGGTCTGTTGTCTTCGTCTGTTGTCTTGGTCTGTTGTCTTGGTCTGTTGTCTTGGTCTGTTGTCTTGGTCTGTTGTCGTGTCCAGTTAGAGATAACGAGTCATCAGTCGATGACAGGTCGTTCTGGGCATCGGTTATCATATTCTTCGAGCAAGTCTGCTAATTTCTATTCGCATTTCAGTCCTGAAAACACAACCAAACCCTTTGCATTTCGGCTGCGTGCTGGGACTGAGATATTGAAGGGGTAAGCAGGGTAAAACACTTTTTCTCTGGCTGGACTCGACTTTATTCTCATAGTTCTTATGAAAGCTTTTCCCGTTATTACTTACTTCGGCTAACGATTACGACTGTACCTGTCAACAATCGAATTTCTTTCGAATTTCTTTAAATGATATTCAAATTACATAATTTATACATTTTAAACTTCAAATTTAATATCTACATTTTCCAGTCTTGTTCCTGATCACATTGGATCCCCGCTCCACCACTGCGCCCCCCAACGCAGCCACTGGCAGCTCCGGATAGTTCGAGCAGCCCCCGCGGGCAGCGCGTCGCTCATAAACCCTGTGCCATTCGCGCGCACACCGCCTTCTCTATGCGTGCTGTGGCGGGATTCAAATGATGGTCTTGTGCAGCGATCCTGGCCCTAGGGGGCTGTGAGCGCACAAGGTCACGTGTTGGGTGCTTAGAGACTGACGGAGCGTTTAACGCTGGGATCGATGCTTCTAAGTTCAGTCCTGACCGAGCAAGAAGTAAGAACCAACTTAAGAGTGAGCAATTGGTACTCAAAGCGTCCTGTCCAGGTAAACATTATTTGAACTGGTCATTAATTGTTATGTGTCGTCTGTTATCAACCCTATCGGAATCAGGATGGCTTAACTTCAAAGGTTCATATCAACACGCATCATTGTTGGACAACTTATACTGGCATTTAAACACAGGAGTGAAGAATCATTTCCCAAGAAGCATAAAGTGCAGTTCTAGCTCTGTAAAATTTAAGATAAGTTTCACCATTAAATGGTTAATCAACCAATTAAAAACTACGGGTTTCAACACCAAGGACTTAGGTTTTCCTATAGCTGAAAATGAAATGTCGATTCGCTTAAATCATGCCATCATGCTTCCTCTGTACTGATTGTTGAAACAACAAATTGTTGCAACAAATAGAACACCTGACCGGCAATCAGGAGGTCCCGGGTTCATATCCCGGTCCTGTCAAAACATTTTCCGCCGTCGCTCCCCTTACATATTTCGCTTGCTGGTTAAAGCTCCCATTCCAGAGAAAACCGAAAAGATCGCAAATATTCAAAATTTTCTCAATGCGCAGAAGTAACCCTTCAAAGATGCCAACGCCTGAAATCGAGAGTAAATCAACACCGGCCCTGGGCATCTCCCGACAAAGGTCCATCACTCCAACGGCACTCGTCACCAATCACCATCAACACCGGCCCTGGGCATCTCCCGACAAAGGTCCAGCACTCCAACGGCACTCGTCACCAATCACCATCAACACCGGCCCTGGGCATCTCCCGACAAAGGTCCAGCACTCCAACGGCACTCGTCACCAATCACCATCAACACCGGCCCTGGGCATCTCCCGACAAAGGTCCAGCACTCCAACGGCACTCGTCACCAATCACCATCAACACCGGCCCTGGGCATCTCCCGACAAAGGTCCAGCACTCCAACGGCACTCGTCACCAATCACCATCAACACCGGCCCTGGGCATCTCCCGACAAAGGTCCAGCACTCCAACGGCACTCGTCACCAATCACCATCAACACCGGCCCTGGGCATCTCCCGACAAAGGTCCAGCACTCCAACGGCACTCGTCACCAATCACCATCAACACCGGCCCTGGGCATCTCCCGACAAAGGTCCATCACTCCAACGGCACTCGTCACCAATCACCATCAACACCGGCCCTGGGCATCTCCCGACAAAGGTCCCCGACGGCTACCGATTGCCGATTGTGCGATCCTGCAAGTCACGGTCGACAGCGATCGGCGCTGACCGGCGCCCGGCCATCCAACGGCGGGGTAATCAAGACAGATCGCTGCCGACGCGGCGTCTAATGGAGATGTGCGCTCAGTACCAGTCTTTGAGGCTTCATTAGGAGGGTTTTGTTGGCCCGGCGGCTCGGGGTCGAGCAGTTAATGAATTTTGATTAATTTGGAGGTGCATTGGTGTTGTGGTTTTAGTGGGCACGTTGGTGTAACAAGCGAGCTTTTAATTTTTATCGCTACCTGATCGGGAAATAACACCTTTTGTTGTTGGTTTTGCGGTATAAATTGGATAATGGTCCAATTTTGACCACAAAATTAGGTGAATCAACATCTCCACGTCAGCTATGACCACTGTACGTTTGGTAAGCAATTAACAGTATCTTCTTAATTCCCGGACTTAGCCTGCATTCCAACTGCAAACGCTGGGACACAGAGTTCCATGTCAGCTAGGTAAAGTGGCTTGCAGGGATTTCCTGGACTCGGCCTGCATTCCAGCTGCAAACGCTGGGACACAGAGTTCCATGTCGGCTAGGTCACGTGGCTAGCAGGGATTTTCCGGACTCGGCCTGCATTCCAGCTGCAAACGCTGGAACACAGAGTTCCATGTCAGCTAGGTCACATGGCTAGCAGGGATTTGGGTAACTGTGTTACCCATTTTAAAATACCCATTTTTATGGTTATTGTTCCGTCTTCTTCCAGTCATAGCTGGACCGAACCTTTGTGTTCAAAGTCACGCTACGTTCCAGCACTGCACCTTCCAATATCGCCGGCGATCAAACAAATGACGCAAGCTGGGATGCAACAAAACAACGCCACTGAGAGCGGTCCATTGTTAGCCGGCGACACGTGTTCGCCCCATTGTTTCCAGATTCATGGAGAGTCAGATTCATGGAGAGAGAGAAGAGAGAGAGAGAGAAAGAGAGAGTGGGCGGACATCAGAGTGATCGTTGGAGACGTTACGAGTGAACGCTTCAGTGGCGAGATGCACATGACGGCGTCGGCTTGGCCCGTTCAGTGGCGATATGAGCAAGGGCGAAGCGTCCTGTGAGACAATGAGACAGTGTTTACCCTAAAAATTAGGTGATGAAGTTTTTTTTACGGATCTTTTAAGTTAGTTTAGCGAGTGGCTTGAACGAGATCGGCGCGAGATGCAAATGTATTCATACTCGCGCGCCAAGCTCGGCTGTAACGCGAGCGCAACCGAAGAGCTACGAGCGATATAATATTCGAGCACCGAGCGAGAGACATAATGGATATTGTCTCCTCGCATAGGGTCTTATACACTGGCCCTCGCCGCTCGATGCTTGATTTCCCCATCTCCCCTGCAACGAAACTGCTGCCAGAGAGTCAGTGGCTCGATCCGAAACTATATACCATCCTGAAAATATCTGCTTCGGGAACCGCGTCTCCGCAGCACAACCGCGCTCCGTGGCGCGGGATTTTTTCAAGGTTCAATAGCAGAGCTTACCCAGCGTTGAAAGCGAGAAACATTGCTTGCAAACCACAGCACATGCAAGCTTATTTCGCCCTAACTAAAAGGTAATATAGTAACGAAAAGGTTCATATTTCCAGCCAGAATGAACTGAATGAACGTGACCGAACTTCTATACAAATTGTTTAAAGGCATTAAGACTGATATTATAATTGAGTTAATGGTACCCCTACGCACGTGCCACTGCCAAATGTACGTAATTTTATGTTTGTCTCCCCCGTGAAAATACCCACGCTTTGCCCCTGGATATGAGAGTGGAATGAACGCGGTTTTGTGGCTCTCTTGGGCTGCTTCACGGTACCCAAGTGTGCCGGCATTGATTTGTGTCTTGACAAAACAAAACCTAGAAAATTACAGTGAGTTTAGCATTGCTTCATGAAAATATAAACTTTCGTCATCATTCGTTAGAAGCTACCAACTGCAATTTTGACTATTAAACATTTTTTGGGAAAATGTATGATTTTCACATGTCATACATATGTATAGGCTCTGGTATGTATGTGTGCATGCCACATTCCAGCACCCACCCTATTCCCAGGAGCCCCTACGAATTTTGCTCCATGTCTGAGCACTCTCAACCACTTTTTCCCAAATACATACGAAAACACTTTCGCTGCATTCAAAACCACCTTCAGAAAACATGACTCCCAAGCCCAGTACACTCCGCAACCTCGCCACCCAGCCAAACCCGACCATCCGCCACTGCACCTGTCATTCCCCGTGACTCTCGCACTGCGTTATGCTAATGTCAGCTCGGTCGGCCGAACGGTAGCTATGTTACCGACACAAACAGACGGATCTACCTATACATAAACGCGAAGACAATGCCCGAATGGCCGCTGCTTTCGAACAATACAACCATAGATTCCGATCGGTCCGCGCAGGTCAAAGGTCCTCCGCCGTTCGATTCTATTAGCCGAGCGGCGTAAAAGTATGACTGCACAAAGCCACGCGAGACCTCGACGGCGTGCAACAAAACGCGATGCGCCGCGTGCGAATTTCATGAATGGTTATTGCTGATTAACGGTGTGCTTGCGCTGTGTGTAAGCTGTCGGTGTGGTCTGTTGGCTGGCGGCGAACGAAGGGCTGCTGTAGAAGCTGTGTTGACTCAATGAGAGCCATGGCTCGAAGTAATGAGCATGGTCGAAATTGACACTCTATGTTGACACTGTGTCTGTGTAGTTGGTGTATTGGATTGCAGGTGATTGAAATGTTGGTGATAAGGAGATTGACTATGATAAGAGTGCTGAGGGACCCGGTGGCGGCACTAATGCCTGCTAGCGCCCAACAGCACCAAGGGCCGGCCACCGCTTAGTCTTGTCCCTTTGACACACTGTATTGGCGCTATTGTGGCACTGGTCTATTGGTTGTCGGTGAATGACAGCCTGCCTCGGCTAGAAGGGAGCCACGAGTAGACCCGCTACGCACAACTAGCTCCTCCTGCCCAGAAGTGACCTTAAAGAACTATCTAAAAGGCTCTGAAATGGTAATTTTTAGCTTGTTTCTCCGTTTAGACACTAAGTAAACTCTATAGAAACAAAGGAATTCACAACGTTTTTCCGCTACTCTCATGCGATAAATTTAAATAAACCAATGGACTTCCTGACCAAATCAGCTGTTCCATTTAAATCTCTTTCCCGAATTCACCTCGACCAGAGGCGATAAAAAAGACCCTAGCAAAAAGCTCGAGCCAGGAAAAAGAGAACATGCTGTCCAATTGACCAGCGTTCCCCAAACTACACGCAAAAACGCCGGCGCCCACCTCATTATTCACCCAGATAAAACGGTTTCCAATGAACCCGAACCCGGCAAGCCGGAGCATCGCCCCTTACCCCTGCTATCCTGGTCAGTAAAACAGGAAGGCGTTGATCCTTTAGGTGCTGCCCGCGTCAGATCAAGGTCAGGATAACGATGTCCTGGTCGAGTAGAGTCCTGATAAGCTGGCCGAGGGGACGCCGACAATGTTCTGTGTGTCCTGGCAAAAAGTCGAGGTATTGGGAGAGAGTGGAGGAGAGGATATGTACGACACTTGGTTTTTCTTCGACATTTTTGCAAAATTCACGTAAGAGTGCATTGAGCGCAAAAGTTTAGGGCATGTTGTCGTTTTTTCGCGAAGATTTAACACACATGCAGCAGCTTATCAATGTCATTTGGTTGTTTGTGGCGGGGGGAGGAGGAGGCGGGTGGAGGGGAGTACGCTTCGACGTGATTATATTGTTATGGACTAATTTTCTTTGTATGTTATTGCTAGCAATAATTTGTGTCTTTATAAAACGAAGACAATTTTCGAAATTCCATAATATTTTTAATTAGCGAATAAGCACAACTGCCATTTTTAGTGCGTATGCATTCCGACATGAATCTGTCATGGCGTCCTTGCATCGCAATCGTCCACTCCTTGGCAACCAAAGCCCTCTAAGGACAGCCTAGCTTCCTGATAGCCCTAATAGAGGGTCAGCTCTGGCCTTCCTTGACGTCCCTAATAGGGTCTTGACTCGGACACTTGTTAGGAGGTGTCCACGTTGAGGGGGGGGGGGATCGATTGGCCTCCCTTCTTTCGCTGTAATGCGATGAAACGCGAGTTGGAGGACGGATAAATTGATTATTGGTTTAGACTTTCGAGGTACAGATCGCTTTGGTCATTGGTGAGAATTTTCAAAGGATGTAGTACATTTGGATTGGTACAACTTGATTATATGCACAGTATTTATATTTAGGTACGCAGATATTTACATTACAATATCATGAATCAAAGGACACAGTTTTCAAACGTGATTTTGTCCGACATTAGAATGTATGGAAGCAGGTACCTTTACTAAACATGAACGCAGGTTGTGAAAAGAACAAAGTGTTGTTACACACAATATACAGACAAATTTATTCTAATTCATACACACGGACAGTTGAAGCGAACAAAAAGAAAACGAACTACTCAAGTCAAAACTATAATTTAATTTTATATAGCTGCAATTCAAATGGTAGAAGCGATCTGAAAAAAGTGGGGTAAAAAAAACATACATCTATATTTATATTTAATACGAACCTGAGAACAGAGCAATCAAATGATAGTTATTAGCTTCAAGTCTCATAGGTTTTGAGTTAGTAATTTTCTTCCGCATCTGGCAAAGTCCGCTACCCAAGCTCGCCTGCGCCGTTAGCCTAGTTTTCAAACAACCCCCTATTTATTTCAAAAGCAGTTTGCTACCTTACCCAAAGCCACCATTGCAGAAGCGCCGCTTTGAGATATAAAGCATTGGCGCAAACGGACATAAAAGATGTAAGTCAGCCAAGGAAATAATTGAGACATCAACCAAGTCTCCCCTTCGCATCAAACGCGAAGAATTGAAACAATAAACCAGCATAACTATCGAGTGAAGCGATTAATTTAATAACTATTAATTCCGAGCATGGCAAAAGTTTTTTCCCCAAACACAATGCCTGAACTTGGCTAACCGTGACCCCCCACGAAGGCGCAGTCCTAGGTTGCATCGATATTGGGAGGCCTAAGCCGCTGCTTTTTTCACTCTATAGTACCATAAAGAACGTTAACTTTGAGAGCAAACTGGCCGATGTGGTTTTCTCACTGCAGTGCAACGGTTGCAAGGTATGTCGACGCAGAAGACCAGAGATTGCAACTTGACAATTGGCAATGTGAAGACAGGGAAGACGAAATGAAAATGAGCTAAAGTCTGCAGGGCTTTGGAAATATTACAAAACATAATCATTTGGAGATATAAGGACCAATATGCATGAGTCTAAAATTTAATATTAATTCCACTTTCTAACTCAAATTGGAATAAGTTTTTGTTCAAAATATATATACCCAATAAAACTATACGGCATTGAAATGTTTCTAATCCAATTCTTTGCGGGGAGCGAAAGTAACAGAGATTTAGACGTCTTAACCCCCCCCCCCTTCCCCTACCGCAACCCTTAGCCACGATCCACATCGCGATCAAATTAGTCCGAAAGACGCCACTTTTTATGTCTTTTTAAAGTCCCTGTCCTCCCCCTCCCCCCCCACCACAAAAGGATCTTGCGTCGTCAAGCGAGCGTCGCGTCATTTGCAGAAATCGCTTTTACACATTTCCCTGATGTGAAATTACACCCGCCTCCCCCCCCCCCCCCACCCCATCGCCCAACAAGCAGATACGATATAATTCTTTGTCTCCCCCGCGAAACGCATCGGATTCGCGTCCTTGGGGGCGATGTCTTTAAACATAGCGGAAGCGTACCGAACGCGTTGTGCTTTCGCTGTCGTTTCGTTTAAATAGTGAGGATATATCTGTGTATTGTGTTTGAAACTACAACCCAAAAGGCAGATGGCAACAATTTTTACTTGTTTTCACGACGCAATGTCTCGAAAGGTTTACCCCCGACAGAAGGTAAATGACAGTCCGGTCATGAAGCTAGCTTGGCCTATAAACTGGAAGGAATCCGAGGGTCAAATTGGTATAATGCATGCAGTCAATCGAATCGCGTATCTCATCACAAGAATGAGTTATGTTTATGAAAATCTTTTGAGGAAGAAACTATATAGTTGTAACTTTGGGATTGTACCTAGGCAGGCTACGAAACGATCTGAGAAACCGGTAAGACTTCACTTAGAATTCAATGCCCAGTTGTATGAAATAGTTATTGACGTCTCTTTTGAAGGAAAGCTCAACTCGAACGCTGCGTTGAGTCTTGAGCAATTCGTCTGCTGGAGTTGCATGTTGCAGTTGCAGTTGCATCAACTCAATCACATGGCATAGGCAAGGCGGTAACCTACCCAACGCCTCACTCAGCGCACTGCTGCTTAACTTATATTCCGGAAGCAGATTGACTTTTAGCCACAAAAAGCATCGAAAATATTTAGTGATCGTAAAACTGGTGCGCCTACCTCACGTACTACTGGGGGGTGGGGGGGGGGGGCACCCCGCAAAGCGCCCTTCAAGGGGGCGATCGTGCATACTTCGGCGGGGGCGACGGTGACATGGGTTTCAAATGGATTCGCGGCGATGGCGGCGCTGTGCAGCCGTGACAATCGGTCACGTGGAAAGCCAGAGTTTTTCCGAACAGTGTGCGATGATTGTGTCGGAAAAGTTGTTTCTAACATCGAACTTAATGCATATTTTGCTCTCGATGTATTTGCATGCATTATAGCTTTTGGAGACTCCTGTAATCCAGCTAAAAGTGTTGGGGTGGTTAAAAAAATATATCGATCGAAATTGGGGGTTTGAAAGAATTTGCCCCGCAGTAGGTAGCCACTAGTATTTCCCTGCATTCCATAGCTCTAGGAATTCGTGATGAGGAGGCTCCGGTTAAGGTATTAACTCTCCATGGCAAAGTAGGTAATATTCAGCCCTGCGGTGTCAAATTTAGAGAATTCACGAAGTGCCTGAAACCACATGCAAGAATTATGTTTCTTGTAGAAAAAAAATCAAATAGCCCGTGCCAGCTTGCTACTAAAGAAGCAAAAAGCATTAAATAAAGGGTTAAAAATAATTATATCTTTAATAACGATGCATGTTCTTTTCTTTGTGGGTTGTTTTATATTATCATCGCGGTATTAGGATTTGTTCCCAAAATTTCTAGTTTGCTGGCTTCATATCATAACATATAGTAACTTATTTTTTAAGTGAGTCTTTGCAAATTATATGTTCAGGTTATTTCGATCAGACTGGTTAGATTTTCACTGTTCTGGATGTAAAGTTTTTGATTTTTCGCCTATGTGTGGGCAGTGTATTTGATGTTTGCGATAAAACACGGAGTTAAGCATCATGGCGCTTAGTCATGTGATGGATGGGTGACCTTATATAAACATTCCCATTTCTTTTCAGGAGAGAGGCTGATGAGATTGATATGAAAAGTATAACTGCATCTTCTAATATGCTTCTCAACTTTTCGACAGCGTAGATCAGTGGGACATCATGTGGTTCGAAAGGTACCGTCCTTCGCCAGTGGTCCCTTTGGTGCTTCTCGATAGACTTAAATTCCACACGGGTCGGCACCGAGTGTCCCTCCTCCCATCTAAGCCAGGTAAGGCTTTTCGTCGCCCTTCATCCCTGACACCAAATTGTATTGTCCAGTGCAACACAGGGCTCGTTGTCGAAACAGGAGGCTATACTCCCCCTATAGGGATTGCCAATTACGAGACGTTTTTAAAAAAGGCGAATTTGGAAATTAGTCTGGAACCATTCAATGAACTTGAAATACAGTGTGTATATATATGTTTTTCATAGTCACTCAGTTTAAAGTTGCTTCTCTAGTTTCAGTTTTTTTCCAGCTGTCGGTTTATAGTTTTTGAGTTATAGTTATAGTTTTCCTAATTGTTCTAAACTCAATTTCACGTCAAGAAGGAGATTGGATTAGCATCTTCCTCTAGTACCCACTGTTGCTGACATTAGCTAAGAGTTCCAAATTGCCTATAGCCTTTTGTCCGGCTCAAGACATGGCTTGTGAGTTTTGAAACTCTTAGCTCGAGTCTAGCAGCAGTGGGTCCTCGAGGAAGATGCAAATCCACTTTCCTTGATGTGAAATGGAGTTTAGTTTAGTCGTTCGTTGCGCTTCTTGTACGCGTCGAGCGTGATCCCTCTTTCGACGAGAAGCGTGCTCGTCCAACGGCGTCCTCCTGGTCGCGTTCGGAGGCGGCCGGTCACGACTGGGACCCCGTCAGCACCACGAGGACTCGCAGCATGGGTTCGAGGCTTCGGGGCTTCCGTGTTGACATCGGTGACAAGACTGCCAAAACGAGGCGGGTTTAGGAATAGGCTTTCTATTGGTGTACAAGATTTTGGAATTGTTGGAATGTTTTCACCAGTTTGGAAAATAAGTTAAGATTGTGGACATTTTAATTCTTTTGCATATTGGTAATTCAAAACTGATGTCAATGCATATTATTTCAATGCATTATAAATTTCAACTCGTACAAAACTACCGTGCATAAATAGTAAAAAAGATACATTCCCCAATGTAGAAGATTACCTACTATAGGTAGGTGCTTGAATTGAATTCCTTGAATTCCAGCTTCGTCTTCCTTCGATCTCCTTTTTCCTGTGTTGTTTCTTTTAAGTTGCCATATAATATAATAACCATGTATGGGTCCAGGGGTTTATACAGCTAATATGTACACGCTTAGAGTAGGTAAGTAATGAGGGTACATGAACAGGGGCACAAAAGGGTTACGAGGCACCTTTATATACACAATTGTAAAATGTTAATTAAGGTTCAGAAGTATTATTAAAGGATTTATGTACGGTATAGTGTGCTCTTACTGTGTATTGGCAGATTTAATCTATTTATCGATATAGCCAACAAATAAGCTAATCTATTGTTAACGTTACTTTTTAAGTGATACGTGATGTTTTAGCCTATGAGTAAGTATGGTATTCCCATTACTTCATCAAGGTTTTAGTACCCATTCAAATATAAACACCACCTCTATACCAGAACCCGTTCGCATCCATCCACCAGCCCACATTCATCCACACAGACTGCAAAAAACCACAACGTCTCCGTCCAAAGACCGCGGGCCGAAGTCCCTGGTATATACGCACCAACCGTCTAAATAGCACGGTAGGCCAGGCAAGGCTAATCATAGGGTAACCATCGTCAGAGATGGCTGGGCAAAACGCTACAGTGTGTCTCACAATCATAAATCACTGAGATTACGTAACTCACATTTTTCAGTAATCGGGTTCAAAGATAAATAATTAACATTGACAACTATAGAGATTTTATCCTGAACCGATAACGACAACGTAAAAGTTACGTGATCGAGTTATCTACTAGATGTTATAAAGTAACTCCCGTGGCAGTGATACGTTAACCTGAGACGCACCGTAGACTGTGCTGTTAGATCATGCGCCTGCAAATAGCGTATCGCGTATCGCATGGGCTAACCTCTGTGTTGCTTCCGATGGTCGTGTTATCGAGGTAATGATGGGCTTATATACGAAGAGATCGGCGATTGCTGTGTTTAGATAACAGGTGAAATTGGTGCTCGGTGGTATAGAGATCTTCAGGGGCTTAGCGGCTATACTGGGCTTTTTTTTGAGAAGATGTTCGTTGCTTGTGTTGCAAACCATGGATGGTGTTGGCTCTATTGGCATTGATTCTGCAAGTGTGTGATAATAGAAAGGTCGAGGTGAAATGTAGTATCAGTAAAATAACATGGAGTATGTGAACTAAGCATAAAATAGCATAATATTGTATCATTGCATGACGCAGTTACGACTCATATTAGATACGAGCAGCAGAAAAATCAATTTGATCATGCATCAATCTGTTTCTTACCAAGTTTGTTATTTAGCTGCTATAGAGTGTTTGGAGTGTAATGGCTGTATGTATTTGGTAGCATACATTAAATGTGTTCAAATATTTGGAAAAAACTTCACTTTCAACAAGGTTTCACTTTTTTATTGCATTTTCATCGAAACGTTTCCCAACAAAATTACTGACCAATCTCTTTATGTAATACAGCGTTGTCTGCGTACATACAATTTGCTGAGTCTTGCAGTCTAGACAAAAGACGTCCGCGACGTCTATGGCCCAAGGATGTAGTCAAATGGTTGTTATTTCGATGCCGGGTGTTTGGATCGTTGTTTTTGGGGGCGTTTTCCGATCCCGAAGACGCGGGCGATCGGGCAGCAAGCAGGCTCCAAGTGTGGGATGCCAAAGGAATCCGCCAGCTCTTTATGCGGAGTCGAAAGTGAAATGAATGCCTAAGTGATTTGCTCGTCATGAAAATGCAAGTAGTAAAACTTGAATGAATGGTTTTTATGGTGGTTTATGTAATGAGTTTACCGTAATGTTAACACATTTAACATAACATTCATCAACTCGAAATGTGTGGTTTTTATGAATAGGTACGCAATGCTAGCAAATGTTATACTTCGAATTGAAAATTTGTATTGATATTAAAATAAATATTGATTATACTAATATCAAAAATACAAAAAAAATACAGTATTTTAGCACGTAGTTTAGTGTTTAGCAATTTCTGTAGAATAAACATAAAAATAAACTTAGGCAGTATACATTTTTGACATACGATTAATATTGTAAACGAACCATAAACCCTATAAAAATACGCCTGCTGCTATAAGGATTATAAAAGAGACGTTTCATCAGTTAAAAAAAAGGTAAAACTTTCAAACCGAAATGTGGGAGTGAAAATTGAAAAATTCCTAGCAAACTCATCTTTTACCAGCGATTTTACGCGTAACTCGAAGCTGCCTAAATGTTGTAAAACTGCCCATCACAAAATTACGAATTAAAAATCTGAGATCAAACTCATATAATAATAATCCCAATCTTGATGAGAAGCAGCCACAGTTCCAAGAGCCAAAATGCCACAAACGTCCACGAAACACCGACGCAACCGACCGTCATAGCATGTCCATCCCACCTACCTCGACCAAAAACTTTTATAATCAAATGCATTACTGATAATTACAGCCGTCTGCGATGACCGACCGAGCCAGCGACTCCCATGTTCGAGCAGTGGGAGTAGACCTAGGTACCTCTGGCATTGTGCTGAGGTCACCACTGGCCGACCAGCGCTGCCCATTGTTTCGAGCCCGAACACAATGACGGTCGTGGGGCACAACAATGGCCGGTCGAGGGAATTATTGTGTGTCGGGTTCCCAGAGATTGGTGAGACGGTGGAGAAGGAATGGGTCTGAAGGCTGCGAATTTAGTGGTGTGTTGGCTGTCAAAGTTGATATTATAATGTGTAAGTTGGAGTTTTGGTGGAAATGTGTGATGGTTTTTGGTGGGTTTGGGGTGTGAGAGGGTATGGTGATTTGTTTGAAGGGTTTAACGTGCTTTCGCGTGTTTTTACAAGTTTTTACAGGTTTTAACAGGTTTTCATAGGTTTTCATAGGTTTTCACAGAATTTCAGAGGTTTTTTAAAAAGATTTTCAGAGCTTTTAACCGGTTTTGGTAAGGACGGTGGAAACTAAGGTAATAAAGGTAACCATTTAATGTCTTTAGGGAGGCAGTTAAGTCCCAACACACTCACCATGCGTAGCAGGGGCCCATACTGCTAGTGTGCATATACAAGCATGTTACGGGAATGAAAAGGGAGAGTGAAAATTTGTCCAAGCTAAATTTTATTAGAGCCCTGAGAGGTATACCCACATTCCATTTATCAGAGTTCAGTACTCTCTCGGACTAGCGAATTCATATCAGTTTAGTTTTCGAATTTCAGACCGTTACAGGGTTTAACGCCACGATTTTCTGTAATTTAAAACGTTATTCTCAGTAAGAGAAAGAATGCGAAAATACGAAATCGCCACAGATTCGAAAGTGAATCTTTAAGCGGACTTTTGTTAATTTACCGTTTCTATGTATCCATTTGTATCACCTGCCTGTGTTTAACGACGCATGAAATTGGATTGACCATGCAACAACGCATGGACTGCTGACACGTAACAAGCGAACCGAAAGTTGCACCACATGCACTTTTGTGCGGGACATTCTCTCGATTAGAACAAATAGAAAACAAATTTTCTGAATCGGAACTGAGATCACTTCAGTAAAACGTCCAGCACAGAGGCGACGGCGAGTGTCCGCTTCTTTGCGGGGAGCGAAACAAGCACCCTGTCACGGAATGTCCAGCACAGAGGCGACGGCGAGTGTCCGCTTCTTTGTGGGGAGCGAAACAAGCACCCTGTCACGGAATGTCCAGCACAGAGGCGACGGCGAGTGTCCGCTTCTTTGCGGGGAGCGAAACAAGCACCCTGTCACGGAATGTCCAGCACAGAGGCGACGGCGAGTGTCCGCTTCTTTGTGGGGAGCGAAACAAGCACCCTTTCACGGAATGTCCAGCACAGAGGCGACGGCGAGTGTCCGCTCCTTTGCGGGGAGCGAAACAAGCACCCTTTCACGGAATGTCCAGCACAGAGTCAACGGCGTGTGTCCGCTTCTTTGCGGGGAGCGAAACAAGCACCCTTTCACGGAATGTCCAGCACAGAGTCAACGGAGTGTGTCCGCTTCTTTGCGGGGAGCGAAACAAGCACCCTTTCACGGAATGTCCAGCACAGAGGCGACGGCGAGTGTCCGCTCCTTTGCGGGGAGCGAAACAAGCACCCTTTCACGGAATGTCCAGCACAGAGTCAACGGCGTGTGTCCGCTTCTTTGCGGGGAGCGAAACAAGCACCCTTTCACGGAATGTCCAGCACATAGGTGACGGCGAGTGTCCGCTCCTTTGCGGGGAGCGAAACAAGCACCCTTTCACGGAATGTCCAGCACAGAGTCGACGGCGTGTGTCCGCTTCTTTGCGTCGAGCGAAACAAGCACCCTTTCACGGAATGTCCAGCACAGAGGCGACGGCGAGTGTCCGCTCCATTGCGGGGAGCGAAACAAGCACCCTGTCACGGAATGTCCAGCACAGAGTCGACGGCGTGTGTCCGCTTCTTTGCGGGGAGCGAAACAAGCACCCTGTCACGGAATGTCCAGCACAGAGTCGACGGCATGTGTCCGCTCCTCAGCGGGGAGCTTTAAAAAACAGAATTCTAGAATGAAGCCCTCTCTTTTCGTTCAAGTCAGTGCATCATCACATGTCCCAAGTCCCTTGCATTCTCCTAGCTTTCTGCGCCATATCTCACACCCGTCGGACCGCATCGAGGGAAACTGCATCGGCCAGTGCACTCCTCGAAGCACTTTCTAGTGCACTCGACTGCATCGGCAAGTGCATCGCAGGACGGCCCGTGATGCGACGACTCGCACGGGTGCATCGAGCTGATAACGCATCTGAAACTCGCAGAGATATGAGGTGCAATTATTGCAATACTTCAACATGCGATATCCAAGATATGAGTGCTTTATTTTTCCTTTTTCGGTGGATATAATCTATCAGGAGCGGTATGTTGGTCTTTGGGTGTTTTGCGGCTACCTCCTGCTGTTGTACGTACCTATAGAAACCTACATATACCTATAGAAACCTACCGTACATATAGATTTTAAATTTAACTAGGGCTGTAATTTTTTTGTAAACATACTTAAAATTCAAACGAAAATTAGGTACCTATACCTATACCCATATTTCAATGTGCAATAGAATTCTGAATGAAAACGAAAGCGCATATACCAATTTATTGTCAGTCATTTTTAACGAAGCCTCGTAAGTTACAATCTTTAAATCCTAAAAGTTCTTCACTGAAAAACCGTTGTCAATTCATCAAAAAATTGTGCCCAAACCAAACATGAAACGTCGGCGGCCTCGCTTCACCAAAAACAAATACCGCCCCCGCCACCCTCCCTCTCTCTGACTACAAGTAGCGATCGTACTTGCGACGACTCGACCACCTGAAAATAATGGGCACCTTACGACACTCCCGCACCGTCCACTCGGTCTGATTTGCATAAACATGCCCCCCCCCTCACCCCCGCCCGCTGGTGATCGCCACCGGAACCGTCGGCCCTGACGCCGACCCTCGTGACCAAGAGCATTTCCGGTACGTCTTTTGGCAGTCGGGGAGGTCGCGGCCGAAGTCTCGGTGTGCGCTGTAAGAAACGACTGCATCTTGGTGGGGGATTGCAGTTTTAGAAACGACTGCATCTTAGTGGGGGATTGCAGTTTTAGAAACGACTGCATCTTGGGGAGGGATTGCAGTTTTAGAAGCGAGTGCATCTTGGGGGGGGGGGATTGCAGTTTTAGAAGCGAGTGCATCTTGGTAGGGGATTGCAGTTTTAGAAGCGAGTGCATCTTGGGGGGGGGGGGATTGCAGTTTTAGAAGCGAGTGCATCTTGGTGGGGGATTGCAGTTTTAGAAGCGAGTGCATCTTGGTGGGGGATTGCAGTTTTAGAAACGAGTGCATCTTGGTGGGGGATTGCAGTTTTAGAAGCGAGTGCATTTTGGTGGGGGATTGCAGTTTTGGAAACGAGTGCATCTTGGTGGGGGATCGCAGTTTTAGAAGCGACTGCATCTTGGTGGGGGATTACAGTTTTAGGGTAGCCTATAACAGACAGGCGTATATAAGCCCGTCTCATAGTATACTAGATTCAATTTTGAGAAACGGCTTAAGAAAGTATGTTTTTCGATCACTTAGCGTGTAGGTACAAGACAGTTTGTTTTTATGAGAGTTTTGCCTTAGGAAATATATTGTGTACAACATTTGATGTCAGCTATCTGAACTCCAGCCAGATAGTGATCTATTTAGTATTAAGGGCTGTGGAAGGATGGGCTATATGATATGTGATACCTATGGTCATTGAATTTTTGGTTTTAACGGTAGTGTTTATATTTTGTTCTACTCAATGTTTTGGCGCCTCTATTGACAGATTGAGAATTGGCCATTCAATGCAACTTTATGTCCTGAAAAGTAATTTGAAAATAAAATATTTCCGTGCAGTATATTCTGTCAAAATAAAGGGTATATATCACGCACTTACCAGCCAAGGAAATTGACGTCGTTCAACAAATTACAAGATTTTTTTGCAGTTTTTGGTTAAGAGAAAAGCGTGTTTATCATTATTTGGCTCCCCAACATGTTTTTTTTCTTCTGCCACGGCCACAGCGGTTGCACCTTATTTTGATAGTAAGTGATTAAACCTATTTCAAAAACATATCTGTAGAATCGGCAATCATGTATCAATAATTATTAATTGATCATATTTGCATTACAAAACATTGCTCATTTCTGCAAGTTTCTCTCAATGTTACTATACTTGAACAGGAAAAATATATAAAAAAATTTGTTGATCCGAATCTGTCATGGGTCTTCACTCTGCCCCCAACAGAATCCAACATCTACGACAAGCTCGACACAGCTTTAAGATTGGTCTCAAACCGGATAAACCAGCAAGACAGAACCTGCGAAATCGTTTGCTACTTCGCCCTGGAAAAATCCCCTCCACCCATTTTGCCACATCGAAATAGAGACTAGAGGGTCCCTTTATTGCGTATCACGAACAATGAGTCGACCACGTGACATGACCCCGTCAGCATCAAGCGATCAGGGGACAGCTGTTGGCCCGACGGCGTCCTGGGGGGAGGCGTTGTCGTGCTTCGGGGCACGAGGGTCGCCGACGATGACCTCCTCCTGACCTCCGGGGTAATGAAGACGGATTGACCCGGGGGACGATGCGGTTTGCGGGAAGGTATAGCTGATTTTTCGCTGGGAGAGGTTTTTGATTGTCTTGGTTTTGGCGTTGGGCGGTTTCGTGGCTGATTTATTTCGTTTTAGGGTTTTCCTGGTGTCTTGTAACTGCATATTATGCTGTTTGGTGGGTTTTTTTTATGTAATTTACAAGTTGGTTTACCTTAGACGTCGCCCAAAAGATATTCGCGAAATAGTAATTATATTTTCATTTCATAAATGCTAGATTTGTTGTTTGACTATTTCATTTATGGTCCCTACTGGATTTGAAAAACAGTCATCAGAAACACAAATATCTGATATTTTAAACATAATTGATTGGCATTGAAATTGTATTTTGTAGCTATAAACAAACCCCAAGAATACAACCGACTTGCATATTTCGTGACAAAAAAATCAATTACAAAATGTATGACACATTCACATGCATAAAGGTACACTTCTAAAGAAAATAATATGTGGCCTATTACATTATGTTTTATATTTCTGAATCTATAATCAATTATTATACACCCCAACTCGAAGGACATTTTTCCTGGAAAACTATTCACGACCGGTAAATGGCAATACCTGTGAATGAATGTTTTAGTAGCATTTTGTACGCAGAGGAAATCACCGTTATGACTGGACTGACGCCTCCATTACCAAGTCTAGCAGCAAGTTCTTGCAAGACTCTCAGCGATTTGCATGAAAATCGCCTGTCTGCGTGAAATAGGCGACAGCCAGGTGCATTCCCTGGCTATCTCTCGCTGCTCGGAGTTTATCGTAATTGTTTTGTACTCGGGAAAAATTAGCCTATCTCAGTGGGGAGTAATAACAGTATCACCGTTCATATACTTCGGACATGAGTCATGCAGTTAATGCGTTGGTTTAAGTTTAAGGTAGGTTGTTGTCTTTTGAAAAAATATATAGACTTGTATAATAGCTCCACGATGGGAGAATTTTATGTCTGCTCAAAAATAATAAAAATATTTTATTGTGCATAAGCGCTATCAAAGACTAAATAAAATTTATTTCAAGCATCATTAAGCGTCATTAAGCGTTATTTTCATTCTGCAAGCCTGTTTTCCGTTATTTTACGGCTTACGCCTAAAACTAAATCACGATGGCACATATTTGTAAGATGAAATCTGCTTCAAAGATAAAAATAACGAAATGCAGAAGCAAATCAAAACACTAAATAACCGTAAACTACCCAAAAAAAAATCACGACGAAAACCACCCACTGTTCCATTTAATTCTACCCACATTATATAATTCCCGAACAAATCACATCTGTGACTAAAACCCCCCCGCCCCACCTTACTCACACACATCTGTCACCTAAACAGTAGCCAATCCACCCTCCCCCCCCCCCCCCCCACCCAAACCCCAAATCACCACACCGCACAGACAAATCGCACACGCACATACCCCTTGATCACACACAACTAAGCCGTCCAACTGCACACAAAACCGACACATAAAGGCTCCAGAGTTCAATCAGGCAGATAATTTCCATCAAAGAAAAACCATTTAACTCCCGCGACAAGTCCTATTCTTGCGGTCACCATATGTCAAAATATATAGGGACATCCGCAGCATAATCATGTAGTTAGCGCTGAGTTCAACAGGGGTAAGATGTTGACTGAATGCTCGCTGGCCATTAGGCCATATGTCCACACTTGTGCAGGAACTAACCGTTAACATGCAATTCTATTTAAACTTGACGAGCGTTTAGTTAATAGCCACCAGTTAACACGCATCCCGTAGGTACTTAAATCGCGACATACAACAACAACAACAAAAGTTCAAGACTGGATCGAAACACTTGGGTCTCGTGTCTTTTTGAATTGTTTTGAGTATAATTATGTGTCGCTCGTATGTGCTTATATAATGTATAGTTAGACTTGCACTCCGGGTTTGTTTTTTCGTGGTTAGTGTTAATTAAGGAAGTGTGTTGTAGCTGAGCTTGTTTTTCAGACGACAAGGCTATGTGCCTGCGATGCTTTGCTTGAGGAAATGGATTGTTGGAGTAATGTATTATATAGTGTATTGTGTTGGATTCAATGTCAGTGGTTATAAGGTGGAATGATCTTGGGAGATGCAAGGACCAAGGACTCTGAGATGTCAGTACGGTCAAGGTCCGGGATTGTTACGTTGGTCGTGTATTTGTTTTGTTTTGTTTTTGTGCTAAAACGGATTTTTCTTTGGCGGATCTTGAATTGTCTACTTTTGTGTCAAGTTTTTTGACATCGTTTATTTCCTGGAACTTTCCGACCTCTCTTCAATAATTATCGACTAATCTTTATAGATATTCAATCAATTCTTTACAGATATTCAGTAAAGATTTTTTCAGTCCTATTTGTCAATAATTAATGTCGTATCCCAACAATGTTTTCCATGATTAGGTTAAAAAATAAAATACATTGCAGTATGTGATTCCACAAATATTCGGCAAATATTTTAAGTGATTATACAGTATTATTTGTCATCATTATTATGCTTTCGTGGTTCATAAAATACATGGCAAAAGTTCCGGACAAACTTTCGTCATACATCATGAATAATTTCTTGGTCGATAAACATAATTTTTCTTTCATGTTTACATAACGGACATGAATATTGCTATTACCCGAAATGTGCACAGAATGTTTGTACTCGCGTATAATTGTTGTTTTTTGCATATCACATGCAAACCGGCGCAATTACATGTTGCTACGTACACGTCGAACATTACACGCATTTGTTTTTACGCACCGTTTGACGACGCATTTAGCCGTTATGTGTCAAACATACCTGTTACGTCAATTCGCACAACGCGCAAAGTGTAATGTGAAATTTTTCGAATAGAACCTCATTATAAAATTGAAACTTTTGATGCGATTTTCATAACCAAGTTTTATTTATGCACGAAAAATTTAAATTAACAGCAACGTGATTAAATATGAACGTAATATTTTTATAGGAACCACATTTATTACACATATTGTGATTAATATGAAATACATTTTAAGTTTAGCATATTAAATTATTTTTTACATTATATTGGAATACGCTATTAAATAATTAGTACATTTTGCCTAACCACGAACATGTATATGTATACAAACACATAAAAATAAATCTTAGCATTATATATATTTATAATAATTAATTTGAAATTAAATTTTGAAATTGCAGTTCAAATTTGTGTGTTACTACCAACGCTCCAAAATATGAATGTGGTTGATGACATAGGGTAAAAGCCCGGTTTTGAAAAAGTGCCCGGAAATGGATACATATTTTGAAAGGCCTCTCATTTCATGTGGAACATTTTGATTGGCAGCAGATATTTTTTTTACTTACCGATTGAACATTTGGCAGTCTAGATTCATTTTTTGCTGCTAGGTTGAGCCACAACCCTAGTAACAAGACGAAATAATAAATGTGCTTGTTGTGACACATCGAAAAATGGCGTCGGCGGATCTGCGCCAAATCTAGCTGTCAACAAATTCTTCGAAATCTGAGGTAATACGCATTCTATCGCTTTGAAATTTGGCAAATATTTTTAAGAGGTATTGAAGATCTTAATTACATGTTTCATTCTTTTATGCAGGCTGTTTTCTTTTCACGCAGAGAGACAGAAAGTCGTGACATTTTTACGATTTAAAGGTTAGGTTCTCACCACGTTGATTTTAATTTCAGCTTAATTTCAAGAATCAATAATATGCCACGCGATTATACCGAATAAGATTTACGTATGGCAGTAAATGCAGTGCGCGATGGAGGATGTACAGTAAATGCTGCTGTCAAAGATTATCATGTGCCGTACGCAACGCTCTGGCGGAGAGTCAGCGGTGCCGTCAATGATGGGGTTTTTGCCCGAGGACCTCAGCCATGCCTTGGTGTAGATCAAGAAAAGGAGCTGAAGGAAGCGATTGTAGAACTTCAACTTATAGGATATGGCCTGACAAGGAAAGAAATCATTGAAATGGCTGCGAAAGTGGGAGCGAAAATGGTTCCGCCGGTGTTCAAGTCCGGAAAGCCCAGCAATCGCTGGTACCAACGTTTCATGGCTCGGCACTCGCTTTCTCTGAGGACTCCCGAAAATTTATCGGTTGCCAGGGTGGAAATGTCGACAGTAGAAGTAAGGGATGAATTGTTTCTTACGTTGGAAAAGAAGTACGAAGAACTTAACGTTCGAGCCGCAGACATTTACAACATGGACGAGTCTGGTTTGCAAATTGTTGCTAAAGGCAGAAAGATAGCTGCACCCAAGGGAACAAAAATTGTGTACAAGAAAAAGTCAGGAGAAAGGAGTGAAAACATTACTGTGGTTGCATGTGCAAACGCGTCTGGAACGGTAATTCTTCCTCCCATGGTAATATTCAAGGGAGAGTCTCTAAACGGAGAATTACTTCAAGACGCTCCGGAAGGAACTGTCTTTGCTCATGCTGAAAAGGGTTACATGGTTACGGACCTATTTTTTGACTGGTTCACAAGGTTCTTGTTACTTATTCCACCCAAACGTCCCGTTCTTTTGCTACTCGATGGCCATGGGTCACATTTAACGCGAGAGATTATCGTTTTAGCTAGAGAAAATGATGTTCACATTATTTGTTATCCCCCTCATACCACACATTTGTACCAACCGATGGATGTTGGCGTATTTAAAGCCTTGAAATACGTTTTTAAAGAGGAAAGTGATAAGCGGCTTCGGCGCACAAAAAAAAATAGATTGAATCGGTACGATTTCTTCAAAATTTTCACTCCCTCCTGGATTAAGGCTGTTAGCCAGTCAACTGTTATCGGAGGGTTTGTCGGCAGTGGTATTTGGCCTCTCAACAAGGACAAAATTTGTGCGAATCGGCTGATCGGTTCGCGAACTCCAGGTACGACTGCTGTTGTATCTACACCGACCGCCGCTGCTTCCGGGTCCGGTGTACCGCATCGATCTCCGGCCAAGACGTCTCCTGTTGTAGCAACCCTGAAGGAACTGTTTGCCCCAATAGCTGAATCGGAGGGAACAAAAAAAAAATCAAGAGCTGTGACGAAGACTCGTTGCATCACTTCCAATGAGTTTTTAGCAGAGGTTTTAGAAAAGGAAAAACAGAAGGAGTTGAAAAAGAAAAAAGTTTCTCGCAAGCGAAAGCGAATTCCAACCCCAACTAGCGATGAAGAAGACGATCTGGTACTAGTAGATGGCAGCCAGAACGACGAAGACGATGATCACTCCGTGAATGCCGATGATTTGGCGACACCGTGCGGAGTTTGTCATCGTGAATTCCACACCGACTGCCACGGGGAAAATTGGTTTTCTTGTTGTGCATGCCGTGTATGGTATCACCTTACTAGTCAAGGATTTTCCAACTTGTCAAAAAGGAAGCAAATTGTCTGCCAGGAATGCAAAACGTATGATTAGCTGATTTTATTCAAATCCGGGCACATGCAAGGAGTTACAAAAAAATTCATAACTATGCGATTTATCAAGATATTAATGTGCGCCCTGCCAAAAAGTAATTCTAAAGGATGGGGCAATAGCATATATTTTTTTTAAATTTTTTGACAAACTTATCCAAAACTGGGCAATGGTGCCAGTTCTGAATTTTTTGACCTTTTTTTATAACACTTCAATTGAAGGTAAATTTTCGTTTTAAAAATATTGTTTACATTTCACAGAATTGATTGTACTTTCTTAAAGGTATCAATAAAAAATGTATTGTAAATTTTTTTTTTTTACCGAGTTAACTCAATAGACCTGACCATCATCCATAACTGGGCTTTTACCCTAATAGTTTAATACCGACATCATAATTTCTAGAAACTGGTTCAGTAAACAAAATATTTAAAAATCTCTGAAACAAAACAGGATATCCTCTTATACGAAAGGCAAAAACTCTATAACCACCCCAGACAATACAGAGTATACGCCCAAAGCATCGTTTTCGAAAACACAAAAACTTTGACAACAGAGAACAATGAGAAGCAAGAAGTTTAGCAGCCAGCTTGGTGAAGACAGCGTAGCTCGAGAACCACACCTCCTCCCTTCAAAAGCCACCGCAAAAAAGGTGGAAAACCACAACAACACTTCCTTCCGGCAATGGCTCCATGTGTTTACCGGACGTTAGCCAGTCAAATTCAATTCATATACACGACATACGACATACGACTGATAGACATACGACTGCGCTATCGTAAAATTGCCTTCACCACATTACAATTAGGTACTCTAAGTTATGACAGCAGTGATGCTTATTAAACTATTCTTGGATTTCTGTATGCTTGTAAGAAGACAAAATGACTTTTAATCTCGCATTTTTACTTTAATTCAACGCACAGTTGACAAAATTTTGTTGGAGCCTTCGAATTACCGCGAGAGGAATGCTTTGCGATGTGTACCAATCAAGATGGGAGCACACCACATTGGTCAAACAAGAAAGGGAGCAGCTAAGTTACTCATTTCCAACGGGCAAAATTTGCAGCAACGAATAAAATCGCACAGTGAAATGTAGACATGAGCTTTCATAGTGGTTCAGGAAACAAAATGAATTGTCATGAAACTGCAATTAGCAACCAGGTTGAAAAACTCGGGAAAGGAAAATGCGTTCGTCCAATGGTTATACACAGATGATAAGAGAGATAACATAATGGTACGCTCATTGTAATTTGTTACCATTGAACGATACTTTGATGAAACAAATCTGGCGACAAACGTGACCATATCCCGATTCCAATCACGCCAGGACCAATCTCCATCCAAGTCACCAGCCACCCTGGCCATCTGGCTCTTTGGCCCCCGCTTGACCACCATGTCCTCTGTATGATGGCGGGGGTGGCAGGGGGGGGGGCATCCTCTGACCGCATCGTTGACAGACAAATGGCAGGCCTTGTGGCGGTGGACAGTGTCCACTCGAGGGTATGATTATTGTCGTGCAACATGTCCATTGTTGGACTGTCACAGCGCAACGCCCCCTCTGGACGGAGGGGGGGGGGGGCGGCCGAGCGTGACCATGGGCAAGGTGCAGCTTTGATTGGGAGGACCACGTTTGCAGCAGTGGGGGGGGGGGGGGGGGTATTGTTTGGGCTTGGGAGTGTTGGTGTTTCTAGATTTTTT
Organism: Nemoura dubitans; assembly: GCA_921293005.1. Taxonomy (NCBI): domain Eukaryota; kingdom Metazoa; phylum Arthropoda; class Insecta; order Plecoptera; family Nemouridae; genus Nemoura; species Nemoura dubitans. The sequence continues at coordinate 16,854,136 of OV121077.1, read as the reverse complement.
GATTTTTTAATTTGCTCTTTCCTAAACTTATCATTAGATATCTTAAAAGTTGTTTTAAACTGAGTGTAGAATTTGTGAGTGTAGTCTGTTTTCCCTACATTTGGTAGCCTGATTACTTTAGATGGTCGTAACCAGAGGATACGGATTTTCAGTATCCCTAACAGGTTGTTTGGGTATCGGTGATCATATTCTTCGACCAAGTTTGTTAATTTCCATTCGCATGTCTGTGCTAGAACTATCAGCTGGGTTGCCTGCTTGCTGGGAGGAAATTTTTGAGGGAAAGCGGCGTAAAAGAAAATCGTTTACTTTTTCTCATGGTGGTGTTTCTTTTTTAGGATATGCCTGTGTTGTTGTTTTGTAACAAAAATAAGAAATAGGGTTCATTGACGTGGTTGGTAGTGAGAAAAGACAAAATGGACAAACTATAACCTATTAAAATTAGTTGAATAATTAGTTAAATTGGTTGGTTAAAATTGGTTGCTTAATGCAAGTGTTGAGTTTCCCTTAAATCTCACCGTTTGAATGTACTGTTGAATTGAACGAGGGTTCGATGAAACCATGGCGAAACTTGGGTAAACATGTTCTGTTGTTATGAGCCAAGAGTTTCTTTTGTTTGTGGATTTATTAAGCAGTGCACTGTAATGCCGACATTAATGTATTGGCTGGGTCTGTTGGGATCCGTTAATACAATTAAGCTTTGGTTTTCTCTAATCTACACATGGATTTGTCTGCTACTTCTATTTCTCCGCGGCGCGCTTTTGGGGGATATTTGGGGCAGTTTTAGCGATATCTCGTATCCAGGAATTGGAACACGTACCATGGAAAGTCCCTGGGGAGACAGGCTTATGATATCCAGGGACCAGGGGGAGAGAAATGATTGTAAGGGATACTAGCTATATTACGGCAGAGTTGCCCCCATGGAGGAACGATTTAAGAAATACGGTCTCAGGGTAACGGCATTACGCAAGGCTTTTCAGGGGTAAAAAATAAAATGACTGCGAGAAGAAAACTTTATCTAGAAATTAAAAACGCAACAAAGCATTACCCAAAAGTCAGCGTTTGAAAAAGACAATTTTTTTAAACCAAAAAGATAATCAGTAAATCTATCAGACTGATTTTATTTTCTGTATTTACTGAAACACTGAAACACTTCATAATATACTAAAACGTCAGAATTTTTGTTTAGATATTATGTTTGCTGCTTTACAGGAAGGCTCATGCTACTTCGTCTGCTCCAAGCAAAGAAATTTTGGGGTCAAAACATAATGCAGTTGGAGCTTGGCAACTAAAGTGTAAATGGCAAGCATTTAGATACCTAAAAAGGTCACCCGTAGAGTTCAGAACTACACGTTTCTCACGCGACAAGCGCAACACGGAGTCTGTCACCGACACAAGGGGATGTAAGAAAATGGTAATTTTAACACAAGGAGGTTCGTCGCCCACGATGTTTCAGAAGCGGAGCCCGCCAGCGATCTGCACACAGTAATTGTTCTTAGCTAAGTGTTGTGTAATAGTGCTAATTGCTGTGCCGCGTTCAGGGGCACACTGAGTCTGAGTGCACAGGAAGCTGTGGAACGGCGTAAAATAAAGCAGTGATTTAGAAGATAATGTTGAAATTTAACGACAGGCTACAGCTGGAAAATTGGCTTGACGCGAGTTGTGATTTTCAAATTGCGTTTCGTTGTTTGGGAGGAAACGACATTCGAAAACAGCAGCTCGTTTGAAACAGTGTTTTAAAAAGCAGTTTCATTAATTGAGATGAGTTCACACAAAATTATGTGAGTGTGTGTGTAATTACTCAGAGTATTTTACGAAATTTTCACTTATGTCTGAGAACGATTTTTGAAGAGGTTGGACCAGTTGAACGGCTGATGTTAGATATAAGGCTGTGTGAGCGTGCTATTCCTGATGTGTTTGTGTTCAAGTTTTTAAATGCTATTAGACAAACCAATAAATTAATATGGCTGGACAAAGTACCGCAGAGCAAAGTCTGGCTCAAAAAATGAATCACTCAAACAAAGGTTCAGAAAAATGTCTTTAGCGTCTAGGTACATGTTAAAAAAAACACACACACACACTATCATTTATACCACAGATAAGCTTTAAAACGAAGCCTAAATCCGTGAGGCTTTCAAGATAAACTCAACCAATTGAACATTATAGGCTAGCACAACATAAACCACTGCCTTAAACTCCGCGAAAAAAATTGAAAACTCACTAGCCAAGCAACTAACTCACACGCGACGTCCCCTCCAAAATTGGCACGCCACCAAAACCGAGCTGCCATCGACGCACAGTCCACTCATCATCCCTCGGCCAAAGCTCTCGCCCAAAATCCCCCCCCCCCCCCCCCCCGGCAAGTCTTAGCAAGGCGCTCTATGAATCAATGCCACGTATGCCCTTATTACACCGCGTGGCGTTGGCCTCCCTGCGTCCGTAGATCAGCTTCGACGCGTTGCTATTCTTTATGGGGCTACGTGATGTTTGGCACCCTTGCACGGAGTCATGGAGATGTGTGCTCTTAGAGGAGTGACGGCTGTGGGATTTGTGGTATGTTCGTGTCAGTGGTATGTGAGTGATCATAGAGATGAGTGATCTAGAAGTCTTGACAGTATGCAACCTATATATAAGAGTAGCCGCTTTCAAGTAAAAATGCATTGCAAATATATAATTTTACAACTATTCTATACTCACAACTATTTTATATTTTTAGCACTAGTTTTGGAAAATACTATTTCATACTGGGTTTCGAATGCTAAATAAAAGTCTTATTGATTTCAGTGAATCGGGAACTTCCAGGATTTCAGGAAAACAGTGAGATTTTTACTTAGCATTCAAGACTCAGTTTTGAAATAGTTTTTTCAGTGCATTGTACTAATTTCAATGTATCTACATGCAGAAATTTCCTTGAAATTGCTTTGGTATGTAAGTGTGCCGTTAAAAGTTGTTCCCAATCAGTATTGACATCAAATTTGATAGTTTTACTATAGATAACGAACATTCGATCTGACTTTTTAACCAACTTTTGAAAGAGAGTGCTGGTATTATGGTGGTGCACGTCGACAATTTTGACTTCTCATCACCGAAGGACACAATTATAAAATGGCGTCCCGAAGTAAAAAGATGCAGCCATCACACATTCATTTCGATCTCCATTAGAGGACATACCCCTCCATGCTGCATTTTACCACAGTCCATGTTTATTGTGCAATCCGGCATGGTCCTTTTTATTTCATTGGATTGAGACCGAGATGCAAGCGAGTGAGAGACAGAGCTAGATAAAGACAGAGCGAGTGCGAGAGAGAGCGAGCGAAGAGTGTAATGCAGTATTGATAGCAGTGTCGGTGCTCTCTGCTCGGGTACGTAATGTGATTTCGAGCCCCAAGCCACGAGTGTGTATGGGACTTTTATGAGGCATATTTCTTCAATTGGATCCGCGCTTTCACGATTATCGCGAGTCTGTGTTGCTGAGGCAGTCGATGAAGACGTTGTCTGAGATGGCGAATAGGTAGCAACCCCTCTGGGTGTTTTACTCTGATACACCAAAGTACTGTGCGTACGTTCACGAAATTGTCGTGTTAAAGAGGAGGTACTCGATATGTTTGTGTGTTTATCTCACGTGTTTGCACCTATAAAACGTTATTTGAAACGATAAAATGATATTCTCACATGTGTGAGCCACTTTTATACGCAGAACAACTTTTTTTGGACACTTTATGTGAAATATCTGTGGTGTAATGTTTCGAATATTTGTTATAACATTATTGAAATCGCTACAAGACTTAAAAATAAATTGCAAACTGGCTCTTGTGTCATATTGTTGTCTATATGTTTTTAGCGTTAACCAAGGCATGAACTGTAAGTTTTAAAACTCTTTGAATCTTTTAGCTTGTGCCTAACGGCAGTCTGAGAAGCTAAATGCAATTCCCTTTCGGGTGAAATGTTGAGTAGTTTTCTTACAACTAATTGTGCATATGTTGCCATGAAATACAAACACTATAATGCCACATTTAACACACTGATTTCCAGAATAAGCTTCAACCTCAAAGACAAAACCCCAACACACTCACCAGGATAACGCACATAATTCCCTACACAAAACCCTCATCCACATTAATGAAGACAACAAAATTATGAACATCTCAAGGGGTGAAATGCTTCCATCACGACACACTTGCACCACCCCAAAACCACCCCCAGATGGAAACCACACACTCGAAGAAACAACGTATCCACAGGCTTGCACCACAGCACCCCTATACTCGACCGCACACCCTCTCCCCTCCCCTCCCCACCGCGCGGTAACCGGTGCTAGTGACGTCAGAGCACGGCGGGCTGCAGACTAACAGGGGCAACAGACCTCACTGACAGCTCGGGAGCGAACAAGCCAAGGCGGTGAGGTTATTACTTGGGATATGCGGCTTGTTTCCAGCCCGTCATCGGCAATGTTTTCAAGGAGAGTTTTAGGGAGATTCTGGGATGGCTTACCTATATGCTGCGACTTTGTTAACTCGAGTGTGTATAAACTTGTATACATGTGGTCATTGGTATTGGGTATAGTTCGTCTCTGCTGGCAGAGAATTGTTACTGCTTGAGCTGTCGATTCCCTGACGGCAAATCAAGTTTCTCAGCTAATATTTCCAATCAATAAGCCTCCCGTATCCCGAATGCAGTGTGTAAGGGAACGAATTGCATGAAGGGTGCCGTCTAGCATAGCCCAAATTAGATGAAAGCCGTGGAAATGTTGGACTCTCACTCACAAGCTGCCACTTTATTGAATCCCATGTCAAACATCGTCAAAGTTATGACCCATATTTTGTAAAAATGACTCTAACATTAAATTGCATCGGTATTTAAAGCTAAACTAACTACAATATTATTAGTTTGTTCTCAGGTACAACGTTAGAAGACTAAAATACATGAGCTAGGATTGCCAACCAACTTGTTTGACCCATAGCAAAGAGCAGGGGGCCCATCAAAAAAGCCCCCGCATCTAAATACAAAAATATTTTCACCCAATCTCGCACTGAATAGTCTGCTTTAGCACCACGGCTCCGACGAGACCATCTCTCGCAAGCTGCACTTAACACCATCATATTAAACGCGGGATAGACAAGCGACTTACAAACCCATCGCAATTGGTCACTGACCCTTCGGACCTCAGTTGACCACAACGTCCACCACCCATCTCGCTCGCACCCGTCGAGTCGCCCGTCGCTCTTTCTCACTCGCTCTCAGGGAGTTAAATACAGGTTTTCAGGCGGCCAGGGATTCTGTGGACGAAGAAGACCCTGGAGGCGCGTTGCGCGAGCCCACTCGCGCCCCAGTGGCGCGCCTGGCGGTAGGCGGCGAAGCCAGCCGCGCCTAGGAGGGGCCCGGTGCCGGCACTAAGGCCTGCTACCGTCCAACAGCATCAAGGGTCGGCTACCGCTTAGCCTTGTCCCTTAGACACACTGTGTTGGCGCTGTCCCTGTGGCACTGGTCTATTGACGGTACATTTTATGATTTTGTCACTTTGACTGGAAAGTAATGGAACTCCTACATTTCTTTAAATAATATGAACTTTAATGTTTACATGATACAACGATACTGCTTGAGGTGTTCCACCACTGTGCGGCATGCACGTTCACCCAGCAGAGATTGCGGTAAACCTCTGGTCAGTTGTCGAGAACAAGTCGCTGTCCGTCGCCGGGCAGAATGTGTGTTGGGGCTGAGTGACGGCCGGCCGCTCGGAGGAACGCGGAGTTGTTCGGTGCGCCCAGAGGCAGCGCAACGCCCTCCCTGGAGGCGGGTGTGGGCGCACGGGATGGAGGATGGGCTGGCACGAGGAACGAGACACGAGGATGGGTCGGATGATTGGGCTTGCTGCTATGTTTGTTCTGTGCTTGTACAGTCCTGTTTGCCTAATTTTACCACAGCCTTGATGCATGGTACTCTTATGTTATGAGATCCCCAAAAAGTGGCAAACTTAAATTAATTCTAGTGTATCAGGATTTATAAAATATTTTTCTTGGTTCCCGTTCCTGCAATCTTGCAGGTGGTAGATCGTTGATCTAGGCACGAGGATGGACGAAATAATTGTGCTTACAGTTATATGTTTGTTCTATGGCTATGTCCGGATTTTGTATATGTCGTTTGGTACCCTTTAATTAGTCATTCAGAGTTTTTGCAGATTCTTCTGAAAACTTGATGAAATATAACTGGATATATCAAATACAACTTTTCATTGAGTGTGTGGTGTGTGTTGATTAGTAGTTTGGAATTCGATCTTAGTCTTGCCAAGTCTAGAGGTGGCATTTCCTGCTCTCACATACCAATGTAGAGTCTCTGACTGTTGATTTCACTATATTATAGTTTGCTTGCTGCCATACACCGATTACTTGACTGATAGCTGGGTGGAGCTTGTCACGTGAAGACGATGGAGATTAGATGATATGAGCAATATAAGAGCGACTTCTTTAATCAATAGAGTTGAAACTTTAAATAGCTTGGTGTAAATCACTTCACTCCAAAACTAAGGCGAAGGATAATATGTATAAGGTATACGAAATGCAATACTTTCAGCAAGAGAAAATGAGTTCCTACACCATATGTATTAGGCTGTAAAGAACAATATATGAGTATAACATATGATTTATTGGCTACTCAATGCAATAATCACTACATGACCACCACAACATTTCTGCACCACTTTTCAGCAAGACGCAAAAAAACCTGAATCAGATGAACGTCACCTCCAATTCCATCGTCGAAACAATGCACTCAAATCCTGCAGATCCAAATAACCGAAACCTAACATGGCACCGGTGGCGTCACCAAATCCTGTTACAGCCCTCTTTAGACCAAGAGAGAGAGAGAGAGAGAGAGAGAGAGAGAGAGAGAGAGAGAGAGAGAGAGAGAGAGAGAGAGAGAGAGAGAGAGAGAGAGAGAGAGAGAGAGAGAGAGAGAGAGAGAGAGAGAGAGAGAGAGAGAGAGAGAGAGAGAGAGAGAGAGAGAGAGAGAGAGAGAGAGAGAGAGAGAGAGAGAGCGTCACACACGTATACAGCCAACATCTGCCAACGCATATCACAATCATTCCCCTCTGTCCCCTCCCCCCCCCCCACCCCTCCCACCCCCTTGGGCAAGTGACCACCCCAATATCGCAGAAAACCACCCCAAAAAACGCACCTCCCCCCCCCCCTCTCTGCCACGACGCGTGGTCATTACTCATTTCGGGCGGCCGTGGTCATCTTTGCCGGTAATAATAGCACGGGACCAGCAAGGAGTCATCAGGAGGAGATGATGTCTGTCTGGACGTGATTTACTGCAGCGAATCGTCATAGAGTGTCTGGGTATTGAGTGAGTCGGTCAGCGGACGAATCTGGGGGCGATTGTGTGACTTTATTCGTTCGATTTGACTCGAAATCACTCGGTTTCAAATCACTGCCCCCATGTTAAACCATAGGGGCAGTGAAATTTAAAGCGAATCATTTTGAAATCATAAAGTTATGTCATAGCCCCCCCTCCCTCTGTTCTGGACGGAAATGGACCGAAAACTTGTGAATAATAATAATAATGAACTGATTTTGGAACAGAATGTGATTTTTCGTTTTGTTTAACGACGCGGTGTTGTGACCAAGGACACTGCTGCGCTGTTGTATCGGTGATGCTGGAGCTTGCCTGGCCTAAAATTGTAATCCGGTGGTGGCACGTATAGCATGCTCCTGTCCAACAGCATCAAGGGCAGGCCACCGCGTATAGCTGACTTCCCATTGGGATATACAACAGGAAAAGATGCTGATTCATCAACATATACTTTCCTATATAATATACTTTCGACTGAGTGATGAAGCTGATTCACCGGCGTCAATAAGCAGTTCCAATCTATCACCAATCGGGTTAAGAAAGTTTGGGGCTAAAATCGGTGAAAACTATTTTTTCAGCTAATCAGATTTCATTTCCAGTGAATTTGTGGTAGTTATCACCATGGCAATAACAAATCGACCCCCGGAGTTTTGATAGTCTCACTCCGTGGATCTATGCTCTGGGCCAAGTCCCACAATTAGCAGAGTTAACATAGGCCCTCGGGGTATCATGCTAAACAGGCAATCACAGACAGGCATTTGAAGATTTCAGGGGTCATAACAATGGTGATAACAAACTGACAACTGTTTTTGCACTAACCCAGTTTATGTGTTAAGCCCTAGGTAGTAAATAGGGGATGTGACATGTTTTGCCAAATTTCTGCATTCAGGGCAGTCATATTCATGCAATTACACAACATCTGAGTTATGAAAATGTACAATCAAGAAAACCATACTGTTTCTACCTATACATGGAAAATCACCCGGTGCGCCCTCTTAAATTCATAGTTCATATATCTATTATGTATATACTACATTTCACGTTAAGAAGGCGAGTGGATTTGCATCTCTCTCGAGGACCCACTGCTGCTAGACATGAGCTAAGAGTTTCAATACTGTCCTTCGAGTATTTCAAACTCTTATTTCGTGTCTAGAAGCAGTGGGTCCTCGAGGAAGATGCAAATCTACTCCCCTTCTTGACGGGAAATGGAGTATAGAGATTTGCCAGCACTCGAAGTTGTACGTTTCGCCGCCAGGAGCATCGTTGATGCGTGTTTGATGGCTTGTTTATGGCCGGGCCGCTTTGACGGTGAAATGAAATGGAAGATGCATCGGAAAGTGGTCGATACAAACCACCGTCTTTGGGGTTGGAGTGTGTGTGTGGGGGGAGATGAAAAATCCATCACCCTGCTGTAGAGGGATGAATTGCGTAATTTATTATTTCATGTGAAATAACTTAAAATGCATGATGTGGCTGGACTTCTGGTTTAGGCTTATTGCTGACTGGCTGATATTAAAATATAGAGATAAATTGGCTTTCCTTTATGTGATTTTCAAGGGCCCTTGACCGTTCGTTTAAGGTAATATTGAACTCAAGCAGTCAGAATTCAGATACAAGTCATGAAACAAGTGACCATACAAAGCTTCTTGTTCTTATATGTTTAGAGGAAAAAGATTTTTTTTTTAATCTACCGCCATGGACGGTAGTAGTCAACAAGCGGCGGAATCGGCGGCGAGGAAATATTACAAGCAGCAATGGTCGAACTACGTTTAGTTCGAAACAGTTCCCTTCAACGCACTAAAAAAGGGCCAAAAATACTCATATTTAGATGCAATTCACCACTCTTGTCACAAGAAAAGAAACAAAACAGATCTATTTATATTATTATTATTTGAACATTCGCATGCTCGATGGAAGATTGAGGACAGGAATGTCAAAAGCTCGGGGTGTATAACACCCCCACACCCGCTGCCAGGCCACCCCTGTCTACAGCTATAAAATTTAAACCCAGCAATAGTAGGTCGGTATATTCCAAAGTCTGCTATTCTCCCTAGCACAACTTACCTATTATCACACTATACCCGAAAATCTTGGTAGGTAATCGAATATCACTTTTGAAAAAGAACAAGAAGAATAGATTCCCGTACCAAATGACCTAAATCAACAGTGAACCATCAGAACTCCCAAGTTCTCATTTGAGTTGGTCATACTTTGGTTCCCACTTTGCCACCAAGCTTTAGACTTTCCCTCCAAACTTATCCACCACGCCACGCCACGCCACAGCATTAACCCAAGCGTCACTCACATAAGAAAAAATTAAGAAACAAAGATGGCAATATAATGAAAACTGTCCAGAGCCATTCATCTTGTGCGATGACTAGAAAATTACAAAACATCCCCTAACACCCCGCAAACCCCAAGCCCTAAAAAACCCAGCCATCAATTCCGTCATCGTCGCCCACGCGAGCTGTCAGTTTAATTTCGCCACTTGTTCCGTCAGAGACACGGCTTTTTGGGGGACGCTGACAAGTCATCATCGACGTGGCCGGCTCGATTACATCGTCCCCAAAAAACAATGCCCCCCCCCCCCCGACCCCCACCCACCCTGCACAGGCACGTGACGTAGCAGGGGGGTGAAGAATGAATGCCCCCCCCCCCTCACGCACACTTCCTCATTGTCAGTGCACAGAAACGTGTCGGCATTTCTTCATTTCACCGCCGACTGGAGAAGACGAAACAAAAGTGTGGTCGGGTTATTGAGGAAGTGAATGACATGACACTATGATCTTTTATGGTGAGATGTTTGTAAGAAGATGATCTATTATCGGTATAGATATGTTGGTGAGTGACCCCTTCCTTTCTTGTGACGTATACCCAGCATTGCTTGGCAACCTTAGCAATATGCTTTTCAACTTCTTTCCATGCTGGAAAATCCTGTTTTATTCAGTTTTAAATCCAGGTTTATGGAACGATTGAATTATTATTTCATAGCATATTATTGGAAGGTGCTTTAAACGAGCACCTCAACTTTATCCCATCAAAATAACCATCTCAACTCTAACTTTTGAAACTGGTCATTTATTTAATGCGAGTGAAGTTCAACTGTTTTGAAAGAGTAAACTGAAACATTTCACACCTAAGTTTCAAATAGTTTTTTTTGAAAATATACACAGCTACGATTCCAATCGTCCCTCAATTTACAACTAGGCCCCTTAAAAAATAGCAACCCGGTTACTAGAAATTATAACAACGAAAAGTCAGAAACATCTTAATCGCGTAAAACACCTCCAACCCGGCCGCCTTCAGCCACAGTCTTGCTCTAGCCAAACAAGTTATCGTCCCGCCAGTGCAACAACCAAAGGCACCGTGGTGCTGCATCCCGTAAAGAGTGCACCGACATTATTCTAAGGTCGGGGTGCACGGAGGTAAATCATGCACCGCGCTCGCATCAGAGTTATGTGCGTGCCCAACCGCGTACAGTAGCTTGTTGCCCGTCATAGCGGCTGCCAGCCGGGTAACTAGATTCAGGGCTGCGGCGCAGTCGTAAACAAACCTGGTCGCCATGGCAATCGAGCGTGCAGTGGCGTCTCAGATCATGGCTGTACCTATACTTGATGGCCACATTTGCGAGAAATATCTGCAATTGAGAAGGACATTGTATCTGGTTTTAAAGCTGATACAACAAGCAGTGGATGCAAGGGAAGCTGCCTCGGAGACCTCCCACCCAGAGAGGCAGGACTGCGTGTCCAAATAGTTCAGATGGTAGAGCACCTGACCGGAAGAGAGAAGGTTCCGGGTTCGAGTCCTGGTTCGATTGCACATTTTTCAGGTTTCGCAACAGTTCCAAAATTTGCGATAAGATAGGAAATACAACTAGGGTTTTTATTTTTGGCTTGCATGTTTGTATCCCGGTTCGGTTGCTCAAATTGACCAGTTCGCTACCATTCTACAGTTTGGACCAGACTGGCTTGTCAGCGCCTCAACTCGTTTAACACATTCTATACCATGGCAGAAAACCAGCTTGCTGCTGACAAACAAACCGGGTCCAGACTGAAGTACAGGTTATGTCAATCGCCTGTTCCCACGCGACTACGCCACTGGTGTCGATGGCAACAGATGCATTGTTCCCCGTAGAGTTTCGATCGCTACTCACGGCCGCTCGGACTGGCGGTTGCAAAACATCAGCCGACCGTCGGGTGTTTCGCCATCGTCGAGCGGCGCAGCATCAGCATCAGAATCAGCATCAGCATCAGCATCAGCTCCGTGGGCGAGATGCTGAAGAGATGCGCGCAGAGTACCAAATCTGCTATTACTTAAGCATAGGTAATACATTCCGGGTGTGCATTTTTGACGTGAACTGGCCGGTATCAAACCGAAAATGGCTGGTAATCGGAGCGCCATAATCAAAAGTGGACAATTGGCTGAGGAAATGTTTGTCTCGTCAGATCGCCGGCGTTTAGACAGATTTATGCATCGATCTATTCAAATTGGATGAACTGATCTCCGTGCACAGGTGGTTATGAATGCATTAAATGCTAGCACTGGATTCGCGAAAAAGTTTTAATAAATTTGGGCTAAAATCCGTGTTAAGTGTTTTTCAACCAATCAGATTCAATTTTCAGTGAATTTGTGTGGTTACTTATAGCAAAAGTATGGGTTACGATAGGCCCGCTTATTGAATACAGACCCTGGACCCCTATTCTGTAACTTTTTCCAAGTGAGATGTCAAGAAATGAGAGTGACAACGCCAAGGTCGCCTATGTTTTCACATGGAAAAAATGAAAGTTCTCACTCTCATTCCATTTCATCTCACATTTGATAAGTTACAGAATAGGGGTTGCGTAAAATGCATGTGTTTATGGAGCAAAACAACTGTCTCGGTCCCACATCATGTTTACGGAAGTCAATCGAGACTGTTGTATGGTTGGCTAACTTATTCGCTTGCAGACTACGAAAATTACCATTTTATTGGTCTTGAACTTCGGAATGTCCAGCATGCCCCAATCTTCAAAGTTCAATTACTACAGGACTTGAGCACTGGCACCCACTGTCCACTTTTGACTGTCCACTGTCCACTGTCCACTGTCCACTGTCCACTGTCCACTGTCACTGTCCACTGTCCACTGTCCACTGTTCACTGTCCACTGTCCACTGTCCACTGTCCACTGTCCACTGTCCACTGTCCACTGTCCACTGTCCACTGTCCACTGTCCACTGTCCACTGTCCACTGTCCACTGTCCACTGTCCACTGTCCACTGTCCACTGTCCACTGTCCACTGTCCACTGTCCACTGTCCACTGTCCACTGCCCTCGGTGGCAAACAGCTACCTACTCACTAGCAAAACAACTGGAAACCCCAATCACTGGCGCCATCCACCATCACGTCCAGCCTGCGTTTCGAACACACTAAACAATTACAACACGAAATAAAAACAAACCAATTGCGTTTGCCAATAGAAAATCGCGAGTACATGAATCACCAGACGCACAATGACTACACAAGTACATCGGGAAATATCGCACAGCCAGCACCGATCCGGCAAACAATTACCGCATAGGCCTGGACGATTTATGGACCCGCCATAAAGCGTGATGTTGCCTATTGGACATGCGCAGGTGAATTACTGGTAACTGTGGCGGGAGGCTGGGTGGTCAGAATGATGCCAGCGAGAGACAGTCGTAAACCTAATGGATCATCACTATAGCAGTTCGAGATTGGGGCATTGGCAACGCACTACAATAATATTATAACGTTTTTCCATTCTTTTTTTGGCCAACTCTTTGGTAATGAAAAGGTCATGTCTGGCAGTTTCTTATTTTTTCTTTCTTTTTGTGAAGACGGTTGTAAAAATAGTTGCATGGATTTTATTGGGATTCCAATCTTGAATTAGTGTCTGTTACTAAGAGCTTTCATCTTGTGCAGAGTAATGTAAGCTGGAAGAACGGTGTCTAGCATGACAGCACCATGTATGCAGAGTAATGTAAGCTGGGAGAACGGTGTCCAGCATGACAGCATCATGTATGCAGAGTAATGTAAGCTGGGAGAACGGTGTCTAGCATGACAGCACCATGTATGCAGAGTAAGGTAAGCTGGGAGAACGGTGTCTAGCATGACAGCACCATGTATGCAGAGTAATGTAAGCTGGGAGTACGGTGTCTAGCATGACAGCATCATGTGTACAGAGTAATGTAAGCTTGGAGTACGGTATCTTGCATGACAGCATCATGTATGCAGAGTCTTCAGGGGAGATCACTTGTTCGATCCTGGTGACCGGCTAGCCTGGTATTAAGAGCTCATGCATGCCTTGCATACGGGGAATCACTTGTTCGATCCTGGTGACCGGCTAGCCTGGTATTAAGAGCTCCATGTATACCTTGCTTTCGAGAGGTCCCATGGTTCGATCCAGGTGGCAGACTATTGGCTAACTTGGTAATGAGAGCGCCTTGTCTGCCTTGCATTAGAGAGGTACTAGGGTTCGAACCTGGGGCCGGTTATCCTGGTATTGAGGAAGCCTTGATGCCTTGCATTCGTGTTGTCACATGTTTTATCCTGGCAGAGAGCTTTCCTTATTGTGAGAGCGCCATGTCCGTCTTGCATTCGGGAGATCTCAGAATCGATTTTCTAGAGACAAGCAGCCTTGTTTACCAAAGTGACCATATTTTTCTGTTATTTTCGAAACGTTCATGAAAATCCTGAATTTCTCCTTGACTCAACAATGAGCACGAATGACTCTTTGACGTCTCTCTGTCTCATTCACTCCCCTCCCCTCCATCCAACTACGATTTCTTTATTAATATTGCGTCTATTCAAAAAATACCAACACAATATAATATTATAGTCATGGTGTCCAGCATGATATCTACCGTCTACGAACAATGATAATGCACTTGTGGGGTTTATGACGACTGAATTACCCAACTCATATACGCGCAAATTGGCTGAGAGATTAAAATACCAACTATAAACAACCGAATTAGCATGGCAATGAAGCGCCAACAAAGCGACCAACAAAGCCCAAGCGAAGACACAATACAGTGCTGACTGAGTCTTCGGAAAACCGCGTCCACTGATACTCAGTGTGTTCGAAAGCTCCTTCTAATCCACCAAAAGTCGAGAAGTTGTTCGTAAACCCGGAAAATCATTGGAAGTGACAAAACATTTTGTTGGTGTAAAACAATGCCGTGAGTGTGACTGTAAACATCTCATTTGCGTTGCATTGTCAATTGTAATGAAATGCACTTTTAGGCACTTTCTGAAAGTTCCCCCAACTGCGAGTTTTCAAAAAACCACAAAAAAATAAAATCCGCCATTCAACAACTCTTTTACAACACGTATTTTTTTTCAAATTTGTTTGTTTATATTACTAGCCAGGAGATGTTCCGTTTCATTGTGCAATTTATGCAAAAATCTACACAAAACGACAACCGTTTACTTCGCTCATAAGTTAACTACGCCAATTTCGAGATTTTGAGGTTATCTTCCAGCAGCCATGTTTTTGACAGTGACGTATACGTGACGCTGCTCATCTTTTCGTAAACAAAAGTGATTTTGGGCTCTCTGGCACTTCCGCCAGCAAGTAGAATGGAAGAGTACATGGTGACGATGGAGCGTAGGTGCATGGGAGGCTTCGAAGAGAGGGACGAGTCCAAGGTCAACGCGTGGGTCGGCTGGGTGACAGCCAACAAGGTGTCAGCTTGTCACTTGTCTTGAAGCTCTTACGAAACACATCGGAACTTGGTCCATCGACACCTCACACGAGTTGGGTGTTTTCTCCAATGGAACTCGACATTCTACAAGAAGTTTTCATTTTTTTTCTACCGGAGATAAGAACAGTTAAAAAAATAGTTATATTAGATTGAAATAAGTTTTTTTAAACTAGTGCTAAACGACAGACAGACATGTGTCTTAAAAGTGTAATAGCAAAAAATGTATTGGGTAAACATGCTTCTGTCGACATTCTCTAAACAAGCTACACTTAATTGTAAGACAAAGTGTAGATATCTTTTATAGAGCTCACGAACGCCAGACACTTGCGAAAAGATTCAAAACTATCCATGCCTCAAGGTTTTGATTGTGGGCTTAGACATTTTTGGAAATGTCTATATAAGGCAACAGCCATTGTCTTCAAGAGAGCACTGCTTTAGTTTCCACATCTTACAAGGGCACCCAGTAGCGAAAATTTTCCAGAAACTTGTTTTTTGAACCCTTATTTATACTCAGGTTATAATATAGGACATGTGTTATAACGTGGAATTGAGAGTAAACTCTGATGTTGAATCTTGATATGTGGAGTTACAATTGGTAGACTATTCTGTTATTTCAGTGTACCAAACCAATTTGAAAATTAACCAGTAATTCGCCCAACAGCGACGTTATGGCAGTGTTGTCTTATAAACTATTTACTCCTTTAAATTTTCCGTGTGCCAAACAGCCCGTCAGAGCGCGCTAACGATCTGGTTCCCATGACAACGGGTCGCTAAGGTGCGGAGATGTCAACGCGGGGACAAACGGACCGTCACGACGCCGATGACGGATCGTCGGTTGCCATGGCGATACGCATGTGTGCAGGAATGTGCCGCGAATTATCGATTCAGATCGCGAGCTTCGAGGCTTTCCTATTGAAATATTATGAGTTATGTTTTGCTCGTAAATCTCAAGTTCCGTGGTGTTTTGTTGTGTGCCGATACGTACTGATGAAAGACAAATTTACATGTTGTTTTCTATACGTAAGGATGGATATTATTGCTACCATATAGAAAACTGAAAGGTTTGGTTGGCCATTGTTTGGTAATTGGAGCTGAAAACAAATGTATAACTGATTATTTTTCAGCGAATGGTACTTTGTTCCGAACAAGTGTGAGCTTTGTTCCAGACTGGTACATACTTTTTAGTTTTTACCTCGATGAACCGCGCAACAAGCTGGAATATTATGCTTGAAGTATTGTATTTGGAGAATCAGTTCTGTCCTGGTTTAATTCATTTACATAACTTTTTTTAAATTAGCTATATGTACATTGAGATCATTAAAAGCTGAAAATCACCAAGAAGCCGAAATATTATACATGAAGTACGTTATTTGGAGAATAGAAAATTGTTCAGTCCTGGTAATACGATATCTGAACTTCTTGGAAATTTGCTACAAATTGAGATCAAAAAACAATCACTTTAATTGTCATTGGCTTTGGCTTTGTTCAGTGTCCTGTATCACGTTGCGTTAAAATATGGAACGCAGGAGTTGGAAAGATAATAGGGTTATGACCCATTCCATATTCATATTGTCTGTAAACTTATTTTTAGCAAGGTGTAATCTCATTGATGGAACCTAACAACCCATGTATTTATTTTACAGTTTTTCAGTAAAAGGGAACGTCTTATAACAAACCATGAAACAAAATTGATCAAAAGATATGCACTACATTAAAACGCGAATCGTAACAGTCTTCAATTACCCCAGCAAGTAGGCCAATCATCACGCACATTAGCAAGGAGATTTCCACCTCCCTCCAGACATCGCCAGCACTCGTTCCCTGCAACCCTTTCCGAAATTCCACGCCAATAAATCCTGTCCCACTAAGCCAGTGCCTACTTCACACTCGCAGCGCGCTTGATGAAGGCGTCCGAACGAATGAAGTAATCACCCAGTCTGCAGTCCATGAACGCGGCGCGAGCTTTTTCCACGGCGCGCGGGGTGAAAAGGGTGGGATTTTAATTGCTGGAGATCGCGTTTAATTGCTGGTAGGGTGGCGGATGCTCGGGTGGAAGAATGCAGGGTGGATTGCTGGGTTATTGCGCGCGATGGACTGCAGGGAAGTGCATCATACGGAGGGTGGATTAAAGATTTGCGAAGTAGAAATTTTGAAGCTGGGAACTTTAGTCGGAGTAAGGGTTAAGGTAGTACGTCTTGTTTTGTGTCGAAAGTTCTGTTTGACATTTGAGTGGTTCAGTTGACCATGATTTCGCAACTGATTGCTTATTATAAATTAGATAATTGACACGTTTTATGCATGACATTATTATGAGTCAAATCTATATACTGTTGAAGTTTATATGATAGATGAAAGATATAAGAAGGCATTTTGAAGCGGATAACTTTTGTCGGATGTGAGGTTCATGTTTCAGGTACGTGTTGTTCGGTGTTGTTCTGTGTTGTTCTGTGTTGTTCGGTGTTCTTGTTTGACTTGTAGCTTGTATGGAGTGGTTCAGTTGACCAAGATTTTGCAACTGGTTTGTGCTTATTAGATCATTGACGTGTAATAGAGTAAAATCTGTAAATACCAAGGTGTTCCGCTCCTCGCAAAGGTGTAAAGGAGCGCTAGGAGCGGGACATTGTCGCTAGCCAACAATGTCAATGACTCAGCGGAGGTGTGTAACTCTTTTCCTGAACTTTTTATTACTGATGAGTCGCGAATATAAAAATGGTTTTTACTGGGAGAGCGTCCGCTCCTCTGGTAGCGAAACAAGCTGAGGCGTCTAGTGTTTCGCTGTGAATCATGCATTGGAGTTGAGGAGTGTGTACCGACGTAACGAAAGAGTCTAAGACGATCGTGGCGTAGACGTCTCGAGATCCAGGGAGGCGATACTGGGAACAATACGTCATTTCGGAAGAAAGGAGAAAGACGCTTGTCTCAGTGAAGCAGTTTAAAAAATAGTGGAGCATGCAACGTTTTGAGCGGCCAACGTTCAGTATTGCATCTTTGCTTGAGGACTGTGGAAGATTTCCTAAATTGTAACCCATTCGAATTAAAGTGGGTGACGCGATTGCCAAAAAAAGTACCCGCAATGGTCCTCGCATGCTAAAGAAAAAGTCTAACTTCTTCCCAACTTTACAACGTTTGCTACTTTTCGACAATACATTTTTCGCCAGCTTGTCTGTTGTCTCGGAGATTATTCTGAAAATCTGTGAGATAAACGAAGACAAGGACTTAATTTCCATCACGTCCATCGCATTTTGATTTCGGTTTCCGGCGAAAATTCGCCCCCCGGAAAACCAGCAGAGAGTAATTTTCTCATCGCTAAAACCCTCGGCCCCCCTAAAAATGCGATAGTAAACATACGGAGCATCCCGCCGTACACTATCTCGAATTGATCCACTTTTTTTCTCCTCTTCTTCCAGACAAACTCTCATTTCTTTCAAGCTGTATATTTTGCCACACCGCAACAGAGACAAAGCTAAACAAGAAACCACGTTCTAAAGCGAGATAGCAGATAGACGAAACGCACGAGCTGGACAAGGATAACAAAAGGAACAAAAGGGAGCATGGTATATAAGTGAGAGAAAGCGAGACAGATTTCGCATCCATAGTATGTGAGTGAGAGAGACGAGAGTGACGAGGGGTTGGTGGTTGGAGGGAGAGGGTGGAACTGTTTGGTATGCAGAACGTGGATGCCGACACACAACAAGGGGGCAGGGGGGAGGGGGACAGGGGGAGGGGGACAGGAAGATGTTCAGATCAATACAGTACTATCATAGTCGCTGTCTCTCTCGCTCTTGCTGAGGCCGCCTGGGGGTGGTAAAGGGGGGTTGGGACAAATCGCAAGACGGCGTTGAAGATGCAACGACGTCTCCTTTTCAACGAAACATGAGAGAGAAGGACAGAGAGAGAGAGAGAGAGAGAGAGAGAGAGAGCGAGAGAGAGAGATGAAAGGAGAGAGCGTCAAGACTATATATAGAGAGAGTGGGGGAAATTGGTGTGCGCTAAATTTTGCATCTCATTATTTCTTTTGGGGTTGAGCTTCTTCGTTTTTTTGTTGTACGTTTTATGGAGAGGGTTTCTGGTCGGTGTGCTGGCGAAGCGGAGTGTGACGCGGATGGAAGGAAAACGGCTGATGCGTTTCGGTCGTGGATTTCGGGGTGGAACTGTAATTATTAGTTTTTAGAGAAATTGTTTCTTTTTAGAGTCTAGTCTGTGCATTTTCGGGCGCAGAATTTTAGATTCTACTGTGGCAGTGTGCTAAAGTAGCGGAGGCCGAGGGCCATGGGTTCTATAAATACATTTATTAAGGGACACAAAATCATCAATACGCGAAGGTAGCTTATGCTTAGCTTATGTCATAGGAAAAGTGTCCACAAGTCGATTGAACAGTGACGTAAATACTGTATAGATGACGAGTTATTTTTAGTAATAGTTTAGAAAAAACACGACGAAGCCAGATTTAAATTCAAAGCTGCCGATTTAAATGCTAAAAACAACAGCTGATGCAACTCTTCAGGCCATATTCCACTAGAATTGCAACCTGATGATCCTATGCCTTCTTACCGCAAATTTACCATCACCACCAATGGAACAAAACCATTTAGAGGGCCATGGATCGCCAGGCTGCAATCCTGGTGGCATATGGCCTTAATATATATACCTAGGTAGAACTTTATATAGGTTATATAGGAATTCAACATCACATTTCACCCAGTCGAAGGCGCAATATTCATCTCATATGACCTCTTAGACATAAACGACGCCGATAACAATTTCCTTCAACAGTTCGTCGCATTTCATCTGTCAATTAGCGTCTAACTCGGGGCGTCGGAAGTTAATGAAGTGTTACCCCTTTGCTAGCAGCGCTCGTTGTTAATCAGATGGCTCAATATCTTCTCCCCCATTTCGCAGCGGGAGGTTGGGGGGGGGGGGCGTTTTAACCCCTTCGTTTCGGTCAGACACTCGATGGGCAAAACGCACCGAGCTCTGTGTAACTTGCACTCCATTACGCTCGTGCCGTCGTCAGCAATGCGTGTGCAGCACAAATTACAGTCGTCATCATAACGGTCTTGCTATATATGACGAAACTGACTGTCTGACATGCTACCATGCAGGTGTGTCAAGCATGTATAGGAATAGTTTTCCACTTATTCACTCTCAATATTATAGTGGATGAGGGGAGTTTTGGTGACACTGATGACAAAAAAAAATCGACTTCATCTTTCTTAAGTGCTGAATGCCTCCTTTAGTGCTAGGCGAAAACTCTGAGACTCAAAATCTCAAAATCTTACCTATGTTCTTCTTGCTGCGATCAGCCAATCACAGCCCGCGATTTGGTCACATGACACACTGAGGCTCAACATGTGTGCGAACGTTTCAGATTTCAACCATGTTTAACTTTTTGTGACTCTGCTTTTTCACACAATTTAGTTTTGTTAAATGGGGCTGGTTAGGTACGGGGGGGGGGGGGGTGAAATCAAACATTGCCCTCTATTCTCATGCCTGTGAGATCTGAGATCATGTATGGATTGGATAGGCAGTTTCTCGAGAACTTTCCGAAGTTAAGCCGCACATAGCTGAGGCTTGTATATTTGGACGGGTGTTTGGGGGAGTTATGGGGTGACCATGATTGTGTTATGTTCTACCCGAAAACTAAGTTATAGGAATAAATATCATCTTATTCACGCATAAACTCTAAAGAAACATTGAACACATTGAACACATTGATATGCAATGTTAATTTTGGATGGATGATTGTGTTTTACCGAAGATGAATAAAGTACTGATAACACTAATATCACAAGTTGTATGCATTTCAGATCAAATTCGTGTTATTGAGTGCATTTTTATTGGTCCTTCCAAGAAAATGATCGCGTACATGAGAGAAGGCTTGTTATTTCGAAAAGAGATGAGTTGTGTGAAAATATTCGAATTTCTCTAGTTTAGGACAAGCAATGGTGGTTGGTGTGGTTATTGCATCTCTCCGAAGAAATGCATGCAGACGATGGACGGTAAATTTGTGTTCACAATTGAATCTGTGGACGAGAATCGACATTTGGAATGTTTTTATGTTGAGTATTCAAATTCTAAACTCGATTTACTGCACGACGGCGTTTTGGGATCGAAAATAAAGTAGCATGACGAAATAAATACGTAGGCAACATAATTCATACATGGGATTGTTTTCAGAAACTATTTTGTCCAACCTATTGAGAGAATTTGAACGTTTACCTAGAATACGTTCATATGAAAAAAATTATAATGTTAAAGTATATTTTAGAATTTAGACTAGATATACAATCATATTTCCATGTTGTTGTATTTCAATGACAATTTTATCTCCATTGCTTTATTGATTTGCTTTTATTTTATTGACATGAATTCATTTATTGGTTGGTATTGATTGATTTGATATTGATTTATTTTGATTTATTTGATTTATTGATTTCTATCCTTGCTCTCATTAGCTTGATAAAATCAAAGAATTATTTTCGAGAAACTTTAAAATTATTACAGGGTTTTGTTCCAAACACATTTTATTTGGAAATCATGGAAACAAAATCAATTGAATGTAAAAGAACTTACGAATAAAATCAGAATTTTCACATTGGGTATCCTAATAAAAATTAGGTAAGTTTCGTCGCACTAATACAAAAATCCGTCAATCAGTCGCCAGTAACGAAGGTCCGTTAAGCACGAATAAAAACATCAAACATTGTATCAGTTTATTGGTGTTATTACTCGATTCTGTCGCGTGCAACGGTAATCCATAGCAACGGCGTGTTACACAAAAGCAGTCTCTAATTACACGGTGATTAGTTGCCATAGCTACGAATTAAATGGCCGCGTGTTAAGTTTAACTTGTTAGTTAGGCGCCTGCAACTAGCACGTAATGCTAGTTAATTATCACTTGCTGCTGTCAAGATGTTCATGGCTGTGGAAAAAATTACAAAAATATAAATTTTTTGCTGAAGTCACCTCAATCCCAAAATAATTTCCTTTCCGAATATTTTAACATTGGCCGATCAGCTTCCCACTGTTTCCCACCTCCAGATTTGCAAAACCATTGCTCTTTTAAATTGCCCTCGTACAATTTCTTCTTTTCACCGCAATTTTCTTACTTCACTGAGTTAAACTTATTCCAAAACACAGCAAAATCGCTGGACCCCCTGCCAAATATTTTTGCCCCCCCCCCCTTACAAAACCAAATAAAAATGTAACAAGTTAAATAGTTTTTAAAGTCCAAAATATGGTCTCTTTTCTCTAAAAACCCATTATTTGTATTGCATTTCGTCACGTTTCATCACAAGACGCATCGTTCCTTCGTCAAAGAATCACTCCCGAGGGTTGCGCCTTGTGACCTGACTGAGTTGTGGAGATTTTGCTATTGCATCGAGCAGTGATGTTTCACGGTGCACTGTGTACCTATGTACTCATGTACTCTTTATATTCTTCAAAACTAAAGGCCTGCATTCTGCAACGTTGGTAACCGTGCAGTAAAACAGTCTTACTCTTAACAGCAAAATTTGACATCGCAGTTCACTATAACATTTTAGGAGAGGCTTGAAGTCATTCTTGAAATTATTTTGCATTTTACAAACAAACACTCTGTTTGGATGAGGCTTGGGCCTCCACTGCGTCGCTGCCAAAACAAGATAACTATATAAACTCCGCCGAAAGGGTGGAATTCACTCCACAAAAGGAGTTGATTTCACTCAACGCAAAGAACGCAAAAAGTGTATTTCACCTATGTCAATAGTGTCAAGTCAGCACCGTCCAAGAGCTAGAATTACACTAACAGTGTGTAAAATTAGCACCTTACATGTGTTGTATTTTGGTAAAAATTACATCCACTAATATAAAATGTAGATCCACCCAAAATATCATCATTGTCATTGTGACTTGAGTTAAAACCAAACGAATGTTTTCCAAACCAACGGCGGGTAAAAATTTCGTAGTTAACTAAAATAAAATGCATGTTAAAGTGAAACCAACACATAAATGCAACATCATTGTATCATTACCACACACAAACACACAAACACGGTGAACTATAAAAGCTGTCATCAACGCGATCTTCGAACAATCGCCAACAATGCATCTGACACCTCCTGCAGGCCCGAGACCGCAAACGCATGCGCCCCGCAGACCGCACACGCATGCGGCCCGCAGACCGCAAACGACCGGCACTCTCCTCACCCGCGCGAGTAGCCTTGGCAACGAACAGTCAATCACCATGGCGACCAGCGCCCTCCAGTAATGTATATTCCGTGTCGAGGCACTTAACTAATTGTTGGCTTCACAACGAGGGACGTGCGCTTTGATTGGGGAGCCTAGATCGACGCTGATTTTTATCGCCGGGAAGCGGCAAGACAATTCCGGATATACATAAACGGTTTGTTTCATATTTTTGTTCAACAAAGGATTTAAAGATCGGTTGCAAAATATGGATATTGACATTGAATATCAAGCGAAACAAGCACCCTTTCACGGAATGTCCAGCACAGAAGCGACGGCGAGTGTCCGCTCCTTTGCGGGAAGCGAAACAAGCACCCTGTCACGGAATGTCCAGCACAGAGGCGACGGCGAGTGGCCGCTCCTTTGCGGGGAGCGAAACAAGCACGCTGTCACGGAATGTCCAGCACAGAGGCGACGGCGAGTGTCCGCTCCTTTGCGGGGAGCGACAAGCACCCTGTCACGGAATGTCCCGCACAGAGGCGACGGCGAGTGTCCGCTCCTTTGCGAGGAGCGACACGGGAGTCGGTCTAGGCACCCATGTCGGACACAGGTGCAGTCTACTTGACCGGCAGCACGACATTTGTCTCCACTGTCGCCTTTGTCTGCAACAATGCGACGTTTCTTTGAAACGCGGCCGTCTTTTGTTTAGCGAGGCTTTCATGGTCGCGAGAAGCGGTTTTGTCCGCCATTGTTGCGTCACAATAATGTGCCTGTTTCCCGTTGCTAAGCTGGATGACAGATTGCCTGCTCGGGCTTGTCTCCAGTAGGTATGCTTAAGTAGTCGCTTTTTGTGGCAGCTGCTTTGATGGAAATGTGTTCCAGCAATCATATGCGAAATTGGCGGAAGAGTCCAGGAAATCCCTGCTAGCCACGTGACCAAGCCGACATGGAACTCTGTGTCCCAGCGTTTGCAGCTGGAATGCAGGCCGAGTCCGGGAAATCCCTGCTAGCCACGTGACCTAGCCGACATGGAACTCTGAGTCCCAGCGTTTGCAGCTGGAATGCAGGCCGAGTCCGGGAAATCCCTGCTAGCCACGTGACCTAGCCGACATGGAACTCTGAGTCCCAGCGTTTGCAGCTGGAATGCAGGCCGAGTCCGGGAAATCCCTGCTAGCCACGTGACCTAGCTGACATGGAACTCTGTGTCCCAGCGTTTGCAGCTGGAATGCAAGCCCTGTCTGGGAAATCCCTGCTAGCCACGTGACCTAGCTGACATGGAACACTGTGTCCCAGCGTTTGCAGCTGGAATGCAGGCCGAGTCCGGGAAATCCCTGCTAGCCACGCGACCTAGCTGACATGGAACTCTGTGTCCCAGCGTTTGCAGCTGGATTGCAGGCCGAGTCCAGGAAATCCCTGCTAGCCACGTGACCTAGCTCACATGGAACTCTGTGTCCCAGCGTTTGCAGCTGGAATGCAGGCCGAGTCCGGGAAATCCCTGCTAGCCACGCGACCTAGCTGACATGGAACTGTGTGTCCCAGCGTTTGCAGCTGGAATGAAGGCCGAGTCCGGGAGATCCCTGCTAGCCACGTGACCTAGCTGACATGGAACTCTGTGTCCCAGTGTTTGCAGCTGGAATGCAGGCCGAGTCCGGGAAATCCCTGCTAGCCACGTGACCTAGCTGACATGGAACTCTGTGTCCCAGCGTTTGCAGCTGGAATGCAGCCCGAGTCCGGGAAATCCCTGCTAGCCACGCGGGAAACGTCAAGAGAAACTTTGAAATATTGTCATCTCGTGAAATATGCATACTAAAGCACGCCATACCAATGTAAATTACATTTCAAATAAGATTTATATTTGTAAATCAGAAGGTCCAAGAACTTTATAAATAAGTGACTATCTCCGGGCATCAGCCTAGGCGCGGTGTCAAATTGAAAAACCCTCGTCGCTTTCGCAAACTGCGAATAACTCAAGCTTTTTTAACCGACTGGATTCACACAAACGTCAGAAACACACGCATAAAATTCGCGCGTCGCGCAGAATCCACTGCCACAACGACCCTCGAAAATGCAAGGGTGTCAAAAAGAAAAGTGGGAAAAACCACCGACCGCCAAGTGAAACTAAAATAAAAATGATAGACCACGCCAGCCAGCGACCACCGCAACCCTAGGGGGTGGGGGCGGGGGGGGGGGGGGGGGTGGATGTGGGAGGATAGACCGCATCGCTGAAACGACTTTACCATCCCCTATATTGCCGAACTAAAAAATCTTTAACTTCCAATACCCCTTCGTCCTCCCCGTTCCGAACGGGGCCCCCCTTCGGAGCGGGCTGCAGACACGGCTGGGTGGCTTAGTGGGTGGCGGGGGGGGTCGGGGCTGGGGGTGGGAGTAATTTTTCTCGTCAACTACGTGCCCGGAATGGTAATGTCCGCACGGACGCCGCGGCTGAGGGCGCCGAGGGAGGCACGGGAATCTGACGGCGACCTCCCCGGGCGCTCGGCGCTCGTCTACCGGGAACTTCGTGCGCCGGTTAAGCAACACTGCAGTGGATTTGGTGGCGGTTGGGTTTCCACTTTCCATACGAAAATCGACGTGTTATCAAAAAAACAATTCAAACTTCGTTTTGAATAACGTAAAGTCTTACTAATGGAAGCGTATGACGATTGAAGTTGAGGTTTGCATAGTAACATAGTGCGGTGCAACAAGGATCGAAGTTAAGCAGCGCAGCATAGTGTCCGGATATCGAATGGGTGACCTTCATAGATCGATTATTGACCCGTAGAGGTTCTTTTGTGTATGTGATGTTCCGAGTTTGAATTGCTAACAGTACAAAATCAACACTCAAGCAAATTTAAAGGATATATTAGTGTTTTTGTCTGATGAACGTGAATTGTGCATTATTTTTATAGTGTTAAGTAATTAACAGATTTCTGAATGTCTCCTGAGGCTTTTGGACATCATTAAAAAGTCTTCTGGTCAAAGAAGTAAAAACACTAAAAAGAAAGGAAGATTGGAAACAAACGGGTCCTCCCATCACCCAAACCATGTCCAAGGACTGGACTCTCAAACAAAAGCTAATCATCCAAACGGGTCACAACCCAGTGGGTTCATGCCCCCCCCCCCCCCATCGCATGTCGCACGACTCGCATTATGCAACGTTGAGACGCACTCGTCACCAGAGTGCAGTGCAGTCGGACACCGAACATGCACTGAGTGCAGTGTGGTAAGTGCAAGTGCACACAACGGGCCGCGTTTAATGCGCGATGCACGTAGCCGAGCGGTCTTGTGATTAGAGAGCTTTCGTGCGCAGAGAGTGAGGTTAGAGGGCTGCTTGAGAGTTAGAGAGAGAGAGAGAGAGAGAGAGAGAGAGAGAGAGAGAGAGAGAGAGAGAGAGAGAGAGAGAGAGAGAGAGAGAGAGAGAGAGAGAGAGAGAGAGAGAGAGAGAGAGAGAGAGAGAGAGGCTTTCTGTTTCATGAAAGATATTTCGCTGTTACAGCAATTCGGCGATGAAATTTTCTCAAAGTGATTAAAAATAAAATTTTAAATATTTTGCTAATGTATAGGAATTGGCTTTTATTTTGGGTACCAAAAGATTGACATTTGGCTTTTAACGACGCACTGTTTTCACGAAAACACGATAACAACAACGATTTAATAACAACAAATAATTAGTTATTGCTGAGGACGATGATGAACGTGAAGGATGAGGGATGCCCGGTGCTGACATCTAGCCGACTCGTGTCGTAAAACATCATGGAGACGGTACAACTCGAACAAGAGGATTCCTCCAATAGTTCTAGCTGTCGAAAGGTTTATCAAGGTTTGCGACTCCGTTGCAATAACTAAAGTCCCCTTATCCTTTATCCCGGACAGCCCTGCCAGTATTATGACGGTAACCCAACCAATACCTGACTAAGCACAGTGGTGCTTAACTTCGGTGATTTCATATAACAGGCGTGCATAACTAAAACATACTAAACCGTAGGTCAACTTGTGAACTAACATTATGAATCCATCGAGACCTACAAGGAGAACTAAAATAACGAAGAATCGGCCACTCTCATACTAGCAAGACTCATTAAAAAAAACATTTTCAAACAAGAGTTTTGAATGTAAAATACAAGTCTCACTGGTTTTTCTTGGAATCAGTGGAACTCAGCGAGACTTTTTTTTAGAATTCAAACCCCAATTTGAAATAGTTTTCTTGACAACAAAATGCAAAAGATAGCATAATTGCAGATATGAGTCTTAAAACTCTATAATATCAAGTTTCAAATCACCACGTCCACTCTCTCCATCGCCTACCAAAGCCCTCTACCCGTGATTATCTTAATTAAGATTTATGTTAAGCGACCTCCGCGCGTCTAACAACGTCGTCTCCCCGGCAACCGAGCGCGCTGTGTCCGGTAGCCGAGCGCTGCCCGGGCGTGTACGGGTGCCGCGTTTGGGCGTCGTCCACCACATCACGAGATGCACTCTGGATTGCCGCTCTGGACTGGACCACCGATCGGCCGCGTGGGGCCATCGAGTTACTGCGTCGATGCTGATGCGTGGACATGGGGAGGTCTTGGATGCATTGCAGTCATGCCATGGCATGTCTATGGTATAGGCCCAGTTTGTACAACGCTGTTTACCGTGGATTTTGTGTAGGACTTGCTGAGAAGCACACTGTGTTGGCGCTGTCCCTGTGGCACTGGTCGGTGAATGACAGGCTGATGCTGAAGCTAGTCTGGCCTGGAAGGGAGCCGAGGGTGGACCCGGTGCCGGTACTAAGACCGTCCAACAGCACCAAGGGCCGGCCACCGCTTAGCCTTGTCCCTTTGACACACTGTGTTGGCGCTGTCTCTGTGGCACTGGTCTATAAATTGGCTGTCGGCGAATGACAGGCTTATGATGAAGCCTGGCCTTTAAGAGGCCACAAGCTTATGGTAAACTATACTAGATGGCTCTTCAATTTTTGTGGCCTGCTTTCCGGCAACGAAGTCCCTTATAACATGAAAGGCGTTTTGACAGACACTGTACATGGCTGCCAAGAGATTTGGCCGAAAGACAAATATTAACATTAGCTGTACCAGTGACGTCACGTGACGCGAAGTGCGTACGCTGCTGCTGCCTCTTGTCGACGAACCAACAAGCGAGAGGCGTTTAGAAGCCTCGGTCACCAACGACCAATTCGGGGCGATTATCAAAGGGACTCTTTTTTTTCTCTCACAATAAGTTATCAGTGTTGTGACTAGATAATTTTTTTTTCATCTGGATTAAGATTAAGATAATGGCAAATTTGTTATCTGATGATTGTTAGTTTATATCTGAAATTTGTATTTGATGATTTAAAAAATAATCATCTAGATAAAAGATAATAGATGAAAAAATCTATCTAGATAATTTTCTTTAGATAATAGATAATTTTTGAAATTGGGAATATTGGAAAATGATGTTGGATTTTTGAGAAATTCCAACAGCCACATTAGTGACTGATAATATTATATTACACCTACCTAACAGTAAAATAGGAGCTCTTGGAATCGGATTCCCAATTCCCGAATCATTATACTCTCAAGATTATACATGTTTGAAACTTTTTATTGGGATGGCAATGGTTTTGGAAATTAATGACAATCTGAATGACAATGTCAAAAATTGGAATAAAATTGGCTAAAATCATATATTATCTATTATCTAAAATATGGAGTTGAGATAAAGTTTTTTTTATCTAGATAATGATAAAGATGACAGTGCACAATATAATCTAGATAAAGATAATAGATTTAAAAAATTATCTAGATAATTATCTAGATAATTCTATCTAGATAATTCTATCTAGATAAGTCACAACACTGTAAATTATATATCTGTGGACTTTCATTGTCAATATTTTATTTAGTGTTATTTTATCGGCAATATGTTTAGTAGTTCTAGAATTGCATTCAAAATATTGTCACTTGTGCGACAGTTGCTATGGTATTTGCAAGAAATAAATAACATACATACTCCAAAGGTACTTACTTCGCAAGTACGAACCATTCACCTCAAAAACAGAAGATTTTTTTTAACAAGTTTATTTTTTCAATTAACAATGCTATTGCATTTTAAACAAAATTCTCCTTTCGACATCTCAATTATAGACTCAGACGAAGCCCGGATCTTCCATACTCCAAAAAATGTCGCTGCCAACAAAAAGCTCGCTTCTTCCTCACCTCCAATCTCCCAGCATCCGACACCACACCCCACGTCGCTGTCGCAGACACCTCCGTCCGAGTCCTCCCAACGCCTCTCAGTAGCAACAAAGCAGTCGTCTGGTCCAGGATCTCCTCAAAGCCCCGACGTCTAACAGACATCTACCTTCGACTAAAGGTAACTCGATCCGTGCACGACGCAAAGAAGGGTTGTCTTCGTCCAACAATCGGGAGATGCACAAAAGAGGACAGAGTCTTGAATTGAAAGGATCTTCGTATTGTCGCATGGGCATCCTGAATCCTGGGGCAAGGCAGGAGCGTAAGGGGTAGCAGGACACAAAGGGGACGGTGATGCCGAAATGGGGGGGGGGGGGGGGGAGAGTCTTGCGAAAGCGCTAGTGTATAGCGAGTTTGGCGCGAAAACGTATTATAAAGAAGCATTTTATTGAATGTCGCGAACAGTGGAGTTTGATGTTATCAAGAATGATTACGAAATTGTTGCAATTCTAGTGTTGGTTTTATTATACTTTATGGTCTGCAGTTTCTATGCAATGTGTTTTGTATAATGCAAAGGTGCGGACACTCGCCGTCGCCTCTTTGCTGGACAATCCGTGCCAGGGTGCTTGTTTCCCTCCCCGCAAAGGAGCGGACACTCGCCGTCGCCTCTGTGCTAGACAATCCGTGACAGGGAGCTTGTTTCGCTCCCCGCAAAGGAGCGGACACTCGCCGTCGCCTCTGTGCTGGACATTCCGTGACAGGGGGCTTGTTTTGCTCCCCGCAAAGGAGCAGACACTCGCCGACGCCTCTGTGCTGGACATTCCGTGACAGGGGGCTTGTTTCGCTCCCCGCAAAGGTGCGGACACTCGCCGTCGCCTCTGTGCTGGACAATCCGTGACAGGGTGCTTGTTTCGCTCCCCGCAAAGGAGCGGACACTCGCCGTCGCCTCTGTGCTGGACATTCTGTGACAGGTCCTTTTGTGTTTCAAAAACAATTTTATTTCATGTCGGTTATTCTGCAAGAAATTTACATATTTTTCTTTTATACCAGAGTCCCTTGAATAGGTTATACATAAGTTGGTAGACACAAGACAATAACCCTGAGTCACTCTCAACTTTGAACCGACTCTACCCATGTTTGTTTTAGCAATACCCATGTTGTCAGCAGGGCGACAAGAAAGGGAAAGTTTTTTTTTTATTTGTTGGCGCTCGGCGACGTTAAGTACCACTAACTCAGCTGGACATCGATGAACTTCACAAAGTGCTCGACACGATGTTGCTTAACCGGGCACCGTCGATTAGCTAACCGCCGCGTTATCTTGCGCGTCAACCTAAATAGCGGTGGCGTCTGGGCCCGAACGACAGCGTCGGTGATATCGGGCATGTAGCTCGATATAGGCGAGTGGACACTGAAGGCGACCGTGGGACTTTCGAAGGCTAGATTTTTCTGATACGGTCACCTGTTTTTAACGACAAGAGGTGATATATTTTATTGGTAAATGCTGTTTGTTTTAAGATTTCCGACAGTCTTGGAAACGAAGCGGCGCTTGAAAACGGTTATGTCCACGCTGAAACGAATTCATCTGCTAATTTCTGTAATCAATTTCTATACATTTGCTCCTAATTGAGCATAAAATTTGCCTTTTTTACATCAATGTCAAACAATTTAAGGTTTTAAACTCGATTTTAAAGTGTGCAATAATTCGAAACGACATCAAACTTTATGAAGCGAATTCATAATGAATTCACAGAGTTGAGATACAGGTCAAACTAAATTGAACAAGTGCCTAACTTTCTGCACAATAAACAGTGTTTAATTACAGTCCATCAAAACAAGGGAATTAAAACTTGATCTAATCTGATATTAATGTTATCAAAAAGGAAAACACAGCAACTCGTTGAAAACTTTGTACTTTACCATAATATATTATATACATAGCTTAGCTAAACTACTTTATCACAATGAAGTAATAGACAGCACGCTAGATCGCAGCTATTTTAGGCACTCTCCATATAACACAGAAACACGACCATTCAGACATCGAAATTTGTCAACGACCGAACTCCAAAGCAAAACGCACACCTGAATTGCATTGTGCAACATCAAAAATGCAACAATACTCTCGGCGCATTGTCAATGGCAGCCGGTAACTGTCTTGCGCTCATCTTCAGGGACATCGGGGGTACGTTGGGAGCCCGAGGGTGCATCTTCGCGCAGGGCGACAAAGGGTGGTATTGTGCCGAGGGCCGAGTGTCAGTGTGTGGCGTAGGTGTGTGATCGAGGACTGGTTTAGGGGTGGAACCGAGTGGGGTAACTGACGGATGTGTGAATGGGGCACATGGTTGGGACGGAAGGATTTTGGCGACATTTTTATCAATGAGTCGCTTGTCAAGGATGAGTTTTGTATTCGTTTCTTACTGTTATTGAGGTTTGTAAGGTTTTTGTGAAAGGGTTATTTTGAAATGAGGCGAGGCTTTACTAAAAATAATGGTTTGTATTTTGTGTCTCGAGGACAAATATGAAAAGACGTTTCAGCTCCTTTTTAAAGCCCAGAGATAAATCCACATCATTGCCGCATTATCATCAAATTCAGCATGAAATTTTCCACTTTATAAATAATAAATATTGTACAACTTGAAAGAATTATTGTATTGTGTATGTACCTATACTTAAAACTATTCTCTTTTATTATTTCGAGCCTTTGAGTTTGAATTAAGAATATCCAAGCCGAGTTTCGATTTAATTAAAATGTATCCGTTTTCTCATCTAAACAAATTGTGTTTTACCAGCAATGAACATTTCCCTAACTATATATTTAAAGTTGAACCCCATTTTGGAATCGGTTTCTTGAAGACACTCTAACCCATCAACGCGCAAATGAGATAAAAGTAAAATGAAAACTATTCCGAATTTTCCATAAGTCCTGAAAAGTATGTCAAGTTTAGTTCAAGCTGTCAGTGCATTTCATTCAAACCCTTTATACACCACGCTACACGCAAACTTAATTCAATACCATTCCACTTCGATCATCACACAACTGTCACCGATTTCATCGCCATCAACCAATACCAACACAACAAAACCACACACGTCATAAAACCAAGAAACGTGTATATACCAACCTACCCTCACATAAAACTCCCGTGCTCGCGCCACGAAAGCAGGTCAACCAACTCATCGCCGCTAAACATGCTAACTAAAACAAACAACCCCAACCCCCCGACGGAACACAAAAAACTCGTGAAAAAACCTCGCAGCCAGCGCCGCAGCGGCCACTTTCTCAAGCGCAGCGCGTGGCTGAGCGCGTGCGCCGCTTGTAACTACCGCACTTCACGCTTTACTCGTCGAAAAATGCAAATCGAAATGAATAAATCTGCATCACTACTAAGTTCACTACTGTACCGGCTTGTCTAAGGAGGCTTGACCGTCGCTGGTTTAGTCACTCTCAAAGGAGTTCGTAGACTCTGATTTATAGATAGTGGTGAATCACAATGTTATGGGACCTAGAAACTTGAAGCAGACTGTTTCCTTTTTTTCCTTTTTCTTGAGTTTGATGATTGAAATTCAATCATCTTTTAGTGCTTCATTAACTTTGAAATCGGTGGATTTTGTAGAGTTCAAAGCGGTACGTCACACAGCGGAAGAAATTATCTTTGGGTGAGAAATCGCACAACTTTTTTCTGCAAATGGGCCTAATAGACATGGTCACCTTTGATACCCAACAGTTAAATTTGAGAACTTAATCTTATTTTTCAAGGGGCCCAAAATGATGGCTTGCATCTTTTGGCTCTTTTGTTTCTTTCTAATAGGCATGGTCATCTTTGATACCCAACAGTTAAATTTGAGAACTTACTCTTATTTTTCAAGGGGCCCAAAATGATGACTTGCTTCTTTTGCGTGAAAAGGCCATGGACTTATCCCAAAATAAATGATTTCCAGGATATGCATACACAATTTAACTTTAACTGAATTTAGCTATAGAACTTTGGCTTATTTACTAAACCGTGCAACTAAACATAAAAAACCACCCCATCATAACAAAACATAACCCACACCAACAGAGCCCTGAACACAACTTCACCACACAACTATAACTCGCCCATCAACCACACGGTTTAGTCACCTTTATCAGATCACAACAAACCACCTTAATCCACATTTGAATAATGCAAATAACCACACTCAGCGTCTGTCTCTCCATAATATGATGATGATGTCAGTCCAGAAGTCCGAGCGGCGATATTAAAGGGCCGTTGACCCAGAGAGCTCAGAGGACTCCCAATGTTGTGCCATAGGTCCTGTCGCTTAGTATGCACCACGGACGCCGCCGCCGCCGCTGCCGCCGCCGCCGCCGCCGCATAAAGATGCTAGCGCCATCGCCGCTCGTGGACGGGCTGTAGCCCTGACCTACGCTATACCGGGTATATATGCGTAAACTCCATCGATCTGAGGCCCGTATTTAAATTAGATTCAAATGAGGATCCTATCCGACCTAGAAACTATGCATGAGGTTGCTACTAGCGGTGGAGGAAATGTTGGGTTGGTTTTCGGTTTTGGTGGCTTTAAAAATGTGGGGTTGTATGTGTTTCGGGGGTTTGTTTGGGTGTTTATTTTTTATTTTTATATTTATTTGTTTTGGGAAATATCTTGAACAGTTGCACGATTTATTTTTGATTAATTGGAACCTTGGTGTTCCTTTGCATGAAAGTACAATGTTTAAAATGCAGCTTGCTCCAGCTTTAATTTTTCTCTTTTTTGTTCGTGAGTGACTGATGCATATTGTTGTTCGATTTCTATCGCACTGAAAATAATGTAATAATGTGCAGCTCTGCTTTAATAATTTTTCTCAAATGAAGAAAGTAAAATATTGTTAACGAATAACCAAGCTTCTTCATGAGGCTATAGGGGTGGTTGCGTGAATGCAAAATGTGTGAAAAAACATACCGTCACAATATCTCTCCAATATAAGATAACAAATATTATCAACAAGGATTTTATTGATAAAATACAGTGCTGTTATTCTAACATTGACAATTAACACATGAAAATCATCCCTAGATATCAGGGGTGCCTTCGGAAAATTTGGCAAGGGGTAACCAGGCAAAGTTAACAGGTATTACAAACGCGTAGGTACATACTAAAATACACTTCAACCCAATTTCTTGAAAATCAAAGAAGATTCACCACAGAAAACAGGTTATTCGTGCGAAGTGACAAAATAATCTCAAATGCCAACTGCTTCATTAATCGCAAACCCAAATAAAAATCTCTCCTAATCTTCTTGAAATGCCAAGAACAAAATCACGCTCGAATCGTA
This sequence comes from Nemoura dubitans, assembly GCA_921293005.1. Taxonomy (NCBI): domain Eukaryota; kingdom Metazoa; phylum Arthropoda; class Insecta; order Plecoptera; family Nemouridae; genus Nemoura; species Nemoura dubitans. Next base: position 16,819,431 of record OV121077.1, on the reverse strand, counting down.
CCTGATCGAAACTTGTTGCCAAAATCTTGCGTCACTTACGCTAAACATTCGCGAATTTCGCAAAGAACTACGAATAAAAATCCAGAATGGTCACAAACCAATGTGAACATGTTCTAAACCTACGAATATAATATTTACCTCTTGCCTCAACTATCACACTCAACATTCGAAAAGATACCTGATACCACCCACTGAATAATATATTATGCCATTATGGGTAAGAACAATTCGACTTCTGTGCCAAGTCAATTGAATAACTTTGCGTCTCAAGTCCAGGTGAAGTTTATGTCCAGACATTGATTTCATATTTTCTATGCATACGTCTTCTCATAGGTTCCATGTCAGAGCTTATGTTATAGCAAAAGCGTTTACCAAATCAGTCAAAAGCGATCCCAATCATCATGATTCATGCCCGAAGTAAATTTTCAACTTCATTTTCCTGTTCATTTTATTTTTAAATCATCATTCTTAGCCACCACTTGCTAAACGACTGGTTAACAAATTAACAATCCGTTTGCTAGCCTAGCCAACACATCTGAATCACATGTTTACAAACGCAAAGCCAGCGAGGCAGTAGCTAAAAATCTTTAACAAAACCAATTAAACTTCATAACAAAAAACCCCAAAACTCAATCCCAACATGAAGATGACTATGATCCAGCCCAAACCCACCATGGACCAGGACTAAAACCAACCCACCACCAACACGAGCTACCATCGGCATCGACCCTGAATCTACCAGAGGAATGCCTCGCATGTTTGTGGGCTCGAGACTAGATCTCCGCCTGACTTTCCTGTACAACACACTCCTTGCGTAGGCTAAACGTCAGTGTGTGTGAGTGTGTTATCGGAGGGAAGGTGGGCTCGGGCGGGGGGGGGGGGGGGAGGGGGGGGGGGAGGGGGGGGGGACAGGTAAAGGCCAGTGTGGAATGTATATTCACTTTCACCGACAGGCGCGTCTCGGAGCCTGAATGCCTGACGCCCACACTAGACCAGGCAGGGTCTTGAGGCGCACTCAGCTGATCTTTCGGTGGGAAACCAGTCGGACTTGGTTTTGGAGGAGCGACAATGTAGTTTTGATTTGTTGCGGTTGTTGTTTAGTTCTGGGTGATGGTTTCTGTAATGAACTCAACTTATCGCGGTATTATGCAAGAGCATTGAGATGTAAAGTGCTGATGGTATCGCTACATACAAATCTTCTCATTGACATTGATTTCAATTTCAATGTTAACTAAATTGGCTGATTATACAAATCGCTATAGCTTGTTTCGGTAACCGAAAAGGAACTGATTCTCATCCTAGTTTCCGAATAGTATATATATTTTCTTCCAAATGTTGTGCCTCTGAAGAGTCGATTTTGTCGAATCCAATAGCACCCCCGTCGCGGAAAGCTGAGGTTCATGACCACACACACTTGAAATTGTCTCAAGTTTGTTCCAGATTTGCATAACATCCTAAAAGAGTGTGCAGCATTTAAGGGGGCTAACGACCAGCTAAAAACACATCTCCAAGAGGGCATTCATTCAGCTGTCTCTTTATAATGAGTGACAGAAAGCAAGTCAATTGATGTGTGGTGTTTAACGACGCACTGTTTTGACAGCTGGCCCTGTGAATCTGGTCTAATGGGTTGGGATAGAGTTAGTTATCAAGGTTGATTGCCAAGATGACAAAATCGATTCACAGATTGGCAACTCGCGGGGGTTCGATAAGCCACAATTAGCACCGAGACTTTACTTGGTGCAAAACGAAAAGTAAAGGGAATCATAGACTCGAGTTTATCACTTGAATTTGGCGCCGTGGATACATCTGCCCCAAAATCTTCCTTCTCTTCCGAAAAAGGGATTCCGTCATATCTTGGAATTTTGGATGGCTTTGCAAAATGCGTATCGGTCTTTTAGTGGGTTGCAATTACTCTAGACAGACTATAGGTTAAAACAATTGGTTATGCTGTTCAAGGTGTCATTGTCAATCGATCTACAGCCCTTGAAGAAGTAAGTAGTATATGGGTCATGTAACGAAACGTCGGGAAACCAGAGAGACTTTTCTTCAGCAGTAAAAAAAAAGCAATGGCCTTAGAAATGTACCAGGGATTGCCTATATAATAGCGACGTCTCTGTATAAGCGAAAGCACGCTGCATGACTGTGACTGAAAGCCCATCGTGACCCGGCAATTAGCTATCAGCATCATGAACGCCCATCGTCCAACGTCGATCGCCTCTCAGTGGTTTCATTGATGCGTTGCCTAGGCGACCGAGCTCTTAGCGAACGGTCCATAGCACGCCGATCCTGGGCTGCCCGCCCTCGTTGGGCGTAACGCTCCAAGGTCACCGTCGTCGTCGTCGTCGTCGTCGTCCTTTTAGATGCCAATTGATTTCTTGGGGAAATGTCATATTGTTTCCCTGCGTTTCGTAGACTGCAGTCGGACCCAACCATAGAAGATGAGTTATCAGGTACCGCTAACAGGTCGTTTAGGCATCGGTTACCAGTTTCTTCAACCAAGTCTGCTAATTTCCATTCGCATGTCAGTCCTGGAATCACTACCGAACCCTCGGTCTTTTGGCTGCGTGCTGGGAGGAAATATTTGATGGGCAAACAGGGTAAAACACTTCTTTTCTGGTTACCCCGACTTAGCTGCCGTCGATATAACCTCTGGCTGTACATGTTTCAAACCATTCGGTAAACTATTTCAGTAATCGTAGAATCTAGTACATGTGTAAACCATTTGGATAATGAAATACACACAAATCTGCATATAAATTTTCATTTTTTTCATTTTTAACTCTAAAACCTCCAAGCTCCAAACTTTCAAGCCAAACATAAAAAGCAAAACACTGCCAATTACGCAAAAAAAGGCGCCACCTTCCCCGAAAATCAACCCAGCCATGCAGATGTCGTCGCAAAAAGCGCGTCGCTCACTGATTGCCATGGCAACCGCATCACGCGTTTGATTGGTCGTTAATTAAGCTGCGCTCGTGCCGACCAAGACACGCAAGTTGCCCTATAGTGCGTCTCACGTTCGGAAATCAGTGCCCAGCGGCGTTGGGCATCCATTATAGCATTGTAAAGTACGGGCTTGCTAGGAGTTCCCAATATGAGACGCATTATAGCAACTGTGTTGCCATGGGCTACGCGACTAGGGGGACTGCGCGGTCTGGAGGAGTTAAGCAACAGTGCGTGGGGCCGGGCGACGGATGGGTGACCGCGGCAAAGGGTTTTAGAGAACGGGGACGACGGTTGCAGGGGTTGCACCCGAATATTGAGGTAAATTTTCAAAATGCATCCACTTTTATCGGTGAAATTCGGTGTCGAGACGTGATATTTAAATTAACTGCATTGTTGAATGTATAAAATCAATGTGGTTTTGGCCGATTTTCGCCAAGGTTAAAACGGACCTTCTCTTGGCTACAAATATGTATATAAATCATTGAAAAAAATTCACGTGTTGTAGAAGAGTTGCTGGATGACTGATACTATTTTTTGCTGTATTTTGAAAACTTACAGCAGAGGGAGTTATAAAAAAGTGCCCTTTTATGCACTTTTGAAGCAGAAGTCCGTTTTTGAAGAAATTCAGTCATATGCAGTTTAGGTCGCAAAAATACAAAAGCGCTTTTAATACTTATCAAATGAAGCTGGCGACACAGCTTCTCGCTGCTTCTGGCTACTGCCTACTGGAGGCGAGCACGGGCCGTTCTTGCAGTGCCACGAGAGGCACTTTTAATACTTATCAAATGAAGCTGGCGACACAGCTTCTCGCTGCTTCTGGCTACTGCCTACTGGAGGCGAGCACGTGCCGTTCTTGCAGTGCCACGAGAGGCACTTTTAATACTTATCAAATGAAGCTGGCGACACAGCGTCGCGCTGCTTCTGGCTACTGCCTACTGGAGGCGAGCACGTGCCGTTCTTGCAGTGCCACGAGAGGCACTTTTAATACTTATCAAATGAAGCTGGCGACACAGCTTCTCGCTGCTTCTGGCTACTGCCTACTGGAGGCGAGCACGGGCCGTTCTTGCAGTGCCACGAGAGGCACTTTTAATACTTATCAAATGAAGCTGGCGACACAGCTTCTCGCTGCTTCTGGCTACTGCCTACTGGAGGCGAGCACGTGCCGTTCTTGCAGTGCCACGAGAGGCACTTTTAATACTTATCAAATGAAGCTGGCGACACAGCGTCGCGCTGCTTCTGGCTACTGCCTACTGGAGGCGAGCACGTGCCGTTCTTGTAGTGCCACGAGAGGCACGCGTTTTGTTATCAAGGTGGCAGTGTTGCGTGCGGCTCGGGCCGAAAAGAAAAGGACTCACGGCATCTTTTATTCATCGCCGACTGTAAACGGTGAAATTTGCTTTTGTTTATATTAATAATTTTATTGAGACTTTTTTGTCGACTGTTGGCCTGGTTAAATATTTAAATATGTTTTTTTTATTTGTTTCTAGCATTGCAGGATATATTAGTTCCTGATGGACGTGATATAAAAAGGATATATAATTAATGGGTCGTAGAGATGAACGAAAAAAAAGAAAGACGAGTATTCGTATCAATTTAAAAGCTCGCGCGTGATTTGGAGTTGGCACAAAAAGTGTTTGTGATGAAATTGAATGAAAACATTATCAATAACGAGATGATTTGAATTCCAGCGATCATATAATTACACCGAGACTCGGAAATTGTTAATAATTGTATTCGCACTCATTAAGAGTCATGATTTAATCAACGTGTGTGTGTGTGGATTAATTACAGTAAGTGCTTTAATTGTATTGGCTGGCTATTGAGTTGTTTGAATACCGCATTTGAAGTAATTGCCTTTAATAATTAAATGCTGAATGGTTATTTATTTAAATAATCATCGACTATCAATGTAATTGACTTCGCAATTAGCATTATAAGCCCCGTTGCGCGTGCATAAAAATCGAAACAGTTTAAAAATAATTCAGTTTACGTGATCGGATTTTATAGACCAATAACTGCGATAAAATATATAATATGTTTACGTGAAATGAAGGAGATTTACACTTTTCATATCTCGTTTATTCTAACACACAGTTCTTGCAACATTGTTGATTGATAGATTAGGATTTGATCGAAAAAATGTTCGCACAATTTTTCCTTGTAACGTCCACTTTTCCCTCGTTGAGTGTTTTACCTCTGTGAAGTTGGCAGCAATAACTCACTGGCCGAGGTTTCAACCAAGGTGACTAGGATCCATCGGCTCTGATTTGTCGATGGGGAACGATATTCCATCGGCTCTGAGTTATGGATGGGGAACGATATTCCTACAGTTCTGACAGAATAACTATGAATGCAGCTAAGTTACACAAGGAAACCAATTTAAACATCACATGGAGCTTCTGTGGAAATTAGTTTGCAGCAAAATAATGAAGTGCGATAAATCGAACGAACTGAGAGTGACAATGATGTTCAAAGAAGTCCAAGGCATTAGAATTTCGGACTGCAAAGAGTATTGCAAATTTGTATGCAAGAGTTCTTGCAAATGTACAAACATTGAAATTAAGAAGTACTTAACTAATTTAATACAGTATTTAATATAGTGTATATTCTCAGAATTGTTTGTTTCTAGAATGTTATTGCAAATTATTGATTGTTGTTGCGCTGTATGTTAAATTAGCTTCTTAAATATTAATTAAAACATAGAACTGAAACATTCAATAGGGCTTTGTGGGTTTATTGCAATGGACTACTACAGTTCCAGAGTCAATGCCGATTGTGGGCAACAAATAATTGCAATGCGTTTCTTACGGCGTTAATTTGCCCACACTCGTGTTTGACTCTGGCACTGTACTTGCACATTTGCCATAATATTATTGTTAGTATTATTGTTAAAAATCATACACTACAAAACAAACGAACATACAAGAAACAATAAAAAACGAACTTAAAATCACCAGCGTGCCTACATGCCAACGTTCAGAGCTAGAATGGAATCGAGGGGGACTCGATCCCGACCCCCCCCCCCCCCCCCCCACCATCACGCGAACCGCTTGTTTTCCGGGACGTCGACGACGACAACGCGCGTGCGCTGCTTAACACGACGTCCCCGTCGAAGGTGAGCGAGTCTTCGGAAGGTGACGCAACCTGGGGGGGGGGGGGGGGGGGGGTGGGGGGGGGGCAGAGGGGGATTAGCTAACACTGGGTCGCTTGGCTAAGACACTACCCAACACATGGAGCTTCTTGCCAGATGAAACAGAGATCAGAGAGGAACTACGACATACATAATATTAAAGCGTGTAAACGTTCAATTTACATCAAACATCTATTTATTAAAAATTCTGTTATCCAAGATTTTACCCGGATCTCAATTTTTTCAGGTTTGTTTCCTGAAATAATCCGTAAACTGCGTCCTGACTTTGAGCTCCTTACGACGCACATTAGCCAAAAAAGGTAATCGCAAATAAAAACCAGATCATTTAACAAGACGCGTCCTTATAGGAAGAACTCCTTCTATCATATTTTAACTTTTTCGGGATTGGTGATTGCCTACTGGAGAAGATAGCTTAGCAATAGTGTAACACTGTCACCACGGTCTGCAATCTTAAACATACAGTAGCGTTACCCTTACCTTATCACAGTCCCAAAAATCCCCAAAAAGTGGCACACTCAAATTAATTATATTGTATTTCAATTTTAAAAATCCTCTAGATATACCTAAAGCCAACGACCAAGCGCAAACAACGAATCCCTGCCGCCTTCTGTGACCCCACTCCACGTTTTAAGCGACATATGGACGCAAATTTGCCGTCACGTGGTCACCGTGCTCGTGGATTGCCCACGTGGTGGTCGTGCTCGAATAATCAGGCACGGTTTAACGGACGGCTAACGCATGCGCCGTCGTGACACGGGAATTAGTTCCCCAGAACGACACGATGTCAAATGGAAGCGAAGGCGTCCGTGCAGCGTTAGCTAGAGCTTGGAGGATGCAGGGCTAGGGTCCGAAATATTTCTCAGTGCAAACGCTGGGACACAGAGTTCCATGTCAGCTAGGTCACGTGGCTAGCAGGGATTTCCCGGACTCGGCCTGCATTCCAGCTGCAAACGCTGGGACACAGTTCCATGTCAGCTAGGTCACGTGGCTAGCAGGGATTTCCTGGACTTGGCCTGCATTCCAGCTGCAAACGCGGGGACACAGTTCCATGTCAGCTAGGTCACGTGGCTAGCAGGGATTTCCCGGACTAGGCCTGCATTCCAGCTGCAAACGCTGGGACACAGAGTTCCATGTCAGCTAGGTCACGTGGCTAGCAGGGATTTCCTGGACTCGTCCTGCATTCCAGCTGCAAACGCTGGGACACAGTTCCATGTCAGCTAGGTCACGTGGCTAGCAGGGATTTCCCGGACTCGGCCTGCATTCCAGCTGCAAACGCTGGGACACAGTTCCATGTCAGCTAGGTCACGTGGCTAGCAGGGATTTCCCGGACTCGGCCTGCATTCCAGCTGCAAACGCTGGGACACAGCACAGTGTTCCACGTATATTCAATTTTCCAGACCGCAAGGAAACCTCAGAGAACTCCCTCTTCCTGTTTGCTGGAAGGAATTTCATGGACGCATGTTACCTTGGCTCGAGGTCGTAAACAAAAAACTTCCCCAGGTGAGGCTCGAACTCACAACCCCGGCATTGCTCACTGTGCACTGATTATAAGTACCGTGCGCTAACCAATTGCGCCACTGGGGACTTGTGACGGTGGGAGTGTCAGAACCGAATATCACCACGAACACACATGCGCCAATGAGTTTTGATTGCACATTTGAAATCATATTTCGAGAAAGGAATCTAGGGTTTCTTTTGGGAATAAACGACATTCGCAGGGTTATCTCATTCAACACAATTGTCTCTAGCTGTTATCACTCTGTTATCCTTTAACATATCTGCCAGCGAAATGGTGCGAGCGTGGTTTCGTCTGATTGGATCCTTAGCTTTGAATGCTGGAATTTGCAGCCTAAGGAATCTTTGTAGATGTAGCTCATTGGGCAAAATTTTATTTTTCGACAAATTTGAGATATCCTGAAACAAAACATAGCACGTCTGGACCATATTTACATAGAACATTCATTCATTAAATATTTTTGCCATCTCTAACATGACAAGTTGTGTTGACGTTTTGGCTTTGTCCCTTTAGAGGAGTCGACATAATTTTAACATGTTTTAAATTTACCTAAATCCTGATCACACCTGGATTTTGACTGATAAACCCAAAGCCTGCATCTTATTTTTGCCCATATCGTTATAGTATCACTATAGTATGCATTTACCTATAATAATGCACAGATTATTACAATTAATGGCAATGCATAAAACGTTCTGCACTAGATGAAAATTGGTCCCGAAACTACCTAGGTTCATTTTCGTGGATCAAATCCACCGAGGCTCCATGAAACCCAAGTTCCCCCACAGTCCCACACAGTCCCACACAGGAGGCGGCAAATCCAGCGTCCCCAACGAAATAAACACGTGACGTGGAGAGCGACACGCGTTTGATAGACGGCGTCGTCCAGGAAATCGGAATCCCTTCCCCGTCGGCGCCCCCCCCCCCCCACTCCAGCGTCCCGCGGCCACACGGCGCTAATAAACGTCATCGTCGGGCGGTAGATCATCGGCGTGGACCTGATGGAGGGGGGGGGGGGGCGTCCCGAAACAGTTGGTGCTCGCGAGGGGAGGGGTGGGACTGCATGTACCCGGGCTATGCCCGAATTAGGTGCAATGCACAAGACTGCCCGTATATCTTGATCAGTTAGAGTTGGGCACAAATTATGTTTACCTAGGTATACATTATCAACTGCTGAAATGAATCGTGACATTTGTTTTGTACGTAGAGAATTATATTTTACAGTCTAAATCTTCAGAGCGTTTTTTGAAAAACTAAGAAAAGCAAACCCCCAAATATTGCATCAGTGTAAACTTGAACAGAAAAGCTACACTTCGTTGTCACTATACAAAACTACCTATAAAATCAGAAACATACGAAACTAATAAAATCACCTTTGAAATCACTCCTAGATTTCACCCCTAAAACCACGTATGAAATCACCCCTAAAATCACCCCATGGCGAAGAATGAGCAGCGGTCAAGGCCTGAGCGGTCTGAGAGCCGAAGGTCGCAAATTGCCCCAAATGGGTCGACTTCGCCGCCGACCCTGCCACCTCCGGGGTGAGACTCGTAATAAAGATGATGGAGGGTCGCACGGTGTCATAGTGCCAATGAGATATTGGCATATCGTGACGTTATGATTATTGGGGGGGGGGGGGGGGGCTCTGATCTAATTGGTGATAAAGGCTGGTGATCGTAAAGTATGGCCCCAGCATGTGGTAATTTGCCCTGAAATTATTTCAGGCTAATGATGAAACACGTATTGTTTTATATTTACAATATAATGCTGCATATATAATCACTGAAAATTTTGAATTTTTTCTAGGCTAGGTTTTAGCAAGTTTTTCAACTTCTATAGTCACTATGTACGACTGAATTCTACAACTGAATTCAGCCAACCACATGCCATGAATTCAGTTGAAACTTCTAGTTGGGATCTCAGCTAGGAGTTGAAAAACTTGGCAAAACCGGACCTAAACAAATTATTGCTGTGCAGTACAGTTGTAACAATTTTTTTGAATTTGGAAACTGACTTTGATGATAAGGTTTTCTAATTCCCTTTGGTACTTTCTGATATACGCGAGATGAAAGGTGCAACTTTGTGTTGATTTCAAAAGACGGAAGGCCCCCCCCCCCCCCCCCCCCCCCCCCGAAACATGTATGCTCAGAGATAGTCACTCGGTGGCGTCAAGACTGACTTTGCCGACGAAAGGAAATCTATAGTGATCACACACACACATTATTGCAGAATCAGTCAATGTCATCGGGATTCTTCCTCGATTCGCCTACAAGCAAACTCTGTTGTAATTCCGCTGTAATCGTCAATAATCGATAACATTCGTTATTGAAGAGTGTGCAGGTAAACAGTGCGTTTTATGGGAGCCGTTGATGTGTTTATGTCGGTCGTTAGAATTGAGTTAGCATGCCAGGAATGTTGACTGCCGCGCCGTCAGGATTGCAAGGCGATGTTGGATTTTCCGTCAGACTGAGTTATTCCAGTTCTGTCTCCTTGCATCCTTCTGGAATAAGGTCACTGCAAATGTGTGATTTCATGGATGAATCTGTCATGCTTTTAGTGTAAATCTATTGGTTACATGTAGGCAATGAATTGGTGGGGGTATAAGAGGTAGCAATTTAATCGGATACTTAATATCTAAGTCTGTAAGATATTGGTATTGGGAGAAAAATTTTGGCGTCAGTTTGCTTAAAAACAGCCATAGTTTAGTTTACATTAATTCGTTGGAGAAGTTCACTTATCGTAGCAAATCAATTAAATAGCTTTCATTAGCACAAGTTTTCAAAAAAAAACTATTTAAAATTCTGGTTTGAAAAATAAATAAGACTCTCACAGATTTTATTTGAGCAAATTCCGGTTTGGAAATAGTATTTTTGATAACAAATCAATGTTAAAAATTCCTTAGTTTTCAACAAAAATCGACGCAAAATGACGAAATTCCTGCTTGTTACAAAGCAGGCAGGTTGTCAGGAGTCTTGCCAAAAGCACCACGTCAAACGCACGCCACGACGTTGGTTAACATCGCCGCTGTCAGCTGACACGGCGTCGCCAAGGCGACCGTGAATGCATGCGCCGTGTCGTAACGAGCCGTTAGAGGTAAACAGGTAACGTGTTGTCGTGGTGATTGCCGTGCTCTTATCAGCTGAGCCATCGCAGGCCGGGGCAGTTGATCACCTAGGACCAAGGTCATTTGAGATATACGCTATACCTGAATGTGTGAGTTAAATAAACGAACAAGGGTTTTTGAAACATAGGAGTATTTATGAAACACACTTATGGCATGGCAATATCGATTACAAATACACTTGAAAGTCTGGGGATGTCTTCGAAAAAATTACCCATGCTTCACGAACCGACTACGTACGGTATAAAATCCCGTTGTGATCCCAAAAAAAAATACCATAAAGAACTCTAGTTCTAGGTTCGATCCTGGTGGCCATCTGTCCTGGAGGTGTGAGCGCCCTGTCTGCCTTGAACATGGGAGGTCCCAGGTTCGATCTTGGTGGCCAGCTGTCCTGGTAGTGAGAGCGCCATGTCTGCCTTGCATTCGGGAGGTCCCAGGTTCGATCCTGGTGGCCATCTGTCCTGGAGGTGTGAGCGCCCTGTCTGCCTTGAACATGGGAGGTCCCAGGTTCGATCTTGGTGGCCAGCTGTCCTGGTAGTGAGAGCGCCATGTCTGCCTTGCATTCGGGAGGTCCCAGGTTCGATCCTGGTGGCCATCTGTCCTGGAGGTGTGAGCGCCCTGTCTGCCTTGAACATGGGAGGTCCCAGGTTCGATCTTGGTGGCCAGCTGTCCTGGTAGTGAGAGCGCCATGTCTGCCTTGCATTCGGGAGGTCCCAGGTTCGATCCTTGTGATCGGCTATCCTGGTAGTGAGAGCGCCATGTCTGCCTTGAACATGGGAGGTCCCAGGTTCGATCTTGGTGGCCAGCTGTCCTGGTAGTGAGAGCGCCATGTCTGCCTTGCATTCGGGAGGTCCCAGGTTCGATCTTGGTGGCCAGCTGTCCTGGTAGTGAGAGCGCCATGTCTGCCTTGCATTCGGGAGGTCCCAGGTTTGATCTTGGTGGCCGGCTATCCTGGTAGTGAGAGCGCCATGTCTGCCTTGCATTCGGGAGGTCCCAGGTTCGATCCTTGTGATCGGCTATCCTGGTAGTGAGAGCGCCATGTCTGCCTTGAACATGGGAGGTCCCAGGTTCGATCTTGGTGGCCAGCTGTCCTGGTAGTGAGAGCGCCATGTCTGCCTTGCATTCGGGAGGTCCCAGGTTCGATCTTGGTGGCCAGCTGTCCTGGTAGTGAGAGCGCCATGTCTGCCTTGCATTCGGGAGGTCCCAGGTTTGATCTTGGTGGCCGGCTATCCTGGTAGTGAGAGCGCCATGTCTGCCTTGCATTCGGGAGGTCCCAGGTTCGATCCTTGTGCTCGGCTGTCCTGGTAGTGAGAGCGCCATGTCTGCCTTGCATTCGGGAGGTCCCAGGTTCGATCCTTGTGATCGGCTATCCTGGTAGTGAGAGCGCCATGTCTGCCTTGCATTCGGGAGGTCCCAGGTTCGATCTTGGTGGCCAGCTGTCCTGGTAGTGAGAGCGCCATGTCTGCCTTGCATTCGGGAGGTCCCAGGTTCGATCCTTGTGCTCGGCTATCCTGGTAGTGAGAGCGCCATGTCTGCCTTGCATTCGGGAGGTCCCAGGCTCGATCTTGGTGGCCAGCTGTCCTGGTAGTGAGAGCGCCATGTCTGCCTTGCATTCGGGAGGTCCCAGGTTTGATCTTGGTGGCCGGCTGTCCTGGTAGTGAGAGCGCCATGTCTGCCTTGCATTCGGGAGGTCCCAGGTTCGATCCTTGTGCTCGGCTATCCTGGTAGTGAGAGCGCCATGTTTGCCTTGCATTCGGGAGGTCCCAGGTTCGATCTTGGTGGCCAGCTGTCCTGGTAGTGAGAGCGCCATGTCTGCCTTGCATTCGGGAGGTCCCAGGTTCGATCCTTGTGATCGGCTATCCTGGTAGTGAGAGCGCCATGTCTGCCTTGCATTCGGGAGGTCCCAGGTTCGATCTTGGTGGCCAGCTGTCCTGGTAGTGAGAGCGCCATGTCTGCCTTGCATTCGGGAGGTCCCAGGTTCGATCCTTGTGATCGGCTATCCTGGTAGTGAGAGCGCCATGTCTGCCTTGCATTCGGGAGGTCCCAGGTTCGATCTTGGTGGCCAGCTGTCCTGGTAGTGAGAGCGCCATGTCTGCCTTGCATTCGGGAGGTCCCAGGTTCGATCCTTGTGATCGGCTGTCCTGGTAGTGAGAGCGCCATGTCTGCCTTGCATTCGGGAGGTCCCAGGTTCGATCTTGGTGGCCAGCTGTCCTGGTAGTGAGAGCGCCATGTCTGCCTTGCATTCGGGAGGTCCCAGGTTCGATCCTTGTGCTCGGCTATCCTGGTAGTGAGAGCGCCATGTTTGCCTTGCATTCGGGAGGTCCCAGGTTCGATCCTTGTGCTCGGCTATCCTGGTAGTGAGAGCGCCATGTCTGCCTTGCATTCGGGAGGTCCCAGGTTCGATCCTTGTGCTCGGCTATCCTGGTAGTGAGAGCGCCATGTCTGCCTTGCATTCGGGAGGTCCCAGGTTCGATCCTTGTGATCGGCTATCCTGGTAGTGAGAGCGCCATGTCTGCCTTGCATTCGGGAGGTCCCAGGTTCGATCCTTGTGCTCGGCTATCCTGGTAGTGAGAGCGCCATGTCTGCCTTGCATGCGGGAGGTCCCAGGTTCGATCCTGGTGGCTGGCAATCCTGGTAGTGAGAGCGCCATGTCTGCCTTGCATTCGAGAGGTCCCAGGTTGGATCAGACATAAGACTATAAATGAGCAGTTTTGGAACTCTTCGCTCGTGTCTAGCAGCAGTGAGTCCTCGAGGGAGATGCAAATCCACTCTCATTCTAATCGTGAAATGGAGTTTATGTCGCAACAGGCTTCATGTTGTTTGTCACAATACCTTCGATTGCAGTGGCATATCCTGCCATATAGACATACTTACACCAAGAGAGCCAAGTTAGCTCCAAGATTCGATCAGGTTTGCCATGCCTGCTATCCCGATACATTCAGTTAGGCCTACCCACAGGTGAGTCGGCATTGCGACACGCTGTAATACCGACTGCTCATGGTCACCGCATGAGATCTACTGACATGACCCAGTTAGATGGTCGGCCGCGGCAAGGTTGAGGCAGAGGGCAATCACACGGGAAGAGTGGCACACTGCGAAATTTCCGTAAAAAGGGGTGCATTGATTGTGATGTCAGTGAAACTCTAGGATACAGAAGCGAACACCTGAGTCGCATTCTGAGTATCTGATTGGTCCAGTGGTCATGTTCATGACAAGTAGGTGACACTGACATTGTCAGCTGTAAACCCAATGCTTAATACTTTTGAGGGAATTTCTGTTTTAGAAGGATTGTGATGATTTAGATTTAAATTTGTTCAAAGTATGTATTGTTTTTAATTGATGGAGAAGAACCCATTTTATTGTTGATCCAAGTCCGGTGATGTAGTTTATAGCGTAATGCATTGCAGTGAATTTATTGTGTACCTTTTCAAAATCGATCAGCAAATAGGTTAAGTGGAACCAACACTAATTTCTCATGTTATTGTGCAATACTACGAAGAAGTATGGAAACTCACACTGGTGTGTACCAGTGTGACTGGAAAGTCACACTGGTTGCCAAGGTGCAGTGAGGCAGTCATAACAAACTATAAGTAAAACAGAGTCTTACAGAGTCGAACAGAGTCAGAGTCTAAAAGAGTTTAACAGAGTATTATATAGAGTCTAACAGAGTTTAACAGAGTATTATATTGGGTCTAACAGAGTTTAACAGAGTATTATATTGGGTCTAACAGAGTTTAACAGAGTATTATATAGAGTCTAACAGAGTTTAACAGAGTATTATATAGAGTCTAACAGAGTTTAACAGAGTATTATATAGAGTCTAACAGAGTTTAACAGAGTATTATATAGAGTCTAGCAGAGGTTTTACCAAAGTAAGTTTACTGAAAATGTGTTATGAACACGTCGACCTACAAATTTCAGGCAGAAGCTAGGTTCACATTACGCAATGTCAGAGTCACAATCTCATCACTATAGCTAAAAACCCATGCGAAAGGTTACAGCTAACACAGTATGGGTGACATATTGTGTAAACATGACGCTACGACTGATGGTACAAGATGGTAGGTCCTGTTCTGTGCAGTTGTCCACTCTTGGTATGTCGAGACTCTCTGGCTTGAACCGGCTCGGTCAGTGCAAGCTCGAACACTCCTTGACGACGCATGCGCAAACACACGGTCTGCTGGTTTCTAGCACTTCTAAACGCCAGCCCTCGGGATGGACAAGCTAAGATATGGAAGTATTATTTGAGCCCATAAACAGGGCCAAGTTGTGTGGGCTTTTCACTATATTTCTGCATTATTATTTGTATTATATGTTTACAAAATTACCCTTGTGGCACAAAAACGGACAAAAGTCCGTGCGAAAGTTATTACGAACGTTCGGAGAACGTCCAAAAGGTTACGGGTGATAACTTTCTTCAGAATTTAAAATTCCGATACCCTTATTGCAAACGCTCGTATTTGCACAAGTTAAATATGTCTGTGGTCGTGTGGTAATAATGTATGTGGTAATTAGGCCGTAAAACCGTTTAAAAAAAGTTAATTGTGGAGATTCTGAAAAATTACATTTATTATTTTAGAATGCAATGAAATGTCATCCTTTGAATATTCATTTGAGTAGGAGGCTTCGCAGGCGTAAATTGGTGTTTTCTTTCATTTTATGATACCAAATATTTTTCGACAAAAATTAAAATGCGAGATTTTGCAATTAGGGTATCATTTTCCAAACATTCGATTAGAGGGTATACCTGAAATTTGAACGCAAGTAGTCGCCCGGTAGCTTTTCGGGGTTCACTGTGAGCCTAAAGTATTAACGGTTTCTGAGCTCTTGGGCATGTACTGCACGGAGTCGATGTCAAAATGGGTTTGGAAAAGTGAGGGATTTGTTATTGACAATGACACCGCGTGCGTCTTGGAAATCGTGATATCGTTTGCCTCTGTGGTCAAAAACCTGCCCGGTATTTTTGTATTTAGATTAGATGTTCACACTCCGTCGTAAAGCAGGACAAAGTCGCCGGACAAACAGTGACCTGTTGACGCTGTTGATTACCACAAAGTCATCTGAACACACATCAGGGCTGCACTGCACAGTGTGGAACAAGGTGGCTGAATCGTCTGGCAATTCGCTCCTCGCTGAGGAGTGAAAAGCATATAAAAAATGTCCGATATTTTATTCCGTTATTTGCGGGGAGCGAAACAAGCACCCTGTCACGGAATGTCCAGCACAGAGGCGACGGCGAGTGTCATCTCCTTTGCGGGGAACAGAACAAGCACACTGTCACGGAATGTCCAGCACAGAGGCGACGGCGAGTGGCCGTTCCTTTGGGGGGAGCGAAACAAGCACCCTGTCTAGGAATTTCCTGCACGGAGGCGACGGCGAGTGTCCGCTCCTTTGCGGGGAGCGGAACAAGCACACTGTCACGGAATGTCCAGCACAGAGGCGACGGCGAGTGGCCGCTCCTTTGCGGGGAGCGAAACATGCACCCTGTCACGGAATGTCCAGCACAGAGGCGACGGCGAGTGGCCGCTCCTTAGCGGGGAGCGAAACAAGCGCCCTGTCACGGAATGTCCAGCACAGAGGCGACGGCGAGTGTCCGCTCCTTTGCGGGGAGCGAAACAAGCACCCTGTCACGGAATGTCCAGCACAGAGCCGACGGCGAGTGTCCGCTCCTTTGCGGGGAGCGAAACAAGCACACTGTCACGGAATGTCCAGCACAGAGGCGACGGCGTTTGGCCGCTCCTTTGCGGCGAGCGAAACAAGCACCCTGTCACGGAATGTCCAGCACAGAGGCGACGGCGAGTGTCCGCTCTTTTGGGGGGAGCGAAACAAGCACACTGTCACGGAATGTCCAGCACAGAGGCGACGGCGTTTGGCCGCTCCTTTGCGGCGAGCGAAACAAGCACCCTGTCACGGAATGTCCAGCACAGAGGCGACGGCGAGTGTCCGCTCTTTTGGGGGGAGCGAAACAAGCACACTGTCACGGATTGTCCAGCACAGCGGCGACGGCGAGTGGCCGCTCCTTTGCGGGGAGCGAAACAAGCACCCTGTCACGGAATGTCCAGCACAGAGGCGACGGCGAGTGTCCGCTCCTTTGCGGGGAGCGAAACAAGCACCCTGTCACGGAATGTCCAGCACAGAGGCGACGGCGAGTGTCATCTCCTTTGCGGGGAACAGAACAAGCACACTGTCACGGAATGTCCAGCACAGAGGCGACGGCGAGTGGCCGCTCCTTTGGGGGGAGCGAAACAAGCACCCTGTCTCGGAATTTCCAGCACAGAGGCGACGGCGAGTGTCCGCTCCTTTGCGGGGAGCGGAACAAGCACACTGTCACGGAATGTCCAGCACAGAGGCGACGGCGAGTGTCCGCTCCTTTGCGGGGAGCGAAACAAGCACCCTGTCACTGAATGTCCAGCACAGAGGCGACGGCGAGTGTCCGCTCCTTTGCGGGGAGCGAAACAAGCACACTGTCACGGAATGTCCAGCACAGAGGCGACGGCGAGTGGCCGCTCTTTTGGGGGGAGCGAAACAAGCACCCTGTCACGGAATATCCAGCACAGAGGCGACGGCGAGTGTCCGCTCCTTTGCGAGGAGCGAATCGCGTTGCGTTCTAGGCGTCCCAAAGTTGGCAACACTGGTAGTCATGGCAACGAGACGCGTCGTGAGCCTCGTTTGCATATCCATTATGTTGAGTCCTGGGATCGATATCGATCGATTGACTCCAGTTGTCAAGACTACTACCTGATTTCAAAGATGATTTACAGAAGTTCCGTGACGTTTATGTTTACGTTTACTGCCTTTATTAACATGTCAGCGCCTCGCAAACTGAGTTTATAAGTATTTAGAAAGTGTTTAACTTATACTTAACTGTGGGTTAAACGAAGACGATATTAAAGAAATATTAAATAAAAGCATACCTACTACAAAAACAGGCGTTTGAAATTGTATATGCGTCTAAATTTATTTGTTAATTTATCCTTATTTCTACTTAGCCATTTCACCTAACTTGATACCCCACAACAAAAAGCTATCAAACACAAAAAGCACAAACTGATAACGTAACTCTGACTTTGCCGTTCTCGGTTACAAAATTAAAAAATTCACATGGACAACAATAGGGATTCTTTCTATCGAACAGAACCGATAACGTCATAACGTAAAAGTTACAAAATCGCTAGGCTAATGGATAAAATCCCTTTTTTTGTCAATGTTAATTTTTTAATTTTGAAACCGAGAACGGCAAAGTCAGAGTTACGATTCGCAGTGCAATTTCGAAACGTTGGGAAATCGCTGAGACTTTTGAAAAAAGTATTTCAAACTGGGATTCGAATTCTTAATAAAAGTCTCACTGGTTTCCCGACATTTCGTAACATATTGTATATATAAATCTCAGCTTGAAATAGGATTTTTTTTTCCAAAACTAGTGCTAGAGATGGGATTTATTAGACATGAGTTTAAGAAATTCAATGATACTTTTATTTGGCATTCAAATACTATGCTTATCAAATAGTTTTTTTCTTCAAAAAAGCACGAAGTCTCGAAGTTCATCACAAAGCTACATACTCAAACTCAAGAATATTATTGCACGAGAGCCAGCACTCCTGTCGGGGACATCGCAACAACGCACCGACTTGAAGATGCACGTCCTCGCCGTGCTAGCTGGACGACGCATGCGCAGAAGAATGCGCCGTGCGCGGGGCCCAAGGCGCACGGCGCACGGCGCACCCACCGCGAGTGAATTGCGTGTGTCGAGATGGGAGAGTTGAACGCATGGAACAATGCGCGTGTTCCATGTCGCGATCGAGCAGAGGTTTGCGTCGGGTCTTAAGCAAGGCTTCGTCGAGGCTTTTTTGCGCACATTTATTGTCTTCAGTTTCAGGTGCAAGTGCCTCGATCATCTGTCTGTTTCTAGCCATTTATATTATTTTTTAGATTTAGATTGCTCTCAGAACAAATTAACTCCATTTTGAAATGCAGTTTCAATTTATAAATAATTATTTTGTATAATTATTTATGAGCGTAGCGAGCGAAGCGACATCTTCAATTTCACTATAGTGGTAAAAAACGCTTGTGTTTGTTTGTTTGTATGTATGTGTGTTTGTGCGCGCTCTACTGACCAAACGCCTGCATCAATTGCGATGAAATTTTTATGGTGTCTATAAGTACTTTTATTCTCAACCAAAACCCGAGATCGTTTTTCAAGAAAATCCACTTTGCCCCGTCCCCTTGAAATTAGAAAAAAATAGCAATATTCGAAATTGGGAAAATTTAGAAAAATACATACGTTTTTCTAAAATAGCGTATTTTTTCCAATTTTTCCCAAATTCGAATATTGCTCTTTGAAACCATCAAAACTACATCGATACATTCTGAATTCAATTTATCTGCTATAAACAATAACGCTCATCTTCAACGCGAACTCTGTGGCTGCATTTCCTAGTGGTATTGGAAGGAAGTGGGGAAAAAGGAATTGTGGAACGAGATGATGTGGGGAATGACCATTGAAGAATGTGAGGAAGAAGAGGAAGAAGAAAGTGAAATAGGGAATGAAGGAAGAGACAAGAAGCGTCAGGCGTGGCTGCCCGTCCTTAATATATTGTGTCGGGCTTAGAATAAAATGACTGTACCCACCAATGTAATTAATTAAGTCAATAAAACGATTATTATTATTATGGTATTCTATGGTATACCTTGGCTTTCTCAACTATACCTAATTCTGGGTGGTAATACCTATATGATATTATCTATAAATACTGCAGACTGCTATAGATTGTTAAATTTCTAAGGACTCATGCAAGCTTGTTCTATCACTAGTAAAAAACTATTCCACTTTGGGTTTAGAATGCCAAACATAGTCTTACTGATTTTCCCGTGTTATGTTACATCCTCAAGGAGCTGGACTTACATGACTGAGGTGGCGGTCGAGCATCACACTTCAGGAAGTAACTACTGTTAGAAAATGCTTAGAAATCATTGAGACTTTATTGAGCTTTCAAAACCCAGTTTGCAAGAATTATATGCTGCTGGTAATTATATAAAGTCCCTTCATACATTGTATCTCTATCGTGAACTTCTGAATGCAAACTTATTGGCTAATTTCTGTCATTTTTTAGTAAAGCCATCTTTTTACTCACAAAAATAGTTCGATTCTCGGCAGTCCCACTTCTTCTTGAGAAAACTCGTTTCATAAAGATGACTTCACCACCGTTCGCAACTGAGTTTTTCTAGTTTTTAGACAAAAAAATGCGATTGTGAAATGTTATTTAGTAAATTCCAGTGGTTTTTACAGCGCTGCTATACGTGCGCTCATATTTCTGTGTGGCAAAGGATGCGTACGAGATACCGCTTCAAGGATGATCCTCGGCGGCGATTCATTACGGACACACAGCTCAATTAATCCTGCGAGGATGAGTCCGCTGTCGGCCCCAACAATTTCATGCTCGCGGTCTAAACTTAGAAATGAAACCGGTCACAAAATGTCAAAAGAATCTCCATCTCTTCGGAGTCAGGAAATGAGGAAGAGTTATTTGTCGTTTAATTTAAAAGAAATTCTATACGATGAATACAGGAATAGTAAGTCCATGAAGTTTGTTGTTTGTGTAAAGACCAGTTTTACAATGTCTCGTTGAGAGATTACTAAAAAGGTTATGATGTAGTTAGAAGCACCTGACCGACGAGGCCCTTAGCAGATTACACTATACAATTATGATCAGTGCACTAGAAACAATAATTATCTAAAATACAAGTTTGAAAAAACGACAAAATATTTGAGGTTTGTTTCTACATTTTTCTTAGTATTACTTTTTAACTTATACCTTACCTTAGTAACTAGCATTAAAATTTCGGTATTTTAAAAAGCCAGCTTGAACCATCGATAAACTACTAGTATCAGGATCCGAAACTGTTCCTAAACAGTTCCACTATTTAAGACTATGTCACAGTAAGATTATGTCACAGTGTCTGTGTGCAGTAAGTGTTGTAAACAGTAATGCATTGACAAGTAAACTACTTTATTCTAGAACAATCCACACATTCAAAACATCACAACACAATTTACGTGGTCCAATACCGAGGCCATCCTACCCCCAGCTCCAACACTTACCACTCGACAGCTGAATGTCCAGTAACTTTAAATCGCCCCTTTCGAAATCGTCACCCCAAACATTATCCCAAGACGATCTCATTTCCCGACGTCTTCGCGACCCCCAAAGACACGTAGCCCTCTTCGCTGACCCTGGACCCAGGGGGCCCCATGACATATTGAACTCTAATCCAACGGGTATTGTCTGACCCCCATCCCCCTTTTTGGGGGGCAACGACGGACAAATTGCAACGCTGTTCTGCGAGCATCGAGGGATTTGCATGTTAGGAGGAGGATCACGACGGTGTAGAGTCGCACGGCAATAAGACTCCCGTTTGTCATTTTGGGGCGACTTTGGTCAACGATTTCGCCCCAAAACGATAAAGACTCTGGCGAGAAGGACCTATAATCTGTCCTTTGGCCACTTTTTCATGGCCACCTCGTTCACAATATTATGCACAGTTATGTCAACGAAATGCGCAGCTTAAGTGCCGTCAAATCAAACCGCAAAAACATGCTTGATGAATAAGTTCACTAAGGGCCTAATGAAATTATGAAATTCTTGTGAAGTTCTCAACATCTTGAAATCTTCATAGCTGTTTCTGCTTCATTCAGCTCAAAACGCAAAGCCAGACAAGCCCCATTTTTTTAACGGTCGAAATTTGAAACATATGTAGTGTGAACGACAAAGCTCGAATCTCAAGGCATTTTTCTTCACTTCAAATCGTTGAAATTGTCCAAAACAGGCTAAATGTTCGAGCTGATTGTGCGCTTTAGTTTTATTTGTGAATATTTAAACTCGTTACTTTCGGAAAATCAAAGAAACGTCAAGCGAGCCCAAAATTTTAACGGTCGAAATTTGAAACTGTACGAAGCTGAATCTAGAGGCATTTTTTTTCACTTCAAACCGTTAAAATTGTCCAAAATAAGCTAAATGTTCGAGCTGATTGGGCGCGTTCGTTTTATGACAGAATCTTGAAACTCGTTCCTTTCTGAAAATCAAAGAAAAGCCACCCCAAGTTTCAAGCAAAACTCAACCGACCCCATGCTAAACACGAAGAACACCATCAACATCACCCCAAGACATAAACACTCTTCGATAAACGCTCAAGTTGACAAAACGATTGGCAGCCGACGTCCGACTCTCTCTCCAGCGGTCATGGTTCGCCGCCCCCAACCCGTAGGGTAATCCAGACCTATCTGCCTGGACCCGTGCTAGGACTATTGCGCCGCGAAAGTCATCCCGATGACATTCTTCGAGTCGCCCAAGTGACAGGGGAGATTGCTGGAGGGTGGCCGCTCGCGAATCTACATTCCGCGATCGGGACTTGGGACATGGGACATGGGATATGGGATATGGGACATGGACGTTCAAAATCGCTGCAGCTTGCCCCGTCCTATCCTTTTACGATGGGGCCCTTGCAAAGAATGTTATTGGCATACTGCTCTGAAAAGCACTACCAAATCTATGGCATTGTTTTTTCTGTTGGTGGCCACGCGGACATAATCTCAATGTCGATAATCTTGATGACATATCTTAATAATAATATCGTGAGATTGTTGATTTATGTTACAAATCTTCCGTTGGTTTGATTTGCTGGCTCAAAGAGAGTACTGTCAGTTAGCATCCTAATTGCCTATAAAATGCAGATCTATCAAAATGGCTTTCGATATACCAAGCACGATATCTGACAAATCATTCGGAATGATTGCTATCTTTTGGATTAACATCCGGGTAAACCTTTTGTGACTTTGCTGCTTGAACCGTTAACTTATCTCCCGCGAACAGAGGAGGCCAAATACGTGATGGTCACCTATCAAATCGCAAACAAAACGTAGTGTTGCTTAACTTCAAAACATCCTCCATCGCTCACATAAGCTGACCACATTCATTATGCTGATCAGCTATGTACTGCTTCACTATGTTATAGCTGATATTCAAAAATCACCGAAACGTTCGGTGGGTATTCGATCCCAAAGCTTCCCCGCCACGAAGCGCGATCTTGAATCCCTTCGGGCACCCCTCGAATCAGCCGCAACTTAAAGCCCCCGTCCGGCCGCGCTCGAAGCCGTCAAAAGGACGTCGACATCGGCGTCGGGACGCCTGGAATGTCTCGAGGGACGCGTCGGGGGCGGCCTGGACAAGCGGCGTCGTTTAATCCGAGCGGTGTACACGGTTTCTGCATTTCAAAATCGACGTACGACCGGTTTATTTCCGTGTGGATGTTGACACGTCGTCAAATGGAGGGGGGGTGTTTTGGGGGATAGAGAAGACCGGGGGTAAGGGAGTGGTCCTCTTTGCTCTTGGTCTCTGAACTATAGCTCAGATGTGTAGACCAAAGTTTTGATATTGAAAGCGGCGATCGTGAAGTTCAAATGCTTTAAATTAGCTGTTTTTTTCCAAAAGTTTATAGCTTTTTTAAGCGTAGACTACAGCTGAGTACACAGGCAACACTTTTATAGGATTGGGCTATTTTTGTCAGACACCGCTTCGGAGTTCAGAAGCTGTAAAATATTGATTCATAGCTGCTTCCACTGTATGGACTTATTACGATTTACAAACATGTAAACACTTTAAACTTTAAAGTGCATCTCTTAGTGAAACAACAGATGTATAATTGCTAATAATACTCTAAGCAAGAATCCATCTGAAATCAATGTTCCGTAGTATAAATCCCCACAATATGTCGAATGTGGCCACCAATATATCGGAACAGGTTTCCCAAAACGGAACCCAGTATCATCCTCTCTCCACTATTCACTGCTCTCTAGTCGTCCCGGTCGTTGCGGTGGCGGAGGGGGGAAGGGTAGGGGGAGGGGCAATGTGCAGTGACAATGATTCACAGTGAAATATGAGTGCTGGGCACCGGGATACGAACCGGACACATTCGGAGTGAGCTGCCAGATTTATCGTATTCAACAAGTTTCTACATTTTTTTATGTAACCGTACTTTCGTTTTGCGAGTAAAATGTTGGCAGCTTTGAAAAGCATGTGTAGATTTTGAAATGCAAGTACTTATTGTTTTACGAGAAACGAAAAATGATCGTGAACCCTAGTATGGATATAATAATGATACTATGAAGTACCTACATGAAATCAGCTTAAGGCTGAAGCACAGTTCCGATTGTTAATTTTTTGAAGAGTTGACTAAAACTTGGTAACCCCTAAGTAGATGCAGCCGGTGTCAAATGATCAAAGTCCTCGAGTCTTATTTCTTTCGCTTGGGGTGACTGAAGTCGAAATTGATCATTTAAAATTTTTTGACACAGACCAAAAGTTGCCGAGCTCTCACGGTCACACCATTAAAGTTAACGTTTCAATATTTCAGTATGTTGTTGACAAAAGACGCAAATAAGGGCAACCATGGCCATTTTTCCAAACATTTCTTTGCACTTTCGTATACAATGGCTCTAAAAAGTGTAAATAATTAAGATTTTCGGGGTATGTATCAGCAATCCAGGGGCAAATTTTTCGAAAAAAAGGGCCATGGTCGCTCTTATTTACATTTTTTGTCTACAACATACTGAAATATTGAAATGATAACTTTAACGATGTGACCGTGAGAACTCGGCTACTTTTTGTCTGAAAGCCACTTTCTGGTGAACTGATAATATGTCTCCTTAAAATCGAGTAGCCTTTCAAAAAAGCGATAAAAATATTCAATTTCACAAAATAAAATGCCCAACTCCTTGTTTGCTTATATACTTGTCCTGTTGGTGAGGGAAAACCAAAATCCTATACTGGGATAATCACTGCAGTCATAACATAGACATATGGACATTGACTTTCTGTGATATCAAGCCAAATTCTACGAACCCGTCTTCCACAAATCCATCGGTTATATTTCACCGCAACAGACCCAAAAAGAACTCGCTCAGTACCCCCTCCCCCACCCCCCTCCATCTGTGACGTCACCACCCAGCACTGTGATCTCAAACTACGCCACCGACAAGATTCTACCGCGAAACGAGTGAATATTTGATAACCGATAGCCGCCCAGGGACCCGTGCCCCGTCCGTACGTCACACGACAATATCATTATGACGAGTGGAGAGCAGGCAAACGATAACTCACCGCTCACCCGCGCTATATAAGATGTCGCTCGTAAATCCACCGTTGGTGCCGCGATAAAACTTTGGCAGTGCGCGCCATGATGGATTGAGAGCGCGAGCAGCGATCAAATCACTTAGCGGCGATTCGAGGTACTGTCGGTGGGGTAGCGTTGGGCGCCAATTGTGTGGGATTGGCGTGATGGGGGATTTCGGCGAGGTTTTTGGTGGCAGCGTTATTAGGGCGGGATTTTGTGGCTCTATGCAGACGATTTAGTGGATCATGGAACGGGATGTTTCATATTCTTGTGTCTAAATAGCCAATGTGGTGGCGGGATTTGACGTTAGACAGTTGAATTCAAAATAAATCTGCAAAAATGTTGTGTATATCTAATTATTTTGTGTGAACTAGCCCTAATCCTGAACTTAGAAAACCGGGAATGTTTCAATAATGATTCATTTTTGTGTTGGTATTTTTTCTGTGTTGATTTCCTTGAGCGCATGTTTGTATCAATCAAAATACTAGCAGTATGGGCCCGTGCTACTCCCGTTGAATGTGTCGGGACTCAGCCGCCTCACTTCTGACCTCCAATTAATATGAACTCACTCAGGTATTTAAAGCAGAAAAATTTGAAGGCAGACACAGCTTTCCGATTATGAATGGTAATTCTTCACCAATTTCTTAACCACAATATCCACTTGAAAACTGAGCCGAATCACCCAAATCGACCTCCCTAAACGCATTTAAACCAACCAGAGAAAAGCCTGCGATTAATTTTCAACCAGCCAACAATATCGGCACAGCGTTCCAATATTCCATCGGCTAATCCTTCCCAGCCTCCGCGTTTAGCACAGCGTTGTGCACGGGGATTCACTGCTTCACTGCTTCACTGACTTTTGCGCACTGCCATAAGCCTGGAGTTAGTAGAAAGTAAGGGGACTATACTCTCTTTGGTAAAAGCACTCGACAGACGACATTTTTACATAGTCAATGTCTTTTGCAACCTAGATAGTTCATTATCAAAATCTTTGAAACACAAAGTTTTGTTTCTACGCTGTCTGAAAGAATTCTCAGTTTATGACCATGGTGATTTACAATGATGGAACTACTAAACAGTTTAATTTTCGAAGGTCTCCCTTCGTGAGGGTAGGGGTGAAGCAAAAGGTCGAGGCATCTTAGTCGAAAGACTCTGGATTTTTGCCGAAGTCAGATCGGTTCGCCGATACTATGACGTCACGGATTACCGCTAGACTGGAAAACTTGGCACGCAGCGCTAGCGGGGATGCCTCCAATTAATGCTCAAGCGGTGGAAAAACTTAAATCTTAAAATAGTGTGTGTGGTCGAAGGCTTCTCGATTTTTGTCTGTTCCATTTTACTTTGCAATGCTGGTAATGTTGATGTAACAGTTTCTAAACTTTCAGGCTAAAATTTTTGAACTGGAAATCTGCAATGGCTGTTATATGTTTTGAAACATACTGATCTTGGGAGTTGAGTGGGCCAAAGGTTATTTCATTCTCAAGATTGAATGCAATCAAGACAAGGAAAACTATGTTTTGTGGCTAATAAAGATTCAGGTATATCATTCATTGTTCGTCCTGTCATTTCCTGGGACTAAATTAGTAGAATTTTAGAGCAAAAGTTGATTGAAAAATACTGTTCACAAAATAAAAGGGTGTTTCCTGATTTGAGATAATAAAGAGTAGAGACCGTGATTTATCTACATCTCTATACTCAATAGATAAATTTACCAATCGTAAATGGATCCATCATAGCCAGATTGATGAACAGATATGTATGTTTTAATGAAATAAAGTGAAATCATTGAGTTTTGACAAAAAAATATATGAAATCTAAAGAAGAATGGATTATAAATATTCTGACAGCGACCAAAATTTCACGAAATTTCACGAAAGCCCGCGGTTCTAGTCCTTTGGGCAAGCACGAGTGTTGGCTAACGCGACGTTTGCTGTAGGCCTAATCCGCCTGTTAAACTGTGTCAAGTTCGCGTGCTCGTATGCATGCCAGGTAAACGCGGTGTGGAACATTGGACTCGACGCGATTGTTTCAATCCAGGTCACTGGTCAAACGTTTAGTCGCGTCCACTACAGAAACATTGCACCGAGAGTGTGTTTCACTGACTGTCAGGACGTTTCTGCATACCTCTCAAACGTCCATTGGGGATTTATTTTTATATTTTAACTCGTCAAGTTTTCTTTTAGAATTTTCCACAGATTTTCCTTAATGTGTTACCGAAATTTGGGTTGGACTTAGTAAACAGCTGAACGAGCTGAATAAAATCTTACTTTCATCTTTAAAACATTTTAAAGAGATACCAATTTTCCCGGACAAGGTGCAGGTTGATATAAACATTGAATAGTTAGTGAAAAATGTAAGTATATCGAAACACTTTCGTATAGCAATGATTTACCTTTCCGTGGCGCATAGGTACTCTACTTAGTAAAATCTGTACTTTCTATTGGTCAAATCCATATACAAATTCTCAAAAAGGCACAAAAGAAAGTAAGAAAAACATACCGCATTTTTATAAAATTAATACATGCTCACTTCATCGAAGATTTACGACTCAAAAGATTTGATTAAGACCACTTTAATGTAGCCCCATTACCAATCTTAATGGGCCTAATATATTGGCCTATTACTTTTTTTATTGCGCCCCTTCAAACTAGAGCAATATTACTGATTAAAAAACCTCCGAATTGAGGAACGGTAGCTCCAGGACGGGAGGGGGGGGGGGGAGGGCTGCAAGAAAAAATTATTGGCATTGTGTGTGGGGGGGGGGGGGGGCTGCCTTTTCGATTGTGCCTTGGGGTGGCAGCGCTATACGTACAAGTGGGGTAGGTTTTTTTTTTAAATCGCATTTAGAATTTGATGGCCTACGCTTGTGCATGCTCTTGCATGGGGCTGTGGGGGTAGGTGAATCCAAGGGGTGGTTTTCATATTATTGCTATTGCCTTGCACATAGCGAGCGCTCTAGGTTTAAAGGCTCCTGAGGATTACCAGTCGGGGTGGGAAATAGTGTTGCCCCTTCTTCAGACAATCAAGCGATGCCCATACGTATTACTATAGTTCTATACGTGCTATAAAGGCGAAGGCTTAGGCAGACTTGGAAATTTGATTTTCCAATACCCATGGTTTTTAATCATTGAGCCCATCAATTTTATTGCATTCTGGCAGTCGTTTCGCTGCCACGGGAGAATTTCTTGCATTTTTACTGGAGGCAATGAAGGTTAATTCGTTATCGACTTTTACGTCTATTGTCAAGAATTCAGTGAAGTTTGGGGATAGTACGGCGAAAGGAAATTAATCTCATCTCCAATCTTTATTCTCATACAAATAAATACAAATGTTTTGTGCATATATCTTGCAATCGATCTTATCGGTTGCTCTGTTAGAGAAGAGTGATGTACTATTTTTTAACTTCCTTGGATCAAACATCACAAACAGACATGCAGTCATTGTACAAATGTACTTCAAATTCAGCCAGTTGCTATAATAATGCTGAGTATCCATATGCAATCAGCATTAACCTGTAAAATCATTCTCCTTATCAGAAAACTCCAACGACATCTATCACAAACTCTTCAGAAAAAAACATGCTGACCTACAAACATTCACAACTCTCCAACCCCCCCCCCCCCCCACCCCATTCCATTTCCCACCCCTTAAATTATAAATTCCGTCGGCTCTCCAAAACGCTAGCCCCAACACAAGAGGCCTGGATGTCACTCGAGTAAGCCCCTCGACGTCGCCCCCTGGTGGATGGTACCCCCTCCCCCCCCCCCCGGAGTCGAGCACCGATGAGTGGATTGCACCCCGGGGACTGGCACGCTGTTTGACGACGCACGGCGTACGGGCGTTGCGTCGTTACGCGGGACAACTGGGCTTGCTTTCACTGAAGGGTTGGGAGTGGGATGCAGGAACCGTTTTAAACTTGTCGTCAACTTGTTGTGAACTTGTGAATTTCGGAGCCAAAAATTTCACGAAATAAGGTATAGGCATTGCGTATCTGCATAAAAGCATTACACACAGTACACTTTTTCTAAGCATTGGATCCCTCAGGGCTGGGCCCGTCGGAGCCGAAATGAGCTGAGAGGCCGAGAACGAGATGGATTCGCAATAAACAATGTGCTATAAAATTTAACTGGCTCAGCCCACGGGCTCGAAAGCGACCATCTCTCTGTTTCAATGAGTTGTCCAAACTTCGCTTCGGCTACCGAGAGACTACCGAGAGGCTAGCAGGGTAAAAATAAGAGAGTTAATTTGAATTTGCCCAGCAGAAACCTACTAAATTTTGGCGCAGATTTTCTTGATTTCCGCAGTTTTTACCACAAAAATGCCTGCAATTTCCATTAATCGACGCAGTCCTTAAAGCAACGAGACACAACAACAACGTGAGGATCCGCGTGACGCGCCGAGGACGTGCCAAAGAAGTGCCAAAGACGTGCCAAAGAAGTGCCAAAGAAGTGCCAAAGAGCGTCCCCAGCCTGCGAGGTCCTGGCGTCAGGACGCGTCCAGGACGCTTTACGCAGGACGACGCGGGACAATTGGAAGGCTTCGACGCTCCCCTTTTTCCAATAACCCTCGCCGCCTCCACGGATTACAACACACACATTCTAAAGCGACTTTAATTTGAAGAGATAAATTACCGACGCGCTTGCAACGCCGCTGGGACTTGAAAAATACTCGTCGTCGTCGTCGTCGTCGTCGTCGTCGTCGGCTTGGACTGCGTATATATTTCTTGGGGTGCGGGAGGTGTTCTTTTGGCGAGGGCTGGCCTTTAGTGATGTGGTGCGTCTCTTCGGTTTTCTCGTGGTTTTTAGTTATTTTTTTTGTGTCTGTGTTTACGGCAGTTGGGGGGGGGGGGGGGGCTTGCATTACGTTGGGGCAACTGGGGTGCATTCATGTCACGGCGAAAACGAGCATAAATTGGTCCACTTTGATATGGACGTCCGCTGTACTTGTGAAATTGTCCGCCGACACAAAGATACACCTCAATCTGCCTTTTATTTACCATTAAATGGCCTACAGGCCACTGAATTGTAATTCTAGAAGTGATCCCCTATAAAAGTATGTATGAGTCCTGTGGCTAGATTCATCGTTTTCAAACTCTTACCATGTTGTCATACCACCTCATAATATGGTGTCATACAACTCATAACAAAATGTCATGCCACATCATACCAAAATATATTATCATATCAACTCATACTCTGATGACCAATTCATACCATGATATGTCATGCCTAATCATGCTTTGATGCCATACCAACTCATACTGAGATGTCATACCAATTCATGCCATGATATTATGTCATGCCAAATCATGCTTTGATGTCATACCAACTCATTCTCAGATGTCACACCAACTCATACGGAGATGTCATACCAATTCACACCATGATATGCCATGCCAAATCATGCTTTGATGTCATACCAACTCATACCATGATAACGCGTGACGATGATTCGCCAATTACTCTAAAAACCATATAAATACAACACAATAGAAGCCTAAACCGACGCACCTACACCTGAACAAGGCAAAAAATTAATTGCTCAAAAAGTGCGATCATAAAACCTCAATTAAAATGTAATCACCGTTGACCAATGAGATGACTCTTTGCCCGTCGCGTGGCAACCAAATAATAAGCACCCAATCGCCACCTGTAGCCAATGGCACAGTGCCTAAGCCATGGGCTATCCTGGCTCGATCCTAGCAGGTGATCCTCTGTGGAATGGATCCGCTGGGGGAAAGAGCTGGCCGACGCGGGTCAATCAGCTGTTCCGATTCGGATTGATTTATTTGTCATGTTTTTCCACGCTTCCTGAAAACTGAAACCTGAAGTTCTTAGACTCATATGTCTACTATATTCTATCTTTAGCACTAGTTTTGAAAAAACTAGTTCACATTCACGTTTTTTCTACGTTCACGTTCTTGTTCAGTTTTGCTCACGTTTTTCACGTTTTTGTTCACGTAGTCAAGCTATCACCCTTGATAAAGAAACTAGCATATGTTACGAAACGTCGGGAGACCAGTGCAACTTTTGATGTAGCATTCAAATCCCAGTTTGAAATAGGTACTTTGAAACCTTATTTCATGTTAAGAAGGCGAGTGGATTTGCATCTTCCTCGAGGACCCACAGCTGCTGGACACGAGCTAAGAGTTTCAAAACTGCCCATAGAGAATTTTGTCCGGCTCAAGGCATGGCTGTGATTTTGGAAACTTTTAGCTCATTTCTAGTTAGGTGGGTCCATGAGGAAGGTGCAAATAAACGTTCCTTCTTAGCGTGAAATTAAGTATAATTGATAATACCTCGATGGCAGTGGTATGATGATATCGGTAACATTCTAAGATAGCATTATCTTACAAGACAGAGAAAGAGGATATGAATCAGCTGCTTCATTCACGTAGCCATGAGTCATTTTTGAAAGTATGCCAATTGCCAAAGAAACGTTAGAGTTAAGTGAAACCACCATTGAACTTTGGTTGAACTTTTACACACCCCTGATCACTTTTCCGAGCACACCTGGCCAGGTGGTCAGGGTCACCCATCCAATACCTCACTCAACGCAATGTTACTTAACTTTGATCCGCCAGCCGATCTCCCGAAAATGAACCATGGTGATCACGCATTGCGACGTAACTCTTACAGTGTAACTACGATGGTCATCCACCCATTAAGTTGAAAAAATGGAGAGTTGCTTAACTTGGATGGCCTCTCAACATCAACACTAAAACCATTTGTCACGATACCGCTCTTGTTAAATGAGATCTGACATCAGACCATACCTATTCCGAGTTAGCTATTAACTATCGCGTTACATAATGGCATGTTGTAAATTGTAACTAAACATTTAACTACATTTTTGTCCTGTTTCGACCCACATTTGCAAGGAAGTCTCTCACCTATGAGTTACCAGCTGGAGACTCGGACAGAATAAGTCATGAGTGCTCGTTGAGGGCGGTTTGGCTTGCCACTTTCTCGACCCCGACACTTTTTTGATCGAGTTATAAATATCGTTGTTTAACCTATCATTGTGGTATACCATTAATTATGTTGCTGTATACAAAGTGTAGAATAGTATATGTTACGGTAGGGGCAGCTTTCGTAGTGAAGTGGGTACCAGCAGATTAATCGGAAACATATCGATTAGTATCTCCAAAATGTATGATTCAATTCTATAACAAAGACCACTGCATAGGAATAATATGACTGTTGTCAGTACCTACCTACATATTTTATCTCACAGCATTGTAAAGGGAAGTGGATTGTTTTATGACACAGTGGCCAACAGGAAAATTTTCGAGGTTAAACACGTACACATTTTTGACTGTTGGATAGAAGAAATATCATCATGCATTTTGAGGCAATGTTCACGCTGTCTTAATCTCCTTCCGCAGGTGGACTGTTCGGTGATTCGGTGGACATTTCGGCCTTCGCATGACACAAAGTGACACTATAGAATTGCTTCGCGCTAGCTTCTAAGGTGACTTAACAGCCGCTTTTCTCGCTCCTCTAAACAATAAATGTTACCCATGAATCACGTCGTTTTCACTTGCTATTGGTTCTAAACGCCGAAAGTCCGCTAGAAACAAGCACCCTGTCACGGAATGTCCAGCACAGAGGCGACGGCGAGTGTATCCGCTCCTTTGCGGGGAGCGAAACAAGCGCCCTGTCACGGAATGTCCAGCACAGAGGCGACGGCGAGTGTCCGCTCCTTTGTGGGGAGCGAAACAAGCACCCTGTCACGGAATGTCCAGCACAGAGGCGACGGCGAGTGTCCGCTCCTTTGTGGGGAGCGAAACAAGCACCCTGTCACGGAATGTCCAGCACAAATGCGACGGCGAGTGTATCCGCTCCTTCGCGGGGTGCGAAACAAGCGCCCTGTCACGGAATATCCAGCACAGATGCGACGACAAGTTTCCGCTCCGTTACGGGGGGCGAAACAAGCACCCTGTCACGAAATGTCCGCTCCTTTGCGGGGAGCGAAACAAACAGCTGTTCAGGCATCTCGGCCACACCATAACGAGACCGAGTGCTCGATTGCCACAGGCCTGCAAGGTGCATCGTCGGACAGGTGATCTGGACGCAGCAGCAGCAGCTGAACCCTCTCGCGGCGGCACCCTAGCAACCGTGTGTTAGCTAACTCGGCGTTGTCATGGTGATCGTATCGTGCCGACACGGCCTGGGCTGGAGGTAGGAACAGAAGAGACCGGGGGAGCAAGATTGGGATCGAAAGGATCCGTCGGACAGCTCACTTTTTTTGTTTTAGAAGCGGCTTCCTTGGATGGTGGCCCGATAGTTTCTAGGAAAGGTGGTTCTGGGTTCGATTCTTGGCGTTTTTCAGAGTTTGTGAGCCAATAAAATTGTTAGTGCACGTGATAGTATTGAAGTTGCAGTCCTGGTTTTCTTGCCAGAGTTTTGGAATGTTATCAGTATTATGTGCATAAACATATTTCGCAAATTTTTGTTTCAAGGATTTTGCGGACTGGAGAAAATTGCAAGATTGATAGATTTTCTTGGCTGCTGTACTCCACAAAGGCAAGTGGCAACCAGTTCTTCAAGTTGATAATAAAACTTACACTTATACGCGTTACATGCTAAGGCCTAGAATAACAGTTAATAAATCTTGAAGATTGTGAAAAGAGTTTCCCATTAAGAAGATATTTATAAATGGACGGCGTATTTAACATTGCTGGTCGCTTGTATATACAGGAAAGCTAACGTTAGACAAGAAAAGCACTGAAATCCACTAAAATTACAAAGTACTGCCGTGTAAAAGCACTCGGCTAATTGCCGTGTACGATCGTCTAGTTAATGAGCATTTTTACTTATTTGTAATTGCCCATGGTAATTGCCCCTGGGCGCCTCGGCAAGGTGGAAAGTAAGAGTGACTGCTGCTCAGGACATACACAGCGCTACACTTGTAAAGCTATCAAATTACTTGCATTTCTTCTGTGCACGAGTCGTTATAGCTCTGCGTCGAGGGCCTAGAGTCGATTCGGCATCAAGATGGAAGGACCTAACGTGCAGATATAGGACAAATTAGTGCCAGATCAGGTTATTACAAAGGATTGTATAAATCTACAGATTAAACATGTAAATACTCATCGTTAAGTCTACTTTGCTGCATTTTCTAACAAATTTTAGAGGCTAGCGCCACAACTATATGCTATGCAGTATAGTGGACAGAAGTGGACTTTCGTGCATTTTAATATTTATTTAAAACCACGTACTATTTTTCTTAGCGCCAACAAGAAATTATGAAAGGTATATCATCAAACCACATTATAAATAAGCACATTAGATTTTATACTTCATTTCACGTTAAGAAGGGAAGTGGATTTGCATCTTCCTCGAGGACCCACTGCTGCTAGAAATGAGTTTATTTATTTCTTACGTCTTTTTTATTGTAACAGGTTAAACCCACAATTACAATATATTAAAAGTGCACAGAAACACAGAGTCCCAAAACTGCCCACAGGACCTTTTGTCCGGCTCAAGATATGGCTTGGGAGTTTTGAAACTCTTATCTCGTGTCTGGAAGCAGTGGGTCCTCGAGGAAGATGCAAATCCACTCTCCTTCTTAACGTGAAATAGAGTTAAGAACTAATGAGTCAAACTAATGTTTCAGCTGTTTCTTTGACAGTGATAAACGTCAATTACTCTCTTCATGTCCCGGCATCTTGATTAGGAACCGAGTATAGCGTGAAGTGTGGCATCATTACGTCTCACTTGTGGACGCATACGGCTATTAGTCGTATCTCCCGGCGCAGGCGCAGACGCAGGTGCGTCGGACACACGAGCTCTTTAAATTGCGGTACGATTGAAAGAAACGAATTAAATAGTAATAAAGTAATAAGTAATGACCTGTTGGTAGAGACTGGTGGATCACCTGCGCGATGTAGCCGGGTCTAATGGTCTGTACGCGGTGGGAGCTGGACGATATTATTAGTGAAGTGTGTGTGTCTGGTGATATAATTAGGGGGTGGGACTGAATATGGCTTTAAAGTCTATGGTCGAACGAAAACGTTGCTTGGTAACTTTTCGGTGTTCGGCTGATAAAATGACTGCACTCAAAGCAGTTAACTTTTGACGCCTGAAATCATTTCACCTTCAATTTGTTTGTTGTTTGGTGTTCTGGGCCAAGTTGGGGCCAATTTAGGCCATAACAGCAAGAAATTATACCGAAGTTTTCTAGAAATTTGTTTACAAAGATGTCATGAGTTTGAAGAATATGCTAAAAATGCATTTCAACTTCAGTGCATTGCATGATAGTATATTGCATTGGTTATATTATTTGTGTTGGCTGATCAGTATTATAGTTTGGATAAACTTATTTCAGAAAATTCCAATTTTAATTCTCTTCATTAATGTTGGACGACTAAAAGAGTCTATAACTTACAACAGGGAAACGTGTTAATGGATTCTATCTAAAAAAAATACGATCATCAATATATTCTCTCACCTATAATCGTATAGAGTCAATTTCCAATCAAAACCCCACAACCTCCATATAACGAGTCAGGACTCCTATACCTATACCGACCCCAACCGTCGACCATGTAACCAACAACTATCTCGACTCAACATCTCAGGAATTTGATTCACTTTTTCATTGCTACATCACTCTTTACCATGTCGCATATAAACACTGGTCAATAAAACAGCCACCGAACCACCGATCGACCCCGCATTAGCACCGGCGATCGGGTGTCCATTTGCATCAACAGGTCTACAGTAGCCGGAGATCGGCGCACGTACGTAGAGGACCAACATGGAGCAGTTGCCATTGACAACGCAGGCAATTAAAACATGGCGCATTGGGGACAGCTGACTGTGGTCGACAAGCCGATCGGGTCTTTTTGTTCATTCACGACTTGTTTGACGACGCACTGGACCAAGGTTTGTTGCGTTGTTGGACAATGGAGAAGATGTCGACTACTTTCGGCTTATTTGGCAGAGAGTGGTCATTTTTTGTCCAAACTTTTGGCTGTCAAAGCCCACAGGGTAACTATTTGCCCAATGAGCTGAATTTAGGCTACAAATGCCAAATTAAAGCTATATTGATTATTTTCTCGTCTCACAATGTCTAATTGCAATAATATTTCATTCATTTCATTTGGACGATTAATGGCGTCCAAAACAGTTTCAAGTATAGCCGTTCTCTGCCAAATAAAGCTTATCTACTTTTGGCTTGCAGAAAGATGAACTGAATTGTCCACATCATGAGCTATGGAGTGCAGAACATACATTTCCCTTTGATTTTGGAATTGTTATGAGAGGCATGTTTAAAGTTTCTGGCTTCCACAAGCGCCAGCAAAAATGTTCGAAATTTGCGTAGGTATTTCAGCTTGGTCCCTATAGCAGCCCACGTTCAACGCATATAGTTATGGCATAAAAACAAATATCAAATGGCCTAACTACCCCATAAAAAACACCCTTATCTGTACCCTATTTTAAACTTAGCAGAGATCTCACAAATTTGCCAAAGGAAAGGATTCGATTGCAAAACGAAATTAACCAGACAGAACTAATAACACATATAAGCAGCTGAAATAGGCTAACTTCCAGGATCATTATCAATAGAGTGCCTTAATAACGAAACAAAGTGTAACCTCTTCTAAAGACACAACCACCGTCGCCAAAACAAAGTCGATGTTGCAAACCATGGCGCCAAATCCCCACCACAGTTTCATCTAAACGCGAGAAAACGCTCCGATATCAACAGAAAATATCGCCGATCTCCAAAAGCCATCCTCTGAACACAGTGGCAAAACATTCCAAGACTCCCTCCGCTATCATACATGTGCCAGCATGGCCCGTCTTGATCCATCGACCTTGCTATACCTCCAGCCTTACCATCCACGCTGCCAGTCCAGCCACTGTTAAAAGCATGTGGACGTTGTATTTAGATTAATTACAATGATTGCCACTAGGTGCAGTAATCGCTAATGAAGGGTATGGTGCCCAGATCCAATGCTACTGGTTTTGCCAGACGTGATTGACCACGCCCCTCGCCGGCGATGCTTCGAATGGTCTGCGCATGACAGGAATAACTTAATGCTGAAGAGAGCTCCTGGTCGTTCGGAAAGATGCTGGCCGCATGGTAGAGTGGCTGTCAGAGTTTGTACAGCCCTTATGGCTGCCCATTGATTGGATCCGTAGACAGGGATATTTCAAAAGAAGCAGATATTGCCGTAAGACGTGATTCACAAAATTTGAAAATGGAAGTTGTAGCTTCAATGGTTTTGCATCCCTGTTTTCTAGTCGAGATCGTTTTCTAGTTTCAATCCGGCTTTCTTCTCAGGAATCATTAGGGTCCGTTCTGGCTATAGCTTCATCATCAGTCTGTCATTCACCGACAGCCCATAGACCAGTGCCCACAGGGACTGCGCCAACACAGTGTGTCAAAAGGGACAAGGCTGATCGGTGGCCGGCCCTTGGTACTGTTGGACGGTAGCAGGCCTAAGTTCCGGCACCGGGTCCACCCTCGCTCCCTCTCAGGCCTGGCTAGCTTCATCATCAGCCTGTCAAGCGACTTGATGACGATACTTAACACGGCAGCGACTGTAGCATCTGCATCGACGGATCATTACTGTAATTATTTTACACGGTAGCGATTGCCGGATGATTGGCCAGCGTGTCGTTTTTAATAGAAGGGGTTAAAGACTCGATGTTTTGTGATCGAGACGCAGCGGATGGTTTGGTGAAAAAATTCCTGGAATTTTTGACGCTGATTGGTTTTCGACTCGCGCTGCGACGGCTGGTGTACGTTTTTGTAATTTAAGTTAACGTTCGATGCTCGCCGCTTGGTTATCTTCAGCGCCGTGGTCAGTTATTAATTTTTTAACTGTGTCCACATCCGGCTACCTGTTGGTAATGATATGTTGTGTTGGGAATGGGGTTTGGGAATGGGGTTTGGGAATGGGGTTTGGGAATGGGGTTTGGGAATGGGTGAACCTCCTCGGGGATGGCACGTTCTGGGTCCCGGCTGGAGCGACATACCTCGAGTCTATTTCGGTGCCCCACAGCGGCGTGTCTTTCAAAGTACCCTTTCTGTACTGATGTTTCGGTGGAGCATGGGGGACCTGGAAGCTAGGAAACGTCGAATTTGCCAGAATACCCGGGACAGAAATAACGAAACCACTGTGAAGTCGATAAGTAAAAGTGAAGTTCATTGCGTATGTAATGAATCCGAAATGGAATTAGATGACATGTGTAGGAGAAACACATTTTCTTACAAGAGCCTCTCATACCTGTGTAGCTTTACAAATCGAGTTTATTTCCCAAGGACATTTTTTCGAATAACAGCTTGCTATTTTCGGACCATGGAGGAAGGAAAGAAAACGACTGACTTAAAACATCCATAACAGCTACTTCAATTCAAAACATACTCAACATTGGAGCGAATCGCAAAGCAACTGTCCCTAAACTCACGTCTCAACATCTCATTTCATCTCGTCTCATCACATCCCTCCCCGTCTCAACACACAACAAACCATACCCACAGCCAAACCTCCAGCATCTCAAC
This sequence comes from Nemoura dubitans, assembly GCA_921293005.1. Lineage (NCBI taxonomy): Eukaryota > Metazoa > Arthropoda > Insecta > Plecoptera > Nemouridae > Nemoura > Nemoura dubitans. The sequence goes on along the minus strand of OV121077.1, from coordinate 16,781,013 downwards.
GCGCAACAAACCATACCCACAGCCAAACCCTAGGCATCTCAACACACAACAAACCATACCCACAGCCAAACCCTAGGCATCTCAACACGCAACAAACCATACCCACAGCCAAACCCTAGGCATCTCAACCACAACAAACCATACCCACAGCCAAACCCCAGGCACCTCAACACACAACAAACCATACCCACAGCCAGACGCGGCCACCTATAAATAAGGGCACCCGTCCCGTTGCCCATCCCGCCACATAGATTTCCCTATCCCGTAGCTACGTGCCGTTACGTGCCTCGCAGGGCAGCGCTGCTTGCTCATTCGCGCCACGTCCGCGAGGGGCGCCCGCGTCGCTAATGGCAACCGTTTGCAGTGCAAGCAATGGGGGTATGGCTAGGGCTAGCCCCCGCCAAGCCCTGGGCCACCCCCCGAAGGAGCCCCCCCCCCCCCCGAAAAGTACGCGACGTAATCGGTGAATTGTGCAGATAAACTATCGGAGGAGACGTCGCTTTGTTCTCGCTTTCTTGTGAGTGTGAGGAGGATTCTTTCGGTGTAGGTCGATGACTAGGAAGATTTTTAATTGTTGGGAATTAAAGTGGACTGCCGTGCGAGGAGCAGTGTGGTTGGTCTATTAATACTATTATAGTGGCTGCAATGAATGAGTGGTTGTGTTCTGAAGAAAGCGCTTTTTTGTCGTGTTTGGATGCGATTTTGACAGGTTGATTGTTTCGTTAAGGAGTGCTGAATTGAGATGTTGCTAGACGTGATTGCGCTGCGCTGGAGCGTTAGGGAACATGGGAACGGATTCTGGAGTTTGGATATTAGATTTTGGCCACAGCTCTGAAATATTGCTACTCTCCTTACCTCGACTATAGGATTTTTCTCCAGATATGACACCATATTTCTGTTTGATACAAACGTATTTAAATTAAATTGTTTACATAATTGTTTATAATAACTGTGGACGAAAGTCATCTTGCAGGGGCAGTTCTTATAAAATGACGTACTTCTTCTCGATTTGGAATGGACTTTAGATCCACATAGTTTATTAATGTAATTAATAACAAAGTAACATAGTCGCGAAAAGGTGCTAACCTGCAAATCTGCGTTGCGAGGCGTGACGTAAAAACTTAAAAAGCATCGCCTTAGAGTTGCAAGTTGTAACCACCGCCAAAAGGCCTGGTCACTGAGGCCACAGAGGTCACGCCGTCGCGGCTGTGTACATCGCCTAGCGCAAGTACCTGTACAGTAATTCACCTGCGAGCTAGCAACGTGCACCGCATCTTCCCTCGTCGGTAATTGACTGGTCAGGCCTGAACCTTTCTCTCCACAAATTACACGGACTCTCTTCGAATAGCCTATAACACTGTACGTACAAGTCAAGTACTGCTTAGATGTATAGTAATTATGCTAAATTCTATCCCTTATCTTCCAGGTTTCCTTTCAGATTCGATTCGGACCGCAAAACGCTCTTGGGACGTTGTGAAAAACTTATAAAATGTCGCTGTTTCGCAGTCAGATACCGATGTTTATTATAAACTAGGAATGCTAGAGAATATCGCGTACGAGTTGCAGAATGACATTACGTGGAAGCACCTTGGCAGCGCAGGTATGGGAGAGCTGGTGGCATAACATCACATGCTGCTGCAGTCAGGATGTCTTCATGCGTGGCTCGTGTCGCCGTGCATTCGCTCTAGCTGCTGCGATCCTTCGCTCGGTGCACCGTTGAGATGTGTTTGTTGTGAGTGCGCCAACGATTTCAAATCGATTTGATGTGTTTCTCGTTTAATTGGTGCTGTCGAGAGCGTGATCTGATAAGTACATGACGGTCAAATCTGTTGGACTTGTGTAAAGATCGAAAATTTTTCCCATCCATGCATGGAATTCCATATGGCATGGTCATCCATCCAGGAGCTGACCCGGTGGAAGTTATAATTAACTTTGAAGGCAAGAGTCAGACCGCAGCTTGTTTGGCAAAAGTGGAAGCAGCTTCACAAAAATTAACTGCTATGTTTCCTGCTAAAAGTTAACTTGATAACTCCTTAAGATCTTCAACAACAATGGGCAATAGCTTAATAAAATAGGAGGCTATCGTATACTTTCAATCAGATATCAAGTGCCCACTTGACAGGCTAAAATTACCTTTATATCGTCTCATGTGGATCTTGTTTGGCCCGTGCTGAACACCACAGCGTCTACCGCAAAGCGAAACACATCTCAAGACGCTACCGACTCTATTTATCAAAGCCGTGCCAGTGGTTTTAATCCCCACAGGGTAACGTATACGACGTCCATACAGCAATCTTTCTATCTCCTCTAGCCTTGCCCTGAACGTAAGCTGTTGCCAAGCCAAGCCAAGCCAAGCCAAGCCAAGCCAAGCCAAGCCAAGCCAAGCCAAGCCAAGCCAAGCCAAGCCAAGCCAAGCCAAGCCAAGCCAAGCCAAGCCAAGCCAAGCCAAGCCAAGCCAAGCCAAGCCAAGCCAAGCCAAGCCAAGCCAAGCCAAGCCATGCCAGCCATGCCATGCCATGCCATGCCATGACAGCCATGCCAGCCATGCCAAGCCTTGCCAGCCAAGCCAAGCCATGCCAGCCATGCCAGCCATGCCAGCCATACCAGCCATGCCAGCCATGCCAGCCATGCCAAGCCATGCCAAGCCATGCCAAGCCATGCCAGCCATGCCAAGCCTTGCCAGCCATGCCAGCCATGCCATGCCATGTCATGCCATGCCATGCCAGCCATGCCAGCCATGCCAGCCATGCCATGCCATGCCATGCCATGTTTATAATGGTCAGCCTGTCTGTATGCCTACAATGTTGCTTAACTTCAACTTTACAATCCGAAACTACGCAAATTGCCATGTCAAGGCAAATGCCCTTTTATTTAGCATTGAAACCCCAGTTTGAAATAGGTTTTTGAAATCCAGCGCTAAAGATAGGACAAGCAGACATAACTATGCTTTTTAATGGTCACCCATCCAATATATTTTCTCTCTGTACCCACGATGTTGCTTAACTTCAACGATACCATAAAATGCCATGAGATGCCAAGTGGAGCCAGGTACAAGACGCCAACACGGCGTGATGCAACAAGTTAGCACCGACCCGCTCGCTGTGTGACTGTGTGTTTGTGTGTGTGTCAACATTGTGACGTCACTGAGAGAGCCTGCGTCAACACGGTGTGGCAAGAGTTGACCATCGTGACATTGGTTCCAGCTCAGTGCTGCCACCAATGTCACGATAGTGACAGCCCGGTGCTTCCCTGCTGTTGTATGGGGACAATGAAGTTAAGCGACGATGGGCTGAGTTGGGTGATGGATGGGTGACCGCTGTGAAGATGTCCAATTTGTGTTCGAAGGGTTTTGAAACGGTTCAAGTTAAGTAACGATGTGTTCAGTCATTGGTGGTTGGGTGATCATTCATGAGAAAAAGTATAGTCCTGTTCGGGAGAGAGTTTTGTGGATGACCGCCGCACACATGGGGTATTATTTTGTAATTCGGTTTAAGTTAAACAACATATTACGCAGTCAGGCATTGGATGGGTGGTCACTAATAAGCACATAGCCAGTTTTGTTTGAGATAAATGTAGGTAATGCTTCTCTTTGCTTGTTTATCAACCTCTCAGCAGCTCGGTTTTGTGAAATAATGCGCAATCTTCGAGTATGCAATTATTAAGAAAACTATAAAAGCTCAGCGCCCGATTTCGTATCAAGTATTTCCTAACTCCTAAGAGATCTTTTGACCATTTGACTGACTGAAAACTTGGTATGCACCAAAAATGTGGTGCGTTGTAAAACCAATCCCCTGAGGACATAAATCGTAAACCCATTTAATTCCCGGCCAGCAAGGTCCGCCGGCCAGCCACAACTAAACAGTTGTATAAAACGAAGCTAGCGTTGCGTTGCGTTGAGTTGCATGAGCCTGCAGCCAGAACGTCTATCATTCCGAACCACAACCTTTCGGCCAGGACTCGCGCGCATCAAGGCATCCAACTCCTGCGTCTGATCCTGATCCTGATCCTTATCGCCAGCCGACAGCCGTCACCCGCGGGTCTCGAGAGAAGAAGTCCGAGCGTCTGACGAGAAGGCGTCGCTTGCACCGAGAGCCGAGGCTCGGAACAAAGCAATTGTTTCACCGGCTCTGATGTTACCGAATGCAGAGTCGAGATGCTGGATCCTTCGACTTGGTCGGACGTGTTGGAGATTGAAGACATGACCTGTCTGTCATGCAGCAAAGGCTCGGAGTTGGGTCCTTAGGTGAGTGAGGCTGGGTACCCTGATAGCCGCGTATAGGGGATGGAAAAACAATACGTGGAATCAAGAGGTTTAGATTGGTAGTATGGGACTTCGATCACTGCCATTGACGATAAGGTGACATAAAGTACGAATTCTCTGTAATCTCTGTATATTCTCTGTATTTTCTGTGTTCTCTGTATTCTCTGTATTCTGTGTCTTCTGTGTCTTCTCCATGTATTCTCTGTATTCTCTGTTTTCTTTGTATTCTCTGTATTCTCTGTATTCTCTCAATTCTGTGCATACATGTTCTGTGAGAATAAGTTGCTTATAGGGATTCGCTTGCCCATGTCTGAAAAGCAGACAAAGTTTGCATGAAGGTAAATTACCTCGTCTGTTCACGGCAGAGGTTGCATTTTGAGCGCGTTCTTTTGTACCATAGCAAATCATTCGCTGATATCTAAAGAAAATTTATTAACAAAATATCTCTACAAACCAGCATTTCCTTTGTATCTATATGCGACGAAACGCAGTTGATTACAAAGTGTTCTGTCCGGCATTTCACATGAGTCGCATTAAGAAGTGAGGTAATAAACAGCGCACAATAAAAGCACTGTCAAATGATCCTTTACACAGTGTGCACCTAACTCCTTTACCAAGCGCACTCTCATCTGCCTCTGGTTGTCCACTGCGGCGACCTCTCACCTCACGTTGTCCCGTTAACCGCGGTCCTCGTTCGAGCCCCGCCGGCCCCTTCGAGCTCGCTGACCTCCGCGCCAGTGTCGGGGTCAGCCCGTGCCCTGCGCCCCTGTACGTGTCCGAGCCGACGCGCCCCGGGGAGGACGCAGACCTCTTGGGGCGGCGACGCCCAGCAATGTCAATGGTTTAATTGGTTTTGGGCAGGTTTTTGTGGAAGGTAGATTTTAGTTCTGACGTGTGTTATTTGTATCTACGTGGGATGTGCTTGATTGGAGCGTCTGGGAACGTAATGCGCCGAATTGCTAATTGTTTTATGATTAAGCTGACATTTTGAACGATTACCAGCGTTATGTGGCTCAAAAATGAAAACACGTAACTCAACCTTTGACATTTTTCCATACCACTTTTCACTCAAGTTTCGGAAAGCTGTTTTAGCATGTAATTTTAATGCCAGTGCTTGTGGTTTACCACCTACGAACTAAATTCGAACACATTTTATGCGCGAAAAGACCAGGAAACAGAGTTGCTCGTGAGTGGTTATTCCAGTGTTGACAGGAGCTATGAGGACTTTCTTCGGAGCAACGAGCGTAGGTGACTTAGAAATAGTGTCCTGATCTTTTCACAACTTATCAGAAGCATCGCGTCTTTTAGCCGTACCTATGCATATCCTTTAGAAACTCACGTGCAGTCGTAACTAAGCCAGAGATTTATTTTTTTCTCGTATACCAACATTTAATATTTTTATTATACCATCCAGGTTCTGACCTATAGAGAATCGTCTCCGAAACCGCCACTTAAACCAACACTTTAGCGTAATGACCCAGTCACCACATCATTCAATGTGCCGTCAGTTTTTCCGTCCACCACGCACATATACATTTTATTGGCCGATTAACGGATGGCCCGTTAAACCAATTTAACTCCAATCACATCGCAATTAAAACCGCGAGCAATAAAAGCTGACCAAACCTAACTCAACCGACAACAAGCCCGCACAGCATAAACACCCGACACAATAATAATTACAGACTCGATTAAAATCGAAATCGGTCTCCACACTGCATTACATTATAGCCGAAGTCGCATTTCAAGAATTGTTCCTCTTCATTCATGAAAGTATACAGACATTCCCATCGCACGCATGCGCGCATAGCACCCAGCATCCATTATTACTACTATCGCATTATATTAGCCATTCATAAATGTTAATTTCATTCATGCTATTCGTATCGGGCGTTTCTCTCTGCTCCATTGCGCGGCACAGTTTCTGTCGCGGTCTGGCACTAGTGGACCAATACATGAAACATATATGCCGCTCAATTATTTCAGACTGGTGTGTCTATACCGTTTTCAGGACGATTTGCTGGCTTTGTTTACAGGCGCTGGTGTTTGTTAAGACGACTAAACCGCGGCTGGTTTCGCTCCAACGAGATTATGATATCGCTTGCTGTTGTTGTGACTGGATATGTATTAAGGCTTTCAGTTCTGAAAGAGTCATATTGATGTCATATGTTTAGTCTAACAACTGTACAAACGCTAGTATAGTTTCAAACTTTTATCAATTCGCCTGAAATTCGTATTGCCGTCAAGGATTTGTCAATACACACATATTTCCACAAAGCATCGCAAAAAATGCTGGGGTCCCTACTCTAGCTCTAGGACTAATGTGAGTTTACCATTGTACAGCCTTCTAACTGGAGCTGTTGTGCTTTGGTTCTTTGTGACCATTTAGTTTTTAGTATGGCTATGAGAAACGTAAACCGTATAAAATTATACTGTACCTTATAATTCATGGACTGGGAATTCTATCGTGTGTATACCTTGTAAATATTGTATTCCACCTCAGCGCATGTATCAAAGTAATCACTGGTCGTTTTCGGGAGCGAAACAGCGAGTCACCAAGGCATCTTAAAGTGCATCGACGAGTGGAGCCTCGTCGTGGATTGCACCGCGTTTGCACTGCTGAGGATTCGAGACATTGTTGCGATTCGATGATGGGCGGTCCGCTGCCAGCGTCGATGATGGTCTTTTATTAACCTTTGCCCTTCGCGCCGATGGACGAGGTCGAAGGTCTGGGCCCGCCTCGTGGCGAGGGCCGTCGGAATCAAGTACGCTGAGTCGCTGAGTCAATACTTCGTGGTTATCTGCGTCGAGGACAGCTGTGGTGGACAAGTGCATTTCATTTTGAGGGATTAAGTTTTAAAAACGAGTGACATATTTTGGAGCTTTGCATCTGTTGTTTATAGTCTTTCGTTGGTGATTGTATTCGATAAACCTTTGGCCCAATTTAGAATCAAGGTCTTTCAAGGGTATTGTATTAAGGGAACCTATGAAAATAGACAGAAACGCAACAAACAAAATTATACTGTAAGATTAATAGGCTACTTTCACAATTTTATCTGCAAATAATCTGCACAGCATCACTTTCCTGTAATATGCCATCGCAAAGAGTTTATAATGTCTTGTTTTACCAAGGTTTCAACTCCGAGTTGAAATCCCAACCAGGAGTTACAACAGGATACGCTGCATGTGATTGGCTTAATCCAGTTGTAACTCCTAGTTGGGATCTTAATTTGGAGTTAAGAAACTTGGTAAAACTGTGCAGAAGTAGACTTATAAGTGAAACACTAGTGAAACATGTCAAATGGAAGTCAAACACAAACTCTTCAGTGCAAATTTCGCCAGCCCTCGACTTGAAAAACTCAGCTGGCAGCAACATTAGCGTGGCCAAGCCTTCACTGGCTCCTCTGCAGCGAACGCTGTCGAGATGTTGGTCGTCTGCGAGCAGCTGCTTCAGCGACCGGTGCTCACTGATCCTTGAGACGTCGGTCCATGGCTTGGGTCGGACGCACCGGGTTCTGATCCCGTGCGCAGATTACAGCACTTATTGGCGCAAACTCGTTCGCGAATTCGGCCGCTTTTCGCCCCGGGTATCGTGGAGAGCATGCGCACTCCGAGTCTAGAGGCTGGGTGCTTTTAGATCGCCTTCGAGTCGAGACGTTGGACATTCGTTGCTCTATGAAAGGAATTTGGTATGTGTGCGTCAACGATGGCTCATTGCTGTGGTGACAAATCGTTTGATGATTACATTTTTAATACTCGTGTCTGCTGCTTGTCCTAATTTTAGCACTTATCTCGAAAACAACTGTTTTGAACTGAGTTTTGCTATCACCCTTGAGGAGGTAACCCTTTCCTATATGTTTCGTAACACCAATAGTTACACCTTATTTAGCATTCGAAATCCAGTTTGAAGTAGTTTTTTTTGAAATCATTGGATCAATATAATAGGTGAGAATTTAATTTAATTGCACATTTTTCCTTGGCTCTTGATCATGTTTGATCCATGATAATCCTTTTGTCGTTTTTGGTATTCTTATCAGTTTATATGGCCTGGGAGGCGTTAAGTCGACAAAACGATGCGGCAGTCTTATAAATCAAATTAAGATGGAAATAAGCAATCAGGGCATTTTCTGGAAATCTTTTTGTTACAATTAATTAACGGTTTGAAAACAATGTTGCCTCTTCTGAAATTGCTCGTTAATATATTATTACCATGTTACAAAGACGAAATCCGAAATTCGATCTTCAATCGGATTTAAAAATGCTTTTAAAAGCGTATGAACATTAAAGCACATGAATCAATCGATTTGTGTCAATATCTGTGTCGCCCTTTTGAGTAACGAGCTAATTGAGTACCGCCCGATCTCACGCTGCAAAGGGCACTAACTCAGCGTTGAAAGGGCTGCCAGACGAACCCTGAGTGGGAACAGCGCCCTTCCCAAGATCGACATCCTTACAAATCACAGCATCCTTCCTGCGGAGCCCGATCTAGGCGGGGCACGGGGCGCGCGAGAGAGAGAGAGAGAGAGAGAGAGAGAGAGAGAGAGAGAGAGAGAGGCAAGGTTTAATAGGACGTGGCAATGAAATTGAAACCTAACGGGTGAAGGATAGACAAAAAAACGAGCGCCGATCTGTCGTAAACTGCGCTTGCTTCCTTGTGACGTGCTACGACGATTTGAGATGTAAGATGGTTTAATTGCGATATCAATTTAAAGTACGTGCGTTTCAGGCCTCTTAGGCTGCACTAAGTCCTCGGTATGTCGTTGTTATAAATGAACAGACTGGTGCAGTGTTAGATGCTTTTAATAGCCAAATTCTTGGCCTGCTGTAATAACAATAAACAATCACACTGCGATTCAGAAGTATATACTTATTTTTACACTTTTGTAAAAGAAAAAACTCATCGTGCTGTAAAGTCAGGTATTTCATTGATCTGAATCACAGCACATTATATTATTATGTAATACCTACACTATAAATTAATGGAGATTAGAAGGCTCTGCGTTTAAATAATTGTTTATGTGTCTCAAATTGAAGTTCAAGAAGCAAGATAATGGGTTTTAGCGTGGTTTTATAGTTCAATCTATAAAACTATAGCGTAACGTTTTTTTATTCAGAGTTTAAGTGGGAGAATTTGTTCGTCATTGCAACATCTCATCAGCTGCACTGGTACTAAAATTCGATTCTGGGAGTTTCTGAAAGTTTGTTATCAGAGTTGCAAACATTGACAACAATCTAGCCACTGCATATATACCTTGGACCTTGTGACATTTCCTAAAATGTACGCGAATTCCAAATCTCCTATTTCGATTCCTTATTTGCGGTCCATTGCAAAGCACCAGCATCCAACTGGCCGCTCCAGAAATTGGAAGCTGTGTGGATCCTGTGTGCCGTGCGTTCAAATCTCCAGCTTTGCGCGCTACGAAATCCCTGTGCAGAATGCTCAGCACCAGACGGTCGTCACCGCAGTCGTCTTTTTACTTAGATTCATCACCAAATCACTCGCAAGATGAGTGTTTATTTAATGGGATTTTATGATCAAAGTGTCTTCTTTATGCAATATTTTTTCTCTAGACTAGTTTCCAGTAACCAAAGAATTTCAAATCCCAATTTTATAACCATTTCCCTAAAAAGAAATATTTTATCTAATCGCTCTAAATGCATTTTCATGTCATGGTAATTACCATTTCGCATAGAGATTGGTCCTATCTCTAGATGATTGCATCGCACTTGATTTTTTCTATCAGTTTTTCACCTTTCTAAAGTCAGCTATCCGCTAGATTGGGATTGGGAGCAAAGCGATTCAAATTCACATCGGCGCATGACTATAAACAGTGATTGCACCTTACGTGCGTAATGTGTTATCATTATTACACACTACCCAAGCAATAACGAACCTGCTAGATAAACACGTGCACATAATATACGAATTCTAGAATCCTATAGCACATTTGTAGGTATATGAATGACAAAGTTATTTTAAACTGAGTAGCAACATTTCTTATAACAAGAGACTCCACTTGTATGCATGAATTAGAATAAAGAGCGGAAAAAACCGTCGGATTTACAAACACAATTTAATGCCACCCAAAACAAAATAATAAGAATACAGCCCCCCCCCCCCCCCCTCCTACTCCACTCCTCTTCGATTGTCATTCTCTGCAGGACAGACAATCGAGGGCTCGGCGATGACAAAAAACACTCCTCAATCTACAGACTGGTCGTACTAAGCTTGCCAAAGCTCCAAGCCCACTTCATTGAACGACCAAAGTCTTAGGTTTACTAAGAACGTTCACGTTCTGGTTGAGGTTCTGGAATATCCTGGGTCATGAGCTAGATTTTGGTATATAAAGTTATATTGTTTGATGATTCCCTATGATTAATTATAGCTTTATAGTTATAGGAAGAATTATTAATATGCATAGTACATTGAAAGCTAGCAGTGTACAGTCAAGAGTAATAAGGCTGAAGAGAACCTTTGCATTTACAGTATCTGAAAAGGTATTTAAGACTATTGATTCACGGCAAGCTTACATTCAACAGTCTATAAATTCGTACCTTTCGCAAACTTATAGTTCATTGGAAGTTTCTTTAGATGAATAGCCTATAAATAGTTAACAAAGCCTATATATATTCACGGCGTGCTTGTTGTTCATATATAGGAGTCAAAAGTCACAGAAGAAGAGCCAATATACTAAACTATAAAGAGACACAGAAGTCAATGGAATCTATAGCGATCTGTAAAATAGTTCTTAGACGGCAATCTTTTCTTGAGCATCGTGTACCTCCCCGATGTGTTGGACATTATTCTAACCAGACCAGGGCAGCTCATTTACATGCAGACCGGCGTCCGCAGGAGCGAATGCAGCAGCAGCATCCGAAGGAACAAGATGGTCTATCTGGTGGCTGCATCGCAGCTACCGGGCTTGGCTACAACTGCTAATAGAGACTCAGCTACCCGTAGGTACGGGACGGGCTAATGTATGCGTACCTACGCGAAAGTTGAGCTAGGATTGGTATTTGTTTTTGTGTTTGTGTATTTTGTTTATTTTCCAGTATAGATTGCAGTTTATGATAATATGGGAATCATCAGATAGGATCATAGTAAACCACTAGTTTTTTGTTATTCTAAGCTAAAATTAAACAAACGGATACATAATTCAAAAATTTACAGAAGTTTTCAATTGTAGTTTATTCATCGGACTGTACAAGCACTTCGTCCATATTGTTAGATGGATAATCGGGCAGATTATATTTTAATTTCTTTCCATATAAGACCGTGGTGGCTTGAGGTGGTTTCAGTTGGGGTTTGGTGCTCGTGGTTTAGGGCTTATTGAGTTTGCGATGGATTTTGTTGGATTCGTTACACATGGAGTCACGAAATGTTGGCAGAAGACACATTTATATTTGTTGTCTGTGCAGCTTTGTGGAATGGAATGCGACACTTAAACATTGCAATATACAAATAACGCCAGTTAACTCTGTATCATTTGTAAAAATAGTTTTATATTTTAAAGTCGACTGCAAATTTGCACTAGTATATTTAACAATGTCAATGTTATAGCTTGTCAAGTTAAATTGAGATATAGTCCAGTTTACCGAATAATGGGCAAATTGGTAAGATAATTTAGTAACGTGCATAAAAATATTGTAACTTTTTTCATGCGGTTCAGCAACAAAACTTACTAACACATTTTGGCAAAACACGTGAATTTATCATTTTACTGGTTCCAAAAAAGGATGCGTTTATCATCAAAACAGGATATATACCCCTCGGCCAAGCAGAGAACGGGTGGCACAAGGAGATCTCAGCTCGCACGGAGGGCGTTTCTCAAGCTCGGAGGCTGCGTGTCCAGAGTCCGGCATCTGTCGATAGGAAGGAATCAATTAGATAGCGACACGATCGCAGCAGAGTGCGTCCTTCGAGTCTGGCTGCAGTCGCGCGATTCCAAGAGAGTTATCGCCATGTTGTCGAGATGACGGCTTGTTCAATGTCTTCGCGAAAAAGTGAGCACATGCGAATATATTCAGAGACCGGGGTGATCTTGAATGGCGCTGGATTGCGCTAAGTGATCTTTGTTGGAACCTCCCAATGCTTTCGAATTGCCCCGTCGGTGTTGTTTTTCGTTTTTTTCCAGCTTTTGTTCTATGTTTAGAATCGCAAGTGTCTGGGTGTGGATTGGTGAATGGTTGCTGAATGAAGGACGTAGATGAAGTCTTGTCTTAAAATAATTAACAGGACTGAATGATATGGTGAAGATCTCTACGCGATGGATTGAATATAGACATGGGATGTTTTTGGAAGGGAAAAAATGTTGAATCTAAACCTATACCTTCACTTTTCAGATTTCATATATATATTTGTTCAACTCCGGCAGCCCAAATAGCGTTTTAAATTTTTTTCTCAACTCGATTGCAGAAAACTTAAATGAGGAGTACTTTATATTCCTTTTGTATCCTTGAAAACTTATTTGACATATGACAAACACTAGAATTTGCCTTTTACATGCAACACAACGTTCCGTCGTGGAATGTATTTCCACCAAAATGTACTTCACAATAAAACTCGACTATATACAATCTCAGCTGAAACCTTTAGCATAGCTTTGGCTTCATATACCAAGTCTATGACTCGACTAAACTCTCAGCCGCAGCTCTCAAATCTTCGTCCGGCGCGTTCGGGTCCTTACTGCTCGCCTTGCGAGGACCCGAAGGGGAAAATGCGGCCCGCGCTCCGCAAAACAGACCGAGTAAAAAACCCGTGTCGGCTTCTGTCGGTGTAAAAAAACAACGCGGTCTCCGCCCGAGATGAATCTTGGTCTGCTCGAGTCGGTCCAGGTAAGGTCCGAGTGCTCTTCTCGAAAGACTGGCCACAGTCTGTCTGCTGTAGGGTAGTACTCAAGCATATGGTTGACGTATCAACGTTTATCCCAAGTATTGCACAAAAACCGTTATTTCGAACGTTCGATGGACGTCGAATAGCTAAAGGGGAATAATAACTTGCGTTCAACGTTCGGGTAGAAACTAGTCGAACGTTTGGCTAATGTGAACGTTGAACGCAAGTTATCACCCGTTAGATTTTTGACGTCCACCGAACGTTCGAAATAACGTCCGCTGAACGTGTTTGTGCTACGTGTGCATATGGTTGATGTTTCAACATTTATCCCAAGTATAGCACAAAAACCGTTATTTTGAATGTTCGCCAACGGGGGATAACTTGAGTTCAACTTCTAGGTATAATCTAATGGAATGTTTGGCAAAGGTAAAATTTGAACGAAATTTGTCAACCGTTAGCTTTTCGACGTCCACCAAACGTTTGTTATAACGTTCGTAGAACGTGTTTTGTGCTACCTGCGATAATATGTTCAATCAACAAGAACCACCGTAATACCGTCTAAATTTTAATAAAAAAAACTACGAATATGTATGTACCTATAATATGTTTCTTTAAAAACTGTTCCATGTTCAAAATGTCATAGTATATCAATAATTACTTAAATAAATAATAATAATGCCTGGCGGTTCTGTATTATTAAAAAATATTCTCTATTTATGCTATTCTCATCCCGTACACTTTCCTTAATTTCCTAAGTCATTTTTCACTGCTTTTTCTGCAAATAGTTAGGATTTGTATATTGTTATCGCAATAAAAGCTAATATTGCAAAGTAATAAACTAACTTGCAACATTGAAACCAAGCGACTGTAATAATCATTGACTTTGTGCAGGCAATATCGACAAATAAACTGAGTTAGGGGAAAACAAAACAAATAACTCGGCAAGATTTTTGGCACCATGTTATGGTACCACCTTATAGACAAGAGAGTGCACACAGCTCGCTCAATCAACGCAAGGCATCTATGGGTAGATTTATGCAGCACGCTTACATCTTAGCATTATAAAGGCTGTACCACAATGTGATTATCAAATTTATGAATATTTATCATTACCCTCTGTAGATGCTAGTGTTTGTTTGGATACGCACTTCTGTTATTTTTATTCACAACTGCCAAGACAGGTAGGTATAGGTATAAATGTTTTGATGAATGATAAGTGAACTTGTTGGCTATTGTCTAATTTGATTTCGTTTATGAGGAACAAAAAATTATAATTTTCATTTCTTTTTTTAACATCATTTCATTGTAGGTACTACATGGAACATTGTAATTTTGGAACAAAAATAGGCTTTTTAACCTGAAAATTTAGCCCCGCTTGCCCAATAGCATGTTGAAGAATTTTAACAGTTCGTTTAACCTTTCTACTGCCAATTAGATGCCTTGGCGTCAAGTAAACAAACCGTTAATTCGTTAATTCGTTAACCAGCCGATTGCTATAGGAATGTAAATATTTGAATGCTTGTTGCCTAACATTTAATTCAAATAGTTTACTTTAATTAACGTTTGATCAAATCATTATGCAATTATTGGGACAACAGAGTAGTACAAAACAGAAGCACATAACTTATCAACGAAAAAATAATAGTCACGACTATCAGCCTGTACCCCGCAGCAAGCGTCTTGATTGATCTATAAAGCGAACTGCTGAGCCCTCTGAGCTATCGTGCCAGCCACAGATCAAATTGATAACGTTCTTTGGTTTCGAGTCTCTACCGTGTTGCATGTGTAACAAAATAACGTATACGCCGTTGGCAGTCAAATGTTGTGTGATTTGTTCATACGCTATAGATGCAGTGTTATCAATGTCCATAAAATCATGGTGGACCGTAGGTAGGAAAAGGAACAATCACACATGGAATTGTTTGGTTTAATGAATACGTGTTGATGTCGTGGTTCCTCCGATAACGAATCGAACTCTGGCCATGGAACCCCAATCACCATAAGAAAAACACCTCAATTGTCGCTATCGTCGAGATTAATGAAGTAACTCCTAGAGTTTAGCTGTTTATTGGCGTCGAAAACCATTTTGACTTCCCGTTTGATTGGACATCTCAAACAGGGCGAATCCTTCCTCCAATCCAGGCTGTCTATAGAGGATGTTGAGCACGATGAAGTAACACCCCATTACGTACTTCAAGGCACGGGGGTCAAAGAAGTTGAATAAAAATGTTGTTTCCAATGAACTAAACTAAAAACCGAAATCTTCCGAAATGTGTTTCGTCTATATATTTGCATTTTGGGACCTTCAGCGTCATAACACGTCCGTAGCATAAAAAAATAATAAACACAATAATTTCGCCTCTCAAATTTGATGAAAAACAAATCGCCCTACCACCAATCCCACTGATCGAGTAAAGAACTACAAGATCACGTCGCCACACGAGGAAAAAGACGTCTCTCCTCTGTACCGACCGCCGGAATGCATCGCGACCAGTAATTCCGGCAGCCGGATTGTTCACAATCACAAACAAGCGCGCGCCACAGAGACAAAAAAAGGAAACCCACCGCCCGTTCGTGTACAATGACTGGCAGGAAAAAGTGCGGCACGAAAAGTACTTGGTCATGTGCCTCGGATAATGACAATAATCATAAGGAATCATTCAACTACGTCGACCATAAGACCTATCATTGCCTAGCCGTACCCGTGTCTTGTGCTGTGTAATATAATGGTGTGCTACGCGCTTTTGCTTCTTAGGTAGCTGGAAACTTTAAAGACTGGCAACTGTATTATAACTAATAACAAACAGAGCTACTGGAAGAGTGGTTCTGAGAAAGCGAATGGTATGCAAACATTTATAAAAGGTCCTCTACGAAATCATTAATAGTAATTCGATTTTAATCAATCTTAATCATTCGATGGATGAACTGAGACTTTGAGATGGAATGGGAACTTTGGGTGCCTGCATTTGAAGCCGGACTCGAGGTATACATGAACATAACACGGGGTGAAGGAGAGCATTGGGTGTAATAAGTGTAAGGGGTGGTTTGGGGGAGGGGATGAACTCCCAAAACGAAATTCGCCAAGAAATTAAATAAAGTTTTCATCAAAAGTTTTCAGAACATATAACGAGGTTATTTAGATGAAAATCCATGCGTATTAAGTCAATTTGAAGCTATACACATTCCAATAATTAGTGTTCATGGTTACAAGTTTTACTCTCAACATTAGTCGTATAAAATTTCTTAACTCCCCTTTCCCCGTAGCACGCAATATGTCAAAAGGATACAGGGTAAGTTTAAAGGTTCAAAATAACGGGATATACCTCAGCAGAAAACCAATAGAGTCCAGAAAGTCTAGAAAGCCCAAGCCCTAATCATACCATTATTGTTCAGGACACTCTAATAGTAAAATCAAGCGCGATGTTTCCGGATTTATTCCCCCAGATTTCGGTACTTAATAGAATGCGCAGCGCACGGGCCGCGGTCCAGGCATTGTTCCGCTCAAATCGCGTGCCCCGCTTTTTGTCTGCACTGCGCATGCCTGCGACAGAGACGGAGATGCGTGCGCAGCTTCAGAGCGAGCGAAACAAAACACTCGGCTATCGCGTGGTCCTCGTCAGATCTCGCACGCGTTCCGGTTCAGACTAAAGTAGTGTGCGTTATAAGACTGCATGGCTAGCGATTGTGTAAAGTTATCGACGAGTTATCGAAGTTTATCGACAGCACGGCTTATTGAAATAAGCAGGCAACTTTAGCTACCGATCGATGTGTTTTTACTCAATACAATCGCTACCCTGGTAATAAATAAGTAACCCATATTTACATACGACTCAGAATACTCAAAGATTTTCAGGACTAATTGTACTGACTGATTTTTTACTTATCGTTAGTGCAGTCCTGTTTTCTTTGCTTCACGGCTATTGAGCTCAATTAACCATTGAACCAGCATGGATGCTGCAGTTTGTTAGCATCCCTGCGGATATTAGGTCGGGAAAGTGTGAATTCATTCCCATTATAATCGGGGAAAATACACCATTTCTTGAATGATATCACGTTTTAATTCATGATAATAACGTATCAATTTCAGCAAAACGGATTCGTCAACCAGCAACTTATCTTTACCAAACACCACCCAAGACATAAAAAAGTGTGAACGACTACAATGTAATTGGTTCACTTCTAGATAGGTTATGTAAGGTTATACTTATAGAGGTGAGCCGGCAATCTAATGGTAATCAGTGTACGCGTGCGCAGTCAGTTCGAGCGTCACGAATGCATACGTCACGACCGGCCGGCCTGCCTGCGCTTGCGCGATTGTCTGTGCTGATTGTGCCGCAGCACGCATGCGCTTTGGGGCAGATTCGCTGGATTTGTCTGCTTGGCCCGAGATGCGTTATCGTGGGCAAGACGGCGTATGGATGCACAGGTATTCCATGTCTGTGTAAATATTGGCTACGCTGAATTTTTAGGCAAGGGAACCATGAAATTTAATTTTGGCTCCCCTCACCTTCAAGCCAAGTAGATAAGAATTCAATCTTGGGATGCTGCTATAATATATCCTGTGATTATTATTTGAGTTTCAATCGCTCTGCAGATCATCACTAACAGTTCCTATACCGCATAACAATTGGTATGCGTCATACCCACCTTACTTTAGCAGAGCTTTTTCTGGCGTAACCCTTGTGCCATATGACCGGTTATCTGTAGGTGGTAGATAAAGGATTGCAACTACTGGGATGCCACGTTACCAAGCCCTTCGGGTATTCGAGTGCATCGTACGATGGTGGTGCCCAATTTGGTCGCTGCAAACACGATTTATATACCAGAGGCATATGCCAGAGAAGTCTGTTTTTACACATCGATGGACTTCGACATTTTTGTATCGACATGTTGCCAAACGTTTCAAAGTTCTTCGAACATTCTTCGAACATTCTTCAATGGGTGATGACTGATGAGACAATGCAAGTGTCTACTATTTCCTTCAGCATTTTACTTCTGTAATAGGTGCCTACGCGTTTTTTTCTGCTAAGAACCAATATGCAGCTTTCCAAAAGTAATTTCTTCCCATGATATATTCTTGAGTTCATTGTTTCCACTCAGCTTTATTTTCAGGCACATTACAAATATTTGCAAAATGTGTGATTTTAAGCCTCGCTAACTGTTGGTAGGCAAGGCACTCTGCAAAACACGAAATCGGTCAAAATGCTTCAAATCCCAACACAATCAGAGTTCGCTGTTGAAAACACACGTGACCCAAGCTCATTTACGCGCAGCCGCTTTGAAATCGATCAACGCAGCTTAAACTAAAAAACAATTAACCACACCACACCACAAACTCTGATAAACCGAAGCAAACAAAAATAGCTACCCCTCGTACAAAGCTTCAGCCCCTCAGTGCAGCACATGAGCAAATGCGAAACCCAAACAGCAGCCTGATCGCCTTGGCCGGGCTCCCGACAGCTCCTTGCTCGCTCGGGGCTGTTTCCTTGATTAATGCAATGACCTCGTCACGCTGGCTACCCCTAACTAACCACCCCTGGCTGGAGAGAGCCTTGGTGGGCGGAGAGAGGCACATCTCGAGACTTTTTAAAGAATTACTTTTTAAAATCAGAGAATGGCGTATCAAATTTTAAATGCATGGTCTTAAATTTGAAGCGTCCGAAATTTGTCTTAACCCTAAATGGAAATTGGGAGGAGAGTTAGGATATCTTTGGCCAAAAGTCGACTGTAGGCTTCAGTAACCAAACGTTACAGTTGAAAACTGTGTACACCTACAGCTGTTTTTGTGGAGCAATCACCATGTATTAACAAGTAAGCGTTTCTGTTCTTACAATTTTGTATGATATTTCTGTCTTGAAAACAACTAAAGCAAAGACAACGAAATTTTAAACATTTGAAAAAAAATGTCAGAATAATAGTAGTTTTAGGTGCAATATGGTCCAGTTTTGCTTTTTCGTTGCAACACAATTGAACATATTTCGTGGTGTAAAATGGCGTCCACGCGCGGAGTCCGCCACTCCCGGACTGACCACGGCCCTCTACAGCCCCTAACCGTGTGTAGTGCAGATTAAGAAGGCGATGTTTGTTTTTGTAATGAACAGTGGCGGCGTCGGACGCGCTTGCGCCGTGCGAGGAGCGAGTAATCCGTGTTTTAAAACAACGCGGTTTCAAACCAACGGGTAGGGGGGGGGGGGGGGCTGAACGAGACCTCAGGCACGGATCACGTTCTATTCTGATGGTTATATAGATGGGAAACGGTGCACTGAAATGTGTTTTGCGTGAAAACCGGATAAAATGTATTTTTTTGTAGGTGTTTGGTATCGGTATGTTTAGAAGTTCTTAGTTTTCGAGAATGAATTTGGATTTGGGGCGAAAATTTACATTTTTTTGATGATAATCTTTGAATATTTCAATTTGTCAAAAACGAATCACCTTGGCAGATTGTTGATATTAATTGTGAGTTTATTATTATAAGTTATTATAACAAACTTATACTAACTTCTAAGCGGCATTTTAACTTACTGAAAAATTGAATCTAATGATGTCATTTAATACAGGATCATTTTATAATGGAAGCCTCCACAGCAGAATTATTAAAGGTTAAAAATTATGAGAAACGAGAGCATGTTTTTGAAGTAGTCAGTGTTGAACATTGAAAATGATTAACAAAACACAACACTGTGTGCAAGAGTACGATATCATTACACAATGTCCTGGTAATTACTCCTATGTACAATTGCACGTATATAAAAAAGCAACAGGCAAAAACTCTGTACACTGGTTACATTCAAAACCATGTAATGACTAATTAATAACACAAACGCGATGGGTAATAAACCACGGGAAATGTACTCTGTATTAAAAAAAACATAACCTATAAATCATTGATGTATTGAATAATAATCGGACACGTACCTATAGTTTGCCAATAAATCAGCTAAAAACACAGAAAGCGAGGAACCATAAACCTGTATACCTATTGGTCCGCTGTATGTATATATTGTAGTGTACATGTGAAAATATAATAATATGTATAGTATAATAAAATTATAACTGTAAATAATTACATACGGGTTTTGGGTGGGGAGAGTTTAGTATACTGGTGTACGTGAGTGAGTGTGTGTGTGTGATTAGTGGATGTGCGAGGTACTTTGGAACAATTGGAGGTGGTGGGTTATAATTTAACAAGCCGTCATGGCAGGTATGGCCAAAAAGCACCGATGAGACCAGACTGCATTTTATTTTGAGAGGATGATGGCGTTTTTCTCGATTTAAGCATTGTGTTGGTGTCTAAGTTTGCGACCTTAGTCCATGCTGTTGTGTAATAATTTTAAAGGTTTTAAAATAAAATTTTAGCTGATGATTAAAATGCTTGTAAAATCATTACTCTTCTGTGCCAAAAGCTTATAGAATTGAAGTCAGTGCTATAAAGTCCTTACTGACAAGGGTAGTAAAATAATTACATTTTGTCTGCTAGATTTAATGTAGTCTTGTTATCCACAGTAAATTTCAGATTCGGTTAAAAAGAAATTGCAATTTTTTTTATCTTAAACTATTTTTGCATGGCTTTTCATGAATCTGCTCTTTTTGTAATTAGAGGAAGCATTTTTAAAGCAAATTTCAATGAATTACTCCTGCGTTTTTTTATTGACACTGCATAGAACCCAATAACCATTGAGTTTAAAAACGGTGACCAGGAAAGTAACGAAAAATCCTGCAATAAAATCATCACCACCAGATTCAACCCGAAATCGTTATAACAAGGCGCATCCTTTCGAACTAAGAGATCAATTTGAAACTATCGACCCCGTGACTTCCCGATTTGAAGTCCAATGTCCGTTGCAGCGCTGGCGGCGTCGGCAACGGCCATGCCCCGAACACAATGCCTCGTGTAAAGAAATCCACAAACAATCTGAACGGCGTGAACATGCGATTTACACGGCCGTCGTTAGCCTAGTGAAAGAGGGAAAAAACTAGACCTCGCTACAGACGTCAAATCATGATTTATCTATCACCGAAACCCAGAGAAAAGAAACTTATAACCAAATCTTGATCAAAACCAATATCAAACCCTTTTTGTCATGCATAGATTCACCTTATGCAAAAAAGGTAGCGATACACTATGACCATTACTATGTCCCACTGGCTTCGCTAAGGCATAATGTAGACTAGAGGGCCCCCAACTATTCTACATATCTTCAACCCTTTCTCGCGCTGGGTGTGCATATGCAAAAAAGGGTTAGGCCCTCCCTTTGTAGCGCTATAAAAACCCATGCACCTATCAATAGCTCCCCATTCTTACTAAATACAATTTCGTTCATTCTTTTTTAGCGTCTAACCATTTTCATCCCTCTCTTTAGATATTTGACTATCTCGCCAAACATTTTCCCATGGCCGTAAATCTACATTTATTCAAATTGATGGGTGCATTAGGCTATCTGTTCGGGTGGTTAAGGGTGCCGCTTAGGGGTGGCATTGGCGCGTAAGGTGTAGGGGTGCCTGCGCACAGGTAACCCCGTGGTAAAGGGTTATGGGGTGGTAGGTGATCGTGCATTGCACTTCTTACGGGTGTTTGAATGAGATGATTGTTGTGTCGGGCCATGATACATCTTCTGTGGATTGGGGGATGGTATAATGGTATGCATAATATCGCAGTTGAGAGGGCAAATTTAAGTTTCGGTTTTGGTTGTGATGCGATGGGATGTGGACAAAATTATAGCAACAGATTTTTTTTGTAACGGTATTTTCAGGACGTTTGACAATCTTATTTTGAAATTTCTTTATTTTGGTGATTTTTTGGTTACATTTTTGCAATTTTTGCGATCTCAAACTATCTTGTAAAAATATTTTCGAACGCTAAAAAGGCTGAAAATAAAAAAATTTTATTTTTACCACTGAAATAGTTATCAAAATTACAGTTGCACTTTTTTTTAGTAAAAGCCTTGCATTTTTACGTTTCCAATGCCAATTTTTGCAAATCTAGCAAATTTCTGCTAAAAATGTACGAAAAACACAACACACTAGCAAAAAAATCCACATGCCAAAAAAAGCTTCCTAAATCTAAAACCTGAATAATATCACATCATGTTGCAATCATTTCGGGGCGACTGCAGTCACGTACTGCCCTGCAATTCTCCACCACCAACCCTTTACCGGGCCGCGGTAAATAAAGCCCTCATCCCTTGGTCCATGCTCCCTGTGTTATGCATATGGCCGCGCATCTACATAATATATCGCGAACCATTGACAAGGGTAGTGTCCCTCCATCCACCAGCGATCCCTATGCAAATGCTGCGACCGACATTTCGAATTTGGGGTGCATCCCCGCTCACATACCTGACCCGAGCGGCGTAGGTACGACGGTGTTATGTAAAATGCATGCAAATGCATGGAGCACACAAGAAGATGAGCATGCTAATATTGCACGCGGAGCGGAAGGGTTGGGAAATCGATTGTTAAAATGTTTGGTGAATAAATTTTAGATCAATGAAGATTATTTTCTGTTAAGATGTATGCAACGATCAAGATGCAGATATCTATAACGGTTTCTGGTAGAGTTCGATTTATTTTAACGATATTTTTTATTGTGTTTCTTGGGTGTAATTGGCATTTTTTAAACTGTTAAAGTTTTGAGACGGATGAGCCGTTGGGTTTTTAAAAGTAACGGTTTCGATTTGTTCGATCTTTGGTGTTCGAAAATTTTCTAAATCTTTAACCGATTTCCAATCATTTGAATAAAAGAAAACTAACACAAATGTGCTTAATTTTTTTGTGTGAAGAAATCTTATAGATAAAATACCCCGGAAAAAATTAACCATTGAATTTGCATAAGGCAGACAAGCTCGAGCAATTTACATACGCTTTAGAAAACACAATGGGACATGCGAACAGGTTAGGCACCATCAAAATGCTAATTCACAAGTCAATTAAAAATTCATTTAGATTATAATAGTAGGCACCATACCACATACATACCTATCACCTAGTTTTGTTTGACCAGTTATGATTTGACAAAAAAAAATTACGTTATGATTTGAATTCGGAGTGTCATATATAGAATGGCTTCATGAATTAGTAGTCTTCAAATTATACCGCAAAAATGCCGCGAAACCACCTGCCATGCATGTGACAATTGAATGGATATCATTCTCATAGTCAAGTTCATTCGAAGTATCTGGCATTAAAAACTACGAGCGTTTAGTACGTTGTGTTAAATATTGTTTTAGCAACAACAACCAAAACGCATGATGGTCATGAGTCATGACGTAATCTAACAAAGAAAATCTCAAATATAAGAAAGTTAACTATTTACGCGCTGCACACGAAGCGTCCCTCATTTTGTCATTGCCGAAACAAAGGAACATTGCAATCCTTGTCCCCTTGCCAACTTGGCTTTCCATCAAGACGCCAGACGTCGCTGACGAGGAAACCACGTTCGCTCATATTCCACGAAGCATTGGCAAGTGACCACCAATAAAACATAAAGCCTCTAGCTGACAGATCCTTCCGAAGGACACAATCCGACTATCTTTCAGTTTCTCCCAGTCGGTTCTTAGTCTTCTAAGAGTGTAACTCCTGGTTAGCGACAGTTAACGACTGTTTACTGTTCTGGTTGTCACCTAGTTACTAACTTGTTGCATCGGTCAATCTGTAACGAGACTTCTGCAAAACGTCCGGACGTGGTAATGGCATTACTTTCGTTTGCAATCTACATGTTGGCTTTATCGAAGAGTTTTACTATACCTCTTAAACTGAAATGAAATCACGTACAAGTTGTCAATATATGCAATGAATTAAGAAATACTCTGAAACAGTACATTGACTTCGCTATTCAAAAGTTCATCAAAAAGTCGTTATTTTGTTTTGGTACTTGTATAGGAAGACAATCATGGAATGTAAAATAGAGGGCCCACAAATTTTGATTGTACATTGTAGTGATAATAACCGTATTTTTAGATTAGTTCAGTATGGAGAAATACGTACTTTGAAACTCGCAGCTGAACTCGGAGCAAAAATCACACCTGAAATTGAACTAAATAACGCATATACATTTTTAGAAATCAGATATGAATATCTATTATATCGTCCCTAATTTGAATAAATTTCAAAAATTTCAATGCTGTGAACACAAAAAAGCCTTGACACAAACGGAGCAACTAGCATATTATATAGTTTAATGGCATATTATTTAAATATCGCTGTTATATTTCACAATGCAACAATAAATAATACACACGTACGGCATAATTCGGCGAGCACATTGCGTTCGAAACGCACATAGCTGACAGCCGCTGCACTAAATTTCACTTCCACCGATCGGTTCGACAGCGGGAAGCTCGGACTGGATCGCCTCATTGTTTGCCCAACAATCGGCCGGCGTCACGTGCACTGGTTTATCGGTGGTTCGCAACAAACGCATGAGAAATGCTAACCGTCACGTGATCGCAGCACCGCACCGAACGACGATTGTTCTGTTTCGTGCCCAGATGCGGGTGGCCGTCATGTCCACTTCGCTGTTTGCGCGGAGGTTGGTCGAGGTATAGCGCAGATAAGTTCAGTGTAGCAGCGGCAACTGCTTTGCTTGTCGACGTAACGCTGTGTTTCCGCCCTTGTGGTGGACAGGAGCATGTCCTCTTGTATGTATGGCATTGCTTCATCATCAGTCTGTCTCACGGCCAATAGACCAGTGCCACAGGGACAGCGCCAACACAGTGTGTCAAAGGGACAAGGCTAAGCGGTGGCCGGCCCTTGGTGCTGTTGGACGGTACCAGGCCTTGGTGCCGGCACCGGGTCCACCCTCGGCTCCCTTCCAGGCCAGGTTAGCTTCATCATCAGCCTGTCGTTCACCGACAGCCAATAGACCAGTGCCATAGGGACAGCGCCAACACAGTGTGTCAAAGGGGCAAGGCTAAGCGGTGGCCGGCCCTTGGTGCTGTTGGACGGTAGCAGGCCTTGGTGCCGGCATCGGGTCCACACTCGGCTCCCTTCCAGGCCAGGCTAGCTTCATCATCAGCCTGTCGTTCACCGACAGCCAATAGACCAGTGCCACAGTGACAGCGCCAACACAGTGTGTCAAAGGGACAAGGCTAAGCGGTGGCCGGCCAGCTTGGTGCTGTTGGACGGTAGCAGGCCTTGGTGCCGGCATCGGGTCCACCCTCGGCTCCCTTCCATGCCTGGCTACCTTTATCATCAGCTTGTCGTTCACCGACAGCCAATAGACCAGTGCCACAGTGACAGCGCCAACACAGTGTGTCAAAGGGACAAGGCTAAGCGGGGACCGGCCCTTGGTGCTGATGGACGGTAGCAGGCCTTAGTGCCGACACCGGGTCCACCCTTGGCTCCCTTCCAGGCCAGGCTAGCTTCATCATCAGCCTGTCGTTCACCGACAGCCTGTAGACCAGTACCACAGGGACAGCGCCAACACAGTGCGTCAAAGGGACAAGGCTAAGCGGTGGCCGGCCCTTGGTGCTGTTGAACGGTAGCAGGCCTTAGTGCCGGCACCGGGTTCACCCTCGGGCCCCTTCCAAGCCGGGCTAGATACATCGTCAATCTGAATTTAGGGGCGAAACGTGTTCCAAAGGGCTAAGCGGTGGCCGATCCTACTTAACTTGCAGGTTAAGCATCCGCTTCCTGATACTTCCTTATAAAATCACGCTACATGACATCGTTTCCCAAAGAGTGCGTCGTCAAACACCAGCCATCACGTCGCGATAGCAGCCGGTCTGCGAGCGACCGCGACCGCGGACGCAGAATGTGCAGAGGTGTCTGCCTCCGCTGGAATGTCCTGGGTCGAGTCCGGGCGAGCCCGTCGACAGGGCGTTGGTCGCGCCCCGGTAAATGCGTGTCACTCTGCAGTCCGATGGCAAAGGACTTGGGTGCAGAGCGCTGGTTTGCGGCCATGGGTGCCCCTGTCGGAGAGGGAGAGGCTTTGACGACGTGATGTCGCAGATGGGTGTGTGTTTGGAGATTGGACGTCGGTTTTTGGTTTTCTTTTTCGTTCTGAACCGAGATTGTGAGTGACTTGGCGGTTTTTGTGCTGCGAGGGTTTGAAAACTGTGTTCTGGCATGTGGCACTGTCGTGTCCTCTGCGAACTTAAATTACGTCAGCAACCTAATCTAAAGATATGCGACGTCTTCAAATGGTGGTGTACAATTAATATGAACCGATAAAATTAGCAGACACATTTTGATTTCTGAAACCACGTAATTGTCTCGTTGTTTAGTAATCGTATTGGTTTAGTTAGGCATTCTATAGCAAGGCTTTGAGCAAGACATATAGGGGTTATACTTCTTGACATCGTAGTTCAGTTTTCGTATGCTAAAGTCACATATACTTCTGTGAGATGGACACCACAACGCCTCCATTATCAAACGCAGAACATGAAACTCGACAGCACTGCTACACATTACATAAGAAATACGTTATTAAAACGCATTTTTCCACCAATTTAAAACATGAATATATAGTGTCTGAGTTATAAATCAATACGATATTTCAAGCTTTACTTTATACCTAACATACATTTCAACCCATTGCTAAAACACTTCACCTTCCTCGTCATTCCTTAATTGTCTCCCATGGAGATCACATCTCCCCTGACAGCATCCCTGAAGAGAAGCATCACTCTAGAGCGAGCCCCTTCCACTTCGTGCATCTCGATCTCCATCCGCCCTGACAGCGTAACCATAGCAACACCACCCTCAACTACCAAGCAATCACTTCGCCATGAACGCCCAGCGTTGAGAGATTCATCCACCTACATTTTCACTGCATTTGCACAAATTAGGGTTTAGAAGTGGGCTTCTCATAGCGAATTTGTTCACATCGTGCATTAATATAATAAGAAATCACATTTATTTACTTTATTTAGCCTAAAAATTCCCATACTGTAATGGAACAGGTGCAGACAATTTCTAAACCTAGGCCATATTAGCAAAATCTCTTAAAGTTTTACTTATGTTAGTACACACATAATTAGGGTACGTATAGGCATTGGTATTTATCATTGGTATATATTGGTATATATTTTGGAATATTGGTATATATTGGTATATATTTCGATGATAATAATTCGAAATGAAAGCTAAGCAAACTGCTGAACGCTTCTGCTAATGCGCTGTACAATCTCAGTGATAATCTCAAATCTAGCCATCTTCAAAGAAAGTCGACTCAGAGGACAGACGTGGGCCGCGCTGACATTCCAGACCCCGAATTCCGTCGTCGTCCTCGTCACAGCCGTCTTGAATGGAGTCACGCCCGTGTGAGTCGGAGGTACCGACTTATGACACTCTGATTATCTCCTTGTCAATGGACGCACGCCTGAATGGATGGATCGCGCATCCTGTGTGCCTCTGCGATTGTCTCGACGCTCAGGTCACGTGGCTTCGGGGCTTCGGAGTTCCAGGAATAGGGAACAATGGGTTGACGTCGACGTCGTCCACGTCGCGCCTTTTACGTGTAAGCACCGTCGGGTCGGGGCACAAATCGTGGTCCCATTTTTGACCGGTTGGCTCATGATGAAGCTAGCCGGGCCTGGAAGGGAGTCGAGGGTGGACCCGGTGCCGGCACTAAGCACCAACAGCACCAAGGGCCGGCCACGGCTCAGCCTTGTCCCTTTGACGCACTGTGTTGGCGCTGTCCCTGTGACACTGGTCTATTGGCTGTCGGTGAATGACAGGCTGATGATGAAGCTAGCCTGGCCTGGAAGGGAGCCGAGAGTGGACCCGGTGCCGGCACTAAGGTCTGCTACCGTCCAACAACACCGAGAGCCGGCCACCGCAAAGCCTTGCCCCTTTGACACACTGTGTTGGCGATGTCCCTGTGGCACTGGTCTATTAGCTGTCGCTGAATGACAGGCTCATTATGACACTAGCTTAGAATCCGCAATAAGTCTGACGGTAACCCATCTAAAAATTGGTTCGATGCAGAGATGCTTAACTTTCTTGTTCACGCGACCATCATTCGGCCTTCTGTGCTCTTGAAAGTTTGTCTTTGTACTTCAGTTACCATGTGCTTGAAACATTGTTCTAAAGTGGTCATCCCATCCCAAACTCTACTCCAGCGCAGTGATGCTTAACTTGGACTTTGTACTGTAATTACCAGGACAATGCTGCAAACATGAACTTATATGACTCTTCTAGTCGCCACCCAATAAAACCCTGTCTCTGAGCAACGTTGCTTAACTTTGGCTGCAAGTGGCGTTCTCTCTGTATAGTTTTTAGCCAAGTCTTATCTGTACTTGAAAGGTTGTTTTTGCACTTCAATTACCATTGTAATGTCGCAAACATGGTCCCAAAGTGGTCACCTATCCAAACTCAATAACAGCGCAGTGCTGCTTAACTTTTATTACCAACAGGCCTGCATGTGTTCAACGCACCGCAATTACGACGACATTGCTCCAAACATGAACTTAGATGACTTGTTCATAGCGGTCACCCATCCAAACTCATTCTCAGCGCAATGTTGCTTAACTAAGACTTCAAACGACATTAACTCCAAAGCGTTGCCAACCAGTTGATCTGGTCGGTGGCAAGTCGAGACCCGTGACGGCGACACACGTGCTCGCGTCGAGCCAGACGAGGAGGAGGAGACCGGCCATTGCCATTGTTGCTACGACGCTCATCAGCATACAATGCTTTGACGTCACGAGCTGCCAGGGCTGAGGCCGCCACCGGGCGGGGCACAGGACCGTGAGCACAGGGGTGCACACCGTGGTCATGAGGAGTGCGGTGATATTCGGGGAAATTGGGATTCAGGGTTTGTGGTTTTAGGCATGGGGTCAGGAAACTGTGGGGTCCTCTTCTCTGAAGTCATGTTTAGGTGCAGTGCATTTTATTAATTTTCGCAGTGACGTCGACAACATTACCTAATGGAATGGGATTGTTGATAACGACTTTATCGAGGATATATCTTATTTAGAAATTGGTTTTACAATTTAAGGATAAAATAGGGCTTCTGGCATTTAGGATGTTTATTATATCGTGGATTATACATCTGCCTACTTACTAAATATTTTCGTATGTTGATGTAAATGAACTTTTGTAAATAGGAAAACTTTGAACATGTATGTGGTTGGGTTTTGACGTCTTCAGAAACATTGAGGCTCGTCCCAAGGATCCTGATTTGAACATTGTCATCGATAACTAAACCCTACATCAATTTCATTACATCAATTTCCAAAGAGACGAAATTAAACGTCATCGTAGGACCATCAACCTCAGTTTGAAATTAATTCAAGACTCGGGGGGAAAAAACCCATCTCCATTTACGACGACCGACAAAAAAGCGTCGCACCTCATGCCTCGAATCAATCACTGCGCTTCGCAGCAAGACACGGCAAGAAAACACACACCGTACACATGCCCGAAACGCTGCGACCTCTTGTATTATTCATAAATTACAGCGCGCAAACGAGCTGCGACCCCGGCGGAGAAAAAATCTCTTTATCTACTCACTTTTTGTCTTGTTCACAACGGCGGCGTCGAAGTCGTGTGCCCGAAGAACAAAAGGCCGGGGAGGTCACTTAGTGGTGGCGCGCGTAGTCCCGTGCCCCGTAACCAAATACAGCCGCTTGGAGTTGCATTTTGGAGTGTACCCTGTGTGGCAGTGGCGAAGGAGCGGGGCACGAAACAACAGAGGTGTCTTTATGTAAAATGTGAGCTAAATTATTGAGGTTTCAGGAGAAACCATTTCGCCTTTTGCCTTCATGTGACCAAGTCAACATCAAACTAAATTCATAATTTAGTCATCCATGAACTGATTGATCTTCTTCGGAAAGTACACTGATTTTACCGGGATACATTGCCAAAAATCTACAAAAAAATTCTGATACTGCATCCATTCTGTCTGGCAGAAATAAAACGTTTGAAAGCGAAGACCTAAACGAGGCGAGTTGAAACGTGTTTCTCGCAAACATTTTATTTCTGGAGGTTTAAGCTTTTTCATTGGGTACATTATTGCAAAAATCGGATTTTAGATTTGTGTATTGGAAACGTTTTCCAAACAACTGTTAATGATAGCATAAATTAGCACGTAAGACAACTCTTACCAATCCGTATTTCCAACGGTAACAGTACCATTTTTACAAGCATAAGCTATTATATCTATGTATATATTTATGTATATAATTATCTACAGACATGGTCGACACAATCATTATTGTACCTTAGACTGAAAATAAATACAATACAATACAATACTCGAATCCAACACTTAGCTCCTGAAAATGCAGTTAAAATTAGAAAACGACCAGCCTCTCGTAGTAAACTCAAGTCGTTACCCCGCTCCTCCACTGGACGAGTCCCTGCATTACCATGCGTCCCGTCGTAATGACGTGCGTCTCCATCATCGGGTGTGTTGTCTATGCACTGGGAAGGACTGGCTGCATGGAGCCCGCCATGATGGAAACCCACTACGCTCTAGGTCTGTATAGGGCGGCATAGAGATGCATGTCCAGCAGGGAGATGCAGCAGTCCATTCACTCAAGCTTCCTCCAGGATTGAGAATTCAACACTCTACATACTAGTTGAATCAGTCATACAGATGTATGTTGTGCACATATCTTCTGGCGTAATGAATTGTAATTATTTGGAATGTTGTATTTTGACAATGCTGATGGCCTTCTGAGTAAATAAGGGAAAAAATTTCCTGTGACGTTTTTAAGTTTTTCACACAAATTACGGAAGGAAGTGGAAATTACGAGAGCAAATCGGAATATTTGATCAATGTTAGACAAAAAGTAACAATTATATGACACACAATGTTTATTTCTTTGCATTTTAAAGAGTAAATGTTATACTAACCTGTATAGCTCATGTGTAATTTAGCAAAGAAATAAATTTGAAAAAGAAATAAAGGATATAGAGAAGCTGGAAAAATATGAAACCGAACCGGGATACGATCCCGGGACCTCCTGATTGCCGGTCAGGTCCCGGCAATCAGAAGTTACTGGTTCGTATCTAGGTTCGGTTTCACATCCAGCTTTGCTGCAAGCCTCTCAGATACATTGCTTACCGGTAGTATTATGATTATGATAATAAAGATAAATTAATATTGCAGCACATTCATGGAAGGATCTAAAAGTTTGAAATATTGTGAATGGTGATATCAAAGTACGGTATTAATTGTTATTGACACAAAATTCACTGTCCCCATTTTAGCCCCTGACCCTAAACAAGACAAGGCTATTCCCCAAAAGCACACCTGCATAATTTTTGGCACCGTCACCCGCAAAAGTATCCAGCCAAATTCAAGGCACATTCAGCATATTAAAACGAGTGCCATTGAGCAACGGCATATCCCTGACCGCCAGCACGTCTCTATGAAGAAACAATGGCCGAGGTCTGTTTGCTTTCAGCCGCGATCACGATTGATTGTTGGGAATTGTTCAACACCTGCAGTGTTCGAACCAATCGGTTGTTATGATGTTTTTAACGCTATCCAAATCATCTGTCATTGATCGAATAATGAATTCCGTAGACCGGCGAGGCTGGAGCTAAGGCCTCTTTCATGTGGTTTGATTGGTGGTATGGTCTTGTGCAGCGAGATGCCAGGGACAGATTCAATTCACGCCGGTAATTTGATTCTGAGCGCTTTTTGTTCAGGTGTTGTTTTGTTTGGATGTTTTGTTGTCGTGTTTCAATGTTTTTTGGGGGCTGTGTTGGTTGTGTTTGAGGTAGGGTTTTAGGTGTTTGAGCAAGACTTGGAAACTATTTCGGATTGTGAAGATATTTGAGAAAAATTCGGGGATTTTAAACATTTTTTGCATGGACTATATATTTTGGTCCAATTGCAGTTAATCTGAAGAAAATGTATGGAATATCTGGAATATCTTTGCTAGAGATTGTTGGAAGATGTTTTACCAAAATGGCTGCATTCTGTTTCTCAGTTTGCAGGAAGTCAATTTTTTTTTGTGCGTATTTGGTTGAGAAGCTCTAGCTAAAATTTTACTATTTGGAAAATTGAACCTAAAAGCCTGTTATGTCTGTCTATCATAGTCATTTCAAAGAATTTTTCACATAAAATTAAACCCTCGATATCCTTAAAAACGTTGATAACCCATGACACTTCAAGCCTATCAAAAAGTTGAAAATACATGACGTCTTTACAATCCTAGACCTTCGGAAAAGCCACAGGGAAACTGCAGCCCTAGATAGAATGGACGAAGTGTATGCGGTGAGATCCTCGTTCGATCCCTCGGCAGTGCACTATTAGTACCCGCATCACGTACCCATGGCAGGCAGGGGGGTAGAAGGGGGGGGGGGAGAAAACAGTGTACAACGGGAAGAATGGTGGCCGGGGGGGTGGGCCGGAATACACGGTCGATTTTGCCAACTCCATACCACACTAACACCATGTGGATGCGTGTGCAGTTTTCCTCTGTGCTTTTTCTGTGTTTTTTTTCTGTTGGTCAGTGCGGAAAGAAAAGTCAGCCATGCTTGCCGAGATGTTTGGAGTGTTCGAGTTTTTTTTTTTGCTCGAGAAAATGCGTAATTGTAGGCCTGGAGAAACGCTGCAAGCAAGAGTCAGGGCAAAAGTTATAAGGTTCGTTACCTGAAAGCTGAATATTTTCATCACTGTTCTATAAGATTATAGGTACCGATTGGCAATGCATTCTGGATTCACGAGTTTGTCTCACAAATTTATCACAATTTTCTCCATTTTCACTTATTGGACAATATCAATATTCACTTACATGAAGTCTTTACTCACCGCACTATAAGAAACAAAACAGGCAAAACCCAAGTGAATCTCTTACGTACTTCGGGACAACACAATCTTGGTATTACCAGGTTACCTTTAATAGTATAATACAACAACCAAATACCGATAATCCAAACACAGAATAGGAAACATAGGCAATACTATGGGCCTCGGACGAGCGGAATTTCACACTTCCGCTCGTAATCAAATTTGGTAAAACACAGTTCGAGAGAAGAGATTTTGGGCAAACGGGTAACAAATTTTTCTTGTTCGCATGGGATCGAAACAAATGGCATGGATTGAAGTTAGTGTTTTGGTTTCTTACAAGAAAACTGACCAAAGAGTTCCCCATTTAAAATGCAGGAAAGAAGGCTGTCCATAACTCGAGGTGGAGGGCGGCATCTCAACCAAATTACAGAAGCTAAACATGCACATCTTATTGACTTATTGATTCCGAAAGCTACCTCGAAAAACGACACCAATCCGTCCGAAAACTTAGCGAAATCGCTACCCTCCTGCGGCCAACGCATTCCATTAGCCTGTCTGGACATCACGTTGTCGCTGACTTGGAGGTTGGAGGCGTTCAGAAGGACATGGTAATGGCGTCTGCTGCGTGCCGGACACCGCGCCGAGGGAGAGGCGTTTCACCGGCTTGGGGCGCTCGGTACCGTTGGCTTGGTGTCGCATGACTCCGTCGACGCTCGTGATTGTTGGAGGCGGTTTTGGTAACGACGCATTCCCGGTCGAAGCCGGACAACGGCCAGGTCTTTGTATCGAAGAAGCTGGATGTCTTCGCGTTTTCGAGGTTGTAATTGGATCAGGTCGTTTTATGTAGATGTTTTCTGAAATTAAAGTGGATTTTGGGGGTATTTGCATGGTGGTTTTGCTGTAAGGTATTGATTGACTGTTATGGATTTTTAGGCGATGGCTGGCTGGATCACCTGCTTCTGATGCCTGCATCCTATTTCCGGTATTTGCATTGTTCGGAGAATCGTGGTGTTTATAAGACTATTCACTTACTGTCATTGTATGCTTGCTAAGATGTTCACATGTTTCATTGTAAGAACTAATGTGACGTTTTTCTGTAGAAGAGAAATTTATGAGCTAGAGGTGCAGCACAAACACACTGCACATGTATGTAATTAGCTGCAATAAACTTCTGTCAATTTGATACTCTTATTACAAAAACGTATGTCAAAAATGTGCAATAAGGTTCTCTTTTATTAATTTTCTATACAATATATATATATATATAGGGACTAACCCTGATCAAGGAATTTTAAGGAACTGGAATATACAAAAACGAAACCAATGGACGTTTATTATATACTTATTTGGTTTACCTATATATTTATATTGGAACACAAATAATGTATATCATAAAACCATGCAATATGTTCATCAATATTAATCAATAATGTTCAGAATTTTCCATAGCTTTGATATTTGGATTCTAGATCGATATCTTCAAAATAGTTCAAAAACTGCTCATTGCCAATAATATCTTTATCATAATTGTAAATATCACACGTAAGTACCTATTTTCCAGACTCATCACGTCATTACCATTACACAAAACACGAGATCAAATCACCAAAAAGCCATCGCCTTCAGCAAGCCACAAGCCCCAAGTACTCCGCAGCACACGCGAGTACAGGCATCGAGTTGGTACTCATCACAGGAGTGCAGGTGTTTGGCCGGACACTGCCCAAACACCCGCGCACGATCAGCCGCGAGTAGCGACGATCAAAGGCCCCTCATTCACTGCAGCAGGCCCCCCAAACTGGACGGCGAGTTTCCAAATGATTCATGCGCCCTCCGGGCCCCGATCGCGTGGAGGTATTTCCACAATTCGATAAATACTCGGCCCGGGCGTCGCGAACGTATTTCGGAAATTATTTTTAATCGATTTGAACTAGCGCAACTATTTCAAACACGTGCAGCCTCCCACGAGCCATAAAAGAAGTCGTTCAAGAATGTCACATATTTTTGGTTCTGTATAGCGTGGTAGCAATTATGTTTATATACGCCCCATATGGTAATTTGTGTCTTTCAAAATTTGTCCGTGTTTGTTGTTTTACAAATCACATGCATTCGCCTCAAAGCTAGATTTGTATAGTAAAAAAAGGCGAAAACATTATTTAAAAGTTCGTCAAAATGGCCTGGAAACACGAAAAAAATATAATGTTTTGTGTTGTGGAAATCCGTTGGCGGCCGAAACGATTACGAATAATTTGTTTTTGAGAATGATTACGTGATGTCGTTGGTGCCGGGTCGCCAATTGGGCCCCGAACGGTCACGATCTGGTCTCGAACTAGGGACACTTAGCGAATGTGTCTCGGCCAGACACATTACATGGTATAGGTACTTCGGTAATGAGACTCTGTAATAATTGACTGCAAATGGACGCAAAGCGCCGAACGGTTTCAGGGAAAAACCAATTTTTAGTTGACGCCTACAATAATTTTAATATCGATGCTTGCGGTACGCATTTTGGTGAAATTATGTGTCATTGTCGTACGTTGGAATTTTGGGGCTTAGGCGAAAATGCCTAAATCTTTTCGTGATATTTATAGCGAAATTGTCCCTGTAGCCCCCCAGGAACGTTTTGCCTAAATGCTGATGCATTATACAAATCAAAATAAATGCATTTAAGTACAGTTTATATTCACGCTACTTTATGGTGACTTCAGACATTTAAAAAAAAATACAAATGGTGTGCCATGCCTTTCTAGACTATCGCAATATAGCCAAATAAACGACAAGTAATTGGTGCAAAAAGCAGCCAATGAAGTAGCTTCAAACGTCGCAATCATAAGGGCGGCTGTGTTCTTACTTTGCGAACGTTCACCATTTTATGGACATCACAAATTTCACTTCCTTTCGGTATATCAAACGCATTTTCGATATTTCAATGTAAAGGTACAGTAGAAAATGTCCTTCTTTGACTAGAGTTTCTGTGAAGAAAAACAGTGTTGAAGTTCAAAATTATATGTCTACATGCATCAATTTCCGGTGCTATTTTAGTTACTTGTACTCGAGATATTTGAAGAGTGTTGTTAAAAAATGATTAAACATGATTAAAGATG
Organism: Nemoura dubitans; assembly: GCA_921293005.1. Classification (NCBI taxonomy): domain Eukaryota; kingdom Metazoa; phylum Arthropoda; class Insecta; order Plecoptera; family Nemouridae; genus Nemoura; species Nemoura dubitans. Next base: position 16,745,128 of record OV121077.1, on the reverse strand, counting down.
TAATTCTATATAAAATTCTATTCAATTACTTATACATTGTGTTACTTATAAATTAAACTTCTTTGTCCCCATAATCATTGATATTGGAACTGTAGTCCTTCATTACGCCTTACAAATAAGTTACACACAAACATCATACCTATTCAATATCTAGGTATACCATATGTGACAGCCATAAATAACATAATCGCATATACAATGCCCGAGTCCCTTGTCCCAAAAAGTCCCCATCCAACCCCTCAGGTACAGAAAAGTGCCCCAAAAACTCCGACTTCTCCATGCGCGACACTCGTCTTCATACCGCGCGGCGTGATTAATTTTCCGCCCCGTTTCCCGGTCCCCCTCCGCCATGCCGGGAAATCGCCCCCAGGGGGGCAGTTAGGCGGTGACGTCTAGGAGAGGCGTTTCAAGAGCACGGGTTCGGGGGCGACTTGATATGGGCACACTTCCTCGGCGGCTTTAATTGGAACCGTTTGAGTTTACTCCATGTATCTATGAAGTGGCATTATATTATTTTAGTAAAGTTTGGAGTGTAAAATTGAATGACAGTACGCCTGGAAGTTGGGATGGACGACCACCAGAATTTGGTTGGACACATGAACCTAAAAATATTTTTTACGGGAAACATTTTTACAAAATAGGTATTATAAACTTGCTAATATTGATGTATTTCCATCAAGGGCTAGTTGGGAATTTTCAGAGTAGTTTTTCTTGAAGCAAATACGTCTAAATTAGCCTGTATCGATGCTAAATAGGTATATATAATACAATTGAACCACCCCTATGTCAAAAATCAATGGTGTCATAGAATAAAACGATGTATAAGTAGTGGATATATACAGATATGTCGGCTCGCATTTTAATGTATTTCCTCCGAATTATGTTAATGGCCAAGAATAAGATCGTATTACGATAGCTTCATCAAGCAATCAACACCAACAGCACACGAATTAAAACACCTAGACATATGAATGTCAATCCTGCCCCGAGTGCGCGTATTACTCCGATCATTTATGCAAATGCAGCCATCATCATAATTAGAGTCTGTTCAATTATCCGGCGACAAAAAGCTTCAATCAGCGACTGCTAATCAAGTGACTGGAGCTAATTGTTGTTTGCTCTGCTCGTCTATCAGGTGTGGTGTGTACCGGCCCGGGGCTGCCTTCAAGATGACCATGCTTCAGACGTATGGGCTACACAGACAGAGTTTGGTTACTTGGATTTTCAAGAATGTAATTTCAATTTAAGATATCGATCATTTAATTGTGTTTCCAATGTACTTACGTATATTTAATTAATCTTTAATAATCTTTTTTGACTCATAATCTTACATATCTTTATTACAAACAGGAGAAATAAATGACGGTTACATTTAAAAAATGTATACTGTACATTTTCAAATCTGTTTACAGAACTATGACCCGAATGCAGAGTCGACACTGAGTGAACACTCACACTGAGTCCTCACTCAGTGAGCACTTTGGGGACAATTTATCATTGAAAATTCCAACTCGGTGTGCACCGAGTGTGAGTGCGTACTCAGTGACGTCTCTGCATTTTGGCCTAAGTGTTGTTATTTATTATTTACTAAAATGTGTGTTTTCTGTTTACTTAGTTGACGACCCAACAGATTGTGTGTCTCAATCTGGAGTAATAAATACCATACGATGCAATGCAATCAATCAATTTTGGAAATCAGGGAGCCTAATTTAAAGCTCCATTTTGAATTGTAACTTTTCACATTTTGTGTCGTGTGCGTCCCTGGATTCCTTCTCTCCAAAATAGAGCAGAGAACCTCCCCCACCCGGAAATACAATCAAACCGTCCAACGTCCACCACAAATTATTCCAAATCCTGACTTCACATTTTTTCTGTCGCCTCATTTTCTCTTCAAAAATTTATTTACCTCCGCGCACGATTCATGTCAAAATAATAAAAGTGTACAACTTGAATAAACATCAAATTAAACGCAATAATCAACCAAATATCTAGCCTCCTCAATACATAATTCATAATATAATCCCCGATGTCCAGACTCCTAAGACTGTCACATTCGCCATCGACTTCCGCGAATTCCGAGTCGAAACTAAGGAGCCCTAAAACCAAACCCATCGCACATGCATTATTCGTCTCCGCTCGGCATGTGTGTGTTTTTTGGTTTCACAGCCCCCGGGGGGACTGAGTTTTTACCGCCGCACGCTGCCAATTATTGCTGGCATATCGCGTGCCATTTGCATTTTACTTTCCCGGCCGACACGAGCTGCGCTGGACCTCGAGCAGAGCGATCTGTTCGTCGCGGCGAGGACCTGGAGGCTGCTGGCGTGCGGACCGTCGTTCTTTTCGATGGCATTTTTAGTGAAATCTGTTGATTTCGTGTCGAGAGTATGACATTTTGACTAAATTTATCCAATCTTTGCAGTAAATTTTTGTTGTCTTCGTCCCAGAAGAACTGAACATATATGTCACAGCGCTGGAACAATTTTGAGTTAAAACTGTTGTTTTTGTCTCGAGAGGATGAAATTTTGACTAAATTCATCCAATCTTTGCAGTAAATTTGTGTTGTCTTCGTCCCAGAAAAACTGAGCATGTGTCACAGTGCTGGAATAATTTTTTTGGTTGGAATTTTGAGTTAAAACTGTTGTTTTTGTCTCGAGAGGATGACATTTTGACTAAATTCACCCAATCTTTGCAGTAAATGTGTGTTGTCTTTGTCCTAAGAAGAACTGAGCATCTGTCACACAATCTTTATCTCAATTCACAGTAAATCTCGATTCTCACCCAATTTTCAATCCACATTCAATCTATAAGTATTTACCACTAGTAACTTTAGGCAAATAGGGATGAAACGGAAGTAAAACTGACAAATGGAGGGAAAACAAAGAAACAACCCGTAAACTGACAAAGAAAGTAAATCGAATATTTTTGGTTCAAAACTGCGACGTTCAATTACATTTAGGACGATATTGTGATCTAAAGAGTAACCTTTAGCCGCTTGAAAAGTAATTCTATTGACCATCCGCATTCTAAGCCGTTTTACCCGATGGTTACTTAGAGTAAGTAAAGGCTGTGCCCATGGGCAATGCTAGTCTGGCTATAGTGAGTACAATCTAAAATCAAAATGAATTGTTCCATAAAAAAGAAATCCGTTCCCCACCGGTCAAGACCGCACCAAACCCCAGTCTAATTCCTACCAATTCTTGGGAATTTCTTCCCCCAAGCCTGACAATCCCTTGTCCCAAGACCTCCAGGCAAACCATTCTGAATTCCAGAGCTATATAGATGTGCCCTATAACCCAGATAAAAACAACGCGACTTCCTTGAGGACTCTTAGGCACGGTTCAAACGACCACTGGGCAGGGAATCGAACGGGGGAAACAGCCGATGAACGTATAACGACGTTTGAAAAGTGGTCTTCAATTGAAACCGCGGGGACGGTGAAGTGACCGGTATGAAATACGCGGCCCCCAAAACGCAGCACAAAGCCCGAAGGCAGCGCTACACGGTGAGAGCCTCTCTCGACCCCGGATTCGGTTCCTACGCGTCTTGGCCATTGTTGCAATTCGCGCAAAGAGGGCCGAAGTTCGGAATGGACATGAGAAAACTATAAACCAACCTCTATTTATTATAATGTATAGTGGTCATTTCTGGCCGACGCAGCGGAGGTAAAGTAGTATAATAATATGGTGCAGTTGTACATGTTATATGCTTTCATTCTGAAATTGAGACGAATATGGACTATATCTTTACTTTCATTGCATGAATATAGTTATTGGAATTACCACTGTATTACGCAAAATATATAGGTGCCTTTAGTTGCTTGACGTACAGTTGGTTGGATATAAAGCTTCGATATTTTCAAAAGAGGAAGATTTCACTTTATATACATGACCAGATCTAATCTCGTAAAACAGACAAGCGACATGAGGAATGTAGACAAGGTTTTATAAATTTATAACAGTGATCTAAGATTGAATCGCGATTCCTCATACGGATTAATTGAAATTCGACACGTAATAACGCAGCAAAACACGACCAAAGGCCAAAAAGTCCACGACTTTCATGGCGAAGTGCGATCCGCGTTGCAGGCAACATAGCTGCACGCGTACCACTTTTCAAAGTCAAAACTCTCTCGAGGCGTGGAGAGTGTCGAAACGAACAGAGCTCATTCTTCATCCGTCAAACGCGAACCATGCTTCTCGCACGACCAATATCTGCCCCCCCCCCCCCCCCTCCTCCCCGGCCACCGTCAACATCTGTCAAACTTTAAAATTGCACGTGATCAACCAACCTCAACTTACCCCACCAATAAAATGATAAAAAATAAAAAAATACCGAGGCGAGAGCTGTGCGAAATTTAATAAAATGTGTCTCCGAGAAATCCACCCCCCCCCTCACTCATCCCCTCCCTCCCGTCATATACCGACGTCCCTGTGGCATATTTCCATTGTTGAAACAATATTTCACAATGGGGTTGTTTTGGGGTTTGGGGTCCCGGGTGTTGGGGTAGTGTAGGCTGTGCAGTCGGCCACGGCTGTAAAAGGGGTGACATAATTTCAAGGGGTGCTCTACGGTGAGATTACTTTACTGTTGGCGGGAGAGGGACCTGTACACAAGGCTTGGCTCGCCGCAATCGAGGCGTTCTAGCGGCAATCAGCGGGATGATGGTTTACCGCATAACGAGTTAAGATTAGGTACTCATCAAGTATAAACTCTCAAGGCATCTTATCCATACCTATAACATCTGTACCTTTATATATAAAGGTACAGTCAAAATTCACAGTGATGTTGATTGGCTTCAAAGCCGCATTTTTTACGATAAGCCATAATATTTCTTGTCTCTGTTTTATTATTTTTAACTCGTTATTAGAGGCATAACCATTAAAAAAGCGAATTTATTTTAATTGTAAAAAACTATTTCAAATTGGGATTTGCATGATAAATAAATGTCTCACTGGTTTCCCGACGTTTTGTAATATGATATACTAATTATACTAGTTACTTTTTAGTGCTGATAGCTCTTTAATAGAGTCATCTTTTAATTGATTTCCAAGAGTCATCTCTGCCGACATTCATCATCATTTAATAGCACAATCATCGTGAACGAGTAGAACTAAAGTTTATTGAACAATGGTTATAAAATGGTCCATATTAACACTCCCAAGTCGCAATTGAATGCTCTGAATTACCCATATTGAACACAAGTGCAACATGCAAAAAGGAAATGAAACATAAATTGCAAACATAGACATAACGCAATATACAGATAAGTTTACCATACGCTTCTTTCTATACACCTATGGTGCAGTCAATAACGGCTGAAGCCTCATCGATGTCTGCATCTTCTCGCAGCATCCTCTGTTTCAATCATCACTGCCGCTCATTAAATCCACCGAGTCTTCGGCGCAAGAACGCAAGACACACACCTTACACATTCGCGGCCAGCCAAGGTACAAGTCCTTATAGACAACTATGTGTGGACCGCGCGGCAGGTAAATCATACTACAAATTGTAAAGCTCATAACAACGCAGTGCTGTCAGCGACTAAACATATAAAGTACGAAACCAATTATTTTCAATGTGTTATGTTGGCACCGGCGTGGAAACTGTTATAGAGAGGAGTTTGAATCATGTCTACTCCCATAGCTGAAGAACCTATTATCATCTGTGCTGGTTGTGAGCGGGCCAAGTGGAATACTGGCAGCTGTCAATGTCACTTGGGTCACCTTTGTTGCTTACATTGTAGCAAGTATCTAGGATGATTAGTTTACAGTATGAATCTGATCTGGATCTACGTGTCTCAAGTTGTCGCTTAATTTTATAATTTCTAAAGTAATGTATCACGGAATGTCCAGCGCAGAGGCGACGGCGAGTGTCCGCTCCTTTGCGGGGAGCGAAACAAGCACCCTGTCACGGAATGTCCAGCACAGAGGCGACGGCGAGTGTCCGCTCCTTTGCGGGGAGCGAAACAAGCGCCCTGTCACGGAATGTCCAGCACAGAGGCGACGGCGAGTGTCCGCTCCTTTGCGGGGAGCGAAACAAGCACCCTGTCACGGAATGTCCAGCACAGAGGCGACGGCGAGTGTCCGCTCCTTTGCGGGGAGCGAAACAAGCACCCTATCACGGAAAATCCAGCACAGCGGCGACGGCGAGTGTCCGCTCCTTTGCGGGGAGCGAAACAAGCACCGCTGTCACGGAATGTCCAGCACAGAGGTGACGGCGAGTGTCCGCTCCTTTGCGGGGAGCGAAACAAGCACCCTATCACGGAATGTCCAGCACAGAGGCGACGGCGAGTGTCCGCTCCTTCGCGGGGAGCGAAACAAGCGCCCTGTCACGGAATGTCCAGCACAGAGGCGACGGCGAGTGTCCGCTCCTTCGCGGGGAGTGAAACAAGCACCCTATCACGGAATATCCAGCACAGCGGCGACGGCGAGTGTCCGCTCCTTTGCGGGGAGGGAAACAAGCACCCTATCACGGAATGTCCAGCACAGCGGCGACGGCGAATGTCCGCTAGAGTGATTGCGTTCAAAGTCTACGACGAACGTTTGCCATGAGGTCACACGAAGGTGACACAGATGCGTCTCGGGAGATGCACGACCGGGACGGACTCCCTGATCTCGTGACGGATCCGCATGTCGCTCCACGGATCGTGCATCGCCGGAAGCCGCCACGAGTGGAAACATTCCTCCGCCCGGATTCGAGGCGAGCGGCGGCGTCTATCCGTTCGGCTGGAATCGAACGCCGCCCGCCGGGGGTTGGGTGCCGAGACGACCGTCTTGGTGCCTCACGCCAAGACCTGATGCCTCATGCCAGGACCTGGTGCATCATGCCAAGTCCTGGTGCCTCATGCCAAGACCTGGTGCCTCATGCCAAGACCTGGTGCCTCATGCCAAGACCTGGTGCCTCATGCCAAGACCTGGTGCCCCATGCCAAGACCTAATGCCTCATGCCAAGACGGGATGCCTCATGCTAAGACCTGATGACTCATGCCAAGACTTGGTGCCTCATGCCAAGACCTGATGCCTCATGCCAAGACCTGGTGCCCCATGCCAAGACCTGGTGCCTCACGCCAAGACCTGATGCCTCACGCCAAGACCTGGTGCCTCATGCCAAGACCTGATGCCTCATGCCAAGACCTGGTGCCTCATGCCAAGACCTGGTGCCCCATGCCAGGACCTGGTGCATCATGCCAAGACCTGGTGCCTCATGCCAAGACCTGATGCCTCGTGCCTGACAGACCAGCCTAGCGATTTTGTATTTTTTAAGTTATGCCGTTATCGGTTCTGATGGATAAAATCCCTACTGTTGTCAATGTAATTTTCTAACTTTGAAACCGAGAACGGCAAAGTCAGAGTAACTTGAAATCAGAGACTTAATGCCTTGTGCCCCACCGACCCTTGGTGCCCACTTCGAGGCTAAATTTGACTTGTCCACGGTAAGAAATGAGGGCAGTGTGTTGCGGAGAAATGTTTGTTAGTGCCATTCTCCTTTTTACACTTAGAAGCGAAGTTGATTTGCATCTTCCTCGGGGACCCACTGTTGCTAGAAACGGGTTGAGAGTCCCGAAACTGCGCATAGAACTTTTTTTCCGGCTCAAGTCATAGCCTGTCAATTTTGAAACTCGTAGTTCGTGTCTAGCAGCAGTGGGACCTCGAGGAAGATTCAAATCCACGTTCCTTCTTAACGTGAAATGGAGTTTAGTGTATTAAAAAAATATGTGTTGTAATGCCATGGTTATTAAGATAATCAGTTCTAAATTTTGAATGTACCTTTATGAAAATAGCGCTTCAATTAGGGCGTATTGCAGATGACCAGTCCATGGTTGTGCAAGTATCAGTTATTTATCCTGCGTTCAAAAGAATGCAGGTGAAATAAGGGTTGTCCAGACTTCTGACACTACGATACCGGCTCAGATAAATTTCCTCGATTAAAGTTAAACTACAACCCAATATTTTATAACTAAATCTATCTGGATTTTACCTCCAATAAATCTAACGCTGTTACAACTCAGGGGCACAGCAATCGACTCCCATCATAATCCGCAGCAAAACAGATCGGTCGCCCCTGGACACGACAGCTGATCCAGAACGTGCCCCTAATCTGTCACGCTGCGGGAAATCGCGCCGCTCGTCATGCGAATACTGCGGGAAACTCGCGCTCGCTGACATTTTCCGAGTAAAACATCTTGTACCTTTTGTCGTTGCGTCAAGCGGCCGCGCACGGGCCGATGATTACGACGGCGTTATATTACGTTATATATATATATACCGAACCGCGCGAGACCAAAGATTATTGCATAATTATAGTTTTACAACGAAATTGGCCGACCAATGCGATCGAGGCTGTAACGCGGCTAGTGCATGGCCGCACGAGATTGCGTTTCGTCTGTCGGGAGCGACGTCTAAATGACGCAGAGAGCTCTGGTGTGTGGAGAGTGGCCTACTCCACGCGTGGACGCCGTGCTTGCAACAGTCCTGTCAGATTTGCCGACTCTGAGACCGGTATTGGATTGTCATTTGTCTTATCAGCACTGTGTGCAAATAAGTTGGTCCTCAATTATGTAAGGATATATTTTCAAAATTGTCGCATATTATCATTGCACCTTAAGTCTCGTAAAGCTCGTAAAGCTCGTAAACTCGTAAGCTCTCGTAGTTGAAGAAGATGTCAGGCTGGTAAACATAACCTAAAAAAGTTAAATCCTATAGCGAGGACATGGTCTAGGCGCGATACCGAATCATGCAGTTCACCACAAATCTGTAACATTACTGCAGATGACCAACGGCCATGTTACTGTGATATTAAATTTGGCAATCGTTATGCTAATGGTTTGTTTGAAAATGCTTGAAAGTACACGTGTTGTTAAAGAGTTGCTGGATTGCTGATACTTTTTTTTATTGTTGTATTTTGTAAACTTACAACGGAGGGCATTTTCAAAAGTGTCTAAACGTGCCTAAAAGTGCCCAAAATGGCTCTTCTTGAAAATTCCCTTCACTGTAAGTTTTCAAACTACAACAATAAAATATAGTTATACATCCATCAAGCAACTCTTTAACACCTACGTGTATTTTTTTCAAAATTTTACGTTTTCATTTTTTGCGAAGAGAAAGTCCGTTTTAATGTTAAATCAATGCGAAAATCGGCCAAAATCACAACCGTTTAGTTCTCTCTCGTAACCAACGGCAATCGGACCAACACAGCTGATGCCACGAATTACGAACCGTTCGCTCTGGTTCGAAATACTGAATGCACCAATTGAAGTCGTCCACTCCACGAGTGACGAAGCCCTCTCTTCGCGTCCGCGTCTCGGCAGATTGTATCACTGCGCCGATTCGACATCGATTATCATCGGCTGCGATCGAAGACTCCCGTGCGACCAAACAATTACCCCCCCCCCCCCTACCGAGGTGGCCTAACAGAGCCAGCGTGGCGTGCACACGACTGCACTTGGTATAGCTCTGGACTGCTTAGGTACTTAGGTACTTAGATGTTGGCACAGCCGGGGGTACGTACCCTTTTCATTCTTGATCTGCTAATTCTTGGCTCCATAGACCATGATTTTTATAGGAATCTCGATGGTTCTGTTAATATTACGGTAATTTGTTTCAATATATTATCAACAATTAAATATAGTAATATTGTGAGTTTATTGCGATTGCAGAACTTGTTGCCAAACATAGGAAGTGGTTGAAAAAAGCATCCCTAGCTCAGGACCAAGACCAAGATTGGCACAGTCACGGAGTTGCTTTGGTAGCACCAGCTAGCATATGCAGCTATACGTCTAGTTTTCGTCCATGGACGTTTGTCTGGACAGTGGAGATGAAAGACCGCGTCGGGGCTTCGGTGGATTCGTGGTGACATCGAAGTAGTCTTCGAGTGTGTGGCAACTATAGTTGTGCAAAGTATGTTCTAGGGTCGCTTGGCGTGAGGAAGATGTGAAAACCATTGCCAATCTTGGATTCACTGCAAAGTCAATGTGAAAACCATTGCCAATCTTGGTTTCACTGCAAAGGCATGGTAGGTACAAGGGGCACTGCCTTGCATAAAAATCGTGATTAACGCTGGTTGATAAGTTTATTAGAAACTTAGCATTACGCAAACAGGTGTAGGAACAGGGTGTGAGGAAGCGTACATTGCTATACATTACACATATCAAAACTCAAAAGTTAGGGCCTCAGTCCTCAGTCCTCAGTCCTCAGTCCTCAGTCCTCAGTCCTCAGTCCTCAGTCCTCAGTCCTCAGGTAAATATAAATATTTTTTTTCATAAACCACACCATACCATAGTCAGGAAAGAATTTGGTTTTTTATTTTGTTTTATACATTGTCATGTACAATAAGTTTATATATAAAGTGCATGGCGCACTGCCTCACACAAATAGGTTTTTTACAGTTGAAAATTGAATACATATCAAATATCAACCATGAACACAATCACCATACCAGTGGTGTAGTGCTGGAAATAAAGGCGGGTAAACGCTAATTTTTCGTCAACAGGGGGGGGGGGGCATAAGAAATGAAATTGAATTCATTTTGCCACCTTTTCATCATTACCAACACACCCCATTTTCACATATCAAACATTGTTGTTAGGTGCTTGTTGTTGTTAGGTGTTAGGTGTTTGTTGTTGTTAGGTGCTTGGGTTTCACTAAAACCAAAGCACGTCCACATATCTCGGTTTGCACCTCATAGGTAAATTGATAAATGGAGTGGGTAAATTGAGCCCGGAAAAAAGCCCTGTAGACATTTTTGAAACTCTTATAGCTCGTGACTAGCAGCAAAGGGCACTCAAAGAGTCAAAGAGGATGTAACTCCTCTCTCCTTCTTAACGTAAAATGGAATGTATGTGTACTATTTTTCCCAGCATGCTTGACTCCCAGATGTGCGGGACAGTGCACCCCACAATGTTGTACGAAAAATATGTCTACAAGCTTCCAATAAAAAAACAATTGTCTAATGTCCAGCCTTCAGCTCGCAGTGTCACGTGACGGAACGCTCTTCAGTGCTGGTCGTTTTTTGCCAGCGCTGTCCAGTGATTGGTCAGCGAAATGCCAGTGGCGACGCCTGATTGGACGCGACCAGGATCGCTCCAGCGTGAACAGTGGTGGCCGCTTTTTTCGGGGGGCAGTGGGGGTTTTATTGAGAGTGTTTCGCGCGTTGTTCGGAGACGAGACACGCGTGTTTTCGCGTGGATGCGTGCGTCGAGCGTGACTGGGCGAGGAGGATTGTCTTTATGGTGCTTTGTTGCTTTTTTTGTGATTTTACTTTGAGCAAAGGTGGCTGGCCTCTTGCGCCCTGATGTCAGGCACCTGCAACAGAAATCGTGTGGGGAACTTTATAGCGATTGATGCGTTTTGCATCAAGACATGTATGCATGTCATGCATTTCGTCGACGAGCGGTTACCACTCCAAAACGTTTTAAATCATACTGCTGCTTAACTTCAGAGAGTTGTTACCTCTATTATACTAAACTTGCATGTATGCAATCGCGGCAGTTACAATGCGCAAGCTTTTCAAATCAAGTGGTCCTATCCGATCGGACAGTGCTTCTAGATCTAAGGTCAAATTTCACGTTAGTTTTCTTGGATGCCTACCAAAGAGATATGGATCTAGGGCAATGATATGATATGATATGATATGATATGATATGATATACAATTATATGATACAATGATATGGATATAGGACAAAAGATATAGGACATGAGTACACATAAAGGTCGTGAATATAGTTCTTTTTGTTTAACTGCATGCAGCTCCAGGTAGGACCCCATTACACAAAATTGGGTTTCAGGAAATTGTTACTGGTTTAAGCAGTTACCATTATGCAATTGATGGAAGGGAGGCGAAGCTGGAAAAATGTGCACCCGAACCGGGATACGAACCCGGGACCTCCTGCTTAACCGGGCATCTGAGAACGGGACAAAGGGTCTAGTGATTGCGCCATCGCCGTCCTGGGACCGAGCCCGTTTACCAGACCCATATACGGGTCGCTCGGCCTCTCGTCTCCCTGGAGATCCCCCTTGTCCCACCCGGCGAAGCCGGGAGAATGTGTGACCGAATAGCTCAGTTGGTAGAGCACCTGCCCGGCAAGCAGGAGGTCCTGGGTCGTATCCCGGTTCGGGTACACATTTCTCCAACTTCGCCTCCCGTCCCATTCCAAAATTGGGTTTGTGACGTACACCCCCCCCCCCCCTAAGAGTCAGATCTTCGAACATCCGACACCAATTTCCTCAATCTTCATGGTAATTCCAGTAAGGACTCACTCATTTTAGACAACAGATGTGACCGCGTGAATGAGTTCCAGGTCACTTGGGCACCTGGATGCCAATGGTGACCTCCTAGGGCTATCGTCATCCCCAGACCAACAAGGCCCCAGTGTGGCAAACGGGCCCCACGACACTCTGTATATATATATATATATATATATATATATATATATATATATATATATATATATATATATATATATATATATATATATATATATATATATATATATATATATATATATATATATATATAAATATATATTTTTTATTTTATTATTTTTTTTATCGAGACCCCCGAACAAAAGGGATTTTATCCATCAGAACTGTTAACGGCATGACAACAAATTTGCTGGGCTGGAGGCACCTGCCTGGCATCGAACCTTGCTGCCTGGCATCGAATCTTGCTGCCTTGCGTCGAACCTTGCTGTCTTGCGTCGAACCTTGCTGCCTGGCATCGAACCTTGCTGCCTGGCATCGAACCTTGCAGCCTGGCATCGAACCTTGCAGCCTGGCGTCGAACCTTGCTGCCTGGCATCGAACCTTGCTGCCTGGCATCGAACCTTGCAGTCTGGCGTCGAACCTTGCGGCCTGGCGTCGAACCTTGCTGCCTGGCATCGAACCTTGCTGCCTGGCATCGAACCTTGCTGCCTGGCGTCGAACCTTGCTGCCTGGCATCGAACCTTGCAGCCTGGCGTCGAACCTTGCTGCCTGGCGTCGAACCTTGCTGCCTGGCATCGAACCTTGCTGCCTGGCGTCGAACCTTGCAGCCTGGCGTCGAACCTTGCTGCCTGGCGTCGAACCTTGCTGCCTGGCATCGAACCTTGCAGCCTGGCATCGAACCTTGCTGCCTTGCGTCGAACCTTGCTGCCTGGCATCGAACCTTGCTGCCTGGCATCGAACCTTGCGGCCTCGATGCCCAACCCCATGACCTCCTCAGGTCACGTGCAATCGTCCGGCCATCTGTCGCGTCGCGTCGCGGTGCGTGCTCAAGACGTCGACGACGCCGTCGACGCTCAAGACAAAGACGTGGGCCCTCGACGGCCGTGCGGCCCGGCGGGCGACGCAGAAGACGGCGACGTGTCGCTATGCCGCGCGCGTTGGTGCGACGAGGACGGGAGAGGAAGTGGCGCGCCCACTCTGGCGGTGAAACAATGGGACTTCGTGCCGAGAATCGGTAACCTGGGCTTTCGTATAACCGAGCGCGAATTATTTATAGACAATGTGTATACACCACCCAAAAACAAAGATGGCCGGCTGGCTTGGGCTCGGCTATATTGTTTTGTTGTGGACGTTTTCTATTTTTTTGCTTTGGGTTTGAAATTTCTGGTATTGAATTGGAAGTGATTGATGAGTGGTTTGTGGAATTGTTTGGAGCGTGATTGGAATACGTATCGGTTGTAATTAGTAGTGGTTTTTTTCCGATTTCTTTAATTGGTGCGTTAGAGAATTGTCAAGTCTTGTAAAGATCTGGCCGTCAGATGACATAATTTAACAGGAAATGCATTCGGAAGAAAGCTGGGCTTGCCTTGATCATGCTAAGCGAGACAGGTTGCCGCCGAAGATATCGTGATTACATGGTTACACAATGTACTCGGCCTTAAAGCGTGGGCAGATGAGTTTTTGGGATAGTCAAGATAATCATTGGTGCCGAGATATCATTTGGAACATGCATACCTGTATCAAATATATAAGATGATTTTTTTCATTCATAACTTTTTCTAGGCTCACAGAAATGATTGTGGCATGACCTATTCATATTATGTATAGTGAATTTAATGACAGTGAATTAGAGTTTCGATTGTCATGCCTAGGAATTATTAGATTTATGAACGAAAAACATTTCATTCATCTTTTGTTATGCGACGAAAATAACATTTGATTGTGGGTTTTCTTTGACAAATTAGCCAGGTGGCTGGATGTCACACCTTGACAATTCAAGGGAAACCAGGCAAATGAATGGCGTGCAAATTATGTGGCACTCTCCACATTCAATCGGAGTTCAAACATTTAGTGCTTTCACTGAAAATCAGAAATTACTACATTCCAGGTCTGGGTTCAAATAATATTATGCTCATATAAAGTTATCTTCCGAATATACATCACCCCTCCTTAGTAACAATTGTTTTCATAAAATCCCGTGTTATTCTGCTTTATAGTTGGAAGTTCTTAGCTATTTTCTACCGCAAGTTCAGCTACATTCAGAAAAGCTTTTTTCAGTAACGCTCAGTGAAATGTAGTCACTTCAGCTCTGTTAATTGCAGTTGCGGTATGTTCAGTTCAGTTCTCACCAGTGTAACAGCTGTAGCTGAGGAAAGTTAAGATACTATGACCCGGTTTTTCGGTTGTATGTACGTTAAATATCTAAAGATAGCTGTTAAACTTATTATTTGCTTAACAATACCCAGTCAGGCCCTGTTTTATTAATTCTAACAGGCCGTTAGCCTCTTAACGGACCACTGAAAATCAGTACTTAGACTGTAAATATAGATTAATGGTCGTACAAGCATCTTGTCCATTTGACGCAAAATTTCCTGCACCAAAATGACTTGTACTTCATCTTGCGGTTCCCTCCATCAAGACTGTGGCCTCCCGAGACTTAGACGCAGTGCAGCCAACAGCGCCGATCCTCGATACCACACAACAAAATCTAATTGCAGCTCCTAGCAACGGCGCCGCGTGGAATCGAACCCAGGCATCCCTGGAGCAACGCAAATTAGCAACATCCACTATGGGATGGGACTTACAGAGAGCTTTGGTAGCTTGAGAGTGGGAAATTGCTCTAAATAATTACTGCAAAGGCAATGCTATAAACAACAGTCATAACAGTTATAACGTCAGACTATAAACGAGAGCACTTCTATTTTTCACGATATTTATAACTAGTGAATAGGCAATTTCATTACAGAGCGTTCTTCTGATGCAGACAAAATAAACAGATTTCCGTTTGTGTAATCATGAACGTCAAAATAATAATGATTTTGGGAACGCAACTTCACTCGTTTTTTTGCAATTGCCGGAGTGGATATCTTCGCGCTTGAGGTAAATGTGGGTAAACGTGGTAAATGTGGCGTAACTTCAAATCGGAGGCCCCAGAACAA
Source organism: Nemoura dubitans (assembly GCA_921293005.1). Taxonomy (NCBI): domain Eukaryota; kingdom Metazoa; phylum Arthropoda; class Insecta; order Plecoptera; family Nemouridae; genus Nemoura; species Nemoura dubitans. Next base: position 16,729,768 of record OV121077.1, on the reverse strand, counting down.
AAAAATCTGCCTGGGCCTCCACAGGTCCCTTCTCCTCTAGTTACGCCCCTGGCCATAATTATTTTTCACGTTTAGAAGGAGAGGGTGTACACTCTCAAAGAGACTCCCCTGCTGTTAGAAGATAGCCAATGGTGTCAACATTCGCAGGCCGTCCCATTGTTCCCCTAAAGGGTTGAAAGGTCGGAGCATCGAATGATTGACAGCGCAATGTCTGCAGAGTCTACAGAACAATACTTTCCCTCTGTAAGTCTTGCGTTTCTGAAAATTGTCGTCCGTTTGTATTTCAGAACTCCGTTACCTTTTTCACTTGCCCGGCTCGTTTCACCAGCCATCCACTCCTAACACACCAATGCTCTCTGCACCTCCGTCTGGCGAAGAGACCCCGTGTTCACAGCCCTCTATAGCCGAACATCGACTCCTCGAGATCTTAGCGTCTGGTAATCATATCCCGACCACCGCAACTGCCCCATCGGGGACGATAAAACATTGCTAACAATGCGCTGCGAAGCTTGCACGCCGAGCCGTCGGCGGCGCTGGCTGACCACACGCCGATACTAACGCTCGGCAAGTACACGAAGTATAGATGATAAGAGATGGCGAATTGTCCATTCTGTATTTGTTTCAATGTTGAGGGATGGTTGATTATATGGGTTTTGAGACACATTTTCCAAGTTGTGGTATATTTTGTAATTGTTTTAAAGGGAAATAAATGTGTTATTGGAAATACAATGTATGCATCCCTTGGGCGTGATTTATGGTGTAAGGGCAAATTTTGACATTATATTTGAACATATTTGAAACATAATTTCCATTATGTTCCGGGGGGAGGCGACTGTGGAAAGATTTCACCTTAAAAATCACTCGTTACCTATATCACTGTATATACTTACCATGGGTAGTGATAGGGAAATTACGAGTGTTATCGAAGATCACAATCAACACCCAGATTATTTATTTTGTAATGTGCATTTAAATTGTGTGATTTTTCTTAGATTATTGGTGTTCAACCTTCTATCATTACTATCGCCAGGTTTGGGTGACTTGCGATAATTGAGTTCACGTACACCATTGCTCGGTTTGATAAGTGGCTGGGTGTATGTGTTTCAACTTAGGCCAAAAAAGCTATAGTGACAAAGCATAATATTTGCTTTGAAATCTCATGGTGTTTGGTAAACTTTATTTTTTTCGAGATGGTTTAAATGGTAATATGAACAATTTGGTGTTTAGAGAACCATTATTATTGGCAAGAATCAAGAATTTTAGCAAACTTTCTTTCATGCAAGGAATTCATAGGTAATTTTTCAGCGGCTCGGATATACCTAAGAGGGTTGTTTAGCTTTTTGCCTGTTTTATTTCCACAACAGCAGTGTTGGCAATCCCGATAATTTACAACAAAATGGACAAGCATTTATTAAAAAAATTACAAAACTTTTCTCGGCTGCAATGCTAAATTTCTTGTCGACAATTGCTCGCTAATGATTTAGCACTGAAGCGTAGCTCGAAATTAAAAAAATCTTTAAGAACAATTAAGTTTAACGTGTTTTTTTCCTTGCCCTCAACCCTTTCGCTTCAGAAAGCAACCCTTGCTTGGGCCCCTTCCCCAAGTAAATCATAATGGTTTTCGTTGCCCATGTGTTGCCATTCTCTCGCAGCTAGCGCTGTTTTCATATTTTTAGGGTGCCTCGGTTTAATTTTTTACCCGTGTATAAGTTGACGTGACATTCTAAGGTCATACCTTGAAGAATGCTTTGCAAGAAGTTTTTGATGAAATTACTTTTTCCATTCTTAGCAATGGTTTTAAATATGGATTGCTATATAATTAATATTAGTTAAATAAATCGAGTGGTTGATTTTTAAATACATGTATAGAAATGATAACTAATAATTAAATCTGGTGCAATTTCCCCAGAAAATAGTTTCCTATGCTACGCAATATATTTTTGGTGGAGAATAGAACGATATATTATTATAATATAAAGTAGAATTTTTCCCACACAATTTAAGATAGTAATTTACTAAAGAGTCACATAGGGTCCTCAAAAATCTGCCCTTGCCGTTCTGGCGGTTCCAACTTGGAGGGGGCGAGTTCTGAAAATATTTTCTTATGGGAAGGAAAATGTATTCTGCCTAGGCGTCTTTACTATTATTAAGAAGACTTAATTATCTCCGTTGCGCATTGCCACTCGTGTTGCTTTACCTACTTTGTTTAATATCTTCACAAAAGTGCATCGCTTTTGCCGAACAACACTTATTTTTAATGAAGCCATTGTGCGAGCAATAAAACGCGGCGCAATTAATCTTGCATTTTTTAAATGGAAACGTTTTTAAAACATCACAGCTTCACACTCGGCGAGTTCTTTGCACTAAATTATTCGTTATGAAAAATGTCGGAATTGCCGGCGACCCGCGGGTTGTAAATCAAAAACTCATTTTGACACTCGCTACAGCCAGAAGCGCTCGGCGTCTTTGGAATTAAGAAAACTTGCATATTTTTCTTTGCGATAAAAATCTGCCCGAATGACAGTCAAGCTGCACATTTTTTCGGGGGAATCTCGTCTCACTAATAGTATTACGAAAAAAGTCAAATTGGCATGCAGGGATTTCGTCAAAAAGCGATCGTTATTGTCGATTTCAATTATATTTCAAGTTTTACTCACTTCTTCTGATCAAAGACAAAGCAGCCATTCAAAGATGAGAGGCCGTAAGGAAAGAGAGACAATGCTAACATACATTTCATTTCCATGGTCAGCCATGTATCTTCAGTCTATATTATTGGTAGTTTTATAGTTTGCTCTAAATTTGCTTCAAAATTAACATTACTTCCGTGTTTCTTGGGGCAGCGATCCCTAATTCCCCCTCATTATAACTTTTATTATCTCATTTAAATCTGGATTTGTCCATGTCCACCTCCAAATTTGCTATTTTAACGACCAGTTAAAATCTTGGCGCTTCACGCACCATTATGACGTATTGGTGTAACCACTAGTGTAAGATAAGACTCCAGGCGCAAATGACCCCAAGGTTGGCGCACCTCAAAAAACTAAGCAAAAGCATAAACTCAATGCTCTCACCTTCACACAAGTTGTGCGAAAAAACTATTCCCAGAGCCCATGATGACGTCATAGAGACGTCAAAAAGGCTCACACGTCAAAAAAGCTGTTTCAAAAAATATAAAAAATTATATATTTTTTGCTTCTGCCATGGGTTATAAACAGGAAACGTCTTTGACCTAAGCACAACTTGTCAGGAGATGAGATATGGCCTTTAGCGACTATCAAACGAATACTGCAAATTCGCCCTGATAAACCAACACGTTCAATCAACATTCCCATTTTACCCATCGGGCGCATTCCATTCAAAACCGGGAACATCACAAACCCAAACCACCCAACGAAACTTGCGGATACGATTCCAGCAATGTCACCGCGTGGCTACACACGAAATATCGGCACCCTCTAGTTCCGACGCCCATGCAAATCTCGACGTCGCGACGCCGACACGCCGCCGGGCGGCGCCAGCTGTTCACGTACATGCGCCCCCCCCCCGCTCAACAACGAGATTTGAATTTCAAATTTCCCGCGCTGCAGCCAACGGCTTCGCCGGTGCGACGACAAGGCGGTGACGAAACTAATTCGCTGCTGTTTGACTCGGAGTCGTGACGGCTGTGATTGGGAATGAGTTGGGAAGTAGTGGAGCTGTGTTCATATCGGTGAACATAGCAAGCATAACGGTCGTATTGGTTGGTTTTCAAGTTTGAGCCATGTGGGAAGGTTTTTCGGTTGGTTTTGTCGCTCGAATCTGTTGTTGGGTTTGTGTGAATTACGGAAAGAGAGACATTTCACCAAATTTTGCATACTTGAAGTTCAGATTTGGGGTAGTTTTGTGGTTTTCTCAACTTCTCGAATGATGTGTAAAAATCGCGGAGCTGTAGTAACATTAATTTATTTCTGTGAGTTACTTTTTTAACCCTAAATTAAAAAACATGTAAAATTTTACTTTATACTAAGTTTGGTGTAGAATATGAATTATTTTGGAGTTTTCTTAATTATTTGACCACCCATTTATTTCAAAAAGCACAGTTTCTGACTTTAACTATAAGTTAAGCCTATTAGACCTGGTTTTATAAGTGCTTCAACCCAGAGTTGAAGTGTAGTTAAGTTATTTGTCATGTCACCCATAAAAAGGATGTCGAGGAATTCATTTTTTTATGAAAGTTAGAAGTTTACCTCACAGTGGAAAATTATTCTCTCCACCCTGGCCACTCCCGACCCTACTAAGGCTCTCTAGGGGTTTCAGGGTGGCAGTGGTGCGCTTCTGTTTGAAAGTTTCCTACATGAAGCTTTTGTCCCAGAGCGTTATTTCAGAAAGTGTCCGGTGCGTGGCGCGTCGAGCGGCCATAGAATTAATTGTGTTCGATTTCTGAATTAATTCGCACCGATTTAGCATGTGTTTGACTGTGAGGCATGCGAAAGTTTGGCGTTGTTCGAAATGAAACGCCCAAGAATTTTGCGACCTTAAATAAAACTAAAGACTTGCGGCTATATTAACAAATATTTATCAAACAGATTGCATTTTGCCCAAAGGAACAATTGTACCTTTTTCTATGTAAATTTCCTTTATTTCGGAAGGCTTTACTTTGTCCAGCATGGCTATTCAGATTTACGAATAATCGTTACACCGAATTCATTTAATTATATATCTATATCAATAACATATGTCCTGGCAAAAAATCCAATATATCTATACACAGAAGCGATATGCTTCACAGTTTTTTTTTACCAGATATATTTAAATATATTTTTCACAGATATACCTACCTACCTCACTTATATTAATTAAGTTCTACCCCAAAAGCGTTTTTTAAGATTTGGATGTCATTTAATCACCAACTAGCCTAAACCACCAAACGGAAAAATATACAAATTTGTTCAGCTTTGCGCGATAATGACACGGTATTGTTAATTTCAATAACCGAATCAAATAAGTTTATTAATTCTCAATTCAGTTTTCAATTTCGGTATGTTTATCACCATTAATTAAAAAAGATAATAAGTTACAGGTAAAACATAAAATGGTAGCACATACCTTCTATTCTACCTGGTAGAAACCGATATAACATCATGACATGTAAATTTTCTAGAGCTAAATATCATTCCTCTGTACACTGCCCCTTCTAGGCATAACGTCCCATCACCACCATCTCCACCATCGCCACCATTGCCACCACCACAAAATTGCCAGTACAGCACACGTCCTCGCAGCACTGGTGCATCGTGCGCCGCTGCACCCTCCTTGCACATGCACATGCACATGCACATGCACATGCACATGCACATGCACATGCACATGCACATGCACATGCACATGCACATGCACATGCACATGCACATGCACACAGTGGCGTACCCTGCTGAAAAATCTTACCTAAGATCTTGCAAGATCTTGCATGATCTTCTCAAGATATTCTCAAGATCTTCGCAAGATCTTCTCAAGATCATATAAAATCTTGCAAGATATTGACACAAGATCTTGCAAGATGTTGCAAGATCGTGACAAGATCTTGTGTCAAGATCTTATAAGATCTAGCAAGATCTTGTCAAGATTTGTCACAATATTGAGACAAGATCTTGTGGAAAATCTTGTAATATTTTCCAAAATCGTGGCAAGATCGTGACAAGATCTTGCAAGATCTTTAGACAATATCTTGCAAGGTCTTGGCAAGATCTTATAAGATCTTGGTAATAATTTTCAGCAGGGTAGTCACGTGTAAACTCACTCCCCCCCCCCCCCGCCCTTCCGTTTCAGTTTCACGCGAATGCCCCTGCCTTTATTATCTTACAAATAAGCTCTTTTCTGTTTCGGCAAGCTATATGTGGTTTACGTATGTCGTTTTACTATCAATTCTCATACTTTGTTCTTGATATACGAATTGGAAACTACTTCAATTTTGTATAAATGTACGGTATTTAATGTATTAATCGATCTCTATTTGATTGAATTTTTAGTCGTTTGTCTGGAAATTAGACGTTGAGTTTTAGAATGTGAGCAAAGATTAGCATTTTGAGTCATTTATATATGCGCCCCCCCCCCCCCCCCAGCTGACCAACTTTCCCCACCGGCGAAATAAAATCACCCCCCCCCCCCTCTCTCTCTCTCTTTTAGAACTCGGTAATTACAACCAATTTTAAAAGCATGGAATTTTTTTGTATAAAGTTTGAACACTTATTTGCAAGATGAAAATTTTTTCACAAGAACTCAACCTTGAGTGAAAATTATTTTTTCCCCAAACCCAATCCATGCAGAGCTGATGTGCCTACCCACTTTATTTCCCGACCCTCCACCACTGCTCTACCCAATGGGCGCAGCAAGCTTCGGCCGCGCCGGGATCGAGGCACGTACCGCGCGCTCGGGACGTCGCGGGTTTTTTGCCCGGACACGTGAGCTGAACACAGGAGATGGGACAGACGTTACCGATGGTATCGACGGAGCGGCCGTGTCCACGGGGATGCTGCGTGCGACTCCATGTGGCACTGATCTCTCGATAGACTTCGTACCTGGCTGGAATGCTTTTTCTCAAACTGCATGGTTTCTACGTCATTGTTAATCTGCAGTTGTGTAAGAGGATAGATTTGGGAGTGGAGAGATCGAAAGGGTTTCATGCTCGGTGCAAATCTCGAGGAGGAAACTTTGTGATTGATCCTACTTTGTGAGAAAAACTTTAAAACATCAAACGCCATTCTTGTTTCGCTCGCATCCATATTATTATAGAGACAAGATTAAATATTTCTTGCATGCAGCAAGTAAATCAGTAATATACACTCTTTGAATTCAACATGCTAATTTAAAAGTTATCTGCAGAACTTAAGTCAAAAGAGTTTCCTGTATTTGCATGTTGCAAATTGACCCTGTTACTGACACGGAATGTCCAGCACAGAGGCGACGGCGAGTGTCCACTCCTTTGCGGGGAGCGAAACAATTTGAGACCCCGACATAATTTCCATGAATCAAAAACAGCTATATCTCAAAAAAATCTGTTATTCTGTAATTTAAGGCTCAAGCACACATCCGATTATTAATTTTTTGAAGAGTTGATTCAAACTTGGTACATCCCTAAGTTGTAAAAAGTAAAAAGATCCAAATAAAATGATCCAAGTCCTTGTTTCTTATTTCTTTCACATGGGATGATCAAAGTCGAAAATTGATCAATTAGAAATTTTGAAACATACCAAAAGTTGCAGACATCTCAAGGCCACACAATTAAAGTTATCATTCCAATATTTCAGTATGTGTTTTTTTTTTTTTTTTTTTTTTTTTTTTTTTTACACAGAAGACATTACATGTGATTTTTCTCTAGTAGACAAAATACGTAAATACGGGCGAACATGGCCCATTTTCCCAAATTTACTTTGCACTTTCGTATAAGTATACAATGGCTATAAAAAGGGTAAAAAATGAAGAGTTTCGGGATATGTTCTTGCATTCCAAGGGAAATTTTTCGAAAATAAGGGCCATGTTCACCCTTATTTACGTATTTTGTCTACAACATACTGAAATATTGAAATGATAACTTCAAAGATATGGCCTTGAGATGTTGGCAACTTTTGGTCTGAAAGCCACTTTCTAGCGAACTAGTCTATCTCCTAAACTGCTTTTCGTATGATATTTTCCATGCTTTTATAACACAAGATACACAACACATGGACCTTACATAAGGATATCAAGGTCCCCCCATCGTAAGGTCGCGGAGATGTGCAGAGATCACGGAGGCAGCCAAGCGGCAGACGCGAGTACAATGAGGAGCTCGTCAGGAGGGTAAGATCTGTGGGCCAGCATCCATGAGATGGTGGACCGGTTCGCTAGATCGGGCGACGCAGTGAATGGCGCGGCGCGGTGTTTGTTCAGCTGAAGACGTCGCCGGTCCGAGCTCGCCGGGTCGGCGATGTTGCGTGCTCGAGCGACGAGGGTGACGTGCTAGAGGTGAAGTGTCGTTGGGTTGTTGTGGATCGTGGTTTTTTAAAGATTGTTGAATGGTTTTTAATGGGTTTGCGCAGCTTGAAATGATAAAATCGCAGCTTTTTTGCGTGATTTTTGTTCGCACTTTTGTTTACGTTTTAAAATTGCGTTAAAATCACCTTTGTTTACGTTTTAGAAATTGCATTTTCGTAAATAAACTAGGTTCACTGCACTTAAAAAAACTTTGTAACATTACATGTATGCAGGGTTTGCACATTATTTTGTGTTATTTCTATTTCCTTCAACGTTCCGGATTTTACAATAATTTTATTGACACCACCAAATTTTACCAGGATTAAAAAACATGCAAACATGTAGGTTTTTCGGGCAATCAGCTGATGGCCTGAAACAACACGATTTACCCCCTTACAATTTTGCCATCGTATAAAGTAACCACACCACCGTTCGGCACGTCATTTTGAGAATTATAGGAGATACGAGATTTCCTCGAAGTGAGTAAACAAAAACCCTGTAAAGTTACCACGGACTTTAGACAATCTTACGATAGTGCAGCTGTAGCTGGTATGAAGTCGCGGCGTCCGCATTTAGGGAAACGGCGTTCGGCCATGGATTTGCCCAGCTCACAAGTTTGGGGGAAGAAATTTATCGATGTTTTCGGGAGAGGAGATTTATAGGAAACGCATTGTGAAGATCGAGAAGGGCAAGGTAGATAAAGTAAAGTGAATGAAACGTGGAAAAGCAGACGTTGAAGAGCAGTCCGTGCAGTGTGTCTGGCACAAAGGGCCGTGTTGGTCTGTAGATATAGGTAGGTACGATGGAACCGAAAGACGGGTATGGCAAGATAACATGCTTTCATGATGTCGCACTCTAGTCTGGTCCAACTGCTCATCTCTGTGTGAGACGTAACAATTCTGGCTGTAGGGAGTTTAATTGTTCACATTTTTGAAAATTCGTTAAACTAGTTATAAAGGTACCTATATATAGATAAAAGATATGAACCTATTATATACATCAGTTGTTACGGGCTGGACCCTTCCTCTAGTCATTTAAAGGTGAGGCAGCTTGCAGATTTAAAAGATTCATACATACACGCTACGTTACGTATAATAAGACATAATTTTAGGTTTAAAAATAATTTCGACAACTTACCAGCAAAACAAGCACAAAAAAGCATTTTGCAATTCATAAGAGTCCTTCAGGAAATGAGAGTGGCCAATCACAGTAAATACAAGGCCATGTCGCTTTAATAAAATACCCGACATTTTCTTAAAATCCTACGTAAGATGAAAACCAAACAAGAAATCATTCCGCTCAGCTCCTTCCTATGTTTCACAAACAAACCCTTCCAAAAACTCACCGGACCAAATTCTGATTCTTCTATCTCTCTATATCCCCATAAAACAAAATCGCTCTTTGTAAATCCCCATAAGAGCCCCCCCCCCCCTTCCCAACGCTTCCTTACACTACAGGGCTCCACGCATAATTCCATTATGCCCACGTAGGCAAAGGGTTGAAGCCCTTGCGGAGCCTCAGGCCCTAACGCACCCAGTGCGTATGGGCCATTAGAACCATGGAGATCGTTTCAATTGGCATTCGCGATAACTGCGTATAGAGATAGACAAACGCCTCCACTAGTTGCGCTAACTGAAAGTCAGTGCAGTGCCTCGGTGAGGGTTGGCTATACCCGGCGGCAATTTGCGCACAGGAGGTCGCTTTATGACATTGCTTTCAATTGTTTCACTTTTCAATGCGGTGGTAGAAATTGCTGGCGATTGTTACATTATACAGCTGGCGAAATGTAGGAGGCAATGGGCAATTTCGGGAGGGGAAAGTGTTTTCTTCGTCAAGGTAATGGATTTTGATCATGAATTTGTAACGATCGAGGCTAATTTCGCAAGGACGACGGTAATGGAAAACAGGTGATTTTCTCCGTAATGCTTGCGGTAACCGTTCACGTAATTTTGGCGGCGTTTAGGAGTGGTTACTTGTATGAGTCACGTTTCTATAACGTAGCAGCCAATCAAAAATTTGGCATCGAGCGATTTCATACAGGAATATTCCCTTGAGAATACCGTGAGAATGAAAGGCTTGGCGGTCGATTCTCTGGCGTAAAGGCTCTCAAATATATTTTGAATCATTTGACAACATCTTGTCACGGAATGTCCAGCACAGAGGCGACGGCGAGTGTCCTCTTCTTTACACAGCACAGAGTTAAACAAGCAACAAGACAGACCAATTTTGTATTTCTGCCTCATGATCTGCTCTTTCTGAGTCCCTTTATCTCGACAGACTAGAAAATACGCAGTTTCTCTCCGGGCTCAAATATAGAATTGTAAAAAAAAGCCTAGAAAATTCGCAAAAACCCACCTTTCAAGCGTTCACCATGAGCCACCCGCCTCCCGACCCCCGTCCTCGCATGACGTCACCCCGGGGCAACGCCGACGCCAACGCCGACGCCGACGCCGACGCCGACGTCTCGAGAGGCTCGGGCCTCGCCGCTAGCGTCGTCCCGTACGTGTCCGGCATGCCGACGAGGCGGAGAGCTCCGTGAAACCACGTCGCCCTCCGTTACGGCGCTGGGGCCCCCGTTGGGGTGGGGGGGGGGGGGGGGGGGGGGGGGGGGCGAGGCTCTGAGTCCGGGAAATGCCGAGGCTTGGGTGCGGAAAAATGTTGCCGGGCTGCAATGCTTGCTGTGGTCGTGTATAGGAAATCGAAGATATCTCATATGAGGAAACCTTTCTCATTGCGCAAGTTTTTTATACTGAGTATTGGGCGCATGTTATGAAAACTGCGTGTGGATGCTTCATGCTGAACCGTAATAAAATCATTGTAATGAGTAGGTAGCGCTTGTTTGAGGGTAGATATATCTCCGTGTGTTTTTTTAAATCTTGTATTGTGACGCAAGTCCGTTAGTGAAAATGCTATATAAGGAGATATGAAGTCGAAATTTGAGGCTATGGCAACGGAAAATAGATTGAAAATATCAGGAATCTATTATTTACTTTTAAGGAGAAGAATGCAGAAGGCCTTATCTGTAGATACATAAACACGAAGACAATTAAGCTTATTTCCGTAAGACTCGAGTCGGCTGTTATAACCATTAGCACTATACATAGTTCAAAAATTAACCGTTTTCAAACTGAGATTTAATACCAAGTGAATTCTTGTTGATTTTCTTATGAAGATTTCTGGAAAGTCCGAGGAAAGCTTCCAGCTCGTATTACGGACATAAACGACCACCATGTTCACAGAAAGCTTGAAAACGAACTAATGGAATGACTCTCAATAATCCAGTAGTGACCAGCCAAAACTCCCCGACCACGTCAGCAACAGTTACCCCATGTCCTCGCACCAGCCAGCGCATCACCAAAATGGCCAGCCTCGCCGAAAGGGGTGTCCCCTCGACCCCCCCCCCCCCCGACGGCACCCCTCTTCGATGGGCGACGCAGATAGCGTTATCACCCCGGCCATCGCGCGCAGGGGCTGTGAAATGATTTCGAGTTGCCCGTGACGAGGTCCTGTCGCCCCCCGGGGGGGGGGGGGGGGGGGGGGGGGTTGATCTCATCGCCGTGCGGGCCCCCAGAGCTTTCAAACCCGTCCGACAGGGTGGCGTGGGGTGGGGCGAGTGGAGTCATTTGATTCTATTGCGATCCGGTTTTTTGTGGGTGCGAAGGGGTTGCGGCTATGAAAGACGTATGTAGATTTTTTTTTGGGAGGGGTGGTCCCTTTGGTGTCGTCATGTGCCTGCGTTTGTATGGGTTTCAATGGTGGAGGGGGGAGGGGGGATGGGGGGGGGGCAGGGGCGGCCTTGGCGCAAATGAACTGCGGACATTTTAGTTTATTTAGTTAAAGCTGTTTGCAGATTTGGATGGTCACTCGTTGGAAATCGATATTGGTTACTGTTTTCGTCATGAAATCGAGCTGTGATTTAAAATATACTTGTCTAAAGAGCTTCGGGGCTTGATTTTCTGTGGGTGTCTTAAATAAGGAGCTTCGCCATACTGCCAAACACAGACAGGAATTGGTACCGAACATGGGTAATGTTGGCAAGGATAATGAAAATACGGTAGAATTTTCAGTAACAAAAGTTTAGTTTCTGCTATGCCATTCATATTTTTATTTTACAGTGTTTGATTTTGTTATCGGTATTGAAAACATATTTTGTTAATACATGCTATGTCCGATAGTGTGAAAATATTTGGAAAAATGTGAATCTACTCAACAATTCTATTCGAGGTGGTTAATCTAGGTGTTTTATTGAAACCTTACAGGCTAAACATGTATATGAGCGAACCAGGGAACTAAAGATGTGATGCACTTATTACCAATTAAACACCTCAAATCCAACTGAAATCACAATTCTAGCCTTGTACCTATCCACCCACAAGCCCCCAACCCCAACACAACAAAGACGCACCTCACTGCACTTGCAATTGCACATGCACCGATCACAGATGCACCGGCCCAAAACGCATCAACCCGAACCAAACACACACTTGCCCGATTACCCATTGACAGGGATTCAGTTATTCCATCGTCTATTACCATGACAACGCCGGAGCTGCGAGCGCGACACTTGCCGGATCGCATAATATTAATACTAATGCCGCATAATTTTGAGGCCGCGTGCACTTTAACGGGGACATCCCCATGGCAACGGGGGCATCCCCGGGGTAACGCGCCCGTCCCGTTTCGTGGCTACCTAGGAGAGGGGGGGGGGGAGGGTTGTGAGGTAAGGGCATCAGCTGTTGGTGAAGGCTGTTTTGGGTCGCAGATTACGGATGATGATTCTTTTGTGTGCCTTTCGTGTTATTGAATTGAATATATGGCTTTATTAGAAAGCCGGTGTTGCAATTTGTGTAAACGGGCAGTTTGTGATGTTCTTCTATCCAGTTGCATAAGGGCAAATGCATGCACAAATCGCTGGTGTGAATTGGGGTACTACAGTTTTGAATGGCAGAGCTGTTGCTGTTTACGTTTTTTGGTTTGAGAACCATATGTGGCATTGAGATAAGTTGATTTTTCAGTCAATGGGAAAAATTACTTTGGGAAAAACTAAAAAGTTAGTTCGATCACGAAATCAGAAACGTTTCATTTTGTCAAAGCACTATTTTCAAAACTCAAATTTCAGCAAACTTTTTCAAATCTAGTTATATTATATCAAAATTTGGTACAGATCACAAAATTCGCATTGAATTATCAATAGGCCAAGCACCTCAAAGCTCGATACCAAAATGCGAGACGTGCGCATAATTTTCAATGCGTGGAAATGAACGGACTCGCACGCCGTAACACAATTTCACGAGACGAGAATTTCCCAGGCAGCAAAATTGTAAGAAACATCCGAAGTGTGGTTGTCCCCGGTGACGTGCCTATGTTTGGAAAACAGCATAACACAATGTACAATAAGATCCTGGGTGCCTTGACATCGGTCTGTTTCGCTCCCCGCAAAGGAGCGGACACTCGCCGTCGCCTCTGTGCTGGACATTCCGTGACAGGGTGCTTGTTTCGCTCCCCGCAAAAGAGCGGACACTCGCCGTCGCCTCTGTGCTGGGCATTCCGTGACAGGGCGCTTGTTTCGCTCCCCGCAAAGGAGCGGACACTCGCCGTCGCCTCTGTGCTGGACAAATTCAGCGCATTTGTATAAAATGCTATCATGTTTTGTTTTTATTACAATGAAGACTAATTTGTAAATAAATTACATAGGTATACTAGATTTGATTGATTGCTTAGATGTGTTAGCATCGTGCAAGGGTTGTGTTATGCGAAGAGTCCTCTAACTTCACGAGCAGTCCCACAAGTCCAAGGGTCCTTAGACGGGACGTCCTGCTCCAGAGGAAGCAGCCCTGGCCGGGGATGTCGGGATGCCTGGAATCACCGAGGTATTGTTATATCCTGGAGTCAGGACTTCCCCCAGCCACCCCCGTCTTGGCAGGACGAATTCTTGTGAATTCCCCGGTAACTCATTCCTGGGTATAGACGAACTATTCACCTCGTATTGAAAAAGGGAACGACATACATCTTTTGCGAGTTTAAGTAAAACTCTCAACTTAAAAATATTGTGGACACTAAGATTATGTTCGTTTTTTCAGCTTCCATGCATTCTTTAAAAAAATTGCGCTGTTGAGGTACTTCTAATTCTAATTTTAATTCATCTTTATCTTTTGGTTTTGGTCCTTGCCACAGTGGTGAAATTCGAATACAAGAACTCTCACTCTGTGCTATATCCCTGGCATCCCCTGGCATCAATATATTATAACATAAAACAAAGAGTAGGTCATTACAACATGAATACAAATCAATATAGGCAGATATTCTTTATCTGGGACAGAAAAATAAACACCGCTTAAAAAACATGCATGTATGTAAGCATGGGTAAGCTGTTCAAGCAGGACAATTCATTGATGAAGAGGCATGTCTAAGAAATGTGCATTGTTTTCCAATAAAATGCCCCTAAAATTGGCCAAAAGTGCCGTACAACAACGTAAAACGTGATAGACCACATAAGGGCCCAGCCAACCTGTGTGGATGTGTGGGTGCTTTGTTTATGCTCGTTGTTTCGGTGCCTCCTCCCGCACACCGCAAGCCTCATCCACCCTGCAACGAGACCACGTGGCAATAATAGGCCCTGCGTCAAGAGATCACTTTATTACGGAGAGCTGTTTTGGGATGCTGCCGAGGTTAGGGGTGCTTTTATGGGGATGCATTTAGTGCAACATTTCTCACTACTTGAGCACGCAGCGGGCGGTGTGTGGGTTGGGGGTGGGGGAGGGAGGGACAGGGGCAATTAGCTGAGAGGGGAACATGGTAAGGGGGTGGGGGAGTAATTGTGTAATCGAGCTTGCGTAAATATTTTCACTGATTTTCGCGACGGGGTAAGTCCATGCGTAGCGCCCACACCCAAAACCCGTACTATTTCCGAACTTGACCAAATTCACAGGAGGTTTAGAACGCAGAAAATAAAAACCCCTTTTTAAAGGTTTTCTCCATATTCCCAACGGCTTGCCCGTGGCGGGGCATGGAAAAACCCAGCATTTGACTTCTTGCCCCGCACGGCGAATCACTGTTTTCCCTGTAGCGTGTGAACAAAATGACTTAGAAGGATGGGACTTATTCTAAAATCACATACACGCTTTTACAAACAAGAAAATAAATATATGATGGTTCCTTGCTAAATTTGGGGGTGGAAAAAAATCACCCCTAAATTTCAACCCCTTATAACTCAAGTTGTGATTTTATTTATTTTTTCATATTTTTTATTAAGTATCTCCAACTAATCATCTATTCAGAAAAAAAGTTTTATGCTTGTGCTAAGCCGGAATCCGAAGTTATGAATTTTTTACTGCATAGATGTGTATGCATTTATGTGTGCCTTTGCGATGATTGTCGAACATGGTTAATGAATGTCAGTCTGAGGCGTTCTTTTATCCATTGCTTATCATTTAATTATCATAGCTTGATAAAATGTGAATTTGGATTGGAATCT
This sequence comes from Nemoura dubitans, assembly GCA_921293005.1. Taxonomy (NCBI): domain Eukaryota; kingdom Metazoa; phylum Arthropoda; class Insecta; order Plecoptera; family Nemouridae; genus Nemoura; species Nemoura dubitans. The sequence goes on along the minus strand of OV121077.1, from coordinate 16,714,308 downwards.
GATGTTTCAAATTGTATTTATTGTTGTAACATTTTTGGGCCTGTTTGTTGAAAAAAACATGATGATAAATGCGCCTGTGTCCAGTATACTTGTTCCCTGTTTCTGCCGATGCTTTTTGTCCATGGATTTGACGAAATTCATCTTTTACCTAAGTCTATTTAAAGAATCTCATCGCGAACACGTGCAACCCTTTCTACCTGTTTCTCTTTTCAACCCCTGTGGCCGGAAGTTTAGCCGTTAGCCTGCGAATTCAGTTGTTTCTGCATCGGTCTCTTGGTCAGTCGCAAAATATCTTAGCTCAGTGCAAGTGTAAAGTGGAGTGAATCAAAGTTTCCTTCGTGTTATTTATACGTGTGTCGTACAGGGGTGTATTGAATATTTACTTTGGTTCTGACTTTTGATATACTTTATTGGTGTGAGACTTTTTATAGCATTTAGTGTTGTATTGTAATATAGTTAAATTTTAATCATGGACACGTTTTTGAGAATCAAGTGTTGCAATCCTTTTAAACATGTTTCCCACACTCGCCCCAGTCAAGTTATCCTCGCAAGAAATTCAAGAAACTGGAAGGGGCATTAAAGAGACCCGCAACAACCGACGATGACAGCGACAGCGACGCCGACAGTGCCGATTTGCATCTACCATGCTAACAGACGTGCAAATACGCAACAAAATGCATACACATCTATGCAGTAAAAAATTCATAACTTCGGATTCCGGCTTAGCACAAGCATAAAACTTTTTTTCTGAATAGATGATTAGTTGGAAATACTTAATAAAAAATATGAAAAAATAAATAAAATCACAACTTGAGTTATAAGGGGTTGAAATTTAGGGGTGATTTTTTTCCACCCCCAAATTTAGCAAGGAACCATCATATATTTATTTTCTTGTTTGTAAAAGCGTGTATGTGATTTTAGAATAAGTCCCATCCTTCTAAGTCATTTTGTTCACACGCTACAGTGAAAACAGTGATTCGCCGTGCGGGGCAAGAAGTCAAATGCTGGGTTTTTCCATGCCCCGCCACGGGCAAGCCGTTGGGAATATGGAGAAAACCTTTAAAAAGGGGTTTTTATTTTCTGCGTTCTAAACCTCCTGTGAATTTGGTCAAGTTCGGAAATAGTACGGGTTTTGGGTGTGGGCGCTACGCATGGAGTTACCCGACGGGGAACGCGTTTGACTTTATAGTTGTGTGTGATTTTTGTGCGGGCGTTTTGTTTTGCGATTGAAAGTCAAAACTGATACGATTTCATGGTTCTATCCGTGATTTTGGTGGTTTTCACATGAGCTTGAAACGCTTTCAGTCGTATAACATAAACACATTTCCTCCTTGGTAACTTAATCATTGATCGTCAAAGCAAAATCACACATTTATCAGTCATTTTTGCAGTTTCCATCACTCTTTTGACTATTTCCACAATCGAAACTAAATGTTCTCATTTAATGAACACTTTTGTGCTTACAGTGTAAAAACATGTACTTCTGAACAGCAAAAAAACAACGTAAACTCTGTTCATAACAAGTTTGAAACTTATTTATAGTGCAAAATGATGAAAACCGATCCTTATATAACCAATTCAGAATAAGCACCGTATGTTAGTAGATACATAATATAAAGATAAAACATGAATAATAACAGCCGCTCCCAATCAAGCATTTAACATGCCAATTAAACCCAGAACTATTTCGCCGTCGAAAATCTCCATCAAATCAAAACCACAATCACAACTCACAACCACAACTCACAACCACAACCCTGACTCCAGCATCGTCTAGTTCCACGTGGTCTAGTTCGCCCGAGAGCGAGCTCACGCTGTATTGTCATCTGATTTCCTCGCAGCCTCCGAATCAGCGTGCATTTGCATATGAATGGCCGACGCCGGCGCGCGGGACGCTGAGGTGAGAGCCGGGAGACGGAGGTGCACCCCGGGTACCCTTGGGCTCTGATGTGGGGGCTCTTGACGGGGCACGGCGCTACGATGTTTGGTGAGATGTTGTAAGGAACTGTACCGCAGAGCAAGGAAATTTAGGTGCAGAAAACTTTGATTTGTTAATAACGTTTGTATAAAGGTCTATGTATAGGTTGGCGTGTCCGGTTAGTTTAGATGGTTGAGTACCTGATCGGCAATCAGAAGGCCCCGGGTTCGTAGCCCGGTTCGGTTGCACATTTTTCTAGCTTCACTATATCCAATGTGCACATAATATGCGCTGTCTATATAGGTATAATACGGTGTTTTGGAAGTAAAATTGGCATTGGAACATTTTGGTGATTTCATGGGATTGATATTTTGATTTATTTACAGTCGTTTTGAATTAAGCAGCACAACGGTGAATCGAAGGGGTTGAATTGAAATAATTAATAATTACGAAAATCTTTAGCCTTCGGAGTCCGGATAATGAATTAGGACTATTTCGATTTTTTCGATTTTTTGCTATTTCTGTGTGTTTACCTTTCGTAAGAAATTTGACATTGGTATTTTTGGTTCTATTAAATGCGGTGTAAGTTAAGCAACACTACGCTAGATCGTTACGGGATGGGAGAGCATCTAATGACACAGCTAGTTTGCTCTGTAGTTACACAACGAGGCAAGTAAGGTAATTTGTTTTCAGTTAGATAATTTGCCAGTGGCCAGAGATTTCCTGAATACAACTCACCTGTCTTGCAGTTCCAGCAGAAAATGATGGGAAGGTCCTTGCATGGCAGCTGGATTGAGACAGGATACATTTTCCATAAAATATTTGTGAACGTCGATTAATTCTTAGCCATCCTTGATTGTTTTAAAAGCTTTTGAAGACGATGCGCCTTCGTCTTCCATCAAACTTCCCCAAACAAAGTCGAATGTTTAATCAAAAAAACTATTTACATCACTAAAATGAGATTAAACCCGACGTAATAAATCTCATTATTCAAATCCGCCCGACTACACGAACGATTATAGAAAATTGCATTTTCAATCTTGAAATGTTTTTCAAAAGCTTTAAAACTCCATTGAAAACATAAAAGGAAGGCCACTAATCTTTCAAAACATGTCGTTTAAATTACAATATAAGGGTGCAGCAATCTATCTCGGAAACATGCTTCTGTTTTTTCAAATTATCAAATTCAAATATATTCTAAATTAAATGATTGGCCAATTATTGATATGAAAATAAAATTTTTTCACCGCGACTAGGATCGTGCACGGCGCAGCCAACTAAAGCGAGTTGCTAGAAAAATTTTGATCGGTCCAATTTGAAAAGTGCCCCGGGAAAAACGCGCCAGGTCTGCATTAAGTTAAGGGTTACTCTGGCCGGAGCATCAGAGAGTCTTCTCCAATATGGGCTACACAATGTATGGGTTACACTGAAACACAGGTGAATTAAATGGCGTATATCGCTCGGGGATTTCAGATCGATATCGCATGGCGATCAAATTTGATTCTGATTCGATTCCGTTTCGTCCCTCCGGGGCGCATGCGTTTCATGTGGATAAAGGCGAGCGTAATTGGCAGTTCAGTTTGGTATACCTGAAGGCGTGCTGTTTGCAGTGGCCACCGCTGAACAATGAGATGACATCAAATGTGCAGATTTCTGTCATCGCCGTTTCATGTCCTGACCGAAAGGTTGACATTGGGACGAAAATATGGTTTGATGACATGGGTTTGATGAAAATATGGTTTGATGATGGTTTGTACGCGCCGTACAATGTTAGAAGCAAAGCAATTCAGCTTGTTTCTCATAAATTTCTTTCCTGATATGATGTTAATAAATTTTTTAAATATGGAGAGTCCCAGTTTTGAGTTTCTTATTCCAATTTTGGGCAAATTAATTTGTTTCCTTTCATATGACACAGGCAGCCCATTGAAACGATGTCCCATGTGCTGCATTCTCTCTCCAATTGTGGTTATACTTTACCTATTATGTGACTCAATTAGGGGCAGACATACTGGAACCAGGTTTGTCTAGAAACTTTCCAAATAATATAACCGATTAACCAATCTCATTACCAGCGTTCTTAATTTGCCAATAATCTTCATGAAAAAGTTGCGATATTTATTTGTGGCCTTTTGAGTTTTGACTGCACATTGGATCCGAAAATTAATACTAAAGTGAACACAGAACAAACCAATTCTTCATCAACTACTTATCTGAAACTTTTAAAAGAGTGCAGCCCTCAAAACCCCGAAACCCATTACCTTCCGACACAAAAACGTACATCGAAGCACCAAAACCGAACATGATTGCCCGTCGTAATTTGACCAATTCATTCCAGACGGCGCCCGCAGGTCTGGTCCAAGAAAACCCAATCTAACCCATTACCACCAGGGCGCACATGTTCCCAAAGGGTCAAAACACTCCCGGGGGCAACAGACCCAAGCGTCCCAAGCGTCCCAATCACCCGAGCATGCGCCTGTATAACCAAAACTCCCAAATTTCAAAAATCGTCTGCGCTCGTAGACAGCATATTTCCCTGGGGGTCCGAGCCTACTCCAAGAGGTCTCTCCCAAAACCTGGGGTCAGACAGGTGCTACCCCCCCCCCCCCCCCATACCGTACCCCACCCCTTACCTAACAAACACAGGGGTAGCACCCCTATTCGATCACCCCATCTCACTCGCACTATAACAACTCACCGCATCCTATCCTCTCACTCTTTCACGTTGCACCCTGACCCATCTTGTCCAGGTAAGTCACTCTGTCTATCTCTCTCTATCTCACTAATACCTTAACATCGTCGTCTCTTCTCCTCTCATAGCGCCCTGTCGGCCTCGTAATCTATCTACATCTCTTTTCCACCAATGCTAAGATGGATCTGTCTGTCCTTAACGCTCTGAAGGCAACACGTCAACTTCGTAGCTGACGCGTTATGAACGCGTATAGCACTTTTTTTTAGAAACGTTTAATTTTCCTTTTTAATTAACTCGTTTGGTATTTTTGAGATGGATCCTGAGCGTCTGGCAAGTGAAGTATTGCTAGACGCTGGGTCGAAGCCCAAGGCTTTACCCGTAGAATGTATATATGTATATATATAGGGTTAACCTGGCCTCGATTACTTAAACCAAGCGCTAACCCTTTGGTCTCCAGACGTTACGGGAATGGGCCTTTGAAGGAGGCCAAGTATTACAGCCCATTGTTTGTTTGCTATTCACCAGCATTCAATAAACACAGTGATGTACAGAACTCTCTCCTTTATTTTCTTTCTATTACATCCATTTAGAAAGTCAGGATCGTATAAATAATTCAACCCTTTCGTAGATCAGTTTTTGCCTAAATGGCTTCAATTTGATATGATCACCCTTAAATTATAAACCCTCCATATCACCTCCGAAACTTATAGGTAATTCAATAAATTTATTATGGCTCACACAACAAAAAAATGTGGGTCAGTTCAATTCAATCAATGTGTAAATACCGAACCCTATCACCTGTTTGGCGTAAGCGATCCCCTAACATATATTTTTCATGACACATTCCTTGTAAAATAAAAAATTAACATTTTAAATGTTATAGGGTCCAGGAATTAGACAACACATAATGTCCAGGTATAGAAGAAGCTGGCATCAGCAATTAAATCCTGTATCCAGAGGCAACTCTAAATCAACCCTTGCCTTCGTCAGGTTTGTAAAAAGCTCACGCGGGCCCTGCTAGGGAAAAACTCCCCCCCCCCCTCCCCCCGTCACGGGGAAGATAATTTACGCGGGTAGCGGACGGCAGAATTTCGGAAAGATCCGTTAATTCCCGAGCAGTCAGAGCCGCTCGGCTTGTAATAGCATTCTTTTTCAATTAAAAATAAGAAAAAAACGAACAGATTTTGAAAGTTTCTTACTCTACGAGATGGGACATAACTTAGCCAATGGAGCTGTATGCTGCTTCGTGGAGATACATCTGCAAACGTTGGGGACTAATATCTTGCAGTTTCGTTGTCTTTTTGGTTGGTCGCTGTACGTTTTTGAAGATTGATATTTAAATTTAGATTTAAACGACATTTTGTCGTTTAATGAACATAAGAATAAGACTTGTTACGCTTTGCTATTCGAAATTTACCTTCGTAAAATTTCTCCAAAATCGAACGACTTACATATATCATAAAAAACGTAATTTTTATTTTATTACAGAAGATCATGATCACCAAACAAGCAAACTTTTCAACCTTGTATGCCGTCCCAGCTTCGTCCTTCCACTACCAAAGTAGCGTTTCCCTAAACTCCAACACACCTCCATATATTTTGAACGAGGAAAATATGAAGGAGGACCCTTCTCCTTCACGTGGTCGTCGTCGTCGGCGTCGTCGTCGGCTCTATGAAAGGCAATTGAGAGAGTCGCCCATAAATCGGGCCAGCAGCGCTGGCTCTACCGGCGCACACATAGAGAATGGGGACCGAGCTCAGAGCAATGGAGCTATGGAGCCTTCACTACTCCCAAGCTTCTCGGGAGTAGGAACTGCTGTCAGACACGAAACAGTCCGACAAGCTCACATTCATATTTTACGACCATTTTTTTGTTTATTATATTTTGAACGTTTTCGCTCCTACTGGTCCAGTCCTATCATCGGTCAAATCTGGGATATGTGATTTCAAATTCTTGGGTTTCCGAGCGATTTCAAAAGATCTGTGTGTGTTAGGGAGGGGGCTAATTCACTGCTTGTTTTGCTGTCCGCTACGATAGGGTCACTGCCAGTCACCAATGCCTTCGCAAGTTTCGTGACAGGGCAAGATTCTATGTCTTTACTCTTTGGTGATCTTTTATCAAGATTCGTCATGGTTTTTATGTTTGACAAGTTTTCAATAAAATGATCGCCAACAATTGAGGGAAAGTGATAGGCAGTCATGGCACTGGCACTTCTATTACAGTTAGACCAGATTTGAAAAATCAAGCCAACTTCGAACGGCTGCAGAAACATTAAAAAACCACAAGTTAGAACTGAAATAGTGGATATAACATTTCTTTTTCAGCTGCACAAACGTCTGAAACGTTCTCTAACTTTATTTTACGCATAGGGTCTCTAAACAAAGCTGAAAATTAACACATGCCGGTCATAACTGAATAGCGAACACTACAACAAAGGCAGCCATTCAATAAAGATATATAGAACTGTGGCAAGCTAAATACACACACCCACGGATTTCTAATAATACGTAGTACGTGTGATACTAACAATGGGACAGCAGTTTATAGCGAGGGTGCCCCGAAACTATTTAAGATTAATTTCCACCAAAACTGGGCGTCAAACGTCTAAAATAAATCACAGGGGAATTACAGTTATCCCCGAAGTCTGTCCGTCTGGCAGGGCTCACGCCGGTCTGGGCTGGGTGCCCCGATGGGTGTCTCGATGGGTGCCCGTTGGGTGCCCGATGCCATGGGTGCTGTACGCGAGAGTGGACATATGGACCTTGGTTCACCTTCTGCATTGGGGTGGCATTCATGTCCATTGTTGGCCACCGAAAGGAGCGTGAAACAGGGATTTAACCCCAAAAAAAAAACTCTCTCTCGATGTGGAATGAAACCCTCCCCTATAGCACCTAGACAAAGCCGACCGGTCGGCGCAGGGCCCTTTTCGGAACGGGTGTCCCGACAATTCGTTACGGATTTTAAAGGAGAAAAAAAGCGATTTTGACAGATTTTTTTTCAAACATTTTTTTAGCCGTCTCGCGGCGTCCGACCTTTCTGTTTTCTAGTTTTTGATATGTTGTTTCCAATTGAAACGAAATATTTATTTCTAAAAAAAAAGAGCACATCAACGGAGATCGTATTACTGAAAAGATTCGTGTCGCGATAGAAACCCCCTCGCACAAAAGTGTGAAATGTTTTTTGCGCCCCGAGTTTGCGGGGCGTCATTTTGTCCGCGCTGCCCCGAAGGGGAGAGGGGGGGGGGGGGGGGTGCCGCCCCCGTCGCCGTAAAAAGGTCATAAAACACGTGCAATCCGACTCTAAGTGCGTTTTTAAACACTCTCGCGTCGACTGCGGACACAATGGGCTGCGATGTTGGGATACTGTTTGGAGTAATTGTCGGAAGCTGTGGATGAATGGCTGTCTTGTGTCACCGCGTGCACAGTGGCTTGCCGTGCGGCGGGGCTGGGCATTGTTGGCGGCGGGTTGCGAAACGTATGCACACGCGTATTCCGCAGTCCGACTCTTTGTGACGTACGCAGGCGTCGAAATGTTGCTGGGTAATCTGCAGTCGTGTCATTGGTACATTTTGTTTTGTGAGGCTGCTTAGTTCTTTGCAATTGTTTGTTACTGAACGGGTGGACAACGTGCTTGGTGGACAACGTCGTGCTTGGTGGACACGACGACAAAAGCAGAGAGAATTCAGGACCAAAATTTAGTGAGGGTCTTCAGATTCTACGAATGTATCTACTAGGTTTTGGATAACTAGATTATATTCGAAATCAGAGGAAGAGTATGTGTATCTATTAACATGCCGTGATTGAGAGCAGGAACCAAAATACACAATTTTGTGCCGACCTTGAGCTCTTTTTGAGTCATGCACTCGTTGCAGCCGAGGGATGAAGTTTTTTGAGCGGCTTTAATTTACACCAAATTTACACCAAATTTACACCAAATTTACACCAAATTTACACCAAATTTCCTAAATACCAGATAAAATCTTGATTTTTCCTTCCAGTGATACAATTCAGATTATGCTTTAGTGCCATCATCAAACGAATGAAGTAAGACTCCCATGGCGTTTCACCATCATGAATAAACATTGAGATTTGTACAAAAAAGTGTGAAGAAGTTACCAGAAGTTTTGGCTATACGGAGGTCAAAAAATCTTGACGATAATGAGAGAGTTAAATAACTTTTCCTTGCAAATTTGTAGGAAATTAATGACGATTAAAATAAAAATGAACATAAAATGGCTACGTCTCTATGATAGATTTTTGCGAACGACCGTATAGCTTGGGATATTTTAAAACATATTGACAAAGCTTTGCAGCCAAAACAGAGAGATTTCTTGGTGCTGACAGACTTACAGAAACGAGCTTGTTTTGAAATTAATCAAAAACAGAACGAGCAACGGATTCTTCCCTGATTATTAATCGGCCGGTAGAACCTGGCCGTGTTGAAACCATTTCGAAATCAAACAAGTTGACAGGAGACCGTTGCTGTTCTAGCTACAGTAGAAGACAGGTTAAGGAGAGTGCCCAAGACTAATTGTATTCCAGCAACGAACAAGACAACCAGGAAAGGACAACGAGGGGAATGTTAATCAACTGTTTAAAAAGTAATGCTCAATACTTGACTTGCCAAACCTTTCAAAACTTACTGTCCAGCTCAAGACATGGCTTGCCAAACGTTTCAAAGCTTACTGCCCATGCTGTTGTCTAGCTCAAGACATGGCTTGCAAACGTCTCATAACTTACTGTCCAGCTCAAGACATAGCTTTCCAAACGTTTCAAAGCTTACAGCAAATGCTGTTGTCCAGCTCAAGACATAGCTTTCCAAACGTTTCAAAGGTCCAGCTCAAGGCATGGCTTGCCAAACTTTTCAAAGCTCAAGCCAAGGGTTTTTACTTTTTACACATTTTGAAAATATAGTTTCACATCTATTAGGACTAAAATGACACGAAAAAAGAAATGTAAAGGAATTAAAAACACTTGCAACTGCACGTAAATTTCTTGATCTAACCATCATTTTTGACAACCTGCAATCACGGTTACACTTTGAACAGAGTGCCGTAGTGATTATTCAAATCAAATTTGTCGGTTACCTTGTCAAATTTTAAAGGAAGTGGGCATGTCTGCCACCATAATATTCGAAGGAAATGGGTGGCATACCCCATAAGTACCCACCTAGTACCCTTCCCCAGTGCAGCAACCCTGTAATGCGGCAACACATAGTTTTGTTTACCATAACAATAGCACGGGTATATAATAACAGCGAGGTCTCAGCATTAGCATAAATCCGGCGCAATGCTGGATGTTTGGTGGCAGGAGGGCGTACTTTCACGGGCTGATGATTTCACGTGGAGGAGAGCCCAGAGGACACGTGGAGGAGCTCAGGACCACGTGGTCTGTGCAGAAATGGAGGCCTCCAAGCGCCAATGGGTTTGCGGTTGTCATGTCTTGTTGAAGTGGTTTGGGCATTTTCATTTATTGATATTGATTGTGGTGGCCACAAATTCTTTAGGGGTTTGTCATGTTGTACGTTTATTATTGGATGTTTATGATTGAAATAGCCTTTCTCTGAAGGTTAGCTGGGATTGAACTAAAATTAAGTCGAAAATATAATACCTATTATTGCATTTGATGTTATTATTTATTATTACACCTCTTGCATGTCTAAAAACATTAATTATACTCAAACAAAAAAGCATACCTGCATTGCGAGATGGTAATTGGTAAACAAAGTATTGATGCAGATCAAAATGTGGTTTCTCGCTCAAATTTCATGGCTGTTGATCTTGTCCCTTCCCCTTCCATCTATTCACCTCACACCACCCCAAAAAAAGCCCCCAACAGCAAAATAAATGCCGACTTGCATTATATAAGAAATAAACGATTTAAAATGTTGCATATTTCAAAGAAAAATAGATTTTGTCAGCAAATTACGAAAATGCTGTATGCAGTATGAAGGCCCTTCGTCTACCAGACCCCAGCCTGCGCCCGAGAAACAAATCTGCTGTTACTTTAGCATAGGAACAATAAGTACTCTGGTGTGCATCCATAGTCTCTGTCAGGCTGGAAAACTGCCAGTTTCCGACCTCAAACAATCGTTATAGAATCAGAAAAGGACTTACCCAGTGTGCATTTTGCCATATTGGAACGACAGCAGCGTGTTTCATTTCATCTGGAAATGTATAGACGGCCAGCAAAAAATCCCATGCCTCGAGAGATCCAGCCAATAAAGTAGCCAGCCTCAGCCAAGAACGCAAGCCAATACACAGCTACAAATTTGGAGCCCTTCAGATTCCAAGGCGCAGTGTGTACTGCGAATCCGTCTCGTTCTCGGCCTCTCAGAGCGTTTCGAGCTCCGACGAGCCCAGCCCTGAGGGCTCCAAAGCGCAGTGTGTATTGCGAATCCGTCTCGTTCTCGGCCTCTCAGAGCGTTTCGAGCTCCGACGAGCCCAGCCCTGAGGGCTCCAAAGCGCAGTGTGTATTGCGAATCCGTCTCGTTCTCGGCCTCTCAGAGCGTTTCGGGCCCCGACGGGCTCTGACAGACTAGCGCATTGAGTACTATAATGACCTAAAGTGATTGGAGATTTGTTTCTCCCGGGTTTCTTCCTAAGTGCGACACGCACTGTAGCAGTCCGACGCCCCACGCTGGGAGACCGGCTGGCCATGTGACCACGCCGAGTTAAGCCGAGATGCGAGGCGATATTTCACCGTGTTCGCTGTGATCTGGCCAGGAATTAATCTCGCCACGGACGCTGTGTGTGCCGATGCTGGACCAGCGGCTGCCCGCTGCGACGTCACGCGGGGCTGGAGGATGGCATGGGTTTCTGGTTTCGGCGCGGCATGGACAGATTTGGAGGCTGGATGTCCGCTCTCAAGGGATACCCTGCATTCCCGGAATATCTTGCAATTTCAGTTTCTTGAAATTGATTTTATTGCTCGGTTTTCTTGATATTTTAAAATGTGTGTATTGAGAAATAAATAAAATCATGTATTTATATTTTTTAATTTCCAGGGCTGTGTTTGAACTTAAAAGTAGGTTTTTTACGGTGTTTGCTCTCCAGCGGCTAATTTTCCTTGAGTGGCTCATATATAATTGGCTCGTTTCAATAAAACAAAGTATTTTATAGTATTCAATTTTCTTTAAATTTTGTAATTTGTGTATTGAAAAATTAATGAAATTTTAATTTTTCCTAACAGCTCTGCCTGATATAGTTTTTTTACGGTGTTTGCTCTTCAGTTCCGTGATTGGCAATAAGCATTTATAATTGGTTTAGTTCAAAAAACTATGAATCCGATAGAAACTAAACACAAGGTATTCTCTGATTTGCAGCACCATTTTCCGAACTGTATATGCAGTATGTTTGATGCACGGTATTTCAGCCATGCCATACGTGGTATTGTGTATAATATATTTTCCTCTGTCTTGCACAGAACTGGTCAAGCGGAGTGCGGAGTGCCTGTGGTCACCCATTCAATACCTGACTTCACGCAGTGTTGCTTAACTCGATGATTTTACAAGAACACTCCAAAGCCAACTCATTTGATTCTACCGTACAGCATCCAACCCAGGACCCACAGATTCACATAATGGGGGTTACAGTACTTACAGTCTGTTGGGTTAATTCGGGGTAACATCTTTTTAATCAGATTCGCTTTTCATTACTTTTTTTGTTTTGTTATCCCCATAACAAATTAGCCGCCGGGGTTGTGATTGCCCCGATCTGTGCAGAATCCAGGCCCTTCTGATGTCGTCAAACAACGTGGAGGTCGCTTAAACTTGCCCAGAAAAGCGTGAGGCCGAAAGGTCATTCGACTCCTTGCCTGCGCCAGCCCGTGATTCATGTGCCGGTGTCTCGAGCGATCGCCGGCCAGGGGGGCTTGTCGTGGATGTCCGGCGACAGGGGGGCCTTGGGTGGACATGGGGCTAGGCGTGGACAAGCGCTGGACAAGCGCTGGACACAGGTAGGGAGTGGAGGTACACGCTGGAGTGTCCAAAGACGGTGTTTTCATGTGTTGGATGGAAATCTAGTAGCAGTTATTTCTTAGCTTTTTTTATATGATACTCAGCATGGATTGGTTTTGTCGTTGGTGTGGATGGAAAATGGTTGCGAACATTTTGAGTCATCATTATTTTTAGACAGCTTTTTTTAAATAGGTTGATGTAAGGAGGCCGAAACTTATAACTAGGTTGTGAAATAGTTTTTTGGGAGCTTTATCTTTAGGTTCTGTGCCATGGGGAAATGTCAAGGCTATCAAAACCAACGTTACGCTTTCAAAATGCTCTCTACGTGCACCACTTCTTCCTTTATTGGTGACTCGAATAATCACAAATTGCACGTTAAATGGCCGATTTAACAAGAGCCTCAACCCAGAGTTAAAGTAGGAGTTAGTTACTTGTCAGAGCAACGTCCATTGGGGTGCCATGGAATTAATCTGTTTCTGAAGGTTAGACGCTTAAGAGAGAAGTAAACGGTTGTCGTTTTGGTCGATTTTCGCATAAATTTCACATTCATAGGGAACGTCTGCTGGCTTCAAATAATTTACAAAAAAAAATACACGCGTTGTTAAAGAGCTGCTGAATGGCGGATACTATTTTTTTTCGTCGTTTTTTTTAAACTTGCAGCTGGGGGAATTTTCTAAAAGTGCCTAAAATGGCCTAATATTGTAAAACCGGCCCTAAGCACTCAATTAGGAAATAGTATGGGAATGGCTGACATTTGAAGCATGAAAATTGACAGGGAAAGGAAATCACCCGCCTACTTTTAGGATACAAAATGTTTTCCCTGTGAAATGCATGCCTATACGTCTCTATTGGGCTAGTAGGCGACTAGTAAAACTTATACAATAAATTTTGTGAAATAAATATCCGACGCTTGGCACAAAATTACATCATAAAGACATCGTTAATTCGACCCCCCCCCCCCCCCCTCTGAATCAATCGAAGCCTAAAAACTCACCAAAAAAGCAGCTCGTGTATTTGTGTAGTACAACCCTTCCGAACCACCCCCACCCATGAGGACAACACATTCAAAAGCGCCAGCGCAAAAAAAAAACGCTGTCACCACGAAGCACGGTGATTACATTCCGACATAACGTCCCATAAAACTCGACACATACAAACAGGGTTATAGAAAATAACCGTCGAAAAACTCAATCGAATCCACAGGTTGCCAATACTGTGTTTGTGTAGTGAGTACGCAAAACGATGCTCTAATCACCGGATTGCTCGTTAATATCTATGTAATATATATGTTTACATTCGAGCATTTAGCGTCGAATCGTATCAAGTTAATCTGAGTCGGATTAATAAACGCTTTTCACATTGCAAATATCGGTATGTGTTTAGGGCCCCAAACAAATATGCGTTGGACGATTGTGAATAGCCTTATAGATTGGCGACAATTACATCGGATTGTTGTCATTGCTGTTTTAGGCTTGTACGCGAATTTAGGTATATTTATTTACCAGTGCGTGAGAAATGGAAAAACATTGTTTTTTTGCCGATGTCGTGCAATTAAATGCTACCCTTATTCTCCCATCCTCCTCCCGTCTATTTCTAGGTATTGAATTCCTGAAATTACCATTTTCTTGGGGTTTGAATATGCCTAGTTGGATACGTAAAACTCCCATCTCACGTTGAGAAGGAGATTGGACTTGCATCTTCCTCGAGGAACCACTGCTGCAGGCTGCTAGACACCAGCTAAGAGCTTCAAAACTGCCCGTTGAACCTTGTCCGGCTCAAGACATGGCTTGTGGGTTTGGAAACTCTTGGCTCGAGTCTAGCAGCAGTGGGTCCTCAAGGAAGATGCAAGTCCACTCTCCTTCTTAACGTGAAATTGAGTTTAGAGTATGTGAGGAATTAGGTTAGAGGTTATAGTTGATGAGCGTAGCGAGCGAAGCGAAATTCACTTTGACATCGTTTCCTATGAAATTAGGTTAGGTAGGGTTCTGAACTTCTTACTTCTTATTCGTTGTGTTTCAAGGTCAAGATGGCTTAGCCATTGGTTAAGTAACCTTCTTTCGACCCCAATGTTGAGTTAAGCATGATCATGGCCTCTTAATTTGGGATCGTAATGGACCCATAAGAATTGTCCAAAGAGGGAGGTAAATCTGTAAAACCATGGATACTGTCCTATTTCAATGGAAGTTTTAATACTTCTCTGTTGTTAATATTTTCTGGAAGTAAAGCCAGCCAATGGTGTCAGCCTAAAACGAAAATGTGTGACATGCAAACATGCAAAAAATATTAATCGAGTGACTTTACCTCAAACGTCAGGAGATGGAGATGGACCGGATGAAGATTCATCTCGGAGACTTCACGTTATGTTCACCACACCACTATCACAGCATCAGAGTCTTCGAAAAGTTTGTCAACTCAGCTTGTCAATTTCAGAGACATTTATGACCAACCATTAAAAAGTTTCACATCGGTACATGGAATGTTCACATGGGCACTGAATTTACAACTTTATGCAATTCGAGATTTATTTTAGACGCACTGAATTGAAGCTACACGCACGATTTAGTGATTCACGAATTGTCACTAATTGGCTAGAAAACGCAACTTCGTTGATAGGAGATCCGTACGTCGTGCAACTGGAGTTCTGCTGGCTGCTACAACAGTAAATGACAATTCAATAAAATAACATGTATAATATGTTTAATCAGGTAGAAAGAAATTGAATTAAAATTAAATTAAAGCTCGACCAATAGTTTTAGGTTAGTTAAAGTACTTATGAACGTTGCAGAATGATTGGAGTTCAATTTAAAGTGTATCAAAACAGTTTCACTCAATAGTTTAGTGTCAAAAATGAGATTTTGTAAATCAAGCGTTTTAAATAAAGAGATCCCTGTTGTGTTCCAATGCTGAACTATGTTATACTTGCCATCTTTTAACCAAGCCTGAAAAAATTTGTGTATTCCAGTAACTTCAAAGATTTGTCCTGGATGTTTTTCTTTTGAAAATATGCAAAGATGTTTCTCCTATAGTCTGGTACTCCTATCTTCTTTCTTCGGCGAAAGCCCATGTATATACTTACCAGTTATCAACCCCATTATCGTCTTATTCCGCATCTTCAGCTCCTTAAGACTAGCCTGATCAAAAATGATCATTTCTAGCAAATTTGGACCATACCAAACCTAAAATCTACCTTTCCACTAGAAAATAAAATGCAAAACTAAGTCTTCATGGTACAGATACTGTGCATAAAAATCAATCAACTCAAGTGTGAGACTACATAATTGTTAATTTAAATTGTAGCAAATCTAAACACTAATGACAGGTATGCCTTTCAATTACAATTGAACTTGTGGCTACTGAAACGCTAAGCGTTTGCCTAATTGGTCTAATATTATAATTTATTATAACGAAATGACTAATGATTAGCAGACACGTTTGTGAAGGTGGCCTATGCTTTAGAGTGCAAAGAACGGGAGGGGAATACATAGTATCGGGGAATTTATGAATGAATTTTATACTATAATAGTGTAGTGTAGTGCCCTGCTCGATTCTTTTCAACCAATGAATGTCGAATGATAAATGTGAGGCGATAAGAAAACCTGCACAGAAACATTTCGAGTTGTTTTAAATTATGCATAAGAATTAAACAAAAATCTGGTCACGATCCAAAATGTACCAACTCAATTAATATTTCCGAATGCTGTATCGACTTTTAGTATTGTAGCTACATTGTATATACTACAAGCGTGGTGTATGGTTACTGCGATCTGCTATTCTTGTTTTCATTCAGTCTGGTGAAGAACAAAAAAAAAGATTATAATGGCTGTAATAAAATGAATAAAGTGGAAAGGCTAAAGCAATAGAGTTAACTTATTTTATGTTACAAGAATTGTATAATGTAGGTAACATCTGAATTATAGTGGCATTCACTCATAGGTAATACATGCATGCACGGTATACAATTTGCAAAACTGATAGTAAAGATAAGAACGCCCTTTCTTCTCGGCAATGATAAGTAAAATTAATTTTATTTGACTCTTTATGGCTTTATTTTATTATTAAAGTTGAGTAAATGTAATGATATAACGAATAAATTACGTGAGGTCTTAACATAACTACTTCCAGTAAGCTAAAATAGATAAACTTTATGCTATATATGACGATTTCACGACAAATCAATGACGAATTTTACATTCTTTGGACGCCAATTTGACAGTCATGGCAGCATTATGTTGTCTCATTTTATAAGGCATGAAAGCTAGAAAGAAAACTCCTTGTTGCCAATCTGATATCACTGAGTACCTATTATACAGGCTTCGTTTTTCAAACATCAATAGACAGCAATCGCTTCTGTTCTCGATTGCAATCAGCTACCTCAATCGATTATATATACCTCAAAACATCACAAGCTATACTATAGACAGTATATCGAGACCCGTCGAAAAACTGCCATTGGTGTTGCTCCAAAAACACATGCCGACATTGAGCGAATGTCACGAGTGTCAGCTGAGCAACCTTGCACTGCCACCTTCACGTCGACGCAATGTGAGGGCGTTGTGAAGCTGCCTCCTGGAGTTGAGACAAGCTACACTCCATTTGCCCTTGGGATGACAGACCAAGCGTGTGCAGACGAAATAGGCATCGACTTTAGTAATATGAAGGCACATCTCAGAAGAGGATGGCATTACTGCACCATGAAGAGCTGTGTATAATGAGTATATCATATAGAAAGAAATTTGTATCACAGAAAAGTATTTATCTTTTAGAGTATTGATTCTTCTACGAACATGTATTGCTGCCAACAGAACCTGTCCATATCAGTGTATAATATCTACTTGTGTTGCTGAATCTACGATAACTGCTTGGATGCTCGAAAAAAAAAAAAACACGCAAAATTAATTACCATGCACTGATCAGCAATAGAACTCTGTATACCTACAGCGAAGACCTTTCTGATGGCCCATCGAAAAATAACTCTGGCAGAAGAACATAAACAAACCCGTTTTCTCTGATATGCACTATGCAACTTCATAAGTTTTCCAGTTGTTCAAAAGAGTTCGGAAGAAAAAACATTAAATTCATACACCTCAGTACATGGACCGACCTCTTCCAAACAAACCAACACCCACATCAGCCATGTCGAATTCTCTGAACGCCGTCCTCTACTCCAGGCAAGTCGAGCGACCTTTCCGCTGTGTCGCCAGGCGCGGTACAGTGCCCCTATGCCCGCGGCGTCGGGGTCCTTGGTTCGAGCCCGTGCCGTGCCTCCGAACGCACCGACGTGCGTCACCCCGTGCGCTTCCGAGTGTGCGCTGCGTGATGTGACGCACGCGTGCTCTGGGCGGAGCTCGGTGAAACGGAGCAGGAGGGAAACGTGGGATTTAGGTGCCAGGGAATATTGGTGACATGAGTGGGATATACACCTATGCATAAGCTTATTTTCTTTTTTTGTGTGATTGTGACTTACATTTTGAACGGTCTTGGTTTTTAGGTCTTGGTTGACTGCACTAGACCATACAAATTCATATATTTGGGCAAACCAGGAATAAAAAGATATAAGAAATGGCATATATATCATAACGTCCTAAGTCCTAGAACCTTACATAACCCAACTTGTTTCAAGTTCCAACTAAGCATCTCCTTTAATCGGACATAACCTATCATTTTTGAAACGTTCATTCAAAACCTAACCTAACCTATTTGACCAAAACATCGAATATAAAACCAAAACTAAATCTAATATCTCGCCTAGTTTCAACCTATATCCGCAACAAGCCTCGAATCACAGACCGTACAAAACATTGCCATGCTTGTCCAAGAAGCCGTCACATGCGAGTTCTTTCACCCCGTCGAAACAAAATGGCCGCCGCGTCTTGTGCAGACGTCGCGACGACGCCAAGATGGCGTCGGCACAAGAAACCGAGCGCGCTCGACGGTAGCCAAAAGGAAACGCAGCGAACCTCGAGACAATTACAAACTAATTACGAGCAGATCTTTGCGGGGAGATAACAATAGCCAACTCACTCTCTCCTATCTATGGGCACCAATACGTAGGTACTCTCCGAAACGTAATTATATTAATTTTAAAGAAAAGCATTATTTTCTTGTTGTGTTATTTATTGTTTTGTTTTCGGGGTAATTTTTGAAGGGCACGGAACCGTGGCTAAGGCAAGTGAATTTTGTTTGTGACGTCATATATATCTAATAAGAAGGCTTGTCAAGTTTTGGTGTGTATATGCGCGAACAAAGGAGAGCCGTACACTGCTTGGTTCGAATTGGGCCCGAATGAAATGCTTTGCGTTGAGATCGTAATCGAGTTGGAATGAGTTGGACCGAGCAAAGGCCTTTACGTGAGGCCTGACTGTCTGCTTGTTTCGAGCCCCGGCGACAAAGAGACGTCGCAACGCATCCACGGTGAACGTGCCAGTTTCCATGGCAGAGATCGATAAAGGAGGCTGTGGTCGGATCGCTACTGAGATGCGGTGGGTTTTTAAAACAATTTTTTAGCCTGTTTGAGCCGCATTTTCGAGTCAATTTGTTCAGATAGTCCCCCAATTAGCACTCCGTGCGGTTATCATAAATGGGGGACACACCTTACAAAAGTATATCAATATAATTGTTACTTTAAAAAATGGAAATGAGCAATGATACCCGTTTTTTATTGTTTTTATCACTTCTTATCGCATACGAGTAATTTAATTTCATATAATTTTCTCACACGATATTTACTTCATGTGACAATTACATATCTTATTAGGGAGACGTTTTGTCTGTACATGAGCTTACGCCGCAAATCCTAAAGCAAGCATCTTTCAAGCAAGTGCACAGCTTTGTTATGAGAGCCGTAGAGTATCGTTGCCAACAACAGATCGTCTTATTTTGAGAAAAAGCCAGGAATTTCCCAGAGTTCTGTTCATTTGTAAACGGAACGTTGAAGAAGTCGCATGGAGATTCCGTAGCGAACTTGTTTAGTGGTGCCAAGGCTGCGAGCAGCGGCGAGGATTTGCGACGGTCTCGTGAGACTGTAGATTGGCACGGAAGACACAACTGCGCAACATTCGCATCACGCCAAGACGCACAACTATTAATTGTAGAACAACTATGAGAAGAACATATTTTTTTAGAGTGGCTAGTATTTTTCCCTCGTGTTGGTCAAGCTATCAACTTCAGAAACTAATCATCTGCATTGCCTATCCATTGACAAATAACTATACATTCGACTAGGTAATAATGTGGTTACTTACCCTAAGACTATACCATGCATCTCCCATAAGAAAATTGTCAATCTTGCCATCAATATTAAATTTGTATTACTTATTTGTAGTGCAAGTTTTGAGACGTTTAAACAATAGGCAGATTAAAATGAAAATGTGGATATTTGGTTGGCTGTGTGACCTTGGAGATAATATGCTAGTTGGCATCGATCTTCGATGACTTAAACTTATCAAACAGTGATATCAATTTAATCCGTGGAACCTGAGCTAAAACCTAGTGTTAAGAAAAGTGGTCAGATGACTTGGCCAGTAACATAAAATAACACCACCATTGCCTCAGACCCCTCTCTTCGAGACCCAGCCAACTCTCCCAAGAAACCCCAGTGAAACGACACCAGCATCCACCCAAACGAGTGCACTGTGAAATCCATGCCAGCGAAACGCCTCCAGGGTCCAGCACTCAGCAACTCCCTAGTCTACATCTCCACACAGCAACATCCTCTCACTGAAGCAACAGCGTCTCGACTCTTGATTCACTCACCATTAAATCATTCACGCAGTGCTCTGCTCGTGTTTGTAGGTGTGCCGATGCCGAGGGTTTGTCCGCGTCCAGGCAGGGCGGCAAACTGGTAATCTCGCGAAGGACGGCGGTGAACGAACGACGTAAGTCCGCGCTCTAGGTGTGATTTTCGCCTGTGCTCGGTGCAAGGTGCAAGTGGTCGTGGTGTTGGATTGTGCAGGCCTTTGGGCGGTTTGTGCGAGGCTGGACGAGTTTGAAATGTCATCGCGGCGGTGACCGTATACGTGTGATGCTGGAGCGAGATGAGTTATTGTATAAGGTTTCCGCCTACTCTAAAGGTGGCTGGTTTTGGACGGTTGCGAGAGTCGTGAAGAAGCGGAAACTTGACGTTTTGTAAGAAAATAATGATAGTGAAATCGTTTCGGGGTCGTTTCACAAATTTAAACAACTGCATTTGACAATTTTAAGCAAGTTTTTCATTAAAAACTTGTCAATGCGAGAGGAAACGCTTTGCAATCTAGGCACCCTATTTTAATTTACCATCTTCACGTGCACACCGAAAGAAATTTGCACGTACGTTTCTATAAAAAGTTTTAACTTTTACCAAATTTGTCATTCTCAAAACGTATTTTATTATTACATGGCAAATAAAACTTGAAATTTAGAGATGAAGCAATCTTATGCCAGTCCAACTGCAGCTGCGCGTGGCTAATTGATTCCACAATTTCCTCGAAGATCCGTCTGTTTTGAAAGTGACCGCCTTTGGGGAGGTTACACGCACAAGGTTTGTGTACTTGTTTTGCCAAATAGGGGTATCATGCTCGTGTACCATGCTAACAAATTTACTGCCAGTGCGTTCGCTAGAAAAATACGAACATGTACTGCGCCAGTCCGGCCATCCCTTATTATTGAAACAAGTCGTAAATGTCTGAGCTAATTACTCAGCTCATGCAGTGACCTTCAACGCCCTGTCACGTGACACGTTGACTCTGACTTTCTCGGAACTGCAAACGCAGGGACGCAGTAAAATCATGGCTATGTACAAATGAGCAGCCCACTCGCAATGCATCATGCTAAAAGAACTTGATTCAGTTTTTGGAGACGCGGTGGCATATAATTTTGAATTGAGTTCTATTTTGAAAGTCCCGCGACTCTATGAGCGTCACTTCCTAGTGTTAGCGACTGTACGGCGATACTTGGAAACTGAAACCACACATATCTGTGCGGTTGATGGTGTAGGTTGACCACTAAATGTGAAGCTGTCAGTGATATTGCTGGACTTTCCTCCATATGCTCATCTAGATATTTATTTGCAGGTTCCGGAAGTAATGGCACTAGAAACATTTTTATTTTTGAGTATGCATTGATCCAGTAATTTTTTTAAATAGAAAAACAAGATTGATTGACCAACAGTTATTTGAAATATTATTCCCAATTCAATCCTTTGTCTAGAAATACGAAATTACAAGCGCCGTTTTTCTTGGGTATTATACGTCTTATCTGGAGAATCTACAGTCCTGTCCCATCTGAGAAGAATCATCTTACCATATTATCGAAAAGGCCAAGGGTTCGGTAATGATTCGAAGACTGGCATGCGAATGGAAACTAGAAGGCTTGAACAAATCTGATGTAACCGATGCCCAACAATCTGTCACGATAACTGTCAATTATTTAACACGATAGTTTCGGTTCACTGAAATCACAACACGACCTCCTGTCAGTGACAGTGTTTGACAGTGAACCCCTAATTCCATCTGTAGCTAAGTTGATAGAGCTCCTATATAATCAGAAGGTCGGGGGTTCGCATTTTCCAGAATTTCTTCCCCTATCCCTGACGTTCGAACAAGCTACGGCTTCGTAGATATTAAATGATTTGTCAAATACTTGTATGTAAATTTTAATTAATGAAAAAAAAAGTTCGATCATATTATAGATAACAATTTTGTTAAGATATGTTTGGTCAAAATATGTTTGGACAAATTTGACCATCCACAATATATGTAGGTAATGATAAAGGATACAGGAACATCGACTTCCTATATGGCTGCTATTACATGGGGATTATAGTTGTTTTCTGCGTACGGCTATAGGTACGATGTAAATAACGTTAAAATGCAGGATTCTCGATACTGTTTCGATGAATAAGGTTATGATCGGGCCATTATTTGATCGGTGACCAAGCCACGTCTTGCACGGTCCTACGCGAACGCACTCTAGTCACCAGCAGTCGGCTGTTATGTCTGGACCAGCTCAGCGTGTGAGACGTCGAGTCAATTGGAGCTAAGTGAATGAATGTCGACCGTTTGCCCTCAATTATCCCGGCCGCGACGACGATGACGGTCAACTCCGAGTGCTGCGACTGTGAACGGAGTGCACGGAGTGACGCTGACAGCGTCCCGGCTGCGAGAAACAAATCTGCAATAACTTAAACATAGGAAATAAGACTCGGGTTTGCATTTTTGACTGAGACTTCCTGGGATACTGTTAGTAGTGAACAAAAAGTGATGAGCAAGAAGCATCACAATCTAAAGAAGACATCGAACGAGGAAATATTGTCTCCTAAGAAAGTCGGAGTGTTTTAAATCACGTTTAATGGCCATTGTAGATGGCTAAAATGGCGAGCTGTGAATGCGTTTATAGGCAGCCTGTGGTCGTAAGGAATTATGCGACACCCAGCCAGTCCCAATAGAACCCATTCCAAGTGAGATCCAGCCAAAAGCAGCCTGTCCCAGACAAGAATGCAAATCCAAGTATTTTTGAATATATACTTAAGTTATTGCAGATTTGTTTCTCGCGTCCCCCGTCCAGTCCAAGGCCACGGTGAATGGATGCTGGATGCTGGGTCCACGATGAAGGTGAAGGGTTGTGTGGGCCTGGCCGATTCCTGGTTCGCTAACGCAATTGTACTGTGATGATTGATCATAGTGAACGTGGTTATCAAAAAATTTAAAAAGATGTCAGGTCCAGCAGTGTCTGGTGGCTGGATCTTGGATCTACGATGAAGGTGAAGGGTTGGGTGGGATTGGGCGATTACTGGTTCACTATCGCGAGTATACGGTATACTGATTGATCTAATGAACATGGAATTCAATGAATTTGAAAAGATTTCAGGGTACATTTAGTTGACCACTTCTAGAAAATTTCGCAATAATGTTCATTTCAATGCGAATCCAAAGGGAGAGTTACAAGACTGACCTCAGGATTCAAGGTCAGACAGTGTGATTTTATGAGGGCAATGAATTTGGCCCGAAGTTAGCAGCATTCTTTCTCAAATTGTGGTTCAGTGTAGAAGCAGAACTTGGTGCAGAATTGGCCAGCTGTTATGACAGATATTTCTAAAATTGTATTAAACAAAATTGGCTGAAATCAGTTTCGGGTTGATATTGAGATTACAATCCTAGAAAACTGACAACACGTTGAAGTTAACTATGACAACCTAAAAGTTACTGAGAAACTACGAGCTTCTTTCGTAAGGGCACCAAGCTGACAATGAATGAACTATTTACCTATTTAATTGTACTTACACAGAATTGTAGTTTTTACATGCACGAGATAAAAACTAATATCTTAAAGGAAAAGTATCACATCTCTGTCTCCTTTACATCTCATGACCTTAACAGTTTTTTGGAAGCTTTAAGAGATTTAGCTAGAGTTATGTATAAGTGTATAAAGTCACCGTATTACACTGACTTTGCGAGGGGAATAACTAATGCCGTGACCCATTTCCTCACCCGCCAATTTTATGCGACAACGGCCCTTTGACAAACTTAAATTGTTTTGGTTCCTTCGTACTTTTCTATATACATTGTGTTGTGAACTTTCGACAGCAAGCTAAAGAAACTTGGAAGTAATTCTAGCTTATAAGAGCGTCCCGCCCGATTATAGAGTTTCTTGACCACAGAAGATAGTAAAATGTTTATGAAAATTGTAAACATAACCTTAATCTGTGTTTCATGTCTTAAACTAAAGTGCGTGTCTTCTCTAATAAAGTCATGCTCACGTCTGAGGCAGAGTCAACTCCGGCAAGCAACACAGCAGACCAGCACACATACGAATCCAGCCTCGTAATTTGTAAATCTAGTATCCATCAAAGTCGACTAATTAAATCGGCAACTCCAGACACAATGCACGGATCAAAATTTAATAAGCAGAACAGTCTGACATGTGACGCTGGATGCACCGTCATTACTAATCCAGAACGTACGATACATGGCTTTTAATTTCAGTTTTGACAGTAGCATGGGTTTCCATGAGAGATATACTTCATACCTAATTGAGATACCTATGTAATACACGAGACCAGTTTGGTATATGACTCGCTATTGTTCGGCATGGCTTCTTTGCCATGAGGCAGAACGAAAGCATAGTTCATACTAAACAGCACAGCACACTGTATATCTCAAGGGTAAGAAGAATTAGTAAACGATATAGTTTGATTCGTGGTTGTTTGGCCAAAGTATGAACAAGCGCCATTTCAATGTTCAGAGACTTCATGACCTGTTAACCAGCACATGGACCACGTAGAGAACAGGTCTAACAGTTCAGAACAAAGTTATATGCCAGTATTTACCATATTATAGTGTAGAATCAGTATAAGTATTATTTCAATAAGTCGTAGTGTAGCAATTGGCTGAATAATATAGTCGATGTATCCTCAGAACTGTTAAATTATATAAACAAAACTATCGAGACGATGCGCCCAAATTTGACATGGGTGGTACAGGTATGTAGCAGTGGGCAACACCACTAACTTAACATCGCATCTCTCTCCTGAACGAAGTCTAGCCACGTGGATACAGGAAGCTATTTAGATCCGGAACCCGGTGGATGACTTCCTCTTCGTTGTCGTCAATGGCCCATGACAAAGCGGCGATTTGATAGCTGCCTTCGTCGGGGCAAGGTCGGTTTTCTCGAGTTAGTGCCCACGAGCTGTCACTTAGCGTCGGCGACGTCGATCATGCTGTGGTGCTGTGGGCTCCGGGGAGTGTTCGAAGATTAGGGGGATTCGGTGCCTGGCTTTTTGGGGACGACGCCTCGATGAAGATGTCGAGTCGTGCAGGCCGGGACTGAGGTCTAGAGATTTTGGTGCGTTATTAGGGGTGTGCAAAGACGGTTTCTAGCTTAGTAACCTGATTTGTAGAGAATTGGGATAGAGAATCTCAATTGCATTCTCTTTATCAAATCTGGATCTAAATTATAGGATTATTTTCAATAAGTACAATAATACTGCGAGCTTTTCTGCCCAATTTCTTTAAAATTTGCATTGATTCCTGCTTTTGATAGGGCTAATTTAAACAAATTAACTGACCACGAATTTAAATAACGAATAAACTCAAAATTGTTCAGGAAATAACGAAATGTGGTAATAATTCAAACCAAATTAAAAAACTTACTAAATTTCGTTCGTCAAAAGTTGACACTTGCGCTACCTCCTTTTCCATGTCGTTTTGCCTCAAGTGTTACTTTTGACAGGCCAAAATATTGACCGATAACCTAAAAATATAGTCTTAAATCTTGAAAATCGATAAGCGTCGCCCGCAAACATTAGACAATCGCAACATAGCTATCGGCGGACTCGAAACAAAACGGGACGGCGCTTGTTTCCCAACGCTTGTTTGATAAGCGACGCGTCGGCCAGTTCATAACTCGTCCGAGTAACGATGCTTTTTACCGGAACGACCGTGCTCAAGATAGAGCGTCCGAAGAAAGGCCAGAAAGGCAGCAGCACGCTGAGAGCCAGCAGTCTTGACCCCAATAGTTCAATGCTAGTTGTCGCTTGAGTCGATGAGTTATCGCACTCAGGTGGGGAAATGCCTCGAACGTCGACGACCACCTATTTTCGACGGGCACCTATGTTCGACGACCACCTGTTCGACGGGCACCTATGTTTGACGGGCACCTATGTTCGATGACCACCTATGTTCGACGGGAACCTATGTTTGACGGGCACCTATGTTTGACGGGCACCTATGTTCGACGGGCACCTATGTTTGACACAACCTATGTTTGACGGGCACCTATGTTTGACGGGTACCAATGTTTGACACCACCTATGTTTGACGGGCACCTATGTTTGATGGGCACCTATGTTTGACAGGTACCAATGTTTGACGACCACCTGTGTGTGACGGGCACAATGTTCGACGGGCACCTATGTTCGACGAGCACCTATGTTTGACGGGCACCTATGTTCGACGGGCACCTATGTTCGACGGGCACCTATGTTCGACGGTCACTTATGTTTGACGACCACCTGTATGTTCGACGGGAACGTATATTCAACGGGATCCTACGCTCGGCTGGTCATACCATGTTATGTTCGACCTATGCCTTTACTTATGTCACCATCTCCTCTGCCTGTTACATTGGTACCTGTGCCTATTGGTATCTTGTACCTAGACGGGTATACCTTGTATTTGAGATGTTTGAAGGGGTCCTAAGTATCCCGCGGTGTCTTCAGGTTTATCAGGACCAAAACGAGCTCGAGATGTCGCTCACGCCGTTTTCCTAGAGATGGTAGACATATGTCGTGGTTATCATGGAGTTAGTTGACGTATTGATGTATTTTGCGTTATTGGGTGAACTGGATGGAATAAACAACCAATGTACACACAGTTGATTGTATATTTCATTTGCTGCTCGGTGAAGAAAATACTAACACGTCCAGTACTGGCTTCAGAAGGCGAATTGTGCCTTGTAATTCTTGCGTATATTATGTGCAGTGTCTCTGTGACATCTCATTGGCGTCGTGTGAATTCCAATAAAAATCACACCTCTTTTCTCCCGAGACGTCAACAGCGTTCATTTTCCTTTGCTTTGCTTATCTGCGCTCATACCTATTCATACCAGAATAGAAGAAGTATGCAGAATGAATGAGAATTGTCATGAATGATGCAATTTTGGATGCAGGTAAATGTTGCACACCGCACAGCTGTCACAACGGAAAAAATCAATAATGCTGTACGACTCTCTTTTAATCTTATTTAAATTACGAAAGCTCGTAATTGGCTATTCATTTTATTATTATGTACACAAATTAGCCTCCCAAAAGTGTTGTCCATTCCGGGATTTGAACCCGGGTCCCCAACTTTCGCGGCTGGTGCTCTAACCATGGAGGACATTGGGGGACATTCAATTCTCACCCTGTATGCAAATTACTTCTCCCAAATTTAATGGCCATTTAGCTCAGCTGTTAGAGCACCAGCCGCGAAAGTTGGGGACCCGGGTTCACATCCCGGAATGGACAACACTTTTGGGAGGCTAATTTGTGTACATAATAATAAAATGAATAGCCAATTACGAGCTTTCGTAATTTAAATAAGATTAAAAGAGAATTCAACGCATCCAACGTTAATTTGGAGTTACTCGAGGTTGAATGTAAAATGTGGTTGCAGTATAGCATCACGCGGTACCAGAGCCACTATGAGTATTCGTAGACTCTGGACCATACCCCCCTGGGGACATTCAATTCTCACCCTGTATGCAAATTACTTCTCCCAAATTTAATGGCCATTTAGCTCAGCGGTTAGAGCACCAGCCGCGAAAGTTGGGGACCCGGGTTCAAATCCCGGAATGGACAACACTTTTGGGAGGCTAATTTGTGTACATAATAATAAAATGAATAGCCAATTACGAGCTTTCGTAATTTAAATAAGATTAAAAGAGAATTCAACGCATCCAACGTTAATTTGGAGTTACTCGAGGTTGAATGTAAAATGTGGTTGCAGTATAGCATCACGCGGTACCAGAGCCACTATGAGTATTCGTAGACTCTGGACCATACCCCCCTGGGGACATTCAATTCTCACCCTGTATGCAAATTACTTCTCCCAAATTTAATGGCCATTTAGGTTAGAGCACCAGCCGCGAAAGTTGGGGACCCGGGTTCAAATCCCGGAATGGACAACACTTTTGGGAGGCTAATTTGTGTACATAATAATAAAATGCTGTACGACTATTTGTATTAGCATATCATACACGTAGGTACCAAAAAAATCAAGTAACTACATTACATCCTTCCGCTATAATATGCAATCCACAAAATTCAATTAAACACCCCAAAAAAACTACAATTACACTGGTTCTCCCATCCCATGATACCTCTACTCAAATTACACCCTAAATTACCAAGTAATTAGCCTATCCTAATAAAGATATCATCGAATGCGCGACCACAACATCGCCTCTCATTAGCGCCGAAGAATGCGTGCAGCTAAAGGCAAACGGCCGCCTGTGTGAGTGTATAATTACAAGCGTGGAGAGCGCGCAGAGGTAGACGGCAAAAAGCGTGCAGGGCGCCGGTGCACCTTGCTAGCTCGCGGGTCGCCGGGCACCAAAGCACCTGTCCCGAGTCGGAGCCGGCGAAACGCCCTGCTCGGCGCGGGGCAGCTGATGTCGATCGTCCGGGACCCGAGACGTAGACGGTGGACGGTGGGGTTGGGTCAGGTGGTACGGTAAGGTGGTACGGTATGGGTTATCTCTATCATGGTGGATGTGGTTCGTTCGGAGAAATAGCTTTAGCGAGTAGACAATGTTCTATCAAGATGAGGTTGGGTGAATTTATTTACGTGTTTTGATGTTTCCACGTTCATAGGCTTGTCGTTAATTGATAAAATTGATTTTTGTAATCGTCAAACTGTTAAGATGGTGATAGAAATAGTGGATTCACGTTTTTGTTGAGGTTAGGTTCACATATAATAACGGGCAAAACTGATTACGATTTTTAAACAAATTGTGCTTCATGCATCATGAACGGGTATTGAAATTGAAAATACAACTGATTGGTTGTCAATGTCTGTGTTAATATTTTTCAAATTCCTCGTGTACAACTCTTCGACTGTACGGTCTATCAGATCAAACAGTTGAAACAAACAAACTTGCTATCAATGAACTTCAAGGCGCGCAAGAATCAAAAGCCCAGTACCTTGCAATCTCCATTAGCTTTGTTTCACACTGCGTACTCGCTAACAGCTTCAACAAATATCACGCGAAAAACAAACGGCAGCCAAAGAACTGTAAAATCCACGCGGTCAGTTTAGACAATTGACAGCGCCTGTCTCCCACACAACTCAACCGAGAGAATAGTTTTCTGTAAAGAAAGTGAAAGACAGTTGTCACTTTGATAGCACATTGCGTCCTAAACGGTTGTGCTTTATGATAAGAACCTTGCTAAGTCAGACGCAGAGAGATAAGGCTATTTCGGAAGCCATTCTAAGATATGTGCTAACAATGGTAAAGGCATAATATGAGTTTCTTTTATCTTCAGTTGAAAATTTCTGCTTTATTGATGGCCTACTTGGACAAACAGGTGTATCTTAAAGGGCTGAACCTATATCATGTATAGCGAAGGACTATTATAAAAGGATTGAGTGACAGTGCCAGCTTGTTTGGATCAAGGACTCTCGTCGGACAGCATAAAGAACATACAGATTACAGATGACGGCATCTCTGAATCTCTCGGGCAAACAGACTTTAGACAATATTTAATCTAAATTCTATACGATTGCAAGGAACAACATGCACTTATTGGCTTGCAGACAGTTTTTGCAGCCCAGCTTGTTCAGCACAGTTCGTACCTCAAGTTGCAACCGGGTGTGGAAACGTTTGGCCTAGCTGATAACTTAGTGCAAGATAAATGTGCTGGTCACGTTATACGTGTTCGTGATTGTCCGATGGTAATGTACTCTTGCCCAATGCGTCGCCGATAAGGACTCGGGCTATCGCAGAAGAAGCTACTGAACCGAGTAACTGGTGAATTGGGGACAAATTAGGTACGCCTAGGACCCATAGGTTCACGATGCGGCTTTGGTGTATAATACTTCAAGTTAAATAGTATCTATTTGTGCGTGTATTGTCGTAAATGGCAGGGGACTGACGATGAGATAGGATTGAGTCGGTGTTGATTGACTCAATTTGGGGGACGTTAATGGAGTGCGCACGTGTTTGTTCCATTGTTGCGAACTCCAATACGCTGTGATGGGAGTTTGATACAGTTTGTTGAGTTAGCGGTAAGGCAGACGAATTTTCAGTCTTTCAATCGTATTTGTTGATAAACAATTCACAAGTGTTTATTGTTATGAGAATATTAATGTAATTGGACGCTGAAAACGTTGATAAATGTATTAGCTGCACTGGCTTTGTCAATGTTTTTATTACAATGCAAAATTCCGTGTTATAACAACATGTTAAGAACGAAAATTTAGAATACACAATCAACTATGCTCTTTGCGAGAGAATATTTGCAAAAACGACACGTATTAAATTGAAATTTGTAATTGCGTCTGGTCTATCCAACCAAAATCGCGAAACATTCACATCGAATCAAATATCAAACAACCAAACTTAAAACCGCCCGAAACTAGCCCGAAACAACAACCCCCAAGCCGATCGCCCTTAACGCGACCGCACGCCATCGCCGCTGTCTGACGTAATTAATCCACGAGCAAGCCTGTTGTTTTTTCACCGCCGCACGGTGGCTGTAAAATGCCGAGTCGGCCACGCTTCTAGCACGGTATCGGATCAGGTGGCTCGGTGTGCCAACATCTGCCGGGCTTGCCGGCCTCCACTCTCTTGGCTGCACGTCGGAATGGACTGGCGTATAATGTAATGGAGTACTCTGTTGGGGCAATTGGTATACTTTTGGAAATGTGTTAAGGATCAATGTTATCGGGCTACCTTAGTTAAGCCAGCACAGGCGGTTGCAGTGCTAGGCTTGCGCTGTGTTACTGGTTATCATTTCGAATTCAAAAGTTTTGTTTGGTGACCGAAATTTTAGTGCATTTTGGTTGAAAGATTCATTTCAATTACAGGATTTGCAATTTTTTTTTATCAACGATTTGATTTTACGTTTTTGAAGCGAAGTTATAGATCGTGCATGAAATATCTATCGCCGATGGTAGTACATGACTGTGATGTCAAAATTTGGTCTTGCACCATATCTTGGTACAATTACTAAGTTTGCCAACTAGAAAAATATCAAATTTGTGCAAGACAATGGTGGCACAAAATTTCGAGACCCCTTTTAAAAAGAAGTTGCGCGAAATTAAAAGTGTTAGTTCAACATGCTCAAAAAATTAAGCGATTTCCTCAAATACCCCGATTAAAAATTAAAACTGAACTCTTCCAGAGAAGCTACCGCACTGGCAGCGTCCACTGAGATCCTACGGTCACGGCTTAACGGCTGATTAAGGTCCTAACGAGCTGTTAGAATGCAGCGCCGAGGCGGAGACTTGAATGCGCGATAATGGAGTTAGCGCGCTCCTCCGCGTGGCGTGCCTTTGTCGTACTACAAACTCACTAACGTTATTGATTTGTGAGGACACAAGCTCTTTACTCGGCTCCACTTTGTATTTCATCAGCAATTAAATGAATTTACCAGTTTGAATGCTAAATAAAGTGCAATCCAAAGGTTTTTTTTTAATTCGAACTCAACTGCGATTTGAGATAGTTTCGATAAAATGTAAAGTTTTTAATGTATCATAAAACTGGGACACGGTTGTCGATGCGTCGTAAATTCGTCAATAAAGGCGAAAGCAATTAAAGTTGAACTAATATCTCGTGCTGTGAGATTTGATTTACAACTGTTTGTTGCGAGGCTGCAGACTCGATCTCGTATTGTTGGAACTTATTACATTGCGTTCTGAATTCGTATGCGCTAACCTTGCAGTGGTCTGTATCGTGGAGTTTCGAAACATATGTCGTGTTGGCCGATGATGCAGATTCGCCGTCAATTCGTCGTCAGAAATTCATGCTTTATGCCGTAAATAGCTTCTGTAGAAAACCTATTTGACCATAAAAAATTATAAAAACTAAGTTTGTGCTCTCATGCGATAGTCATATAAAATATAAATACAGAAATGATTTCCTTGCGGTAAAAATTGTAAAGACAATAATAACCATGGAAGTGTATTTTGTAACTTGGTGAAGTTTTATCTGCAAATCTGGTCATTTTTAAACGGGTTCTTGCCGAAAATGTGAACCTATAGTTTGCCACGTTACTGATAAGAACCATGGTGACGAATTATTACCTGCTAGTTTCTCTTATCTTGGTCACTTCTGCTGAGTTGTTTAGATTTCTACTTCGTGATTCTCGGGTTTCTTGCCAATGTGACTTACTCGCATGCTTTTGAGATACCCGTGAAAATGCACACATATTGTATTTTTATGAACAAATATTGCCACTTTGTGACTGTAAGTTAGGTATTCATTCTGCGTAAATCAACATTGTAATTAATAACAACACAAAACTTTGTTACTTTGGGACTTCTTCTTAAGTCAAATTGACCATAAATATTGCGTTTTATGATAGGAAAGAAACCAAAACACATTTTTTAGAATGTATATCTAGAGACAGTTTTTGCTACTAAAGCGTATGAGCATTGAAAATAATTATATTCTTGATGAATAGAGCATGATTATCACTATTGTGGGTAGGTACTATGTCTTATTCTGTTCGGGGATCGTGATTAGGATGAAGTGGAGAAGACTGATTGTTGTGTGTTTTAGCTGACAGAAATTAATGTAAGCATTGTGTTTTTTTTTTCATATATGAGAAAAACTCTTCTTTTATTGTGGTAATCAATACGAGTTGACGGCTTTTCAGAAAAGATCGGTACACAAAATGATTCCGCCACGGACGACTATTAGTTTTCCATTCAATAACAATTGTTTTTTATTTTATTTTGTAAATGTATTTTTTGCATACGAGATGCAAAGGTTTTTTTGAGCACAGCTTTTGCAAGTTTTCAGGCAGCTCAAAAAAGATAAATACTTTGAAACATTGTTGAGTTCGGGCCTTCATGCATGTGTCCAAAAATTGATGCTTAACAGATAAGTTCTTGCTTCATTTTATCACAAACAGGTACAAAATTAATAACAAAGTACGATTTTGGACTCATTTTACATTCGTTATAATTTATTTTTTTATTTGGAGAGAGACTGAGATCTTGGTCAAAAATTCTGTCGCAAAAGCTAAAACTTCAGTACCGAAAAGCGTAAATTTGTACTTTCCGCAGTTATTTTCTTTTAAATACTTTTGATTATTCGTTTTCGATAACTTTTCTTTGTTCTTTTACGGACTAGGCTTTCCTTGCATGGAAAAAATGCATATATACGCTTTTGCTCGAACAGAACCAAAAAACCCGGATACCAGGAAACCAATTTCTCGCCAAAAGAAAAATAAAAACAAACGAATTTCTAAATTTATAATAATTTCAAAATAATTAAACAGTCAATTCGTTTATATAACTAATCGTTTTTGGAAAACAAGACAGCTCACAGACAGTTAACATAACTTAGCACAAGTAATTTAAATCTATAGGAATGTTTTGAAAAACACCGTAGGAATCCGGCCAAGTGCACATTGGGATCCCTTCGCTAAAACTCGCGTCGAAAAAACCTCCTCTACCTGAGAGCTGTGAAAGGGTCTAGCCGTCCCATACGTGGACCCAACAAATACAAGTAATGTGCCTACACAGGGTGTTCAGCAACCGCAGACACACATTTACGCACTACAGTTTTGTTTAGTATTCCCTTTCACGAGCCTCATGATAGCAGTCTGTTTTTTAACCGAGTTTAGCGCACTTTTTGTTCTACCCGTTTGACACATTTTGTATTTTTCAAGTCGATTGTGTGTGTGTTTGAGATTATAATTGTGGAAAATGACAGCTGAAAGTTTATTTATTGTAAAAAATACCATCTATCAATTGAAATCAGTGTGAATTAGGTATAGTAAATGAGTTTGAGTTTTGTGCTTTCACATCAATTTGCTGACGACACTTTGCTGAGATTTTTTCAGAGGAAGAAATATTGAATTTTACTCTAGTTTTTACCGAAAACTTCGAAATAAAATCGTAGTTTTTGGGAATAAGTCACGTTTTCCGTTCGAAATGTCAACAAAGCTTCGCCTGCAATTTTGTGAATGTATGTGTAATGACGTATTGTAATGAAATGTCCAACATCCAACAAACTCGCGCAAAAACTCTAGCAAACGACCGCGTTTTCAAAAAATTCCACCAGGTTTTGTACTACCCAACGCCAATCACACGCTATAGACGCCACTCAAAAACCTTTTCGCTCAAAAATCGACAGACTTTGCTCTGCAGATCATTGTAAATGATGGATTCGACTAGCAATATGAACACGTTTGTTGAAATCAGAAAGCAACGTTAGTAAAATAATTGATATTTTATTCAAAGTTTTACCCCTTTTTTGCAAGTATTTAGAAAAATCGGTAAGTTCCATTGAAGAAAACTTGTTTCTGGTGGCATTCACACGCCAAAAAACAAGATAATATAACAAACATATCAAAATTGCAGCTTTGAGATCAAAAACCATAAGACAACTACTTCCAAAAAAACCATCAATTCTATAACCATTCGAAACGTTTGAAAAACTGTATATAAAAGCAACGATAGGCTGCAACTCCGGTCCTACCTTCAAAGCTTGCTGGGGTAGACGCCTGGTCGCAGGGTCGCACAACACAAAACAATATTCTTGGGCCCCGGAGTCTGCATTCTTGCACGCGTCACCGGCCGCTCGGTAAGCTGGTCGCCGGCTCGCGTCGCCCGCTACCGCCGGGTACAGGAGGACCGGCGCGACCGGCTCGGGGTCGCCCGCAATACCGTTAACTCAACCCGGTGACTTGTCGCTGAGGCTGGTGGTCCTGAGCAAGGCCTGAGCGCCGGCTGGCTTTAGGATCGAGTGACAACGATTTTTTAGGTTTGATCGTCGGAATTTATGGTCGATTGGTTTTTAGATTGGACTCTAAAATTTTTCTAACTGAATTTTGACGGTTTTGGTCGTTTGTTTCGTTAGTGGCGCGGTTATGACTTTGAATGAATACGGTACACATTGTTGTTTATCAGTGGTGTTGTCTAGAGACGTATGAATTGTCGTCTATTTACGCGGGTACAATGACAGTATACAAGAACTCTTTGCTGGAAAATTGATTATTTTGCCTGTTTTGATAACGATAATAATCAAACAATTACACTGAACAAACTGCTAACTTCGTTTACGATTTGATTCCATTTAAATCTATTACTTGTTTTCTTCAATATAAATTCCGTAAATTCATTTATATTTTATATCAATTGTCACAGTTTGTATTTATATTTTTTTCTTTCAAAATTACTTGGAAAATTATTAAAAACCACGAACACCAGTATATTTTTTGTTTCATTTTTTTATTATTTAAATACGCACTAGTCGGGTAGGTTTCATTGTAATTATTTACAGATTTGAACTCTTCGTCGTTTCGCATGTGTTCAATGAGATTAGAGTTTTTGACATTTCGGGCACACTTTACGCTATAAAGGTACGCACCGAGACGCCATCTCTGTTTCAGGTCCAAAAGACACATTTGAGGTTGGTTCTTTCACGGCAAATGCGTCCCAAAAACGCCAGCAAAACGCGAGCGACCAAAAAAAAAACACTTTTTCGTTTACAACTATGCAAATATTTACAACACATTGACCGAAGTCCCACCACATTGTTTCACTAAATCCTGGACTTTAATTTTCACGAAAACTGGCGGAGTTCGATAGACATTTTTTCACACGGCGGATAGATGCAAAAAAAAAAACAATGACGACTGGGCAGCTCAGGAAAAACAACGCTTTTCCACCACTCGAACCTCATAATATCACATTTATTTTTAAGAAAGACCACTGTCGCGGAGCTCGTAGAAAATCTTGACCCTCGTATCATCTCGACGACGACGACGACGACGACGACGACGACGACGACGAAATCTCCCCCGCCGAACACTGACCGCGCCGAAGACGTCGACAGAATCCCGCCTCGCTGCTTCCTTTGCATAATCGGCCCGTTTGCACACAAGATGTTAATAAGTATTCAAATATGGCTGCCCATCTCTCGGCGTCGTCTGCATCGTAATGAATCACATAATTATTCATCAGCCACGGCTTGTTTGTTTCTATAATCCGGAATCCGTCGACGGCGTGCAAAACGATTGATCTGGCTGAGATTTTTGGCCAGAACAGACAATGCTATATAGGCAAAGGAGAGTTAGGTTAATTGAAACGTATACGCATGTTTTTTCGGGAGAGCGCGTTCGGGTTATCGGCAGACGCGGAAATGTTGGTCGGTTCACACGAAGGTTGTGGTACTTTCGTCTGCGTTTCTTCGGCACTCGTTTGCGCCGCGTTCCATTGACCAATTCGACCGCGCGAGCCGAGCAAGTGACGAGAAATGCTCTCGACGATAATCACTCCGCAAAGAATTCGCGGCGGCGAAATTCCACGCGCTCTTCGCGAATCGTAGACGCGCGCGAAGTCGCCAGAGGAATTCACGAAGACGACGACGACGACGACTCAATCCTCACCAAACATCC
Source organism: Nemoura dubitans (assembly GCA_921293005.1). Lineage (NCBI taxonomy): Eukaryota > Metazoa > Arthropoda > Insecta > Plecoptera > Nemouridae > Nemoura > Nemoura dubitans. Next base: position 16,677,659 of record OV121077.1, on the reverse strand, counting down.
CAAGTCCGTCTCCCGCATTTCAGTCGTCCGCTAGCAGTGAAACGCCTCTGCGTTTTGACTAAATCGTTACGAAAATAAGTCTCTCCGCGACAGCATTGGCGCAGTCGTCACCGTCGATATCGACTCCGACAAAAGCTCACATTCAGTTACTTGGTTGTCCAGTAGTCCGCGTTTATCGTGAAAAAGTCCACTGTTAGTGCGCAGTCAACGACTGGTGGTTGGGCATCTGAGGGCTCAGCATCGGCGGACTGTGTGAATGCGAGTGCTGTCCCATCGGAGAGCCGTGCATGTCCGGGTGGTGGTATTGATGCAGTCCGTGCGGCGGCCCTTGCATTTGCTGGCCGTCCATCATGCCGTCCGGTCCGCCCAACGTGTTCGGCGGAGTCATCCTCTTCTCTTTCTGCCGTCGATTGCAGAACCAGACGCGCACCACCTCTTTTTCCAGCTGCAAACTGTCGGCGAGCGACGAGATCTCTTGCGCCGACGGCTTCGGCTGCTTGTGGAAGTGCTGTTCCAGCGCCCCTTTGACGGACACCTCTATGCTGGTCCGTTTCTTCCGTTTCCTCCCTTGCGCAGCGATCTTGTCGATGCTCGTCGGCGAGCCCGTCGTCGAGTCCGCCTCCTCTAGCCACTTCTGCAGCAGCGGCTTCAGCTTGCACATGTTCTTGAAGCTCAGCTGCAGCGCCTCGAACCTGCATATCGTCGTCTGCGAGAACACGTTGCCGTAGAGCGTGCCCAGCGCCAGACCGACGTCGGCTTGCGTGAACCCGAGCTTGATGCGTCGCTGCTTGAACTGCTTGGCAAACGCCTCCAGGTCGTCGGAGGTCGGGGTGTCCTCGCCCTCGGAAGGGTCTCTATTGTCCTGCAGCTGGTGGTGGTGTTGGTGCAGCGGCGAGGGACTGTGGTTCTGCATGTCTCTCAACGAGTGGTGCAGTTGCGGCGACGTCTGGTGGTGGTGGGCGAGCATGCCGTTCATCGCGGCGTGGTACGCGGCCGAGTGGTGCTGCAGAGGACTGCCCGCGCCGTTGTTGGCCGCGCTGGGGATGTAATGCGCCGAAGACACGACGGGCGCGTGCCACGAGTTCATCGACGCCTGGTGCTGTTGCGACACCCGCGAATGGTGCATCGGCACTTCCGTGTGCGTCGGCTTGATGTCAACGGACGTTTGGTGCGGATGGTGGTGGTGTGCGTGGTGCGGATGATGCATTCCCGCGGCCATCGTCGCCGACCAGGGGTCGGTGGCGGTCGGCTGCAGAGAGACCCACGGGTTGTGAGCGGCCGTCAACGAGACGGGGTTGCCGTTCGGCGAGCCGCCCGAATGGTGGTGATGGTGGTGGTGGTGGTGCTGCGCCGGCGGCAGGTACTTCATCTCGGCGTTCGTGTCGCTGCGCGGCGACGAGCTGTGGTAGCCGATGATGTTCATGCCGCCCGAATTGCCGCCGCCGCCGCCGGTGTCCAGGTCCGAGTTGAGCCCGGTCGAGACGGGCATGTACGTGGTCGTGGCCATCCTCGAGAAGAGTCGTCCCAACATGCGTGGTCCGAGCTAGCACCGCATAGCGTCGGCCACGGCGACGGATACGACGATCGCGGAGGCTGTGTGGCGATGTCGCGTTCACTCGGTGATGACACTGGCCGAGATCGGCTACGCGACGCTACAAGAAAAACACGTTTCGCTGTATCGATAAGTCACTGTTCGATCATGGTCGCGCGTTCGCGAGGCATTCACATTGCCGCGACGCGAGGCGTTTCGCAGGGTCGGTCGCAACGAGGGCCCGATCGGGCGCACGGGGGCGCCGTCAGCGGGGGGCGGGTGGGTGGGTCGCGACGACGTCGACGTCGGGCGTCGTTAAAACAGCGACGTCGGACGACACGAAACACTCGACGGACAACGCACTGTCTTGCTGTGCACGCGCAGACACTCACGCACCGTTACGCACTGTGGCGTTGAATCGCACGCGGCACCGTCTCGCGATGTCCCGGGCCGCTGAGAACGCACACTGGCCGGCGATAAACGCTCCCACCCGTTGGTCGGTCGGGCGTCCGCACAAACTTTTGTCCAAAAACAAAACGTCCCCGGGCCGCGCTCGACTACTACGTCTCATGCGTTATGCATGCTTTCCGCTGGCCGACAGTTCGTCTACTGGCCTCACTGTTTCCACGGCCTACTCCTAGCCAGCGCTCGCTCTCCACGTCGCCCCTCCACAGGCAGACGTCCCTCTCTCTCGCGCGCACCGCGCCGCATCGTCGCGACTCTCTCGCTCTCGTGGCCGGGGTGCCGAGCGCCGAGGGCGCCCTCTGTACGGGACGCGTTCATTGGTCGGCGACGACGACGTCGTCACAGAGGCGGCGCTTGGAAGCGATTGGAGGAGAGTGCGTCCCCACCGCGACGCCGGATGGGAGGCGACGATCTAGCGGCGACGGACGGCGATTCAACGGCCAACTCGCGAGCGGGCAGCACGACGCCGACGCCGGCCGCACGGCGTCCGATGCTCGTGAACGTCTCTTAAAGGCGACGCTTGCCGACGTCGAGTTCGCAGACCGTCGCTTAAAGCTATGTGCTGGTTTTTTGGGTTTAACGATTTTTTAACACCCTTTTTATTCAATTTTTGTCGTTGTTCGGTATACGAGGCTATAATACGGCAGAGACGTCGATATGAAATCGCAATATTTTTGTGATTTCCTACGTTTTTACCGAAGAGATGCAGAAAGACTGATCTACAAATGTTAATTTTGAATGCATTTTTCGTAATTGGTCTACGCTAAGCTATTTTCCGTTAGATGGTACACACTAATATCGATTGCTAAATCCTACGTTTGTAGCTGACGTTGCTTCTTACGACCACACAATAATAATATTGTTGTGGCATTCCTTCTCTAATCCCTTGGCTGGCGGATGCAAAGAGGTCCATGCCGGCAACAATGAGTCTCGGTCCGGTCTGTTGCTACCTGTGTGATCACGGCAGCGACTCGCAGACTCGGCAGACTCGCAGGAGGCAAGGGTGGACCCCGTCGGTGTCGTCGGCCGGCAGTGGTCTCGACGCAGACAGGAAACGGTTGCCGCGGTGAGATGCCAAGACACTCGGGTACATCAGCTGAACAATGCATCGCACGTTTTGGCTGACAGTATTTTTGTGAGGCGCGGAACTGAGAGATGTCAAGATTTGATGTAATCTCTAAGGTCTGTCTTTCAAACGAAGTTGACACTTTTGTTTCAGTATTTTAGTAAAAGGAACTGAAGAAAGTGTGTACCTTCATAATTGAATACCAGGTAACTTTTACTTTGCCGTTGTGCGGTGATGTAAAGATAAAGAAGGCGCTAAAGATAAAAGGTAGAAAGATACAAGACCTTTTTGCAAAAGAATTCAACGTAATGGTTATAGCAACCCTTGCTCACTTTGTGCCTATAAAAAATGTCAAATACACAAATTATTTAGCTAGCGAAATCGGAATCTTTCCATAAAGTCTCATCAACTAGCGCCTGTCCACTCGTAAATAAACCAATCATGACCATTGCATGTTCGTGCAGCACTATGACTACCGGAGCTCGAGCAACAAATTAACGAAATTACTATCAACAAAACCCGTCAATAGTAATAAGTTAATGACACGTAATAAAGATAATGAGGCGGCGCCGCGCGTGATTTGATTGCACCCGTGTTATTTAATTGCGTTTAATTGCAGTCGAGCTAAGTGAAAGAGTGTATAATATTGTCAACTATATGATGGCATGTTGCTGATGCGTCTGGATCAGCTGTCGCGAAGAGGTGTATGTTCAGCGGCAAGTGAATGCAGGGAAGTTAATAAGTCAGCCGGTTGCCGGCAATTAACATAATAATGCTGGGTTTTGTGTGTGATTCGTATCAATCAGAGCAGAGGCTGCTGCTTGCGTGTCAGGCGTACATTTGCCAGTGTTGTGCCTATACACAGTAGCTAGTGCTTTGTATGTTTATCAGGGCTGGGATTCTGCCTCTTTGTTGGGAGATTCATACCTACTTCGTATATAAATAGCGATATTATATGTGTGTTGTTTTTAATGGTATTATCTTCAAGTAATATACTTACCTTATACAATTTGTAAGTTATCAACGACCTGGAGTTTTAGTTTTTTTTTGAAAATTTACCGATTTAAGGCTTATTCTATTCACTTAATTACCTGGTATATTTGTTATGTAATTTATTTATATAATTTTACAGATATAACTGCAACTTTATGCATGATTTCTCTGCGAGAAGGGGAAGAAAATCGACAAGTGAAGTTAGTTCTTTTCAGTTTTTGAATTATATCGATTTACTAGAGACATTACATTGCATTTTGTTCCGGTTTCTTTAAGCAAACACATGTGTACGGCACAAATCGAAATGATTTCCGTGTACCTATCCCGAATACAACCGACCAAACTGACATAGGAAACACCGGCCAACAATATTCAAACTATATAAAATAACGGCCGAAACATGTTGCCTACATCAATTTCAAATCGCCTCAAATATACCCAAGAACACAAACCCGAAACCTAAACTCACCCAGAAAGCTTGACCCACTCGTCGAAGACAAATAAAGTTGCATGTCCTCACTCTATAGATTTACAACGGCTTTCCGTATGTCCAGTCCCAAAAACTGTCCCGTAATAAGACGCCCCACAATGCTCCATCGAAGGTCGAATATAGTCTTCGTTATTATGGAATTATATCAAGGGTAGGCACAGTCCTGCACTGACGCTACAGTTATAAACGCAATAATCATAAATACTTCACTTCAACTTGACCAGCGGTCTTGTTATGGTTTCGAATCTTATATTTTCGGTGCCTGCTTTTCGATGTTTAGGAAAGAGACGACGATATTGGTGTCGTGCTACCAGCGAGTGAGATAGATTGATATAGGGGCTGCAAACGACGAAGGGTGGCTTTCGCGACTGGGACCCGTTTTATGACCGGGTGACAACTCAAAAGCTACCCTCAGGTGTCAGCAAGGGGTGGTTCACCTTAGATTTGTACTGGGCATTCGGAAAACATGTGATTTTTCTATAACAGTGAACTTTCGGCGCAGGGGTATGACTTATTTTATGTGCTGTTATTTTAATTTTAGGAGTTTGTGGTATACTTTCTGTGACATTGTTAAAAGGTGTGAATAATTTCCTAATTCTTGAAACGAAATCAATTCACTTTTATTTGAAGATCATTATAACCTGCTGCAATAACGTAGGTATGCAAGACATTCTACACGAAAGTATTTAAGCTAAACACTGTTAAATATCGTGTTGATACGGTTTCCTATTGTTATTATTCATTGTAACTTGCATTTAAAAATTTTAAACACAATTAAAACAGATGATTATAATGTGCGATTATGTATATGTACATAACATAAATTATATTCATACATTTGCAGCTGAGTGTAATTGATGAATATTTTATGGTTATTTTATGAATTCATTGCCAGGCAAAACGCAGCTGTGAACATGCACAGTCCTAGTCTAATCTCGTCACAGCTAAATCTCTGTGACATTCTTAATAAACATATCAAATTGCATACCTGAAATATAAATCGTCATTTAATTTTGTGTCCACTGCTACATCATCTAGGTACGCACCTTGTACTTTTGCACTGACATTTTAGGATTCATAATCATCTTTTTCATGTTACATAAAACAAAATTTGTTTTCGATCATTCTTCTTCATATTATGTAGATTGAACAAATTAAAAGTTAACAAGGCAAAAATTGCACGACCAATATCCCATGTATAGCATGATAAACATCATGCTATATTAAAAGACCAATAATTCACATGAAATCAATATGCCAAGAGAAAATCGATCCCCCGAAAGTTTCCAACGCCAGACTCCCAGCCAACTACGTATTACAAACTGAAAAACAAATTTCCCTCGCCAAGTTTTCCCATTCCCTGCTGGAAACTATCAAAGAACACCCAACTCCAATTCTCACCACACAAAGCCGCTCAGCATATCGCCATCTCACTCCCACTCACTGGCGGCCCGGTGAGGCCATCTCTGTCGCACCTGCGCGGAAGGGCTGCCTATTATCGATGCAAATTGGCATTAGCTCGGTGCTGGGGGGCTCCATGGTTTGCGTGGGGGGGGGGGGGGGGGGGGTTGGAGAAATGTCAGCTACTCTCGCAGGAGATCTCGTCGTAACAGGGTCGTTGCGTCGTTAAACCAGGTGAGATTCGTGGAGATGCTGACCATATTAAACAGATGTGATGAGTATTTGACCGAGATTTCATCTAAATTGTAGTAACCTATGTAAACATCTTCTGTTTAATTTCTTGGAATTTCGATTGAAAGTCGTCACAACAAATTCATGGTGAAACTAAGGGCCCAAAACAAAATTGTTTTTGTTCTGTACGTTTCTCAAATGTTAACCCTTTTATGTTCTTAAAATTCATTCTATAACCTCTGTCAATTCTATTACGTTATATATTATAATAAATACCATAAGTTGATTTATCTGTATCATGTTTTACGAGCAAACCAATGACATGTAGTTTAATCCAAGAATGGCAAAGTATATTATATACATAATATATTATAATATTATAGATAGTAGCATGCAAATAACGGAGGATTGATTATATCGTTTTTGGGAGCTAGTGTTTACTATATAGATATCCCATTGGGAAAACATTTAAATTTTACGATTAGCTCATTTCCAAGGTCATGGTAGGTTCGTCAAATCATTCGCTATGACATTGCTAGCCCACATGAACCATCCCAACAAATTCCACCCTCAAAAACATCCCATTCGCTATCTCCCCATGTCCTGACCGAGCCCTCGGTCCTGACTTGGTCCTGTCTTGGTCCTGACTTGGTCCTGACAGCTTCTCGCCAGCTATAGCGCATATCGATCCCGTCGTTCCCGTCTCTGTCTGCACGGGCAGGTCTCAGCCGACTGGTTCCCGTCGGCTCCAGCAGAGTCCTGACCCCTCCTCCGTTCCCGTCGTTCCCTCGGGAACATGGCGCACGGGCGCGGGGCGCTGGCGACGCCTGGCGGGGAAATTCGGGATTAGGTGGACAGGTGCGTCGGTATGGAGTGGTTTTGTGCCGCGAAAGGAGGTGAAATTTGAAAAATATATTACATCTCGGAGTAGAAATGGTGGTATAAATCAAATGGGATTGAACTATATACCACATTCTTTCGACGAGCTTTTATTCACCAATTGGCAACCGCTGAAATAAGATAAAATTTATATGCGAAATCGCTTCTACAAAGTATTATTGATATCCATGAGGTAAAAAGAGTTAATGAAAGCTGTGATTTGAGGTAAATTTGACTGGTTTCATTCCTTAGGATAAGAAATGAAAGAACATATCATGAATCGAACGTCACTGCGAATGCATATTGCAAACAGCTGTAGGTTTTTTACATACAAAATGAGCTATATACAAAGGTAACAATGCTATACAAAATATTGTAACTTTTCACATGATAAATCTGTGGAATAAATGAAGATCCAGACCTTATTATTATTATTCCCCTTATATTTTCATAGTCATGATTATATAGTACATCGTGTAATTAATAGATATCCGTTTCATCATTAATCAATTAACCTTTTCAAGCAGGAATCTTGTAGCGCTGGAAGTCTCGGCTATTTCCCGAGCCGCCTCAAGTCCCGCCAGGTGGCAGCGCTGCATGGCACGTACAAGCCGGCGACTGAAAAGTGGAACCCGCAAATCGAGTAAAAACACTGGATTAGCCTTGGATAAGCCTGGGTGTAAATTTCACTGTTGATTCTGATTACATTTCTAAATTATTTACCGTCCAAAAAATAAAAATAAAAATATTTTGACGCAAATCGATTAAAACTTGGGGGGAAATGTACCAGTAACATAATTTTGCCAAATTTCGTCGGTCTTTCATGAATTCATGATCATATTTTATTATAGATATTATTGAGTGCGCATAAACGACTGTCGTTCTTTTGATTGAAACAAATGTATACCTTTTCTCACTTTCTTTAACAAAATTGTCTGCAGTCTTGCTAACGTTCCGGTTTACCAATTCTCTTGTATTTTGTGTGGAGAGCATGTGTGGCACGTGAAATACCTAATGGTCTGTTATCTTGTTATTTGCTTAGCAACGTCCAATCAGAGGCCTTAATTTTCTTGCTAATGGACCATTTTATCTTAACGGACAACTGAAAAACTGGCACTAAGAGTGTATTGGGAGATAATGCAGTTCTAAAATAAAGGTAACCCATCCAATTTTGGTATATGCCCAATGCTGCTTAACCTGTTGAGTTTCTTCTGTGCAACAACAGAATGGATCGACAGTTCGACAGCATGAATTAGTGCGAGGAATCCTTTTACTCACAAGGGACGTTCCGTGAGCCCTTGGTGTTTTTATCAGGAGTAGTATATGGACTGGTATATTTATGTATACCTGTCAGCACCGGGCGTACCTTCCCCTTCTAGGCTAGATTAGGCTCATATGTATTCTCATGCCTAAGTGCTGGTGCACTGCAATATTCATCAGTATTCATAATACATCAGTATTCATTTATATTCATCAGATATAATCAGTGATCACCTTGTTGATTAAAGACTATAATTCAGTTTGCCGTTTAAAATAATAAAATAAGTTCATTGTTTTTACATATCACTGCTCAGCAATGGGAAATCTCACATTAACCAGATAATTACGCGATGGCGTTGGTGCAAAAGCCATCAGCACTTCAAATTTTCCGAGAGCAGTGCCATGTAAACTCATTGTCATATAAGTACCTGAAGAAACATGGGTGCGTGCAGTGCGGCCATTTATTTATCATCAATACAGCATCCCAATAATAATAATAATAATCAAAAGTGCGTGCGACCGTTCGAAAAACACATGTCCACTCCAGACACGTCATTCTCTGTTTTATTGCAGCGTAAAAAATTCAAAGAATGCATGAAATATGTATTAAGTTCAACAGCTCCTTCGATTCCCGATTGCTACCAAACAGAAGTCTGCGAGCCAAAATTGGCCGAAGGGCTAGAAATTAATAGCCTTATGAGTCCGTGGCTTTATGCGCGCCTCCAATCAAAAATATTCGGCCATAAAGTCTTCCCCGAAATGCACCCACAGCCAAAGTTGTGCTGAAGAGGAACTGGAGAAAAACGCACGGAAATTCGTGCCCGGAGCCGAACGCTGCGAGATGACCGCAAAAATGCGTGTAAAAAGTCCCCGAAGACGACACGAACGGCTGCAATGCAAACCTTCTGTCGTCAAGGAGCAGAATGCTTGGAATTCCTTCATGTGATGAAGTGTAACAATAATGCCCTGCCACTGCTCAGATCCCACACGTTTCAATTAATTCGGAAAGCGCTTCAATTAATTTCACACGATATTCTGCGAACATATTTGCATTCGGTATGGGGCTCACGTGTTCGATTTGGGCTTCCGGCTATCCCAACCTTGTACATTTTAAACCATCTCCACCGCCAAAATGTATGAATTCGCCTTATTCAATATGTTCATACCTTGTACGTTGCATCAATCCACCTCTCGACTCTGGTCAACAACAATTAGTGTGAGAAATGCTTAGAAATGCTTAGAAATCTTAGAGACGTGAGGTCGACTGTATTTGTCGGCACCGGGCATAAATTTTTCCCTTTTAGACATCACCCTCATCCTCATTGGCATCCCGTCTTTCACGTACTCCACTCAACCATTATAAGTATCGCACAGGCCAGTTGCCAAAACAATGCGTCGTCAAACACAATTTTATAAACAGTTTACAATATAAGATAGCAATTCAGTTAATTATATGTCGGTAATTTAGATATTAGTGAATCGTTATAAAAATAGTTAGAGAATATTTTTTTATGCACACATTTACAGAATATCATGTATGACAATTCTCCTCTCATTTCCTCCGAACACGCTACGTTATGGGTTCAAGTTCACCCTAATCACCACACCACACGCGTATACATTCTAGAGTAAAAAATGCCTCATTAAACACAAAAATAAGTTGTTATGCACAGTATACATGGGACGTTGGGAAACTGTTAGTACTTAACTTCACTTTGCAAATACCCAGTTTGAAATGTAATTTATACTATAATGATCAGGCTTTACTTAGATAACGTTCCAAACGTGTCAAAAGTTCGATATCGTATAGTTTCAACAAAGTCGCTTTGATGATCATTCGAAATCCGATTTGAGATCGAATTCCGAGTGGACCCCGAAGCTGCCAGCGAATTCCCGGGCAGCATTGCCCTCAGTGCGTGTCTGCACCGGTCTGGTGTCATCAGCCTTCTGCCGCCCAAAACCGCCCCGAGGGGCCTCGGTCTGACCCCTAGGGGTGCGAACCCATGGACCCGCACGCGACGTGTCGGCGTGGGTGACGTAGGGGGGGGGGGGGGCGAAGACTTTGGGGCAGCTTTTGTTGCTTTGTGAAGGGGTAGTTTTACAATGGCCCTGTTAAATTCTTAGATAAATGGCCAATCAGATTCGTCTGTTTTCATCTCAATCATGGTAGTTGTGAGAAAAATAACGAGATAAATGTATCTGTACAAAATAAAAAATGCATCTTTTTTATATAGGTTGGTTACGTTAATATCATTTTATATCAAGTGCCCACACTCAAAACCTTCAGGATCTCAGAATTAGACGAAAATTTCAGGAGGTTGTGTTCTAAACCTCCTGAAATTTTCGTCTAATTCTGAGATACAGAAGGTTTTGAGTGTGGGAACTTGATATAAAATGACCCGTTAATCAACATTAAACATGATATGTCCAAATAACTAATATAAAGTGTCTTCAGGGGGATATATTGTTTTGTTTTCAAAGATATTCGATTAAAGACATCCCGAACTTGATTCGATTTAATTCATCGGCTTCAAACACATACATCCATGTCATCGAAAAATAATATTTTTCAAGTCCTATTATATGGCATATACCCAGATATGGGAAAATCTGGAGTTTGTTCTCCTTATACCACTGTAAGCAATGGTTACAAATTAGTTCGGTACCAACCGTTGGGTAATTAGGGTCTCCCCATGGAGGTTTCAATATCATAAAATAGAGAAATTAAAAATTTCGTAGCACCAAAATGATAAAAAAAAAAACATCCACAGAAGGAGCTACAAAACGGATCCTACCAATGATCGTGAATAAAGTATAGTTGACACTGCGTTTATGTGCACATATTATTTTAGTGCAATATTAAACTCATAAAGAGTATATATACGATACCGCAAGAAGCGCAATTTAAGTCACAATTGAAATAAAATTATCAAAAAAAAACTTTAAGCGAAACAAGTAAGTACGGCAGTCGACAAGACTATACAAAAAGCCACACAATGGGTAATCACTAATCAATTCGATCTGAACTGGCAATTACCTGTACTAAAGGTTTTATCTGCTTCAATAGTGTATAAAACAATTAAATGTGGGGATAAGAAGCTGACAGCACATCATTTCCAGTAAAGTTCAGAAGACATGATACGTTCTAAAATTCCAAGCAGTTGATAAGTTGTTTTACCACCGACCCAATAAAGAAGGAATGCGACGCGGCTTTGTTCCATAAAGCACTGCATGCGACGATCAGCAATGGGACAGGTACAGGTACCTGTTTGCCAGCCTCTGGCCATGACAAACACGCAGCACAAGGAATAGGTACAAAATCACCCACATTTTGCCCCGGAACCAAATCGCCAGACCCGAGCATCATTATAATCGCGACAATTAAGCAATACACTTCGATATCCTTGCAGGCAATCGCCCTTTTTATGATGGGGTATACCGATTTCACGTATGGTGTTATATGGCTCGACATATTTGAAGAGAAAAAGCAGTTTTTCAGTGTCTGTTGGCCGTCTGGGAGCTTGGGTACTTGTATTTTTGTGCACAGAAAACTGCGGTTTATGCCTGATTATTTGCAGAGACGCTATCGTGTTTACTGGTTTTGCAGACAAATCGTCTGCCTCTGGGCTTAATCGCTATACGATGGCTACCATAGACATAAATGGTGTAACGTATGTCTTGAGATATGTGGTCTTGAATTCTCATGTGTGTGTGTGTGTGTGTGTGAATGTGCGCCGTAAAATGCAAAAAATATAACATTGTTTGAGAAAATTGATGAGAAGTGCCCTAAAAAAAGGTATGCGAGCACATCGAAAGAAAATTTTGAAACATGCTTGCAGCCCATTTTAAACGTTTTTGTGCCACGCGAGATTTATCATTTCTTTGTTTTAAACGGGAATTCTTCGTCCGTGTTTTTTTCATAACCCATATCGCACCGTCGAAATCTGTTGCCTTCCTTGTCAGACACGTGTTTTTTGGCATGGTTCGCGCTCGCTTGCTCCTGCTGAGGTGGCTGGACGACAGCCCTGTTGACAATGAGGGATGTTTCGTGTTGCGAGGCTAACAAATGGTCAACCTACAACCCTCATCCCCTAGAAACAACACGCAATATTTTACACGAGGAAAGGTTGACTTTGGGAAATGTTCTGTGACCCATAAAAAATATACGGACACATAAACAATAGATTAACATTCTTGACGGGTGCAGGTTAATAATTTGCTTGATGGCCTGTTGGTTTTTTTAGGATCGGGCGGCTTCTTGAACGGTGGTTGTTAATCGTTGGAATGTCTGTTAACATTTTACCGGGGATGTTTAGCAGATCAGATCTAGTGATTGGCGCAGAGATTAATACAAAACTGGCAACGATGGACAATGTATTATCATATTATCACTGAACTGCTGGCGGACAAAAGGAATCTGTGGAGCAATCGTATTTGTCTCTGGGCATCATGTCTTTACAAAATGTATTATTAATATAATTTTGTAGATACCTCCGCCTTAGCATATACCTATGTTTGTAAAAGATAAGAGAATAATTTGAAAGTTTATCAACGAGATCTTTGATAAAAATCTTTAAACAAAGTCGGTGATTTGATTGATGAAAATAATACTATATATTTTGGAATTAAAACTCTGCCTAGAGTAAGTGTATAGCTACTCCTGTTTACTGAATAGGGAAGAAACCGAACACTTTAAAATATAAACTCGCAAGATTATTTTAGTGTAGCGATTTAATAAGTAGAAAATAAGAAAATAAGTATATATAGGTAGGTAGTTGTTCCTTGATCGTCGCAATTCCCTCTTATCGATGAATAAACGTAAACGATATCGAAAATCTAACGCTTGCAAATAAGTGCAAGTTTCTGCATTGCATCGACAATTCTGATCATAGTGCAGACATGAAACGGAGGTGGTAATCTTGTGCCAATTGGAGGCACCGAAAGCTACTCGAAAACCAGAGGCGTTATCATAAATTAGAAGTCTTCGCAACTCTCCCGCCAAAAATACAACACTGTACACATTCAGCAGGTCCATCTTATATGATTCTGAAAGAAAAATGCCAAATATTTCAAAGGCGCCGTGACTGTCATCTGTCATCTCAAGTTGCACAACCAGTGCGAACAAAACCACCGACCATCACTTTGACACTCACAATGAACAAGGTTTTAATCCTACTATGGAAAAACTGTCTAGTCCTAAAGTACCACTGGTTCATGACGTTCTGCGAGATCATGCTCCCAGTAATCATGTTCTCGTTGCTTGCAACATCGCAAGAAAAGGACGCAGGACTCGACGCCATTGACGGCATGCGGGCCACAGATCTTAGCGCGTGGACCCCAACCTACAACCGTTCAGGCAGTGACGATGACAAGACCTACCAGTTTTTCTACGGACCCGAAACCGACTTCACGACGGCGCTGATGGCGAATCTCAAGCACTACATCGAAGTGTTGACGTCTAATGAATTGACCATCAACATTGAACCGGTGGGTGATAACACAGAGTTGGAAAATCGGTATTCCACAGTTTCAGCGATGAAGAAAAAGAACATGTTCGGTTTGATCTTTAGTAATCTGGGTACCAGTCACGTGCCGAAAACGTTGACGTACACATTGCGCATAAACGGGACGTTGAATGAAGCTGACCCGAGGGACTTTCCTATGCCGAAACCGGACTACGGGATTTACTTTATACGATCGGGCCTGCAGTTTTTACAGGTAAATTAAAAGGGCTGCGCTTTTCAAGGATTGTGCGGATGCTTCGACGTCCATTTTGACATCCAGCCCAAATACATTGCTTTATGGATTGTTGGTGGAATAAATGGAATCAGCTGTTGTCTGTGCAAATGATGTCGAAGATAAACAAGGCCAGCAAACTCCGACACAGCTTTAGATCTAGTTGCTTTCATCTTGTCCTGTCCTTAGATTGAATTGGAATTGCACTGAATTGCTTTGAGATAATTTGGTAATTTCACTGACTTACCTTACTTTGACGAGAAGGGAGCTGATAGAGCAAACCTGCCACCCGGTGCCGGCTTGTAGCACAACACATTGATCACCACTCAAATATCAAAATATAAGAAACTTTCCGAAAACTCTGATACGACTTGGTATAGCCACAGTATTACTTGTTACCTCGTAATTACTTGGTTTAGCAGTTGTAACGATATCCGAGACAGTGGTGGATGGCAGACGAAATGGCAAATGAACAAGACCAAGGTTTATTAAGAACACTCGAATCACAATTCACATCACAAGTATATCGAGGTACGCTCTGTATCAAGTGCCGGCCAGAAGACTACTAACGAGTTGGTTCCATAGGGTTGAACAGGTTACCTCGAATATTTTATGATTGGCAAAAACTACGCTAAATAAAACAATGGCTTGTAATAATTACAAATCAATCGTTACACAGTAAAAACTAAACAAGAATATCTATTTGTATTACCCCATGATATTTCCATACGAGGTTTAATATTTACGAATTGTGTTCACTGCGCAGACGTCCATCGACCTGATCTACATAGGGTTCATGACCGGTGACCTTCAACTGGACGCCAAAGCCAACACCAAAGACACGTACGACCGGTGGTTCCTGGAGCACCACTACAACATCTCGTTCTTCCCCTACTCGGCGTACAAGGCGGAACGTCCGACCGTCGGCCTCGAACGGATGAGCGGAATGTTCTCGCTGGTTGGTCTAAAAGTCCATCTACAACCAACATAGCCGTAAACATAACATTAAAGGTCCATTTACAACCAACATAGCCGTAAACATAACATAAAAGGTCCATCTACAACCAACAGCCGTAAACATAACATAAAAGGTCCATCTACAACCAACATAGCCGTAAACATAACATTAACTTAGCAATAATCGTAAAGTTTGACACATTGGTTCTCGCTTACGGGAAAATATACCGTAAACAAAAAGTTTGGCCTAGTCGAACTTAATGTTTACGTTACGTCTGCATTACATTACGTTGAGTTCTTATGTTTGTTGTAGCTAGTCTTATGGAAACCCATGTGGCAAAGTTTCCGCTTATTGCTAAGTTAGTTTTATGTTTACGGCTATACGTTGGTTGTAGATGGGCCTTTAATGCTATGTTTACGACTATACGTTGGTTGTAGATGGGCCTTAAGACCTACGGAAGAAAATGTTATGAACAGAACAACTTATCTAAGGATAATATTACGTTTACATTAGCATTAAGATAACATTTACGGCTATGTTCGTTGAAGATGGACCTTACTACGGTAATTTTCTCGTAATGAAGGAAAGTATTGTTCTGTATACGCCAAGGCATTGAGCTGTCAATCATTCGATGTTCATACCTGTAGTAATGTATATAATTTTAGGTGGTGATATTTCATGTTTGAATATAGTTGCTGATTTGAACTTTGTGTAATTATGATCGTGTTCCGAAACTTTGCGGAAGCTACTGCGCAATAAAACCTAATCGGAATACGACCAATATTAATCACACCAGAAAAGGGAGAAGACGGATTTGACTAGAACAAAGCGTAAATGGAGGGACGAGAATTTGAACGTGTTTTTTATCGCTCTAATTGTAAAATTAATTGTAAATTGTAATTGCTCTAATTGTGAAGTGGTAGAGATCGAACATTCTTTTATTACAGACAATTCAAACCTTAAGTGGAAAAATGGGACGGCCTGCAAATGTTGATACCTTTGGCTCTTCAAACAGCAGGGAGCCTCTTTGAGAGTGAAATATTGCTAACGTGCAAAATATATAGATTTGAGGTTATAATGAAATGAAACGAGAGGAAAAGTAGAGAAAGCAAAATTAAGGGGATTGGTACGTACCTGAAATTTGAAAAATAGAAAAGAGAAGGGAGAATTATAGATCTGGGGGCGAATTACAGCAACTTTGCGTAACTTTAAGATAAGTGAGCTGTTCGTCGTAACTTTACGCAAGCGTTAAGATGGACTTAGGCGGTGGTTAATTCGGTATTACAGAAATAGTTTGTCACTTATCTTAAACTAAAGTTGCCGTAAGTCATCCAATGATTCAGTTTGACAGATGCGTAACGCTGTGGTTGCCAATGGGTGTTGTTTATTTCTATTATGCCTTCTATAAGTGGTTTTGAAGGATGTTGGAATTTCGAATAAAAAAAATGGCAGTGAAAAATTCATCCATGTTTAATTTCAAAAGTGACAGAATATCTTGATTTTTAAGTTTAGGCAAGTGAAATATTGTTAATTATTATAAAGGAAACATAATAAAATACGTCAAGAAAAAGCGATATTCATAACTAAGATTGTGACTGATGACTGCAGCTAACATCCATGTGTAACTTTAAGCTGAACTTAAGACCTCGCAACAATGAAAACAGCTTCTGTAAAGCGGTTTGTCGTCACATTAAGATTTCGTTCTGTAATACGGGTTGTCGTAACTTGAAGATACGACAGCTATATTTACGCTAAGATTTCGTTCTGTAATTAGCCCCCTGTTTGATATAAAGACACTGATAGTATTTTTTTTTACATCTGCTCCTGCACAATAAATGCAGGGCAATATGCAAGCTCGTTGATAAAGAAGAATATTTTGATTTGGAGCTATTTGCAAGGCGAAATCATTGTGTGGAAATTACGGCCATGGTAAGGATATATAGGTTATGTAAGCGAAGTCGACAGCTACCCTAATTATATTATTACCACAGGTACCTACTGACGCCCTATTTGCCATTGCCAGGTATACTGACAACCTATTTGCCATTGCCCCAGGTACGGTCGCCCTATTTGCCATTACCCCAGGTACTGAAACCTATTTGCCATTTCCTCAGGTACTGACGCCCTATTTGCCATTGCCCCAGGTACTGACGCCCTATTTGCCATTGCCCCAGGTACTGACGCCCTATTTGCCATTGCCCCACTGAAAACCTATTTGCCATTGCCCCAGGTACTGACAACCTATTTGCCATTGCCCCAGATACTGACAACCTATTTGCCATTGCCCCAGGTACTGACAACCTATTTGCCATTGCCATAGGTGCTGACGTACAGCATCTTCATGATGTGCACGAGCATCATGCACGGCGTGGTCGGAGAGAAGCAGTCAGGCATCACCGAGCTAATGAAGCTGATGGGGCTCAACCGGGTGATGATCTGGCTCGGCTGGCTCATCAGGAACCTCATGCTCTACGCGGTCACCGTCACCATCGTCGTCATGATCATGAAGATATCGCTGTACGGTGAGCGAGACGTCTAGGCCCAGGTTAAGCAACAATGCGCTGGTATGGGCGTTGGCTGGGTGTCCGCCGTTACCATTAAATTGTCACGCCATTCTTATAGGACGATTCGGTGTAGAAATTCGTAACTTTTTTTTAAACAGCACCGATTTGGGGAGCGTTGGGTTCATTCTAAGCGACTTCCTATCGGCTATATTTAGGTACTTTGAACAGAGGCTAGTGCCACAACTCACAAGGAGTAAGGACAGCGCCAACACAGTGTGTCAAAGGGACAAGGCTAAGCGGTGGCCGGCCCTTGGTGCTGTTGGACGGTAGCAGGCCTTAGTGCCGGCACCGGGTCCACCCTCGACTCCCTTCCAGGCCAGGCTAGCTTCATCATCAGCCTGCCATTCACCGACAGCCAATAGACCAGTGCCACAGTGTGTCATCGGGTCAAGGCTAAGCGGTGGCCGGCCCTTGGTGCTGTTCGACGGTGGCAGGCACCTGGTCCACCCTCGTCTCCCTTCCACGCTAGACCCGCTTTCATTGGCAGTGAAACGCCTCCACGTCCTGGTTCCAGGCAGCGCCAAGACGTTGCAGCACAGCAACTCGTTGCTGGTGTGGCTGTTCATCATGCAGTTCATCGTCGCGCAGACGTGCTTCCTGTTCCTCGTGTCGACCTTCTGCTCGAAGCCGATGGTGGCGACGGGCGTGGGCGTGTTCGCTTGGGTGGGCTCCGAGGTGCTCGCTGAACAGCTGAGACCGGAGCTGCCCTTCGAGCTAAAGATGGTGCTCAGTCTGCTGCCCAACGTGGCCACAAGGTGACTCAGAGACCCAGTTACACGATGCACTAGGGTATATGTCTGAGAAGAGCTGGAAAGTTCAGTACTGTCATAATAAATATGTTTGTTTGTAACCTTGTTTTACATTTTTACACCTGGCTTTAATTTTTTAGTTTAGTTAAGTTTTTAGTTTAGGTAAGAATAATCCCTACTTCCCGTACAATTTAGAGCATGTATTTAGGGAACTGTGCAGTAGGCTTTCCGTCTCTTTATATGAATGGTATTTTACCAGTATATTATATCATTTGCCTGAGTTACGCATGACAATATAGGGGTTATTTAGCATTTTTTCAGTGTTGCGAGTTATTTTTTTACCGGATTTAAACATATATTTTTCGTCACTCCGACGGTTTCTTGCACAATATGTACAAGTCCTTGAAAATATGTGTACAATAAAGCCAAGGACCGCGGTACTAATTCATTGCCAAATTCAAGGGATAGGGTGAATAAAACTCAGCTTTTCTCGACATCACCATCATTCTGGGGCTGGAATTTGCCCGATCTCGATCTTGATCACATTGATCACCTGACTATCACCTCGGATGTTCGGCAATGTTCGACAATGCTCGGCAACGTTCGGTACAGGTTTGGGTGTCTGGCGATCGCTCGGCTCGAGCAGAAGGAGCGGGGCGCGCAATGGGACAATCTATTCGAGCACGGGTCCGAGACCGACGTGACCTTGGGCAGCGTCATGTACATGATGATCATCAACACGCTCATCAACGGCATGCTGGCCTGGTACATCGAGGCCATCCGACCGGGACCCTACGGCATCCCTAAGGTGACTATATCTCCATTACGTTAAGAAGGAGAGTGGATTTGCATCTTCCTCAAGGACCAACTGATGCTAGACACGAGCCAAGAGATTCTAAACGGCTCCTCGACCTTTTTGTTCGGCTCAAGACATGGCTTATAAGTTTTGAAACTCTTAGCTCTTGTCTAGCAGCAGAAGGTTCTCTTTGAAGATGCCAATCCATTAACGTAAAATGGAGTTTATACTTGGGCCAGTATATACTTGGACAAAAGACCACCTGCGACAGCGGCAGTTTTTAAACTCACAGGTAGACAACCTCAATGTTATTTCACATCGACAAACAAAATGCAAGGATGCTTTCCACCAGTGATGCCAGTATTGTAAGTGCCTCTATTTCCAAGTCAGTTAACGGGGGATAACTTGCGTAAAATTTTCGGGTAGAACCTAATCGAACTCTTTTGCGAATCTTAGACAGAATTTGTAAGAGGTCTGCTTGGCACTAACCATACTTGGTAGTGCGTAGGTTTTCTGAGCCATTGGTATGATGATGGTATGGGCATCAGTCCCGCCCTGCAGATGGCGAAGCGAAATCTGCCGAAACGTTGGATTAACAGCACTGCGATTTCGTAGCTATGACTTTGCCGCTCTCGGTTTCAAAGTTAAAAAAAATAACTTGGACAACAATAGGGATGTTATCCATCAGACCCGATAACGGCATAACGTTAAAGTTTCAAAATCGCTAGGCTGGTCCTATTTAGGACAAAAGAGAAATAACCGAAAAACCACAACCATATCCCTACTGTGGGTGTCCGTGCCCAGGTGTGGTACTTCCCACTGAAGCGCAAGCAAGTGTGGGATCTGCGCCGCGTCGGCAGTGCGCCCGCCCTCGGCGGCCTGCCCGAGAATTTCGAGGAGCCGTCAAACGCGCTGCGGGTCAGCATCGAGATCCAGAACCTGCGCAAGGTGTACGACCAGGGGGGCGTGGTCGCCGTCGACGGCGTCACCATCGAGATCTACGAGAACCAGATCACGGCGCTGCTGGGCCACAACGGGGCTGGCAAGACCACCACCATGTCGATCATCACGGGTGGGTCTCTACTTGTCGTTTCTTCGTCCATTTTCAGACCCGCGTCTATACTTTAGCTATATAGAACTTAAGAGGCTAGACTACCTCGCTGCCAGATGCGAGCAGCTGAGAGATAGCGCGAATGCAGAGTCTCACGAGTATGCGCTTTTTTACTAAACCGTAAGAGATAAACTATTTACGCGAGGAAGTTGAAGATAAAGAATCAATCTGTGTCGGTAACGGACCCTTTTTCTCAATTTTAACCTCCTTCATCACTTTATCGATTCACGAAAAAGCGCAAAAAAGAGCAAATACAACATTTTTAGATGCGGGTTCGGCCCTTTTAGACCTAAAAAATTGAAAACCGGTCCATTACCGACACAGATTGATTCTTTACCTACAACTTCCTCGCTTACTTCAATATAGTTTATCTCTATACTGTTTAGTTAAATAGCACATACTCGTGAGACTCTGCATTCCCGCTATCTCCCAGCTGCTCGCATCTGGCAGCGAGGTAGTCTGTCACCATAAGCCAGGTTTTATCACGTATTTTATCTCAGTTGAGGTCCCCGCTAGGAGTTACAACTGAATTCACCCAGTCACAAGCAAAGCATACAGTTGCAACTCCCATCTAGGATCTCAACTATAGGAGTTGGATTTTGGTTTAAGCTTTGTATATTTATGTATCAATAAAGAAACTTTTTTTTTTTTTAAATTAGTAAGTATATGCTAATGGAGGTATGCAAATCTTTAAATTTCACTCAGTTCGCTCACGCCATTGGTTTGGCAATAAAACGCACATTAGCGCACAATCTAAAACGTTGGTAGTGAAGTTCCTAAACGAAAGTGTGCGGTTTTCCCTGAAAGCGTCCACAATATACCCTAAGCCATAGACCACTGCAAATGGCAGTTTACATGTCGATGACAGAGGTATCTTCTCTTGTTGCCCCGGCCAGGCATGTGCCCAGCGTCGAGCGGCACGGTCAAGATCTACGGCCAGGACATCCGACTCGGGATGCGGGAGATCCGACGGAGCATGGGTCTGTGTCCGCAGCACGACCTCTTCTTCGTCGACCTCACCGCGCTGCAGCATCTCATGCTGTTCGGCATGATCAAGGTGATCCTTCACCGTGCTAATTAGTGCAGTTGTTGGCAGCTGAGTTGCAACTCGCTAGGGCCTTTTTGTTGTTTCCTGCTTTAGGCCAAGAACAAACTCTAGGTCAAACCCAAACCCAAAGTCAAGATCAAGATACAAACCCAAAATCAAGATCAAGCCATGAGACCAAAGGGCTAAGGGCTGACAACTAAATCTTATGGGACCAGTCGAGCGATTTTGTAACTTTAATGTTATGCCGTTATCGGTTCCGATGGATAAAATCCCTATAGTTGTCAATGTTAATGTGTTTCCTTTGTAACTGACAACGCCAACGTTAAAAAATTAACTAGGACTTCAATAGGGATTTTATCAATCAGAACCGAGAATGGCGTAACGAAAAAGTTACAAAATCGCTAGGCAGATCCACAAAGCAGAGTTAGGGTAAAACAGGGATAAGTTTTTTATCACCAAGGTCACCCCTGAAACCTGCAAATGCCCGTCTGTGATTGGCTGTTCATCGAGGGTGAAGTGTTAAATGTTAACTCTGCCTTGTGGTTCCGGACCCTGATGGCCTTTTATTAAGAAAGCTCTAAAAACTACTAGTGAGGTACTAGTGGCGTTGATTGGTAAGGTTTATAGATTAGATTATTGGTATTTGTTCACACAAGCAACGATGGACCAAAAACAATTCCGTCAGATCCTACCCGCACGCGATAAAGAACCTGCAGTTTATGTTTAGGAAATGCGGTTCGGGTTTGTATTTTCCGGCGAAAGTTAATGAAAAATTGCCAGTACCTTTATTAAAATGTTAAGCACGGGTCCGCAGAATCAAAAGAGAACGTCAATGGAGAGAATTTCGCTACATGATAACGCCAGGGTGTTTAATATCATCTGGATCGGCCATTGTAAATGGCTGTAACAGATCAGATGAAAAGGTCATTTACCAGAAGCAATGCGACACCAAAACAGTCTCAGTCAATCAGAGATCAAGGCAATAGCAGCCAGTCCCAATAGAGCCCATGCCACGGGAGATTCAGTCAATAGCAGCCAGTTCCAATAGAGCCCATGTCACGAGAGACCCAGGCAATAGCAGCCAGTCCCAATAGAGCCAATGTCACGAGATATTTAGTCAATAGCAGCCAGTCCCAATAGAGCCAATGTCACGAGAGATCCAGTCAATAGCAGCCAGCCTCGGCCAAGAATGCAATCTATCTCGCAAACGCACGCAGCAAGTCCGAGATCTCGCCACTATGTCGCCACTATGTCGCCACTATGTCGCAGGGTTTGTCGTACCGCGAGGCGCGACGGCGATCGCTGGCACTGCTCGACAAGTTCGAAATGCGCGACTGCAAGGACATGCTCTGCGAGCCACTGTCGGGCGGCGCTCGCAGGAAGCTCTCGCTGGGCATCGCGCTCATCGGCGACCCCAGGGTAGGTGCGACCAGTGGCGCTGTCTATGTTAACGTAACCGAAGTTCTACTTTGATTGGGTGTGTTAGATCTTCGATCGCTGCTATAGTACGGGATAGACAACTAGTAGCTGAAGCTTGCCAGCTCTCACTGCTCTGGTACAGGATAGGCAACTATTATGCTAAAGCCAGCTCGCACTGCTCCGGTACGCGCCTTTACAATCGCTGCTGAGCTCAGACAATGTTAACATTTCCAGTAATTTTATTGGTCCGGAACGCCGCAAGATAAACATGGCACCGATCACATGTCATTCTGTCGCACATGTTCGATTAATCACTTGCCTCAAATAGTATTTTTTTGCCGTCAAAGATGAGTCGCCTTCGCGCATTACTGTACACTCAGTAGAAGCATTAGCTACTTTGTCAACGTAATTGACGAAACAGGAGTAGAAAGGGCCATCTCCTGCCGCTGGGGGATGCGTAGGAATGGTTAGAATTGCTTTTGAGAGAGCAACCAAAACTCGTTGGATTACCGACAAGAGTCGGCAAGAGGATCATTAACGGTACATAATTTCTTGGCAATGATCCTGCTCAGAAGTCAATACAAAGCAAGTTGATAAAGTATCAATGCACATATTTGTGCTACGTACAAACAGTGGAATATTCGAAATCAAATTATTCCGTCAGCTCAAATCGCAGCACCTGCTGTCTGGCGACAATTGACATTTGAATTAGGTTAAGAAGTACAACCTCTTTTAATCTTATTTAAATTACGAAAGCTCGTAATTGGCTATTCATTTTATTATTATGTACACAAATTAGCCTCCCAAAAATGTTACCCATTCCGGGATTTGAACCCGGGTCCCCAACTTTCGCGGCTGGTGCTCTAACCAGCTGAGCTAAACGGGCCATGAAATTTGGGAGAAGTAATTTGCATACAGGGTGAGAATTGAATGTCCCCAGGGGGGTATGGTCCAGAGTCTACGAATACTCATAGTGGCTCTGGTACCGCGTACCAGCCGCGAAAGTTGGGGACCCGGGTTCAAATCCCGGAATGGGTAACATTTTTGGGAGGCTAATTTGTGTACATAATAATAAAAAAAAAAGTACAACCTCCATTCGCAGCAGAGACATGCACTTGCAACGTACCCATCTTTGCGCTGTGACCAAGACAAATTGATTGGCCATGCTCTGCTTCCAATCGATTAATTGATCATTGTAATACTTGAGAGTGAGCGATAAAGTCAATGTCTATCTTCATACCAACCCAATTTGGTAACAATTCCAACCAATGGCGAGGCGGGAAAATTAACATTGTCTGAGCTCAGCAGCGATTGTAAAGTCGCCTCCGGAGCGGCATACTTCTTGCCAATCCCGTACTAGAGCAGTGATCGAAGGCTAGACCAAACTCAAAGTGTGCCTCCTGTCCCGTGTCCAGGTGATCGTCCTGGACGAGCCCACGTCAGGACTGGACCCCGCCGCGCGACGCAACGTCTGGGACATGCTGCTCGCGCTGCGCGGGTCCAAGACCATCATCATCACCACGCACATCATGGAGGAGGCCGACGTGCTAGGCGAGTTACTAATTTGCAGAAGACCTATATACCTTTGTTTTCAACTCGATACCCTCCTATCCCTCCTATCTTGCGTTCGGCTAAGTTCGACCCTGTCCGACGGCCTGTAAGCGAGCATTCGACCTTGTTCGGCTCTTACCGACGGCCTCTATTCGTCCGTACGCCCATGTTCGGAGATGTTCGGCCATGTTCGTCCCTGTCCGTTGCCCTCTAGTCGGGCATTCGGCCGTCGTTCGGCTTTGTCCGACGCCCTCTTACTGTGCGTTCGGCGATGTTCGGCCCTATCTGTCGCCCTCTAATTGATAATTCGGCCATGTACGGGTCTGCCCGACGCCCTCTAATCGTGCGTTCGGCCATGTTTGTGTGCAGGCGACTGGACGGCCATCATGCACCACGGCAAGGTGAAGTGCTACGGCACGCCGATGTACTTGAAGAGGCGCTACGGTGGCGGGTTCAGGCTGACCCTGATGTCCACGCGACGCGTCGACGAAGAGCTCACTCGGATCGTCACGAACGCAGTGCCTGGGGCGACGTTCCTCGGTGAGAGCCTGAACCTCAGCGTGATCAGCGTGATATATTCCACCTAATAGATCGGGAAGCTATTATCTTGTCCCCGGCTTTGCCAGTATGTACCACGGTTCGTTCCAATAATAACTCATTGGTCATATTATTTCCGAAACTACTGGACGTAGCAAAAGTCTTAATAGGCTTCTTACTGGACCCGTTCCGAATTTTAACCATGCATTTAATGTGGTACATTTTACTGGAATCCACTAGAGCGGGAAATCCAGGAAGTATCGAAAGAAAACTACTGTTAGAGGAAATTTACTTTACGGTGATACAATACAACCACAACCTACAGTATTAGTGAATGGGGGCTTACGCAACGGTAGAATAATACAGCTGTAAGACTGTGAATGTACTACGTGTAGAAAACAATTTTGAGTAATGAAATACTACCGTCCTCCATCAAACTA
Organism: Nemoura dubitans; assembly: GCA_921293005.1. Taxonomy (NCBI): domain Eukaryota; kingdom Metazoa; phylum Arthropoda; class Insecta; order Plecoptera; family Nemouridae; genus Nemoura; species Nemoura dubitans. Next base: position 16,652,434 of record OV121077.1, on the reverse strand, counting down.
TCCATATGGAGTGAAAAATTATATGTTTAAAGTATTTTTCAGTCGATTCCATATTGTTGAACCATACAAGTAGCTGGTATAACTACCGATGCTAAACAAAAATAAAAGTAGTTATATACAGTATATTGAATAAGGATATAATATAAATAATAATAATAATAATAAGGATATAGATGAAATTGAGGAGGCACATTAATCAAGTGGATGCCGTCGGTTCTTTAGGTCGCGTAGGCGCCGAGATCAGCTTCAGTCTGCCCGAGAACAAAAAGGCGTCGTTCCCCGGGATGTTCGACGCGATCGAGAAGAGCAAGGACGCGTTGGACGTGACCTCGATCGGTCTGGCACTCACCACCATCGAAGACGTCTTCCTGACGGTGGGCGGAATCGCAGACACGGCCACGCCCAAGAGCTCCATCGGGAACCGGCCGTCCATCGTGCCCGGCTTGTTGCTAGGGTACGAGAACGAGAGGCGCAAGGTGGGCGAAATAGGCGAGGACCCTAGTTAAACGACCGGAATAATCGGTCGTACCTATATCAGGGTATCGACGAGTTATCGATGCTTATCGGCAGCACGGCCCGTTTAAATAAGCAGGCAACTTTTAGCTGTCGATCGGTTGCTCTTAGCTACCGATCGATATATTTGTACACAATCGCTACCCGAAGGAAGATCATACTAAAATACCGGAAAAAGTCGCCTTCCGGATCAACCGCCTAAAAAAATTGTTCTGCAATAATGTCTTGAACAGTGTGTATGCATTAGCACTTCGCAATTGAAAAATACAGCAGCACGTCTAGGTCACTGCGATTTGAAGAGTAAAAATACCGGCTCGTTTTCTCTCAGAGTCAGATCAGAGTTCGTTCGGAACTAATAGCAGTATCGGTTTAATATCGTATCAAATTATTTTATGGTCTTCGTTTATTATGAAAAATCTGTATTAATAAACTATTATTTTCATTTCGAATCAGAATGTTGGCTACGGAAAAAAACCCAAGTACCGAGTTTGCAGATATCAAGCATTTAAAGCACCCCCACCAAGTTAGGTCCTGGATCCCAAACCAACCAAATCTCAATTTGACCCCGCATCGCAGGTGTTCCTGGGTCTGATACGACTGCACGGGCTCGTGGTCAAGAAGTGGATCTGCATGTTCCGCAAGTGGCGGTTCTTCCTGGCGATGACGGTGCTGCTGATGATCTCGATGATCACCACGGTCTACGTGACGCTATCCACGTCCTCGCTACGCAGCATCGTTCCCATCGACGTGACCTTGGACCACTACCGAGGTCGCGTGGTCATGTTCCAAACCACCAGCGACGCCGAGGGCGTGCAGTTGGCCAGGAACTACGAGCGAGTCATCGTCAGACATGACAGCTCCCCGCACGAAGTGCCACCCACTAAGGTACCTATGGGAGAAGTTTAATGTTTTGAGGATTAGATAAGGTCAGAAAACCAATCCTTACTAGAGATGAAGTTCCTTCGGTAAATCTTCGATCACTGCTCCGGTACGGGATAGGCAACTAGTATGCCATGCCAGCTCTCACTGCTCCGGTACCGGATAGGCAACTAGTACCTATGCCGTGCCAGCTCTCACTGCTCCGGTACGGGATAGGCAACTAGTATGCCCCGTTAGCTCTCACTGCTCCAGTACGGGATAGGCAACTAGTATGACGTAGAGATGGGAAAAAAAGTCCGAACGGTCCGAAAGTCCGGCCCGGCCCGAGTCCGGTCCGACTTTCGGGCCGGGCCGACTTTCGGGCCGGGCCGGACAGATTTTTTTTGCAATTGTCGGGCCTCGGACCGGGCTGGGCCTCGGATCTGAGATGTCGGACCGGGCCGGGCCGGACCCGACCCGAACTTCGGGCCGTCGGACTCTCGGACCGTGTCGGACTCTCGGACCAAGTCGGACTCTCGGACTAAGTCGGACTCTCTGACCGTGTCGGACTCTCGGGCCGAGTCGGACTCTCGGGCCGAGTCGGACTCTCGGACCGTGTCGGACACTCGGACTGTGTCGGACACTCGGACTGTGTCGGACTCTCGGACCGAGTCGGACTCTCGGACCGTGTCGGACTGTCGGACCGTGTCGGACTGTCGGACCGATTCGGACTGTCGGGCCTGGTCGGACTTTTCGACTTTCCTGGTCTAAGACATAGTCATTCCATGGTGCTCCGAGTACCGACGACGTCGCGCCGCTACCCTTTGTCGGTCAGCGCTAACAAAGCTATGCGACAGTATTGAACAAAGACCTAATATGTATTGAGAGGATTGTTTCCAGTTACTAAATAAGATATTAGAGGCAAATGTAGAACATTTATGATTTTGCACTGGGCACGCTGAAGGGGAACTAAGGGGCATCGGATCTGAGATGTCGGGCCGGGCCGGGCTTCGGGCCGTCGGACTCTCGGACCGTGTCGGACTCTCGGACCGAGTCGGACTCTCGGACCGTGTCGGACTCTCGGACCGTGTCGGACTCTCGGACCGAGTCGGACTCTCGGACCCTGTCGGACTCTCGGACCGTGTCGGACTCTCGGACCAAGTCGGACTCTCGGACCGTGTCGGACTCTTGGACCGAGTCGGACTTTCGGACCGAGTCGGACTCTCGGACCGTGTCGGACTTTCGGACAGTCTCGGATCGGACTTTCGGACAGCTTCGGACTTTCGGACAGCCTCGGACAGATGTTACGTTTGGACAAATACTTCGGGCCGGGTCGGACTGAAAACTGTAAGCCCCGTCGGGCCTCGGGCCGGGCCGGACTCACGACCGGTCGGGCCGGTGTCGGGCCGGGCCGACGGAAAACAAGCAAATCCCATTCTCTTTTAATCTTATTTAAATTACGAAAGCTCGTAATTGGCTATTCATTTTATTATTATGTACACAAATTAGCCTCCCAAAAATGTCGCCCATTCCGGGATTTGAACCCGGATCCCCAACTTTTGCGGCTGGTGCTCTAACCAGCTGAGCTAAACAGGCATGAAATTTGGGAGAAGTAATTTGCATACAGGGTGAGAATTGAATGTCCCCAGGGGGTTATGGTCCAGAGTCTACGAATACTCATAGTGGCTCTGGTACCGCGTGATGCTATACTGCAACCACATTTTACATTCAACCTCACGTAACTCCAATTTAACGTTGGATGTGTTGAATTCTCTTTTCATCTTATTTAAATTACGAAAGCTCGTAATTGGCTATTTTTAATTGGCTATGTGTGTACATAATAATAAAAAAAAGCAAATCCCATCTCTAGTATGCCGTGCCCGCTATCACTGCTCCGGTACGGGTTACGCAACTAGTATGCCGTGGCAGCTCTTACTGCGTTCACGATGTATGCTCCGGTGTTTACGTTATCTTAAAACTGGATAAACATTAAAACAAACAAACAAGTAGATTATTTAGCTATTTTAAAAATAAAATAAAATAATTTAGATTGGACTAGTATGTATTTCATCTGTTAAAAGGCAGTACATAACGACATAATATTCGTTACAGAGTTGATCTGACCGAAGATGACAGCTAGTAATGCATATATACTTAAACGTTGCACGGGATACATGTACAGAGCTGAGCTAGTTGCATATCCGAGCTAGAATTGATCAAAGGGTAAATGGTGAATCAAGGGGTTTTAATTTCCTGCAGGTCATGCCTTGATGCACCGCTAGGGGGTACCTCTAAAACCTTCTGGTGACTAAGCTCCGTTCGGTTACAACTAGAGCCCTGCTAGACAATATAACTATTTCCACGCGAGAAATCGCGTGGAAAATTTGACATTTTTACCATATTTAGAACTTGGCAATCGGTCTGTTCGGTTGTGACTCACTTATTTTCGAATTCCATTCCAATCGATCCATTTTGTGTGGGAAAGAAATTGCGAATTGCTGCTAAAGAGGAGGATGGTTAAATTACCGAACATCACGATATCCCCACACATCATCTCAATTATAACCGGATGTTAAGTCGCTATCGTTTGCACAATGAAACTCGCAGTCTTTTACTTATTCACTCTTGAAACACACCCATATTCATTTTCTTTCACCGACAGTACTTTTGGTCTATTTGGTATAAAAAAAGCCAAATCTCCCCCAAACCATAAACTGTATTTTCCTGTTCTTCCCGTGCAGAACATGCTGGAGAAATTCCTGTCGATCTCCGAGGCGACGCTGAACAACTACAGTGACCAAATCGTCGTCGGCGCCGATTTTTCGCCAGCCGACCGGGCCATCTACTTCAACGCAATCCCCTACTACGCGTTGCCCGTATCCGTGAACGTAATCGACAACGCCTTCCTCATCAACTCCAAGTGCAAGGTCAGTGGAGGACAGGGCCATCTACTTTAACGCCATCCCCCACTATGCGTTGCCCGTAAACGTCTACCTCAACGACAACGCCTTCCACATCAACGCCAAGTATGAGGTGAGTGGGGGACAGGGTGGGAGGAGAGTCGTTGATGAGATCCAATTTTGTTGTAGCCAACTGACGAACACAGCTGTTACTGCAAATATGCACAAGCCTAGGCTATTGGCGATCATGTTTAGTCTTGTTTTGGACTTCCTTCTGTATTCACCAACAGTGGCATCATGGGAATGGCAACTATATACCTACACACAGGATAAAATTGAATGAACAATCGGCCCTGATATATAAAGTCAAATAGGCCAAATTAACCCTCCCCACCCCCGCCAGAGAGGGACAGAAGACAAAAATTTGCATAACAAGTACACGAAATGCATGGATGGGACAATGATTACTGTTGTTTTATTTCCCACCGCTGGCCCCATAGTAATAGAGTATTTGTTTCCGGAAATCAACACTAGGATATGCTCGCAAGGTCAATAAAATATCATCCTATTAGCGAAAACCTATATTTTATTTTTCAAGGTCAGTGAATCCCACACGCTGTGTAGCATATGACACCAATGTAGCGAATTACACATTTTCTTAGTTTTTCTCTCTAAAAACTTCTTAAAGCCTCCGACTAAAGTCCATTAGATCACAAAGTGACAATGAGTCGTTTGGACTATCTATCTCAGCCATCAATAATCATAAACTGCTACGAATCCCGGGCTTCCACTGACCAGCCCTTCCATAGATAGTAGCAAAAGTAGGCGAAATTCACCAAAATAGTAGTCAAATAATAGGAAAATTTTCGATAAATAGTAGGCAATTAGGTGGCAAATAAACAAGCACGCAATTAAAACATGAACCTTTGCAAAAAATATAATTTTTTTATTTAGGTAACCACATTTGCTCGTTGTTTCAAACTTTCAATGCACGATGGTGTATGAATAGTTAGTAAAGGATAACGTTGTGTTCATCGGATATATCCATTTGAATGAAGACATTTGCCTATGAGATGACTGAGGCCCAACATACTTACAAGCTTTCCAGTTACTCAGTACGCTGACATTTGACGTTTTGTTTATCGGTCACCTATCTTAAGCCGACCTTGAGAGTTAAGAGCGGAAAATTGGAATGCGATGATGCTGCAGCGTTTGATGGTGTGACCTCTTGACTAACAGTGATTTTACCAACTTTCGTTACTCCAAATGAAGCGTTTATTGATACAAATGCCATGGCAACACCGAACCACATGAAGCGAGTTCATATGTAACCTCTCGGCTGGGAGCTCAACTAGAAGTTGAATAAATTTCTGTAAAACTCTTAAGTGTTTTAGGGCCGGTTTTACAATGTCCAGTTAAGTGTTAACTGCCTGTTAATCTTGTCAAGGTCACAGCCAGTCGAAAGCCTATATTTTCATATTAACTAACAGTTAACACTTTAACTGTACAATGTAAAACCGGCCCTTAGAAAACCAGGCGGTCAACCTGGTTCCATTAAACACATCCATTGCAGAAGTGCCACAAATCGCGAATCCAGACGTACATCTACCCACTCCGAGCCTCCAAGGCCAACACCCGTCTGGACATTGCGACCGCCGTGCTCTTCTGGAGCATCCTGTTCCCGATCGTCATGCTCTGCCTGATGGGCGGCTTCATCGGCTACCCCCTCACGGACCGGGCGTCGGGCGCCAAGCGGGTGCAACTCATGACCGGCGCCAGCTCCATCAGCTATTGGGTATCATGCTTTGCCATCGACCTGCTCATCTACATCACGATTTGCGCGCTGTTCCTGGCGTGCATCCCTTTCTTCGACAGCCGCGGGTATGTCTACGTTGACGGCTGATCTAGACGCTATGTAGGTTTACAATGGAGCTTAGATGAAAAGCCCGGTGCTGGTACAGTACATACGGCTATCCATTAGCAATTGACGTGTCGGCCACCGCTTAGCCTTGTCCCTTTGACATACTGCGTTGGTGCTGTCCCTGAGGCACTCGTAGTTTTTTCAGTATAGCTCTCCTCAATCGAAGAGCCAAGATCTCACATTTGTCATTGTCGTTGTCTATCATTCGATGCTCAGACCATTCAACCCTTTTGCGGCATAATGGAACGGCCTGCGAATGTCGACACATTTCGCTCTTCTAACAGCACGGGAGCCTCTATGAGAGTTAAACACTGCTCTCCTTCTAAACGGGAAAAATACTAGAACACATTTGGCTCTGCACGCCAGGTACTACAACACGCTGAGCGAGTTGGGCGCGCTGGCGATGGTCTTCCTGCTGTACGGCGTTTCGATGCTGCCTAATGCGTATTGCGTCAGTCTGGGCGTTGACAACGAGGGCAAGGGCTTCACGCTGCTCATCCTCATCAACATCACCATCACCACCCTCGTGCCCATGGTAGGTAGTTGACAGAAGCGTCTGGAGATGACAGAGACACCCCCAGAAAGATTACGTTTGGCGTTTTCGTAGTTGACTTTCTTGTATTCAGAGAGAAGTCGTTTAAGGTATTATTTTGAAGAGCATTTAAAAGCGTCCTTCTGCCTAGATTTAAATGGTAACCGGGGTTTGTTAACCATTTTGGCTTCATTCGATGGTTATGATATGTGTTCAATTTACATTGTGGTAGAGTCTGAAAATAGCCGAAGACTTTGTTTTTACCTAAACGTATGAACTTATATTTATTTGAATATAGATTCTGCTAGTATTTCCAGATGTTTCATTACTACTCTCCATTTCGCGTAAAGAAAGAGATTGGATTTGCATCTTCCTCGAGGACCAAATGCTGCTAGACACGAGCTAGACATAGAGCCTTATGTCATGTTCAAGACTTGGCTTGTAAGTTTTGAAACTCTTAGCTCGTTTCTAGCAACAGGGGTCCTTCGAGGAAGACGCAAATCCACTCTCCTTCGTAACGTGAAATGCAGTTCCTTCTAAACGAACTGAAGTTAAGTATATATGATGATACGAGACTTGAGGAAATTATGCGAAACTTTTATTTTGCATTGAATATCCCGGTTTGAACATTTTTTCTGTAAACTACTGTTAAAGATAGGACAAGCAGACAAGAGTCTTAGAAAATAAATTCACCAAGGAGTTCGCCAATTCATCCTTACCGACCCGACGCCAATCCTGCGCAGGTGCTGGCCTTCCTGCGACTGTTCAAGCAGCGCATGGTCAACGACTTTGTCAACCTGGCCACCAACCTGCTGCATTTCGCGCCGCACTACTGCCTGGTCAAGTCGCTGGAGAGCTTCGCCAAGATCGCGCTCATCAACAACTACTGCTCCACACTGGACCCCGTGTACGTCAAGAATCTGTGCATGCAGAACCAGATGGATGAGTGCTGCGTCGAGGAGAAACACCACATCGACCACTTCCAGTACAACTTCGAGTACGACACGCTCGAGCTTGGATACGGTAAGGTTGCAGATATACCTCATAACTTCCTTACCTCAAGAATTCGTGTTACCATTGTCAAGACCTGCTACTGTCCAACAGCTCCAGGGTCGGCAACCGCTTAGCCTTGTCCCTTTGACACACTGTGTTGGCTCTGTCCCTGTGGCACTGGTCTATTGACTGTCGGTGAATGACAGGCTGATGATGAAGCTAGCCTGGCCGTGAAGGGAGCTGAGGGTGGACCCGGTGCCGGCACTAAGGCCTGCTACCGTCCAACATTACCAAGGGTCGGCCACCGCTTAGCCTTGTCCCTTTGACACACTGTGTTGGCGCTGTCCATGTGGCACTGGTCTGTTGGCTGTCGGTGAATGAGGGGCTGATGATATCTTCATTACTCTTTCATCAACAACGCTCTTTTTAGTTAAAGGGCTCTGCGATGCGACGTCAACATTAAATGCTGCCATTAACGCATGTAAAATGTAATGCTTGTATTCGTGCATCGCTGTGCCCCTAAAAGCGTGGCGATTGCAGGCAAGCCCATGACCTCGATGGTGATCGACTCTGTGCTCTACTCGTTGCTGATCCTGTTGCGCGAGTCCGAACTGCTGCCCTTCCTGCTCGAAAAGATGGCGGCCGTGTGCTGTCCGATTCGTATCAGCAAGGAGGGGATGGCCGAAGAGGTCAAGGAGCAGATGCTCAGGATCGCCCGGCCCAGCTTCGATAAGGAGGGATTCGTGCTGGTGGCAGACAATCTTGTCAAGCGGTGAGATTGAGCAAAGGATTGTGGATTGTCCAAAAACGGGGTCTAAAGGCAAGAAGGTCTTAGCATAGTGGAATTCTGTCAACTTTATACACTCTAGGTTAGCTGAGAGTGTGTACTGACAACGATAAACAAACAACTTTGTGCACTAACTCTGCACTGCGATTTCGTAACTCTGATTTCGCCGGTCGCGGCTACAAAGTTAAAAAATTAACATGGACAACAATAGGGATATTATCTTTCAGTACCGATAACGGCATGATGTAAAAGTTACAAAATCCCTATGCTGGTATGAGTAGCCAATTACTTTCCTTACTGGGCATATTTGGTGCCCGAAGAGTGCAAGTTAGTATAGGTTCAAAATATTTGAAAGAAATAAGTGAATATACGTGCATGCAAGTTTTGGTATTCGTGATGAATCCAGGTTAACTGTAAAGGAAAACAAAAGCATCTTAAATTCTTGATTCGGGTGTCTTTACTATCTCCCAAAACCATGCACTGTTTCAAGAGCAAAAAAACTGTTTGGTGAACGTCAATGCTAAGTGAAGTCTAGGCTGGGACGTATATTATAGGATAACAGTTACTGCCACATCAGCGTCCCCATGTCCTTCCCCCGGCAGCTACGGGCTGAAGCGCACCCCGGCCGTCAAAGGCGTCAGCTTCACTGTCGAGCCCGCCCAATGCTTCGGCCTGCTCGGCACCAACGGCGCCGGCAAGACGACCACATTCAAGATGCTGACGGGCACTGTGCGACGCACGAGCGGCGAGTCGTACATCGGCGGCAACACGCTCACCTCCGACCGGTCGCAGTACCTCGCCGACCTCGGCTACTGTCCGCAAGACAACGCGTTCAACGACGTCTTGACGGCCAAGCAGATGTTGCAGCTCTACGCCAGGCTCAGAGGTAATTGGACTTTTTTTTGAGTGATTGCACCGAGAGAGTCGAGGGTGGACCCGGTGCCGGTACTATGATCTGCAACCGTCCATCGTAGCACCAAGGGCCGGCCACCGCTTAGCCTTGTCCCTTTGACACACTGTGTTGGCGTTGTCCCTGTGGCACTGGTCTATTGGCTGTCGGTGGATGTCAGGCGATATCGTGGCCTGGAAGGGCGCCGGCACACAGCTGATAGCCTGGTCCTGTTTCCCATTACTAAGGACCTTACAATACAAATCTGAAGTACGATACTTATTAAACTTCTCTCCCCCAAAAAGGAAAGACTAGTGTTACATTTGTTCACCCATCCACAGGCTGTCCCAGCTTACTGTTGCTCAACCTGAGCTGGCGTACGTTACAGGCATCCCTAGCCGGTACATGAACGGCGCCGTCGCCGAGCTGGTGGACACGGTCGGACTCAGCGGTTACGAGAACTACCAGAGCGGCACCTACAGTGGCGGCAACAAGCGCAAGCTGATGATCGCGCTTGCACTGATCGGCGAGCCGAAGGTCGTGTTCCTCGACGAGCCGTCCAGTGGCGTAGACCCGGGGGCGCGGAGGAAGGTATGGCATAGAGGCCGAGGATCTTTTCGCTGTTGGGTGCTAGTCGGCAAGCGATTTAGTTTGGCAAGAGGAGCTGTGAGGATAAAGATTAGTTTGAATGGAACGTACCATTTGTCTCAATGCGACATGAGTCGAACATTGTGGTTGTAGAACCAATTGACAACCGATTATCTCTTGGGACAGTAAGGGAAGAGAATATTATCATGAATCCAAAGCGTGTGCCAATAGTACATGACATATATAGTTACAGCAAATACCTTGCCAAGGGTAACGGACAACGGACTTGTCTGTTGTCCTTGTAACGAACTTAGGACCTTCCATTCCACATACCCATCCAATTCCATTCCCATCGCACACACAATGCTTTTACTACCCTGCTTGGCACAGTTGCAAATCGGTCATCCGCCCACTGACAGAGTGCTGCTTAACCCGTAGATCTGGAAGGTGCTGGCTCGCGTGCAGCGCACCGGCAAGAGTCTGGTGATGACCTCGCATTCAATGGACGAATGCGAGGCGTTGTGCGATCAGCTGGCCATCATGGTGGGCGGACGGTTCATGGCGCTCGGCACTATTCCGCATCTGAAGAACATGTACGGCCAGGGGTTCACGGTGCAGCTCAAGGTCAACGTAACCGAGATGGAGCTGGTCAAGAGAGAGTTTATCGCCAAGTTCGCGCCGTGCACGCTCAAGGTAGGGATGGTTGTGTTCTCGATTCTATGTTGGTGCGATGAAAGTTCCAAGAGGAATCAATTTGGATGGGAATTAGGCTCGAAACCAGGCATTTTCTGGCCTCTTATTTTACAACTTTAAATTAATTTTATCGCTCGATATGACAAGTTTTGTTAGGAACTTATGTCGACGTATAAGCTATATAGTTCGAAGGATCAGAGGTACGTTTTTTCTCTGCATCAGCATAGCACACAAGTTCAAGTGCCAACTAAGAAGTAGGCAAGTATAGGTGCACACAAAATCCCTAATAAGTACACTACAGACAAGCACACTATGAAATCAGTCGAGCTGAGCTATAAGCCCAGAGAAAATAACCAGCACAGGCTACGAAACGTTGAGAACCCAGTCAAATTTCACTATATTACGGCAATCAAAACTTGTACTCAGAGTGAAATAGACTTTTTGGAAATTACGGTCTCGTCTTCTTATTTCCCAATCTTTGTGCAATGCTACCCCTTGATTCATCTATATCTGAAAGCATGCAGACTTTGTTAATGTTGATAAACTATGGCCCTCGCATAATCGTTGGCCTCTGCCCTGGCTACGCACGTCAGGACGAGCATGCCGGTTTCCTGCACTTCCACCTGAAGAACCCGGCCATCTCGTGGTCCTACCTCTTCAGCAACATGGAGAAGCTCAAGGACCGGCTTCACGGCACCCTCGAGGACTACGTCATAGCGGGCACCACCCTCGAGGAGGTCTTCCTGTCGTTCGCCAAGGGGGACGCCATTTGATGGCTTGCAAGATGGCGGCCTCGAAGACTCAAGATGGCGGCCTTGAGGACTTACGATGGCGGCCTCGAAGACTTACGATGGTGGCCTCAAAGACGACTTCATCAAGAGCTTCTCTATATCAACTTGACCGCATACCAAAACAGGGTGCTAAATTTAATTGTAGTTTTTGTTATTTTAGATTCGTAAGTAACCAAATAAATGTAATTTCTTATTTGAACTTTAGTATTGAGTGTGGAGTTTTCTTAAAGGGTCGAAACTTAAAGTACGCGAAGAAACCACAATGGTATCGATTTACAGTATGGAACTTAACAATTTTCCGCTAAGTCTAAAGCAGTAGAAACTAACAAAAACAGAAACTGCACAGAAACTGCAAACGCAGTTTACTACAAACAGAAGTTTGATTTCGTTTTGGTCCTGGATTCATAACGGGCCTAGCCGCAGATTTTGCTAACAAGCCCCCTCCCCCCTCCCTTAGACGACATAATTTGCCTCCCCCCAGAAAATTTGGATCAAATGCATTTTTTTAAAAGTGTATCTACACATTTTAGCCAGAGTTTAAAAATATTGACCCTTTGTAGTAATAGCATATAGTTTGTTAACAATGTGTTCGAGGAAACCATTCAACATCTTGCAGCACGAAGCGAGGAAAGCGGAACAGCTGCGTTACCAAACTGGCAGACAGTGAGCTCTTCGCGTCGACATACTCGGCCTCATGGTAATATGGCAACTGCACTGCGATTTCGTTACTCTGACTTTGCCGTTCTCGGTTAAAAAGTTAAACATTAACAGGGACAACAATGGGGATTTTGTCCATCAGTACTGCTAACGGCATAACGTTAATGTTACAAACTCGCTAGGCTGGTATGGTTCCCATAAAGCTAAGAATGTATTTAAATAACTTATAATATCCAATTAATATAGAACTTCAACTGTTGCCTAGTCAAATAAAGTTTGCTGAAGACTAAAAGGTTTATGCAGAACGACGTAAACAGTCGATCTATTCGAATTTCCGCTCGATTGAATAGCAGAAAGTGTGTTAATAAGAAGTCCAAAATTTGGACGTACACCTCCGGACACGGAAATCCGCCTAGTAGAATTTCGGCTATGTTCTCAGAAATGTTTGCCTGAAAAGAGCATAGGCAGGCCAGGTACCGACCACGTGGATGAGCACATGGTGGCAGGGGATGTCATGTTCATTGATCGGTCGCAATCTAGTTTTGATAAACCAGTTTTATTGTCAGTACCTGCCTCGCAAAACCCACGATTTTGTTATCTGGCAAGTTTTGTATAACTGATTCCATACACCCCCACTGGCATACAACACTTGATTTTACAGTTAAAAGAGAAAATAAAAAACTTCTCGAATCCTCTCTTTGATAGGAACACTTCTATGTCACCACTTTTTTTTTTAATTAAAGAAAACATATGTTTCCATATATCAATTTCATTGTATTAATATTAACTGCTTCCGTTATCTCGATATCAATTTAATGGTTATTACCTATACCCTACCTTTCCGATGGCTATACCTCGACCAGGCGGGTCGGAGGTAATTGATATAACAAAAGCAATTATGCAATTTAAATTGATTCACATTGCGAATACCAACTTTTTTGCAAGTACCGAAAAAGTGATGGCATAAATGTGTCTTTCGTACAGAGAAGAAGGAAACTTTTTGAAATGTCCGCTTGCTTAAAAATTACGTATTTTATGCCATTGGATTTGCGTGAAATCTAATCGCATAAATCCACACAGCATCGATCTATCAGCTTGGGTCGATTCTCATTTCACGGAGCGAGGCAGCTGCTGATAAGAAAACTGGTTTCTAAAAACGAGATTTCGATCCCCTAAGCATGACATCCAGTTCATCCATGTGTGCACCCACGTGGTCGGTACCTGGCCTGCATATGCTTTTTTCCGACGAACCTTTCTGAGCACATGGCCAAAATTCTACTAGGCGGATTTCCGTGTCCAGAGGTGTACAAAAACGGCCACAAATAGTTTTGGGGAAAATTGTCCAATGTTAAGTCAATATTTTAACCATTTTGTCAAATTTCTGATATGTGCTTTTATGTATGGTTTGAAGGTGAGCGGCACGGAAGATTAACTTAAAAATCGCAATAGGTCTAAGTTGAAAGAAGAGGAAGGTAGGTACCACGCAAATTTAATGACAATCGGAGCAAGCGTTTGGTCTGCAGAGCGCGCGCAAACACACAAAAAAACCAAATTAGCTCGGCAGACTCATCAAAAAGCTCGCCCATGTTTCGTACATGGGCACACTTACCATGGCCCGAAGACATGGTCTTCGGGGAGTCCTGGACGCCTAGGACGGGTCTCCCCGTCCAACACGGCTATGTGATACCAACAAGACTCTATAGAGCACAGCCAGGCTGCACTCATAGCAGTCCTGTTAGCACATAGCCTTTTGCGGGTCTGGACTCCTCTTTACAGTGGAGTGCCGAGAGGTCGCGGTCGTCCAGATCACTCCGTCGAGATCTCCGAACTCCCACGAACCCGCCCGACACCCGCCGACCATGGGCCTCCTGTAGCTGGATTACGGGGAACAGCTACGATCCCCAGACACTTATCTACGCGTAGTTGCTGGTATTTAAAGCGTGCTTTGTTCACTTCGTTTTTAGAATTAACATAATTTTGTTGCAACTTTAACTGTTTTAAATTAGTTTTTAGATTGACATGCCGTGATGTAGTCCACGGTAAGCTATAAATGATGAGCTACGTATATACAAATATTAAAAAAGAAACGAAATTGAGTCAAAATCTTAATTTTTTGAACATAATATTATATGAATGTTGGCAGATACTACTACATCAAAGAAGCTCAAAATTGCTAAAGCAATGAGCTCAAAGTGAACACAATTAACCTAGGAGATTCAAGAAGCACACAATCACTCTAGTGGCCAGCCTTGGAACTGACTCACCAATTTGGGAAAGTTAGTAAAATTCGTTACCGCAGAAACCACTGTGGTTAAAATAATCGAAAATACCTCCGGGGTACCGCCGGGGGTTCGTGTCGGTACCCCTATCCGCTAGGACGGCAGGGGGCCGGTGAGTCCCTCGAGCAGCCATGAGTTCCGGGGGAGCCCTCGACCGGGGGCGGAAGAATGGCCGCTGTCTCATAGGGTTTATGTGAAAAGCTCACCACGACGACCACCCGCCTTTTTGACTTCTAGTTTGCAGTTTTGTGGCAGTTTTGAGTTTGATTTTTGTTTTTTGTTTTTTGATTTTCCCTTTTTACTTTTTACTATCGGTTATTTTCTTTTTGCTTTTGCTTTTGGCCACTCCGTTAAGCCAGTCATTATACCCGCGTTCCAAACATTACGGAAGAAACATTGGTCCATTTCATATCATTTTTAATTTTAATTTAATTTAATTTATTCTTGTTTTATACAGGGTTCACAACGAGAAAAAGAAAATACAGGAATGATGCCCACATATAAAGCCCGTTTTACACGGTAAAAGATTTTCATAATATCTATCATGATATCTTTTACGTACCTAAATATCACCATGTAAATGCAAAAATGTGATGAAAAAATCCTATCACGCTCTATTATGATAGATGTGATAAAAGATTTGATGACATATTTTAAATTAGGCCCGGTTCTATTTCCGTGATAGATGTGATGAAAATTAACCAATCAGCGTTCAGCATTTGAAAGATAGATGGTGTACTGTGCCAAGATTGTAAAGCTCACGCTCACGTCTCCAGCATTTCCTCTTCCTTTTCTTTGGTTCACAAACATTCAAAACCTTCTCTACTACATCTAAAATGGATAAAATATCAGCAATAGCCTGAATTTTAACCAAAACTGCCAAATCCCTCTCAATTTTTAATTTTACTCACATATTTACCGTTTTAATTTTGCACCTTCATTAAACTTTTTCTTAATCCACCGCCTTTTGAATTTCATACAGAATGACATTGACATATAGATGGCAGTGCTTCTGTCACAACCATGTGTTTTTCATCACATTTTTCTAGGACCGTGTAAATACCATCATACATTTTCGTAAAATATTTTATAAAAAATAACATGATAGATGTTATAAAAGATGCTATGATAGATTTGATGAAAATCTTTTACCGTGTAAAACGGGCTTAAGACTAATCTTGAGCGTGGGCTGGAATATAAAAATTACACATAATTAGTTTTTCAAGATGGGCTACGGGCACTAATAAATTATAATTTCATACTTATTGTGCCATAGAAATGTATGTCATTCGTACAGAGGCATTTCTTTTTCTTTCTTACGTTGAGTACCATTTTTCAGTAAGGATATTTGTTGCGGTAGGATGTTATGCAATTTTGGAGCTAAAAAGTCTTCATGGCGTTGTCCAAGGGAAGTGCTTTTAAATAGTATGTCATATGAGGTATCCCATATTCATACCTCACAGAGTAACATGTAGCTTTTGGTTTCTTATTAAATTGTGTATGACTTTCTATCACATGCGATGTTGTATTGTGACTGTATTACAATGTTTTCGAATTTCGAAGTTTTTTGTGCAAATTTTGCGCAATGTCATAGAATCGAACAGACAATTAAGTTACCTCTCTTTCACCGGCTTCATAAGATTGGAACGCCAAAGTTCTCAAACCACAACTTCTCATCCTAGCTCGACGATCCTCCTAACGGACTCTAATAAAACAATCCCTGTGGGTTATTATGTTTTATCGCCGAATGTTAATTCTTTGGGCACAAGCACCCACAAGCTTAGCATTAGTTACCTGCACACTTGTAAAACACATTTTGAATGTCACGTTCGAAAATTAATCAGCATATCCTCTCGGCACTCAATCAAGGGTTCCAATTCAACCAACTCAGCCGCATTGAGATTCAGTCCTAACTGACAGCTATCGCGTAGACAAATGGCGGTCAGCTGACGAGGTCACCGAATTAGCCCGGCCATCTGTCAAACGCGCGATGACAGTTCTGTCTCCACGTGTACGAGCAACCTTAGACGCCAGGACAGTCAAACCTCTCGACGTTGAGTAACTAGTGGTTCACGCTAACTACTTCCGTAACTAACTTATCTTAAACTCGAAAACATAATTTCTATAATGATCTAGTCATTCTAATAGACGGTCAAAAGTTCCGATTTTCCCAGGTACCTGACAAATAATTAAAGCAATAACTAGTGGGAGCCTATTCTTGAAATTATCATTATCGCCGGCCTTAAGTTAAGAGATACCTTACCGGTATGGTATGGCGAGGTGAGATATCGCCGGCCTTAGCAGCGCGCCCTATTGCAATTCACGAAACAAAAACCTTAACTTGGTATGTTTTTCGCACTACCTACTCGATTCGAACGGCGCTGCATTTGTTAGCTGCCTTTCCGCCGGATTAATTTTTTAGTTCCAAATATGCTGATTGGCGCTTGTTGACATGCCGAAAATGACCTCAGTGGCCGAGCTTTCGTAGTAACGAAGGCCTTGGATGCCTTGGTCAGGCACTTGTTTTCCAAATCTGTCACTTGACATTTTCAAGCTCAGAATTATCAGATGATCATATTTAATCAACTTTGCATCGGACGAAGAAAATAGCAAAATATTTAAAGAAGTCAAACCCAGTAGAACGTTTCGTGCCTTGATATTTCTTGCAAAAATTCATGTTTTCTTGCATATTATGTATATAGGTATAGGATCGTAGACGTATGCCTAGTCTCAAAATTAGATTCCGTGAACTACTATCATCCCGTTCAGAAATCATTTTCGGCAATGAGTTTAAGTTTGATTCGCAAATTGATTGACTCGTCCACAACAAAATAAAGTTGTGAAGAAGTCACTTCGAAAGGAATTGAGAGCATGGTGCTGTTGACAACCTTTCAGTTTATCATTAAACCTATATCTAAAGGGATAATTCGAATAATTCGAAATTAATAATTCGATAATTCGAAATAAAGGGAGAATTCGAAAAAAAAAAAAAAAACGTGCAGCGCCGTTCGAATCGAGTAGGTAGTGGTTTTTCGATATGCTGCGCAATATTATAGCGATTTATCGCTATGCACATGCGCCTTAGCTCTGTGCATACGACTTTTTTTAAATCTCAGCCTAGACAAATGTATCGTGAAACCAGCTGTCAAAAACCGCCACTTCGATTAAATACTTTACGTTATCAGACTTGCTGGTGTTTTAAAGTAAATGGTTTTACTTACGTTTTGATTTATTACTTAGCCAAATAGATTTTTCAACGAGGTTAGTATTCTGTTTTCATTTTTTTAAACCTTGTGAACTGTCATTATTGTAAATATATAGTTTGGTAATGAATAAGATCGACATTACGATTACCAAATACTGGTATTGCGGTTGTTGAAATATTACATCATAAACAAGTACACAACATTCTATTAAATGCGATACATTAGTAAAATGCATATAAAGATACCGATGTGGATCATTCCCTACACCTCCATAACCTCTGAACGGTGGTCGTTGCTTTCAAGTCGCCTGTGAGGCGCTCGCCTTACCGTACGACGAGGCATTTCGCTTGCCGTAAGTTAACGCGTGCCATAGGCAAAAATGCATAACTTATCGCGCCATAACTTTTCAAGAATGCAGATTCGCTAATATTAAGGCACGGTGCCTTATATAACGAGGTAAGGCAGCGATAACATTTAGAGAATAGGTACCCAGGTACCGTCGGTACTATAAGCTATAGTCGGATCCAAACAGAGACGATGAGTTTTACTTGGTTCGCCCCTGAAATACGTGCTCCCTGCAGAACGCAGCCAAAGGGCCGAGCACAGAAACTATTATAGGCTCCGTTGGCCGAGGATTCGGTGTTGATCCAAAGACTGACATGAGAATGGAAATTAACAAACTTGGTTGAAGAATCTGACTACCGATGCCCAAACGAACTGTTATCGATAACTGATAACTCATCTTCTCTGGTTGTACCCTAATATAATATACCTACCATTGTGTTTTAGATATATCGCCATGTGAAATCCCACAGCGACAAATCAACTCTGATAGTAAACAGACACAATCTTCGATCATTGACACAATTAATTCAGGCCCGCCCAGTGATTTGTGTATCGACGAAACAGTCTCTTCCTGTCTACCCGAAATCTGTAATTGCAAGTGGTCATAACCTAACAACCCCGCTCTGTTCGGCGACGAACAATGCAAATCCGAGACGCTGTGTGGTGCCCATGTCTGCTGGGATCAATCACTCGCTATGTGCGTTCCATCAACGTCGGCCTGCCACCGACGGTGCTGACGTCGGAGGCACACGTGGAGTCGAGGTGCCCGGTAGCGCGGACAGGGGTCGACAATCTACATTCATTCTGTGGTAAACAACATTTAAATAACTTAGCTACGCTCTGTTCGGGTTTGAGAAGAATGAAGGTATCGTCAGGTTTGGTTTCCCCTAATGTATCATAAAATTGCGTTATTCATCTAAATTGAGTGTCGAATTATAAGGCGATGCGACGATGGAGCACTCAACCTAGCCTGGAATGAATATAAGGAGTCCCGTGCCACAAGTAGTCCACTCCTGTCGAAAAGAACCATCTAAAAGGAAAGCAGCGGATTAAATTCCTTACAAAGAATGCAGTTATGATCAGGTGTACTATTAAACAGGCAGGATCAAATCGAACAGGATTCTGCTTTAAATTGTCTAAGCAAAGTGATCGCTGCTGTGGAACTAACGTGAATCCCAGGCAGCCCAAACAAACACTGTATAATATGTACTCGGACCGATTTTGTCAATACCTACTGGATTATGCACAGTTTATAGGCAACATCTTTTGTCGGATCGCAACGAAACAATTACGGAAACCTCCCACGTTTGGCAATAAAATTATCCCATTTGCAACTCGAAAAATGTCACCCTTCGTATTTTTACAAGCGTTGCGCACACGGTGGTCACCCATCCAATGTATGTCTCCACACTATGTTGCTTAACTTCGACCTTAACTTATCTGATCACCAGTTTCGTCCTCCACTAATCTCCGTCTGCTTCCCACCCCTGGCCGTCCACGCGGTCGACGTCACCACGCGATGCCTTCGATTTGTCTCCGACGTCCACCTCTCAGCGATTACACTTGCAAATCCGCCTCGAAGCTGTCACCGGCGACGGCGACATATCTCTCGCGGGGAGGGCGTTCAGAGGGTACGCTCGACGTAGAGGTGACCACGCCGACCTCGGCCACACGCCGTCGGGGAGCGTGTCTGACGACGCAATGGGTTATCGCTTAGAACTGCGCTGTTTTCCTTTTGTTTTTGCGTTTTAGTAGAGAGATTGGTTTGCCAGGGCTTTACGTTCTAATTACTAGCCAGAATGACTCAAAACTTGTGAATAACCGTTGACATTACTAATTTTGCAGTACTTTTATTCATCTATTTTAGTCATCAATCGTTTTCAAGTTCAACATTGTGCGTAATAGCTAGAGAAAGAAGTGCTTTGCGTTCTAAGGGATGTTGCGAGCTTTGTATTCGTTAATTAAACGGGAGCGTGGTGAATACCTGATTAGTTGTGCGTACCTAATTGGTTAAGGGAATTAATTAGTTCCATTCTCCACGACTGTGGCAAATCCAAATCGTAAACAATAGTATCCCTTGCTAATACAGAACATAACCATGTAGGACATACCCAGAAATTCCTTAGGGTAACGTTCCAGCCTCTTGGTTATGAATTGCGAGAGGGTGTCAGGGATGTCTTACATGTGTGTGGTGTGTACCTACCGACCAGGGTCTCATGACATCCCTGACGGTGATGATGATGAACGTCACCTAGCCTAAGAGGAAATGACATCTTCCTACATCCGGTGCTGTATCGCCTAGCCACCAAATCAACAGGATTCCTCCACTTCATTATTTCATGCAATCATAATATTGGTGATGTGCAAAATGAGATAAGTGTGTATATATTTGTGAGACAAAATGGCGAGGTTCACAATAATCAAAAACACAAAACAAATGGTAAAAAATGCAATGTACATGATGACCTATGATCTTCCACCTAACCAGCAAATTAAAAGTAAAAGCCTATTAATAAAATTGAAACATATTATTTAACAGCTATTATGTAGGTAATAGTATAAAATTAAATCTGAGTGTGATAATCTTTTAAAGAAACTTGTGCCTTCTGCAATTCCAACAAAAAAGTCTTACTTGTTTTTTGAAATTCTATAAAATTGTGATTTTTTATCAAATTCGGTAGTTTATTCCAAAGTATTGGACCTATAACAAAAAATGAGTTCCCTCTGAGTTTCTTATTGCACACTGTTCGCCATTTTGTCTCACAAATAAAGATATTATTATTATTATTATTATTATTATTATTATTATTATTATATAGGTATACACTGTAAAGAGTGTCAATAACAATGCCTATTAAATCTATACTGCTGTATCCCCGAGAACCTATTAGTTATATTTCCCTTATCTCAACTGACCAACCATTTCCCTTCTGCGATAAAGCAGAAGCGCGAAGCCGTCGCCGTAACTTCACCGATGAGTTGATGAATGTATTCTCTCTCCGGTGCGAGCTTTCGAAGAATGCAAAACGGCAAGACGACACCGCGTCCAGAAAACGCGTACCTTCCTCAATACAGTCAGCGCAACGCGATCTAATGTTACAAGAGCAATTGATTTCAATAGCCTATTCAATGTTTTCTCTGGAAAATCTCTGCACACAGAAATTAACATATGCATGCCATTGTAGCGCAGCTACAAGCAAGCCGCCATTGTAAGACGACGACACCTTGTATATACCGATGGCGAGATATGTAGCTCCGTGTCTTTTAAATGCCTCCATTTGGTCCGTTCAGGATTGTTCCATTCAATGGAGGCTGGAGATAAAAGTGCATGTGTTTATCTGGGCATCTCGTAGATGCATCGGTCTTTGTAATGCCTGGTGTAATTTGTCTGAGAAAAATAGCGTCTCCTTTGCAAGCGTTTGACGTGTGAATCGGAGCTGTGACCGTTGCTTCGTGCTATGAGATGGTGCTCTGATAACTTTGCAGGGTGCGTTTGCTTATTGGACGTGATGGCGAAATGATTAAAAGTGTTGCCTTCTAAAAAGGATTAAGCATATTACTTTTTCTTATTGCACACTGTTCCCCATAAAGTTTGACCAACAACAAATTTACGAAATATCACAGAAATATTTATTAAGACGCAGAACAACGGTTTGGTTATAGTATACAAGAGTGGACACAAAACCAAAACCAGAAATGTAAGAAATGGACGATGAAATATTTACTTCAATTGTATTGCACTCTATTTTAATGAATAAAAATTAATCCGTTGATAAATAACTACAAAGTTTGGCAATGGAAAACAATGGGCTCCATGGCACTGACCCTTGTCGTCCATGAATGTCTGGGTTATGAAGAGCAGAGACCCCATTTGGAACGAAGCAAAACCTCTTAAGAGTCCTCGTTGCATATAATCCGCTTATCGCAGCTTAAGATAAAAACCACAACAATCTTCACAAGTGCGAACACATAAATAGTTGACAATCTCCGAGATTAATGCAATTAAAATGTTCCGGGAATCGAGATTAGCACACAAACACATATCGTCAAGTGTAAAAAACATATAATTTCTTGAATATTGAGTTGTAATTAACACGATAGGGTTCGATTTTGATAGCTTATTACAATCGATGTTCAACCAAAGTTTTCGTGCTCCAAATGTCCATTCTACAAGACTTTAAAGACTTTCTGAACATTCCCGTGGAGTCATAAAAATTAATCCGTGCTGCGAACTCGGGCTCCGCTATAATCCTCTACATCCGCCATCACGATGCAACTAACAAAAAAAAGCAACAGAATGATTCTTGTTGACAATTCAGTAGAGGGTGATCGCTAAAAATCAGTGGCGCAGACCCTTAATCGAAGAGAAAATAGAGGGCCTAAATGTGCTCCAAAATCGCAGAAAAAAAACTGTGCATAGGGAAAGAGTGAGCGCAGTCATGGATTCTTTTTCCGAAAAAGAACTCATGGGTATCGTTTCTCAATCAATAAATTTATGGGTTCATTTATCTATTCGCTTGGACTTATGCATTCAGCGTTTCAGTGGGGGTGGGGGCTAAAGGATTAACCGTGAGGAGCCCTCTTAAGTAAAATAAAACCTTTGTCCACATATTCTCAACGTAGCGTGCCAAATAAAATGAACAAACCATAACAGAAAATTGTTCAAGATAGCCCCTCTCAATATGTCTCCTAAACACACCTATATACTTCAACAACCATGCACCCAAACCCGAAAACAAACCACTCCAAACCGCAACCATCAATACCAAACACACCACCACTAATGGCACGATCAACGAATACCGCAAACCGCTCGATCAAGTGATACGAGGGTACCCACCGACAAATTACCGCTCTCTATACTTTTCATCTGCCATAATGACAAACCCCATAACATCTAAGTAAATGCTGTTCAAAGAGCCAACCTATATTCTCGTCTAGACTGGAAATAACACGCCTTCGACTTTTAGTCCAGACGAGATAGAAAAAAAGAATGCTTGGGCGATGGGCAAGCCTCCTGTAATTTCGTGGCGATCGAGCTCGGCCAGCTTTGGTTTTATTGCGCCGTGCCCGGCTGCCGTACAGACCATGTCCCGTGATCGCGTAAAACCCTTCAATTTAAAATTATATTGTTTCCGATCCGTAACCGCTTGCCGCGCTGCGGGCGATGTCCGAATTAAAGGGGTCTAGATCGGTCTAGAAACGAGCGAATATCGCGTCCACAGTGTAGTGGTTGGTGTGTGCCATAATCCTTCGTTGTACGACGCGAAATCAGGTTAATCACTGACAATTTAACTTTGTTTAATTACCATATTGTCAATTGTTATCACACGACCTAAATTGTAAGCATCAAAATCGCAAATTTTGATGAATGTAAGAGTAGAGATATTATCTGGTTTTTAATTGTCGATATTGATGGAAAACGTACCGGCTGTCACGGAATGCCCAGCACAGAGGCGACGGCGAGTGTCCGCTCCTTAGCGGGGAGCGAAACAAGCACACTGTCACGTAATGTCCAGCACAGAGGCGACGGCGAGTGTCCGCTCCTTTGCGGGGAGCGAAACAAGCACCCTGTCACGGAATGTCCAGCACAGAGGCGACGGCGAGTGTCCGCTCCTTTGCGGGGAGCGAAACAAGCACCCTGTCACGGAATGTCCAGCACAGAGGCGACGGCGAGTGTCCGCTCCTTTGCGGGGAGCGAAACAAGCACACTGTCACGGAATGCCCAGCACAGAGGCGACGGCGAGTGTCCGCTCCTTAGCGGGGAGCGAAACAAGCACACTGTCACGGAATGTCCAGCACAGAGGCGACGGCGAGTGTCCGCTCCTTTGCGGGGAGCGAAACAAGCACCCTGTCACGGAATGTCCAGCACAGAGGCGACGGCGAGTGTCCGCTCCTTTGCGGGGAGCGAAACAAGCACCCTGTCACGGAATGTCCAGCACAGAGGCGACGGCGAGTGTCCGCTCCTTTGCGGGGAGCGAAACAAGCACCCTGTCACGGAATGTCCAGCACAGAGGCGACGGCGAGTGTCCGCTCCTTTGCGGGGAGCGAAACAAGCACCCTGTCACGGAATGTCCAGCACAGAGGCGACGGCGAGTGTCCGCTCCTTTGCGGGGAGCGAAACAAGCACACTGTCACGGAATGTCCAGCACAGAGGCGGCGACGAATGTCCGCTCCTTTGCGGGGAGCGAAACAAGTGCCGGTCTAGGCCCCTCACTCTATGCACACTCGTGTGCAAGCTAGATACCGGGTTGCTGTTGGTTACGGCCAGATTGTTATCTCGCCGAAAATATCTTGACAATCATCGTGTTTTGGTGGGCGCCTGGAGACAGATTCGCTCTTAGCCGAGCGTTGCCATGGACGCGGCGCGGCGACTGACGGTTGCTAGGGGCCCGTTCGTGAAATGCACGGGAGTTGGTCGGTACACTCGCGTAGAGAATGTTCTAGGATGGGGAAACATGGAAGGCGAAAAAGCGAAGATACTTTCTCGAGCAAATCGTGTATTGAGCTTCGATAATATATTTTTAGTGTCCCTGCTTTTCTGTAGAATCATATGTATGACACATTGTGCGATAGTTTTAAGCGCTTATTTCAACGTAATGTGAAAATTATGAGAAAATTGTCTCAATATACTGACGCCAGTGCCTGAGAAATTTCGTTTAAGCTGATCATGCTGATTTTGTCTTTGAAGTTAACAACAAGTTTGCTTTTATGTCTCGAAGTTATCCAAAATTATTACAAACTGCGTACGAAACCAAGATTATTTAACAACTGTAGTTACATTTAGAAAATAAATGGCTAAATAATCAGTTTTCACAAGAAATGAGTATTTTTCTGGTGTTATAGTATTTGGGCAGTTTCACTTTTTCTTCTAAGACTGCACGAGAAAACTTAATTACCTAAAATCTGACGAAATGATTTTGATAAAAATTGTAACATGAAGCCTCGAGCAGAAGAGACAAAATTAGTCCTTGCAACAAACGTTCCGTAATTCGCCAGCACAATCTGCTCTCGCCATCTCCAACGCAAGCAATCAGCCTGACCGAGGCTCCACCTTCCTCGACGCGCTCCCCTCGGGGGCGCCGAGTTCGTATCTCGGATCGGACTACTCGCACCCACCAGCCATAGGGTACCGCGTCGGCTGCCGAGTGCCAGGCACCGGCCAGAGCACCCAAGGGCCGGGCTACTCTCGTCGATCGGACAGGGGAGATTGGTCGTCGGGACGAGGGCCGAGAGATGAGAGAGTGGATGACTTCGATGTATAGGTAGGTACTTGAGTTGCTGTGTGAAGGCATTGTGTTTTATCGAGATGCGAAGTGTTTATCCCGAATCACTTGTTCTTGCAGGACTCCAGGCTGTGACCTGTGCTTGAGCTGTATTTACAATTTCACAGTCCATTACATAAATAATGCGAGTATTCAGCATAATATGAGATAAATTCATAGTTATGTGGAAAAATGTTATGAAAATGCTAGAAAAGTTCTCTGTTGGGAGACGCACCCGAAACGTTTACTCAAAATAAAAGGTTCTTCGCAGGCCAAGGATAAAATGTGTGAAAAGATGATGTGTGTAAAACCTTTCTTGCATGTTCGTTGTAACATTTGCTTTGAATCAACCATTCATGGATGAACCAAATGTAATAATTCGTGTCCGTTATTCTCAATATGGGCTCTAACAAATAAACCAGCAGTCATTGGAAATCAGTTTTTTGTAGCTATATGTAAGATTAAATAGCAAAACCATGCTCTTAAATCATCAAACATCAATGAATGAGCTTTGCGTAATACACAACAACTGGTATTTATCATATAACGAGATTTAGACCCCCCAAAGCACATGGTACCCCATACCTCCTTGTGCTCGTCCACGTGGTTTGTTCCTGGCAATTTTATCTTACAATCATCAAATCAAAACGATCTTGTTTCTCAGCCACGCTTTATGAGTCCCGAAGTGTACATTCCATTTTAATTTTGTTAATTTTCGTATCCAAGAGCGACCAACTGTGCTTGGACTCCAGCTGAAAATTCTTCCATTTAGCCAGAGTTAACAGGATGTGAAAGAACGCAAAACTGTACTTAACTCCCAGTTAACTCATAGTTTCCAGTTCGATCTAGCTCAACTGACATTGTAATGCCGGCTAGAAGTCTCCCACTCCGAGCACTACGACTGCCCTCTGACCAGCACCCGAACAAGATCGAGCGACGAAGATAGCCGAAGACAGTAGTGGTCGCTGCGAGGGCATCTTCACTGCACCACGAACGCCGCTCTCTCAAAGACGCCGCGCTCTTTTGTTCCTAGCCATCCGCTGGACCACGAGTGATGCATCGGGCCCCAAGAACAATGCACCTCGCATCGAACCAAGAGGACGCAGTTGGGATGAGATACGGCGCGCGGAGTTTCGGGGTTTCGCCGTTTTGGGTTTGACGTGGGGACAATATTGATGACATCATTCGAATGTCACCGAGGGAGTGGGATTTGTTTTTGGGGGGTTTGATTTGTGGTGTTGTGGCGACGCACAGGTTTTGGTTTTAGAGGTTTTGATCTTTTACTTTTGATTTTCTGATTTTCTGTCGGCAGTCGATATTTAATTCCAATTGTCCTCCATGGTTCGAAAATCGCAAATAGTTATGAATTGAACCCCGTTCCCGAGTCTGGGGCGAAGATTTTGGAGAAACGAGCTGCAATGGATCGTTTTTTGATGCCTTAAGGAAAAAAAACGAAGCTATTTTGATAGAATTTTAAAGCGACAATTTAACCCCACATTTGCTGTCGGCGAACTGACAGACTGATGACGCTCATCTAGTTAGAGGGACGCACGAAGTGGACCATTGTGCCAGTAATAATACGGAATTGTACAAGCAATTTCGCGGTTAACCTATATGTTACTTTTATTTATGGAACATTTTGTATTATACAAATTACACTTGAACAAAAGATAATTGATATCATCTCATTTCAATGTTCAGGTTCATCCGAATCTGTGGAAGTACTTAGCTTGTTTACTTTCCAGATAACTTGCAAGTTGGTAAAATATGTAATATGTTGTTTTCTTAGTTTTGTATCAGAAATCGGACGCAGCTGACTGCGTAAAGGACAAGCTGAGAATAAACACGTGAATCCATTAAATATGACAGGATAGGAGACTTGAATGCGCTACCACATACATAGCGACCCTTCTATCTGTGGCGCTACGCATTGCATGGGAGACTTCAACGCTGGGGTAGAAAAGAAATGTTTCTTATTTTCCTGCTTTTAGCCCTAAACAAACAGTTTGAGTTTGAGCTGGAAACGTGATCACATTGAACGACTTATCTGATGATAAAGATGCTATATCTGATAAGTAAACTCTTCAAACTGAAACTGGTGTGGTATTGCAAAAATAACAATCAAAATGAACGTTTAAATTGCTATTCTATCCTCAATTTCTGCCTTTTATTTGATTGCACTCATAATTTTACATTCTTTTCAACAAACTACAGCCAAAAATCAACATAATAACTCTAATTAAGCCGTGATTTACACTTGAGAACATGACATTAAAAACAGGTGTGCATCGCATAGCTTGACACACTGATTAAAAAACTGAAACCACCCCAAAATTCTTTACAAAAACCTAATCGTGCCATAGCTTCCAAAAAATTCCAATCAAAACGCTCAAAAAATTCCATCACCAAGCAAACTAATCAACTCCAACCATCATACCAACTCATCAACGCATAAAATCTCCTCACTTTACCAGCAAATTAACAACAAAAACATTCCAAAAGACTATAGAGAGAGATCCCCCATATGCTTCTTAGAGCCAAGAGCAAGCGTGACAGTAGCACAGGGGCCGGACTGTCTAATTAATTATTATGGTAACGCAATTAAGCGGTGACTCTGCAATTTGTGAATGCCAAACGATTAAAACGGAGAGGCCGTGCTCGAGCTAATCGGCTGATGGCTTCTGTTTTGTGCGGCGACGCGGGAAAAATTGATGCGGGGAGGAAAAAGTAATTTAAAACTGGTTCGTTCGGTCTTCTGAAAGCGATGGCTGGTGGACGTGATCTTCGAGCGGGCACCGCCCCTCAGAAACAGAAGCCACTTCTATGCTAATCGCAGTCTGTGCTGTGTGCTGAGTATGCTAAACAATGTGATATGTGGTAGCTTTGCCTCCTCTGTGTCTTCTGTATCAGTGTTGGAGAGATTGTGATGGCGATAAACGATGTTTTAATGTTATCTGGCTGTGTTTTAATGTTTTCCAACAGTGTTTTACATGTGGGAGAGATTAAAATAATTTCGATGAACATAGATTTACAGTGAATTATTTTTTGGATAAAGATTTAAATATAAACGATGATTGGGGTTGATTGAAAGAATCTCAAATATTCGTTTAGTCGTTGGAAAAATTAGTAGAAAAAAGTTGTACAAATTTGATGAAATGTACGTGTAGGTATTGGAAATTCACTTGTTTCTTTCCATAAGTGGTCCCATTCTTAAACTTCCGAACGAAAATCATCGAGAGTGCCTCATAGCTACATTATGAGAAACTGAAAAGTTTTTAAAACTTAAACCCGAACTGAGAACTATATATACAAACACACGAAATGCAATGAAATGTTTGACGATTGTCTTTCCTCCTAAAGAAGGGTCACAGGGAACAAGAGAAATGTGTTTCCACAAAATAAGAATGTCATAAAGAAGCTGGCATTCGTACCTGAAAAATACGCCATTTTGTCACCCTCCTGCCCCCACCCTCAATCACATATCAACCGCGTTAAAGCAACGTTATGCACAAAATTTGATTTCATTTTAGCCCAGTACAAAGTTAACCCGCTTAATTAGATTTTCTATTTAAAAATCTAAGCCATCATATCTAATTTAACCCCGGCCGTTTCACACTGAAATTCTTAATCACCTGTTAACTGCTAAATAATCACCAAATATACGGTCATTATAAACGGAACAAAGAACAATTTTAAACGGTCTCCAATACAACCACGGCGTATAGCCTAGCTATATATCTGTGGCTGGGAATCCGGCCCGTTTCAATTGTCAGATTAGCAGGAGAACAGTGAAACAACCCGTTATTCCTTCACCAGTCATTAAACTGGTAAGCCAGCGCCCCGCTTCCTCAACAGCTGGTTAAAGAATTAACAGTTCGTTACTTCGTTTTACAGCCCATCAGTTGCAGTGCCAGAAAATAAACAGGCTACTTAGTTTCTTAACCTGCCATATATTGAGCAAGCAAGGCCCGGATACAAACACTCTGCTAGCTAGAATATAACAGACTCTGACTGGACGTTGCTAGCATGTAACAAGGTAGCAAACGTTTTGATAAGCCACAGGAAAACCCGGGTCTAAGTTAACAGGCGATCAGCTGTTATACTCTCTGCAAAAGGACGGTGCTCAAACCTTTCACAGCGACTATAAACAAGTCCCAATCCAACATTCCCCCCCCCCCCCACCCCCCTCCAATCGCTGGCCAGTCGATTACTGTCCCGAGTACCAAATCACTGTAATCTTGGGCCATCATTCGAGATTGAGAGTCCTGGAAACGCACACCGCCCTCACGGCGGCGCTGGCATCGGTGGCGTGGTACTCGTAGAGGAATGCCCAGAATGTGTCGTCGATGGAATAGTACAAATTAAGTTATCCTGGTCCAGTTCCACAAAGGACAATTGAGACTTAACCCTCGGCGTAAAATGATGATCAGCCAAACACAGACGACGCTTGCAGATTTCAGGAGTATTAACCATGGTGTTAACAAACTTACCCCTGTTTTTCCATGGTTGTTAAAATTGGCTACGCAAAATTGCCGAAATACCAGAAAACCAGAGCCAGAAAGCCAGAGAGTAAGAGTTGTCAGAAATCGCTAACAAGTCGTTTGGACATCCGTCATCAGATTATTTAGCCGAGAATTGCTGATTTATCTTCGCATGTCAGTCATAGAATCACCACCAAACCCTTGGCATTTTGGCTGCTTGCTGGGAAGACATATTTGAGGCGCAAGCCGATTAAAACTTGTCATCTCTGGTTGCATCCGACTATAAATACAAACGTAAGAAGATAAGAATTCCATTTCGGGATGCCGGAACTCTTAAAAGTGCCCCAGGGCTTAGAGGAAGTAATGGGCCAGGGTTTACTCTCTCTCAGAAGCTCCACTTTGCACTAAACTATATACTTTAGGGAGATATGCAGGAAGCATTCAGTCATCAACAGGACAATTATCGCAGTTGCATCAAATA
The DNA here is from genome assembly GCA_921293005.1 of Nemoura dubitans. NCBI lineage: Eukaryota > Metazoa > Arthropoda > Insecta > Plecoptera > Nemouridae > Nemoura > Nemoura dubitans. The sequence continues at coordinate 16,622,255 of OV121077.1, read as the reverse complement.
ATTTTTTTACGAGAAAAATGTTTGTAGCTTTTCCAATAAGTTGGAATTGCCTATTTGCTCATCCCGTGACAAAATTCAACGTTCACGAAGACGACATTTTGATTTCAGCGAGACATAATGTCACAACATATTTTCAACTTGGTAAAATCCAACAACATGTCCATAGTTATACTTCGAGCGCCTTTACAGCTTCGACCATTGCTGGCCGGGATACGCAACTAGCTCAACGCTGTGTTTCCCATGCAACGTTAAAGTATAGGCCTTACCAGCTGTCATCATCGGTCAAATCAAATCTATAACCAGATTATGTCGTTATGTATTGCTATTTAAAATATTTAATATTTACTGGTACATTCTAAATAAGAAAATTGAATTTTAGAAGTAGCTGAATAATCCCATTGTTTGTTTGTTTTTATTTTTATTCAATTTTAAGATAACGTAAAAGTGGCAACATACATGTTGAACGCAATGAGAGCTGGCACGGCATACTAGTTGCCTATCCCGTACCGGAGCAGTGATCGAAGATATCAGCACATGACTCCGTCCACCCATCTATAAAGACACAAACAATCACCTATTACCGATCACCTAAAGCGTTCGACGTTTTTTCTGTCCAACTTCTTAACAGCCGAGATTGCCGATTTGACCACCACAGAATGCTACAAGACCGAAACCACAAACCGCCACCGGCACTACGTCGAAGCCCTTACATTTTTTCTCGATTCTTTATATACAATTTAATTTGTCTTTAGCCAACGGGTGAAAACCCATGCAATCGGCGGTCGGTACTATACAGACAACTGTCTCAAGGCTCTCGTGACGCCCCTGGGGGGAGATTTTGGAGACAAAAGGGTTCAGTTTCAGGTCAAAATGCCGGACAAATTGGCGACGCTCAGATGTTATGCACCCTGCAATCATCTGTGTCTCGGTTACGGATGGTTACGGGTCGTTTAATCATCCGGTTACGCCCTGTTGCTATAGGGCAGAGTTGGTCGGTAATGGGTCCATACTTTTAGGCTTGGTGACACGGGGACGATGGGCAAATGTCAACGTCTTGGTTTACTTGGAAATTCGTCGAGACGCTAGCCAAAAGATTTGCGAGATAAAACGTGATTTCAATTTTTTAAACTGCTCAAATCAGTTCACGAAGCTATAAGTGCTCTTTAAATACTATCGTTTCAAATGGATTCCAAAATATCAATACCTATCGTATAGCAAAAACCACCAGGAAAATCCGGAATCATTGCGCAATAATTGAACAACCAGTGCAGCCGAGATACGCTAGTATATAAGTGTATAGCTATCGTCTTTATATATATATATATATATATATATATATATATATATATATATATATATATATATATATATATATATATATATATATATATATATATATATATATATATATATATATATATATATATATATATATATATATATATATATATATATATATATATATATATATATATATATATATATATATATATATATATATATATATATATATATATATATATATATATATATATATATATATATATATATATATATATGTGTATATATATATATGAACGACGTCTTTTATAGGACAGTAGTACAGGGGGATGTACATTATTTCACGATTTTTGTCAGGATTTTTGTCATGTTATATATATATATATATATATATATATATATATATATATATATATATATATATATATATATATATATATATATATATATATATATATATATATATATATATATATATATATATATATTCAAACTATCTCACTGCACCTTTATGAAAAAAATACACGTTATAAGGCATAGATAACCTTCTAATATAAAGTCTATTCTGGAAATCAAAGAGCTTATATTATATGAAACCAAAAGCAAAATCATCACCACAAAATTTGAATACGAAGCAATATGCATTCTTCTGTTCAATATTGACAAAACATCCCTATTGATATTCGTAAGCACCAACAAAAATGCGACCAATCTCCCAATATTTTGCGTACCGATATCACCCCTTGCATTCCACTCAGTCCCTTCCAGGCCGTTGCGGCCATTCATTCTGTGTGAATGGGAACAACGCTGAAATCATAATACAGCCAAATGAAAATTCATATCGCGCAAATTTCAGAGTCTCCTTTCGGCGTAAACAACCCCCAATTCCCATGACAACGGGCATCCAATTACCGAATCAATCACCACGAACAACGATGTCGCAGCGCGAATCAATCACAGCCTGCCATTGGTTGTACGTGTATCCCCATCCCCATCCCAAGACCAAACTTTAGGTCGTCGACACAAATTGTTCGACTGAAATGTTCGCCAAACTACCCCACATTTCATCTTGAGAAGAGCTTCACTGTGCTTTTTAGCATATACTCTTAGAAGCCTTACTCTCAAAATCATATTGAAATAGGAGACAAACATAAACAAAAGAGTTTATAGACTTGGTGCAAAGGTTGTAGATTGATGTATGGGTAATGAATATATAGTGTGTGTAGGTACATTTCTATCAATGAAAGGTGAATGTAAACGCAACACGTGGGGAAATATGAGTACCTACCCCACTTATAGCAAACCCAGCTTTAGTTTGTTATATTCTAGGTTCTTTGTACCTCATCTGAATGGAAAAGAAACATGTTTTAAAACATGCACCTGAAAATAAATATTGATCGACCATATTTTTGGCTTGTGTTTCAGCTTAAAAAAACACACGCTAATCATGAAACTCAAGTGACAAGAAGATTCTTCACCCTCTTGCAATGGAAAGTATCAAATTTAAACAAAAATTGCACACATCTTTCAAGAAACATATAAGATCGTTTACAGAAGCAGGCTTTTCAGATATGGAAAAGAAATCCCAGTGAAGCCTGAACAAAGCCTGTTCAATCCCTTCACCCGAGAAACCCACCCCATGTAATTGGGGAGGTAGCAATTAATCCTATGCCAACCACTCGTCTCATTATCGCACAGAATGCGTGCGCGACGATGCGTGCTACGAACGACGCGTGTCTAGCTGGCACCTGTCAATCACGCACGTGAGTTCGACGCCGCGCCTTTGTTACGCTGCACGGGTGTACGCACTATACGCACATGCGTGCGGGGGGACTCGGGCAGCGGGTTTGATGGTATTGACAAGTTGATTGTGCGTGCTATTGTACACGGATTGACTTGGCGTGAGTGATTGAATTGAAAGGATGTGTGAGGCTATTGACAATTCCGTGTTCCATGATATTTGATTCCTTTTATTGTTGGGTATTGGGATATTATATTGTTAAGGTTTGCCTTACACATATCTTAATATGATTACACCCTTGCCACCCAAAAAAACCATTGTTAAATTCTATAGAGAAGAACTATATGGATGAGAAAAGTTGAAACATATATTTTGATATTTTCTTCAATCGAATCATGAAAAAAAATCGTCATGTTCAAAAGTCTTAACTCTGTCGCAGGCTTTAGAGTTTCCCTAGAACCACATTGGCTTTCAGCGAATGGCTTTCGACTGGTCGTCGATATAGCTTATAGAAAATCGCCGCTGATGTCTCCTAGCAGGCTTAGGGACATGGTGGCACCACTGATGTCTCTGTACCTTGCAGGCTTAGGTACATGGTGGCACCACTGATGTCTCTGTACCTTGAAGGCTTAGGTGCATGGTGGCACCACTGATGTCTCTGTACCTTGAAGGCTTAGGTGCATGGTGGCACCACTGATGTATCTGTACCTTGCAGGCTTAGGTGCATGGTGGCACCACTGATGTATCTGTACCTTGCAGGCTTAGGTACATGGTGGCACCACTGATGTCTCTGTACCTTGCAGGCTTAGGTGCATGGTGGCACCACTGATGTATCTGTACCTTGCAGGCTTAGGTGCATGGTGGCACCACTGATGTATCTGTACCTTGCAGGCTTAGGTGCATGGTGGCACCACTGATGTCTCTGTACCTTGCAGGCTTAGGTGCATGGTGGCACCACTGATGTCTCTGTACCTTGCAGACGTAGGTGCATGGTGGCACCACTGATGTCTCTGTACCTTGCAGGCTTAGGTGCATGGTGGCACCACTGATGTCTCTGTACCTTGCAGGCTTAGGTGCATGGTGGCACCACTGATGTCTCTGTACCTTGCAGGCTTAGGTGCATGGTGGCACCACTGATGTCTCTGTACCTTGCAGGCTTAGGTGCATGGTGGCACCACTGATGTATCTGTACCTTGCAGGCTTAGGTATACATGGTGGCACTAGATAACTGGTAACCAAAACTACTAAAATGGGAGCATAAAAAGCATCACTTTTGGAAAACCGGCGCTATTTACAAGTAGCCGCACCTCTGCACTAAGAGTGTATACTCTATGAGGCAATTTCTACGCGAGAAAAATAGTTGATACCTACACAGTTTAGTCTGACGCACATTGAATCTTAAGTGAGAGCGTTGATCGGAACAGCAAGTGACACAGAATAAATAATCATGACAATTTAGGACAGTGCTATAATTATTTCAGGAGATATCTACATGTATGTGCAACGAATGGATGAGAAACGAAGCTGGACAAATGTGCAACCAAACCGGGATACGAACCCGGGACCTCCTGATTTCCGGTCAGGTGCTCTACCGTCTGAGCTATCCGGGCAGAATGGCAGCATTAAGTGGGATATATGGTAAAGCACCTGCCTGACTGGCAATCAGGAGGTCCCGGATGCACATCCAGCATCACCATACAAAATCTTATCTCCAAATAGCTTGTCAGTGACGTGAAGCCGTGTTTTAGCTACGCGAAAATTTTCCTGAAGCTGATGCGAAGCGAAAAGAAACGCAGACACGTATCGTCTATATATGTAAATGTATCTGTGACATCCCGCTAGCCGCGTCCCCTGTCGTTAGGCAACATACGCCTGGCGGTTAGCAAGTGTCCTTAGAGACCTCGGGGCGTCCGTAGCCACCGCGGGCCAGCCAATGGCGTCGCGAGCCAACATAGTGCGTTGTTTTGGCATCGCGGATCCCGCGTCGCCGATTGGTCGAGCCGGTAAAGTGTCGTTGCCATGGTGACACCTCGACGCGTCGCTAGGCGGCCATGGAGCCGAAGGCGTGATTCGATCGCGGCTATAGTGCGTTTCGTGCCGAGAAGAGTGGTCTCTGTCCTTGGCCTCGCTCCTTCGGCGGTCCCCTGTTCCACCTGCTACAAAGCGGGGAGAATTGCGCATGAATTGCTCAGCGGTACATTATTTAGGGCACCCGACTGGCAATCTCGAGTTCGTATCCCAGCTTCGGCTTCCTTCCAATGGTGAAGATGTTTGCCGGGATGCTCGGGTGTCGTGGTGGTTTTTAACGACGCACTGCTTTTTACTAAAGGGGTCTTTGGAACCGGTTGGCGGATGTCAATGATAGTTGGAGGTTATAACTTATATGATCATGAACCTAGCCTAGCATTTGCAGAGAGGGGGTAATCAGGTGCCGGTACATCATCTTGTCGAACAGCATCAACGGAGGGACGGTACAACTCGAGAAAAGGGATAGGGACTGCTTTTCAGAATATATTGTAGTGCAGTTGGCGGATTATAGAACAAGGTTCTATATTTGAAATGGAATCGGTTGTCATTGTCTGCATAAGACTTACAGGTTAAATAATTGGCTTAACGTGGAAAATTGTTTTTCGAAACAAAATACAGTTTAGATATTAAATTTCTTAGGGCTCATGTCTGCTTGCCCTATTACTTTGGCACTAGTTTCCACATATGTTAAGATAGCCGCAGGTCTGTCAATATTTCCTATTTTATTTCTAAACTTCCTACTCCTATCCATCCACCTCTTGGCCGCGTAGTCAATTCTTCTGTATGAAACGATCAAGGTTAAGCAACACTACAATTCCCATGTGTTGGATGGGTGACCTCCAAACAACACTTTTACAACACATTTCTCTCAAACAACGCCATACACAATCGCATGCGCTTCCAATAATTGTTCGCAATTCTCAATCATGCGCCTTCCGTCGAAGGTTTGACCCCGTCCCTACCGGATCTGACCCCAAAGTCCCTGCTACCGTCCGGCCAGATGTGCCTTCGACGCCTCCAAGTGCGGCCCGGCGACCGACGGCCCATTTATTTATAGCGTCCGGCGTCAAAAAGGCCGGTTGTCCGTCGGTGGATTGTCGCACTCCGACGCGGTGCAGGTTAGGGTCAGAGTTCGGAGGTCGAAATGGGTGGTAGCAGGCTGATCAAGACCATGGAGAGGATGGTGGTGTTCAGAATTTGGTATTGTGTACCCTTTTTTTGGCGATTTATTTCATTTTCAACGTATTAAAAACTCAAGTTCCAATTATAATACCCTCAATCCTCAAACGTAGACCTTACCCCTTCTTTCCTATCTGCTACCTTCTTGACATCAGCTTTAGATATCTTTTTAAACTTGATACGCATTGATCTATGATCTAAACTTGATACGCAAATGTATCTATATATTAGATTATAATTTTGACGGTCATAATATCATGTAACAGATCAATCTATAGAAAATAAACATTATTATTATTATTATTATTATTATTATTATTATTATTATTTTTATTATTATTATTATTATTATTATTATTATTATCGCAATATATGTCATTATTGTTGTATACAAGGAAAGCGACGCTGGAATAATGTGTAACCGAACCGGAATACGAACTAGGGACCTCCCATGGTCTTCCGGCAGGTGCTTTTATCATTTGTGTACTAAAGTTTAACGATGTCCTGAAATTTGGAGAGCAAGGACAAATGTTTTGATTGGTTCGGTGGATGTCACTTATTATGCACAATGCTTTTTAGGATTCATTTGCAAGCAGGACCAAGATTACTCTCACATTGAATTAGCGGCTAAGCGTGAAACAAGTAAACATAAAACTGGAAGCGTCGCAGAAAGAGTTCGACGGGCCCCCAACGGCCGCGAACAGGCCCGGGCCCTTCTTAGTTCTCTAATCGTTTCTTAACATTAAGGTTCAGTTTCTAGCCTGGCCTCACCAACAAATACGTCAGCACCACAAAAATAGATAACTAGGACCTTGTCAAATTCAGGATTCAAATTTAGGATTCACATTTGAAATGGGTTTCACAAATTCAGGATCTATGAAGACTATTAGGCTAAAAGAGAATATCGGCTTGCTAACTTCTATCACGTTACTATTAATATATATATATATATATATATATATATATATATATATATATATATATATATATATATATATATATATATATATATATATATATATATATATATATATATATATATATATATATAATTGCATGATTATGTCTACCCTTGAAGAACTATGAGATGCCATGTGTATATTTCCAAATGCTTTGGCTTGAGGGTCACCTAATATAAAGCGCACCCCTCTCTAAATGACCCTATCACTGTACACTGCATCAATAGTAGCGTCGGTCCCGTGCAAAAGAGGGGTGGTCGTCGCCACGTGGCTTTTGGGGGTGCTGGGGGGGGGGGGGGGGGATGACCACGTGGCACGGAGGGGCGGAAGTCGGAAGTCGGATGTTTTAGTTACGGATGCAGCCGTCACGGAGCGCTGGCAAATACGCTTCAAACGACTAAGGGGGGGGGGGGGGGGTTGCGAAGGGGGTAGGGCGGGTTACCGCTTAAAGTCTTCGCATTGTAAACGACAGTGCCGCGAGATTTTGCAACTGTGTGCTTGTAAAAAGAGGCACTGCTAAAAAGATTTCAAACGTCCAGAAAAAGTATATTGCTCGACAAGCAAATTCAGTTTTGTTGTGTGGATCAGGAACACAAGTTATTACTACATACCAAATGTTTTCAATCTCTTCCTCCTTTTTAATCACTCATTCCATCTTCTTATAGTTTTTTTCCAAAGATTTGTTTTCAAACAGACCCCAGTGAACACATCGGTCAGTTAATTTAGCCTCTCCATGGGACAGAAAAGAAGAAACATCGAACATATTGTCACTTTTCATCAATCAATCTTCCTGGAAGCACATATGAATTAAATTTCAAAGAAACCCACACAAAACGGTCAACATTCAAACGAGAATAATTCGAAGACTTAGATTCACATAAAACTTATACCTACCTACAGTATTTTTCACGTTAGAAGAAGGAAAGTTTTGTTCTCCATATATAGACTACAGACGTTGTCGACCATTCGATGCTCAGACCATTCAACCCTTGTAGGAACGATGTGACGGCCTACGAATGTTGATACATTTGGGTCTTCTAACAGCAGGGGAGCCTCTTTGAGAGTGAAAGAACTCTCTCCTTCTAAATGGGAAAAATACTATAGTACCCATCAAAACTTTGAACCGTAATTTTTTATATGTTTGGTGGTGGTTACGATTCGACAAACTATTTCGGTTCGGTCAAAGTGCGGGTGGTGGGGGGGGGGGGGGGGGACCCCTTGGCCTACGAATATCTACTAAATATAATTTTACATACGAACTATCAGAGAAAGCCCAAAACAAAATAACTCGTGCACTAGGCAGTTTGTAAAGCTTTCCGAATAAAGTATGAGCATAGTTTTCGTTTTATGACAAAAGATTTGCTGAAAATTCAGAATAGCTGTTAAAAATTTATTTAAAACAGTTTTTAAGGTTTTTCTAAATTTTCAGCAAGCCTAATCATAGCACAAAATTGATTCTTACATTATTTGAACGACTTATAAATTCCCTAGAGCACTAGCTTTTTTGTTTTGGGCACTGATAGTTTGTACTTTGTATGTACCAAATTATTAATAAATTTCGGTTCAGTTCGTGTTCAAACACCAAGAACGTAAATACTTTGAACACGAGCACTGAGATAATACGACCACCAACTATACCCGTGGATTCCAAACCTTCACCGTTCTCAACCCAAACACCCCAACGGGCCAGCTACCACTCAATCCCGCTCTGCAAACGCCGCGCAAACACTGACTTGATAGTCAATGGCCCGTGCGAAAACACATCACTCATCGCGCTCCCCGCACAAAGCGCCCTCTTAAAAAACACCCCGCACTAGTCTAGGTGCTTCCGGACTCAGTTTCCGGAAGTCCGGTCCGCGCGCTACGTCACGTTATTGAAACGTCATCGGGCAGCATCATCATTTGACATCCCCCCACCCCCTGGCAGCATCATCCCCCATTGTGTCGACATCACGTCTTAATGGCGGGGTGCATGGGTCTAATGAATGACTCTTTAAATGGTTTACGCCGATGGGGGGAGGAGGGATCTATAGCCCTTTCAGATTGCAGGACCGAATTGTGAATTGTGATGTTCTTTCTGTGTATTATTTTCAATGTTTTAATGGTTGCATTGATTAATTGATAGTCCTTAGTTTTTGCTTTATGGTATTATACTGGGGCGAACGCAATTTGTGTTGCGTTGAAGATGAGCGTAGCGGTTTGTATATAGCGCAAAAAAAGGTTGCGACAAAAAGCATATGAAAATCATGGAGCAGCAAGCCGGACCATTGCTTTCTCAAAATTTCTGATCACTTGAAAATGTAAACGATTCTGACCTTTCTTTGTTTCGGTCCGAGCTGTCGGGTAGCGGAAATATGCTCATTTTGAGAACATTGAGCATTGTGCATGTTAATACATAGATGTAACTCATGCCCAATGGTTCTTATTGGGAAAAATCTGGTGTGACGTTTCGATTTGGTTTCGATGGTTTCTAAAGGCAAATCGAAATTGGGAACATTTGAAAAAAATACGCACTTTTAAATAAATTTCCGTACTTTTCCAAACATGCCCAATTGTCGAATTTTGCTCTTTTTTCTGCTCTGAAAGTGAAGGGTGTGGAGGATTTTCTTGAAAAACGCAGAGTTGAGAACAAAAGTAGACACCCTGAAAATTTCATCCCACTCGAAGCAGGCGTTTGGCCTGTAGAGCGCGCGCAAACACACATACAAAAAAAACAAAAAAAACAAAAAACAAACAAACAAACACACACCAAGTGTTTTTTTTAGCAGTAGTGAAATTGATGATTTCGCTTCGCTCGCTTCGCTCGCTACGCTCATCAAATATATATAGAAACGTAGAAAATGACCGATTAAGACTAGAGCAATATAGATGAAAAACAATCACATTGCTATAAAGGGGAATAATTAAGAGTACACTCTCAAAAAACTTCACATGGACCTATGTGATAGTGACATGAAATCATGGCAATGATTATAATCAAATATGTCGTGGTAGCTTCCCATGGCTTCCTGGGAAAGATTCACATGGTTCTCGGCTGCCATTGCTGGAGCCTGTCACCTACGGGAATTTGAGGTTAGGATGCCCCGAGGAGGTTTTAGACCTTTCATTGGGATGGTTAGCAAGTTTGGGAGCCGATTATGTAGAGCTTCCACTGGATTGCTCTAGTTACCGATATCACTGCCCGATACGTCTCGCAGCCTAGTGCCTATATACCCTAAACATTCGTGTTCAATGGGCCACATGGCATGCGCTCATGGGAATCATTGCCATGGCGGCGTGGATGGCGATTTTAAAATGGATTGATTAAGATGCCAATTACTAAAGATCACATCGAGTCGCTCAAGATAATGCATTAACATACAAGCCATGTGAATAAATCTGAGAGTGTATATAAATACAATCAGCTGATTTCGTGGTTTATTTCTATGGTTATAGGGAGATCTTTAAAAGAAATTGGAACACAAGAGTCACCGTTAGCATCACCGCGTGAGTGACAAGAAAACGTGTCAAAGTTCCATTGTCACGTGATACAAGCCAATTCTTCGGAGAGAATTGAGGTGGTCATGATGTCGAAATGCGACTGTGTTATGTCGATACGCAATCATTTTCTATATCACATTCACCGCCCATGAGCCTAGACAGTGATGTTGACAACTATATAACTTTTCACGTTAAGAAGGTGAGTGGTTCTGGAGTGTCCTAGAGGACCCACATGCTGCTAGCAATGGCGGTTCAAAACTGCCCAAAACTGCCCATAGAGCCTTTTGTCCGGCTCTAGACATGGCGTGTGAGTTTTGAAACTCTTAGCTCGTGTCTCTAGCAGCCACGAGGAGGTTGTATAAAGACTTTATACAACCTCATTGCTATCAGCAGTGGGTTCTTGAGGAAGATGCAAGTTCATCTCTCCTTATTCTTAACGTGGAATGGAGTTTAGTGATATTTCTGGTGAGCTTACACAATCGTTTCCCATGTAACAATTTTTATTCCATGACCTTCGCCTGTTTCACAGGTTCATATTTCATGCTTTGTGATTGGAGTTACAGGTTCCTAAAAGGAAGCGTAATACTACGCAATCATGCGTGTTTGGAATGAATGAAATGCAATGGATTGAAACCGGGGCGAATCCGGGGAAATGTGCACCCGAACCGGGATGCGTATACGACTCAGGGATCCGCTGATTGCCGGCCAGGTGCTCTACCATCTGAACTATTCTGGCACACATTCACCTGCTTTGCTGGGTGCGATAAGGGGACCTCCTGATTGCCGGTCAGGTTCGTGCACGAATTCTCCCACGTCACTGGGTGGGATAAAGTGATCTCGCTGAGGAGGGAATAAGGGAATGTCTCGTATATCCAAGTTCGGTTGCACTTTTTTCCAGCTTCGCTATCTCCCATCCAATGCTATTTGGTATCTGCTTAAACAAGTATTTATTACGATGTCTTTCTTGACCATTGTTCATTGATGGAAAACAATATAAACTCCATTTCACGTTTAGAAAAAGAGTGTACTTTCATCTTACTCGAGGACCCAATGCTGCTAGACACGAGAGGAGAGTTCCAAAATATATACTTGCCGTGCAGCCTTGAGGTAGACAGAAGGCTTTAGGGGTAGCTTTGGAACTCTTAGCTCGTGTCTTAGCAGCAGTGGGTCCTCGAGGAAGATGCAAGTACACTCTTCTTCTTAACGTAAAATGGAGTATAGTAGCGAACTATAGCCTGTAACTGCATACCAATAACTATAATAAAGAGAAAATCATTTAGAAAACTATACAACAATAAACCTATCAGATACGTACGGGGGTGGTACGTTCAGCCAGTCCTTATCGGGCAATGTACGAGACGTCAAAACAGTCACACACAGTGGCGGCGATTTGAAACAGATAGCGTGCGCCTGCGCTTGATAGTGTGTGTATACCAGCTGCACGCAGTCGCCATGGCAACAATGAGATGTCACGTGACAGATCGCTGGAGCGGAGCACGAATCGCAGAAGCCGTGACTTGCCAAATATGGTGGCCATTTGTTCGCCATTACCTTATTTTAGAGAGCTGTGTAGTGGCTGGGAGTGGCAGAGTTGACTGGAATTAAAAGTTATAACAAGTTTACCCGCGTGCATGGCTGCGCGATATCTTACCTCAAGATTTATTAGATTTCCCTCTGCTGATCATCGCTGTTCAGTTCTCTATCATTATAAATTTTACTCCTCTTGATGCCAGCGCAAGCTCTGGCCTCATTCCCAGCCAAAATACTCACAGATGATTCTTTTTACGTATATTGCTTTTGCTGAATAAAATTTTAAAAATAATACTTACCTTGTGTCAGGAAAAGAGTGAAAATAAGCCTTTCCTAACGTTTCGTAATCTGTTCAATTACTTTCTAATAATTGGTTAAATCTCAAATGGCATTTAAATTTTCATTATTTTCAATTCAATATTATCATTATTTTCAATTTAGCATTCAATAACCTCAGCTAAAACAGGATTTAATTGAAAACTATTCTCTATTTCACGTTAAGCAGGAGAGTGGATTTGCATCTTCCTCGAGGACCCGCTGCTGCTATAAACACAAGCTAGAGTTCCAAAACTCATTTAATAGCATTGTCATGCTCAAGACATGGCTTGTGAGTTTTGTAACTCTTCACGCGATGCTCTAGCAGCAGTGGGTTCTCTTGGAAGATGCAATTCCACTTCGGTGTGTTACCAGGTCGCATTGCGGGACAGTCGGCCACTCTTCCCCTGTAGCTGCTCTCTAGGTCAGTCTGCAAACCCCCAGCAGGCGCTGTTTTATTCCTTGTCGATTGTCTAGCCGACCTTTACAGAAGCCCTACACACTCCTACTAGCTACTAATACCATGACAGTCGCTTGTTTTACCATCGACCACTTTTTACCACGCCACAGCTTCGTTCCTTTTGTCTTTCCCGATGCTCTTTTACTCCGACGAAGGGTAATAGATGTCCCCACAAAACAATCCCTTGAGCACAATTTTCTTAGCGCCGAGTATAAAGCGTTGCGAGTTTCTGTCCTTTTGAATTCGCACTTGCTATAAAACACGCCTATAAGTTATAACAAACTAGTTTCTACAAAATATTTTATTTTCAAGTGTGGCTATCTGATTTACAAGTGTTATATAATCCCCTGTAACCACCTGTTGGTCATAGGGCCCTGGATTCATCTGTTAACCATGTTCATTTCACTCCAATACATATTTGTGACAATCAGCGATTCTCATTGTAATTCGTTTAATTTGAGGTTAATTGCGTTATTTATATAGAAGTGCAGAAGATAATACAAGGAATCAGACATTCTGATTTCGAGAGCGCGTCGAGTGACCAGGCACAGGTAGTAGAAACATTTTGAATGCCAAGGTCACGTGCTAAAAATGACTTACCGAAGACATTTCTTAAAAGAGATCGCGATGCTCTGACACAATGTGTGCCGTAGGCCTCGGGGGGTTACTGATAACTATCCTGCATCTATACGGCTAAAATTGATCTCTATATAAAAAAAGGTTTATACGTTCGATATTATAAAGGATTTCCTCAAATAGAGAGAATTCGTTTCAAAATATAAAGTAATTCATTGCCAATCGGACTTAGCCGTACACAGAAATACATTGAGAATGGATTCCCCAGTCGAGAATATTTCAAAAGCATGATCCAGAGCAAAATACTTTTGATAACATGCAAAAAAAAATGACGTTTAACAACGCTGATGGCATTCGCTCCTGCGTCCACTGGGTATTACCAGTTTAAATAAATTGATGTACACTTGCAATCCATAGAATACAAACTTGGTCGTGTTTGCCTATCCATTCCCATCGCTCCAAACTTTGGCCTCGCATCCAAAGCAAACCTATAGCGCCGCGTGGGTCTAATCAATCGCTCTCTGAGCAAGACCACAACCTCCATGGGTCGCCATCGCAGACGCCGCTGCGCGGAGGAACAAATCAAGGTGCCGACTCCCGCGGCGATCGCGTTGAACGATGAGCGTCGATAAGTCAGTGTCCGCCATCCGATGGGCACATTGGCCACGCCGTGGGTTTGTTTGCCGAGCGAGGGTTCGGCAGGTCAGGGTGCTCGTTTGCTTCACATGATGACAGCTGCAGTTTGTGTCCGAGGATCGGCAGCGATTTGGCCTTTCAATTTGAGGTCGGAGAAACATTTCATGCGATTTGGGATGCTCTGTGCAGAGATGGAATTCCATCTAATAATTCATGCCTCACTAGAAAATGAGATTGCAGCCTGATACATTGATTCTTGACATTGCAAGGATTTTGTTTTACATTGATAGACAATTACAATTACAATTACGTTGAGTGCGGATATATATATATATATATATATATATATATATATATATATATATATATATATATATATATATATATATATATATATATATATATATATATATATATATATATATATATATATATATATATATATATATATATATATATATATATATATATATATATATATATATATATATATATATATATATATATATATATATATATATATATATATATATATATATATATATATGTGTGTGTATATATGTAGTAATATCCTCTCAACTGAAAGGCTGGAATAAAGGTCAGTAAAAGTTTAACCTTCGTTTCAGTTAGCAACAGTAACAGTTTTCAACAGTAACAGCCAGCAACAGTAACAGCTAGCAACAGTAGCAGTCAGCAACAGTAACAGTTAGCAACAGTTATTGACGTTTTCTTCATCGTGCATCACCCTAAACATGGCAGTCGTATCGCATTGTATTCAAGAAGATTGTCTTCGGCCATGACATATTTCAGATGCGAAGTTTGCCAGGAACACATGGAAGTTGAACATTCTTTATTTTCACAGAACATAAACCAACATAATATTGTTCGAAACAGATAAGGCTTACCCAGATGGTTCAGGCCTATGTTAATATTGGCTACACGTATAATCTTGAGGGTTACTAGATCAAACAAGCTATAAGAGCCAGAATTGTGTCAACTGATAGTTATGTCTACTATTATATTAGTTGTATTTAATTACACGTTAGCTCTATGTGGCTGGGCAAAAGTGACTAACCATTACAATAATGAACAGTTGAACAGTTTTAATGAACAGTTAAAAGCTAAACTATCAGAATTGGTACGGCCCAATCTGAGTAGTTGAGGATGGCGACATATACCGCTATTTGTTCTGTTCTTCCGAGCATCGTTTCACAGGTCTTCCTCCCATAGCTTAATGAGTCACAACCATCTAGCATCAATATATATCGCGAAGCCATCACCTCTGATTAAACAATATCTGTGGTCTCATAGTTTATGGTCGCACTCGCCCCACACGCTGGGTCCACTTTGGCATCACAGTCAGCTCCCGCCTTGCCATATTAATGGCCCGTCCTCAGGAGTCCACCATTGCCGGCGGATGAGAAACGAGCGAGTCTGGTGGCGCTCGCAGCGGGCGTCGCGGCAAGCTGGCGAGAACAAGATGGCGGCCGCGTCCCACTGCGCGTACTTGGCCGGGCAGGGGGTGGGGTGGTTGGATGCCCTGCTAATTAGATCTACGCGCGGATCGGGGGACTAACAGTGAGAACGCCGCCGGTCGCAGTCAGATTGCATGGCGAAATGGTCATGGGGATTTTGGGCAGTGGCGTGATGGCGTGATTGTTTGGAGGATCATTCATGGCACATAAGAGCTAAGCAGTATGTTTATTGAACCACACTTTGAATGGGCAGCCGGTAAATGTTAGGTTTATAGCTCGATCTGTGTTTTGTATAGTTGACACGAATTGACAGGTTGGCATGGTTAGGTAGGCGTCCATAAAGCCGCAGCAGACAGAACTTTTCGGTAAAGTCATTCACTACACAGTACACATACCGTCATGTTTGGAACGTCCTTCCGAAGGGTTAAAGGGATGGTGCTCTTGTTGGCCTTTTCCGGCTGGGGCAAGTTTTGAATCAGTGACCCTGCAGACCACAAAGCATGTAGGTTGAGCTTGAGACTGATACCATGCAGTGTTCTGCAATCGAGATGATGCCTGTATATTTACTACCGGCTCTGTAGCATAATCCCTAGCCAATTTCTATTCGCTATCTTTTTTTCTCAAACACAATCAATTATACAATATGGCATACTCGGCTGGGACGTGATGCGTGTAAATCCTCTACAGGCCCACGCCCACTGCTTGCAAGGCAAATAGCTGTTATTAAAACAATTAATGGTCAAAGCAAACGTTTTCCAACCATAAATTTAGTTGAAAATTGTAAGGTATACTAGATGTTAACCAAATTTATATGAAGACTGCACTCTTATACTTGTTAAAAATCCAGAAAATCCAGAAACACTCACAAAATCAATTAACCTCAGAAAACCCATCGGTCACAAGGGCAAACTCTAAAATTAAAATGGTGATTAGAACTTTATAAGACGAAAAACTAACAAGGGACAACACCATTTAGATTTTATTGGGCCTAGTATTTACAGTTATCTGTTACCTGAATCTCTAAGAAACATGCACATTTCTAAAAAGCATAAATTTGAACATGAAGAGACTTTTACAGCAGCAAATCTTATTTAACTCCATTTGCAAAAGTGTGTACTAGCCTTTATAATCATTATTATCTTAATTGTATTTTATTGATTTTTGTATTGAATCAGTAGCCATCTGTATACTTACAATTTAAAAATTTGGGTTATTTTCGCTCACAAACAGGCTTTTGCCTATGTGAGCTTCCAATTTTGATTATGGCTTTTCTGTATTTGTTGTCTTGTATGTTCTTAGAATAAAAGAATTAAAATAAAAGTTGGGTTAGGTTAGGTTTTCTTGAACACACACTGCAACACATACAATTCTAGTTAAAATACCTACCTGTACCGTACTTCGAAACTCAAAAGATACTTGAGATGGCCAGCCAATTTCTTGTTGCTGTCTCAAATAAGGCAGCCTCGAGAATAATTAAACTGAGCTTCAAATCCAGTATAATAGGATAGCCTGGTTGTACCAAACACACTGCCCCCAAACTGAACCAACCCTTCCAAAGCACCTCGCAACCACAGCAACGACTGCCCCTTCCTGTTCTACCAACTCATGAAACTAAATTTCAATTATGGGAAAACAAAATACTATTTCGGTTACAAACACAAAATACAATCTGAATCTATTTCATATTTATGATATCAAAATATAAACAAATAAAATAAAAATACAATCTTTGGTAATATGAGAAGGTAATAGAATAAAGACGATGACATGACTTTAGTTGGTTCAAGTTGGCCCTCATGTGTAGTAAGCTGTACAGTGACTACCAGCGCTCCAAGCGGAATGGTATCTCCTTATATAAAATAAACTGTAGCGCAAGACGCCACTGTCGGGCGTTCGAGTAAATCAGGGGCAAATATTCAAGACGCGCACCTCGGCATTTGGCCGGTGATCTATCGACGGTGTCATCCAGCATCCGTGGCGGTGATCGAGCGCACAGGAGGACTCCGTCGGGAGTCGCGACTCGTCAGGGTGGTCGGACCTAGTGGCGAGAGTTTTTTCATCGCGGTACGTTTCGGGCATGCCCGGCGGAAAACCATAGGGAGGCATGGGTGCCGGCTGGTAATTAATTGGTTCGCATTCGTTGGACGGGTGATACGTGTAATTTACAAACTCTTTTGGTCGGCAGCCGTGACAGGAGCATTCAAATGTTTGTGTTTAACGAATTGGTGTGGGTTTTGATTAGTATTTTCTAAGATAAATAGGAACTAAGCATTACATCACTGTTCTAAAACATGGCCAAGTAACAAAATTAGGCCGAACGAAGGTTTCAATACTGAATAAGTACTAAGCAAAGTGAAAACAAGTGATATTTTGATTCCAATGGTGTTCATGTTATAAAAGACATGTTTTTATCACAGTGTCAATTAATTTTGTCCATATTGTCCACTCAGTTTTTACAATTTCGACTAGATTTTGTAAAGGTATTTACTGAACGCTATACTATTGGGCAAAGAACATCTGAAAAAACATATAATTAACTCTAGGAACAGATGAAAAGACTAGAAAATCAAGAACTGGATAATATCACAAACTTTAAAAAATGTATCATTTTCAAACAAACTCAATTCGCGGGCACTACACGCTGCACACGAAATACCGATGGATATCGCCTATGATCGGCCCCACGACCAAACACTCTCCCCAAACTCGCTACCCTTCGCCCAAGTCCAAGTACTCCTTGACCGTTTCCGGCACGTTCAACTCTTGAATCCCCATCGGCAGCTTCCAGTTGCCGTTCAACGCCTCCCGGACCTTGCACCTCGCCAGATGCTTCAGCTCGGGCGGTGTCAAGCCACAACGCCGCGGCGACAGAAACGGGTACGCCGTCAACAACCTCCTAAACTCACCCTCGTCAACGCGATCCCTCAACTTGAGCTTAGCCTGCGGAACCGCAGCGAAAATCAGCTTGACACACGCGATCGTATCTTTGAACACCATCATCGGCCGGTAGTCCCGGTCCCCAAAACTCTCAAACAGTCCCTCGACAATAAAGTCGACGCTAGCCACGTGACCTTCACCGTCGACTTCGAGGACCGCGCCGTGACGCAACAGAATCAGCAAGACGTCATGTTTGTTCAGCATGACAGTCGAACGAAGCGGCGTGCTAAGCCCGTAGGATTCCATAGGGAAGTCAACAAGACGAATCAGTCGTCCATCTTTCCCTAAAAACTCCTGCTTGGCCAAAGTCGCGTGTCGCACAAAGAACTCCAAAGCCCGGACGCTCTCCTCACGGCTGTCAAAGTCACTCTTCCATCCGATCATCAGAGAAGCCGCTTTAGTCCCAAAAATCGCGCCGACGAAAAGCTTCTCGAAGCTGCCCTCGCAGGCGACAACGTCGTCGAGTATCTCCGTCAACGCTTCGCCTTCGATTTGCCCGTCGAACGCCAGCTTGGCGGCGACGTAGATAAGACTGTGATGTTTCCCTCGTAGACAAACGCCTCCGTTGGCGGCCTTGGACGCTGCGTGATGGCGGAGACAGGCGTTGACGGCGAGCGTGTAGCCGAGGGAGGCTGTGCACACTCCGGCCTGGACGCAGCCAGTGATGATGTTGTGGAAGTAGTCGATAACCTCGCGGCGTTTGTAGCGGGCGAGGAGGTCGCCTTTGGACATATCCGCGAATACTTGGGTGAAGTAGCACTCGAAAATGTGGTCCATTCTTGATGGAGTTGGAGGTTGACGATTTATTGAAACACTGTCGTATATGACTAGTCCAATGATTGACTTTTAGGTTATGTACGTTTCAGATCTATTTGAGACGCCTTATCCATATCGATTTCCGTGTACCAATTTTTTGGATATGCCTTCGTCAAATTTGTAAGATTTGATCTAGAGATTGTCAAGCTAGGAGACAAAAACTTTCACTCGATTTGACAGCTTGGCTAGGTTTGACAGTAGCTGACAGAAGTATCGAGACACACATAAAGTGTCCCATTGTTGCGGTTGACAGTTTCAACAAGTGTCTATCAATTTGCGCAGACAGATATAGAACGTTGAACAAGTTTGAAAACGCTTTAAAGATTAAAAAATGTTGTCACTTTAGTCACTGGATATTCATCCATAACACGATCAAACGCAAATGTTGCGAAGAATCTGTCATAATCGACTTCCAAAATCACGACATCCTTGTTTTTAAGTGAAAATGACGTGTCAGATTCAACTCGTCGGAGTGACGTCACGGCACTTTCAAAAACGCAGATTAGTATCGTTTAACACAAGAGGGTTTCAAAATTAAAAAAAAAAACACGTGAAAAGATTGCGGTGTACACACCGATTTTTGCAAGTCACACGAATTTGCACCACAAGTCAGAAATCCACTGCATTTGCCAACACCAAAACACGTGGAACTAAAATGAAATGGACAAGCCAAAGCGTAATCAGGGCACAAATGACACACGAATATGGTTTAAACGACTCGATGTCGCCAGGTTATTCCCTAATCATTCAACCTTCTAACTAGTCGGACAATCACTCACTGATTGGCACAGGTAGCTAGTAGTTACTCGAAACACAGTGACATATTAGTTCGGGGCTTGATTAGATTAAGATGCCCGTCGAGGGTGAATTGTCAGGCTTCGTCGCGGATGTCTGGCTTCGGGGAAGGATGTTCATGATAGGCTTTCCGGTAGAGGGATCGTCGGGGTATTCTCACTTTAATAGATATAGCACAGAATTAACGGGTTATCCTGATTCATAAGGGTGTTCGGGTGTTATTCTATTGGTATTGCAATTGCTCAATGTAATATTTTGCTTAAAACACTGCGATAATAATTATGGATGTCCTTAAGGTTTTTTATTAATTGCTTTCGCGACAGTGTGATTTAATGCAAAAAAATATCTCTACCTACCTATACGCATTTACTATCTGTCTTATGTATCTGTCTGTCTTATGTGTCTTATGTATATCTTATGCATTCAGTATTATTTATGATTAGCATGAGGTATGTTATTGGCATTATGTGATTCCAAAGTTAAGAAACACCCTTTGGGAACGACATTTTGGATGGGCGACCGTCGATTCATAATTTCCAAGCGTGTCGTTTAATTAAAAATGTATTTACATTTAATTAAGGTGTAAAGAAATAGATTAAGACCCGGTCTTTCAACAGCACGTTAAATAACTAACGGTCAGATTAACTTGTTATTAGCTTAGCAACGTCCAATCAAAGCCTTTAATTTTCTTGCTTATGGACCGTTAGTATCTTAACGGGCCACTGAAAAACCGGCCTTGCAGCTGTCACATATAGCACAGCATAGAGATCCAGCATGATGAATTACTCCAAAAAGGCGGTGAAAACACCGGTAACATCACGGTATGGTAACATTATCAAAATAATCCGTGAACATGGAGTGCTAAACACTTGGAGATATGTCAACTTCACAAAGACATTTACGCGCTACCTAGCAGTAAACTTTCAAAACTTCTCCCGACACTTTTTGGAGATTCGAATGGTAGAGCCACCTAGCGGTAACATTTGTCACTAGGACCGGTAACACGTGGTTTTTCGTTCGAAAGTGTCCGATAAGACTTTGGAAAGAGACGAGTTTGACCTGTCATAGTTTTCTCGGCGTGACTAATTAATATTCAATACATTTCCACCAAATATATAAATAATATACCGATCAAAAGGCTGACGCCGATATCGAAACAGCAAAATTTTAGATTTGTGGATTTATAATTTCAATTATCGAGATGTAGGTATGACATTGTATGCATAAATGAATACTGTACTGTACTGTACTGTACTGTAGATGAATAGATAGTACTGTATGAGCATTTTCATTTATTGTATTGCCTTGTCAAGTCCTGCCCTTATGTTGAACAATTTTGTAAATTTATCCCACACACTCTTTTAGCAATGGGTATTACGTACCGCGTAACTTACGGCATTACGTCGAGTAGTTTACAGTAGTTAGAGACAGTGTACTAGAACTTGAATAAAAGTTGACATAAGAAAAGTCGGGAGTCCATCCGTTTACTTGGACTTGCGCAACCCGCGATACACCTGTGTACGTTGGGCAGTCTACCTTTCAGGCGAACACATTTAGGTGGACGTGTGCTAGGCTACAGAGATGTAATGCTCAGTTGTAGTGTACACCAATAGATGGCATTGGAAAACAGGACTTGAACAACAACCAGTTTCATTTTGTTTTCACACGTTAAGTTACGTTCAATTAAATCAGAGTTGGATAGGTGACCTGGCAAATTTTAAGAAGCCTATAAGTTACAGATTGAGTTAGCAGGCTGCGTTTAGGCACCAGATATACCGTCCACACACCCTTCCAATCCAGGCTAGCTTTCTTTGTCATCAGCCTGTCATTCACCGACAGCCAATAGACCAGTGCCACAGGGACAGCGCCAAAACTGCGTGTCAAAGGGACAAGGCTAAGCCGTGGCCGGCCCTTGGTGCTGTTGGACGGTAGAAGGCCTTAGTGCCGGCACCGGGTCCACCCTCGGCTCCCTTCCAGTCTAGGCATTCATCGACAGCCAATAAAATGAACCCGTGTCAAATGGACAATGGGACAAAGCAGTGGCCCAACCTTGGTGCTTTTGGAAATGCACCAAGGTCCGTGAGAGAAGCCACCGACCCCAACACGTAAATGACCATTGCAAAATGGGAAGGCGTCAAAACATCACCTATCTTAACGTCAGAAACCCGACCGATTAACAAGAGTCTGACGCATGCGCTGAGGCAGACGCGGCGGCCAAACGAGTTCGATTCGGCGAGTCGTACATTAATCGCTCGTCGGCCCCGCATTTGATCCGCACTTTGGCGCCGCATGACGCGTTGACCCTGACGTACCGACGTCACCGTCGAGACGAGACGCGCTTGAAACGCCCCCGGGGGCGCGTGGCGTCCCTAGCATTCCTGCGTGGCAGGCGTGATGGGCGTGTTGTCGATGATGTTGTTGATGATGTCGTGTTGTCGGGGGTGAGGTGAGGGCGATTGCGGGGCTTGGGGGAGTTTGCTGAAACTTCATACGGCCTGGGCCCTTTATGAGGGCTGATGGACCGCCGTCATTCACCGACAGCCAATAGACCAGTGCCACAGGGACAGCGCCAACACATTGTGTCAAAGGGACAAGGCTAAGCGGTGGCCGGCCCTTGGTGCTGTTGGACGGTAGCAGGCCTTAAGGCCGGCACCGGGTCCACCCTCGGCTCCCGTTCAGGCCAGGCTAGCTTCATCATCATTCTGTCATTCACCGGCAGCCAATAGACCAGTGTCACAGGGACAGCGCCAACACAGTGTGTCAAAGGGACAAGGCTCAGCGGTGGCCGGCCCTTGGTGCTGTTGGACGGTAGCTGGCCTTTGTACCGGCATTGGGTCCACCCTCGGCTCCCTTCTAGGCCAGGCTAGCTTCATCATCAGCCTGTCATTCACCGACAGCCAATATACCAGTGTCAAAGGGACAGCGCCAACACAGTGTGTCAAAGGGACAAGGCTCAGCGGTGGCCGGCCCTTGGTGCCATTGGACGATAACATGCCTTGGTGTCGGCACCGGATGCACCTTCGGCTCCTTTTCAAGCCAGGCTAGCTTCATCATCAGCCTGTCATTCACCGACAGCCAATAGACCAGTGTCAAAGGGACAGCGCCAACACAGTGTGTCAAAGGGACAAGGCTCAGCGGTGGCCGGCCCTTGGTGCTATTGGACGATAACATGCCTTGGTGTCGGCACCGGATGCACCTTCGGCTCCTTTTCAAGCCAGGCTAGCTTCATCATCAGCCTAGTATGACGCTTGTATGACGTCATGCCCCATGAAAAGTTATCTGCTAATGGTATGGAAAATATATTCAGTATTGCCTTTTAATATTGAAAATGCTGTAACCCCGCCTCTACCAGAGACCCACCAAGTGAACTAGAAGGAGCACGTCCTTGTCCCGTGTCACACCGGACAGCGGTGTGACGTAGAAGTGCGTGGACCCCAGCACTCTTGGACTCCACCCGGGGTCGAATCAGGAACACCCACAACCGGGCAGGTATGTTAATTCCACTGCGTTATTTGTGTTTCTTGATGCTCTGTTTTGATAACATGCCCCGTGGCACTGGCTATGACGCACGTATAGGTAATGGTGTTCCTAACCTAGGTTTACCTGGCTTAACCTAGCCCATGGTATAAGAACAAGTTCAACTGTTAGTTTTACTATTAATTAAACCATAATTATACCACAAATAAACAATTTTTTACACTCATAAGTACCATTAGTTCTGCTTTAATAAATCATGAACCAAGCGTAACGTATATATCTATAACGTCTTTTTAGTCTCCATCTTAATTTGCGTGTATCCCTGCGAAGCTAGAGTTTGTTGCAATTGCTGGAGTTTGGTATGATTTCTCGATTGTCACATAGGGAGTACCCCAAGGTTTGTATTTGAGGAACAAAAATGAGCTCAAAGTGCATAAACAAGTAGCCTGGCAGATATGCGCAAATATTCCCCCTGGTAGCCAGCTGTGGAACTTAACTAATAAGAATGGGGAGAAGTGTTAAATGTTGAAACTATAGAAACACGTAGTTGAAATAATGCCGAGTGACCGCTTCTAAGTGTCGGGGGTTCGTGGCGGTTCCCCTTAGTCCATTGCGGGCGACACTTGGTGAATGCCCCCTTTGGGGTCGAGCGTCTTGGGAACCCATCAGTCCTGGGACCTGGACGACCGCACCTTCGAGGGAAGGCAGCCACATGCCACGCTCCTTTTGCAGCTGCTTATAATTTTAGTTGTAATTCTAGGCCAGCGCTAGTTCAGTCAAGCGAAGTTCAGTTAGCAAATTTTCTTCTTTACCAATCGAAGGGCTTGTGCTCGAGCTGCGCACGTCCTCCAAGTACGTCAGTGCGCAAACTGGACAGGCAGCTTAGGAAGCAGACATGACGCAGAGGCCGATGGTATTCCATGCGTGTGCCGACTGCCGGACAGACCTGATCTGGGATCGAACCCGCGTTTCCTGCGCTCGAAGAGCGTGCTGTGCTGCACGTACTCGTGAGGATCTGTAACTTGACCTGGGGATGTGATAACTGGTCGCAGGCGCCAGAGGATGAGAGGACAGGTGCGACGGGCGCTAGGTGCTTCGGGGCAAATTCGCTGGAATTCTAACGAGATTGCCCGGTTTGAATTAAAATCGTTCATTCGAAATCGAATTTCAAGCAAAATTTTCAATATCGTAATTAGAAAAGGGAAGGAGTCTAAGATAATTATGGTGGAAAATGCAAATGGGTATGAAGTAAGAGGAAAGAAATAGAAAGCCAAGGAACGGTTAAAAACAAAAAAGTGTGAAAAATGGTGTTATTAAAAGGCAGATGAAGAAAATATGAAGGAAAATGAAAGGATCATATGCAAATTGTGCATGGGTTCTTTTGTTATACATTGTGAGACTTTCCTATTTATTCTCGCTATAAATATAAAAATAAAAGCATTAGAGAAATGTTCAGGAAGAGGAAGAGGAAACATAAAATTAATAATTTCAAATGCATCTGAAACATAATATTTATAGTTGAAAAATGACTCTAGACTTTGTCGCTTATAAACCTAGTTTTGCATGGCTTGACAACGAAAGGACATTCATAATTAGGTACCTAACTACGGCAAGAGTTCGTAAATTTTGAACATGAACTCAAAACAATTCCGACGATGCCAAGGCAACAAAGAAAATGTCACTGTTCTTCGTCAGTTGCCGGTTTCGGGACAGGGAGGGAGCAAAGACCATGAGCCACACGGGATACGGTTACACGCACGGTTGTACAAACCACTAAACATATTATTTACACATTTACTTTACAGGGTTGTCTCATGCAGGTGTCCTTAATCTTCGTACCAAGTTTCAGCTCTTTAGGGCTCGCATTAATGTAGCTAAGATGGAAGATCTCAAATCAACCAAAACAAAGTAAGACGGCCGCCTCATTCTTGACTTCCACTATGAAAACAAGATGACACATTCAGGTAAATAGCACTCTTATGTTCTTGTGCTGTATGTTCTTTTCGTTTTATTGTGTTAGTTTATCAATTTTTTTGTGATATCTTGCAATTAATTTGAGTGTAGGATGAAATTGATACGGAGGCACACGTTTCTAGGAAATCCTTGCCATATTAGTCACGTGACATAGCCGACAAAAGGAATGAACGTCAAACCGTTTCAAATCCCCGTCCACCTCTTCGCATATCACAGACAAAAAGAAACCTGAGCCATTTCCCACCTCATCAACACAATCTTCGCCGGTCGGTTTGACCTTGAGCCGTTGCCCCCTCCCCCCCCCTGGCTCACCGATGTTTGGTATTAGAGGGGACGACGCCTCGACAACGAACGCATTGACTCTTCGACCGTCGTCGCGACCAGCCAGGACCGCCGCAAGAACGAACCAGTGCGATCGAACAGTAAGACTGCACGAGAGTACCTAACAAGTCTGAAGATGAACGCCAGCCTCCAAAGAGTAGCCTTCGTGGTCGTCGCGATGGTTGCCGTCTCCGCTGCACAGAAATTGCGTGAGTTTTAAGCCCTCTTTTGAAAAACTTGGGTTGATTTTTCGGGGCGGGGGAGTTAAGTTTGTCTGCAGACTTTTAGGCTGGGAGACATATCAACAGACTATAGCATCTCGACTAGGTTGCTAGACTAACACACGTTTTCTGGAATTAGTCCCAGCAAAAGGCTGGGAAAAAGAATTCTATGTCTGCTAGGCCAAGAGGCTAGCAGGGATATTCCAGCCCCGTCTCAAATTCTAGATGAAAATGATGGGACAATAGTTTTTTGAAAGCTAGGTCATGCAGGCAGGGACTTCCAGGACTCGGCCTGCATTCCTGCTGCAAACGCTGGGACACAGAGTTCCATGTCAGCTAGGTCACGTGGCTAGCAGGGATTTCCTGAACTCGGCCTGCATTCCAGCTGCGAACGCTGGGACACAGAGTTCCATGTCAGCTAGGTAACGTGGCTAGCAGGGATTTCCTGGACTCGGCCTGCATTCCAGCTAAAAACGCTGGGACACAGAGTTCCATGTCAGCTAGGTCACGTGGCTAGCAGGGATTTCCCGGAATCGGCCTGCATTCCTGCTGCAAACGCTGGGACACAGAGTTCCATGTCAGCTAGGTCACGTGGCTAGCAGGGATTTCCCGGACTCGGCCTGCATTCCAGCTTTAAACCTGGGACACAGAGTTCCATGTCAGCGAGGTCACGTGGCTAGCAGGGATATCCCGGACTCGGCCTGCATTCCAGCTGCAAACGCTGGGACACAGAGTTCCATGTCAGCTAGGTCACGTGGCTAGCAGGGATTTCCCGGACTCGGCCTGCATTCCAGCTGCAAACGCTGGGACACAGAGTTCCCTGTCAGCTTGGTCACGTGGCTAGCAGGGATTTCCCGGACTCGGCCTGCATTCCTGCTGCAAACGCTGGGACACAGAGTTCCATGTCAGCTAGATCACGTGGCTAGCAGGGATTTCCTGGACTCTGCTGCACATTGACAGATTGCTGAAGTTTTCTGGAATGTATGATCTTGCTTCTCATCCTGAGCACGATCTTTCTTGATGCAGGTCCCTTTCCTTGTACATAACTAGGGCGAACGCAGTTTGTGTTGCGTTGAAGATGAGCGTAGCGGTTTGTATTTTGCGCATTAAAAGATTGAGGCAAAAGCAATTTTGAAAATCATGGAGCAACTAGCCGGACCATTGCTTTCTCAAAAATTCTGATCACTTGAAAATGTAAACAATTCTGACCTTTCTTTGTTTCTGTCCGAGCTGTCGGGTAGCGGAAATATGCTCATTTTGAGATCATTGAGCATTGTGCATGTTAATACATAGATGTAAAACATGCCCAAGGGTTTTTATTAGGTTTTATTGGGTTGGTTTTTAATGGGAAAAATCTGGTGTGATGTTTCGATTTGATTTCGATGGTTTCTAAAGGCAAATCGAAATTGGGAACATTTGAAAAAAATACGCACTTTTAAATAAATTTCCGTACTTTTCCAAACTTTCCCAATGGTCGAAATTTGCTATTTTTTCTGCTCTGAAAGTGAAGGGTGTAGAGGATTTTCTCGAAAAACGCAGGGGGTCTAAGTTGAGAACAAAAGTAGACACCCTGAAAATTGCATCCCAATCGAAGCAGGCGTTTGGCCTGTAGAGCGCGCGCAAACACACATACAAACACACACCTAGTGTTTTTTTTAGCAGTAGTGAAATTGATGATTTCGCTTCGCTCGCTTCGCTCGCTACGCTTATCAATAACGCAGTACGGAGGCCACTTAAATAATTGCCTTTTATTTGGTGCTGAAAATTTTTATGTTTTTAGCATTAAAGAAGTAAAGTCAAATTTTATCAGGGGAAAATTCGTCCAATACTATTATATATTATCTTCGACAACAACAGCATAAACATATAGACATCAAACTGATCAGGAACACGTTTATAAATTGCCGTCCAGGACATGAAACAAAATTTCGTGAAAAACTGTGACGAAATCGTTGAAAGAAAGATCTTTTTTTGATTATGAACTGGAAGAATCCAGTTTTATTCAGCTTAGATTTCAATGCGAGAAAAATGCTTGAATTTCCTGGTTGCTGTCGAGCATGAAAAATTCAAGTTCTCCTGAATCACGAATTAATGAGCTCCTTTTATTTCTGTGGTTGCTTGAGACCAGAGTTAAATTCACCCAAACTGCGCATCTTGGCGATTGGATGCTGATGGTGGAAGATGCTGCGGGAAGGATGGTGCTTCAATGCTTGCATTTTGAACACGGGCCCAGCGTAACGGACTCCGGTATTTCCCGATGACTTCAGAAGGCCTGAACAAAAAAACATGTTGACCAGTTTTAATTGCGAGTGTAAATTTATTTATTTTATAAAAACAGCTACGCAAATTGCCAAATTTATTTATGACAGTGAAGCTGCTTGAATACAGGAATGTCGAAAAAAATGCTTGCATACTAATTACAGAATTTGTGACTGAATTGCTTGTCTGGAACTCGCCTGGGATTTTCGAAGAAGCTCGTTCTCATCATTTATCTTGTGGGCGATTAAAATTTTAATTGAATTCTGAAGTAATGTCACGCTGAATGGAAATTATGTTAAAATATGTCAACACAAGAAAATTATTACCGTTTTCTCGTTAAAATTGTAAAAAATTTTGGACAATTTTGCAATGATTGATGCACTGGTTTCTATGGTTGATTTCATGATGTGATTCAGGTAAAATATCGCGGCATGTTTTCCCATTCAGAAAACAATCAACTCCAATCCCGGATGCAGAATACCAACGATAGTTCCTACCATATTACCTTTTGGGATCGCAGCACTCCTCACTTATATTTCTATTGATGAACACCATGCACAAATTATATTTATAATGGCTTTAGTGGCACCTTAAAACCATGAATAATTTAATCTTGAAATAACAGTGGCCTATACCGGCTAGGTAATTAAAACATTAAGATCAAAATGATGCAAACTTAGATATGAATGCAAATCACACCTCCGCTTACATAACCAAAATGCAAATTTCATTAATGCATCGCCAAACCACCGTCGCGGCATCTGAACTTGATAGTCTTTTATATCGACTGGCCGGTTCACCTTAATTATACAGTCATCAACTTGACCGCTGACCTGCAGTCCAGCCCGAGCATCGAAGCGAAGAGACACCGTACATTACGTTATGCCACCGGTCATCGCCGTCCGGGCACATCTCGGCGATCGGGCCGACCCAAAACCTGCCCGCGGGCGCCTGTTAAATAACCCGAGTGGTTTACGTAATGGGTGAAAACGGACAGAGAGGCCGTCATCGAAAATGTCCGGCGATTTGAGGTCTGCTCTCGCGGCATTTTGTATTTAGGATGGGTGAAGTTTGCGGGTTTGCGGCTATGCTATTTCGATCGCCACATGGCTGCGAACGCTCAGTGGTGAGGTATTACTTTCTAATGTACAGGCGAATTGTTGGAAGATTGCCGGACTGCATGGGTTTTGTTACTACGGTACTCTTAGGACCGGTGTTATAAGTGCCCTCAACCCAGAGTTAAAGGAGGAGCTATTTAGGGCTGGTGATAAAGTGCCTAAGCTCAGAGTTAAAGTAAGAGTTGAGTAGTAGTTACGTAATGTCAAGCTTTGTGGTAGTTTAAACTTCTTCTCTGATTTTAACATTAAATTAGGTAACAAATAAGTTGGCTATTTAAGAATGTGATTCCCAGTTTAGGAGACCGATTTTCGTATTTTGTTTAAAACCAAACTGTGGGCAAATATATGCGCAAGCTTCTAGAAAAAATTGGAAGCGTATAAAGGCGTGCATTTCTTACATTGTTTGCCTTATGTTCATCATACTCTTGTGGTCTGCTACTGATGATGATTATTATTTATTACACATAGCAAGACTGTTTGAACTGGGGGTTCAATTGCTATTAAGGACCATACGTAATTTTTCTTCCAAAGTCTTGTACTTTGACAGTTATTTTACGAAATAAACAAGAAAAATACATAATATGTTTTAAACAATATACCAATACCAAGCATTTTTATGTTCTATAGAGTTTCTCAACAACACGTGTCACAAAAATGTCTGCGGCTTCTGCGGCTTTTTCAACCAGTTATCGGATTGTTTAGATATCGTGGGGCAACCTTACGAAGACGCGCCTTTACCAGACAACTAGCTTAGCTTTAGCGACAATGTACTTTCGGTTTCTTCGCCTCGGAGGCTTCGAGAGCTTGGCGATAAGTTGGTCAAGCGACCAGTGGCGGCTCTCGGCCAGGCGAGACTTGCACTTGAGGCGAAGCACCGAGATGGTCTACATTTGATGCGACATGTGGATTGAAAGCCCGTTCTCGAAGAGTGGCAATTATGAAAAGGATGGACATTAAGGAATGAATAAGTCAATCTGTTGATCAGTCAAATGCCAGAAGACCTGATTGTTATGAGCAGTGTCTGAACTCTGTCTGATTTCCTATAGATTGCAGGTGCTGGCATGGAATATATTCGAAGAGGGAACAGAAATGTTTTAATTTGCACACATTTTCGCTCAACTGTGCATCTGAAAAGCTATTCTTATGTTTGTAATTCATATTTCCTTCTGTCAACAACGCTAAATG
The DNA here is from genome assembly GCA_921293005.1 of Nemoura dubitans. NCBI lineage: Eukaryota > Metazoa > Arthropoda > Insecta > Plecoptera > Nemouridae > Nemoura > Nemoura dubitans. Next base: position 16,591,492 of record OV121077.1, on the reverse strand, counting down.
GGTTGCTGTTGAAGTGAATGTGCACAGTGCTTTGCGAGTGCGCTTTGCTCTCATCGGTAGGCACTGTGTTGATGTATGGTGGCATGGAAGCCATTGGGGTGACGAGACCGAAACGCATTTTGCATTATACATTCATGCGGATTTTTTTGTTGATATTGTTATAAGTGAATTCCATTCTGAATGATATCGTCAGTTCTCCAATGTGAATATTTGTAGCAAAAAGTCCATGGTTTGGTTTGAAGGGAAAATGCATGCATAGCTGGGAAAGCGAAAATTATATTAGAGTTCTTTTCGAAACAGGTAAACCGACGATTATTATGGTGAGAGCAACATGCAAGCTCACTTAAATAAAGTTGCACTATCAAGGTGTCCTTGATCAATCGGGTCACAATAATGTGAACTTTTTATATTTGTTTACTCGGTTTTCCTAGAGCCAATCTTTCAAGAGACAGGCTAATTACACGAATTACTCACAGATGACACTGATTTACACAGCGTCAATTACTATTGTTGACATAAATCCTTTCTTGCAGCATCCATCCAAGTCGTGATCTTTGCAGAGTTTGCAGAGTTAGAAGAGTTAGAAGAGTACGCGTGCAAGTAATCCTAGCAATCGAGGAGCAAACATAATTAGTGGATGAAGTGCAATATGCAGTTGGTGCATGCAGTGCAGTTGCAATATGCACTCGATGCACTGCATAATTGATTGGTCGTTGAGACATTCCGGAAATGAGAACCGACTCTGGAAAACTCACATTTTATGGTTTTATGTGAGGAAATTACATGGAAATTACAAAATATAATTATTTTTAAATAAAATCATCGATTTTTTTTGGGATTTGGAATATATTATTATGAATTAACTTAGAATGATGGAGATTTCGACGAATTGAAAAAGTGGACAGTTATAGTAACGCAGATACGGATGAGATGATTTAGGAAAATTGTTTGGCTCTCTGGCTGCCACGTATCTTCTATATGATTCTGTAACTAAGTTTACAGAGGAAAAAAAATGCTTGGTCAAAATATAATATTTTCACACTTCTCAGCCTGTTCGGTCGCTAGAGTTTCTTTTTCTGAGTTCGAAATATTACAATAAACAGCGCTTTTAAGTTTTAAAAAATTGTTTATATTCGCCTGTGGGCAAGTCCATAACCTACAAGATGTTTTTGAAGACTGCAGGGGAACATTGGGTCCTAGAAGAGATTGAGAATTTTAATCCCATGCGAAAATTGAGAATATCCAACGCCTATCCAGTTTTTCAGTGGCACGTTAAATATATAATGGCCTGTTAACGTGTTATTTGCTTATAGCAACGCCCAATTATAGGCCTTAATTTTGGACCTTTGGTACGTATCTTAACGCACAACGAAAAAACCGGATTTAACTCCCAAAATTATTGTGACCTTATCGAAAGATGTTTTATGAGCCGAAGAATGCTTATAAAAAAAATTGAAAATCTTAAATTGGGCGTTTTTCGTCCCCATTGCTTGTCTAGCAGGAACAACGTTTGCTACTTACATTTGACGGAGCCTTGGTTTTGGATTTGCACACTTGTTCCGCATAGGAGAGGAATCCAGCCACGGGCACGGCTTGGGTGTCGGTGGAGTCGGCCATACCAACAGTAAAAGATCTTCGTCCAAAATCTTTTAATTACTATTCTGGGAGCATAGATTCACGAAGCGGCTAAGCCCGGGGTTCATTATTTTAAAACCAAATCAGATTTAATTTTCTACGAGAATTTGTGGTTTTCACAATGGGTTATGACAACCCCGCCTCGTTAACTTGTTTACCGTTAGATTGTATCAAAATTTATTTATTTAACTACTAACAGTTAGCATCTACCTACTTTTTTTTTAATACATTTTATACAATTTTTAGGTTCAAAAATGATATTATACATGGTATGCTATAATTCGATTAGGTATAGATTCTACAGGCATGCACTAAAAAGTAAAAATACATTGTATTAGAGGTTTGGTTTTTGAAGCCGACATGCATTCCTATTTTATAAGCACTTTACGTTACGCTGTTACGCTGTTTTCGTGTCGCAAATATGGTTTTTGTGAAAACAGACAAACCAATCATGCATTTACTTTTTTCGGCAACGCTTAAATTCACGAGGAATCCTGTCCCCTATTACGATTTACAATCTAAGATACTGGTCACTGTGATTCCTAGTTATTATCCAGGTTTGAAAACAGCATGTACTCCAAATGTAATGGGTATACATACATTATTTTGATTGGTTGTTATTTTGTCCTCGTCAAAATTAAGTTTTTTATGCATTTCGGTACACTAACAGGTAAATTTTATAGGTTAATTACAGCAAAATGTTATATACCCAGCGCATAAAAAATGATATTATTTGTTAACAATTTGGTACTGAGATGGTACCCACGAATTTTAATTTAAATTCGCATATATACATTTTTACGTTATAATGTCATCGCTAGAGCAGAATGCCAATACATTATCCCACGTTCAGTTTATAAGCACCTAAAAACACCATCGCCAGTTGAAGAAATATTCCTAATCCACAAGATTTTTCCTATTTTCCCCACGAATATATCGCAATACTTTATTTATTGCCATTTAGATACTTCGGTTCTACATTACTATACTAGAAAATATTTACTATTTTTCTCCCAAATTGCCAATTAATTCATAATTAAAGTGTTTCGAAAAAAACTGCAAATCATCATCATTACGGGCCATTCATAAGTCATGGAGTAATAGTCATTTCCAAAGCACATGGCCACTGTTCCGACGACATGCTTATAGCTAGTGGCGTCCCATCGCCAGCCAGCCCAGCAATCACGTAAGATTGGGCAAGGAAGTGACCGACGCTAGCGTGTTATGTCACGGCGTGCGCTCGACGCGCATCCCGGTGGCGAGTGCCGCGTGCCGTGTGTCATTGACACAATTACAGCTGGCGGTGGCCGGCTCGGTCGCGTAATGCATCATGTGCTACTTCACGCCGAGGCGGGTAGCCACCGGATTGACGGGACCGATTTGTTGGGACTTTTTTCTTGGGACTCGTTTCTTGGGACTCGTTTGGGACTCATTTGTTGGGACTCGTTTCTTGAGACTCATTTGTTGGGACTCATTTGTTGGGACTCATTTCCTGGGACTGATTTCCTGGGAATCATTTGTTGCAGTCGGTTTAATGGAAAAAATGTAATGATTTTTTTCTGTCAGTTCCAAAACGGTGGGTTTCAATCGAAGTGGAGTAAGACTACGGGGTTATGCTATGCAACAACACTATTTCATTTCAACTCTGTTTTGGCCCTAGAATCTTAGTGGTTTACGGGGTACACTCTACAAACAAACGTATACAGGAAGTGACAACCCCGGGAAAAGGTATTTCTTATGATCTTCCTTCCCCCTCTCTCTATATAGATGACAATTAGTGACTTTCGTATTGTGTACCTTTGTACTTGAACCTTGTTTATAGGTTTTTTTCAGTGTACAGCGCAAGCTACAGTTTTTTTGTACCATTCTTGATTTTAATGCCAGTGGGGACGGGGAGTAGGTGGGAGAAATTAATTTACAGTTAACGCTTACTAGTTTATTGAAGTTATGAGATGCAATTATTTCTGACATGGTTTGGGGTGGTTAAAATTATTATACAAACTCGCAGATTGCCATTTATGTGCATTTATGTGCAGATTCTCATGCAAAACTTAAACATAAGTATACTTAATTGTCGATTGCAGGACGAACACTGTAATTTAATTCCTGCGGTGGTACAATTTCCTTGCAAAAATAAATAATGTGCAGCCTTGGTGAAAATAAACTATTGACAATAGCCTAATAATTAGTCAGATCCAGGTGATATAAATACTGTGCAACAGATTCGGTGATACCTGCGGGTCAAGGACGGACTGTCGTTGGTATTCATCTTTGAGTGTCGAATTGTCATGCTTAGCATGTCGTCGCAAACAGTACCGTCACTTTTGTGTCTTCAAAGACACGTGGTTGAAAGCACGTGACCAGTTTGTTGACGATAACCCGACGATTTCCCAAGATGATCGTGAAAAATTGTCAGCTTGCATTGATTGCATTGATTGCATTGATTGCATTGTTTAAATTGAGTCCTTTCGATTAAGCTTTGAATGTATGCCTGGCTTCTATTCTATCAATGTATCCTACCAATTGCGCCGTGAATTCACAGTGTACCTTAGAGCTTAGAGTGTAGGTTTTTAATACGATATGGGGTGGTTTAAAATCTAGGTAACCGTTTGTTCGATATGTATGAAGACTAAACGTATTGCATTAAACGTTTACAAATATTTTGTGACGCTTGCAAAAACCGAACAAGTTTTCGAAAAAAGGAGTGGAATTCAATTTTTGGGGCCCCTCTTCAAGGAGGTGGTGGGCCCGGGGGGATAGAGGGTCTCATCAGCACTTTGTAGTGAAAAACTAACAATTACCAATTCCAACCGTTACCACTACGTAAATTTGTTTTGAACTAAAGTTTCAATAAATTAGAATTCAAAAGAACCTCATTTTGCCGTCCCCATGAGTAAAGAGTACGTAAAATACCTATCGGCAGCTGAAATAGAGCCTCATTTTGCCGTCCCCATGAGTACAGAGTAGGTAAAATACCTACCGGCAGCTGAAATAGAGCCTCATTTTGCCGTCCCCATGAGTACAGAGTAGGTAAAATACCTATCGGCAGCTGAAATAGAGCCTCATTTTGCCGTCCCCATGAGTACAGAGTAGGTAAAATACCTATTGGCAGCTGAAATAGAGCCTCATTTTGCCGTCCCCATGAGTACAGAGTAGGTAAAATACCTACCGGCAGCTGAAATAGAGCCTCATTTTGCCGTCCCCATGAGTACAGAGTAGGTAAAATACCTACCGGCAGCTGAAATAGAACCTCATTTTGCCGTCCCCATGAGTACAGAGTAGGTAAAATACCTACCGGCAGCTGAAATAGAGCCTCATTTTGCCGTCCCCATGAGTACAGAGTAGGTAAAATACCTACCGGCAGCTGAAATAGAGCCTCATTTTGCCGTCCCCATGAGTACAGAGTAGGTAAAATACCTATCGGCAGCTGAAATAGAACCTCATTTTGCCGTCCCCATGAGTACAGAGTAGGTAAAATACCTATCGGCAGCTGAAATAGAGCCTCATTTTGCCGTCCCCATGAGTACAGAGTAGGTAAAATACCTACCGGCAGCTGAAATAGAGCCTCATTTTGCCGTTCCCATGAGTACAGAGTAGGTAAAATACCTATCGGCAGCTGAAATAGAACCTCATTTTGCCGTCCCCATGAGTACAGAGTAGGTAAAATACCTACCGGCAGCTGAAATAGAGCCTCATTTTGCCGTCCCCATGAGTACAGAGTAGGTAAAATACCTACCGGCAGCTGAAATAGAGCCTCATTTTGCCGTCCCCATGAGTAAACAGAGTAGGTAAAATACCTACCGGCAGCTGAAATAGAACCTCATTTTGCCGTCCCCATGAGTATACAGAGTAGGTAAAATACCTACCGGCAGCTGAAATGGAACCTAATTTTAAGATTTTGGGCCTCTTGAATCAATATGGGTGTTTGTGTTAATCTCACGGCATGGGAAACAAATGAATTGGCAGCAAACTTGAGTGCGAAACTAGCAACTGTATTTCTGTGACTCGCATAATGAGAAGATTCCTAGAAGTTTAGCCATCGTGGTTTCGACCGACGGCTTTGGGAGTGACCGCGTCGCGAGGTGTCCGATCCATGAATGCTGACGCGTTGTCTCTTTGCCCTCAGCCGCCTACGTGAAGCAATGCCGTGCGAGTGACCCGAAGATCGTCCAGTGCATCACCAGCGCCATCCACCACATCAGGCCGTACCTCGCGGCAGGTGAGTGTCCCTCCCCCTCCCCCTTGGCGTTGGTTTAATGACGCATCGACGCGATTACCCGGGGCACGGCGCACTGATGGTACTCACAGGATAGTACCAGCTACCGTCCAACAGCACCAAGGGCCGGCCGCGTGTAATGAAAGTATACCCGACTGAGGTACCATAGTACTAATACTTGCTGTTAGGCACGGGACGTTTTGTAATAGCACGATGCGCGGCCAGCAGTGCGGTGGTCCAGTGGTATTGTCGCTTGCTCCACGTGCCGTAGGTTCCTTGTTCCAATCCCATCGGGTGCCCTTTTTTGTTTTTCGAAACCCAGATGATTCTCCGTCCTTTTTGTTACATATACTTTATTGAGACCCTGGAACCTTTTTATTTTAGAATTATTTTCTCTTGATTCTTACCGTGCGTTTTCGGTTCGTGTACTTGGGGTAATTTTTTTAAGGACAGCCCCGAACTCTTTATCGAGCGTTTTCTATTCGTGTACTTGGGGTAATTTTTTTAAGGCCAGCTCCGGACAAATTTTGGCTCATTTTGTGGACATAACAGTATTAATGGCATGTTTTTCCGTCGGGTACCCGAGTCGGGTATTCTTTCATAACACGCGGGCCGGCCACCGCTTAGCCTTGTCCCATTGACACATTGTGTTGGCGCTGTCCCTGTGGCACTGGTCTATTGGATGTCGGTGAATGACAGGCTGATGATGTAGCTAGCCTGGCCTGGAAGGGAGCCAAGGGTTAGCCGGTGTGGGCATGTAGCCAGAAAACGGTTAGCGACCTTTGTAAAGTACGGTGCGGATTCCTCAACTGATCCATGTTTCTGGAAGGCTGTTGTACTTGCATGAACTCCTAAAATATTTCATGTCATAACTACTGTAAATGACAAGTGCTCATGGGAACACATATTGAACACCGCACAGGTACCTACTTTGTGACTCAATTCAGTGTTATGGACTCAATATTATGAATAATGAATGCTAATTAGAATGGGAAAAGTACGAATTATTTGATTGATAAGACCTATTTTATACTGAAAAACTTTCTTCCGCTTTCCAGGAATCCCGGAGATCCAGATGCCGACCGTCGAGCCCTTCCGGTTGGACGAGCTCTCGCTGGCGCTCACATCCGGTCCTCGGGGATACAAGATCACCCTCAGAGACATGGACATCTCGGGAGTCAGCAACTACACCTTCTCCAGGCTCAAGTGAGTAGCTAGTCTGTGATACGAAAGGTTCCTAGGACTAAGACTAACGTAAAAAAAGCGCGAACACTAGGAGCCACTCTTAAAAAAGCAAAAATTTCGGTGTTCAATGCTACATTTTTCGCCCGTTTAGACTAAAAATTTTCAATCGAATTGAGAGTCGATCATTTTCTCGACTGGTTTTTCGCTATTTTTTAGCGTGTTCAAGCCGTAATACAGTTGATAATCATACCCTAAATGTTCACACCAGCCAGGGAATGTTTCTAAGCAAAACAGGGTATACAGAGTACACACTTAGTGGAGACTATGTAAGGGCATGAGATAAACCGCAACAAACAAGCGCAACAAAAGCTGGACAAAAGCATCGGCAACCGCGACCGAGCTGGCAGTGAGTGAAAATCATCAACATCCAACAAGAGTTCGTACAGATATAAAAATATCGGCATAATTCCAACAGATGTGTTCACTCATTCCCTGGTTGCTGGCCAGAATGATGATGAGGTTGACGAAGAGCCTTGCCTAGCCTAGAAGGGAGGTGGGGAGATTCGGATATAGCGCGCCACTGGTAATACAACGTTATTTCATCTGTGGTTATTTGACAAAAGACATCGAAGACGAATGCTTTGCTTTTGCCACACTCTTTTTGTAGCTTTGTATTTCGTTTACTGGCTAGGAATGGAATGAACACCACAAGGCAATGGCAATTAACGAAAACAATTATTTCGTGTCGTATCCATAATATATGTATTTTTTTTTTACATTTTTTACTCTGCTATACGTGAAGTGTGTGTCGTTTTTTCTTTCTAAATATCCTTTGACCTCTGCATGTGACTCTTGTTTTTTAATTAGTCACAACACTTTTTTGAGACGTATTCCGGTAGACCTACGTAGTTTTTACAGATTTATTTAATAAATTCAAGAAAAAAACAGTACAAAACAAGATAGTTATACATTTTTTTCTGCGAGCACATCTCTGTTCTTCGAACATATTATAATATTGTGAGATAGCCGGGCACCAAACTCATTATATTATATTATTTAAAAGAGTCCATGGGCAAGTATACATAAATAGCACCTTATAATGTCACAATGCTGATAACTCCCGCGAAATTTCAACTGACTTTGCACAAACTATTAGGTAGCCTTCTTAGCAACATTATCAAACATAAACAATAATATGAGAACACAAGAACCAAACATTGCATGTATGCATCGTTTGTGTTAGATACCAGCATGGGTCAGCAAATGAGAAAACTAACGTACTAGCTAACTCTTTGACAAGGCTGCAAGTAATACAAAATAAAGACATGCAAGGCTGATGAGTGATGGTGCAATTTGGCGGTTACAAAATTATTGGTATGCCTTTCCTCCTCGAGAAAATCAAACATTTTGAGGATGCAATTCAGAGGCAAACACTAATAAGTTTCATAAACCTGAGCAAATATCATGAAATAAAACAGTCATCCTCTAATTTCAGCAAAATACTTACCGGTTATTGCCAATGGTTTTCTTACAGTCTGTAAAAGTTTGGGTTATACAAGGAATCCACAACAGTGTTGACCTGTCTGAACTTATTCAACCTTGACAGTCGATTGTAAAGGCATTTTAATCGCTTGGGTGCATTTGCATAAATTAAATTATAAACCTGCAAGGACAGAACTATTAATACACTTCAAATCATAACTCATTTCGGAGTATGTTATACTTAAGACTTTTAATAAGAAAAAAATGTAACTTGTACGATAAATAATGAAGCTTCACATGGATACATTTACTGTGTTGCCTTTTAATCGGTGTGTTTAAATCGAGTTGAATGATGTACTGATAGTCAAACAATGTGGCAGATGACGGACGATTTAATGATATTATCAAGAAAAATATGCACAGTTATGCTACAATGTTAAAAATATGCACAAATATGCAAAAATATGCCAAATATTTTCTCTCCGATTCAAACAAAGAAAAAAAAAACCTGGAGTTCATTACTCACCTATTCATCACGTTCAGCACCGTGTTGTATTTACTAAAAATCCAGAGACCATGCAAGAATGATTGCCGAAAGAAAATGTAAAGGAGAAAATTAAAGCAAACTGCAGTTTATTATTCATATCGGGTATTAAAATTCCAATCTATGGTCGGGTCCGACTTGAGACAAGAATTTTATCTGGCCTGACCTTCAAATATTTGCTCCCTGGTCGCAGCCAAACGACCGAGGGCTCGGTGCTGATTTGAGGAAAGTCATGCGAATGAAAGTTAATAGACTTGATGAAATAATCTGTTATTTTATGTAAAATCGACTTGTTAGCGATATCAGATGAAATGATTGTTTTTCTCTGATTGATTGTCTGACTTTAGCCTGAAACGTACAATGTTTCCGCGCTTCACTTCTAAACGATCCTGCGTGTCATGCTATTGCGCATTTCGGGATTATAACGTCCTTGAATTTGCTAAAAATGATTAACAGGCGAATTGCCGAGCCCGGAAGCATCACGGTAATATACTGTGCCAAATAAAGAAACTATCCGACTCTTTTAGCATTGACCAAGCAGTGCAGTCCCGAGCACAGAAATGATTACATGCTTTTGGTTGGTAATTCTTTTGAAATTAGCATTAATTTTTATTTCGATTGGCAAGAAAACATTGGGCACTCACAGTTGTACGTTTCCTCTGACAAGAGGTGACCCGTTTAATGAGGCTTTTAAGGGGGGGGGGGGGAGGGGGGGGGGGGGGGAACCCTTAGCCTACAAAAATCTACCAAATCTCTGCGGCTTGCTGAGGATAATACCAATAAGCATGAATCGATCAATAAGTTCCCCACATAGGTCCTAGCGTCAGAAGTGTAAGTAAATCTCGGTGCATACCTCCATGTCCCATGCATTTCGCGCATGTTTGTGCAATTTTTTGTTTCCTGTCCGTCTCGCGTAGAAAGGCGGGGGGGGGGGGGGGGGGGGAAGGGTTATTGGAACAATTTTATTACAAACCCCCAATCCCCAATCCAATCCTGCTTTCAGCTGTAGCTGTAGTCAAATGTCTTTATACAAATGGATATCCTATGAACAGAATTTTATCCTATTTGAACAATTTATGATTCACTATCTTGTATTGAAACAAGAGCAAATGTGATGGCATAAATATATTTTTTCCGCATAGGCTCGTGTTTTAATTGCGAGCTTGTTTATTTTTTGCCAACTAATTGCCTAATATTATAATACATTTTGCCTACTATTTGACTGCCATTTTGGTGGATCTTGCTCCTATTGCTAATATTTTTGGAAGGGTGGGTCAGTGAAAGCCCTGGATTCATATAGCTGTTTATGATCATTAATGGCTGAAATATTGGTCCAAACGACTCATTTACCACTATACGATCTCATGGATCTCATGGAGTCTTTAAAAGGTGTTTAGGAAGCAAAACCAAGAAAATATGTAATTTGCTACAATGGTGTCAGCGTGTGGGATTCACTAACCTTGAAAAATAAAACACTGGTTTTCGCTAAAAGTATGATGCTTCAATGTCCTTGTGAATAAACATTGCATCTTAGTGTTGATTTCCGAAAATAATTACTCTTTTTCTATATTGTCAGTGGTGGGATTTTCCAAAAACAACATAAAACATTGTGCCATGGCCATGCATTTCGTGCATTGTTTGTCTTCTGTCCCTCTATGGGGGGGGGGGGGGGGGGGGGGGGTATGAGGCCAATTTTATTTAAATATCCAGGGGGGCGATTGTGTAACTTAATTTCGTTCGATTTGGCTACAAATCACTCGATTTCAAACCACTGCCCGTGTTAAACCATAGGCAGTGATATTGAAAACGAATGGTTTTGAAACCACAAAGTTACACAATCGCCCCCCAGGCCCGGATTTTCCCTCAATCCTACCCTTTATACAAACCAAAATACCTGTACACAAACGATAGGAGTCAGTTTAAAACAAAATAACTAAGGGTTATTTATCAGGCTTTCAGATAAAGCCAGTTTTTTTGCAACGTTTTCCCTGCTGATAATTATCCAAAGCTTATATTTAATACTTTATACTTGAAGCCAATTTTACAAGTGCCTCAACCCAGAGTTAAAGTAGGAGTTAGGTTATTTGTATTTGAAAGTAATCTGTTTCTGAGGGTTGATAACAAAAGGCATGGCTAAGCGCTGGTTTTCCATGTTTTCACCTGGATCAGGATTTATTTTTTGAACTGGACTTAGTAAAACCGACTTTGATTGTGTTAAAAGTGTTAGAAGTTTGGCTCATGCCGTTGGTTGTCGCATGATTGCAGACTGGGCAAGCAGGGAGCGCCTTTCGAGGGGCAAATCCGCATCCCCCAGTTGACGATGTTCAGTGACTACAAGAGCTCGGGAGTGCTGCTCATCCTGCCAGCCTCCGGCTCGGGGGTCTTCCACAACACAATGAGTGAGTACCGATTGTGATACTTTCTTCCCAATGAACAGTTATTCCGAAACGAATATGTGTTCCCGTTTTGTTTTATCTTTCTACATGGAACAGCTCTTCTAATGCAAGTGCATTTCCCAGGGTCGTTTTGTTCTAGCAAAATATAAAGTAAAGTTACGTCTTCCTGAGAAGATAACAATCAGTTACCGCATTGCATGGGTATTGGCTGTCATATTATACTTTTGATTTCATCAACTTATTTCCATTTGTATTTTATCAATCCTCGTATCAACACCTAACCCTTAGCTTTTTGGTTGCGTTCTAGGAAGAGACATTAGAGTGTCAAATCGGGTAAATTTGTTATCCTTAGTTTGAGTCATACTTTAGTTGCTGAACTGAAACAAAACAAAGTGAAATTGAAATCAAGTGGTCACGTGTGACTCTATGGAGTATACTTCAGAAAAAAGGCACAAGGGCGGACAATGAAACCTTTACCGGAAAATATTGTGTGTATAGGCACCCAGTTTTGCTGTCATGCTACAATAGATGCCTAATGTGCAGTGTTTTTATAAAATATTTGTAAAACAAATTTTTTCAGAAATGGAGTATATCATAATGTAATTTGATAAGTATGTTCGTATCGAGAAAGCTAATTATTTATCCATCCCAACTGCTATTGCGTCACTATGAAGATATTGTTTTCTATAATCACTGAATAGAGTTGTCAGTAGGCCAAGTTACGTTTTTTATACTGACAAGCAATATAATGTTTTCTATGGATTTAAGCTTTCAATTCAAAACTCAATTCGGTTTTGACGTATCCTGCAACTGCAAAGTTAAGCGTCGTACCATGGTTTTGCTAACCCTTGCTTGGTGTCTACCCCATTGCAGAGGACGTGACGGCCAAGATCCGCGGCACGGTCAAGTTCTACGAGCACAAGGGCAAGCAGCACATGAACGTCGACAAGCTCGAACTTGAGATCGACGTCAAGTCACTTTCCATGCGCATCGAGAAGGCCTTCCAGAACAACCCCATCCTGCGTGAGTTACGCATCTTACCACATCGACTCATACCACATCAGTTATCACATCATCTTATCACCGCAGATATCAGGTTACGGCTACGGTTACGGCTATCTACGGCTACGGCGAAAATGTGATGCTAGTAATTTAGCCGGCAATCGCTGGGGTGCGTTGGCAACCTGATTTAACATCATCTACCAGGCCATGGCACGAGATAAAATATAATAAAGGACCCAATGTTCCTCAGGGGGTTACAGTTACCTTGGTTACAGGAGATATTATAACAACAAACAGTGGCTCCATCCCTTGACTGCCGGCGAAACTATTATTGCGGGCGGAGGGCTTTCGCGTAGCTGCTTTAGTATGGGAGTGGAAAATCTGGGTACCTTAACTCTGTGTATTCACATCATATTATCTTCTTACACATATCATCAGCGTTGAGTAGCTTGTTTTATACCTTCATATCGTTCTGAGCTACAAATCTTAAAAATAAACAACCCTTTTACCTCCACCAATCAACCCCTCTACAAAACCAAAACTTACTCTGCCTTTGTTATGTGAAAAAACCACAGCCTGTCTCATGAACAAAGAGGGGGTGGAGCAGTGCCAACAAAGAGGCAAATTCACTCTCAAGTTCCCCTCTTTTATACTTTTCAGCCTCTTAGAGACAGATACAACCTATCAAAAAACAATTTAAACTGGGTTTTGAATACTAAGAAACTGCTAGTTGTTTTCCATACGTGTCGTAAAGACAGCACAGATAATAAAAGGCCGAGAAATAAGTAAACCCCAGCATAAGTATTATTTTTTTGAAAACGAGTGATACAACCTTTAAAAAAATCTGCCTCTTATTTCTAGTTGTTAGCATGTGACAATCCCTTTTTGCAGGCGAGGCGACCAACCTGTTCTTGCGCGAGAACGGTCACGAGGTGTTCAACGCGATGAAGCCGCAGCTGAACGCGAAACTGGCGGCCAAGTTCCGCGACATCGGCAACACCATGCTCAAGAACACGCCCATCACGCTGTTCTACGTTGAATAGTGCACGGTGCACGCCACTGGACGCGAGGGACATGCTGCTACGCCACTGTTTTAGGAGGAACCCTGCATTTTGGGTAAAGTGATGCCCGTATATTTGTTCGCGGATAGAAAGATGAGAGCTAATACTTTTTGTGCTCGTATCATTGCATTTTGAACAATTTTACGGAATTGATTTTCCTGATCTTTGACAGAAGCATCTCGATTGAGAATTGAGATATACATTATTAATTTGTTTGCACTGATTTCAACAAGTACCTACCATCATTACTTTTCTGTTTGTGTAAAATATTTACTTGTCTAATTATTTATACTCTATATCAATTGTAAATTCATTGACTATAGTTTACAATGGTCCATGTAAATTGATCCCTGCAGGGGAGAAAAATTGTGGAGTGGGCAACCAAAATGTCTAGTGGGGTTCCAGATTATCGGTGTGGTTACGAATAATGCAAACGCAAATTACTTGGTTGATGACAACCATGTATATCTTGTCGTTAACTTTCTAACAGGAGTTCAGTCTGGCCCCTAGGCACCATGCTAAAGCCACCTAGCACATGACTAACGAAGAGCTTTGCCTGTTTATGTTTTTATTATTCCTCCTGGTAGCAGCAAGTCCTCGTTCGTCTGAACTAAGTCCCCGTGTCGCATATATCACCCAATCTCACCTAATTCTTGTTTCAAAAGGTCACATCACTGTTTTATAATAATATATTATTGCCATCTGAAACAAATACATTTTCTACTGCGTAGATCTCCCAAGGGTGGTTGAATTTTGAAATGGTGGTTATGACAGATCATTCATCTTAGAGCCAAGAGCCAAGACCTTTCATGTGTGTATATAACAAAATGCTGAATGTATTTTAGGTTATTATTATGAATATGTGAAGTGACGTTTTGGAACCAAGATCCAAAGCGTTGTCGAGGCTGGAGTAGTTTTATTTGGGCAACGAAAATCTCTGAGCACATTTCCATAATGTATCGAGTACTCAGAGCGTCATGTAGAACACATACAAATTGCTTAAATGTACAAAAAATGCAACGGCGATACTCTATAAGTTGCTCGAAAAAACTTAAAACTGGACTGTGCTCAAACGTTTTTCGCGCCTGTGACTTCACTAAGTACACTAATTTTGCACGCTCAGCATTAGAATAGAAATACAGCTTAAGATTAGGAAATAAAATACGTTTTATATAAGTTTGTTTACTCCATTTTATTTTCGCACCCAATCGATGACAGTCGAAGGAGATCAGCATCAACGATCTGAACATTCAAGGTCTAAAACATTCCCATTGTCCCTTTCTCACCCCCCTCCCAAAGAGTTTTATACAATTGGACAAAAAATCCCTTTTCATGGACTCGGTATAATATTTTATAATTTTCCTCATAGATCACGAAAATTTCACACAACATTTTCGATACCCCCCCCCCCCCCCTTCACAAATCGTGTTAAAGAAATCGTTGGCTCTAGCTCGGAAAAACCATTAGAAAAATCGCAATTGAAATCCCTATGGAAATTACCGTTGACTATTCGTCAATTATTTGCTTTACATGCCAATTGCCATTAAAGAAAGTAGATTTTTACTCTAACTTTCTAGAATTGGCAATTAAAAGTCACAACCTTTTTTTAACGATTGCCGAAGTATAATAAAATTCATCATGTCTCAAGTTTTCACAATTACAATTGGCAATTTCAATAATCTTATATTTAAATAATCCACACAAGTTTGATTTCTATTGTAGCGCAGCATAACCTAAAAATAAAGTTCAACTCATGCCAAGTCCAAATCCGTCATTGCTCACTTCACAATTTTTCCCTTCGAAATCCTCCGACTCCCCACCGATCGGGCTCGACACTTAATCTTAACATTACAAGGTATGACGTAGAAGTAGGTTGCAGTGTTTGGGTAGCCGTTTGGGCCGAGTGGTCTAATCGACGTCCCCGATGAAGTGAAGTGCGGGCACGGAGCCAAACAGCTGGCGCACGATCACCAGCAAGATGTCCTCGATGGTCCTCGACAACACAGGCTTCATTGACTCGGCCAACGACTTCCAGTTAGCGTTGATGTACGCGTTGGTGCTGTCCTCTGTGCGGGGAAAACAACAACAGGACAGGTATCATTTGTCTGATAGATTTAAAGGGAACAATGGCACTGGTAGTGGCATGAAGTCTGACTGTAGATCAATCAAGCTGGGGTTATAGCTAGGAATGTCAGTGACACAATGTCATGAACATTCGCTCTGGACCATTCAAGCTGGGTTTACAGCTAGCAATGTCAGTGACACGATGTCACGAACATTGGCTTTGGACCAATTCCAGATACTTCATACAGAGTCCCAATGACCAAGGTTGTTATTTGCGAGTGCATTCACAAGTAACTTAAGGGTCCTCCACACCCCCTCTAAAACGTTGAATGCAGAGGTCAAAGCGAACAGAAAAATGAATCCCTAAACAGGTTCCAATCTTTAATTTTAAGATACCAGTAGATGAAGGAAGAGTATATCTAGTCATGGATAACCTCCAAAATTCGATATTTAAAAAAATGTGTACGGTGCAAACTTTCAAAAATCGCATAAATGAGCTAATTTATACGACTTTTGAAAGTTTACACCATACACATATTTGAAAATATCAAAATTTGGTGGTTATCCATGACTAGATTACTCTTCCTTCATCTACTGGTATCTTAAAATTAAAGATTGGCACATATTTAGGGGTTCATTTTTCTGTTCGCTTGGACCTCTGCATTCAACGTTTAAATGTGAGTTGTGGGTTAAATGATTAACTGTGAGGAGCGCTCTTAAGCGTAGGAGATGTGAGCATAAAATTATCCTGGTAGCCAGCTGTGGAACTCAACTAATAACTTGGGTTGACTAAAAGTGTCAAATGTTGAAACTATAGAAACACGTAGTTGAAATAATGCCGAGTGACCGCTTCTAAATGTCGGGGGTTCGTGGCGGTTCCCCTTAGTCCATTGCGGGCGACTCCCTTTAGGGTCGAGCGTCTTGGGAACCCATTAGAACTGGGACCTGGACGACCGCACCTTCGAGGGAAGGCAGCCACATGCCACGCGCCTTTTGCAGAAGTTTATAATATAAGTTATAATTCTATTCATTTAACAGTTTTTGACTTTTCGGAGCTATCCTATGTAAATTTACTTTTTAAGATTGACCATTTTTTGTGTACCATTTTGAATATTTTGGCCTTCACCAAATGAGTGCACAGAGTCCAATATAACATAAATCTGAGATTTCTTTCTGAACAGAGATGCATGCATTCAGTGTCTCTGATTGGTTCAGAGCTAATGGTCATTACACCGTGTCACTGACATCGCTATAGCTTAATACCCGGCTCCATTGGTATCCCAATAAAGATTTGAAACCGGCTGATTCTAGGCCTAATGCATGGCTTTGTTCCATTTGCTCTTATGATGGGCCCAAATCCAAAATGCTGGGGCATTTGCTTGAATTTGCGAGTGCCTCATGGGATCCTCACCAAAATGGTCTATGTCAATCTATAGAAAGGGTCCAAAGTAAGGCAATAAGATTCATTAAAAACAACTACTATCAGTATAAAGATTTCAGTGTTACTGAGGAAATAAATAAACTTGGCATAACTTCATTACAAAATAGGAGAAATAAACATAGATTATTATTGTTGTACAAGATTCAAAAGGAAATGGTCAAAATTCATAAAAATTCATATTGCAAACCACCGCAATACAGTTCACGACACGATCATATGTTTAAAATAAACCCAATAACGGCATACCAAAATCCCGTTTTCCCGAAAACAATCTCAGATTGGGACAGTTTACCTCTCACTGAAGAAACTATGAGTACTTTGGAAAATTTCTACCGTTTCCTTTATCTTGTTTATAAATAGTTTTTGTAAATTATTATAAGACTTCTTTTCTGTAATACCCTGCAAAGAGTCCAAGAAAATAATAATAATAACATAAAATAAAATCTTCCTCCGGGGCTAAATTGTAATTCCATGATAATTGCTCGTGAAGTCACACACGCCGAATGCGATTGGCTGATTATGTTTGTGCCCCGAGGGTTAAGTGATTGCTCTGCTTTGTGGAGCCGGCATCTTATAACATGGCAATGTTCATAGTTAGGCTGATTTCTTATAAACATTTTATGGAAAGAATAACTCAATTGAAATAAACCTCTTGTGCTTACCAACAACTGAATATTAACCTTTTTGATAATGGGGGCAGGGGGGATGTCCGTATAGAAAATGTCGGTACCGAAAAGAGTCAAAGAGGTAAAGATGGGATAGGGCCAACTAACTACCTCACAACGAGCACGTGTTTCGTAAAGGCTAGGTTCGCTTGGTGAACCTTGTGGAACACCGTTGAAGACGACTTACCGAGGGCTTTCTGTCCGTTGTAGAGGTTGTGCATGCGCAGTTTGAGTCCGCCGAGCTTGAAGTCGACGTGCACGTCGGTGATGTTGAAGTACTTCTCGCATTTCTTCTCGATTACCACCACGTCATGGAGGGTGGTGATGGTCATGTTTTCTAGAACGCGGTCAAGCCAAGTTATTCGATGGGGTTTGTGAACTGCTATAGTCAGGTTGAACCAGAGAAGAATTTTACCTGGTTTTCCCTAAAATATTCCCAAAAGGCCAGAGGCTTGGGGTTCTTTGGCAATCCGAGGACTGACATGCGAATGGGAATAAGCATCACTACATCCCGGTTCAGTTGCACACTTTTCCAACTTCCCTACCCGTCCATCCATTGCATGCTGGCATCTGCTTGAACAAGTTACAATATGTCAGTCTTAACTGAAAATATTGTTATTCTCTTAATGGAAAAGCTATTGGATTTAAGCTTATCTAGCATGGGGATGAAAATCCCC
Organism: Nemoura dubitans; assembly: GCA_921293005.1. Classification (NCBI taxonomy): domain Eukaryota; kingdom Metazoa; phylum Arthropoda; class Insecta; order Plecoptera; family Nemouridae; genus Nemoura; species Nemoura dubitans. The sequence continues at coordinate 16,573,124 of OV121077.1, read as the reverse complement.
ACAACCACAACCTTGCATTCACAGCCTTGTAGGCAACTTCGACACCACAAAAACTGTGGATTTGGTCGAAGAAGGTGTTCGTTATAAGTTTGGATGAAAACTCGTTAGTCTTATTTACTCATGCATATTTATACTATACAATTAATCATGGCATCTTTCCAATCCTTTTATCTAGTGACATATTGTATCATTCTCTCAGCTTTTTCATTAACATCCATTGAATTTGGCGCTATCGTAGAGTGTTTGGAAAATGGGACTGCTTTTCTCGTATCGGATCACTGTGGGCAGATTGTGACTTACTGGGCTCGAACCACGCCTTGCCGTGACCAGACAGTGGGATGACCAGGATGCGACCTCGGAGGGAGTACACGCCCTCGATGCGCATCTCTGGCAGATGCATCACGGTCGTGAAGCTGTACGTCTTCGGGTCCACGCTGGAAGGTCACAAAACACCACTTGCAATCAGCGTTTACATCATCCGACCCATGGCTTCGGTAAGCTTCAGTAAGCTTCAGTAAGCCGTTTCCGTTTTCCATTTCAGTAAGTTTCCGTTTTGTGCCTCGTAGACGCAATGTTAAGTTTCCCACATTTAGATTGGCTTTTTGGGCAATTTGACCGGAGCGGAGCCGTGCCCAGCAGACCACTGCCGCTCGCTGCGATTTGACGCTCGTAGTATGCTAACCATGTGGTAGAAATTTAGCTTGCGTCTACGAGGCACGAAACGGAATATATCCCCCCCCCCCCCGGGGGGGGGGGGGGGGGGGGAGAGGGTATTTGTACCATGGAGATAACCAAGCGAAGTCAACATTAGAAGTGCTTAGAAACCCTAACTTTAGCCCCAATTGTTTTGACATCCACGTTCAAGACCAAGATGTTTTACAAGACTATTCAGTAGAACTGTTCAGAATCATGGGTTGCACAGTAAGATAAGCAATGGTTATCATGGGTCATGGGTAATGGTTATCGTGGACAAACTATTACAAGTTAACTGCTATATTACAGTGGATTCATGCAAAACGAAACGCAATGATTGTGGGTTGTTTCTGCATTGTAATAATATGACGAATACGCATTTGTAACGGGCATATCAAATGTGCATGGTACACTCAATGCTATAAAATGATCCAAAAATGCCAAAGAAGAGATATAAAACATAGGAACAGAGCAAGACTCCATGACTATTCTTTCTGCACCTCTATGCAGTTGATGTGGTTTAGAAACAGTCTTTTATTGTAATTAGGATTATGGGTTGCGGAATAGACTATGCCACTATCCCTTGGAGAACCGCAATATTTTATTTAGTTTGAGAAAAATAAATTATAGTTTTCCACTCGAACCAATACAAACCAGATAAAAACTGATTTCCATAGGAGAATTTCAACCTTCTAACTGGATTGCCTTAAACCCTTATTGCCTTATTGCCTGAATTTAACTTTTTTCATCGATTTGGAAGATTTCTCTGGAATCTCTGGAATCGCGAAAAGCCAGAAATCTTAGATGTTACTTTCAGAAAATTCTTAAAATATGTCAATTTCTATTCATATTATAGTTACGAATCTATGATAAAAATGAATTTCAAATGGTAATTTGTCCTTTAATAGGTGTGTCAGCATCCTTACGTGTTGGAGATGATCTCGACCTTGCCGAAGCCAGTGATGGTGGCGTTCCGCAGGGTGGCGTTCACACTGACGGGGCCCTCCTCGCCCTCCAAGATGCGGATCTCCGTAATGGTCAGCGGGTCCAGAGGGATGATGCCAGCGTCATTGTAACCTGGAACCCAGACAACCATGTTGTCAACGCTTTGGTTCTGTAGACTATGTGATAGGGACATCAAAACAGCTGATTGTGTGATTCAAGTGAAGTTTCACATGTGGTATGGCTGGCAAATTATTCACTAGCTCTTTTAAAGCGAAGTATTGAAATTTCTAGAGAAAACATGTTTTGTTAATGGCCCAAAACATTCTTGCACTAGAATGCAAAAGGTCGATAATATGTTTTCATTTATGTAAATTTTAACATTTTCCTAGATTTTCAAATACCATACAATGTAAATATAACCATTTGCAAAGTTCTGGAATGAAAACGTAATCGAAAAAGAAGTAGTAGATGTAGTTCGGCATCCATCATGTAGATTAGGGCCGGTTTTACAAGTGCCTTAACCGATAGGATGCCGTGGAATTCCCCTGTTTCTGAGGGTTAGACGCTTAACCCATAGTTGAAAAACATTGTAAAACCGGCCCGTAGGGGTTCACCTTTAGTAAATATAATCAGAAGCATTGGATTCTTGCACCAAAGTTAAGTGAGCTATTATATAAATATATGGTGATATTGTCACTTGTTCATTTGAATGTACCACGAAACTAACGGATACAGGTGATATCATTAGCACAAAATGCCAGTGATTAACTAAATGACGATAAGGAAGTGCAGTTGACCAAGGCTTGTCGTAATCATTACGTTTACTCAAAACTATTCCTAGAATGTTTAATCAAAATTACTACTTCCCTTTTCAAATAAGTATTGGCGTTCTTTTGGTGCCAATTATAAGCAATTTTGTTAGATACGCATCGTCAATACCAAAAGTGTAGGATTTTGACTGCAATTGCAACATACACGTCATAACTGTGTCATAACTTTGTCATCTTTGTCATATGTTCAGAGTAGCCGAACTCCAGTACTTCTCAATCTTAAGCGATCAAATTAGCTTTTTTCAAGACAAGTCTACATGCGATGAAGCCATGGGATTGGTTCATTCATTTTCTCATCTGATAAAAAAAAATGCCGCTCTCTCTCTCTTTCAAAGCTCTCGCTAACTGATGACAGGTCTCTCGGATGGCAACAGCATACAGGGAGTATGCTGTTGCCATCAAGATGTACAGATCTTGAACACTCTCGTTTGCTTGTAGTTCCAAGACAATTTCTAGTTCCTTTTAGTGTCTCTAGAAGTGACTAGTTACTCTGTCATGTTCTTGTAATGTATTGCTACCCGTCGGCAAAATTGTCTAGCTCATTTAATACGTGATACACGTTTCTACGCTGAACTTTCATGTTCTTCTCGCAATGATTTTCCTTTCGTATTAGTGCCTTGTTCTTTGCGTCTCATAGTCTAAATGAAGCAGAGGGCGTATTCTATGGGAGCCAGCTACTCAAGACAAGAGCCCGAAGAGTTTTAAAACTTGAAGCCTAAAGCCAATAGACAAGTCCAGGCAGGAGGAGCGACCCTTGGAGCCGTGAGTATTCGCTTGAAGGCCGATGCCAGGGTGTGGGAAAGATTGTGAGGTCTTATGGACTTTGCATTGAAATCGCCCTCATTTCAAACCTTTGCATCAACGAAGATATCCATCAAAACTGTATGAAATTTTAACATATAAGATTCTTATGTTGTTGAAATTTCAACAACATGAGACCAACAGGAGATTGTTGACAGGCCTCCAAACTCGGCTAAAACCCGCCTTACTCCTGTGCTATTCGTATTCCGTTTCCCACAGTCTACCCGTCCAGCAAGTCAGACCGATGCGCCGTGACGTCAGAGGGGCGGACCATCAGGAGTTGTGTATTGAGGTAGGAAAAATAGTATTTAGCCGTTTTGAAGCTTGTATTCCATATCAGCCGCAATTGGGCCTTTTAGGATGGGGATCTCATGCCAACTTCTTAAAGTGATAAGGAATGTATTTCTACATTGTGGCATGCCTGCATGCCACAATGTAGAAAAAATGTTAAATAGTCAATGTTTTTGTAGCTCTACAGTTTCCCATCGATATAATTACATTTTGATACAAATAAAATAGACCGCTCTCGAACAAAAGTGTGTCAACGTAACCCGCGTGGTTACTTAACATTTTTACAGTCATCTCATATGTAATAAATGTCTTTACTCCCATCGTACGTCCTGTTTATCACTGCTAATGTCGTATCATTAGCACCACGGGTGAAAGAAGGGGGGGGGGGGGCGCGTCTGTTGTGAAATTGCCACTTTCTTTTCAGGCCGCCCAGAGTCCAGTATTATAAAATATCGAGCAAAAAACAACTCGAACGACGCGCTTCTGGTCGATCGGTGCAGAGAAATCCGGAAGGCGGCTGGCTAGCTTTGCACTTTCGTTTGCTCGCAGACGGACGGCCTGTGGCGGTCGCGTGACAGAGTGACCGGACCAGGAGGCGATGCGATTGATACGTTTCAATGGGAGGGCGTTGATACGTTACGGTGTTTAAACTTTAAACGCACGCGACAGTTTCCTCAGGTGATGACAGACAGTTCGTGTTTATGAGTGAGCTAGACCCGTAATTATTTAAACAAATAGTATGCAATAATATATACCTATACTTTCTAATAAGATGTAGTGTATTCTTAAACAGAAATATGTATATATATATTTTTTAAATATTGATGCTTGTTAATTAACAATGCAATTTGTTTCATGTCACCTTAGTTGGTGCGGTTATGCATATTAGCACAGTGCGTTTTTCTAAACTATACACCTTCTATAATTTAAAGACGATGCCGATGAGCATTCAAATCCAATGTTTGAAATTGTGAATATAATTGGAAGCTCTTTCAGGTTTCATATTATACGTTATATTGTGGTCATCATAAGTTTTAACAGTCGCCTCATGAGGTAAATTTCCTTTGGGGAAAAATTATTGTTGAAATGGAACAGATAAATTAGCAAAAATGAATCCTGTTTGAAAAAAACGATTTCCACGAGTTTTTAAACTAGACTACTATTGACAATTGTTACGTGTGGTCGGGTGAAGACAGCCTGTCTTGCCAGACCGTGACACTGGCCCTGGCGGTGTTGTGTTGCTTCACGGAATGGAAATCCGCAGTCGGTCGTGGCGAGTTAATACCCATTCCGTGCCGAAAGCAAATGCGGTCAGTCTGACTTTAAAAAATTTAACGTTTTGACGCGACCAAAAAACTGGGATACGATAACTCCTTTGATGTGCGTGATTCCTTTCCCGGATGACTGCTTGAAAAAATACACTCTGTGTTGAAAAAATCTTTTTAAAACTGGGATATTACTGCGAAATAAAAGTCTCGTTGGATTCCCGACGTTTTGTGACAAATACTTAAAAACATACCTACTTATTACAACGTAAAAACACTCTGTACGTGTGTGTTTTTATTTATGCATACGCATTTTTGTTCTGCTGTACTAATAATCAAATAACATCACTGTTCTTCACGTTATAATTTGTAATCATACCAGTGAGAGTGACAACTGTAGATTGAATCTGATTGGCTGATTGCCTTTTTCTGAGTTTTTAAAACCACCTTCAGTTGAGCAATCGCGATATTGTCTCAAATTACCTAGAAACACTGTATTGGAAAAAAATACCCGATGTCTGGGCCATGTCCCTGGAAGAAGCGAGATTCCTAAACGGTGTTTTGGGTCCCTGACCCAAAACCTGAACCAAACTCCACGCTAACAGCCAGAGGCAAAGACTTGGAAGATTTTATAAAGAAAATATATACCTTTTTTACTTTTTTACTTGAGTTAACCGCAGTCGGTTAACCTAACCTAACCGAATTAGTGCACGATTCGGTCTTTTGCCTAAAGGAAGATAGCAAATACCTAAACAGTTTTAATACGGGACACTCCCCAGAGCCCAGATCTTGGCGACAATCAACAGAGCGCCCAAGCGTCGCGGAGTACAAACAAATAATCTCAGTTTGCTTCAGCTTGAGGCCATCTCACGTTGCATCTCGTAAGAGTGATCATTCTGTCACAGGAAAAGAATTGTTAACAAGCCGTAAGTGCATGCCATAGTTTAGGACGCGTATATTTGTTTCAGATTTTGAACGTGAATATCCGACAGGTCCTTGACACAGGCCTTGCGGTGTCTGGCCCTGGATCTTGCAGGGACAGGGCTAAGGATGTGGTGATCTGTAATCTTGTGGCTGGCTATTAAAGTATGGTTGACAGTACGTGATTACGTGGGTTTATACATAAGTGTAAGAGGATGTTTATTCTCCGTAGCGGAATAAAATATCACTTGTTCGTCATATTTTAATTGTGTTTTTTGGTTTTAGCTGAAGGTAATAAAAATACCAAACAATTATATATAATTGATATACATTGCTAGTTTGAGGAGATAATTGATGCTGCTATAGGTACATACCTACATAAATAAAATATGTGTAATAAGACTTGGATTTACAATATGAGAAGGTATAAGGTTTAAAATAAGTCCGAACAAAAAAGAAGATTCAGTTGATAAACTGTCGCCTGTCACAGCCCCTCCATCTATTGCCAGCAATGTAAAATTATAAATTATAATGATTTAATTACACGTTCACAAAGAACATATATTATTGTTAATATAGTAAATGCTTAGTCTGTTTCTTACAAAAACTAGGGCTTCGCGACATAATAAGTGTTGCGTTGATGATAAGTTTGTAAAGCGGATTTAACAAGATGAAGACTGTCCGTCTTTAAAATAAGGCCATGTTATGTTAAATATATATTTCTTTATAGATTGGCCACGGAAATTTTAATTCAAAACGATTTGCATAGAATTTCGTAAGAAAATTTGCAAAATTTTATTTTACTAGAAATGGCAATATAAAAAGGACGAAAAGTCAAAGAGATCATAAACCTCCGAGGATTCCTTATTTAATTGTGCTTCACTTTTCTGCAAGAACAAATATTCAGAGCTGTTGGTTCTACCACGCCGAAAATTTTTGGAAAAAAATAAAAAATAACAAAACTATATCTGGGAGCAATTATTGCAGTTATCACCATTGAAAAAGTAACAGGCATACGTTCATCGGCAAACCAAAACATCGGCAAACCAGTGCGACTTTTATTTAGCATTGAAATCCTAGTTTGAAATAGATTTTATCAAAACTATAGTGCTAACTAAGGACATTGTAAAATGTCCTAACAGAAGGTCAAAATGTTTTCGAAATAAGAGCAGCCGTTTGGTCTGTAAATGCGCTTAAACATATCATAATAAAAAACACACATAATATTACACATTTCGCTAGACATATCATATCATTTTGATGAACTGTGCTATAACGTGTCATTGTCCCGTCTCATTTCAGTCGATTTCCAACATCCTTAGAAAACGATCCGGCCGAAGGGACAGGAAAAAATCACGTCCTGTTGCACGCAGGGTACGCAAGCCATAAAGCTAATGTTTGTAATTATTAAGAAAAAAATTTTTCTAAAAACTCTTGGCGATATTTTTACTAACAATTTCCGATGTCACAAAAATAGACAGTGGACAAAATATTGACCGAAATGTCTTTTGTTACGAAGCAATTTCCTAGGAAGTTGCTCCACTTGGGAAATGCTTTAGCATCCTCGTTTTGCAATTGCAGTAACATTACAAGCACTCAAGTGTACTGCTATACAGTTTGCTTTTGGGAGGCAAGAATTGGACGTGAAACAAGAATTCTACTCAAAATTGACAGGCAGCCAGTTACACAATGTCCACTTTAAAATTATCCGCCAGTTAAAAAAAAAAGAGTTCTCTGATTGGATAACAAGCTTACTTGCTGTCAACTCTTTAACTAGACGTTGTAAAACCATTAGCAATGCAAAACCAGTGCTATTGAAAGGAAAGAGAACTTAAAATTAAACATGTACAAATGCAACATTTTTAATAAAAAGAAACTGACGATGGTACCTGTACTGGAACGTTTCTGAATTCTGAATATTTTGAACTTCTGATTCAAGATGATCAGATGTATCATATATGTTGTCCCCAAAACCGCCATTACTATGGCAGTAAATGCATTCGCAAGCCGGATATCAAAATGTAAAAAGCCGAATGCAACTAACGACTCGATTAATATTGCAAACTAACGACCGTCTGTCAATTAACGCACCGTTTAAGGAAATCCCTCACGTGCAGCCGATTAGCCGAAGACAGGTGTTACTGGCCTTGGATCATAGCAATGTCAAATCACTAGCTGGATGTCACTGCCAAGGTGGTGTTGACTGTATGCCAATAATCACAGGGAGCTCAATGGCTGGTTAAGGAATAAACCGACCGTTTAATCGTTCTTCAGCCAATCATGCATTGTGTAAGTAACCGCGACGTTAATTATTTAATCAGCCACTGATTAGGGATTAAACATTTCATTGAAAGATAAGTTTTGTTTACGAAGCAAATCAGCTGTATGAAGAAAGAGTCTGAAGATTTCAGTCAAATCAAATGTCAATAAGAACTTTCCAGGATCTTTTGGTTGACAATTCGTGCTCATGCCAAATGCTAACCGAAATCGATTTTGCTGAGAAAATTTCTCCCTTGAACTCCAAGGCAGAAATATATTCTTTTAAGTTAAGTTAAACTTCACTTATTGAAGGGGAATTCCATTCTTCTTATTCATCTTATTTCACATTTCTGAGTTTTACAATCTCAAAATGTTCTGATAATCTTGAGATTCATTCAACGTACAAACCGCCTTGTTTTCGCAGTTCTTTACCAGAAAGTTTAAAGAGCTTATTTTTCCAGGGGCATCTACCAATGTCGCTGTGCTACAACTTCACACAAACTTCCCCAACTACAACAACTGTTGTGTTTTGTAAGTTACAACTGTAATTTCAACAACTTCACATCGGCAATTTGTGGAAGACCTATAATTTTAGGATATCCTCGCATATACACTGAAAAATTAAAAACCTGACATTCAAACCTCTTGCAGTCTTAAAGCTGCTATAACTTTGAAGATGCTTTTTTCTACTGAATTCTCTGAATTCGTGGGGAACTACAATGTTTTACCGCCTGGAAAAGCATAGAGGCGGGAATACGTCTTAAATTCAAACAGCAAGAAGCGTCTTAAGGGGACAGATGAGTTCGCCAGAAAGTGGCTTTCAGGCCAAACGTTGCCGAGTTCTCAAGGCCACACCGTTTAAGTTATCATTTCAATATTTCAGTACGTTGTAGATAAAATACGTAAATAAGGGCGACCAAGGCCCTTTTTTTTCGAAACTTTGCCCCTGGAATGCTAGAACTTACCCAGAAACTCTTCATTTTGTACCCTTTTTAGAGCTTTGTATACGAAAGTGCAAAGAAAAATTGAGGGAAAGGGCCATGGTCGCCCTAATTTACGTCTATTGTCTACAACATATTGAAATATTGAAAGGATAACTTTAAGGGTGTGAGCAGGAGAACTAGGCAACTTTTGGGCTGTTTCTACATTTTTTATGATAAATTTTCGGCTTTGGTCACCCCATGTGAAAGAAATAAGAAATGAGGACTTGGATCATTTAACACTGATTACATCTACCTGAAAGGGGGTACCAAGTTTGAGTCAACTTTTCAAAAAATTAACATTCGGAACACTGCCTTAACAACACGGCATTCGGAACTTGCCTTAACTGCCTTCGGAACACGGTGCCTTAACACTGATATCAGCAAGAGGGTTGAATGCAAAATATTTTTTCAGATACTCGTTCAAGAGTGCGATGGACCAAGGTGGCAATGCTCTAAGGTCCGACGGTTCCCAGAGGGAGGCGTTTACGTACCATCCTTGAGCTGGTCGAAGATGCCCTGCACGCTCGCCCGGGAGCAGTCCGGGAACACGTCCTTCTTCTTGATGAAGCACTGCTTGACGAAGTCGGCTGCAGAACAGACGACACACACTTTGGGTTGAGCACGTGATGGAACAAGAACTTGATGCCATAGGACAAGCGGCAAGCGCAAGGCTGTGACTATAGTCAAGACAATTGTGTAAGTGTCATGGCACTTGAAAGCATCTCTGGAGAAAACGTGGATTTTATTCGCTAGATTTTTTGAAATAAATTATTTGTATTATTTGATTATTTAATTGGCATTTAAGTTTTATATATTTTAATTTTATTATCATATATTTTATTGTATTTCACAATGGCATTTACAAAAGCTACTTTGTTCGAACTCAATTAATTACAATGCAATGACTTGGATCAATTGTGTAGCTCTTTTACGCACGTCCCACATTTGAAAATGTGGAGAGTATAATTTATGTGGATGTTGCTGTTGATTTTCTCACAGTGATATTAGTTTATCAACGAAGACGAGCATCGTTTTATGCATCAACCCTCATGTAATTTACCGATTTTCTTGTTTCCCCTTCACTTTTAGTCAACTAGAGGGCTGCAAACTCCATTGGTCGCGAACCAAATTGAGATCTAGACATCTCGGTCAGGGACGATGGGGTGCTTTCGAGATCGAACCCGATTCAGTGCTGCATTAAAGTAGAGCTCAGCGGCACGGATTTCGTTAAATGTCAAACCTCGCCGGTTTCGCCTGGTTTTTATAGGCTTGTCGATTCCAATTGTGAATGTCAAGACAAGAACAAGTCTTTTTGGTGAGTTGACTGGATTGTGATTGATCAATCTAATTATGGATGATTTTTATAGTTGATTACAACACATGTACATATTAAGTGATTTTAAGGCATCAAAAAGATTCCAATTGTTACTGCCAATAAAGTATTTGAATAAAAATTTCCTACAAAAAGGATTTAACGTTGATTCTTTTGATTATAGATTTCACTCTCCCGGTTCCTCATATTTTCCAAGACCAGCATATAGAAGTTATCTTAGAGAAAAATATATTCTTGATTAAAATTACATGCATACCTTTCCCTATACCCAAATCATATATGACAATGACGATGGGGAATTGTCGCTCGCTGGTTACTAGGTTTAGTTATTTTGAATGAAAATAATATTTCCCCAAAGTCAACATTACCCCGACACCCTTTAGTATAATATAGAACCTATCTTACTCCTGACCACAAGTTTGCAAGCGCATTCTAGCCCCCCAAAAAAAGGAAAAAAACATTCAAAAAATATGAGGACTCCATTCTTCTCACTAAAATAACTATCAATTCGATTCGCGGCCCCGCATTCGCATAAAAAATCCAACTCACGCTTCTTCTTGTTGGTGCACCCGGCAGCTGCGACGAGGGCGACCGCGAGCGCGAACACGGTGACTCGCAGGAGCATGTTGGACGACGGCGGACGGAGACTGGCGGACATCTGTCGCTGGGTCGCCCGGCACTCGGCACCACACGCCCGTCGACACGCTTTCTCGAGCAACGGCCAGGGGGGGCGTCTTGGTCACGTGTCGAGGAGGGGACCCGGTCACCACATGGCTGGACCACGGGTTAAGCAATACCTTGCTGGGTCGTGGACGGGTGACCGCAGTAATTGAGTTCAGCGAATTTTCGGAAAAAGGGTTGGATTTCTATCTTCGGGTTAGGTCAAAATGAGTTTTTCTTGCTTACCTGCGTACCCATATGCATATGCATATGTATAATCTGCATATGGATAAGCGTATGGACGGGGATATAATTTCGCGATTTGGCTCATGGATATAGGAATCAATTTTTACTCAAAATATTTTCATAGGGTAGTCAGTTTAAAAAAAGTGTCAAAAACTTTGGCTGATTCCGATTGTGAACGTAAAATGTTCGTAGAATTTTCTCCAAGAATGGCGGGGGGGGGGGGGCATAATTTTGGGTTTGCCCCGGGCTCTAGCGACCCTTACTACGCCTGTGGCCTAACTCTTTAAGATAAAAGTATATTATATAAACGCAATACCTCGATAGAACAAGTTTTAAAAGGGTGACTGCTGAACACCTTATATGAACACCTTATATGTAAACCTGCGCTTCAGTTCGGATGCCAACATTGTGCTTGTGACACCTCAGTGAAATTACGGCATTTGAGAGGACACCTCACTGCCAAGGACCTTTTCAAGGACCTCGAATCAGTGACCATGAATGAATATCTCACAGCTATGACGACGCAATGTGACGCGGGTCAGTTAAAACGACCCAAAAACGAACCGTTTACCAACACAGGTACTCTACACAGTCTTTTGGTTGACTATTTGTGGTGATTAACGAAAGCACTGTTTTGACAACTGGCCCTGTGACACTGGTCTATAATGGCATCTATAAAGGGTAGTAAAATGGCGCATAGGGTGATGATCAGGATGGCTATGAACGTAATCTAGTCTAGAAGGGAGGAGGAGAAACCCGGCGCAAGCACTTAGCCTATTCTTGTCGAAAAGCTCCAAGGGGACCACCGGCTCGAACAACATGATTCTTCGGCTAATCCATGCTGTCGAGAGATTGATAGGCAAAGAGAGCAACGCTTTTGTAATAGTTTCAATCACTCTGTCCTCTGTCATGAACAGAGATGGCCATGAGGATTATGGTCACCCATATTATGGTCACCCACGATTTCTGTATTTTGTTTGCTTCTAGCCTTCACCAATTGGGTGAATATATTCCACGATAACTAAGATCTGAAAACTCTTTGAAAGATAATTCATTCGCTGATTAACTGACAAATTAATCGAAAGTATTCTAATATTGCACTCCAAAAGCGCCCGTCATCTCAGTTCTCAACCGTCTCGTTCCGACTGAAATGCTCGCATAAACCCAAATAAGATCACATGCCCTCCTCGTTCTGTTTTTAAATAGTAACTCTTATCTTTGTCCTTAAGTTCATAGACATATATTTTATTAACTCGGTTGGCGTTTCACAAAATCTTTTATTCGTCCATACCATTTCCTCAATTTTTATTTTTAACCGTTAATTGTAATAATTATAGTCTTCCTGATAAAGTCTTCATCTCGTCCCAATGCCGTTTCTAATGGCAGAGGGCGATTTGGTGACGTAGCTTTGTCGTCGTTGGCCGAGGGGGGGCGTTTGCCAGTCTCGGTTCTCGGTAATGCCTCGACCTTGCTTGGGCCAAACGCAAGACGGTGCTGTCTTTAAAAGCAGCCGTCGTCTGGACTTTATCATCACTTTCATGCTTGAAACGATACGTTCATTATGTTAGGGCAAAAACTCACGAATATCAGACTTATATTAAGATCTTGATTAATTTATTTTATACTATCACCCGAAGACTGAGGTTGAAAGGTATTGAATCCTGTTGATTCCTGTTGGTTTAATTCCAGTTCAACGCCTTCGAGAATTGTTTATTTTGCAAAGCACCAAGGTTACTTAGTGACTGAACGAGCGTGTCATGCATAAAATAACAAATAATAATATGTTTTATTGGAGTAAACTTTTAAGGTGGAGAGTGGTTTTGAATCTTAAAAGAGAGCACATTGCTGCCAGACACGAGCGAAGAGTTTAAAAACTTACAGACCATGTCTTGAGCATGCCACAAGAATATGTAAGCAGTTTTGGAACTGCAGCTCGTGTCTAGCAGTTACGGGTTTTCGAGGGTTTTCGAGAAGCAAATCCTCTCCCCTTCGTAACGTGAAATGGATTTTAGTGTGTGTTTATCCGCCCTATACATACCCTATCCTACCTCTAGCCTGAATTCTGACATATCCTTCCGTTTATAGATTTCCTCGACTTTGGGATGGCCTTGTAGCTGTCACTGCTTTACCTAGGCCACCGGCGTAAAAAGAATTCAACAGTCACTATCTGGGATCACGATTTTCTGATCGTGAACCATTTGTGACTGAACTGTCACACCAGGTGACCTTGACAAGGGACAGCGTCAACTACCCGTAAGTTTGACACACATCAAAAATTCAAACGATGGTTTTTATAAACATTGTGAATTTTGTGTAAAAATTTTTGGAGACTCTAAAAACAAGCCCACAAAATCCGCTCGAGCTACTGGTCAGTTTAAACGGTTTCGAACGAGAACAATCTCTAAGCATCCACAGCGCGGTGTAAATATTTAAAACCGCAGTTTTCGACTGTTAGAAATAGCTCGCTTGGTGTGAAGTGACTTAGCTTACTGCAGTCGAACAAAATACAATGTCGATATTTTAGTGATTAGAGCTGAGAGCAGATCTCAAAAAATCAGCTTTTGCGGTCTGTTTCGACACTCAAGACATAGTTTCAATTTGAAATTGTTTTAATAATGACGAAGCGAACGCAGTTTGGTCTTACGTTGAAGATGAGCGTAGCGGTATGTACACACACAAATGACACACAAAGTCACAATACATTTTGGGAACATTTCGAAAAAATACGCACTTGAAGATAAATTTCCGTATTTTTTTAAATTTTCCCAATTTCGAATACCTCCTAGCTATTTTTGCTGATTTGAAGGGAAGGGGTATGAAGGATTTTGTTGAAAAACGCAGGTGTCTAAGTTGAGAACAAAAGTAGACACCCTGACACCACAAACACCACAAGCACACAAACAAACAAACAAACAAACAAACAAAACACACATAAGTGTTTTTTTATACCCCTAGTGAAATTGAAGATTTCGCTTCGCTCGCTACGCTCATCAATGCGCATAAAGATACGCATTATATACTTAGTCAAAGCAGTATATTGAAATGTGTCTGAAATCAGATATCCCCAAATCTTGATCATATTGCCAAGGACGTGACTTTCAAAAAACCGACACGGACACGGAAACACATACCATCCACTACAAACCAAACAAACCACTCCAATACAAGAAATCTCGTCTATCCGATCTAATCGAACGCAAGATGTCGCAACCAGCTTCCGAATCCCCCTCCCCCTTTCATCGCCGCCTCCCCTCACGCTTTCTACACGGACGCTTTCTTCCCTGCCATCGGACACTCGCTGCCTTGCCGTGCTTCCGCCAACTGCTCTGATCGACGCGGTCCTCTCGCGCGCCACTCAGCCATGTCGTCGACGCCGTCCTCCGACTTGCTCGTCAACATTGTCATCGTCGTCGTGCTCGCTGTCGCCTGTCTGGACGCCAAACCGGCCCTGAACAAGGAGGCGACGGTTGAGGAACTGCTCGACGAGAGGCGTAAGTTGACGGCGATGATTACGGGGATGAGGGAGTAGAGGTTTTATCCTGGGTCGGGCTAAAAAAAATCGGGGCTAAAATCTGAGTTTATTCTTTTTACACCAAAACAAACCAAAATGTCACGTTTGTAATACCATTGTCAACAACAAATGAAATTCCCCTGACATTATTCGTAATTGGCCGTTCATATTTTAACCTATTGCGGTTAAAACATGCAACGTCTTAATTCTGATAGGTGACTTCGGTCCATGAGGATTATTCGGTTACATATTTTTACTTCGTCAAATGACATTTGTTTTTTATTGACAACTGACACGTTTTGCATCTCAGTCAAGCCATTGCAGCTGATGAGAGTTACAGCACACCACCCCAGATAGATGTCTAGAGTTGGTCAGCATGGCACAATTACAAATTTTCCCCATTTGAATTGATAACCCTGCTTTTCGGATCTTGACCATTTGTAGCTTATGTTCATGTTCATGTAGGTTATGTTCATCGAAAATTAATTAGGCATTTTGCTGCCGGTGCCATCTTAGAAAATGCAATTCATAATCAAATACACACAACCTAAACGGAATTTATCAGAAAGGTCATTGACAACTGCATTGGCATTAAAAAATGGCAAAAATGTTTTGTATTTCCTCTACATGGATGAATTTCTAGGTATAAACAACTTTGTTTGTCTTTTATGAGTTTACCATTTTCGCGCAAATGTAAGATTAATGCACTATATGCAGAATGCAATATACTGAAATATACAAAAAACAACTACTGAAAATATGCAACTACTGCAAATACTGAAATATGCAGAATTAATATACTATATAGGAATAAGAGCCACCTTATAGATAAGCCGTCAGCTGTTTTTTGCAACAACGGGGGCCTTTGGAGGGTACTCCCGCGGTGCACGTTCTTCGGTCAGTTTCCTGGAGATGTTTGGTTACTCAACGAGAACCTTTGATGTTTGGGTATCGGGATCATGATTGGGCCATAAGAGGCTTACGGAAACCTACTCGACCGAGCGATCTGTCACGTGGTCAGAGCTCTCCGAGATGCGGACGTTTTCGAACGCAAACTTTACAGTCGACCGCGGAAATTCGAAAATGGCCGACAACGAACTAGCTGAACTTTATCGGCAATGAATAACCAGTAATGCATAATGTACTAGCCGCTGGCTATGGTATTGGCGGTCGTATTGGTAAGTATTTTACATATTGTGCATACCTACCTGTCAGCGTATGCTCATTAAAACGTTAGTGTAGGTTGAACGGTCTAAAATTACCCGCCCGTTCGTACAAACAGAACTCGCGCACCAGGCTGAAAGATGGTACGCGAGTTGAGCGCTCTGATCGCTCCAGACTGGGTTTTCGGAAGCAAAATAGCGTCGATCGGGTCACTCCGAGCAGGTTTCCGAACGCTGGAGAGCGGCCGGAGTAGGTTTTCGTAAGCCTCTATAGTGTGCAATGGTGCTTAGTGGTTTCTGAGGGTTACTGACGTCAATTTGGGACAGTCTTGCCCGCCTTGACGGTTGTTGCATTCTAAGCGAAGGGGTTAACCAAAATGTTGCAGCCTTTTTATGGCTGCAACGTCCATTTGGACGTTCCATTGCAGCCAAAATGAACGTCCATTTTGTGCTAGATTTTGTTCGCCCTTTCAACGTCAGTAGAGCTGTCACCCCTGAGGTAAAACTAGTATGTTACGAAACGTCGGGAAAAAGGTTAGTCTCAACTTAGAATACAAAGCCCTGTTTGAAAATTCTTTTTACCAGTGCTAAGGCTACGACAGCAGACATGAGTCTTACAACTTAATGGCATTTGTGGTGGTTTTGTTAAAACTGTTCATTTCCGTGGAGTGTTTTTACTGTCGTAATTGGCCAAATAATTGAATTTTCGCATACATTTTGTGAAGATGAATCAACTCAGTAGAATGCGCCTAACATGTTGGTTCATAGGACCGATATATTGAAAGTTCTTTCAGCTATAGCTGAAAGATGCACAGAACGATTCATTGTTCACACTGCTGAATGCTTTTTGAATCTAACTGCCAGTTTTTTAAAACGATAATTCGAAAGTTTACGTTAACTTTTTCACAAAATTCCGTGGATTTCGAACAATGTGTCCTGTGGTAAACTTCCAGCGAAAAAAATTCATCGGTTCAGGCACCTCACGTCGCGGCACGAGTGCAAGTGAAAGTGATCGGCGGGTCTCGAACCCGCGTGCCCCGCTACACGCAGACTCCACGCCAAGTAATTCTCACAGTGCAGTGAAATTATTCGGTGCTTTATTTACAGAAATGTGGCCAACGGAGAAAATTCAGAGTCGAGTACCAAGGAACGAGTTCTTGACAATGCGCGGACGTATTTTTACCTCGTCGATGACGACGAGGTTGACACCTCGTGCATAAGTGGAAACGTAACTCACTTCTTGATTTGAGAAACTTTTATTGTGACTCATAGAAGTAATAGTGTACTATCTCAATACTATTACATGAGTTTCCTTGCTAATATTAGCATGTCGTTGAAAAGTTGGCATGATTAGGCTGCAATTAGTAATTGTCGCCCACAGCCACCTGACGGGTGCATGTTAAAATTAACCGAAACGAATGCTAATTTGAACAATTCATTGCACTTTCTTTGCAAAATAACCTCCGATTGTAATTCAAAAAAATGTTTAGTTAGTAATTATATTAGTCGGTATTAACACTTAGCAGTCTGTAGTCCGTACGTGTTTAGTATACAGCTTGTAAACGGCAAGTAATTTCCGGATTTCCGGATTTTTCGTTTTCATATCGCTTACGTTATCTCATGAAAATATTTAATAAAACAGAAAGAGAGGATATACCTAGTCACATATTTAATCGATAATCTCACTTTCGTAGGTACTTTTTTAAGCAAAAATGGGCAGACCAAAGTCAAATTTAAGGCATTACGAAAACAAACAGTTAGGTAGTCCCACCTGTTGCCACTTACATCACTTATCAGATATCTAGCCATTCAAAATCAGCAATCGTAACTCATGTGATCACCAACAATATCACTGCCCTGGTGGCCGAATTGTTCGGCACGTAGATGGAGGCAAGTGTTGCAGTTGTTACGACCATCAGCTTTCGAAAGGCGCCGTAAACATCCTCTGTTTAACTGCCACTTCGCCGGGCTGAATCCCAATTAAGTGATTATGCACAATATGGTCGTCGTCCATAAAAAACGGTTGTAAATGGTCCAAGATTTCATTGTGTAAAGCCAATTGGTTACCAATTACAGCTGGCACGACTGGATTGAGCCGTTTAACGACGCATTGTGTTGAAAAGGTCCCAGGACCACCAGGTGCTGTTGAAGCTTGCCTGGCCTAGGAGAGAGCCGAGGGTGGACCTGGTGCCGGTCCTAAGGCCTGCTACCGTCCAACAGCACCAAGGGCCGGCCACCGCTTAGCCTTGTCCCTTTGACACACTATGATGGCGCTGTCCCTGTGGCACTTGTCTACTGGCTGTCGGTGAATGACAGGCTGATGATGAAGCTAGCCTGGCCTGGAAGGGAGCCGAGGGTGGACCCGGTGTCGGCACTAAGGCCTGCTACCGTCCAACAGCACCAAGGGCCGGTCACCGCTTAGCCTTGGCCCTTTGACACATTGTGTTGGCGCTGTCCCCGTGGCACTGGTCTATTGGCTGTCGGTGAATGACAGGTTGATGATGAAGCTAGCCTGGCCCGGAAGAGGGCCGAGGGTGGACCCGGTGCCGGACCGAACTCTGCATGACCTTGATGAAATCTTAAATATTCTCATGCCTGTCTTTTATGTCTTTTTTGGGGATAATACTTTTTTAATCTCTTAATAAAATAAACGTGTATCTGAACATGCGAAAACTCTAAAGATAGGTGGGTCTTAATCTGTTTATTGCAAGCACGGGAGGTAAAATGATGTGCTATCCGGTGTTTTCCTAGCCTTATTTCTATTGTTTTTTTGTTATAGCCGCGTGGTTAAAGCCGTGTCGACGGAAAGACCCGAAGCTGGACGAGTGCATGCGAAGTCTGATGGCCGACATGTTCCCTCAGCTGGCTGTTGGTGAGTACGGGCGCATTTTCAGTGCGTCTCTCATATTATAAGTACAATTAGTAATAGTGCATTATTTATAAGCCAGTTAATAGGTAAAGGCATTTCTTATTTTCGAAGGCTTGGAAGATTTAAGAGAGAAGTAAACGGTTGTCGTTTTGGTCGATTTTCGCATAAATTTCACATTCATAGGGAACATCTCCTGGCTACAAATTATTTACAAAAATTTTGAAAAAAAATACACGCGTTGTTAAAGAGCTGCTGAATGGCGGATACTATTTTTCGTCGCTTTTTGAAAACTTGCAGCCTAAAATGACCTAAAATGGCGATTTTAGAAAATTCTCCCAGCTGCAAGTTTAAAAAAAAACGACGAAAAAAAAATAGTATCCGCCATTCAGCAGCTCTTTCACAACACTTGTATTTTTTTTCAAAATTTTTGTAAATAATTTGTAGAGGAGACGTTCCCTACGAATGTGAAATTTATGCGAAAATCGACCAAAACGACAACCGTTTACTTCTCTCTTAAGTTATATCATGGAATCTATGCACCCATTTGGTGAAGGTTGTCTGAAAACAAATACAAAACGCAAAAAAAAAGAGTTTGCAGACATAAAGAATTTTCTAACTGAGCTTATAAGTCAAAAACTGATAAACTAACAGAATTACAACAGAATTCTAAGCAGCTGCAAAAGGCGCGTGGCATGTGGCTGCCTCCCCCCCGAAGGTGCGGTCGTCCAGGTCCCAGGACTGATGGGTTCCCAAGACGCTCGACCCCACAGGGAGCTGCATCCACCACGTGTCGCCCGCAATGGACTAAGGGGAACTACCTCGAACCTCCGACTCTTGGGTGCCGTCACTCGGCATTATTTCAACTACGTATTTCTATAGTTTCAACATTCGACACTTATCTTTCCAAGTTATTCGTTAAAATCTGCAGCTGACTACCAGGAGGATTATTTGCGCACATCTCCAAGATTACCTATACTTGTTTATGCACTTTGAACTCATTGTTGTCCCTCCAATAACACCCATGTGACACCCCGTGTCATATCACACTTAGTAACTATGCGTGCACACTATTTCTCACTTTGGATTTAGGAAATTCAGACAGAGACAAACAATAAGTTGATATCAGTGATCATTCCGCTGTTTAATCTACCGTTAATCCTATCCCATTATACCGTAACGGTACTCCATAAATTGCTATGTTAAGGTATACTTTAGAATCAACAGTTTTTACTTTTTAACAACTTTACCCTCTTCGGTCTTACCATTGAAACAAGCTCTATCCTCATCGTACAGAGTTTGTTGCTACTTTTCGTTGGTCTTACTGCTTTGATATGCTAAATGCATAATTTGTTTGCATCATTTGTGTCCTTTTTTGTTTCCAGTTTTGAAACAAATCTCCGTCTTTGGCCTCACCATTGAAACGAGCCATGTTTCATCGTACACAATTTGTTGCAGGCATCCCCGAGCTAGGCGTGCAGAGGTTTGAGCCGCTGGCCATCGAACGCATCGGCCTGACCAAGGGCTCGGGCCCCGTCACCATCACGGGCAGCTTCAACGACATCATCGTCCACGGGCCCAGCAACGCCACGTGCACCAAGGCCAAGTACGTGTTGCCATTATGCAAGGCCAGACCATAGGCTTGGGCCGGAACCGGCGTGAGCCCTTTTGGTTTCTGGCCCGACAGGCGCTACGGGCAAAATTCCGGATAGACATTAGCTATAATTCACTTAAAAAAAGTTTCCCTCTTAGGTATTAAATTATACGTGAAGCGTTAATGATTTCCCAGCGTTTTAAAGCTTCATGACCTTTTTTTAGATACTTTCTCGATCAAGGGGTGAAGTTCGATATTAGCCGAGCTTTTAAGAGTTTCTGGCTAATTAATAACAATATTAATAATTAATAACAATAGCACAAGCGTGTGCGAGAACAGCGGCTTGTGTCGTCTGTTTTTGAAGATTTGTGGGTTATGTATCAACCCTGAATTGTGTCTATGTAGCCTTGACCGTCCTTAAGGGTAAGGAGCACTTCAGATTGTTGATTTTTTGAAGAGTTGACTCAAACTTTGTACATCACTAAGTAGCTACAATATTGCTCGAAAATAATCAACTACTTGGGTCTTATACTTTTATCGCATGCATTTTTACAATCCCTTCGTAATCTCCTAAGCATCAGATAGCTTTGCTTTCCGGGAACAAAATTAATTGCAAAAGCGATATCTTTCAGCAAAAAGAGTATTGATTGAAACATTTCTAATTTAAACTGACATCATTACATTTGTTATGCCGAATGGATCGTGGAGCTACTTGAATCGAACTTATAAAGTCATTTTTGCGTTTCCTAAACGGCAATTTGTTCATGCGCCTGCCATAACGTGTTTTTAAATCCTTTATGAGAAATAATCTAGGCGAATGCAAGATAGAAATGTTTAATTACAGTTAGCTAATCCGTTCCTTTCATTACTCCAGCGAGCGCGATAACGAGAGTCAAGGAGGATCAACAACGTCTCATATGTTGTCGAGAAGCAGTCGTAGGGTGTACAAAGTTAAAAATTGAACATGGAAAATTTTGAAACAGACCCATTTTTTCCACCGTTTGAGGGACACATCGTTGAAGTAATCATTTCAATATTTCAGTATGTGGTAGACAAAAAAACCTCAAATTGGGTAACCATGGCCCTTTTCTCGAATTCTCTATTGCACTTTCGTATACATGGCTCTAAAGAAGGTCAAAAATGAATAGTTTCGGGGTGGTTCTAGCGTTCCGGGGGAAAATTTTCGAAAAAAGGGTCATGCATGGTTACCCAATTTCACATCTTTTGTTTACGACCTACTGAAATATTGAAATGATAACTTCAACGATGTGACCCTCAAACGGTGGAAAAAAAGGGTCTGAAAGCCACTTTTTGGCGAACTGATCCGGCCACTTAAATCAGGACAGTTTAATGATCATCGCTATGACTTCAGTTTAATTAATCTCGTGCCCCTAGATGCGCTGTCCACGGTAATAAACCATATGCCAGTGATAGTGTATCCTGATAATTACCATAAACACCGTGAGCGAATACAATGATCTGCCAAGCAATACAATTTCTGTAAACTTTTATCATTAAAGTCAACGACATAATATTTAAATTTGGTTGTCCACGAAATCTAGATGGCACCACCAATAGTAACTAGATTTCATGTGTTTGCTTGTTCAAGCTTGTTTTCGTATTTCCGGTTACGGGGTGTTTGTTTGTCCTGCAAATGTGGTTATCAACTAGATGGCAACAAGATTTTTACATTCCTTGCAAACGAGCAATCTAAATGCGTAACTAAGAAATACGCCCGGCAGATTTTTACTAACTTGCATTGATTGCGGCTGATATGGACTCAAAGTTATCTTTTCGAGCTGTAATGAAAAGATTTCTGTCGGTAGTGGTTATTTGTGCAATGTTTGGAATGATTAAGCAATTATAATTTCATTATCATAATGCATTTTTTCGATTTGCAATGACTATCTTCAAGAAAAATTGCTAATCTCAGCTGGCCTATCCACACTAAATTAACCCCTCTTTTACGTGTGTGCAGGGAAATAATTGATGAGCGTAGCGAGCAAAGCGAGCGGAGCGAAATCTTCAATTTGACTGCCCCTAAAAAAAAAGTCACTTTGTATGTTTTTTTGTGTTTGTGCGCGCTCTACGGACCAAACGCCTGAACCGATTTGAATTAAAATTTAACTTTGTTCTCAACTTAGGCACCCTGCGTTTTTGGAAAAGATCGGTTCAAAATATTTTTAAGAAATCAATTTTTACGAAATTTTTCGATTTTTTCAAAATTTTGAATCGCTGTAAATTTAAAAGTTCCTAACAAAAATTCACAAAATTTTCTAAACATGTTGACCTTATAAATATTTATCATTCCTGCAAATTTGAGGTCGGTAGGTCTTTCCAATTGGTGTTTATTAGCATTTTTGTTGTGTTTTTCGCTATTTTCGGTTCTTTTTGACGCCTGAATCAATTTCCTTCGTCACCTTGGTGACCAAGCTTTGTTGACTTGAAGTTTTTCCAAGGCAATGATTTGACAGATATATAAGAAATAAGTAATTCTCATTTATGGAAGTAATTGAAGTAAATTTGCATTAGATATATACCTATCCCTTATAATAAGAATCCACAGGCGTAATTCACATCTATTTATTTTTGTTTAAATTACTCAATTAGCTCAAAATTAGCACATTTTGGCTATCTGACAAGTTTAGAGAGAAACAAATGAAGGTCATAATCGTCTAAAATTTGGAGTGATCAGAGTTTTGGAGAGGACAATGGTCTGGCTTGGTGCTCAATGGTTTTCATAGGCCTTCGGCCTCCACCTTTTTATCCGCTGTATACAAACCGCTACCTGCGCTCATCTTCAACGCAACACAAATAGCGTTCGCGAAACCCTAGTAAATAACAGCATTATGCATAATTTGAATGGCTGCAAATGAGCTCTGCATAGCTGTTTGTTTGTCCGCCAGGTTATTACTACATTTCTGCATTTCTGTGACGTCACAGATAAATCAAAATCTAGATTGCAACTAAATTGCATCTCCATTGCATCTGGACAACCAAACGAAACTATTGAGTGAAATGCCAACACAAAATTTTATTGCTCCTACCTGGAGACAATGAAAGCATTTTGTAAATTTTATCAAACCTGTCGATTTCATTAATTTTTTATTCGTTTCTTTCTTTGCAAATAAACACAACGACATTTTAGGTATTTAAAAAACAGCAGCTGCTTATGGGAGAATCGAAAGTAGGATGATTTATGATAGATTTAACTGCGGACTGGAAACCAACATCTCTTTTTCTTTATCTATACGTTCATCCCTTATATCTTATCTGGCGAAGTGGGAGTGGAAGTGGTGGAGTTGGATTTCTCAACTGAAACCGGAAAGTCCCAAGGTTTGTATTTGCGGGACGACAATGAGCTCAAAGTGCATAAACAAGTAATTTGGGAAATGTGCGTGTAGAATCCCCCTGGTAGCCCGCTGCGGAACTGAACTAATAATATGGGGAGAAGTGTTAAATGTTGAAACTATAGAAACACGTAGTGAAATAATGCCGAGTGACCGCTGCGAAGTGTCGGGGGTTCGTGGCGGTTCCCCTTCGTCCATTGCGGGCGACACTTGGTGAATGCCCCCTTTGGGGTCGAGCGTCTTGGGAACCCATCAGACCTGGGACCTGGACGACCGCACCTTTGGGGGGAGGCAGCCTAATGCCATGCGCCTATTGCGGCTGCGTCTTATTTTTTTTTAGATTTCCTTAAATTTATCAGTTTTTGACTAACCGAAACTTAGTTTGCCACCAAATGCACCAAATGTGTGCATTGAGTCTAATAGAACTTTATATCTGATAAGTCCTTGTAAATAAAATCATTAACTGACTAACACACATATGACTTGAGTCTATTCTAATGTGACACGCTCCCAAATACGCCCTATTTAAAATTTTCGCACTTATTCAAACTTATCCTGTACTCAAATAAAGTGCATACATATTTTGCCCTGCAGAATCTTGTGTATCAGTAATGATTGGGGGTTTGAATTTTGATATTCATAAATCGTTATCTATTATCTTTTAATTATATTTCATTAATTTTAGTCATACAGTTTTTCAACCATCTAACGTTAGTAACTTAATTTGAGAAAAATTAAATTAAAAAGGTAAAAAATGTATATCTGCTAAAAATATACTATTATCCTAATTAATAAATAAACCCCTGGAACTTTTGAAAAAAACTATTTCAAACTTTCCCCCTTGATAAAGTAACTAGTATATGTTACGAAACGTCGGGAAACCAGTGAGACTTTTGATTTAGCATTCAAATCCCAGTTTGAAATAGTTTTTTTCAAAACTAGTGCTAAGGTTAGGATATAGTAGACATGAGTCTAAGAAAATTAAAAACCCCTTGAACGTTCCACAAACTGAGCCCGTGAATATGCTCGTTCGGCAGACTGGACCCTTCCAAGGGGGTGTTCGCTTTCGACATCGATTTACCGGCGCTGAGGGTGGAGGCGACCTACAGCCTTCGAGGGAACATCTTGCTGCTTCCGCTAGCTGGACATGGAGACGCCATTCTGAAGATCAGTGAGTGCCAGATATACGTCCTTTCACGTTTAGAAGGGGAATCGATGTGCTTCTTCCTCGAAATTACCCTCTAAGCATCGCTAGAGATGAGCTAATTGAGTCCCAAAACTGCCCATAGAGCCTTTTGGCCGTGTCAAGATATGGCTTAAAAGTAAAGCAGTGGGTCCTCGTGGAAGATGCAAATCCACTACCCTTTTTAACGTGAGATGGAGTTTAGGAGCATCCTGTCTAAGAATAATTTAATTTATTTACAGGTTAAGTAGCTGGTCGTGGAATGAACATACAAAATACTGGGCAAGGGATCTGATTGGATCATCGATTGAGGAGATAGATCTCCAGCTTGATCGGTTGAAGTCAGATATCAAACGAAAGAGAAATTGAAATGAATGTTAATAGGACTAAGGATTATTTTGAGACGGGTGCTAACGGCAAGGCTAGCCACTGAGTAATGCACTTTACACATAAACACGTAATACCAGACAAGGCTTTAGATAAGACACTGATTGTTAAGATGATAGATAGATAGATAGATTCGATCTTGGCTTGATACTCTGTGAACACTATTTCAATAGAATATTAATTGTATTTTCTATTAACATTAACATGCTTTGAGAAAGTGAAGAGTTTAAAGTATGCTTCTAGCAGAAATTTACATGCAAACGGCTCGGAGTAGACCGGTTTTTGCCCATGTTTGCAGGCTTGTCATCCAACTCCTGTTTGTTCTATGATGCGTAAATCAAGGCAACATACGAATCAATGTTACTTCTGTGTCGCGTTAAGTTGAAAAGGTATCTTAGTCTCTAAAAAGGTTAAAAGTGAACGTGATTTATATGAAAAATCAAACACCCCCCCCCCCCCTCCCTTCTCATTTTCCTTTACTTCCTTTCGACTTTGAAGAGAAAAAGTGCTGCTCGAAGGATGTTTCCTTATCCTCATAGAGTTTTCCAAATGTAGAGATGACTGAGGACTGCGTAACCTAAATTAACGGCTGGTTTAAAATATAAAGAAACTTGGGATTCCCAACATGGTCTAACTGTTTCACTTATCATGGTATTCTCAGTTTGAAGTTGTTTTTTCCGAATGGTTGACCAAGTTTGGCTGTCCTGTTTGCAGAGAACGCGACTACGGTAATCACGAACCGCGTGGCATTCCGCAAGGTACCGGGCTCGGACCGGGAAGTGATGCACGTGGTCGACATGGACGTCGGATTCCTCGTCAACGACATGACCATGCACTTCACCAACCTCTTCAACGGCAACCGTGTGCTAGGTACAAACGACACCTCGATCTCTACGTCTTAAGTAATGTCATTAAGTTTTGCACATGATTTGACAGGATGTTGACGGTAGAGCTCATTATCTGACGTAACTGCACTTACAATTTTAAATAATATTTGCATTGAAGTTTTGAATTTTGGACAGGATGTCTGATCCGGCATCTTCCTGGCACTTTGCATGCATGTTCTCGCAAGTAGAAAGTAAGTATAGATCATTCGTTTTAGTAGATGCGTATCACAATGCGCAATACATTTCAAATCAAGTAATTTCTTCAGTTAAATGCAATCCGAGCACAGAAATCGAAGTCTTGTAGATCCGTAACAAGAAATCAATTCCATTAACTTTAACCGAAAATTGAGAGATGGACCCACGGACCCAATAAAACGTTAAGGATTACAAATAATTCCCGTGCAATTTTTCTTTGCTTCAATTTTGGGTGGTGAGTGATATGAAATTGATTGACATCGTATCAAAAATGTACTGTTAGTAGATGGTTTACTTTGACTGCTCTTCAAAAAGTGTTAAAAATGCACTTCCAAATCGGTGCATATTTTTTAAAGTTACCTACCAAGGGTACCCAAGGCAAACCAAGATCAGGTTGGGTAGATTTTGTGGTTCATTAATTTAAACACTATTTTAATGCTAGGCAAAGTTGCCGCTCATGAGATCCACAAATCAATAGGGTAAAATGATGAACGGCCAATCACAGACGGGCGTTTGCAGATTTCAGGGATGGTAACCATGGTGACAACAAACATAGCTCTGTTTTTGCCCGAACTTTGCTTTGTGGATCTCGGCCCTGGCGTGTCCGCTACACTTCCATCACAACCCTGTCAACAATCTGGGAGCTAAACGCATCAAGTTTCCCCCGTTTCCTGCAGGTTTGACAGTCAACAACTTCGTGAACCAGAATCACAAGGAGATCCTCTCCGAACTGAAGGAGCCGCTTAGCGAGTCCTTGTCGGCTGTGTTCCGCGTGATCCTGAACCAGGCGTTCAGCCGGCTGCCTACGGACCTGTGGCTGCTGGGAGACACGGAGTACCAGCTGTATCTAGACCAACAGAAACCACAGGAAGATGGGAAGAAGGTATCGCGATTGTCTAGGCTCTGACGTTTTGGTACTCGGTACCGGGTTGACTTAAATACAATTTAGGTGGGAATTGTCTTAGGTAATATATCAACGATGGTGTTATAGCCTTTCGAAGCGAAGAATACGAAAGATAGTTGATAGAGGATTGATTTGAGGCACCAAAGGTTGGCTCTGTAGACAATATATGTTGTTATCAGGAATCAGAATTTACATTCTTAAATATTGATTCTGTGTGGGGCGGGGAGAATTGGACACATGGAAATGGGACGAAAGACATCATTGTTTTTCACGCAAGAACGATGCTCATAATTTACAATACAATATACGATAATTTACAATAGGTACAAATATGAAGTAATTAATGCTACTGGTCCTTCTATTGAGGTAATAATAAATAATGTTTTTCCTGAAGCTCAATGTGATGTTATGTGGCCTTTTTTGTGTGCATTTAATACTGTTGCATTTGCATTGTATCATTTTTCTTAGCTTCATCCTTAGAGTTAGATTATAATACCATGGGCTTTGACTACACTTTTAATTAAGACTTTAAACGCTGTTATTTTTGTCGCCATACAAATGCCATAGCATTTATTGACACACAGTGGGTCGTTAAAAGTTGATAATCTCTCGTTACGCTGTTGACGTCGTTGGCATGCCAAATCTCGCTGAGCCGCAGAACAAGGTCCCTAATTCTAGCCAAATGTTAAAATGTTTCAGATGAAAACGGAGGATAAAGAGTCGAAGTCACCAGATATGAAGGAGAAACACAAGGAAGAGGCGAAGGAAGCCAAGAAAGAGACTAAAGAGGAGAAGAAGGAAGAACTGAAAAAGGATGAGGAGAAGGTAGACAAGAAGGAAGTATTGAAGGACGTCAAGAAGGGGTCTATTTAAGGAGAAAATCGAATGACAAGAATGATTGAGGATATAACTTGGTCGCTATTAGTTGTTATGTAAAAAGATACAGTGCTAAGCATTTTTTTGTGATTTGGAAGTTTTTTAAAAAGCTTGTGCTAGCTTGCAGAGCTCGTCTTCGATCTTTCCAGATAGATTTCTCTCGTACAAATTTGATTAGAAAAAATATGTCTTCCTTGGTAACAAAGTTTGTGTTTTCAAATTTGTAGTCAGATCCTATAAAGAGTTCAACTTGATAGTTTTTTATATGATCGAATCTTGTGTAAATATGCAAATATTTATTTGTGTTGAAGGCCTCTGCATTAGCCAGATGTATTTTTAGCATGGTTTCCTTGTCATTTTGCACACTATGGTGTGTTTGGTTGCTAAAGTAGGTATTGCCAATGACTTATTGAAAGGGACCGAAAGGAAAAAGGAAAAGACCGCGAAAATTGTGCTGTACACGAAATGTACCTGATGTTTCCATGACTTGGGAGTAATATTTTTTGCGATAAGTCAATATAATGGGCTTGGTCAAATATCCGGAACCTGTAATATGGAAATCAAATAAGAAAAAGATATCAGAAATATTGTGCAAAACAAGATTTTGTGATCTTAAATAATATTTCAATGACTTACTACTTTTATATCTGGAAGGAAAGCATTTGGTATACGATGTATCATTGGCTATGCAAAGCATCAACACTTTACTGTAAGGAAATGCACCAAGGGAAAAGCCATGAAACTGTTAACAAAAATGCCATGCACAATAATGCTATCCTGACGTCCCTGAATGTTCCATGACTCTGGATTTTTCTTTTGACGGGAAGTACGTGTTTAGTGGGAGTCGTGTTGAGAGGGAAACGAGCAGTTGCTTCTCAAAGCGAAGGACAGCTCGACGGGATCCCTTGACCAATCGGACCAATCTCAGGAGACAACTTATAGCTCTTAGTTTTAATTGTGAGTGAGTCGGTGCTTGGGTTGACCACTATACCGCGACGACTTGTGATTCCATTGCGAACATATTATGTGGAAATTTGAGAGAACTTACTCATAAGGAGTGTGTACTGCAGTCATTATATTTTACTTTTTGAGAAATTGTCAAATATAGGTTATAGACATTTCATAAACAATTGTGATTGAGATATTGTTCGCTTTCTTCATTATTACTGAAATCCCTGGTAATTTGTTCCTTTAATATCCTCCTTGTTATACGAGATATATTTCCATCGTTTCTCCTTCTCATGAGTAAAGAATTACTCTTTATCCAAAATACGATTAATTCTTTTCGTTCGAAAACAAATTTCAGTTTGCTTTCTGAAATTTAGAAATCAGACATCTAAATTGGTTTTAATTTTTTGAAATCGAATGTTCAAAATTTCCTTGTGTGACAGATTCAGATTTTCTTCGCATTTGGTCATTTTCTACATTATCAACATTTTATGACCTAACACAAATTTGCATTTTAATAACGAAGGCAAAAATCTAAAATCAAAGTACACCCCATGCAAGCCCCAAGACCAGCCTCTCTACATTAATTTATTTTTCACGTCTCTCTTATAAAAACCGCGTTTGAAAGTGTATCATTGTTTGCTGTCATCAAACATACCAAACACATACCAACATACCACCTACCAACCAAAAGGCACACCAGAATCTTCTGTACGTATTGGTTCTTTCATATGACAATAACAAATTATAATTCCGAACATTGTCTTATGACCAGTGCACGATCTGGCGTGGGCAGCCTACTCCCCAAGGTGCAACCGACTCAAGTGAGCTATTAATGTGCTCTTATGCGGGTGACCCTTAGGTGCATGTCCGCGGAAGATGCATAAGGAAGTGTCACACCTACGTCGCCGTCCTTGCTACTGGATTTAGAGGCAAAGCATCCAAACCAAAGTAAATTAACTAACTTCGTATAATCATTAACCCTTCGCACAGTTGCATTCAAAACAATGCATTGTCTCTAGCAGCGTATACAGTCTATTTAAAGGAGCTCTCCGAATTGATCTTAAAAGAACATTTAGTGTACAGAATACCAATTAATTTAACATCCCGTTTGAATTTTTTTTTTTTAACATTTTGCGTAGGAATAATCGCACATTTTTTCGTGGCACCTCCTCGTGATGTATCCTTGGGGAACGGCTAGCGCCACCAGCATGCGCATGCGTTTTATTAATTGGTATTCTGTGCACTTTATGTTCTCTTAAAAGCAATTTGGAGAGCTCCTTTAAGATAGTCACCAATAACCAATGCGCACAATGCGTTGTCAATATCCGAGGATAAGAACATTTCAATAAGAAACCCGTCGAGAGTTTTGTTGCAAGTCAGTGTCTAGAAGAGACGGATTGTCGAGGCTAATGGGCATGTCGTAAGTATAACAGAGTCAATCCACGGGTCGGTAAATCTCCGTGCATTGTGAATCAGGTATATTGGAGGTTAATTGATTTTGCGTCGTTGATCGAAGAACTGTTTTGAAATGTACCCATGTGACACATGTTGAGAGAAGGTTAATGCTGTTAAAGATAAGGATGACTTAAAACCTAGCATATGAACGTTGCCTAAGAACCTAGCTTATGAACTTTATATATAATCTCTACCAAAATTATACGTACCTATACTGGAATTCCGGCACTATATATACAATTCGGGAAAACATAATTCCTCCGCTTTTCCATGCTGTAATGTATAGAAAGGTTCATATAATCAAGACTATATTATTGTATTACAGTAATGTTAAATCCCAAATCACCACTATAATTTTACAACTATAATTTAAATCCCTCCAACCTTTCTTCTAATCATGCCATAAGTATCGATGGTCACCCATCCAGCACATTGCTTTGCACAATGTTACTTAACATCAGTGAATTCAATTAGCAATCATTTAATCCTGATGAACAGTGAGCAAATTCAACGAAGATTCAGCCACCTCAGCGTCGTCGCTAAGCACCACCACCGCCGCCTTCGTCTCGAAGCGATCCCGATCGGTTATGGCGGCTTGCGGCCAGGGTCACCCTGGGACCTCCGCTGCCGCGCGTCACGACGCCAAAAGAACGACGCCGCCTTCGTCTGCACGCGGCGATGATGCGGCCAGACGTTGTGCAGCGTGACGGTCGCGTTGGCTTCGCTCTGCTCTCAGAGGACTGGGTTTTTTGTGGATCAATGCATGAAAGTAGCCTTCGATGCTTGAGACATTTGTGAACTAGGAAAACGATGTTTGCCAACAGTGTATAGCGATGGAGGATGAGCGTTTTCAGAGACATACACATAACTTTTTTAAAGAAGTGAAAGCCGCGGCTTCTTATTTATTCCAGGCTAGGGGTCTGGGAAGGGTCAAAACTATTTCACTCATGTACCGAATTTATAATATACTAGGGCGAACGCAATTTGTGTTGCGTTGAAGATGAGCGTAGCGGTTTGTATATAGCGCAAAAAAAGATTAAGGCAAGAAGCTTATGCAAATCATGGAGCAGCAAGCCGGACCAATGCTTTCTCAAAACTTCTGATCACTTGAAAATGTAAACGATTCTGACCTTTCTTTGTTTCTGTCTGAGCTGTCGGGTAGCGGAAATATGCTCATTTTGAGATCATTGAGCATTGTGCATGTTAATACATAGATGTATTATATGCCCATGGGTTTTTATTGGGTTTTATTGGGTTGGTTTTTATTGGGAAAAACCTGGTGTGATGTTTCGATTTGGTTTCGATGGTTTCTATAGGCAAATCGAAATTGGGAACATTTGAAAAAAAATACGTACTTTTAAATAAATTTCCGTACTTCTCCAAACATGCCCAATTGTCGAATTTTGCTCTTTTTTCTGCTTTGAAAGTGAAGGGTGTGGAGGATTTTCTTGAAAAAGGCAGGGGGTCTTAGTTGAGAACAAAAGTAGACACCTTGAAAATTTCATCCCACTCGAAGCAGGCGTTTGGCCTGTAGAGCGCGCGCAAACACACATACAAAAAACAAACAAACAAACAAACAAACAAACAAACACACACCAAGTGTTTTTTTTAGCAGTAGTGAAATTGATGATTTCGTTTCGCTCGCTTCGCTCGCTACGCTCATCAATAACACAGCTGAGGAGACTTGACGATTCAAAATATGAAGCGAAGAACAATTATTTATTTTTGGCGGACAGAGTAGAGATATTGGCTGCATTGGGATATTTCGAGTTTCGAAATATATATTTTTTTGATATTGCAAACTTTCGTAAAAATCCAATTTAAAAATCTATTAGCCGACCCATGTCAAATTCTTATATACTAGGGCGAACGCAATTTGTGTTGCGTTGAAGATGAGCGTAGCGGTTTGTATTTTGCGCATTAAAAGATTGAGGCAAAAGCATTTGATAATCATGGAGCAGCAAGCCGGACCATTGCTTTCTCAAAAATTCTGATCACTTGAAAATGTAAACGATTCCTACCTTTCTTTGTTGTTTCTGTCCGAGCTGTCGGGTAGCGGAAATATGCTCATTTTGAGGTCATTGAGCAATGTGCATGTACATAGACATACATAGCAATACATACATGTCACTCATGCGAAAGGGTTTTTATAAGTTGGAGATATATTTCTGCCGCGGACTTACTTTCAAAAACTTGAAAACAATTGACAAAAGTTCTAATATCTGCCAAATCTTGATGTCAACTTCAAGTAAAAAAATCTGGTGTGACTTTTCGATTTGATTTCGATGGTTTCTAAAGGCATCAATCAAAATTGGGAAAAATTGAAAAAAATACACACTTTAAAAAAAAATTCCGTACTTTACCAAACTTGCTCAATTGTCGAATATTTCTCTTTTTTCTGCTTTGAAAGTGAAGGGTATGGAGGATTTTCTTGAAAAACGCAGGGGGTCTAAGTTGAGAACAAAAATAGACATCCTGAAAATTCCATCCCAATCGATGCAGGCGTTTGGCCTGTAGAGCGCGCGCAAACACACATACAAAAAAAAAAAACAAACAAACAAACAAACACACCAAGTGTTTTTTTTAGCAGTAGAGAAATTGATGATTTCGCTTCGCTCGCCTCGCTCGCTACGCTCATCAATTACTGGTTTTTAGGGTCCGGCCGGTTGTTCAGCATAGTATAAATACATTTAACAAAGTAACCAAAAAAGACGCGCCATTATCTCCGAGAAGTATGTATAATTAGCTCGCTTCGCTCGCTCACCCAATGATGCATCGAATTCGACGTTGACCAAATCTCGCAAGTCAGCCGACGATCTCGAGTTTTTCCTCGCTTCCGGTGACGACGGTTGCAATGATTGCTTTTGTAACGACGTGCGGGAGCTGCTTTGAATTTTTATTGTTTGTTTTCGTTGGGTTTTTGTAATCGAGAAGGTGAATCGGTCGATTTTGTCACGACTTTATTTCTTAATGGCCGATTAGCATCTGTTCTTATTTGCAAGGTTTAAATTCGATTTCGAATTAAACACGGCGAGCTACCTGACAGCTTCCTTGAGCTTGGCACAAGATTTGATATACCTTCATGTTTATGGAGTATCGGATTCTTATATTGCAATTTGTTGTGGCTGACGATTTTCATAACATATTATGGTTACATAAAATCCACTCCTGTACTAACAGCACAGATAGAAGGGCTATCCAGATTATCCACTTCAATGCTATCAGCACAGATAAAAGGGCTAACCAGATTATCCACTTCTATACTAACAGCACTGATATAGAAGGGCTACCTAGATTATACTTTTCTTAAATAACAGGAGCTACTCGAAGCCCTCCCCCCCGCAAGATGCGCAGCGCTCCCCTCACCGACAAGCTAAAATAGTTTCGCCGGCAGGCACGGTATGGAGCCACTGCTCGTTGGCACCTATAACCAAAGTAACTGTAGTCAGCTGTGGAGCTTCTGGACCTTTTCATCGACCTTGTGCTATGGCCTGGTTGATGATTCCAGGTCAGTGCTGAAACAGGGTTCCAAAGCGCCCCAGTTACTGCCGGCGAAGTTACTAGCATCACATTTTTGCTAAGGTAGACTATCCGGGTAGCACTTCTATCTGTGATAAGCCCACCACCCGCTTAAAGCCCTTTATTGATTTGATTCATCATGAAATCACTCTCTGACATGCATTGGCTTTCTTAAAATAGTCCAGTGGATATGTAATCTCTTCGCTCTTGTAAACTAATGGAATCTTTTCCTTTTTTTCGGAAAATTCGTTCATGGCAATATGAGGAAAACAGTAAGAAATTGTGAAAACCTTCGCATTAGCTGAGGAGATTGTCAATTAGAGTGTCCATATTTCTTTCCGCGCCATTTCGTATTGATTTGCATATTCAGTCAATAAAAAAAAGGTGTCCGTTGTTACAGCCAATTCGACAGCAAATTTCACACATTACACGCTTGAAATGCCGTAGTTTGCGGCCGTGACCGTTCGCAAACGCACTCTGGATTTCGCACAAGTCGACAAGCATCCGTGATGCACTTCACCCTGATGCGGCCGCACAATGCGTCGCGCACAGCGAGTGAAAACGTGCGGACGCCATCAGCAAACATGGCACAGGCGTTGTCGCGGTAACATCCACGAGGTCACTCGACTGTTGGTTCAGGCTTTAGTCTCATAGCTCAATGAGCATCAACCAGCTATAAAGTATGTTTCACGTTTAGAAGGAGAGCGGTATTTCACTCTCAAAGAGGCTCCTCTTTTGTTAGAACATTCGCATCATTCGCAGGGCGTCACCTTGTTCTACTAAAGGGTTGAATGGTCTGAGCTTCGAATCATGGACAGCGCAATGTGTAGAGACTACAGAACAATACTTTCTTTCTCATCCGTGATGATATTTTTATTTATTACATAAACGTATTAGCAACATTCGTCAAATTTGTCTAGGCATTTGGTAGAAAGATTTTCGTTTTGTACACCCAATTGTCAAATGTGAATTGGTATAAGAAACAGCATGTTGCAGGGGCGGATTTAACGGTCAGCATTTCCGCAAATGCGAACAAGGTCCCTCACCCGTAAGTACCTCAGAGGCACAGGGGCCTCACTTGCACCTGGGACCTCGGAGTCTAGGGCATCGCGCCTGGGGCCTCGCGATTTGAATCTCGTGTTTTGAGTTTACTGATTTCATATTGTAAATTCACTAAAGTGACCGAACTTTCCGCAAGAGCGAAAAGCCACGCGGGAGGTACGTTTACCAGTCAATGAGATGAGAAAATATAAAGCTCAGAAAAAATACTACGCAACCCCCACCCCGTCCCCCGGTACCCCAAGTCAAGCCCCTAAGACATAGTGTATGTGTGTGTGTGTGCTGACCACATTTTGACCCTTAGCTCCTTAAATCTCGTTTCCTTTTTATTGCATGATATTTATTTATCTACATCAACAGTCATATATATCCTGCCACAACTTCCCCGTATAATGTCAACTGGCCTAAGAAAGTCATTATCGCTTGACAAAAGTGGTGTACATTGTTATTATTGAACGGTAAATTATTTACTACATACGTTGTATTTATTTTAAAACGCAATACAAGTAAAACCGCGTATATAACAGAATTGTGAAATTTATATCCTTACATCCCCTTACATGCCCACTAAAGATTTATTTTAATGTTTTAAATGTCATACCAATACATCCCCAAGATCATACAATATACCATCATGATCGATCCATCACTCAATCAATCACTCGGTGGGAGGGGGAACCGTCGCCCTTCCCACGTGACCCACCATTGAGCGCGGCTTATAAGACTAGCCGGTGACTCCACTGCTTTCACTCTGAGCGCCTCGACGCCATCCTCTCGGCAGTCGTCGTCATCCGTGCCACTAGGTCAGTCACTCGCGCCGTCGACGCCGATCGAGCAGCACGCCAGCACAGATCGGATCCGCACACAGGTGAGCGCATTGTCTTCGTCGTCGTCGTCCTTTCGCTTTCCTGTCAGTGCGGCCTGCGTCGGCCGTCTTACGTCAGACTTAGAGGCTAGGTACCGCGTGTCATGAGTGGTGATATGGTGATAGAGAAGACTGTCTTGCATTCGATCACCGTAAATCAGCGATGGGGATGATTTTAATACCCTGTTTGAAAAATATATCATTTAAATATACCTAAAGCTAATTGGTTCGGAAATAGTTGACATAAGACTAATTAATGTAAATGCCATCACTATTTTATGATTGTGTCGAGTGACATCAATGTTGTCTCCGAGACTTCGCCATATCTTCGACATATTCTGCTTTAGCCGCGAACATGGTGGAAATTTTACCTTGTGTAAAATCGAGCAGGGGTTTAGTTTGGTCAGTATCCTCTTGTTATTTATAGCCATTATTAAACAATGGCTATCAATGATCATTTCGTTTGGACAAGAGGTAACGATGTCATCCCAATAGAATTAAATATATTCTTTAGGTAAACATTAATCACAGTCACATTTCAGGTATTTGATAAATATTTCAAAAGGTATGTAGAGCGATTGGTCATTACTGTGTCCATTGGCAATAGAAACCGTGTAGGTATTAATTGCCATTGGGCCACATGGTTTAGCATCGAGCCCGACCACATCTCACAGTTACCTAACCACACCTACAATATGCTACTATACGTTACTTTCAACATGGTATTTAGTGCAGTGGACGAGATATCACTCGCTAAAAGATCCAGCTGTTCCAATGCAGACTTAAATCTGGGTAGGCTCCCGCTGAAAGGTGACATAACATCACTCATGGTGTTCTATGGCTGTTGAGGAAATCACGGCGCTGCTTTGTTTATGGTCAGTGGTGACAGATTATGGTCCTAGTCTGGCAGGTCGAGATTCCACGACGGGTCGCGAGGGTCCGTCTTCCGAGACAGCTGTTTGAGGTTTATTTCATCCAAGCGTTAACTCCTGTCATCGGAAATATGTCCGTCGATGGGGTGCAACTGTTTCTTGGAATTGTATGGAGGGTAAAAGTGCACTACAATGGCCACAACTACAATGGTACACAATGGCCTCAGTCCACGAATATTAATTCGATACCCAAACTGCCAAACCTCGTATCTGCAAAACGTGAAACGTTGAGTAGACCACAAAAACGTGCTCAAAATATTAATTGTGGATATTTAAAAATTTTATTTGTTTACTTTAAGAATGCAATGAAGTGTCTTTTTTTGATTAGTCATTTACGTTGTAGGGTTGGCAGGCCGGAAAAGGACTTTTTTCAAAGTGTATGACGACGAGTATTTTTTTCTAGAAATGCAGATAAGACGTTTTGCTATTAGGGTATCGTTACAAATTGTACATTGAGAAGAGGTTTATAATTTTGGGAAGGACTTATTGGGCACACGTTAGGTATATTCTATAAAGATTTTAAAGATTCAATGGAACATTTTAAAATTATTTTCGAATCAGAGAAACCCGACTGTTTTGTTGAATTCTTCGAACAAATATCAAGTGAAACTGCCGTGGAATTTTGGGAGAGTTTCCGCACCTTTTCGAGAGTTAACAAAACTTGTAGTAATTAGTAAGCACCGCAATGAGTTCCGGATAATCATTGTTTTTCATTGGTTACAATGAAACAAACAAATGATTACTTCAGTGAATTCTTGTCTGCAGTTGTAAAGTAAGCAAATCGGGGAAAACAGATGACGTAATGTGATGAGAGACTAGGGCGGCGAGTGAGAGTGCAGATGGATGCTCACGATGTACTGGAAAGACAACATGACATCAAGTGCAAGTAATTCGCGTCGAAGTAAGGCAGTGTGCCACCAGGTAGGCGGCCGTGCTGCTCAAGGGGTCAGTGGCCGTTAAGATTATACCTATGGTACATCTCACGTTGGAGCATTGTGTACATTGTTAAGTGTGTAAAGAACTGTGGCCATTTCGAATGTGAGATTATACTGTAGCCGAAGGGAAAACCACAGCCAGGGATTCCACAGCTACAATGTGCATAGATCGTCTATGTCTATATTAAGATTTAATTGATGAGCGTAGCGAGCGAAGCGAGCGAAGCGAAATCATCAATTTCACTACTGCTAAAAAAAACACTTGGTGTGTGTTTGTTTGTTTGTTTTTGTTTTGTTTTTTTTGTATGTGTGTTTGCGCGCGCTCTACAGGCCAAACGCCTGCTTCGAGTGGGATGAAATTTTCAGGGTGTCTACTTTTGTTCTCAACTTAGACCCCCTGCCTTTTTCAAGAAAATCCTCCACACCCTTCACTTTCCAAGCAGAAAAAAGACCCTTGGGCATGAGTTACATCTATGTATTCACATGCATATTGCTCAATGATCTCAAAATGAGCTTATTTCCGCTACCTGACACCTCGGACAGAAACAAAGAAAGGTCAGAATCGTTTACATTTTCATGTGATCAGAATCTTTGAGAAAGCAATCGTCCGGCTTGCTGCTCCATGATTTAGGCTTTTTGCCTCAATCTTTTTATGCGCTAAATACAAACCACTACGCTCATCTTCAACGCAACACAAATTGCGTTCGCCCTAGTGTACTTTATATTACCACTGGTGTACAAGTTCTGCGTCACGAATTTTCAGTTGTTTTCGATAATCCAAGAATTAACGAGAAGCATATTCAGTTTAGTGCACAAAAACGAAGTTATCTGTACAATGCTGATGCCTATCGAACAAAGATGACTACGAGAGGAAAGCTTTCAGACCTTAGATTTGCGAACATAAACTCTTTAATGCATCAATTAAATGTACGCCCTACTGATAATACTAACCCCTGGTGATGCCGGTAGGTGAAGCCAGCTGCGTATACCGGCATCGGGTTCACCCTCGGCTCTCTTCAGCACCTTACCATCCTTTTTTATTGTTCCAGAATGCAGATGCTTTGGTGCAACACGTGGCTTCTAGCGGCCAGCTGTCTGGTGACCTTGACGGCGGCACTTCAGAGGGAAACACGTGAGTGAGCAGCGTCAGGACGCCGTTGAGGCGTTGGGGACTTCGGGGAACGTCGGGGAACATCGGGGGACAAATGGGGACGTAGGGGGACGTAGGGTGATGTAGGGTGACTTCGGGGGACGTAGGGTGACGTAGGGTGACTTCGGGGAACGTTGGGGGACGTAGGGTGACGTAGGGTGACGTAGTGTGACATATGGTGATGTAGGGTGACGTAGGGTGACGTAGGGTGACGTAGTGTGACATAGGGTGACGTAGGGTGACGTAGAGTGACGTAGGGGGACGTAGGGGGGCGTAGGGGGACGTAGGGGGACGTAGGGTTACGTAGGGGGATGTAGGGTGACGTAGGGTGACGTAGGGAAATGTCGGGGGACAAAGGGTGACGTAGGGGAATGTCGGGGGACGTAGGGTGACGTAGGGGACTTCGGAGGACTTCGGCTTCGTGGATTTGCAAAAGAGCGAAAACATGTGCACGGATAATTGATGAGCGTAGCGAGCGAAGCGAGCGAAGCGAAATCATCAATTTCACTACTGCTAAAATAAACACTTGGTGTGTGTTTGTAATTGTTTGTTTGTATGTGTGTTTGCGCGCGCTCTACAGGCCAAACGCCTGCTTCGAGTGGGATGAAATTTTCAGGGTGTCTACTTTTGTTCTCAACTTAGACCCCCTGCGTTTTCAAGAAAATCCTCCATACCCTTCACTTTCAAAGCAGAAAAAAAGAGCAATATTCGACAATTGGGCAAGTTTGGAAAAGTACGGATATTTTTAAATCAAAAGTGCATATTTTTTTCAAATGTTCCCAATTTCGATTTGCCTTTAGAAACTATCGAAACCAAATCGAAACATCACACCAGATATTTCCCAATAAAAACCAACCCAATAAAACCAAATAAAAACCCTTGGGCATGAGTTACATCTATGTACTAGGGCGAACTCAATTTGTGTTGCGTTGAAGATGAGCGTAGCGGTTTGTATATAGCGCAAAAAAAGATTAAGGCAAGAAGCCTATGCAAATCATGGAGCAGCAAGCCGGACCAATGCTTTCTCAAAAATTCTGATCACTTGAAAATGTTAACGATTCTGACCTTTCTTTTTTTCTGTCGGAGCTGTCGGGTAGCGGAGTATGCTCATTTTGAAATCATTGAGCATTGTGCATGTTAATGCATAGATGTAACTCATGCCCAAGGGTTTTTATTGGGTTTTCTTGGGTTGGTTTTTATTGGGAAAAATCTGGTGTGATGTTTCGATTTGGTTTCGATGGTTTCCAAAGGCAAATCGAAATTGGGAACATTTGAAAAAAATACGCACTTTTAAATAAATTTCCGTACTTTTCCAAACATGCCCAATTGTAGAATTTTGCTCTTTTTTCTGCATTGAAAGTGAAGGGTGTGGAGGATTTTCTTGAAAAACGCAGGGGGTCTAAGTTGAGAACAAAAGTAGACACCCTGAAAATTGCATCCCACTCGACGCAGGCGTTTGGCCTGTAGAGCGCGCGCAAACACACATACAAACAAACACACACCAAGTGTTTTTTTTAGCAGTAGTGAAATTGATGATTTCGCTTCGCTCGCTACGCTCATCAATTAACATGCACAATGCTCATTGATCTAAAAACTAGGGCGAACGCAATTTGTGTTGCGTTGAAGATGAGCGTAGCGGTTTGCATATAGCACACAAAAAGATTAAGGCAAGAAGCCTATGCAAATCATGGAGCAGCAAGCCGGACCAATGCTTTCTCAAAAATTCTGATCACTTGAAAATGTAAACGATTCTGACCTTTATTTGTTTCTGTCCGAGCTGTCGGGTAGCGGAAATATGCTCATTTTGAGATCATTGAGCATGGTGCATGTTAATACATAGATGTAACTCATGCCCAAGGGTTTGTATTGGGTTTTATTGGGTTGGTTTTATTGGGAAAAATCTTGTGTGATGTTTCGATATGGTTTCGATGGTTTCTAAAGGCAAATCGAAATTGGGAACATTTGAAAAAAATACGCACTTTTAAATAAATTTCCGTACTTTTCCAAACATGCCCAATTGTCGAATTTTGCTCGTTTTTCTGCTTTAAAAGTGAATGGTGTGGAGGATTTTCTTGAAAAACGCAAGGGGTCTAAGTTGAGAACAAAAGTAGACACCCTGAAAATTTCATCCCACTCGAAGCAGGCGTTTCGCCTGTAGAGCGCGCGCAAACACACATACAAACACACACTAAGTGTTTTTTTTAGCAGTAGTGTAATTGATGATTTCGCTTCGCTCGCTTCGCTCGCTACGCTCATCAAAAAATGAGCATATTCCCGCTACCCGACAGCTTGGACAGAAACAAAGAAAAGTCAGAATCGTTTACATTTTTAAGTGATCAGAATTTTTGAGAAAGCATTGGTCCAGCTTGCTGCTCCATGATTTGCATAGGCTTCTTGCCTTAATCTTTTTATGCGCTATATACAAACCGCTACGCTCATCTTTAACGCAACACAAATTGCGTTCGCCCTAGTTTAGTCAGCTTAACTCTAACTAACCGTTTCTGACATAATGGATTCGAGGGTTCGAGGAGATCAAAGTGGTGCATAAAAAGAATATAAATCTAAGGGCGTGGTATAAGAATTAGTTAACTAGCAATTACCAGACAAGCTATTAGTTCATCTTTCTCTCTAAGTTAAGAACCAAGTGATGTCATGCGTGAGCCCGTCCCAAATGGTAGACTAATCTTTAAACCATTAATTATTTAACCGATATAACTGTATTTTGGAGTTATTTATGACCAAAATATACACGCACCACTTCCCCACATACCAAATCTGTTGTTTGTTTAAAAGGGACCAACATCGTTTCTCTCGCTGCAATTGAAACTACCCCTAATGAGCACATACAAAAACATTACATTCAATACTCTGGTATATAGTATTTTTCACGTTAAGATGGAAAATATTGTTGTGTAGGCGCCACGTCATATGATGCTCAGACCATTCAACCGTTTAGTGAAAAAATGGGACGGCCTGCGAATGTTGACACCTCTGCCTCTTCCAGCAGTAGGGGAGTACACCTCTTAGAGTAAAACACCGCTCTCAATCTAAACGTGATAAATACTTTAGTGGCACAGTCGTGTCAGCCTTACCTTACCACAGCCTGATGGACTCTGATGTAATTTGAACTCTATGATATGAGATCCCAAAAAAGTGACAAACTCAAATTAATTCTAGTTTAGCTCGTAGATTTTGCGAGCCATGATACGATGGTATAGAAGTGGTTTTACGTTTTGAGCTCTTTTGGAATGAGAGTTCGTTTTCGAAAAAGGACCTGCTCACCCTGAAGATGGCAGAGCGAACTCTGCCGAAACGTTGAATGAACAGGTCCTTTTTAGAACCGAATTTCTATTCCAAAAGAGCTGAAACCGTTAAACCACAACTAAATACTTGAGTGCTTTATGCGTTGAGAGTTAACCATGTCCTTATAGGGCAACCAATGCACCTGCAATCCCAAAGAAAATATGGGCAAATACATAAACACAAATATGAAACACAAAGACCGTAAAATATTCAACGATATTAAGAAATATTTCAAAATTTTTGCAATCCCTATCTTTATGAGTGATCCAAGCCTTTGACTGCATGGGAATTAGTGTTGTTTGACGCTGTCACTTGATCAGCTGACACGCGCATGCCCAGGCTGCCAAGTAATGCCCAATTGTTCTGATCCCATTGTTTTGAAATGTCACTGCCGAACGTTTGGAAACATTCCACTGAAACGATTGAATGTGATTTGAGTCTTACGTTGTGAGTTGTGACATAATAACATTAAATCATAGCTTTTCGACACTGGCGGCTGACCTACCTTGCTCGCAGTATTGTGTGTCACTGGCTTTGCAATCAAATTGAAATTATTATTTCGATGACTGTTTCTGAAATTCGAGACTACAAGCACCAATCGTTCAGTAAAACAACAAAAAACACAAAATGTGCATTTCTAACAAATATCACGTGACTATATAAGATAACATACACGTTGTTCCCTAGGTGTACACTTAACGCTTTTTGATGTAATAACAGGTTGACGAAGATTAAATGTATTCTATTATAACTTCATGTTCAAGGCCCTTCAAAAGAGTAAGTATGTAGATTGCGGCATTGACCCCTCTGAAACTTGATTGGTAATCAACGAGCAGGAAATCTTACGCCATCGGATTCAGTTCGACAGTCGTTTGTAGCCCACAGGAAAAAGTATTGCTCGGATGTGCGAGTTGTAACTTCTTGAAATAAGTCAGTGCAACCTCCGGAGGCTATGGCCCATTAAAATGCGATATACATTAATACATGGCATTAAAGTCATAAACGATGAGTACCTATTTAGGAGAAATTAAACATAATTTTTGTCATGTCTAGACCCCAATCATATTCCGACTGCATTTTTCTACGATTCAGTTGTACATACGACACACCTAATAAAATGTTTTAATTTTAGATAATTTGATAGTGAAGGATAATTTGGCACAAAAAAGGCTATAAAAACTGGCCATAAAAATTAATTAATTAATGTGACTTCAAACACGTTTTTTCAAATGTTTTCTTCAAATCCGACTGTCCCCAAACCCGACCGCCAAACGTTGGCGTCTGCCTCCGGCGCTTCCGGTGTCCGGCGACCACGAAAACACCGGAAGCTCGCCCAGGGTTGCCACGGAGATGAGGAAAGATGAGAGAAAGTCAGAGGCTGCGATACACTTTCACTCGAGGCCGCCGCGCCGTGCGGTTGCGTCACTGTACTCTGGCAGACCGGGCCGTGCCTGGCCGTTACCTCGAAGTCTCAAATGCACAGAACCCTCTATCGGCTAGGTCACGTGGCTAGCAGGGATTTCCCGGACTCGGCCTGCATTCCAGCTGCAAACGCTGGGACACAGAGTT
Source organism: Nemoura dubitans (assembly GCA_921293005.1). Classification (NCBI taxonomy): domain Eukaryota; kingdom Metazoa; phylum Arthropoda; class Insecta; order Plecoptera; family Nemouridae; genus Nemoura; species Nemoura dubitans. The sequence continues at coordinate 16,529,243 of OV121077.1, read as the reverse complement.
CCATGTCAGCTAGATCACGTGGCTAGCAGGGATTTCCCGGACTCGGCCTGCATTCCAGCTAAAAACGCTGGGACACAGAGTTCCATGTCGGCTAGGTCACGTGGCTAGCAGGGATTTCCTGGACTCGGCCTGCATTCCAGCTGCAAACGCTGGGACACAGAGTTCCATGTCAGCTAGATCACGTGGCTAGCAGGGATTTCCCGGACTCGGCCTGCATTCCAGCTAAAAACGCTGGGACACAGAGTTCCATGTCGGCTAGGTCACGTAGCTAGGGATTTCCTGGACTCGGCCTGCATTCCAGCTGCAAACGCTGGAACACAGAGTTCCATGTCAGCTAGATCACGTGGCTAGCAGGGATTTCCCGGACTCGGCCTGCATTCCAGTTAAAAACGCTGGGACACAGAGTTCCATGTCGGCTAGGTCACGTGGCTAGCAGGGATTTCCCGGACTCGGACTGCATTCCAGAAGAATGGTCTATGTACAGCAGAGTCTATTAAACTATCAAGCCATATTATCTTAGACGGCAGTCAAATATTTAGCAATGACCCTGTAGCCAATTACAGGTCTTTTAACGGTGTGTTTACATAAAACTTTCTATTTAGGTCTACCTCAAAAACGGACGTGTGCAATCTTCATCACACATGACGTACCATTGCATGCTGAAGTGAAGTCATGAACACAATCGAGTGATTGGAACTTCATGTGGCGCCAGCGACGATAAACGGTGTGATTTGGTAGCTTGGCACGTCGTGCCTTCGGTAATTGTTATTATGCAAGGTGGATTTGCTGAATATTTGACTTGATGGGCTTGTGACCCACTAAAGATGTGTTCTGATTCGAAACAGCGCAGCCACAAATAGTAAGAGATTTGTGTGTATGAGTTACTTATTAATTACTTTGCCGTTTCACTATCTGTTAGCTGGTTCATTAATTAGTTAGTTTGGTAGGTCAGTTCATGGGTTACTGCATTGAAGTACCAGTTTAATGAGTTAATATCTCATTAGCAATTGCCGTATGGATATAATTACCAGCCCCAACTCATAGTTTAAGTCAGAGCCACTGTACCTGTGGCCCGGCGCTCATATTTTTGAAACAAGCCTAAAATTTTTTATTAAATTTGAAATGCCAAATTATCATGCAATTCTCCATGGAAAATATATTGATTTGAAAATTCCACAACCTCCTTGTAACAAGTGCGTAATTTCAAAGTATTTTAAGGACAAAACTCCCTGTAGCGCATAGATTTGCACTATAAAAATGCTCTAAATTAAAATTTTCTTGGGTATTGAACCCCCAACCCCCCCCCCCCCCCTCCCCCCCTCCCCATTGCGTCATGAGCAATATCTATTTGCATTTATCAAGTAAAAGCAAGTACAAGTTACGAGAATGCGTTCATCCAATGCCTATAAGGTTATACAATGCTTTATCTTGAAATTTGCTAGTTTTGTGTAAAATTTCCCTTTGCCCTCTGGGGCCTAGAGGGCACACATTATAGCTTTATTTGGCCCTGTGCAAAAAAAGGTTGAGTACCACTGGTTTAAGTGGATGATAATATGTAACGATTATGAAAAGACTTGCATAATTTATTGACATAATTTATTATTTATCAGCAACAGAATGCACTTAAATTCCACAAATGTGATATAATATATTATAATATGCTATAATTTAAGTGATATAGTCATCTATAAAAGGTATAAGTAAAATAATGGCTAATGCATAGCGTTATAACTAATCTCATATTATCGTGTACTATAATGAAAAGTTAACACTTGACTGTATCATCTTTGCAAGAGTAAGTTTCTGCAGACTAGACGCTAATCCCGATTTAAAACAACATGAAATGCCTTTGTGTTCCAGCGGAGTACATCTTGCCGTGCAAGCGCAGTGACCCTGACATCAACCAGTGCATCAAGACGACGTTCAACCACCTGCGACCCTATCTCAAGGACGGTAAGGAAAGGTGGACCCCCTTACTTACCTATCTGAAGGACGGTAAGGATCAGTGGACGTGGACCCCTTTTGGGGCTCTTTATCAACGATGGTAAGGCAAGGAGGACCCCTTAGTGTGTAAGTAGGTTCCGCGCCTGCTCGGTGTGGCCCGTTTTTAGCTTGATGAGCCCATTTGGTTCTCGGTGGGGCCCTATTGAGTTTTGACGGGGAATTTGATTTGCTTATGAGGGTAGCTTTGTTTGAGTAAAAGAATGAGTACGTGGGCTAAAAGTAAATACAGCAATTTTTTGGAGGATTAGGATTTTGGTGTTTGAGGATTGATCACAAAATGCTTTTGATACGATTTTAAAACCCAATATCAATCAAGTCTATAATACTGCAGTTTGTTTTGTAGTCACCGATCACCCTAACGAAAGGGATATTCTTAGAAGTGAACAAAACTCACGCTTGGCTGGCGACTATCTTAAAGGAAAATTATAAATCTTCGCGAATATAATAACCTTCGTAAATGTCAGCTTCTGTGTATTTTATGACATGCGTATAGAAACCGCAAACAATCTTCGACATCATGAACATGAAACCAATACTTATTTATTTGCACTTGGTCAAATAATTGGTTGAATCGGTAATTCGGACTACTGCAGTCGACATCAACAAGTAATTACCGATTTTATTGGCCCAATATGCGCGGCGAGTTTCACTTTCTGCACACGGTGGCACCCATGCCGGCACGTGGAATGGCATTCAGGGGCGAAACGTCTCACGCGTTAATTGCCAGACTGGCCACAGGTCGTGCTTCGGTCGCACGTTTCACCGACAGAGCCAACATGCGCCCATCGGGACGTAATCGAACCATGTACCAAACGAGGTGTCAAATCAGCTGCTCGATTTTCTTTTAATTACGTTCAGTAACTGTTTCGGGTTCGGCCGCTGAGCCGGTTCGACTAAATTCCCGCGAAACATGTCAAGTTTCACATGGCTACTTTAAGTGCACACCCCGTACTTTTCTACGCAAAAATCGATGTTACCTTCAAAGTTCTGTCGATAGAATACTAGTCCAGAAGTAAGACTCGTCTCTGTCATCTGCACAAACCACGTTTTTCGGTTTAAAGGTGAACAATACATCAAGCTGGGCCGATCATATTAACCATAAGGCATCTAAAATCGGTGTTACCGAATGAGATTAATCTAGTTAACATAAAACCTATACGGGCTTTACGTCTAATCTCATCTTACTTTATATTACGGGGTCCTACTGTGGGGTGGTTCCTCATATGCTAAAATATTGTTTATTCTTCAGGGGAAAAAAACTGAGGGAACGCTTCATGGCCCGTTGCAACTATATATGACCGATGTGCAGAGATCTATTATAAGACCAAACCCCTGTCTTGATCCTCACTCTGCTCTCGCTTTACATAAACAGCTGCATAGCGAATGCCGGAGTCAAACACCGACACGGACATCTTCTACATCAGTCGATGCAAAATATGAATAGAGGCCCAATCGTCGAAGGTCGCAAGCTTTTTAATACCTTGCCGAGAGCAATTATCTTGAAAAAAGACACTGCTTTTCAAACAGGTCTCAAAATGTACCTCATTGTCATTTTGAGTTTTTTTTGGCTCAAGCGAATTTTACATGTGTGAAAAAATAAAATTATTCCTTTTAAATTGAACACCTGCAATTTGTTTCTTCTGCGATCGACTGACAATCAACATTAGTATTACTCGATAGTAAAAACTATAGATAGTAACAACCATGATGATATCATCAAGGTAAGGTTGTGTACCGAGTCTTACCTTGGTTCAATGAACCGTAAACCCCATGTCAAGCAGCCAAATTGGATGGCGGCCAGATTTCTCCTGGTAATTTATGAGAGACATCCCCAATTGTCCGCTATGCTCTTACTAACTCGTGGTCCCCCCGCGATCGTTGCAGGAATCCCTGAGATCAGCGTCCCCCCAATCGACCCCTTGGTCATCGACCGTCTGGCAATGGAGAACGGCGCCGGCCCCGTGCGGATCCGAGCTGTGTTCAGCAACATCACCGCGTACGGGCCAGGCAACTACTCGATCGAGAACGTCAAGTGAGTACAGGCCGTCTCGGGCTGCCAACGTTGGCATGGCAACGCCATCCATGGATGACTCGGTTATCTTATTTACGACGAGGTTTATCGGGAGGATTTCTTATGGCCATCAGCTCAGAGAGTGTTTATAGTTTAAACCAGCACAAAAGCAAGATTAAGACGTAATAAAGCTGTTGTTGGAGTAAAATAGCCTTCATCTCAAGAAAAAATAATAACGTTTTGCGAACGTAATTACGAACGTTCGGTGAACTTCGAAAAGACTTGCATTCAACGTTCTCATCATTCGTTGAACCCGAACGTTGAACGCAAATAGCTTTACGACTTCCACCGAAAGTTTGTAATTATGATTTTTGTGGTTCTTGGAACCAGTGTTGTGACTAGATGATTTTTTTCCCAATCTAGATAAAGATGAATATAATGGGCAAATTTTTTTATCTAGATAAGAGAATAGATGATTTAAAAAAAATCATCTAGATAAAAGATAATAGATGAAAAAATCTATCTAGATAATTTTCTTTAGATAATAGATACTTTTTTAAATTGGGAATATTGGAAAATGATGATGGATTGTTGCGAAATTCCAAAAGCCACATTAGTGACTGATAATATTATATTATACCTACATAACAGTACAACATGAGCTCTTGGAATCGGATTCCCTATTCTCGAATCATTACTCTAAAGATTATACATGATTGAAACTTTTTATTGGGATGGCAATGGTTTTGGAAATTAATGACAATCTGAATGACAATGTCAAAAATCGGAATAAAATATAGGCTAAAATCATCTATTATCTATTATCTAAAATATGGAGTTTAGATAAAGTTTTTTTTAATCTAGATAAAGATGACAGCGCACAATATTATCTAGAATAAAGATAATAGATAAAAAAATATCTAGATAATTATCTAGATAATTTCATCTCGATAAGTCACAACACTGCCTGTGACGTGATAATCTAAAATAATATTAGTAACAAATCACAAATTACAAAAAGTGGTCCATTATTTTAAATTTTCGAAGTTATTGCCTGTAGAGTCACTCGTAACTGTTTGGGTATCGTCACAATTGACGACTACAGTTACAGAGTCAATCATTATGTGGGCAAATAATTGCATCAGATTCTTGATCCTCAAAACTGGGTTAAAGTAAAAACAGGGGTAAGTTTGTTATCACCATGGTTACTACCCCTGATGTCTGAAAATGCCCGTCTGTGATCATTCACCCCGAGGGTTAAGTTTTAGCTTTGCTTTGTGGATCTTGGCCCAGAAAAGCATTGCAAGCATTGCATATTAGTGATTGACTCTGGAACTGTAGTGTGTTCACAATATCTGTGAACGAGTAACATCTACATCACTCTGACCCTGATGTTCTACCTCTCGTCGCACCTCCAGGGTGGACCTGAGCAAGTACCGCATAGACTTGGACCTGGTGCTGCCCCGCATCGAAGTCACCGGCAAGTACGACGTCAACGGACAGGTGCTGCTCTTCCCCGTGCGCAGCCGCGGAGACTTCTGGGCGTCTTTCAGTGAGTACAGGCAACACCTCCCGTTCATCAAACCTCATCAACTCCATCTCATATTAAGAAGGTGAGTGGATTAGCGTCTTCCTCGAAGATCCACTGCTGCTAGACATGAGCTAGGAGTATCAAAACTGCCCATAGGACCTTTTGTCCGGCCGCTATAGGCATGGCTTGTAAGTGTTGGAACTTTTAGCTCGTGTCTAGCAGCAGTGAGTCCTCGAGGAAGATGCAAATTCACTCTCATTCTTAACATAAAAATAAAATTAAACTGTCATCGTAACGGCCCTAGGCCTCGTGGTGCTAACAAAAGAGTGTGAGAAACAGCATAGATGCATTTCTGTCAGGCTCGTTCCATGTTCCATGCACCTTTAAATGAGTCACATCATGGCATTATTGTATTGTTTTTTTTTATCATTCATTTCCTGCTCTCACCTAACAAAAATAATCTTAATATGTTTTAATTTATAATTTTTGAAATGCATTTGCAATCCTATGAAAGTTTGTTCCGTGCTTTTAGAATGGTTCAATGCACCAATGGACAGGCTTTGTTAGGGCTGACCGCTATGGATTTGGCTACAGAGTGTAGCACTCGCAATCAATGCTGAATATCAATCTAGAATCTACAACACACAATGAAATAATCTGGGCAACCTTGAGAAACATTTACTCACAAAGCGACCAAAGATGATCAAGTAAAAGTATCTTTTTGAAAAATATATGTCAAAAATACAAATAACCTTCACTAACAGACTGACCTTTCTCATGCCTAGCTTGGCTGAAAACGTGGTAATTGTTGGCTGCAATTTTAAATTCGCTAAAAATTAAAAAGTTTAAGTAACTTGATACTCGCTGACGCATTTGCCTCGTTTCGTGCAATAGTTTAAAAAGCTAATGCTCAAAAGTCTCGTTGCCATCAGCCAATCACAACGCGCAATTCGGTCCTGAGCGCAACTTGCGAGCGAAAGTTCCAGACTCCAGTCATGTTGAACTTTATGAGCCTTAGCATTTTCACCTAGCACTACACGATACATTATAATTGTCTTCGTTTAGTACTAAACGAGGCATTATAGTGTTTTCGTCTAGCACTAAACGAGATATTATTGTTTAGCAACGTGTATTCGCTGCTAACGTTGGTCACTTCCCCCTCAGCCGACATCCGTGCGCTGGCCAAGGTGTACGGCAAGGAGGTGACGCGCGACGGCGAGATCTACATGAAGACCGACAAGCTCGGCGTCGACTTCGAGCTCAACAAGTCCAAGTTCCGCATCAAGGACACGCTCAACGGCAACACCGTGCTCGGTACGTATACGTGGCAATGCGGGAACTCTGTCCAGCTGGCTCATTTCGCAAGGGTGGCTATAGGTGCGTTGGTTGTAAATGCAAGGAGAGCAGTTTTCTTTCTAAATCTTTGGATGTGAGCTTTAACCAGCAAGCGAATGGCAAGCAAGCGAATGGCCTGATGTAAGGAAAGTTGCCGCAAAAATGTTTAACCGTACCAGGATACAAACCCTTCCGAAACATGAAACACATCCCGGGCTCATATCTAGGTCCAGATACACATTTTCTGGCTTCGCTTTCTATTTCGCTATTTCACGTTTTGATTCTGATTATTATTGTCCATATTATGAGTAGATGTTATGGCTGATACTAATACGATGGCAACCCAAGCGTTTTTTTTAAAGTAAGGAGCTCAATTTGGAAGAAACGTTTTGGAAAACTTTACCAACTAGTATGACTAGTGTGCTATCATCCTTTTTTAAATTGGCATTAAATCGCATATTTGAAATTTGGTGTTTTAACTTTGTTTATCACGCAGGAGAGGCGTTGAACAACTTCCTCAACCAGAACTCGGGTGAAATCATCAAAGAGATGAAGCCGGCGGCGTCGGCGGCCATCAGCAAACACTTCAAGAGCTTCCTGAACGCAGCCTTCCTCAAGATACCTATCCCCGTTTGGCTTCACGACGCCTAGATCCGTGGGGTGCCACAGGGATTCTGTCTCGGGCCCGCGGAGTGCCACAGGGGCTAGGACTGGGACCAATTAGAGTGCAGTGTGAAATAGGGTGCCGTGATAAGTTGGCAGTGACCATTTTGCACCCCATTTTAAATACTCTAGCGATTGGTATTTCATTCTGGCCCATGGAAATAGCCAAATATGTATTTGGCTAGTCTTTTATTCTTGATCGCTTGGACGCTTGAGAACCTGGATGGATGAATGGTTGTATGGATGGCATTCGCACGATTCAAGCTCCAAAAACGATGGGGCACATTTTCATTGTAGCCAGGAATAGAATATATAATTTAGTGTGTGTGCGCTTGGAATATTATTCAGCTCGATTTTACTAATTTCGCGGCCAAGTTTTTATTTTCTCTAAGCAATATAGGCAACGATATTCCAAACAAAACTTGTTTTAGTTTGTTCGTTTGTTTATGCAAGGCCCTCAGAAAAAACGCCTTCCCAAAGTTCCTGACTGTGCGTTAGCGGCAACGCGATGTCTGCTTACCTATCCAACGTATAGTATTCTTGTGTTTATGGCACACATTTTTGTGTCACCCTCGTGACTTTTGTCTTTAAGTTTGGAGTTTATTGCTAGGGTTGTCAGTGTATCGTATTCGGATGTCTTGAAAAGTGTTTTAGCACCTGTCCAATGCCCGAGGCGCTTACTTAGAAACCTGACAGACAGTAGAGTTTCTGAAATGTTGGCCTGTGAATAGAAAATAATCAATCCGATCAAGGACACGAAAATTATTGTGCAACGGCTTTCATGTTTTGTATTTTTTAATTAAAGTTTAACGTTTATATTGGGGTTAAGATTGATAGCTTGTACTATATTTGAGTAATTGACTGCCCGAGAAAATGAATATTCAGATAAATTCACTTTTTGGTTTGTGTAAGAATTCCCAGTTCCCAGTTAACCGAAGATTGATCTGCCAACAATCACAACATTGAATGCGAATGTCTTTCCTGAATAAAAAAAAAGTTGCCTTTTTTTTTTAAATTAAAAAATACAAATGGGAATCTGCCATTATATTATTGCGATATTATAGCTGTATCGAGAGTTATTAAATAATATTTTGCGTAATAACGCATATTTATCTGTATAATCATGTACTGTAAGTACCTTTGTATAACATTTTACGTCACCTGTTATTCTGTGAATAATATAAACTATTGTAAAAATATACAAAATTGACACACGAATACAGAAATAAATGGAATTCTAATTCATAATTTGTTTTAAATAATTTTACCGGTGGTCAATATAAGAGGCTAGACTACCTCGCTGCCAGATGCAAAGAGATAAACTTTTGGAGTAGCGAGGAAGCTATAGATAAAGAATCAATCTCTGTCGGTAACGGACCCTTTTTCTCAATTTAAATCTCCTTCATCAATTTATCAATTCACGAAAAAGCGCAAAAAGAGCAAAAAAACATTTTTAGAAGCGGTTTCGGGCCTTTTAGACCCAAAAAATGGAAAAACGGGTCCGTTACCGACACAGATTCTCTGAAACGAAACCCCCGCTGAGAAAACCTGACATTTTATCGATCACACAGCTTTAAATAAAAAAATAACATCACAAATTACTTTTAAAATGCAAATAAAATATAACAATCGTTAAAGCCAGAACGTGGGTCATTGCTACGTACCATTTAGGAAAGGTAAGCAATTAGGATTCCATCAATGTTTAATTGCACATAAATCTCGGTAACATAATATACCGAATTCTTCTATTAGGTAAAAATAAAATGGTATTAATTTTGATAGATAGAAATAAGATGAGATATTGAAAGATATTTGTTTATAAATAGCATGGGGCGATTTTCGACCCATCGAACCTCGATTTTAAGGGGAATTTGTAAATAATGCATTTCCACAGTGACACTCGATAATATTTCCTTTATATGAAGGAAACAAAGAACAAGCCGATCCGACATTTGGTATACTGACAACAGAAAGCAAATTACTGAAGCAATGTGTTTTAATTGTAGCGAATTCCCCTGCTATGTTTGAGTCGACACAGTTTTGACAGAAATGCCAGTGATTTCTCTAAAATTGCAGTCTTTCGCTACACCAAATACTTTCGTTTTGCGGCGATAGCCTCGATTTCGTGTCTTCTCCAGTCCACAGACTAAGAATACAATCGGGACTAACATCTCTTTCTGGAAACGAAATGTAACTTATAGTTCAAGCTCAGGAAATTTCTTTAGTCCATTCCTCACTGGTAGAATTTTTCCCGAATATTACCGATGAAAAGTGTCAAATTTCTTTGCTTAGAAAATGTATGGTGCATAAGTTTGTTGAAAATTCTATTTGGTGAAATAAATATTTGATCCTTGAACATTAATTGTTTTACTTATTCGAAAGAGCGTTTTGCGTGACAACAAAAGAACTTTTCACAACATAAACATATACATGCCAAGTTTGCAAGACGTAATATCCCCCAGAAAAAAATTTCCCATTTAGGATAATAATACCTATATAGCTATGCGAAAATAATCGCGTTGCAAAGTTTTACATTGCAATTTGAGGGATTGACTTAAGCCGCTTAAGCTCATTGAGAGGAAAGAGCTAGCTCGTTAGCCGTTAAAAAAAAACTTGAAACGGACACAGACTAAAAACCTGGTAATAGTAAATGAAACGAGTTAAGAGTGCTGCTCTCGGTTAATCCTTTCACCCCCCCCACCCCCACAGAAAAGTTGAATGCAGAGGTCCACGGGGGAGGAGAAATGAACCCCTAAAAATAATCCAATCTTTAATTTTAAAATATCTGTAGATGAAGGAAGAGTATATCTTTGAGCCTTGGTATTTCTTAATTTGATTTTTACAAAAATTTATATGGTACACATTTTCAAAAAGAGCCTAAATGAGCTCTAAACATCGATTGTAAATCAATATTCATTTGCTCTGTATTGGAAAAGCGCGTAGCAAGGCTCAAGCGCGCACACTTTCGCTATGCACAGTTTTTTTTTCAGAATTTTTGGAGCAAATTTAGACCCTCTTTTTTCACGCCCCGTAAGGGTCTGCACCAGTAAATATTAGTGATCACCCTCTACCGGAATGTCAACAAGAGTCATTTTGTTGCATGTTTTGACTTGTGTTGATTAGCGGATGTGGAGGATTATAGCCGAGCCAGAAGCAGCGCAAATGTTTATGATCACTCAGGATTATTGTTTATGACCCAAGTTTTTTTATATTTCTCTAACCAATATAAATTTTACAGTCTCTATTGGTCATTATCATTTTTCGTAAGGAACCTCTGTCTCTTGAAATCGAACATAACAATAGAGTAATTCATGTTAGACAGCACTGATGTACGAAACAATATTTATAATGTGTTCTAAAAATTGGGAATGAAATTAATTTTATTGTGTAACTTGGATTTCTGGAAGAGGGATGAATCATGGTAGGTACATTGAATATAATATTATAATATTGTCTGTGGTTTATTAGAGAAATGGTCGGAACGTTTCATTTCGATGGATTATTCTCGCACGACAGAAATATTTACTATCTCTTCATCGGATCTAGCAAAGCAGCACGTGTTTGCAATTAGCATCCTTTCACAGCAGAAAAATGTTGCAGGTAACGTTGCCATGCTTGGGACTTTAGGTTGTTGCACATAATTGAAGGGTTGTCTGGCATTAAAAATATGGAATGTTTGGAAACATCAAGCGCCCCCTCCATGCTAACGTGATCTTTTGGTGGTTGTGAGTTTTGCGAAACCACGAAAAAAGAAGTGAACATTCAGTATTCAGTCGACAGAGTGACATCTACTTGACAGGTGCACTGGTCGTGCTGCATCCTATTCCAACACACAGTGTGATATTCAGTGTGTAATCGCCAATTCGCCGACGAAAAGCGACGCGAAAGAAATAGCCTGAGCCAATCCGTCATCTCGCATTTTGTTCGTCGCGACATTCGAGTACATTTCCGTTGTTTTATGATGAAGTTTTTGTTTATTTTCACTCTTTTAAATTTTATTGACTGTGACGGTTTTTCAATTGTAACCAATGCGCAAGGTGTCTAAATACTTCCGTGGCAAGCGACACATACCGACTTTAGGTATATCTACTATCTAGTATAATAGATCACGTCCAAACAAACAAAAATTCATCCCAGAAAATAGTTTAAAAAAGCGATCGATGGTGCTTTTTACAAAGACTCCGATGGTAGCAATGAAACTATACGCTTACAGAAATCGATCGATTTCTTTCATCGACATGTACTTATCTGATAATTTTAGTTCTTAGTATTCATCACGAAGTGCTGTTTACAATCAACGTCAAATAGGATTAGACCAGATTAAAAAAGAAACTGTGCGGGAAGTTTTGCTGTGGTCTAAATGACCCACAGAATCGCCATTTGGCGTGCGAAAACTTTGATTCAACATCGATCATAATCAGCTATCAAAATCGAACCCTATCGTGTCAATTCTAACTCAATATACAAGAATTTATCGTTTTTTTACGTCTAATGGTACGTGTTTATGCTTATCACGATTCACGGAATATTTTAATTGCATTCATCTCGGAGATGTTGATTCTTTCTGTGCTCGCACTTGCAAAGATTGTACTTGTTCTTATCATAAACTGTGATAAGCGGATTATATTAGAAGAGGACTCTTAATGAATAAATCTGAAGAAGGAATCTGATTTCTCAATTTCCATGAACCATGTTTTTCTACAATATTAACATGTTTCATTCTGAGAACGGGGGCCACAAATGTTCTGCTATTTAAACGAGCAATACCTTACGTTTCATGGCCAACCGTAGAACCGCCTTCAAGGAGCCACGGATCTCAACTCCCAGTGGAAGTTTGTGGGAACGCATCACACGAGGTTATAAGAAGATGGACAAACCTGGCAACCGCCTGAAAAGAACCGAACAAGATCTTCACGTTCCATTAAAATGTTTATTTTTATTCAGTGTAAAAAAAATTATATTCCAAGAGTTTGTTAAATATCGCCACCAAGTATAGTTGATGTTTGACATGTCTATATGCCTTACATACTATTGACAATGCTTATCATTATGTTACAACCAAAACAAGAACAAAAAATAATGGTCAAATTAAGTCAAAATATACTTTACAATAAATATTTATCTAACGAAGAAGTTTCCATATTCGAAAGATCATCCAAAATGTAAAGATGGAACCCTAGGACTGCCCGTGATATTAATAAGTGTGTCCGTCCCAAGAGTTGCATAAAGCCTCATTATAAAGACTGTATAAACTGACTATATAGACTGTAAAAGACAACTACCTTGGTCCAACCCATCACTATCCACGCGTCAACCAAGCCAGCACAGCGCCCATCACCGAAGGGGCTGCAATGCGCATGCCCGCCGCGCCGCTGGGGGCGTGTTGCCCCACCCACTCCAGCACTGTCTGCGCGTGCGTCGTGGCCCACTCCAAGTCGGCCTCGGCCGTCTCGATCGCAGTCTCTGCCCCGATGAGTGCGCTGGTCGTGTTCAACAAGAGGGCGTTCTCAGCGGCGAACTGCTTCAACTGACGAATAGACAATAATATGTTATGAGACCACATAATATAGACTTCGATCACTCCTGCCAGCATTGATCGAAGCTTTAGAGCTTGCCCAAATAGTTGTAATGGACTCTCTTTTTTTTTACAGAGGAAAAAATATGATTTTTTGGGTTTTGAACGAAAGTCTGGGTTGTGAAAACTCCACAGATCTTGATGGAATCATGAAGCTACAGGCAGTAGGAGTATGGTGATGATGATGTGCAAACACGTCATTAGTTCGAGATTAAATTGGTAATGTTATAAACATACTCCTCATTAAGAAAGATAAGAGATTACTTGTCTTCCATAATGTGCATTATATCGCTATTACGGAAGCGGAATGTATGCCTAAACGTGTGAAATTCTGTAGAAAAAGTCGGTGCATATGCTGATGGTGGGAAGTGTAAGGCGGTGCCTACCTTGTCCACTTGAGCCACCGTGTTGAGTCGGCTGCCCAAGCCCACGATAGCATTGCTCAGCGTGTTAGTGCCCAGGTAGCTGCAGAAGAGAGCGAGGTTCACTACGCAATTGATACATTTACCTCAATGCCGCAAATGTCACGTTTGTTAAGCCAAATAAATAAGGATTGACAGACAGCACCATAGATTTTACCACCAATGTCTCCAACTAATCTAAACGCTTCCTTCCCATAAATACAGCAAAGTTGTAGACAAGCCATTGTTCCCTAGAAGTGCAGATGGCCTTGTCGTTTCCTCTATCCTCGATCGTCGATCGTCGGGTACCGATTTGAGAGAGACTAGACCCGGATTTTCAGTGGTAACTAGCATTAGCTCTGAACCAATCAGAGACTCAATTACAGAGTCGCGAACATGACGTCACGCACATCCAGAGTCTCTGATTGGGGGCAGAGCCAATGTTGAAGACATCGTGTCCCCAACTATGGTAGCTGTGAACCCAGCTGTAGTATCTTAAAGGAGGAAACAACCCGTTTTTCGACTTTCCGGCTTCAGAAAGGCAGTTTCCAGGCGAAAACTATCGTACCCACACTTTTTGCGCCGCTCAGCGTAGGCACCAGGCAAAGAGAGTCATCGGAAGATACGCTTCTCACCATCTTCTTCAAGCCCTCGCTGACTGGAAACATCAAGGAGGGATGCTCTATTGGAGCAAGAAGCAGAGCAATTGGACGACCGACAACTGCTGGATCGACCTTGAGAACGCCGATGTCTGCAACTGCAACCTGACGGCAAACCTTGAGGATGACGCGACTGGCGGCCAGTATATGATCTACGAATATTCGGACATCTTCTTTAACGAAATGAGCCTTCGCTTCATATCCAACTATTTTCATAACTTGCCTGCCGAGTACGTACTGGACGAGACTAGCGCCTTAATGCGCAATCTCACTTTACTTCTAGAGGGATTTGGCGTCACGAGCGCGAGGCCTGTCTGGAGTATCAGCGTAATATTATATTCGGCGTTTCGTATTTCCAGAGATTTCGTTGTCAGAAATCAAAACCGCCTGACCAAGCTGGTACATAACGCCCGACAATACCTTCTAAATTTTCCGCGTATCGTTCACAGCGACCCGGTGATAGAGGGGAACTACCTGCAAATCGCGGTGCTTCAGACCGACGACGTGTTAGGGGACCCCGACGTCGTTCTCTGCTCGCCACGCGGCAAGGGGGCAACGTTTGAAGTAATCGCTCTCTCAAATAATTATAACGACACAAAATATATCTTCTCTGAAGAGTGTTACTTTGCGTTAATAATGCCGAACACTAAACGCCGTAACACAAGAATAGCGATTATAGCGTATCCTGAGGGTTGGGAAATCCGGTCACTGCCTTCCATTGTCGGACAGCATATCAACAAGCACCGAGTGGTGGACGTGGCCATCGATGCTGGCACCTGTCAAAGAGAGACATCGGAAGACACGCTGCTCACCATCTTCTTCAAGCCCTCGCTGACTGGAAACATTACGAATAGATGCTCCTATTGGAGCAAGACGCAAAGTAGTTGGACGACCGACAACTGCTGGATCGACATTGAGAACGCCGATGTCTGCCACTGCAACATGACGGCAAACCTTGAGGACGACCCCACTGGCGGCCAGTACATTGTCTACGAGTACTCAGATGTCTTCATCAACGAAACTAGCCTTCGCTTCTTATCCAACTATTTTCATAACTTGCCTGCTGAGTACGTACTGAACGAGACTTAATGCGCAATCTCACTTTACTTCTAGAGAGATTTGGCACAACGAGCGCGTTTCCTATCTGGAGTATCAGCGTTATATTATACTCTGCGTTTGGTATTTTCAAAGATTTGGATGTCAGAAATC
Source organism: Nemoura dubitans (assembly GCA_921293005.1). Classification (NCBI taxonomy): domain Eukaryota; kingdom Metazoa; phylum Arthropoda; class Insecta; order Plecoptera; family Nemouridae; genus Nemoura; species Nemoura dubitans. The sequence continues at coordinate 16,513,855 of OV121077.1, read as the reverse complement.
AAAACCGCCTCACCCAGCTGGCTAATGACGCCCGACAATACCTTTTGAAACTACCGGGTATCGTTCACAGCAGGCCGGAGATAATGGGGAACTATCTGCAAATCGCAGTGCTTCAGACCGACGACGTATTAGGGGACTCCGACGTCGTTCTCTGCTCGCCACGCGGCAAGGGGGCAACGTTTGAAGTAATCCCTCGCTCAAATTATAACGACACAAAATATATCTTCTTTGACGAGTGTTACTTTAAGTTGACAATTTCGAACTCTGGATGCCGTGACACAAGAATAGCGATTATAGCGTATCTTGTCGATTGGTTAATCCTGCCACTGCCTTCCATTGTCGGACAGCATATCAACAAGCACCGAGTGGTGGACGTGGCCATCGAGGCTGGCACCAGTCAAAGAGAGACATCGGAAGACACGCTGCTCACCATCTTCTTCAAGCCCTCGCTGACTGGAAACATTACGAATAGATGCTCCTATTGGAGCAAGAAGCAGACCAATTGGACGACCGACAACTGCTGGATCGACCTTGAGAACGCCGATGTCTGCCACTGCAACATGACGGCAAACCTTGAGGATGACGTGACTGGCGGCCTGTATATGATCTACGAATACTCGGACGTTTTTCTAGACTTCACACGAATAGAAAGCATGATATCCTAATCACACGCTGGGGGAGAGGACACAATGCATCAGACTTATGTCCTTCAGGAGATGGTCACCTTTCTTCAAAATTGGACTAAACTAGGATATTGTGACATTTGCGCCGTTGAATGGGCATGTCGTGCTGCGATACATGCGATGACCAATGCCATCGCAGTTGCTTTGAAAAATGTTGCCAACCTGACGAATGCTTTGGTGGGGTATATGCACGGGTTGGTCCGACGATGGGCGCGTGACTACATCAATGACACTGACATCAACGTATGGTTTCGAGAAGACAACAGTAGCGCGTCATCAACGGGCGCCGCAGATGCAAACGAGGTGCTGTCGAACAAAGCAGTCCAAAAGAAATCTTCCGTGCTTGGTATAATGAACTTTCTCACATTTAGACCTGGCATACCATATCAGAACATTGGTGTCAAAATCAATAGAACTATGAGTACGTTCTTGGAAAAAGCCGGCAGTCGCGGGTCTCCCGAATCTCAAATCTCGTTCCATTTCTCGGTAGACTCTGGTGACAAGGTGCATTGTGTAGTAATCGCGTATCCCGAAAACAAGATGTTCCTCCCGCTGCAACACTCTCTGCCATCCATCTTCAGCTATCACTTCCTGGAGATGGCGATAATGCTAGAAGACAACGCCTTCTCGCTCTCCGACAGACAGGTCACCTTGGTCCACGTCCCGGACAGGCCCATACGCGCCGCTGCGTCGACGGGATGCGCTGTGTGGACAGGCACCGATTGGGCGCAGTCTTGCTGGCCGAAGACCGACATCGAAAACGCGTGCAGGTGCAATCTTTCAGCGCACGTCGATCAGGTCGGCACGTTCCTGTCCTTGATTGTCTTCGAGGCGATCGAAGCAGCCAACTTCTCGCCGAAAGCCTCGCTCAGCGGCCTCGACGTCCTCTACGTGGTCTCCTCGATGGCGTCCCTAGTCGGTCTCTTGTTCATCGCGCTGACTGCGATCGTCTTCCCCCAATGGCGCGCCGACGTCGGCCACAAGATCCTGCTGCATCTGTCCCTGGCACTGTTCCTCTACCAGACGCTGCGACTCGTCCGCGAGACCCACCACGTGCACAAGGCTCTAAACCACGACGACGCGGCGGCTTTCATCGCCTTCACCGCGATCACGCACTACTCGCGTCTGGCGCACTACGCCTGGATGCTCACCATGTCCGTGCTGCAGCTGCATCGCCTGCTCACGGTGGTCGGCGCCGTCGACACCCCTCATCTACTGCTCAAGGTATGCCTGTTCGCGTGGGGCGTTCCGCTTGTGCCGCTCGCTGCCTTGCTCTCCTGGGACTGCGACGCTCACTTCGCGCGGCCCGACAAACTGACACACCTGGTGCTCTATCTGGGGAGACGACTGAATAACACCATCTGGAATAAGACCATATCGGCCATTTTCTGTCCCACCGGAATAAAGCCATCTAACTGATGGTCTTGTTCCAGTGGAACAAGACCATAAAAAATATGGTCTTGTTCCAGTTTTGATTCACTGTCCCAACACCATCAGTCTGATGGTCTTGTTCCACCGGAATAAGACCATAAAAATTATGGTCTTGTTCCAGTCAAGATTGACTGTCCCAACACCATATTTCTGATGGTCTTGTTCCAGTGGACAAAGACCATAAAAATATGGCTTTAATCCAGTCGGTTAAGGCAGTGGCGTGCGAATCAGAACGGAAAAAAGCCATCTCGTGTATGGTGTTAGTCCACTGGAATAATACCATACGAAATATGGCTTTGGTCCAGTAACGAGTCAACCCTCGTTGCAGAGGAGTAAAGCGAGATGCCTAGCATCCAGCACTTGGATTTTAAAAAGTGGTGTCCTATGCAAATAATGTCAAACGCAGCCACTACATATAACGTAAGCACTACGTAAACATTTTTGAACCCTTGTACGTATGTTTACGTTGGGTATTGGTATGTGAACTATTTTAAATCACTTTCACCCAATATTGTAAACAATTGTTCCCGCTGGTCCGGGGATAAATGATGCAAAGGGGTGTAAGCGGTTGATGAAAAAATATAATATTATTAGTGTGATAATATGATGTAACCATATCGTAGAGACAACCACACATGGCTGTATAGTTTGAACATATACCTTTTATGGAGAATCATGTTTTACTTTATTTGCATAAGAAAGACTAAACCTAAGTAACAAGCGAGAGAACAGTACCTAAACTTTACCTATGGTCATGGGCGAAAGTGTAAAACAATGTTATAATTGAAGTTCCCGGCACCCTAAACTAATTTTTTTTATCTATTACACTTGTTGGCGAGGGAGCAGGAATTCAATTGCGAGGCTCCATTTATATCAGATTTCGCGTAGTCAATTTGAACCTAGCATGCAATCTCCAATGCTCGATCTGTAATGATCTAGCGATTCTCTAACGTTTTTTAGGAGTGGGTGGGCCCTGTAATGAGATGCTTATTCCTTCTGAACTTGACTTGGAGATTGTCAGGTTCCTATCCTATTATTATCTGTAAGTGTGGAAGCTGACCAAATTAACACAAACAACATTGATAATATGATGCATGTGAATAACTTAATGTTATACTGCCGAACTCGGGAGGCCAGTTCTCGGAGACAACTGCCTGCTCGCCGGCGACGCAGGGAGTGGTCAGGTAGCTACCCTTTTGTTGGGTTAGCTTATTTATAGCCAGGCACAGGAAATTAAACAATACGGAAGAAAAATATGTACAGTCTTATCAAGAGCCAGGTACACTCGAAGTGTTGAAACGACACAAGATCAGCTAGTCAATCAAAACGTCGTCAACGCAAACGCAAGTTTCATTCAGCATGCACTCTCTCTCATACAGAGTTTATTGTAATACGCTAGTATATTAAACTGGTAATGACACACCCTAATTTGACATACTGTCATATACAGGACCATATACAGGACCAAAAGGGAAGCATTTGTATTAAATTTCGAAGATTCACGTCTGCTTTTCCTAAATATAACACAAACTTTGAAAGAAAATATTTCAAACTGGGGTTTCAATGCTCAATGAAGTCTCACTTATATTTTCTAGTTACTTCCTCGACTGACAATGGCAGCGTGAAGAACATAACTTATTGTTTTTTAACCTAAACTCCATTTCACGTTCGGAAGGAGAGTGGATTTGCAACTTTCAAGAGGACCCACTGCTGCTGGACACCAGCCGAGAGTTTCAAAACTTAGCTATGAGCCATTTATTGAGCATGACATATGGTATGGAAGATATTCGCCTTTCAATGGATGTCTCCCGCGTGACCTTTAACGTCCACCAACGGGTTCCAGTCGCACCTGCCGCGTTGCACACACTTTGGAGGTGATAGCTGGCACCAAGACAAAACTTTTGATACCAGTATCCAAACTGTCCGCGAAATGTTTATCGGTAATTTCATTTTTGGTAGCTGGCTCTAGCATAAACATGAGATTGCTTTCAACATTACACAGAAAGGAAATCATTTTTGAAAGCCGATATAGTTAGTAGGCAACTGCACAACTTTTCAAATATTATTATGCTTTATGCCGAATCCCAAAAAATACTTTTGAGAAACCCAAAATCATACGAAGTTGTGCAACTGGCATCTTCAAAGTCAAGAGAATTTTAAATTTAATCATGCACAACAAGAAAACCAACTTTTTTCAATCTGCAGATAGACAGAGGTACCGGGGACACTGCTACAAAAGTATTTTTTGTGGTGAAAACAAGACTTGGATTAGATATCGAAAGAGAACGTCAGAATCGTGATGAATTAGTTTAATTTGTCGCCACATAGGTGGGACCTAATCACTTCATGTGTTTTAGCCTCGACTCATGTATACCTTTCGCCTTCCCCGATGAGCTGATTTAAGATTTTTAAGTTAATGCTGCTAAAATGAACACCTAGTAGCATAATATTAACATGTTTGTCGCTCATAAATTAAAAATAAGGAAACGCGTCGCGTAGCGAGCAGTAAAGCGAATATATTATATATCACCGTGGACTCTTAAAAATCGCAATGTGTGTGTATGTGTGTGTGTATCCGAAATACTAAAGAAAGAATATTAATTTTTGAATGGTCAATTTTTTTTCTTATAACAAGGACGGATGAATTGGGATTTAAATATAGAAAAGCAAAGTACGACGTTAAAAAAGTGGTGAAGGTAGAAAAAACTAGAACGATGATAGAGTGGGCTGAAAAACTAGAAAAAGATTATGAAGGAAACAAAAAAATGATTTTTGGAATCATAGAAAAGAAGAGAAAAGATAATACGGAACAAATATACATGAAATACAACGGAGAAATTACCAAAGATTCGACAATTATTAAACAGATGTGGGAAGAATATTTTTACAACCTTCTAAATGGTCAAATTGAGGAAAAGGATGAAAGTATATTCTTAAAGGAATATGAAGAAGGTGAGGAAACAGAAGACAAACAAAACGAAATTACGAAAAGTGAAGTAGAGCTAGCTATAACGAGGATGAAAAATGGACGGTCACCGGGAATTGATGAAATCACAGTGGAAATGATAAGAGCCGGAGGTGATAAGTGTACTGAATGGCTTTTTCAAATAATTAAAAAAGTATGGCGTGAGAAAATTGTACCAGACGATTGGACTAAAGGAGAGATTATTACGATATTTAAGAAAGGGGACCGGAAAGAGTGTAAAAATTATAGAGGTATCACACTGACCAGTCAATGTGCCAAAATATACGAACGAATACTGGAAAAAAGAATAAGAGAAAATGTGGAACCGAAAATGAGAGAAGAAAGTTATGGGTTTCGGAAAGAAAGGTCTACAATTGATCTAATTTTTACAATACGACAAACGATGGAAAAAAATTGGGAGAAAAGAGAAGACATGTTTATCACATTTTTAGATATAGAGAAAGCCTATGATCATTTACCCCGAGATATGGTTTGGAAATGTCTAATTAGTAAAGAAATAGATAAAGGAATGGTGCAAAGTATTCAAAGCATGTATAAGGAATGCAAGAGTAGAGTGAAAACATTAGACGGACATACAGAATGGTTTAAGGTGGAAACGGGTGTCAAACAAGGAAGTGTTTTGTCACCATTATTATTTTTGATAGTAATGGATGAGATGTTGAGGAAAGTGGTAAGTGAAGATTTCGATACAAATACTGCAATATATGCAGATGATATTGTAATTTGGGGCAAGTCACATGAAGAGGTGCAAGAAAAGGTGACCAAATGGGATAATGTGACAGAAGAGTATGGAATGCGGTTGAGCAGAACAAAGAGTGAATCTGTTGGAATGAACAGGGATAAAAGAATTAACTGTGGGGAAAACTAAAAATCGGCAATGAAGAAATTGAAGAAAGAAGCGAGTTTAAATATCTGGGCAGTATTATAAATAAAAATGCAACTGCTGAAGTAGAAGTTAAAAGAAGAATTGAACAAAGCGATGGTTTCTACCAAAAAGTAAGAAAGTTGTTGTGGGATGAAAATTTCCTAAAAAAATGTAAACTTTTATTTTATAAGTTGTATTTTTTACCTATTTTAACGTACGGTGCCTGTACATGGACTATAGGGGGCAAGGAAGAAAGAAACATGGAAGCAGCGCAAATGAAATTTATACGAAGTATACAAGGGGAGACAAAAATGGACAAGATTCGGAGCAAGATATTGAGAGAAAAGGTTGGAATAGAGAGGTTAAGTTTTAAGATGGGAAGAGACAGATTGAAATTCTATGGAAGAGTTATGAGAATGGAAGAGGCAAGATTACCAAAGAAGGCAATGGAAATTAAGTACGAAAAACGGGGAGTTGGGAGACCAAGAGAGAGATGGATCGACCAAGTGAGAAGAGATGTCGAAGTACGAGGAGAAAACTGGGAAGAAGTAAATAATACAGAAAAATTGTGGATTAATAAGGAAAGGTGGATGGAGCTGGTCAATAGAGAAGAAATGTATGAAGAAATCAGTAAAGAAAAGATTAGTTAAAATCTAAAAATTTGTGTATAGTAGCTCGAGTACACATCGCAGGGTAGAGAGCTTTTATGTTGATGTTCTTACACCTCTTCTACCTGTTAAAGTTAATGGAATAGAGGAATAAAGATGTTAAAAAAAAAAAATAACAATACCTCGTGTAAAAGCACATCAAAACAGTCCACAATGTTGTTCATAAGTTTATACCCCGACGCCTGCAAGCTAGGCATCTCTCTTCACTCCTCTGCAACGAGGGTTGGCTCGTTACTGGACCAAAGCCATATTTCTTATGGTATTATTCCAGTGGACTAACACCATACACGAGATGGCTTTTTCCATTCTGATTCGCACGCCAGTGCCTTAACCGACTGGATTAAAGCCATATTTTTATGGTCTTGTTCCACTGGAACAAGACCATCAGACAGATGGTGTTGGGACAGTCAATCTTGACTGGAACAAGACCATAATTTTTATGGTCTTATTCCGGTGGAACAAGACCATCAGACTGATGGTGTTGGGACAGTGAATCAAAACTGGAACAAGACCATATTTTTTATGGTCTTGTTCCACTGGAACAAGACCATCAGTCAGATGGCTTTATTCCGGTGGGACAGAAAATGGCCGATATGGTCTTATTCCAGATGGTGTTATTCAGCTCCTCCCTCTATCTGGTGCCGGGCGTCGCCGTCACCGCCGTCAACGGCGTCCTCCTTGTGGCCATCACCGCTAGGGTGTTCGCATGTTTCGGCTGGGGCAAGGTCGATGAACTAGGACGACACGGAATCTCCGGCGCCAAGTTGACCGGTAGAAGGATTGCCATGTTAGCGCTGCTCTTCTTCCTGTTCGGCACGCCGACGGTGTTCGAGACGGTCAACGACTTGTGGGGCCACAGCGACGTGTTGGAGGCGTTGTTCAAGGTGTTCGACCCGATGCGGGGCGCCGTCGTGTTCGTCTACTTCGTGCTGCTGGACAGGAAGACGTTCGGCATGTGGCGGCAAAAGGTTCGAGTGATGACCGCCGGGAGCGCCAAGCGGCAAAACTTTGAGATGCGGTGAGAATTCGCAATAATGAAGCGCCCGACACGCCTGATTACCAGGTACTACGCTAGGGGGTGGCCGGGGTATTTGAATAACCCTATCTATCGCGACCCTCCCCCCCCCCCACGACTATCTATCTACCCTATATCTGCGAAGTGAATCATAATCTGGAACAAAGCCATCAGCCAGTTGATGTTGGGACAGTTAATTTAAACTTTAAATACCCCATATTTTTTATTCCACATCAGACAGTTGGCTTTATTACGGCAGGACAGCAAATGGCCGATATGGATTCAGGCGTTTCGGGGTGGCCAGGGGCGGTGGGCTGGGACTGCGCGGAATAACCCTCGGGCCCACCTCTGAACTCCCGTCGAACGAAAGCTTTCTGTTTGAAAATGGTCAATACATTTTGATGATCGTTGCGTTACATATACGAAAAGTACAAATTAAACAATATTTTTTATTTACAACAAAATAGTTTGTAGCTAGGAATTTGTGTAAACAATATATTCACTAAAGTCGAAACGTAAGTTATTTCAACTTTCACTCATATTAAGGTGGTCTTACTACCTCGCAGTCGCTCCGGTCGTCCCTACGGTAGTTACGCCACTGGATGTAATGAAATAGCGTATGTTTTTATGTTACCTAATGAATTATGAGAATATATTTATTTGCTTAACCTGTACAAGTACAATGCAGTTTGTTTGCCAACCAATCAATTTCAATATACTTTTATCACAATAAATAAACAATAATTTACCAATAATCATATTTGCTAAAATAAATTCAATATATTAAGTAACATAGTGCATATACTACAATATATATAATACAAATTTTCTGTGTAAAATAAATTCATATTGCAAGAAAATGTAATAATTTATCTCTACCAGCCCATCGTTCCGTTTGTCTCCGAGCTGCAACCTCAGAGCTGCAACCAAACTCTTCTAAAACAAAGGCAGCAATCTTGCTGGGGCCACAGGGACTAACACAATTTTCTCCATTACAGAGATATTTGGTTTGGTGCGTAGACTTGAGTTCTTCAGCCCCGGTGGATTCGCGACTGGGGGTTACAATACGTTGGGGCTGAATTCGGAGTCAAATATTTTTTCAGCCAATCAGATTCAATTTTCAGTACATTTTGGGTTACACATTCATGACTCCCGGGCCTAAGATAACCTCACACCATGAATTCCTTATCTGTATAATTGATATCTGTATAATTTTATATATAATTGATGTATATCTATATAATGTGAGATTATTTGAATTGAGAGTGACAACTCCACGGTCGCATTTGTAATAATATGGAACAAATGAAAATTCTCACGCTCATTCATCTCACTTCCGAAAAGTTTCAGAATAAGGGTCCAGCCTAGCGATTTTGTAACTTGTACGTCATGGCACCAATGGCATGGCTGATAATTAGGCTTGGCTGTTATTCGTTCTATAGACGACAGCACAATGAAAGCGATGTGAGGGGCTCGATGCCAGTCCTTTTGACACAGTGCAACTGCAGTGGCATGCTACAAGGAGGCAAAACAGAGATAAGGCTTGCTTTTGCCCTTGCAGCTTATCTCAAAGGCCGGTCCTTCCGGCGCAAGGAAGTGCCTGAACAGGCGTTTCACCGGCTGTTGTTTCATTTGAAATGTCAGGGATTAAGCAGCTTGGGTAGTGGATTAGGCTTCGGGAGTGGTTTTTTTATAAGATATCGCTAACACATTGAAATCGACACTGTAACCCTCACCCCCAATGATTAAGAAAAATAGGCTGCTGTTGGTTATTACTGATTATTGCACGAAGATTTATTTCAACTTTCAACTGGTATTTCGTGATATAAACCACACAATTTATTTCTAGCAGTGTGAGGATTTCGTAGGCCCTCGTTTCGTCGCAATCGGACGAACGGTGTGGCCACAAGTTAATATCCAGTAGGATGTAAATTCTGAGCGGGAAGCGGCCCGAGTAGTTGACACTAATAATTTAAAAGCAGACTGCAAATCTTGTTCAAACAAAATATTGTGTCTCACAACAATTTGACGAAACAATTATACGGTGCCGTACAGGGAAAGGGTCCGTCGGTATTACGGCCCATATTATTATATTGTTAAAATGAAAACCTTTAATTTGTTATGATGACGTTCAAGGGCAGTGGGGGGTTGGAGGGCGGGAGGGGGGTAGGGGGGCAGAGTTCGTCACGTTTATTGGCTGGAGGGGCCGAATGGATTAAGATACCTATTATAACTAAGAAGGGTTATGCTACAATGCGATCTTACGTGTGTAGTGTTTCCTGTGTTAGGAATGATTAGTGCTTCCGTTTCTATAATAAAGTAATTCCATCTCTATTGGCAAGTCTGATTGATAATGATAAGACATCATATCCAAAATTATTGGAAAATGCAGTGCCGTATTTACCACTGGGGAGAGTAGGCTATCGCCTAGGGGCGCTGAGGTTTTAGGGGCACCGGCCTGCACCATGATTTTATTTTTATTTTTTTATAAACTTTGTGAATTGCGATGGCTTGTGTTCAGTCAACATGTCGCATTATATATGCAACAATACTTCTGAAATCTTAGTTTTAGTTTATGTGCCCATGTATGTGTATATTGTATTCCTTGAATGCACGCGAGGAAATTAAACGGCGAGAATTATTTCTTTCTTGCGTATGTGCGCTTGTCCGCGTTTCCTGTATGAAAGGCAGTTCCAGACGGGAAGTACGGACTGAGAGGTTTTTTAAACTCATTTTACGACAGGATTTGATTGTACAATTGCGAATTCAGCTCCCGAATTGGCAGAATGGCTAATCACACTCCTGAAACAGCTATATTAATCGCTTTTCTCCGGTTGTCAAATGTTGGGGAAAACTTTGAGCATGGAGTTCTCCAATGCGCCTACATTAGCGCTGCTAACAAGCAGTCAAACTGCGCGATTTTCAGGCATTATCTTTATTTTGTACATTTGAAAGTTGCGATAGTAAAACAATGGCCGAAAGCAGAGTTCAAAGCAAAACAAAATTGCTCAAGATCGCGACATAAGTCAGCCAGAATCATGTCCAGCAGTAGGCACAATGCAGGTATAACCAAAATATTATTTTTGTTAACTACTTATATTTTGGGTTACTTTACTTTAGAATACCTGCAAGATAGGTGCCTACCAAGAACCAATCTATACCAGTTCGTTGTATAATTTCAGTAACAAAATCGAGGCATCTTTCAAAATTGGTTCCTTAGGCGTTGGAAGCTTATATAGGGGCGCCACGAAAAAAACTGCGTACTGGCGCATATTGTCTAAGTCCGGCCATGCCTTTCCTGCGTGGGGGCGCAGCTGGGAAAGGGAACCGCCATGGGATCGCTCGGTGGCCAAGGGGTGAGAGAGGGGAGAGGATTCTCCTCGTACGCACAACACAGTCGTCCTTAACTATAGTTCGAGGACGTTTATTCGACAGTAGAAAGCTACGCTCCTCAACACTGGCCTCGTACCGCGTGCCGGCCGGCCGGCCGAGCATAACGGGCTCCCCCACTGAAGTTAAAACCTGGGAAACGATGGACTTACCCAGAGCTACTGGCATGTGTAAACGACACGGGGCGACAAACCGAGGTCAAGGACGCTCGAACTCGAAGTACCCGTCCGATGGTCGCGAGTCGAGAGAGAGATGGATCGGTCTCGCTTAGTACACGAAGGTGGAAATGCGTGCTCAGCGGGATCTACTCCTTGCCGCCAAGGCAACCCTTGGTGTTTTGGCGTTAGGCAGGTTGCCTAGGCGTTCCTGCCTTCTAGCGGGAGGTGGGGTACTTGCGCCACATGCAACGACGGGGACTAAATTAGACCCCATCGTAACAGTAAAATAAAACTAGTGGCTGGCCACAGCTATAAATATACTGTGTAAGATGTCTGGCACAGGGTTCACCCTCGTCTCTTTCTCTCTTTCTCTCTCTCTCTCTCTCTCTCTCTCTCTCTCTCTCTCTCCCTCTCTCTCTCTCTCTCTCTCCCTCTCTCTCTCTCTCTCTCTCTCTCCATCTCTTTCTCTATCTCTCTCTCCCTCTCTTTCTCTCTCTCTCCCTCTCTCTCCCTCTCTCTCTCTCTCTCTCTCTCTTTCTCTATCTCTCTCTAACAAATAAATTGAAAATTTTCCTTGAGTGTCAATGGAGGCTATTGCATAACCTGACTCCGCGCCGGCACCGGGTGCAACCTACGCTTTCTTCATATAAGCTAAGCTAGGGCTAGCTTCATTATTAGCCTGTCATTCACCGACAGCCAATAGACCAGATGAGTGCCACAGGGACAGCGCCGGAACTCAGTGTGTCAAAGGGACAAGGCTAAGCGGTGGCCTTGATGCTTTTGGACGTTGGCAGGTCTTAGCGCCGTCACCGGGTCCACCCTCGGCTCCCTCTTAGGCCCGGCTAGCTTCATCATCTGCCTATCATTCACCGACAGCCAATAGACCAGTGCCACAGGGACAGCGCTGGAACACAGTGTGTCAAAGGGACAAGGCTACGCGGTCGCCGGCCCTTGGTGCTGTTGGACGGTAGCAGGGCTTAGTGCCCGAACCAGATCCACTCTCAGCTCCTTTGAAGGCTCGACCAGCGTACCTCTATGCAATATGAATCTGGCGGACCCAAGTACATCATGGATCACGGTTCTCGGCTAATTATAATTTTTTTTTACCTAAATGATCTTAAAGTATCACTCACAGTTTATACGTATGCATGATAAATTATGATAGTGCCAGGAACAAGCAAATGAAAATATTTGTGTGTTGGTGAAATGCACTAGGTATATAAAACACATATTTTATAGTTTTAAAATCAAAATCGTGTAATTTGCATTAGCCATGATCAAAACATAAGCTAATTAGATCCTTTTTTGCAATTATTGAAAGCAGCAGGTTTGTTAGCAGGTTTGTCAGTAGTTTTATTCAGCTACTGTTTCAGAATTTTTCAATTTGGTTTCTTCACCTGGAATAATACTCCATAGGTTTCCCCATATGAGTCCTGTCCCTGGAGCGTTAGTTGTAGCAACGTGTCCGGTCCAGTAGTTCACAAGAACATTTTCCGAATTCCTATCCGTAATAATAAACAGTGGGCGAGGCCCTGCGTTGATAAGGTTAAAGTCCCACAGCGAGTCATCACGTTCCTCTGTCAGTTGCGTCGCGATCACCACGTGCTGATCGATGGCGTTTGTGTCATTGCTTTCGGTGAGAGACCAGTTGCCTTTAGAGGTTTTTATTTCGTAATAGTCGCCTGTTGATGACTTTTCGATGTCAAAGTGGCATAACAAATTGGGATATAAATTTTGTATAACTAGTTCGTTTACTGCGAAGACTTGGGGTGGGTTGGTGACTGGGTTCACGACGAGGAATAATCCGGTCTGGTAGTTCTTGATTCTGTATGAGGCATTAGCAGCAGCCGTGCACAGAAGAAGCAGCAACGAGAGATTCATGATTTCATCAATCTTCATGGGCTGGAAGATATAAGATTACTTTTAAGTTCTTTAGAATTTAGCACGCAGGCTATACCGGATGGACTAGGGTATAGCATGGTACTCCAAAGAATAATAAAGCAATTTTTCGTTATAGAAAATGATGAAAACTTAAGCTCCTTTAATATTTGTTGATATCGTAGCCTTTTGGAAATTTGAAACAACTTTCAATCAAATCATTCCTAACAGTATATCTTAGAATATATAGCTTATATCTTATATATATCTTTATACCTATATATCTTTATATCTTAGAAGTACTCATATTTGTCATTGACACTCCTGGCGCCTTCACAACCACCCAAGAAGTGCACGGGAAAAACACGCGAATCAAAGAAATAAGAGCAGTAGATAACATGAAACTTGACCTCTCCTGACGAGACGCTTCTTATGCTGGTACATCCCTTTTTAACAATCTACCGAAACAAGAGCAAACCGAAGTAATTTTAAGAGCAGGGTCAAACAATTCTAAAGAGAGCACTGTTTTTATTCAATTGACGAGTTTACCAAAAGCAGAAATGCGAATGTATCACTTGTAAATAACTTTTATTATAGATACTTATTTCTTTGCTCCAAAGTGTACTTATGAATCATTTTATACGCTTATTGGAGCGTGTACGCAATTCTAAAATTATGTCAATTGAAAAAAAAATCATTTGAATTGAAATTGACATTGAACAATGTTTTTTATTTTTAAGTGATGTTCATTTTGAGGATTTCAATATTTTTAGATACACTTTCTTGGACAATATTTGATCTATCAATTATACTACCATTATCACTGCGCAAGGCACGACTTACTTCTATGAAGACAGAAATTGAAACTTATTTGGGGTAGTTATCAAGACTGTTTGTTATCGTTGAATTGGCTTACCTCTTTAATCAGGAAGCTTGCTATGTGCGCATGCTTTAGATATTCATACGTCTTGCTGCAAATTGTGTCGCTTTATTTATAGCTCGTCTACTCAGGGATTCGGTCATCAAAGTGTCAACAAAATTGTGACAAGAATTTAATCAATTTGACTTTAGGTGCATAGTTTTAGTTGAGACGTAATTTGTCAATCATAAGCATGATTACTTATAGCACCGTGGCAAATCATAATATGGTGATTGAATCAAGCCTCTTAACTGGTACGGTTCCATAATACATTTTACAAAACATTCTTAAATGACACAATCTCATCAAAGAAATCATAATAGTTATTCGCGGCATTTCCGAAAAAGATCTTCTTACACCAGGAAGGGGCGCTTTTTGGGTGGGGGAGGCCCCTAAGCGCATACGAGACTTATGCTTTTGGGGCCCAATTCAAAAAGTTCCTTCTCTTAAAAAAAAGTTCATTGCTTAAACTATCTCCATTTCCTAAAAAACAATGTCATCGCCTCATTTTTCTTAAACATTCGTTACAAAAACGTAGTTTCTCTTAGCAATCGGTTCTTTAAAAGAAATTAGGGGGCCTCTCGACAACCGGCGGCGCTAGGCGCCACTGACACCAGGATTGTTGGTCTCACAACAGCACAGCAGACAGCAATTCCCACAATTAAAATTGCATTGAAGCCTAGAATAATTTGATCGTATGTGGCGATTCTGGTGTTTTCACCTTGCCTGCGTGGGAGAGGGAACCGCCTTGGAATCGCTCGGCTGCCAAGGGATGACAGAGGGTAGAGTATCCTCCTCGTGCACACAAAACATACGTCCTTCACTATGGTTTGAGGTCGTTTATTCGACAGTAGAAAGCAACGCTCTCCAACGCGTGCCTCGTACCGCGTGCCGGCCGGCCGGCCGAGCATAACGGGCTCCCCCACTGAAGTTAAAACCTGGGAAACGATGGACTTACCCAGAGCTACTGGCATGTGTAAACGACACGGGGCGACAAACCGAGGTCAAGGACGCTCGAACTCGAAGTACCCGTCCGATGGTCGCGAGTCGAGAGAGAGATGGATCGGTCTCGCTTAGTACACGAAGGTGGAAATGCGTGCTCAGCGGGATCTACTCCTTGCCGCCAAGGCAACCCTTGGTGTTTTGGCGTTAGGCAGGTTGCCTAGGCGTTCCTGCCTTCTAGCGGGAGGTGGGGTACTTGCGCCACATGCAACGACGGGGACTAAATTAGACCCCATCGTAACAGTAAAATAAAACTAGTGGCTGGCCACAGCTATAAATATACTGTGTAAGATGTCTGGCACAGGGTTCACCCTCGTCTCTTTCTCTCTTTCTCTCTCTCTCTCTCTCTCTCTCTCTCTCTCTCTCTCTCTCTCTCTCTCTCTCTCTCTCTCTCTCTCTCTCCCTCTCTCTCTCTCTCTCTCTCTCTCCATCTCTTTCTCTATCTCTCTCTCCCTCTCTTTCTCTCTCTCTCCCTCTCTCTCCCTCTCTCTCTCTCTCTCTCTCTCTTTCTCTATCTCTCTCTAACAAATAAATTGAAAATTTTCCTTGAGTGTCAATGGAGGCTATTGCATAACCTGACTCCGCGCCGGCACCGGGTGCAACCTACCTTTCTTCATATAAGCTAAGCTAGGGCTAGCTTCATTATTAGCCTGTCATTCACCGACAGCCAATAGACCAGATGAGTGCCACAGGGACAGCGCCGGA
This sequence comes from Nemoura dubitans, assembly GCA_921293005.1. Lineage (NCBI taxonomy): Eukaryota > Metazoa > Arthropoda > Insecta > Plecoptera > Nemouridae > Nemoura > Nemoura dubitans. Next base: position 16,498,155 of record OV121077.1, on the reverse strand, counting down.
ACTCAGTGTGTCAAAGGGACAAGGCTAAGCGGTGGCCTTGATGCTTTTGGACGTTGGCAGGTCTTAGTGCCGTCACCGGGTCCACCCTCGGCTCCCTCTTAGGCCCGGCTAGCTTCATCATCTGCCTATCATTCACCGACAGCCAATAGACCAGTGCCACAGGGACAGCGCTGGAACACAGTGTGTCAAAGGGACAAGGCTACGCGGTCGCCGGCCCTTGGTGCTGTTGGACGGTAGCAGGGCTTAGTGCCCGAACCAGATCCACTCTCAGCTCCTTTGAAGGCTCGACCAGCGTACCTCTATGCAATATGAATCTGGCGGACCCAAGTACATCATGGATCACGGTTCTCGGCTAATTATAATTTTTTTTTACCTAAATGATCTTAAAGTATCACTCACAGTTTATACGTATGCATGATAAATTATGATAGTGCCAGGAACAAGCAAATGAAAATATTTGTGTGTTGGTGAAATGCACTAGGTATATAAAACACATATTTTATAGTTTTAAAATCAAAATCGTGTAATTTGCATTAGCCATGATCAAAACATAAGCTAATTAGATCCTTTTTTGCAATTATTGAAAGCAGCAGGTTTGTTAGCAGGTTTGTCAGTAGTTTTATTCAGCTACTGTTTCAGAATTTTTCAATTTGGTTTCTTCACCTGGAATAATACTCCATAGGTTTCCCCATATGAGTCCTGTCCCTGGAGCGTTAGTTGTAGCAACGTGTCCGGTCCAGTAGTTCACAAGAACATTTTCCGAATTCCTATCCGTAATAATAAACAGTGGGCGAGGCCCTGCGTTGATAAGGTTAAAGTCCCACAGCGAGTCATCACGTTCCTCTGTCAGTTGCGTCGCGATCACCACGTGCTGATCGATGGCGTTTGTGTCATTGCTTTCGGTGAGAGACCAGTTGCCTTTAGAGGTTTTTATTTCGTAATAGTCGCCTGTTGATGACTTTTCGATGTCAAAGTGGCATAACAAATTGGGATATAAATTTTGTATAACTAGTTCGTTTACTGCGAAGACTTGGGGTGGGTTGGTGACTGGGTTCACGACGAGGAATAATCCGGTCTGGTAGTTCTTGATTCTGTATGAGGCATTAGCAGCAGCCGTGCACAGAAGAAGCAGCAACGAGAGATTCATGATTTCATCAATCTTCATGGGCTGGAAGATATAAGATTACTTTTAAGTTCTTTAGAATTTAGCACGCAGGCTATACCGGATGGACTAGGGTATAGCATGGTACTCCAAAGAATAATAAAGCAATTTTTCGTTATAGAAAATGATGAAAACTTAAGCTCCTTTAATATTTGTTGATATCGTAGCCTTTTGGAAATTTGAAACAACTTTCAATCAAATCATTCCTAACAGTATATCTTAGAATATATAGCTTATATCTTATATATATCTTTATACCTATATATCTTTATATCTTAGAAGTACTCATATTTGTCATTGACACTCCTGGCGCCTTCACAACCACCCAAGAAGTGCACGGGAAAAACACGCGAATCAAAGAAATAAGAGCAGTAGATAACATGAAACTTGACCTCTCCTGACGAGACGCTTCTTATGCTGGTACATCCCTTTTTAACAATCTACCGAAACAAGAGCAAACCGAAGTAATTTTAAGAGCAGGGTCAAACAATTCTAAAGAGAGCACTGTTTTTATTCAATTGACGAGTTTACCAAAAGCAGAAATGCGAATGTATCACTTGTAAATAACTTTTATTATAGATACTTATTTCTTTGCTCCAAAGTGTACTTATGAATCATTTTATACGCTTATTGGAGCGTGTACGCAATTCTAAAATTATGTCAATTGAAAAAAAAATCATTTGAATTGAAATTGACATTGAACAATGTTTTTTATTTTTAAGTGATGTTCATTTTGAGGATTTCAATATTTTTAGATACACTTTCTTGGACAATATTTGATCTATCAATTATACTACCATTATCACTGCGCAAGGCACGACTTACTTCTATGAAGACAGAAATTGAAACTTATTTGGGGTAGTTATCAAGACTGTTTGTTATCGTTGAATTGGCTTACCTCTTTAATCAGGAAGCTTGCTATGTGCGCATGCTTTAGATATTCATACGTCTTGCTGCAAATTGTGTCGCTTTATTTATAGCTCGTCTACTCAGGGATTCGGTCATCAAAGTGTCAACAAAATTGTGACAAGAATTTAATCAATTTGACTTTAGGTGCATAGTTTTAGTTGAGACGTAATTTGTCAATCATAAGCATGATTACTTATAGCACCGTGGCAAATCATAATATGGTGATTGAATCAAGCCTCTTAACTGGTACGGTTCCATAATACATTTTACAAAACATTCTTAAATGACACAATCTCATCAAAGAAATCATAATAGTTATTCGCGGCATTTCCGAAAAAGATCTTCTTACACCAGGAAGGGGCGCTTTTTGGGTGGGGGAGGCCCCTAAGCGCATACGAGACTTATGCTTTTGGGGCCCAATTCAAAAAGTTCCTTCTCTTAAAAAAAAGTTCATTGCTTAAACTATCTCCATTTCCTAAAAAACAATGTCATCGCCTCATTTTTCTTAAACATTCGTTACAAAAACGTAGTTTCTCTTAGCAATCGGTTCTTTAAAAGAAATTAGGGGGCCTCTCGACAACCGGCGGCGCTAGGCGCCACTGACACCAGGATTGTTGGTCTCACAACAGCACAGCAGACAGCAATTCCCACAATTAAAATTGCATTGAAGCCTAGAATAATTTGATCGTATGTGGCGATTCTGGTGTTTTCACCTTGCCTGCGTGGGAGAGGGAACCGCCTTGGAATCGCTCGGCTGCCAAGGGATGACAGAGGGTAGAGTATCCTCCTCGTGCACACAAAACATACGTCCTTCACTATGGTTTGAGGTCGTTTATTCGACAGTAGAAAGCAACGCTCTCCAACGCGTGCCTCGTACCGCGTGCCGGCCGGCCGGCCGAGCATAACGGGCTCCCCCACTGAAGTTAAAACCTGGGAAACGATGGACTTACCCAGAGCTACTGGCATGTGTAAACGACACGGGGCGACAAACCGAGGTCAAGGACGCTCGAACTCGAAGTACCCGTCCGATGGTCGCGAGTCGAGAGAGAGATGGATCGGTCTCGCTTAGTACACGAAGGTGGAAATGCGTGCTCAGCGGGATCTACTCCTTGCCGCCAAGGCAACCCTTGGTGTTTTGGCGTTAGGCAGGTTGCCTAGGCGTTCCTGCCTTCTAGCGGGAGGTGGGGTACTTGCGCCACATGCAACGACGGGGACTAAATTAGACCCCATCGTAACAGTAAAATAAAACTAGTGGCTGGCCACAGCTATAAATATACTGTGTAAGATGTCTGGCACAGGGTTCACCCTCGTCTCTTTCTCTCTTTCTCTCTCTCTCTCTCTCTCTCTCTCTCTCTCTCTCTCTCTCTCTCTCTCTCTCTCTCTCTCTCTCTCTCTCTCTCTCTCTCTCTCTCTCTCTCTCTCTCCATCTCTTTCTCTATCTCTCTCTCCCTCTCTTTCTCTCTCTCTCCCTCTCTCTCCCTCTCTCTCTCTCTCTCTCTCTCTTTCTCTATCTCTCTCTAACAAATAAATTGAAAATTTTCCTTGAGTGTCAATGGAGGCTATTGCATAACCTGACTCCGCGCCGGCACCGGGTGCAACCTACGCTTTCTTCATATAAGCTAAGCTAGGGCTAGCTTCATTATTAGCCTGTCATTCACCGACAGCCAATAGACCAGATGAGTGCCACAGGGACAGCGCCGGAACTCAGTGTGTCAAAGGGACAAGGCTAAGCGGTGGCCTTGATGCTTTTGGACGTTGGCAGGTCTTAGTGCCGTCACCGGGTCCACCCTCGGCTCCCTCTTAGGCCCGGCTAGCTTCATCATCTGCCTATCATTCACCGACAGCCAATAGACCAGTGCCACAGGGACAGCGCTGGAACACAGTGTGTCAAAGGGACAAGGCTACGCGGTCGCCGGCCCTTGGTGCTGTTGGACGGTAGCAGGGCTTAGTGCCCGAACCAGATCCACTCTCAGCTCCTTTGAAGGCTCGACCAGCGTACCTCTATGCAATATGAATCTGGCGGACCCAAGTACATCATGGATCACGGTTCTCGGCTAATTATAATTTTTTTTTACCTAAATGATCTTAAAGTATCACTCACAGTTTATACGTATGCATGATAAATTATGATAGTGCCAGGAACAAGCAAATGAAAATATTTGTGTGTTGGTGAAATGCACTAGGTATATAAAACACATATTTTATAGTTTTAAAATCAAAATCGTGTAATTTGCATTAGCCATGATCAAAACATAAGCTAATTAGATCCTTTTTTGCAATTATTGAAAGCAGCAGGTTTGTTAGCAGGTTTGTCAGTAGTTTTATTCAGCTACTGTTTCAGAATTTTTCAATTTGGTTTCTTCACCTGGAATAATACTCCATAGGTTTCCCCATATGAGTCCTGTCCCTGGAGCGTTAGTTGTAGCAACGTGTCCGGTCCAGTAGTTCACAAGAACATTTTCCGAATTCCTATCCGTAATAATAAACAGTGGGCGAGGCCCTGCGTTGATAAGGTTAAAGTCCCACAGCGAGTCATCACGTTCCTCTGTCAGTTGCGTCGCGATCACCACGTGCTGATCGATGGCGTTTGTGTCATTGCTTTCGGTGAGAGACCAGTTGCCTTTAGAGGTTTTTATTTCGTAATAGTCGCCTGTTGATGACTTTTCGATGTCAAAGTGGCATAACAAATTGGGATATAAATTTTGTATAACTAGTTCGTTTACTGCGAAGACTTGGGGTGGGTTGGTGACTGGGTTCACGACGAGGAATAATCCGGTCTGGTAGTTCTTGATTCTGTATGAGGCATTAGCAGCAGCCGTGCACAGAAGAAGCAGCAACGAGAGATTCATGATTTCATCAATCTTCATGGGCTGGAAGATATAAGATTACTTTTAAGTTCTTTAGAATTTAGCACGCAGGCTATACCGGATGGACTAGGGTATAGCATGGTACTCCAAAGAATAATAAAGCAATTTTTCGTTATAGAAAATGATGAAAACTTAAGCTCCTTTAATATTTGTTGATATCGTAGCCTTTTGGAAATTTGAAACAACTTTCAATCAAATCATTCCTAACAGTATATCTTAGAATATATAGCTTATATCTTATATATATCTTTATACCTATATATCTTTATATCTTAGAAGTACTCATATTTGTCATTGACACTCCTGGCGCCTTCACAACCACCCAAGAAGTGCACGGGAAAAACACGCGAATCAAAGAAATAAGAGCAGTAGATAACATGAAACTTGACCTCTCCTGACGAGACGCTTCTTATGCTGGTACATCCCTTTTTAACAATCTACCGAAACAAGAGCAAACCGAAGTAATTTTAAGAGCAGGGTCAAACAATTCTAAAGAGAGCACTGTTTTTATTCAATTGACGAGTTTACCAAAAGCAGAAATGCGAATGTATCACTTGTAAATAACTTTTATTATAGATACTTATTTCTTTGCTCCAAAGTGTACTTATGAATCATTTTATACGCTTATTGGAGCGTGTACGCAATTCTAAAATTATGTCAATTGAAAAAAAAATCATTTGAATTGAAATTGACATTGAACAATGTTTTTTATTTTTAAGTGATGTTCATTTTGAGGATTTCAATATTTTTAGATACACTTTCTTGGACAATATTTGATCTATCAATTATACTACCATTATCACTGCGCAAGGCACGACTTACTTCTATGAAGACAGAAATTGAAACTTATTTGGGGTAGTTATCAAGACTGTTTGTTATCGTTGAATTGGCTTACCTCTTTAATCAGGAAGCTTGCTATGTGCGCATGCTTTAGATATTCATACGTCTTGCTGCAAATTGTGTCGCTTTATTTATAGCTCGTCTACTCAGGGATTCGGTCATCAAAGTGTCAACAAAATTGTGACAAGAATTTAATCAATTTGACTTTAGGTGCATAGTTTTAGTTGAGACGTAATTTGTCAATCATAAGCATGATTACTTATAGCACCGTGGCAAATCATAATATGGTGATTGAATCAAGCCTCTTAACTGGTACGGTTCCATAATACATTTTACAAAACATTCTTAAATGACACAATCTCATCAAAGAAATCATAATAGTTATTCGCGGCATTTCCGAAAAAGATCTTCTTACACCAGGAAGGGGCGCTTTTTGGGTGGGGGAGGCCCCTAAGCGCATACGAGACTTATGCTTTTGGGGCCCAATTCAAAAAGTTCCTTCTCTTAAAAAAAAGTTCATTGCTTAAACTATCTCCATTTCCTAAAAAACAATGTCATCGCCTCATTTTTCTTAAACATTCGTTACAAAAACGTAGTTTCTCTTAGCAATCGGTTCTTTAAAAGAAATTAGGGGGCCTCTCGACAACCGGCGGCGCTAGGCGCCACTGACACCAGGATTGTTGGTCTCACAACAGCACAGCAGACAGCAATTCCCACAATTAAAATTGCATTGAAGCCTAGAATAATTTGATCGTATGTGGCGATTCTGGTGTTTTCACCTTGCCTGCGTGGGAGAGGGAACCGCCTTGGAATCGCTCGGCTGCCAAGGGATGACAGAGGGTAGAGTATCCTCCTCGTGCACACAAAACATACGTCCTTCACTATGGTTTGAGGTCGTTTATTCGACAGTAGAAAGCAACGCTCTCCAACGCGTGCCTCGTACCGCGTGCCGGCCGGCCGGCCGAGCATAACGGGCTCCCCCACTGAAGTTAAAACCTGGGAAACGATGGACTTACCCAGAGCTACTGGCATGTGTAAACGACACGGGGCGACAAACCGAGGTCAAGGACGCTCGAACTCGAAGTACCCGTCCGATGGTCGCGAGTCGAGAGAGAGATGGATCGGTCTCGCTTAGTACACGAAGGTGGAAATGCGTGCTCAGCGGGATCTACTCCTTGCCGCCAAGGCAACCCTTGGTGTTTTGGCGTTAGGCAGGTTGCCTAGGCGTTCCTGCCTTCTAGCGGGAGGTGGGGTACTTGCGCCACATGCAACGACGGGGACTAAATTAGACCCCATCGTAACAGTAAAATAAAACTAGTGGCTGGCCACAGCTATAAATATACTGTGTAAGATGTCTGGCACAGGGTTCACCCTCGGCTCTCTCTCTCTCTCTCTCTCTCTCTCTCTCTCTCTCTCTCTCTCTCTCTCTCTCTCTCTCTCTCTCTCTCTCTCTCTCTCTCTCTCTCTCTCTCTCTCTCTCTCTCTCTCTCTCTCTCTCTCTCTCTCTCTCTCTCTCTCTCTTTCTCTTTCTCTCTTTCTCTATATCTCTATATCTCTCTAAAAAATAAATTGAAAATATTTCTTGAGTGTCAATGGAGGCTATTGCATAACCTGACTGCGTGCCGGCACCGGGTGCAACCTACGCTTTCTTCATATAAGCTCAGCTAGGGCTAGCTTCATTATTAGCCTGTCATTCACCGACAGCCAATAGACCAGATGAGTGCCAAAGGGACAGCGCCGGAACTCTGTGTGTCAAAGGGACAAGGCTAAGCGGTGGCCTTGGTGCTTTTGGACGTTGGCAGGCCTTAGTGCCGCCCCCGGGTCCACCCTCGGCTCCCTCTTAGGCCCGGCTAGCTTCATCATCTGCCTATCATTCACCGACAGCCAATAGACCAGTGCCACAGGGACAGCTCTGGAACACAGTGTGTCAAAGGGACAAGGCTACGCGGTCGCCGGCCATTGGTGCTGTTGGACGGTAGCAGGCCTTAGTACCCGAACCGGATCCACTCTCAGCTCCTTTAAAGGCTCGACCAGCGTACCTCTATGCAATATGAATCTGGCAGACCCAAGTACTTTATGGATCACGGTTCTCAACTAATTAAAATTTTTTTTTACCTAAATGATCTTAAAGTATCACTCACAGTTTATACGTATGCATGATAAATTATGATAGTGCCAGGAACAAGCAAATGAAAATATTTGTGTGTTAGTGAAATGCACTAGGTATATAAGAAACATATTTGATAGTTTTATAATCAAAATCGTGTAATTTGCATTGGCCATGATCAAAATATAAGCTAATTAGATCCTTTTTTTGCAATTATTGAAAGCAGCAGGTTTGTCAGCAGGTTTGTCAGTAGTTTTATTCAGCTACTTTTTCAGAATTTTCAATTTGGTTTCTTCATCTGGAATAATACTCCATAGGTTTCCCCATATGAGTCCTGTCCCTGGAGCGTTAGTTGTAGCAACGTGTCCGGTCCAGTAGTTCACAAGAACATTTTTCGAATTTTTATTCGTAATAATAAACAGTGGGCGAGGCCCTGCGTTGATAAGGTTAAAATCCCACAGCGAGTCATCACGTTCCTCTGTCAGTTGCGTCGCGATCACCACGTGCTGATCGATGGCGTTTGTGTTATTGCTTTCGGTGAGGGACCAGTTGCCATTAGAGGTTTTTATTTCGTAATAGTCGCCTGTTGATGACTTTTCGTTGTCAAAGTGGCATAACAATTTGGGATATAAATTTTGTATTACTAGTTCGTTTGCTGCGAAGACTTGGGGTGGGTTGGTGGCTGGGTTCACGACGAGGAATAATCCGGTCTGGTAGTTCTTGATTCTGTATGAGGCATTAGTAGCAGCCGTGCACAGAAGAAGCAGCAACGAGAGATTCATGATTTCTTCAATCTTCATGGGCTGGAAGATATAAGATTACTTTTAAGTTCATTAGATTTTAGCACGCAGGCTATACCGGATGGACTAGGGTATAGCATGGTACTCCAAAGAATAATAAAGCAATTTTTCGTTATAGAAAATGATGAAAACTTAAGCTCCTTTAATATTCGTTGATATTGTAGCCTTTTGGAAATCTAAAAACAACATTCAATCAAATCATTCATAACAGTATATCTTAGATTATATAGCTTATATCTTATATATATCTTTATAATATATATCTTTATATCTTAGAAGTACTCATATTTGTCATTGACACTCCTGGCGCCTTCACAACCACCCAAGAAGTGCACGGGAAAAACATGCGAATCAAAGAAATAAGAGTATTAGAGAACATGAAACTTGACATCTCCAGACGAGACGCTTCTTATGCTGGTACAGCCCTTTTTAACAATCTACCGAAACAAGAGCAAACCGAAGTAATTTTAAGAGCAGGGTCAAACAATTCTAAAGAGAGCACTGTTTTTATTCAATTGACGAGTTAACCAAAAGCAGAAATGTGAATGTATCACCTGTAAATAACTTTTATTATTGATACTTATTTCTTTGCTCCAAAGTGTACTTAAGAATTATTTTATACACTTATTGGAGCGAGTACGCAATTCTAAAATTAAGTAAATTGAAATAAAAATCATTTGAAACTGAAATTGACATTGAACAATGTTTTTTATTTTGAAGTGATGTTCATGTTGAGGATTTCAATATTTTTAGATATACATTTCTTGGACAATAATTGATCTATCAATTATACTACCATTATCACTGCGCACGGCACGACTTAATTTTATGAAGACAGAATTTAAAAATATATTTGGGGTAGTTATCAAGACTGTTTGTTATCGTTGAATTGGCTTACCTTTTAAATCAGGAAGCTTGCTCTGTGCGCAGGCTTGTGATCTTCCTACGTCTTGCTGCCATTTGTGCCGCTTTATTTATAGCTCGGCTATTTAGGGATTCGGTCATCAAAGTGTCAACATAATTGTGACAAGAATTTAATCAATTTGAATGTGGTGCATAGTTTTATTTGCGACGTAACTTGTCAATCATATGCAAGATTACTTATAGCACCGTGGCAAATCATAATATGGTGATTGAATAGTGCCTCTTAATTGGTACTGTTCCATAATACATTTCACAACACATTTTTAAATTACACATTCTCATCAAAGAAATCATAATTGTTATTCGCTGCATTTCCGAAAAAGATCTTCTTACACCAGGAAGGGGCGCTTTTTGGGTGGGCGGGGTCCCTATAAGCGCAGACGAGACTTATGCTTTTGGGGCCCAATTCAAAAAGTCCATTCTCTAAAAATAAGTTAATTGCTTAAACTATCCCAATTTCCTAGAAAACAACGTCATCGCCTCATTTTTCTTAAACATTCGTTACAAAAACGTAATTTCCGTAGCAATCGGTTCTTTAAAAGAAATTTAGGGGCCTCTCGACAACCGGCGGCGCTAGGCGCCTCTGACACCAGGATTGTTTATCTCACAACAGCAGGACAGCAGACAGCATTTCCCACAATTAAAATAGCGTCGAAGCCTAGAATAATTTGTTCGTATTGTGGCGAATCAGGTGTTTTCACCTGGTCTAAATGATCAATCGGGACAAATTACCGCATAAAAAAGGTGGTACGCTTCCAGCCTACGAAGTATGGGTAACATGAATCTGCCAGCTACCAGTCTTACGCTATACCGCTAGCTTCAATCATTTTTACACAGATGGCGCTGATAGCGCCGTGAGCTGTGTGTGTCTGGCGAATTGCATTTGCGGTTTTAAAGGTTTTAATTATTTGTTATTATGCAATCATATGATTATATCCAATGTCACAGGGAAGGAGTTAAAAAGCTAAGTCACTAGCGTCCGGAAAAATAGCGTCGTATAGTGCCCATGCTTCAGTTTATTTTGCATCCGTCACTACTCACTTTTAGTCTCGGACTTATGGCGGACGGAAATTTCGGGACGAAATATCAATAAATTGCTTAATAATATCAGTTAAATATTATGTCGAGCATAACTGATGAATCTAACTAATTGGTCATTTTAACCACCTGTCAAACCAGGTCTTAGTATAATTTGACAAATTATTAAAAATTACTAGACTCTTGACTTTTCTTATTTATCTCCAAATTACTATTAGGGGTGTTAATCGATTACGATTAATCGATTCGATTAATCGTTTATGTGAAAAAAACGATTAATCGATTTCACTAAAATAATCGAAAACATCGAAATTCCAAAAAAATCGTCAGAAACGCGGAAATTTGCTGAAGGCGCCCTTTTTTAAATGATAGTTTCACAATATCCCACACAGCTGTGTAGCGCTGGCTTACCTGTAGCTTTTTGTAGCAATGGAGGGAACCATTCTCGTGACACCAACCTCAAATTTGAGAGTGCGTCTTTTCAGATAAATTGAAAAAGTGCTGTGTTAGATACCTATTACAGGGTAAATGTGACCCTGTAAAGAGAAAACACCTCCAATTTACAGATTACATCATTTTTCTGCCTCAATTCCACAAATTTTTTCTGGAAAAATCGATTATTAATCGATTATTAATCGATTATCAGTTTTCATTTCGATTCGATAATCGATTTGAAAAAAATAGTCGTTTGACATCCTTAATTACAATGCGAGTATGCATCTTAGTTACGTGTTTTATTATATTTTTTCTTCTGTATTGTAATTAATATGTGCATGTATGTAACATTTTATGTTCATGTAAATTGCCTTCAATAAAATGCACTAAACCTGTGGTGAACACGCGCATAGCTGTGATTGTGATGAATTTCTTCGTGGTTGAACGACGGTAATTAAAATTATGTGTGTGGTAGTAGGAAAGTTTATCCTCCTTCTAAATAATTATTGTTTTACCAATTTGCCAACTTACACTAGGCCTAAAATCCATATCACGTTAAAGGAGAGTGGATTTTATTCTGCGTCGAGGACCCGCTGCTGCTAGACACGAGCTAAAACTCCCGAGCTATATTGTCTTGAGCCGTAAGAAATGGCTCTGTGAGTAGTTTTGGGACTCTTAACTCATTTCCAGCAGCAGGGAGACCGCGCGGAAGATCCCAATGCACTCTCCTTCTTAACGTGAAATAGAGTTAATCTAAATGAAATTAAAAATCGATGTGTTTTGGCAAACTGTCGACCCTAACTTTTGAGCGCAGGGAAGATATAACGGGGAGAGTTTTTTTGGCCCTTCGATGCATATTGACACAATTTATGACGTTCGTTGTGTCAATATCGTTTTGAGATAGAATATCTAAATAAAAATATATCTAAATATATTATCCGACTTCTTAGGAGGTTCTGAATAAAGTGCTTATTTTCCACGAATTTTATTTGTGCACACGAACATTCATGTCAAGTCGATAACATTTCAAGTCATGTCGATAACATTTCTTGTCATGTCGATAAAATTTCTTGTCATGTCGACAACATATCATGTCAAGTCGATAAAATTTCTTGTCATGTCGTTAACAGCTCATTTCATGTGGATAACATTTCTTGTCATGTCGACAACATATCATGTCAAGTCGATAAAATTTCCTGTCATGTCGTTAACAGCTCATTTCATGTGGATAACATTTCTTGTCATGTCGACAACATATCATGTCAAGTCGATAAGATTTCCTGTCATGTCGTTAACAGCTCATTTCATGTGGATAACATTTCTTGTCATGTCGACAACATATCATGTCAAGTCGATAAAATTTCCTGTCATGTCGTTAACAGCTCATTTCATGTGGATAACATTTCTTGTCATGTCGACAACATATCATGTCAAGTCGATAAAATTTCCTGTCATGTCGACAACATATCATGTCGAGTCGATAAAATTTCTTGTCATGTCGACAACAGCTCATTTCATGTGGATAACATTTCCTGTCATGTCGACAACATATCATGTCAAGTCGATAAAATTTCCTGTCATGTCGTTAACAGCTCATTTCATGTGGATAACATTTCTTGTCATGTCGACAACATATCATGTCAAGTCGATAAAATTTCCTGTCATGTCGTTAACAGCTACTTTCATGTGGATAACATTTCTTGTCATGTCGACAACATATCATGTCAAGTCGATAAAATTTCCTGTCATGTCGTTAACAGCTCATTTCATGTGGATAACATTTCTTGTCATGTCGACAACATATCATGTCAAGTCGATAAAATTTCCTGTCATGTCGTTAACAGCTCATTTCATGTGGATAACATTTCTTGTCATGTCGATAACATATCATGTCAAGTCGATAAAATTTCCTGTCATGTCGACAACATATCATGTCAAGTCGATAAAATTTCCTGTCATGTCGTTAACAGCTCATTTCATGTGGATAACATTTCTTGTCATGTCGACAACATATCATGTCAAGTCGATAAAATTTCCTGTCATGTCGTTAACAGCTCATTTCATGTGGATAACATTTCTTGTCATGTCGATAACATATCATGTCAAGTCGATAAAATTTCCTGTCATGTCGACAACATATCATGTCAAGTCGATAAAATTTCCTGTCATGTCGTTAACAGCTCATTTCATGTGGATAACATTTCTTGTCATGTCGATAACATATCATGTCAAGTCGATAACATTTCTTGTCATGTCGATAACATATCATGTCAAGTCGATAAAATTTCCTGTCATGTCGTTAACAGCTCATTTCATGTGGATAACATTTCTTGTCATGTCGATAACATATCATGTGAAGTCGATAAAATTTCCTGTCATGTCGACAACATATCATGTCAAGTCGATAAAATTTCCTGTCATGTCGTTAACAGCTCATTTCATGTGGATAACATTTCTTGTCATGTCGATAACATATCATTTCAAGTCGATAACATTTCTTGTCATGTCGATAACATATCATGTCAAGTCGATAAAATTTCCTGTCATGTCGACAACATATCATGTCAAGTCGATAAAATTTCCTGTCATGTCGTTAACAGCTCATTTCATGTGGATAACATTTCTTGTCATGTCGATAACATATCATGTCAAGTCGATAAAATTTCTGGTCATGTCGATAACATTTAATGTCGATGTAAATGAAATGCCTGCAAATGAGCACAACGTTCGACTCCTTTCCCAGCGGCGCGACGTGCGAAGGTTTCGGCAAAGGGTCGCGACCGCGTGCAACCGTCACTTTTTGTTGCCTTTATCCGAGTTGCATGCATGTAAACGAAGCCTTCGCAATAATCCGCTGCTTGTCACTATTGCAGAGTTCTTTGAAATGGCACACAGTTCTACTTGTTGAGTTACAATTTTCAAACTACTCCACTATAGTGTCGTTGCAAGGATATAGCCTGTTCCCATATAAGGTTGTGAATTGTGATACTGACTATTTATTTTTATTTATTTATTTTTATTTATTTATTATATTTACTACCTAGAGTATTCATATTATTTATGAGTCTTTTATTAAGTATTATCTTTCTATTATGGGTACCTACCTACATCTCTTATATTTTATTTTTGTGCTCATTGGCCAAAACTGATGACTGACAAAATTGATTGTACCCAAGTTTGTTACGATGTAATCTGAAAAATTTTGAGGCTGCAGCACTTTTGGTTTACCATACTTCCATCTAATTTGTGAGCGCATCATTTCTATTTTCATCACATGCACCCTGACCCATCGAAGTTGTTCGTATCCGTCAGAATTCAAAAAGGTTGTGATATTTCCATCCTTCAGCACGGCAAAGAGCGTCAGCCAAGCCATTGTAAATCATAATTATGCATTTAGACTTGAAATGCCAATTAACCATGTTCCTAGCTTACGCGGTATAGCAGCCCCAATTCCTATAGCACTTAAAACTCTTCGGAATTCAAAAGTGCAACTTTGCGAAGAGGTCGCTAATCTCTTTCGCTGCTGCCTTTCACAAGTTGAAACATGGCCCAAGACGTCACAAGACTTGATATTACCATTTAAAAATATGTCCATATTTTGATTTCGTTTCCTGGGCAAACATCTACTGTGACAGACACTTCGGTTTTACATAAAAGTGCCTGTTATCTTGTGTATAAATGCATTGCTAATATATCATGCAGTGAAGAAACTACAGTTGCATTCGCAGATGAAGTGAGTTCACCAGAAGTGTTATTCCACTCAAAACACAATCATAGCTTCACCAAAGACCTGAGACAACCAACGAAATAACAGAGAGAAGTATTTAAAAAAAAAGCAAAGACAATACCTCGCCATAAATATACGTTTTACTCGTTCGAAGAATACCTGGGTTCAGTTTAAATTAAAGACAATTTACATTGCATGTTATATTGCTTCATATTAAAAATAAAAAATGTATGTATTTTTCTTCTTTAAAACATTGTACACACTATTTTTAGCACCTCAAGACCCGGTTTTTCAGTGACACGTTAAATATCTAACGGTCTGTTAACTTGTTATTTGCTTAGCAACGTCCAATCAGAGCCCTTAATTTTCTTGCTAATGGACCGTTAAATCTTAACGGGCAACTGAAAAACCGGCACTAAGACGTAACCATTGCAATGTTATTTTAATGTGTCTGTATGTTCGATTTGAATGATTTTGACAATAAACTTTAAAAAATACATACAAATACACTTAAAGATTCAGTTCTCGTTTCGATCGCTACGCGGCTTCATCCACAGCCTCCATTCACAACGCCTCTCCCCGCGCACTCGTACCGCGTCTTCACGGACCGTCGTGGGAAGCCTCGACTTCCGGTCGTCGCGGTTCGACGCCCTCCTCGGCGCAGGGCGTCCTTCGTCGATCCGGCACACCGATTGCCCGCAAGGTCGCCGTCGTCGGCACAATGCTCAAGACGCGATCTCGCCGTGCCATCGCCGCTCCGGGCAGCGAACACCCCGCCGCATCTTCGATTGTTCCCGATCGGATTGCTAAATAACGAACCACCCGTGAAATACTGGCATTTGTTTGCATTTTTTGTCTTCAAATTTTATATTCAGAATCTTTTTAAATTGAAGCTGTTACTTTATTTCTGTTGTTTGTTGAAAGAATATACGTTTTTTGGAGGTAATTGGTGATGGCAATTAACATGAATTACATTTATTACGGCGAGATATTCGTGAGGCTGGGTGCTTCGCGAAGGAAACAAAAGACTTATGTGTGTGCAATAATAGTGTTTTAATTGCAGCTTCTTTGCATGGCTTGCTGAGCGTTTGATCGAATGGCAGCTCTTGGGGAAGGCTGAGCTAGTGATTGCTAGTGTTAATGGATGGACTTAGGTCGTTGCATCACCGCCGATTTGACATGAAACTGTTTTCTTATAACTAGCGCCATGAGCCTGGTTTTACAAAGTGATTTTACCAACTCTTCAGCTTCGCAATGGAGGCCCAAACTAACAATTATTTCACTAAATATGGGTAATAATGGGAACTGCACGTGTTTTTAAACTTTAACTATATACCAACCCTGCCCTTTTCATAATGATTCCCAACCCATCATTAGAATCTTCTGGGATATATGTGTATTTTCTGAAAAAAAATTAAAGCAACAGAGTGTGGAAACCCGATCCAGCTTGTTATAGAACTAAGATGCCACGAATGGCATATAAGCTAGGCAAGGGTCGTCAGGTCTTGGTCAAATACGATAACAAAGTGTGTTGGGAGAGTGGTGAAAATAGCAGGTCCAAAATGGCTGGGAATCAGAAAGGAGATTGGTCATTTTGGCTGTGTATAACTAAGTTGAATCCATATAAAGTTATACCTGGGTAGCGGTTGTGTAAAAATGTATCGATCGGTATCCAAGGGCAACCGATAAATAGCTAAAAGTTGTCTGCTTATTTCAATGGGCCGTGCTACCGATAAACGTCGATAACTCGTCGATAACTTTACACAATCGCTTCCTAGGAATGGTTACATGAAATCGTTAACAATCACAATCAGGATAGATGCGTCGGTACCCGGATAGAACCTGGCCCAACCTAAGGAATGCAGGGCAGAAGATAACTAGCGGTGAACGGCCTGGGAGACAGATTAAAATAAGACCTCCAGTAACGATATGTTGAGAGTTCAATATATCATGTTCCAAGGCTTTTCATTATCATACGAAGCTTAACCAACAATGCCTAATTTGCCGAAAGGCTAACGGACCAACCTTGCAAAAGACTGGGAACAATCATTGGTGTAAAATAGGCACTTTAGCGATTCAAAGCTACACATTCAATACCAATTTTGAAGTGAGTTACTAAATTATCCCCGGTTTCTGAGAACTTTGTGTTTGTGGATCTGGACCCGATGTTTCCTAAAAATTGCAATGCGCGTTTATGTTGAGAGGACCGTTTAGCACTATAGTCTTAGCATTTTGGATTCTATCTGGGGACAGATCAGTTCACCTGAAAGTGGCTTTCAGACCAAAAGTTTCCGAGTTCTCAAGGTCATATCGTTGAAGTTATTATTCCAATATTTCTGTACGTTGTTGACACAATACGTAAATAAGGGTGAACATGGTCTCTTTTTCGAAAATGTTCCCCTGGAATGATAGAACATACACCGAAACTCTTCATTTTTTACCCTTTTTAGAGCCATTGAATACAAAAGTGAAAAGAAAAAAATGGGGAAAAGGGACATGTTCGCCCTTTTTTACGTCTTTTGTCTACAACATACTGAAATTTTGGAATGATACTTCAACGATGTGGCCTTGAGATGTCGGCAACATTTGGTATGTTTCAAAAATTTTAATTGATCAATTTTCGACTTTGGTCACCCCATGTGAAAGAAATAAGATACGAGGACTTGGATCATTTAACACTGATTCAGTTGAATCAACTCTTCAAAAAATTAACAATCAGAACTGTGCTTGATCCTGAAGCAGATGCTGATAGCTGTTAAGTAAAGACTATTTTACATGCTGACCGATTGTCACAACATCTATGACATGCCATTTACTGTGAACCTCAACATTATCGTGTACATAAGAAAATGTGTGAAGAAAAAATTATCTGACAATTCCATCAAGATATGATCAAAGACTTGACTTAATTTTTTCAAAAAGGTTCGGCAGCTTTATTTCCACGGTAACTGTGACTTAAACTTGCCACCAAAATACACAATGCTTAGTATTCAAACGTGTCTTTTTCCTTGGTTTCACATCACACTTCGCTTGGACTGTAAAAATCAGCAAAATCTCTTCGTTTTAGATGTTATAAAAGATGCGATAGTAGATATTATCAAAGAAATCAATACAGTGGTGCTGGAGGAGGGGTGCATTAAGGAAGGGGTGCGTTAACACATTAAAGGCACATTTCAGCATTTTCGAGATTACAGCTCTGGGCCAGGATTCACAGAAGGAGATTCTGTGATTTCCTCCGGAGTTTTGACAAAACCCCCAAAATTGTACGTCATTTCGTATTTACAAAGCGGGATTCTGTCTTTTTTGGGAACCCCTGCTACTGATGACCCCCCCCCCCCCCTGCTACTGAGCATGGGTTTTGTCAAACTGCCCAACTCCCTAGCTCACCTCGTACTTTATCACTACTTTTTCAAACGTTTTCTTGCAAACATAAGGCAGCATTTTATTCCAATAGAAAAGTTTGTGTTGGCTGATTTTGCAAGTACTCGCACTTAAATTTGAAACTGGAAGCTAAAATTTGGCAATTTGAAGTTAGGTAGCATTGAACTCCGAGAAAACTGACAGCTGAGTTGTCAAATGTTTTTTTTTTTTTTTAATTAGTTTCAAAATTGAAGAGCTCTAACTGGTCAACTTCAATTTTGTAGTTACGGATAATTGGTGGAATATATTTGGTGGTTTTGCAGTGAGAATAAATTCTCCTTTTCGCCAATACTGCCATTTCAAAAGCCCTTTTTGAATCCTGGCCCTGGGCATTGTGATGCCATTAATATGATCCTTGAGATTTCATCCTGATTCTGATTACTGCATTGTGATCCTTTTGATTCTTAATATTCCATTGTGATCCTAGTGATTCTGATTATTCCATTGTGATCCTTGTGATTCTGATTATTCCATTGTGATGACATTCTAATCCTTGTGATTCTGATTATTCCATTGTGATGCCATTCTGATCCTTGTGATTCTGATTATTCCATTGTGATGCCATTCTGATCCTTGTGATTCTGATTATTCCATTGTGATGCCATTCTGATCCTTGTGATTCTGATTATTCCATTGTGATGCCATTATGATCCTTGTGATTCTGATTATTCCATTGTGATGCCATTATGATCCTTGTGATTATAATTATTCCCTTGTGATGCCATTATGATCCTTGTGATTATAATTATTCCCTTGTGATGCCATTCTGATCCTTGTGATTCTGATTATTCCATTTTGATTCTTGAGATTCCGTGATTCTGGTGACAGGTGATTCTGGTGACTCTGGCGACACCCTTTCCATACGTGATGACACCTCCATCAACGCGACCCATGACGTCATCGCCGTCCAATCTCTGGACACGCGCTTCCTCGTTCCCGCTCCGGCCCAGCTTCCTTCCCGGCCCCTTCGACGGGCGGCACGCGGACATGCACCGCGGAGCGCCGCACTCGCCGCTTATCCCCGCAACATCTTCACGGCTGCATGGTCGCGACCTCCGCAGACCCCTAGGTCGGCGCCCGCTTATAAAAGCCCCGCGGCCGGGCGGACAAGGCATTACCGGGTGCAGTGGGTGACGGCTAAGACGTGGACTTCAGTGTGCAGTGATACAAGTGTGTGCTTTGGGAGATTGTGTGTCGATAGACGAGAGGGTGTGTTATTAGTTTGGCGTGCCGATAGCGTCTTGAAATGGTGAGTCTTTTGTTGTAGTCTGTTTGCCTCTGTTTTAGTCAGTGAGGTACGGGTGTACAGGGTTGTTTTCTTTGTTTGTGTTGAATAAGATGTAAAACTACCCCTTCACAAAAACTCTTTATAACAAAATGTCGTTTGTCAATAGATCAGCATGCGAAGGGAAGAAACAACCTTTTTAAGGCGATCCAACCCTTCATAGCAGTGTATATATCCAAATCCAACAGAAAGCGTTTATAACAACAAACTTGCTCATAAAGTTGGCGTCCAAAAAGTTGTCGTAATATTTGTAATCCACTCCAAATCAAAATCAATTAGATAAACTAGTCACCGAACATGGTCACTTGATATTTCGAACATATATTTATATTACGCAGTGCCTAATAGAAAAGTGGGGTCAAACGAGACCAATGAGTTTTTACTCTTCGTGTTGCTAATCGGGAAAGAATACCTACTAAAACGTGTGTACTACACATTTTTGAGCAGAAAACTCCCTGTTTCTTTGTGGACATCAAAAACTCAAAATATACAATCACTGTTCGGCTAGAGTGGGACCTCAAAGATTCCCAAATTAATCTTGACCGAAATACAGACTCGAATCTCAAATCGGAGAAAAATAACATTTTTTGAGACAAAAAAATGCCTGGAAAGCCGACTGCTTTTTAATAAGAAACATTTCGGTCGTGTTTAGCTAGAATTCTCGTTTCCAGTATCATCAACGCAGATTAAGTGAATAAACTTATACCTGTGCTTATACTATTTTTCTCACACTTTACTCCCTTACACCCCTGCCACCCCCAAATGACACCCCTGCCACCCCAATTTTGACCCTTTCCGCCCACCAACTGACACCCCTGCCCCCAACTGACACCCTTGCCGCCAACTGACACCCCTGCCCCCAACTGACACCCCTGCCCCCAATTGACACCCTTGCCGCCCTTAACTGAAACCCCTGTCCCCAACTGCCACCCTTGCCGCCCCCAACTGACTCTCTTGCCGCCCCCAGCTGACTCTCTTGCCCCCAACTGACTCTCTTGCCGCCCCCAGCTGACTCTCTTGCCCCCAACTGACTCTCTTGCCGCCCCCAGCTGACTCTCTTGCCCCCAACTGACTCTCTTGCCGCCCCCAGCTGGCGCCGGCGCACTCCGCCACCCTCGTCGCGCTTCTGGCCGTGCTCAGCGGCGTGCGGTCGCAGCGGCCAAAGCAGCCGGTGCCCGAAGCCAGCGGCGCGGGTGGATATCTGGACATCCGACGCGATGGCAGCTACCGATACGCCTACGCCACTGGTGGGTTGCAACAAAGGGGCCGCGAAAGACGGTTGCCTATTAAAAGACTGTCTTTACCGTGTGCTGAGGGTGCTTGAGAGGCAAAATATACTCTCAATCTAACAAATGTAAATTGGTTCATGAAAAATTATTTAAAACAAGGCTTTAATGACAAATCTTTTAAATCTTTTACTAAGGTGCAAGGGGGATCGCAACCATATGCACAACAAGATAAAAACGAAACGAAACTATGCTAATGGTGGGTTTGAGCAGGCCGCAGGTGTCGATTGCAGAAAGTCAGGGGAAAGGGTTCGCCTCTGTTAAACTTACGGAGGAATCTTTTGCTATTACTATATCGGTCTATCTCAAAACTCGGTTTTATTACTGACAGTAAGCAATGTACATTTACATGCCGCAAGTCTGTCACGCTACGAATTCATTCAGTGAATTTTACCATTGATTTGTTTCTACAATAATTATTGTATTGATTATAAATTATTATAAATATTTGTATGTTGCGGATAGAAAACACATAAAATACAATCAAAACTAACATCGCGCCCAACATTAGCTAATAATACAAGTTTCAAACGAGCCTTTACAGAAGTGAGATGCAGTTCTCTTCAACAGAATTAATGAAATAATTGCTTGACATCGATAATAGAAGGCAAATATATGTAATTTTTTTCGATAATTACACGAATCTATAGCTAACAATCCCGTGCCGCTGGCAATTATCATCAACATCCAGCTGTTAGATACACGATGGAGATTTATAAGACACAGGGACTGAAATTCCAATTGCATTCTCGCAAGATACAGTAATACTGCTCAATTTTTTTTTGAAATTCAAGCACTGTTTAAAAGTGAAACCGCGAACGGACTAGGTCTAAAATATGCATTGTGATTTTTAGGGACATAAAATATTGACATAACAAGAATATTATGTTTCATGTAGCAGAACGGTGCATTCTGTATTCAAAACCAACATTTTAAAATATTTATGCATCTTTTTCTATATTAATATCATTTTCCGACTTTAAATATTTCGAAATTATTGAGGACATGTCAAATGGGTTTGTAAAACTTCCATCACTGTTTCGGTACGGCAACTAGCGTGCCGTGCCAGCTCTCACTGCATTCACGATGTATGTTGCCGTTTTTAAGTTATCTTAAAACTGGATATACATTAAATGAAACAAACAAGGTGATTATTTCGCTACTTATAAAATTCAATTTACTTACCGAGAATGGACTAGTGTTAATTTAATCTTTTTAGAGCAATACGTAAAGACATAATCATGGTTATAGAGTTGATCTGACCGAAGATGACAGCTGGTAAGACCTATACTCTAACGTTGCATGGGATGCATACAGCGCTGAGCTAGTTGCATATCACGGCCAGCAATAGTCGAAGTGTAAAATAGGTTCGAGTCGAGCCATGATCTGCCGGACTTAAGTGAAATCGGCCCCCTTGCTAACTGTCCTACCCCGTTGCGTGTGAACCAGGGGACGCCGGTCGCCACTACCACACGGCGTCCGGTTCGCCGGACAACACGGTTGTCGGCCGGTTCGGCGATCGCGACCCCAAGACCGGGCGTGTGCGCGAGACGAGCTACACGGCGGGACGCAACGGGTTCCGAGCGCGAGGTCCGCACATCGCTCGCAAGATGTCGCTGACGCAGTCCAAGTACGTTACACTCGAAGTCGTTTTTATGAGGCAGGATAGTTATAAGGTGCCGTTTCACGAAAGGCTCTATGAGCATTTTTGAAACTCGTAACTCATTGCTAGCAGCAGTGATTCCTCGAGGGAGATGGAAATCCACTCTCATTCTTAACGTGAGTATAATATCTATTTAAGATGGGGATGGAACAGTGTTGGGTACATGGTGCCATACGCAGATCGCTGAGGGCCAAATTTGTGGCTTAGCCTTGTCCTTTTGACACACTGTGCTGGCGTTTGTGGGCTTAGGCCTTTGTATGTCAGTTAATGTCGATGAAGCTAGACTGACTTGGAAGTGAGTCGAGGGTGAACCCGGTGCCGGCACGATGGCACAATGGGTAAGCCTTTTGGCTACGACCTGGAAATAATATTTAAGGGGCAAGTTGGGTAAATCTGATTCTCTCTGGACCCGAATAGTTACGTTGGAAACTGTCATAATAGTCAGAAGGTACAAAATACGTTTTTTCTACACTTTGGAGCCATCAGGGCTGGGCCCGTCGGAGCCCGAAACGCTCCGAGAGGCCGAGAACGAGAAGGTCCGTCACGGATTCTCATAACACACAACGCGTTGGAATCCGAATGGCTCAAAAGCGTGGTGTGTACCTGCTCAATGCGCATGCGTGTTTCTTTGCCGCAGGCTCCCGTACAACCCGCCGGTGTCGCCTAACTCGCCCGCCTACAACCCCAGCTACTCGACGTACCGAGACCCCAACAACGACCCCACCTACGAGTTCGGCTTCCGCTCGCCGACGCACAACCGTCAGGAGTCGGGAGACAACCGCGGTGCCGTCACCGGTGAGTGGGCGGCTTGGGGGGGGGGGGGGGGGGGCGTTGCACCGGCGTGGAGACACGGCCAAGTGTTGATGAGTGCCCATGTATCAAAAGGAATTCACAGCACTGTGTTCCTATTAATGAATTGGTGAGCGTCAAGACGTTAAGAGATGAAGAATATGTTCATGGGCTGGAATGCAAAATACATAATATAGTTACAAATATGCAAATAACAGTTTCAAAAAGCTTTATTTTCATTTTACCTACATTTTATTGTTAGTTCCCCCAAGTTCTAAACAGATGACATGAAAATAAGATGTATTCAAACCCTTATGACTTTGAAAAACTATATACGTACAACAGTACAATATATTAAAGTATCGATCAGCATAAATCACACACAATCATTTCAATATCTTCAAGAAACCCATTCGTTGATTACATTTTGCTAGCCACTGAACACAGTTCAAATCTCAATAAAGCCTTCCTTCATAGAGTATACCCATGTGTAAACTCACTCCTTAATATTGGAACGGGGTCCCCACACACCTCGATGCCCCCTCCCCCCCCCCCCCCCCTCCTTCTCCGCCGAACCGTCTATCTCGATCTAAAGTCTAAACGCCTCCGTCCCTGACCCCTCCAGGCAGCTACACATACGTCGACGACGTCGGAGTGCGTCACGACGTCGCCTACGAGGCCGGCGCCAAGACGGGATTCCACGTGAAGACGCCGTACCCAGACTCGGACAATATCGGGGGCGCCCTATTCTACCGGAAGCCAAACAAGGTACGGATGGCGAAGGATCACCTAGGTTAAGCAACAATTTCCTTCGCTGGAGAGTGATGGGTGACCGTTAGCTACGTTTCTGCCGCCGATGGTTTCGTAAATTTGGAAACTTCATGCAACACCGAGCTAGAACTGAGCAATTTTTGTGTGGTAATGACAGACATTTAAAAAAGTGTGAGCATATGAATTTTCGTGGAATATCTTGGCAGATGCTGGAAATACAAAATCTTCGGCTGAATTCGTGTCTAGGTAAATGCGATCACGAAATAAGTGAAAAGCAAGCAGTCTTGTGCAATATCATAATTTTTCTTCTTCCTTGCAATTCTAGATCTGGTTTTATCAAAGTTTTAAACTCCCTGATTACAACTGAATTCGCTGCATATGATTGGCTGAATTCAGCTGTAACTCCTAGTAGAGATCTCAAATAGGAGTTGAAAATTGTAATAAAACCGGGCATTGGAAATTCCATTCAAATTCCATATGTATTCAATTAAATTTGTCACATTTTCTTTCACACAAAATATGTAGCACACAAAACCTAATGATCATGAGCGAATATGAAAAGACCATAAGCAAAACTTGGGCGCTTGGACTTCCAAAAACCTTCCGAGGTCTATTTTATTTCCCTCCTCTCGTATTATATAGACAGATCATAGCGAGCAAAGTGGAAAACATCGGCTCTTGCAGGGCGGCGTCGGCTTCCGCGGCCACTCGGCCATCCAGCGCGGCAAGGACGGCAGCTTCCGGTTCACCGCGACCGGACCCGACCAGAAGCACACGGAGACGGCGGACAAGAACGGCAACCGCCGGGGCACGTACACGTACCTGGACCCGAAGGGGGTGCAGCGAACCACGGAGTACATCGCGGGACCCAACATTGGATACAAGGTACACTAACCATGTGTGATGACATGGTCGCACACAATATGTGAGGCAGTTCAGTAACACCAGCTGTGATAACTGATTACAAACATGAGTTTTGTTTGTATCAGGTTCAGTTTATTTGTGATGAGAACATGACGTAAGAAAGGTATTTTAACTCAAGTCTCAGTAGATTTTATAGGCAGTGATTGACAGCCACCAGTTCTCTTGGTTAATGCCAAGCATCTATGCAGGAAAATCCGCATGGCAAGGCAAAAAAAAAATGCGTATTAATTGACTTGGCATTCTATCGGGAAAAAATTATGAATATCTTAGATAGCAGCAGCAGATTTACCAAGTGTCAGTCCCGCCGGATCCTAACATAGTTCACAATCATGGCACCCACTAGCTAACCACCCACCCCTTCGTTGCAGGTGATCAACACCAAGCTGAGCTCGCAGTTCTCCGCCGCTTACCCGTTCCTGCCGCCCTCCTTCCTGATCCCGCCCGGCGACCTCAACCCCGAGAGTCTCAACACGGCGGCCACGTCGGCCGGCCTCAAGCCGACGCCCACCGAAGACTACGGCGACGCCGACGGCGGCGACAGCGCCGGCGAGGAGTCGAGCGTCGGCGACTTTGACGGCGACAACGACAACGACAAAGACACCGACAAGCCGTTCCAACAGAACGCAAACAAACCGAGTGTGCCCGGTTTCAAGCCGAAACCGCAACAAGGCTTCAAGCCTAAACCGACGCCAGGGTTCGGATTCAACCCGCAACCGACGCCCGGTTTCGGATTTAATCCACAACCAACGCAAGGTTTCGGATTCAGCCCACAGCCAACGCCCGGTTTCGGTTTCAACCAGAAACCTACGAACGGTTTCGGATCCGGCTTCAAACCGGGTGGCTCTGGGTTCCAGCCGAACGGCAACCGACCGAGCGTGTCGGGCATCTCGGAAGAAGGCGACAAAGACGACTTTGACGACGGCGCTTTCGGCAACAAGCGACCAACGCCCCGTCCGACCGTCAGCTCCCCCGGCGGCGGCGACGGCGTCGACGGCGACGGCTTCGAAGTCGACACACCGACCTCGCTGTTTGTCGGCAACGTCGACGTCGACTACCCGGAGCGTCCGAGTCGACCGACATCGAACGAAAACTACGGTCCGAGCACGCCGAAGCCGCCATCGTTCGCCGTGTTCCCGTCCGAGGTGTTCGGGTCGTCGGGCAGCCAAGAACGGCCTCGCCCGAGCGCCGAGATCGAAGACAACACGCCCTATCGACCACCGAGTCGTCCGTCGGGCGTGCGGCCTCCGGCGTCGACGGCGTCGCCTCCACCGCTGTACCGACCGCCGCGTCCGCGACCTTCTCGACCGTCCACGGACATCGACCCGCCGTACCCGGCGAGCTTCCGACCCGGGGGCGGCGGCGGTGGAGGCGGCGACGGCGGGGACGACTCCGTGTTCGGACCGACGTCGCCCAAGCCGTCGCGACGCCCGCCCACGCGACGCCCCAAGCCGAGTGGTGGAGGCGGCGGTGGTGCAGGGTCGGACACGTTCGACGACGTGTTTGGTCCGCCCGAGACGGGGATCGACTTCTCGAGGCCGATCGTCAACGAGGACCTCGCTGGCGACGACGGGTGAGTCGTGGTGGGGGTGGGGCGGGGGTGGATGCGACGATTGGACGCCATCCTGATGCCATTTCAAGGGTCGAGAATGTTTTCTTTGACAGGACATGGCAGACACGAGCCTTTGAACAGCCGAGTGGTACAAGTCAAATAACCGTTTTTGAAGATTGACGTCCTTTGTGACATTTCAGAATATAGATATTCGAATTTGTATAATATTCGAATTAACAGTGGTGCAAGCCAGAGTTCGATTGCTTGTGTCTATTGAACAGCTCAAAATTGAAGGCAGCTACAAATGAATGGATTGATCAATTTTGCACTCACAAACACCTTGGTCGTGTACAGTCTTTGTTTGGCTTGACTTGGGCCACTTTGCGGTGCACATTTCGCATGTTGCTGCATTCTTGCCCGGTTTTACCAAGTTTTGCGGCTCAGTTGAGTCTCCAGCTCAGTACAATGAAATCACCAGCGTGTGATTGACTGATGCCAGGGCTTTCAACTATAGGAGTTGAAGAAGTTTGGAAAGCCCAGGCCCTCTACATAATAAATTTTTCATCTAACATGTTGTATAATATAAGGATCCGGCTGCTCGGTCTTTGCCTATACTTACTCGTTTGTCCTGTTCATTGTTTTTCATGCATGATATCACTCTTATTTAGAACCTAGAACCCGGACTTATCACTCTTATTTAGAACCTAGAACCCGGACTAAAGATACTTATTTATTTGGCCCATACCACACTTAATAAGATTTTATCACCAAAAGAAAAGGAACTGTTATTCGCAAAACCAGGGGGGCTATCATGTAACTTTGTGGTTTCGAAATCATTCGTTTCCAATTTCACTGCCCCGTGGTTTAACATTGGAAATGATTTGTAATCGAGTGATTTCGAGCCAAATCGAAGGAAATTAGTTACATGATCGCTACCCAAAAAAGCGTCACCAAAATATGCGATATCAGATGCAGGTATGATAATTTTTTAAATTTTTAATCTTCCCACATCCCACATCACCTCTGGTGCCAAGCCTTCTTAACGCCCTCCCTGTGACAGCTACCGCCCCGGCAGCCGCCCCACCGCCGGCACCCTTGGCCCAGACAGCCAACAACTCGGCTCCGACCGCCGCGAGTCCAACTGCTGCGGCGGCTCCGGCAACCGTCGTCCGATAGGGGCGTTTGCCTACGACCAAAGCACGGCGCAAAACTCCTTCTCCGAGCGCTTCTTCAGCTTCCCGCCAGGCGTGAGCATCAAGGCGCACGTCCAGAGCCTCGACATCGTCCCCTACGGCTCGCGACAAGCGCCGGACGACGACGACGAGGACTACCGGAGGACACGCGAGGTGGCCGGCGACGACGTCGGCAAGCGGCTCGACGACGGGGCGAGGGAAGAAGCGGAGGCCAGAAGGGCTTCGCGCGAAGAGGACGCCGTCAGGCGAGCGAGAAAAGCACCGGACGCGGCGGAGACAAAGACCGAAGAGGTAGAGACGGCGAAGACCGATGAGGATTCCGCGCAGACCGAAACGAAATAGGAAGTCGTCAAACAAACCGTGACCTCCTACAATGACTTTGTTCGTGGAAAAGAACACTTTTATTCGAATATTATACAGTGATTTTGTGTGTTTGAGTTATTTTATAGTGTACAACATTATCTCTATTGCCTCTCTGTGCGCTGGCAGTGTAACTTATCATCATTCAAGATGCGGATCTTCGCGTGTGCAGGCGATGGGCGTAATTATAAGCAGCGGTAATTATGAATGAGCTGTGGCGGGAATCTCGCAGCTAATCGGACGATTGTTCGCCAGGGGCCTTGAGCAACAGCCCTCTTGAAACGAGGCACGGATAACACTTCGAAGGAGGCTGGCGAATATACCTGAGATCTCGAGATTTACGAGATTTACGAGATCTGCTGCGAGATCTCGCGTATGTTTCGCCGTTGAGGTATTATGCGTAGAGCTTTGGAGTACATGGCCTTTAAAGATGAATGAGTGAGCTCTAGGAAACAATTAACGATGGTAGCATGCTTATGTACTCTCTTTGCTTATTTTGCCGCGAGCACCTGTGAACCCCTGTTACTATGACCCTGTAACTATGAATCTCTACTTTTCAAGTAAAGAGTGATTTTTAGATAAGAGGTTTATTGCCATGTGTAGCCACTTACGCATTTTCAAAAATGTAAAGGCAATCACAGCCTTCTCAATAACAACTATAGGTCAATTGGATGATTATAAATCTCTTTGTAAAAAGAGCATTAATATTATTTCAGCGATGCCTCCGCTCACTGCCTTCTAAACACTCGCTTATACTTTATCGACTCTGACCTCACTGCTTTCAAAATCGTTCAAAATTCACAGTTCACAGCTTGCTCTAATCGCCATAACCAACATCGAACAATCACTTGTTTCCCCACGGACAAGAAAATCACCCCAAAGCCGGAACTCGTCCAATTCAATCTGAACTCATCATCGCTTCCGTCCGGCTAGTAATCTCAACAGACGAATCTAGCAGCCGAGGCTACCTTGACCCAGCCACCGGCTTTGTCTTAGCGAATACCTCCAACACTATTAATTAGCCGACACAGACTGTTAATTGCTAGCCTCCTGGCAAGGTCACACTGCATTAACAATAGCGACACCTGCATTTCCGTTCATTACTTCCGATCTTCGTTTAATTTAGCGAGGCTAGCGAGCCTTTTTATATAACTTATTATTCGCGTTATGTGTGTTTTTTTTACGTGCCTTTTTGTGTATGATTTGTGTTTACATGTAAAGGATGAATGGGAAATGTGAATAAAGAAACTCGTATATTTTCGATTAAAACTACTGACTGACGTTTTTTTTTGGCCTTGTGACGCTGTCGATCTTTTTATTGATTGAGAACATGACTTACCATGAGTTTTTGCCCGAAGTTTCATTCAATTTGGTATAATATTTATCAGCAAGGCGGATATATTAGCGTGCAATCAGTATGAAAATGTTTTTTTAAATAAATCAAATCGATGCATTGAAATCTGCCAGTTTTTATTGTGTTTCCTATAATATTCTCCTTCCCCTTCATATTGAAGTGTGGTACCTACAGCACAAAGGTACATCTACATCGAGATGCTCCAAACTTATACTAGTTTTAATTTCATACAGATAGTTATTACCGCATATTACTCAAGTTCATGGCTCTATCACAAGC
This sequence comes from Nemoura dubitans, assembly GCA_921293005.1. Lineage (NCBI taxonomy): Eukaryota > Metazoa > Arthropoda > Insecta > Plecoptera > Nemouridae > Nemoura > Nemoura dubitans. The sequence goes on along the minus strand of OV121077.1, from coordinate 16,468,473 downwards.
TATTTTGACATAAATGTTTTATTTCTTGTTTACACTAAAATGATCTGCTATAATGTGTTATGTAAAGCACCGAACCAGTATACTTCGACTCTTGACGTAACTTTGAACCAAAAGAATTCTCCATTATGCTCCATATATTTTAATAATAAAGTGACTAATTAATTAGTGAGCTGGTAGTGTCACTGAACTGGATATCCAGTGAGTAGAACTGGATTTCAAACGGACTCGAACTAGATCACAAACTAAGCTTCGAACTGTGTGACCTGTGTGTCAGTGTCAAAAGTTTAAAAAGCAGGGCAACAACACATTGTCAAGTCACCGATCTTGTGAAGGCCAACTATACCTCGTTGATTCCAATGCACAGTGACAACAGCAAGTTTCCTTAGCAACCGATGTGTGTTTTCGTTGTTTACTCAAATCTTACCGAAAAACACTGTCTTCTTGGTGCTTATTCATGCGACTCGTGTCATTCTTTCCTAATTCCTGGGCTTAGAGCCATCTTTTTATAGAGAGTAGAGTTACATCAAATGCTTTAATAAAGGTATTTGGTTACATCATTACTTTTTATGTGCAGAAAATGTAACTAATTTTCATCTTAGAGCTCAAAGAATATTGATCACTGTTTGTGACTGTCTGTTTGATTCTCAATTTTTTATCGCTTCACGTCCTTGGCTTCACCCGCTTCATCTCAATTTGAGGCTGGTTCATACTTAATTTCTTTAATTTCAATTTATTTTGAATTTCAGCTCTGGACTTCCAATGAGCGAAGAGTTTCAAAAGATATAAAAGACATGCCTGACAAAGGGCTCTATAGGCAGTTTTGAAACTCTTGGCTCGTGTCTAGCAGCAGCATGGGTCCTCGAGCTAGACGCGAATTCACTCTCCTTCTCAACGCGAAATGAAGTTTAGCGTGGTCCTATTTTAATACCAAAGCACAAAACAACTTCACTTCCTTAAAGAAAATCAGTTTAGGGCGAATACAGATTAGCAATTTTGTAATGTTAGTTTGTAAATTTTATTGTAATGTTAGTTGTTGAAAAAATCTCGAAAATTTTAAGGGAGTTCCGAAACATGACATAATCTTCTTGTCAGCGCGCTCTCTAATTATATTTCAAATATTTGCCATATATAGTGTTGACCATCCAGTTACGAATAGGTAGGTCAACCTAACTAAAGCAACCCTATAAATACATGGTATGTAAAGTAATATTTCACGCGAAAGCATCCGGAAATGCACAAAACACTGGCTGTGCCAGGTATTGCGCCAGCTGATGTCAGATTAAAAGCTGGCGGCGTCAGTGTGGCGATACTGCAACAACCTGATCGTCGAGCGATTTACGATAGTCGTTGTTTGCTCGCGCGACTCGCGATCTGTCGTCGGGTCCGGGACCCGGAGGCGCGGAGGCTGTGATAAAAGGGAGGGGTGGGCTTCGAACGGAGCTAGCGGAGCGCGGAGAGCCATGAACGGGCACATCGACGAGGACGTCGACGTCGAAGACTTGCTGCGGGAACGTGGGTGCCAAGCTAGGAGGGGACAGGTATGTTATGGGTGCAGGGTATGCAGGCGCTGTTTTATCAATTGTGAAATTGAGATCTGTACATTTGACTTGAAATGCCGGTAGCATTCGTTCATTTACCATTGATTTTATTTTAGCGAGATTTTTATCACGGGGCTAGCAATTAAATTTATAAGACTCATGTCTGCTTATCCTATCTTCAGCACTAGTTTCGAAAAAATAACTATTTTAAACTAGAGTTTGAATGTTAAATAAAAGAAAATAATGCAAAATAAAAGGTACCTAAGTTTATTGCCTAGCTCAGCACAGAATAATTTGGGCATTGCGAAGGAAGAATAAAATATTTTCCATCATGCAAGTGAGGTACTAGTTATTTGCGTGAATTGCCCGTTGTTATTTGCATCACCCCATAAGGACAGGTGACGGTACTGATGTGTTTACGCAAAGTTCACGTGCAGGCGAAAAAACATTTGCAGTATTGTAACTTTACGTGCATTGCAAAAATCTTGCCTACAAATAGACCGCGCTTTTCCTATTTTCCTTTTTCTTCTAAAGCTATACTTGGTGGCGATAGTGTAGCAAATAAGTCAGCAGCGGAATAAAAACAATCGATTTTGATTGTGAAATTCATGTGCCGTCAAGGAAGTGATAACAGGTATCCCCAGCGTAATTGATAACCCCGATCTGGGAATCCAAGTTCATGAATTCAGGGTTTGGATTTCATCAGAATGCAGCAACCTTATTGAATTTATTCTTGCATTCAGCCAAAATGTATCCAAAGTATCGGATCGTTTAGGAATATTTTAGCGTTTTCAATTAAGAATTTTGAAATGGCAGTCGGAATCCTCAACCGAAACAAGCACGAAGCTGGCGCTAAAAATCCGCACAACACAAAACAATGGGCAACAGCACAATGTGTCAATGGCATTTGCCATAAATATATTTCATTAATCGCACTGTAATAATTTGATTCTATTCACTTTGTGCCACTAGCACAAACAAAACAACGGCGCCCGACAATGCGACTAACAATTTATAATCAAGTAAACACGATGCATAATTAAGCGATTACTGCACTGTTTCTGTACTTTTAACGTTTCAAACTCCAGTTCGATTCCAGACTGGCACTCCCGTCCCGTCGAAATGACAGCTGCATCTTGAGAAATCACCAAACAAACAACCACAAAAAACCGTGTTACATTTGGGCCAAAAACGAATGGCCCTATTCCAAGCTTCCTTGCACCATCTCCTCTAAAAAAAATCCCGAAACACCGTAAAAAAAATCGTACGATTTCGATGGAATCTAAATTTGGATGTTCCGTTGGTTTCCGCTGGCAATGCATCTATTTTTACGCTCTCACATTTCGTTATCATCTTCTTTTACTCCAGTTGACCAGTCGCAACTTTGACCCCATCACATTAACGCAAGTCATTCATGGTAAAACACCCATTACACTGAACGATTATGCCAATCAAAACAAACCTTTAACCTGGAAAAGTGCTCCCTCCATGTGCATACATTCCAGTAATCAACTGCAGAGAAACGTATACATAACAACAACTGGCTAGTCAACCTGTCTCATTAATAACAAACACAATAGATGAAATCCAGGCAAAACCGCTCCTCGCCCCTCTCTGAAGTATCGTTTCGTCGTTGGTTCAGCAGTCGATAACCTCTCAACCCAGCTGATCGTTCGACCCAGCGTCGGTCTGCGTTTTCAACCATTCGAGGCCGTGACTTCGACGAGGCGACATGTCTGTGACGTCACACTCGAAGACGACGCCGGCGCCGGTGTTTGTGGTCTCGCTGGGCGACGCCAAGGAGCTGGAGCATGACGTCGGGACGCCGAAGACACTAGCGACGAGGCCTGGTTAGTGGGGATGGTGTGCGATAAGTTCTGCATTGTAATTGGTATTACACTCCGTATCACGTTAAGATGAGAGTGGATTTGCATCTTCCACGAGGACCCACTGCTGCTAGACACGCGCTAAGAGTTTCAAAACTCACCAGCCATGTCTTGAGCCGAACAAAAGGTTCTATGAGTAGTTTTGAAACTCATAATTCGTGTCAAGCAGCAATGTGTCCACGACGTGAAATTGGGTTTCGACTTGTCAAAGTCCACAATTTAGCGAATACGGAGGGATATCATGAAGCACAGTTAGGAATTCTGTGGCTTGTGGGTGGAAACAAAATACGAATTTACAACCAAATTCGAGAGGGAAACAAAATTCTGAATTCTCTTTAATGCACCGGAACTTGTGCAACGATACAGGTATTATTCTGAGATAGAAAATATGTTACAAGGACTTTGGGGCATATTTACCCAACGGGGGGCAAAATATCTCGGTTCATATTTAAAATAACTGAAAGTTTATATTTAAGTAGAAAAGTTTGCGTTAGTATTTTTGTCAGTCGCCGTCGATTAAGCATAAAGCCGTATATCTGTATTATATTTTGATAAAATAGCGCAAAAAGCATGTACTGCAATTTTGCCTGTACCCGATGATCTCAATATGATGCAGGGGAGTCTTGGAGAGCATAGTCGTCGTTAATCTCAAAATGAAATATCTACAGGTAGCAAGGGAGCCGAGGGTGAACCCGGTGCCGGGACTTGATTCTGCCTCGACAGCATCAATGATCGGCCACCGCTTAGCCTTGATCAATAATCTAAGTGCGTGGCATTCTTTTGGCTGAATTGAATGAGATGATAATCGACGCATGTTGCCCATAAGCAAACTGTACGTGGTTAAGGCAACGCAAAACGTACCATAAACGGCACGCAATGTACGGTCATGGGCTGCATGGTCAAATATTGTCACCAAATGTGCGTCACTCCATGCCTATCAACGGGAAAGTCTTTGGAGATTGATATGAAGGAAAGAGGTGGTCGTGTTCCATGGTTTGGGTAAATGTGAGGTATTTTATCTCGGAAGCTGTTCATCTGATCGTGCTGAAATTCGCTATAAAAGTAAAGGTCACTCATTGACCGTGATCCTGAGAGTTAAAATGAAATCTGACGAAAATTTCTCATTTAACGGACGTTTTTTAGCAAGCAATCGTTCGGCATACTCATGACATTTCATTCAGTTACAACCACTCAAGTCCCCCATCCCCTTCATTTCATACGTCCTCATCGTAGTTAGACGCCAACGCCACTATTCGCAGATTTCCCGACCTCTCTAAACGCCCTGCCCGTGTGCTTCCAGCGGCGCTGTTCGGCATCCGTCACGTGCAGGCCGGGCTGATGTTCCTCGGCATCCTCGTCGCGTACAGTCTGCGCATCAACCTGTCGGTGGCCATCGTCGCGATGGTGGACAAGCACAAGGCCAACCCCGACTTCCCGGTAAGTCCACGTGTCTAAATTAGGTCAATCCAGACTTCCCGGTAAGTCCACGTGTCTAAATTAGGTCAATCCAGACTTCCCGGTAAGTCCACGTGTCTAAAATAGGTCAATCCAGACTTCCCGGTAAGTCCACGTGTCTAAATTAGGTCAATCCAGACTTCCCGGTAAGTCCACGTGTCTAAAATAGGTCAATCCAGACTTCCCGGTAAGTCCACGTGTCTAAAATAGGCCAATCCAGACTTCCCGGTAAGTCCACGTGTCTAAAATAGGCCAATCCAGACTTCCTGGTAAGTCACGTGTCCAAAATATCCCAATCCAGACTTCCCGGTAAGTCCACGTGTCTAAAATATGTCAATCCAGACTTCCTGGTAAGTCACGTGTCTATAATAGGCCAATCCAGACTTCCCTGTAAGTCACGAGTCTAAAATAGGTCAATCCAGACTTCCCGGTAAGTCCACGTGTCTAAAATATCCCAATCCAGACTTCCTGGTTAGTCACGTGTCTAAAATATCCCATTCCAGACTTTCCGGTAAGTCCACGTGTCTAAAATATGTCAATCCAGACTTCCTGGTAAGCCACGTGTCTAAAATAGGCCAATCCAGACTTCCCGGTAAGTCCACGTGTCTAAAATAGGCCAATCCAGACTTCCCGGTAAGTCCACGTGTCTAAAATAGGCCAATCCAGACTTCCTGGTAAGTCACGTGTCCAAAATATCCCAATCCAGACTTCCCGGTAAGTCCACGTGTCAAAAATAGGCCAATCCAGACTTCCCGGTAAGTCACGAGTATAAAATAGGTCAATCCAGACTTCCCGGTAAGTCCACGTGTCTAAAATATGTCAATCCAGACTTCCTGGTAAGCCACGTGTCTAAAATAGGCCTATCCAGACTTCCCGGTAAGTCCACGTGTCTAAAATAGGTCAATCCAGACTTCCTGGTAAGTCCACGTGTCTAAAATAGGCCAATCCATACTTCCTGGTAAGTCACGTGTCCAAAATATCCCAATCCAGACTTCCCGGTAAGTCCACGTGTCTAAAATATGTCAATCCAGACTTCCTGGTAAGTCACGTGTCTATAATAGGCCAATCCAGACTTCCCGGTAAGTCACGAGTCTAAAATAGGTCAATCCAGACTTCCCGGTAAGTCCACGTGTCTAAAATATGTCAATCCAGACTTCCTGGTAAGTCACGTGTCTAAAATATCCCAATCCAGACTTCCCGGTAAGTCCACGTGTCTAAAATATCCCAATCCAGACTTCCCGGTAAGTCACGTGTCTATAATAGGTCAATCCAGACTTCCCGGTAAGTCCACGTGTCTAAAATAGGCCAATCCAGACTTCCTGGTAAGTCACGTGTCCAAAATATCCCAATCCAGACTTTCCGGTAAGTCCACGTGTCTAAAATATGTCAATCCTGACTTCCCGGTAAGTCCACGTGTCTTCAAAGGTAAATTCAGACGTGTGCCCAGATTTTGACCCGCTAATGAATCCACTTTCTGTCATGCAATCGAGCTGAAATTCGGCACACCGACTGTTGGCGGCGTAGTGCACCCACTCTGTGATCTTCTACACACAGCCAAACAAAATTATGACACAACGCGAACCTGGGCCAGCGCTTCCTAGTGCGTTCCACTGACCGTTGCCCCTTCCCACTGTACAGGAGTACGATTGGGACGTGGCCACACAGTCCGTGCTGCTGTCGTCGTTCTTCTGGGGCTACTTCATCATGCAGTTTCCCGGCGGCCCGCTGGCCGACCGCTTCGGGCCCAAACCGCTGCTGGTGATCTCCCTCGCAGTGGCGTCCCTCGCCTCCATCGCCACCCCCTTCGCCGCCGAGGCCGGGGGCTGGGCGCTGGTCTGCGTCACCAGGGTGCTCATCGGACTCAGTCAGGTGGGTGCCAGCAGAGGCGTTTAGCGACGACCATGGAAGGCTCTAAGTGTGCGTCCTATTGTGGAATCCAGCCCTGGTGTATCGCCTTGCTAAATGCTTGTATAAACAGGAATATGTCTGCAAAAAAATTAAGAAGGTCGGGGAATTTCACTCAAATAGGATGCAATGTAAATATTGGGAAGGGCAATGCTAATAGTTTAAACAGAGACTATACATCAATGGACAATGGACATTGGACAATGGACAATGGACAATGGACAATGGACAATGGACAATGGACAATGGACAATGGACAATGGACAATGGACAATGGACAATGGACAATGGACAATGGACAACGGCAATGGACGGAAGGGAAGCGACACTTGAAAAATATGGGACCGAACCGGGATACGAACCCTGGTAGAGTGCAGATTGTTGAGTACCATGACTGGCAATGAGGTGGTTCCGGGTTCTTATCAACAATTAGTTCATTAAAAAATGGTTTAATTTAGATGTAGAATGCTAAACTTTTTTCCTGATTGCAGAGTCCAAGCTAAATAAAAATAATCTTCATAGAGTGAATCGCACGTTGCTTCAGCTCTAGGCTTGTTTAACGCCCCGCCTCTGTCCACCAGGGCCTCATGTTCCCGTCGTTCCACAACCTGCTGGCGCACTGGACGCCTGCGCAGGAGCGAGGGCGACTCGTCACCTTCACCTACGCGGGTGAGTCGGAACGGCGTGGTGATACCTCCCAGAAACGAACGGCGTAAAGCCTGTCATTCACCGACAGCTAATAGGCCAGACTTGCCACAGGGACAGCGCCAACACAGTGTGTCAAAGGGACAAGGCTATAAGCGGTGGCCGGCCCTTGGTGCTGTTGGACGGTAGCAGGCCTTAGTGCCGGCACCGGGTCAACCCTCGGCTCCCTTCCAGGCCAGGCTATCTTCATCATCAGCCTGTCTTTCACCGACAGCCTATAGGCCAGTGCCACAGGGACAGCGCCAACACAGTGTGTCAAAGGGACAAGGCTAAGCGGTGGCCGACCCTTGGAGCTGTTGGACGGCAGCAGGCCGGGACGGGGGTGGAGGGTTGGGGGTAGCGGTTAGTACCGGAACCGGGTTCACCCTCTGTCCCCTTTCAAACTAAAAGTCTTGAGAAAAACGAGAATAACCATGTTTTGTCGGAACACATCACTCTATATGCACCAGTGACGTGATTAAAATCAGAAGCCACAGTGCAAAAAAACTAACGCCCCCCTCACCAGTCTCTAATCTCGCCTCTAATAAGCCATCCCACGTCGCCACCCTCTTTTCGGATTAACGTTTCTAAATATCCATTCACAAAAAAAAACGTCTTCGCCTTGTTTTTGGATTAACTTGGGCCTCTATGGGCCCCAAAAAATTCTTATGAGTCCCCTTGGGCCCGACGCCCCCGAGCCCTGGTACCTATGCCTGCTTCCCTCTAGTTACGCCCTGAGCCCGAGGCCCCCGGGCACTGGTATGCCTGATCCTCTCTATAGTTACGCCCCTGCTAGGCACCCGCAGTGTAAGTGACAAAATGTCATGAACATTAGCTCTGGACCATGACGTGAAAACATGAACACATGTTTGCGAAACTGCCATTGAATCACTGATTGATCCAAAGCCAATGTTCATGACATCGTGCCATCTTACATTGCTATGCTAACAGTAGTCCAAGCCTTAGACATTAACCCTTTACCCGTCCTCCAGGCGCCCAGCTCGGCACCATCATCTCGCTTCCCCTGTGCGGGATACTGACCACTAGCCCGCTCGGCTGGCCCTCGGCCTTCTACCTCTTCGGCGGTCTGGGCCTAGTCTGGGCCGTGCTGTGGTTCTTCCTGGGCGCCAACTCGCCTGCCGAGCATCCGACCATCAGCGACGAGGAGCGGCGGTACATCGAGGATTCGCTGGACACTTCGCGCAAGGAGGACCTCGTGAGTGCACGGGACACGGACTGCTTCGCTTTCATGCCCGCTTTCATTCTTTGAATCGCTTCTTTGACAACCGCGGACATTTCTTTGACAATGCAAATACGAGTACGACCACAGTAGTACTAGTAGCGTGTGTGAAGTTTTGGCCATGACATTGTTTAAAACAGTTAAGATGGATGAATTTCACCAAATTTCTTGTTTAATTTCTTGTGCACGATAGGATCCAAATGCCTGGAATTGCCAGTTATACTACATTTAGAGCATCAAACCGGAGCAGAGGACAACGCTACCATTCGCAGACATTGAAGACCATATTGCTGGCTAGCTAACCGTAGCACAGTGACGTGGTGATAGCTACGAGTCCGCCTGGAATTCGCAGATCCCAAACTTGTTCCATGACTTGCATGGTTCCCGTGCAATTCCACAACAATTTCATCCTTATACGAGGATTCCCACTCAAATTAATTAAAATATGTGAAATATATATATATATATATATATATATATATATATATATATATATATATATATATATATATATATATATATATATATATATATATATATATATATATATATATATATATATATATATATATATATATATATAATGTAAAATATGTGACAGCTGGTTTCCCCATTCCCAGTACAGCCCCCAAGAAACGAGACTGGAAAGTGATGAACCTTTCTTGCAGAGCCCGAGTACGCCGTGGCGCGCGATCGCCACCTCGCTGCCGATGTGGGCTGTGGTCGCCGCCAACTGCGGCCACTCGTGGGGATTCTGGACCCTGATGACCGAGATGCCCACCTACATGAAGACCGTCCTCGGGTTCGACCTCAAGCAGGTCAGAGATGCCATCAAGTACCCTTTTCTGCGTCCTACTTACTAGAGAATATTGCTTTATGCTTAACGTTCTTTTCCCACAGCCCTCCAGCAAAATAATGGAAAAGTGCTAATAATAAACTTTCCTAATATTAAAAATCTTTTATTGTTGTTAACAACAAAACATTGTTTTAACAAATTGTAGGTATTACAAACAAATTATACATACATAACCATAATGTTAAATATTAAAACACATCATTCCTTTACCATGCCTAAAAATATTTAAATATGTTGCCAACACATTTGATTTTAGATATAAAAGTACATGTTGTTTGGTTTTTAAAATCATTTGGCAGAGCATTGTACAATTGTCGGCATAAAAATGTACAGTATTTTGCCTCTCACCAGAGACTGCATGTCAATGCATCAATTGTGCCATCAAAGTAAACCAGCTCTATAGAGCTGGTTAATAGCTGGAAATTAGAGCTGATAGAACTGGAAATTTTCCCGCGTGAAAAGTGTGTTTAGCCAGTCAGATTCAGTGTGCAGTGAGCCCCATTGGCGGAATTGCCATATTAGTAGGATTAATTTGAGCTTACCATGTAGAGCACAGCCTTATAACAATCCTACTGTGGATACGGATGGGGACGAATTGGATGACCTCTGAGCCCAGATCCTTAAGAAGAGGCTTTCGAAAACCCAGCGGGAATTTTGTTATAATATGGCCAATGGGGTTCACTGCACACGGAATCTGATTGGCTAAACACACTTTTCACGCGAGAAAACGTTAAATTCTCCGTTTGTGGATCTATATTATAATTCGGTAATAGTAGTAGTGTATAGATTAATATTGAGTTTTTTTAGTTGTCATGAATGTTAAGACCCGTTTCCCGCAATAACATAATATACTCCCATGGGATTGGGCCTCTTTGGAGCCATGCGCCAAAACTGTGATCTCTCAGCAAGCTCTGTCAGTCCCGTGGTGGAGAGGTCAAATGAAACCCAAGCCCGCTAATCGCCCCTCTCTTGTGTCTGTCCCGCACAGAACGGCGCTGCAACCCAATCCCGCTAAACGCCCCACGCTTATATCTGTCCCGCACTTATGCGCTGCAACCAAAGCCCGCTAAACGCCCCACGCTTGTGTCTGTCCCTCACAGAACGGCGCTGCAACCCAAGCCCGCTAATCGCCCCTCCCTTGTGTCTGTCCCGCACAGAACGGAGCTCTGTCGGCGCTGCCCTACCTGGTGATGTTCCTGCTCAGCTTCGGCATGAGCTGGGCGTCCGACTTTGTCAACCAGAAGAAGATCGTCTCGCTGACGGCGTCCAGGAAAATCTTCAACACAATCGGTAAGAAGTGTCAACGTGTACATCGAGCACGGGGAGGGATTGGACTGCATTTCTCTGGTTTCGAAGTTATGTGGCTTTACTTCAGAATATTTACTGTATTTATCTTAACTAGATTTCGAAAAGCGATTCGAATACCCTGAAAACACTTTTTGAAACCGGGATTTGAATGCTAAATAAAAGTCTCACGGATTTCCCGACGTTTCGTTACATATTAAGTTACTTACTTTACTAGTTTACTTATTTTACGAGTCGGGTGTGGCCCCTTCTCAGACAAAACAAATACTGACCAAATTTAGCCCCTAAAATTTGCACCTTTCAAAGGACTATCCCTTGTACAAACTCGGGACAGGCCATGTGTTACACTTACAGGTCGTCTTGTGGTCTAGGATTTCATTATTATTAGGTCGCTTACTTTTGCATGATCATTAGCATTTGGGAAGCCTTCGTTAAATAACAACTTACTCTTCTGTTCACGCTGTCACCGTCAGTCGAGTTATCACCATTGAGGAAGTAACTATAGTATAGGTGTGTTCCGAAACGTCGGGAAATAAGTGAGACTTCCATTTATCATTCTAGCCTCAGTCTAAAATTGTTATTTTACAAAATAGTGCTCAAGTTACGCCAAACAGACATGATTCTAAGACCCGGCTGTGGCACGTTAAATATCTAACGGTCTGTTAACTTGTTATTTGCTTAGCAACGTCCAATCAGAGCCTTTAATTTTCTTGCTAATGGACCGTTAGTATCTTGACGAGCCACTGAAAACCCGGCACTAAGAAATGTATTAATCAGCCACCCTTTCCGTTGCCCCCAGGCCAGTGGGGTCCCGCCTTCGCCCTCGTCCTCCTGTCGTTCACGCACAACACCACGACGGCGATCGTGCTGCTCACTGTGGCGGTCGGCATCAACTCTGCCCACTTCGTCGGCTTCAACCTGAGCCACATCGACATGGCGCCCAACTACGCGGGCACCCTGGTCGGCCTGAGCAACGGGGCGGGCAACATCATGTCGCTCATCGGACCGCTGCTGGTCGGGGCCGTCGTCACCGAACAGGTCAGCGTCCGAGGCAGCGAGAAACAAATCTGCAATAACTTCAGTAGCTAGTCGAATACACTCGGGTTTGCATTCTTGTTTGGAGCTGGCTGCTATTGGCTGGATCTCATTTGGAATGTGCTCTATTGGGACTGGTTGGGTGTCGCATAACTCCTTATGGCCAAAGGCTTCCTTTAAACACATTCACTGTCCAGGCTAGACTATAGCCGACACCAGGCGGCAAACTTCCAGGTTACACTACTTTCAGTTTCGCACCAAAATTTTGAGCCGTTCCCCAAGCGAATGGACTAACGTCCAGTGGCGTACATTGCAGGGCTCCGCGTCGCAGTGGCGGATCGTGTTCCTGGTGGCGGCCGGCATCTACTTCCTGACGAACCTGACGTTCGTGCTGTTCGCCACCGCCGAGCTGCAGCCGTGGAACTCGCCGACGAACGCGACGAACGCGACGAACGCGACGAACGCGACGAACAACAACGAACCCGAGACGAAGACGAGCAAAGGACAGACGGCCGACGTCGAGGCTAATCTCACCGTGACTGGATACAGACGCCATTCGGTCTCTGCTTGATCCTGATCCTGATCCTGATGCTGATGCTGATGCTGATTCGCGTCCATCTTGATCAACTATTTCTCGTGGGTCGAGGCGAGTTCAGTTTGTAGCCACTAGCTATAGGCTGTTATACACCGTGCGAGCTTTCAAAGAGAGACATCTCTGCTAATTTTAAAATATATTTGATAGATCCTTGAAAGTGAACACCATTCCTAGGAATAGTAGCCACAATGAGGGCAAGAATGACCACGATAAAAACCCTTCACGTCTCTGTCTCTCTCATGAATGTGTATAGTTAGTGGTTACAAATCGAAATCGACATGATAAGCTGATGTGCTATTATAAATCGTCATCACAGTGGTGCCAGTCTGTGGGACGCCGGATTATGCAGTTTCGGACCAAAAGCCCCAAAGTTTTCAACACAGATTGTGCATTATATTGAAAATCCTTATGCAGCGGTGTTTCGCCCAAGGATTGAGAGCTCCATATACAAAGGATATGTAAATCAGTTTTCAAATATTTTTAAGTGTTTTCATTGTTATGCCCGTGGTTGTCGTTTGCGGCGATTAATTATTTTCAGCGAAGACAATCACAAAATCTTCCCGAAGAAATTCCTACGGCATTGCCACAAGTTGACTTCGGCAATTTTTGTGGTATTTCAGTTCTGAAATATGTCCTGAATGCCCCAAAATCTTAAATGTCCTAGAGATGCATTTCACTTGTGACCAAATTGTGTTAAAAGTCCCAAACAAGACTCATGTATAGCTAGATTTTATATCGAATGCATCGAGTAGCGTTTGTCATGGGAATGAGGCTGTTTTTCTATGCATAAAAAGATGTCGTTCTGACGTTATGTCGTTGTCGTTTAAGATTTCGTTGGACCTAGTCCCGGAATGCAGTGTTGCACTTCCTGCATCACATGTGATACAAATGCAGCTTGCACCACCACACACTGTGTGGTGTGTGGCGCTGAAACTATTTTAGTAATTTATATGCGCGATGTTTCCTTGTTATGTAGTTTTAAATCACAATGCGTGTTAATTATTTATGTTCTATTTTAATTATTATTTCTTAGAATGATTTGATCAACAATTAACAACATTTTAAATCTTCGGTGCAAACTCCTATATGAGTTATTTGCGACGATATTTGATTGTTTTGTACAAATATATAATTGTCATGCTGTTATGAAATTGTTTTGGTGTCTCACTTAAAATATATCCCACTCCCCTGTGACAAAAAGCTATTTCATTCAAAATAATTTATTATGCTTTGTCTATTATGCTATTGTGAATTTCACAACTATAGGTATGCAATTAATGATATAAAAAATATGTTCACTATCAAGTGCAAAAAATGCATCCATACTAATACCAAGCGCATATGTGACACATCGTAATGCATTTTCTGCACATTTTTCTATATTGCATTTCGATGGACTTTTTCCCGGTGGCCTTTGAATTCAAATAAACACAGCAGAAACCGTTACAAACTCTTAAGCAACGGTATTTCGAAAAATGCGAGTGCTATAATAGTGAATGCAAGAACGACAACAATTCTGAAAGTGAATTTATGTGAGTGGCTCGAGTATATATTTTTAGAATCTCATCGAAAATGTCGCTTGTGATATGTCGCACCTTGTTTGTCAAGCTGCGTGACACATTGCAGTACAAGAGTAGCTATGGAAGAATGCGAGATTAAATTGTTCAGATTGTCTGAATTCACTGGTAAATTATTCGTGTTGACTAATTGAGCTGACTCGTTATTAATTGAGCACTTGTTTATCAAATGTGATTCAATGCTATGGGCAATGACGTGTACAGAATCACACAGAATGTCATGTGTGCTTATAGGTACACAATTACATATATGCACGTAGGTGGTTGCTAATTGATATCAGAAAAGAACGACAGCGTGAAATTAATCACGGGTGAAATAATGGCTTTATTATATAGCTCTTTGTTCCAACAAAGACGTTATTTATCTGCAATTAAAATTCATTCTGATATGTTGTGGGTTGTACTCTAGTACTCTAGTACTGGTTGTACTCTAGTACAGCTGTTTTACGCTAGTATGTGGAATAATTTAAACGTGATAAGAATACAAATTAAGACACACATGAGTCGAAAAGTTTAACAGCCACGGTTCAATTTTGGGAAGTCAGTCAAACTAGTTGGAACGAATGAACAAAACCTCTGTTGGCTTTCTTATTTTCTCAGGATAATTTCAGGATATTCTGGAACTGTTCCACTATCAAAAGAACGCGACAGAATACAAAATAAATGATACATATACTATAGAAGATGTGGGTCCTGAGTTTAAGGATAAGAAAAGGGAAATGCGTAGGTATACAAAATTGAACGATATAGGTAAAAAATAATTTATTTGTGCACTTTATTAGGCTGGACATGTTTTTCGATTCGAAAATATAGTATATTATAGTATATCACTGAGACGCAACTTTTCATAGGTCTTATAGCGTGTAATTCACATGCGATTCGAGCCGTAATTCACCGGGATGGATTTTGAACGAAAGCAATAAGTTAGAATACCGCTATCGCCACAATATGCTCAACAATGTATTTCGTAAAGAATACAATATGTCACGAACAAATTGTTAAGAAATACCACAATATATTTTTTTATATTACTGTTTTTCGTTTTTTACCCGAATGTCGTAAGTTCATTTTCTGGGACGATGGCAGATGCAAAGTTTTGTACCAAGATCTTTGCCAGAAACTAGCCAAGACGACGCAACGAATAGAATCAGTTTTCGACATTTGACTACTAATTAAATACTGATTATTCTAAATAAATACAATCAGGTGATGTATATATTATATATAACGTACTACGCACAGTTTGGTTGTATAAAAGCGATAAAAAATATGCGATACATTAAGTCACCACAATACAGGAAAAAACTGATACTTAGTTTATAGAACTTTTTTGAAATGGTACCTTAAATTTTACAAATATAATGCGTTTAAGTTTTGTCGTATATATTCATGTGAATTTAGTCACTGATCATACAGCCACTTCGTACGTCAGTATCTTAAGTACAGTATCTTAAGAGGCTGCAGATACCATCCTCACGTGGAGGTCAATATGAGAGCTAAATGGGTTCGATTCAATCCACCGGGTTCGATTCAAACCACCGGGTTCGATTTAAAGCACGGGCATTTCGTTTTGCCACTGACTACAAGACCTCATGACGAAATTAAGACCTTTGACGCAACTGTTTTTTATTTTTTATTTTTAGCAGCAAACCACCAAAATTTTTACATTTATTTCGTAGGGAACCAGCAGATCATGCAGTTACAGAGCAAGCAAGTTACCATTCAAGGGGCGTCACCCCAACATGCTACAAACAAATCTGCTATCACTTAAGCATAGCAAAAACGACACTAGTTTGTACCTATGCTTGGCCGAGGCTAACTGCTGTTGGCTGGATCTCTCGTGGCATGGGCTTTATTGGGACTGGTTGCTATTAGCTGGATCCCTCGTGGCATAGGCTCTATTGGGACTGGTTGATATTGGCTGTATCTCTCGTGGCATGGACTCTATTGGGACTGGCTGCTATTTGCTGGATCTCTCGTGGCATGGGCTCTATTGGGACTGACTGCTATTGCCTGGATCTCTCGTGGCGTGGACTCTATTGGGACTGGCTGCTATTTGCTGGATCTCTCGTGGCATGGGCTCTATTGGGACTGACTGCTATTGCCTGGATCTCTCGTGGCGTGGACTCTATTGGGACTGGCTGCTATTTGCTGGATCTCTCGTGGCATGGGCTCTATTGGGACTGACTGCTATTGCCTGGATCTCTCGTGGCGTGGACTCTATTGGGACTGGCTGCTATTTGCTGGATCTCTCGTGGCATGGGCTCTATTGGGACTGACTGCTATTGCCTGGATCTCTCGTGGCATGGACTCTATTGGGACTGGCTGCTATTTGCTGGATCTCTCGTGGCATGGGCTCTATTGGGACTGACTGCTATTGCCTGGATCTCTCGTGGCGTGGACTCTATTGGGACTGGCTGCTATTTGCTGGCCATCTCTCGTGGCATGGGCTCCATTAGGACTGGTTGGGTGTCGCATAATTGCTTCTGGCCAAGGCCGCCTGCAATAAATGCGTTCACGCATAGCCATTTCATCCATTCACATTGGCCATTTATGAAGTAATCAAGCACTATCCAATACGGCTAAATATCCTCATGGCCAAAGTCCTCTACAAACTTCCAACGACCCTTGCTCATAATTTTAGTTTGGGTTTACCGGCAAAGTTTCAGGCAGTTTCGCCCAAAATATAAACCCGAGACGTATTTTCTTAAACAGATTTTTTTTCAGATTTTTTTCTCGCATAACTCCCACACGTAAAGGCACCGATTACCCGAAAGCCTTCCGATCCCCTGGGGCCCAGATCCACAAAGCACACTCGGGGGGAAATGATAAACAGCTAATCACAGACGGCGTTGAAAGATTTTCAGAGGTAATCACGATGGTGATAGCAAACACACACCTGTTTTTTCCCGAACACCGCTTTGTGGATTTCGGCCCTGAGCTCTTCGGCGATCACCTTAGCTCTTCGCTCGTGCCGCTGATGACAGCGAGCTTGACGGGCTTCTCTTTGGGAGTGTTCCACGGCTGCAGCTCGGCTTTGCCGAACGCCACGTAGAACGAGTTGGCGAACAGGTAGATGCCTGACGCGATGAAGAACACAGTGCGCCACTGGGTGGCGTTGGTCTGTGGACAAGAGCGAGACGGCAAGTCAGTGAGTGGCTCAGAAGTCTGAGATAATGAACGGAAAATGGAACTTTGGTCGAAGTTCTGCAAAGTTATAAAAATGTTAGTTTATGAAAATATATGACAGCATTTCAGAGAACGGCTTCTTGACAGGTGCATTAAACTTTTGTCAAAATAAGGTTAAAAATTGAGTTTTATGGGTTAACGCAGTGCTTCTCAAACCGTGCGTCAAGGCTCCCAGGGTCGTCGCAGAATTTCCACAAGTCTCCATGCATTGCTATTTTTCTGTACGGATAATATTTAATCCCGATGTATACAATTTACATGATTACGATTGCAAAAATCCCTCTTCTTGTCAAATGACAGATATCTAGAAATGTATTATCATACACTTTGTGTCGACCAGTTAAGATGTATGAGCAGATGAGCACAGGTTGCAATGTAAAATTCGTGATATTTGTACAAGGGAGCCGCGAAAATTCGTTAACTTGTTAAGGGAGTCATGGATTTGATAAGTTTGTGGACCACTGGCGTTAACCACTTTCAGTTAAAGTGGTTATCTTATCTGTTCCATGTTTTTCAGGCACAGGTATGCCGGGTAGGGAATTCCATAGCGAATAATCGATTACCTCGATAGTGCGTTTTTGCTCTAAAAATACAGTCGAGATTTTTCCGAATTCTTATCAATTCTAAATGCAAGAGGTCTGCGTTCTGACTTGTAATCAGTGCTAGAGAGATTTTTAATATATTAAACTTATAGATATGATTATAGATATGATTATAATCAATGTTTTTTTATATTTATTCTTATCTAAATTTCAAATATTGTCATTATTGCACAAACTATTATTACAATAAATTTGTAAGCATATAACTGAGAATATACTTTATACTTTGGGAACGTTTCTCCCTGCTTTTCTTCTAAGTACTTTCCTAAGTACTCTAATAAGAACTCTAATAAGAACTCTTCTTCTAAGCATGAACTTTGGGAAAAATTTAATAGCCCTAAAGATATCCTATTATATAGCTTCCTGAATAGCTCTTTGTGTTTATGAGGTTCATACAATTTTGAGACCAGCACCAAGTGCACCCAAGTACTAGTGCAGTCACTTAGAATTAAACGTTTCGGTGGCACATTTTACCAGCTTTGCCTCCCTTCCGTCCACTGCATACTGGTATCTGCTTAAGCCAGTAACAATGTGGCTCTAAACGCTAAGTGTTTGTTTCATACGTAAAGGTTCGTGTGCTACAAATATTGACCCATAGTTGACCCTTCTAGTTGAAGAATTGCTTGAAGTCGGTGGAAAATTTAGCTTCATTCAATTTAAGAAATGGAAGAGGTGCACACATGCAAACTGAGTTCGTGTGACTAAAGTATTATTTGCTTTAAGGTCTACGGATTTTCGAAACATATTTTTTACAGACATCTACTATCAGTGACAGCCCAAAACACAAAAAGGTAGTGCTCTAGGAAATTTATAATGCTTTAAAATAATGTAATAATCAATTTTGTGATATAATAAGGCTTGCTGAAAATTTCGAAAAACCTTCAAACATTTTTTTCAATGAATTTTTTTTTTCAGTTATTCTGAATTTTCAGATTCACAATCACATCTCAAAAATTACTCGTACTTTATTTGAAAGCCTGAATATGTACCGAGAGCCCTAACTATTTTGTTTTCTGTTGCCACTAATAGTTTGTCTGTAAATAAATATTTTGTAGATACTCGACCGCCAATGGGTTCCCTCCACCTTAAAGTGCGAAATACTCTAAATCAGTAAAAATTAATTTATTCCAACAGTTCTGTTTGATCGTTTCCAAAAGATCGTTTCCAAAAACGCAGGTTCAGAACAAAGGTGGGACCTCTGAAATTTTAATCAAAATCGGGACGTTTGGTCAGTAGAGCGCGCGCAAACACACAAACACACACATAACAACCAACAACATACCCAAGTGACTTTTTTTGGGGTCGTGAAATTGAAGATTTCGCTTCTCTCGTTTCGCTCGCTACGCCCATCAATAAGTACAATTTCTAATCCCACGTCACCACACGGTACCTACCACATCGGGCACGACCGCTCCGACCACCAACGGCGAGATGATGCTCATGATGTTGGCGGCGCCGTTCGACATGCCCATCATCGTTCCGGCAAAGTTGGGCGCCAGGTCGATGTGGTTGACGTTGTAGCCGACGTAGATGGACGAGCTGATGCCGACGGTGATCGTCAACAGCACCACGGACAGGGTGGCGTTGGTCGAGTAGGCGAGGCCGAGCAGGGCGATCATAGGACCCCATTCACCTGAGACAAGGGGTAGACGTTGGAGTTCGAATGGAGGCAGGCGAGGGGTTGCCGTTGTTAGTTGAAGGTGAGTGGACCCCATTCACCTGAGACAAGGGGTAGACGTTGGAGTTTGAATGGAGGCAGGCGAGGGGTTGCCGTTGTTAGTTGAAGGTGAGTGGACCCCACTCACCTGGGGCAAGGGGTAGACGTTGGAGTTAGACTGGGGGGTGGCGAGGGGTTGCCGTTGTTAGTGGAAGGTCGCATTCACTTAGGGCATGGGGAAGACGAGACGTGGATGTTTGAATGTCATTAGCGGTTGACGTTGAAATATGATTAGATAATAAAGATAAGATAGTTGTGAAAGATTAAGACATGCTTTTAAGATGAGCTGTAGATATTTGAGCAGTATTTCTTTTCGAGTAGTAAATCACTTCTGTGTTGAAAAATACTCACAGTCGTAGTTGAAAGAAAGTTAGTTTGAATCGCAAACGCATTATAGAATACTATAGATTTGTTACCAAACAATTTCTTAAAACTTAAATTTAAAATGGTATGACTCTCCGATGATAGATCAAAACTCCCGAAAATGTGATTGAGCTCATATTTCCGAGTGGCAGAAAATTCAAAAAATAGATTCACTGCCGTCACATGTGGGCAACAATAATCCCCGGTATCCCTGCTGATCTAAACGTATTCCTGACGGAGGTGACGGAGGCGTTCTTCACTCACCGATACTGTTGAACAGCTTCCTGTTGTTGGTCAGTGACAGCCACTCCTTCCTGGCCACCAGCGCTGCCAACGACGAGAACACGAAGCTCATGGCAAACATGGCGAGGTAGGGCACAGCTGACAGCATGCCGTTCTGCAAAGAAAACACAGTGAACATCGGCCCGTGACTATAGTATTTTTCACGTTTAGAAGGAGGCCGGATTTTCTCTCTCAAAGTGGCTGCCCTGCTGTTAGAAGAGCCAAAGGTAAAGGGCAAAGGTAAAGGTAAAGGCAAAGGAAAGGGAAAAGGGTTGAATGGTTTGAGCATCGAATGATTGACAGTGCAATTACTGGTATCTACAGAACAATACTTTCCTTCTTAACGTGAATAATACTGTAGTCGTATGAAAATAGATTACTGCCCGCATATACAGTGAATTTTCGTTAGATCAGGAGGTAGAGATATCCTAGCCTACGCTAATAACGGCAATATACTATCAAGCGACGAATAATAAATGGAAACAAGCTGTAGATTGGAGACTTTAATGCCAGGTTGAATGCGCTGTTTTTGATACTTCGGTCTTCTCTTTTCAACCAGCAATAATCGCACCTCGGATAAACAAATGGAAAGGTACTCTCAAGTTACATAGCATCGAATCCATATGGTTTGAGATATGGCAACATGTAACTGGGGTCATCATTGAGAGAGAAATCTTAAGCTTTAGTTCTCCATACGGGCCTTAACACGGGCGTAGAAGAGTTACCACTGTACGGACGAACTGAAGGCCGGGTGCTCTACCAGCCGAGCTATCGGGACACACAATCTCCTGTTTCTTTAGGTGGGACAAGGGGATCTGGTCGAAGGTGAAGCCAGGCCCTTACTGCTTGCGCTGTTGTGGTTGCCTCTTTCCCCAAAGTCGCAGTTTAATAACCCTTAACCGGAAGTTAAACTTGAAAGTCAATTTGAACTAGCATATTGGTTTTCTCTTTAAAACTGAGAACTCCATTAATTCAAAATGGGTATTAAAATTTTGAATATCTCTCGGGGGAAAATCCAAATACAGCTTATTTGGGGCATATTTAGTAGAATGAAAACACTGACATGTTACGGTTGTGGCTGTATACGGTTTAAAAGCTAATTCCCAAACTTTGGCGGCTCAAATAATGGACGTACTTTGACCAGGAAAAAATAATAAAATTTACAATACAAAACATGTTTCACTTGTCAAAAAATGCTTTCTAGAAATAGAATCAGTCCGTTCAGGCAAACTTAGTTAAAATATGCGAGTTGGTGACTCACTGCGCCCAAGTCGAAGCCGAGCACGGAGTTCATGAAGCTGGGCATCTCGGTGAGCAGCGTGGTAAAGCCCCAGCCGTGGCCGCAATTGGCCACCAGGAGCGCCCACAGCGGCAGTGACGTCAGCAGAGACTTCCACGGCGTGGCCGGAGTCTGTGCACAGATCGCCGAGTTCAAGGTCGGGTAGCTATCATACCGAGTGCTCGGAGACGGGCACACAGATCGCCGAGTTCGAGGTCGGGTAGCTATTTGAATAAGCAACAGGGTATAATATATTGTATTTAAGATATATCGATCGGTATAGCTAAGGGCAACCGATCGACAGCTAAAAGTTGCCTGCTTATTTCAGGTTCAAGAGGGCTAAACCATTACCCTCGGGGTAAACAAATGAGCTAGGTTCTAGTTGACATTCAATAATATTGAAGACGCTGTCTCATGATTGGCACATGGTGGTACCCTTGCTAATTAAAGATAACCCTGCTGGGTGAATCTGGTCTCCGGATATAATAGTGTTACTACCATTAACGTATATGCCATGCGCTCGCATATAACTTTGTGGACGAGGTCAAGGTATCTACAGAAAACGTACTATCGAGGTTTTCATGATTCTTGAAATTGATCCGCTGTATACATCACAAACAGGCGTGATCGTGATTGTTAGTGCCCGGCAGTTGTAAAAAATCTATTTGGTTACTAAGAAATACTTTTTTGACTTCTGTTAATAGAGGACACACTCTGTCTTTATGTAACCAATCAGAATTATTTACTGCGAAGGCGAACGAACATTAATTACAGGCATTTGAAGCCATTGCCAAAGCTCATGTGAATGGTATGTTAAATGCAAAAGCGACAGTGGGGCTCGTGGTAAGCTAGGATACGAAAGGGTGAAACGTTTACTTCATTAAATTTCACAGCGTTTGTCAGGAAAACGGCGCCCTTGTTCGTTACCTTGGGCACCTCCTGTCCCACACCCAGTGAGTCGTGAATGTAGTTCCGCTCCTCTTCGCTAATGTGCGGATGTTCGGCAGGCGAATTGGCGCCGACGAAGAACCAGAACACGGCCCAGATGAGGCCCAGACTGCCGAACAGGTAGAAGTTGGTGGGCCAGCCGAGCGACGAGGTCGACAGCACGCCGCACACGGGCAGCGCTAGCACCGTGCCTAGCTGGGCGCCTGCGTGGAAGAGATAGGGTTAGTTTGAGTGGTGGATAGTGGATGGCACTGGTGGTAACACTCGCGATCGTTCTTGTGTAGCAGGACATTTCTTGCGTAGTGTTTGGGTTGTAATGCTAATCCTGCCAACTTTATTAATGAAGGAGTCACTTGTCAGATACAAAATGTGCTAATTTATACTAATATCGGATATATCAACTTATATATTATATCGTTTAAATCGTTTATATCGAAAAGTGACAACTTAGATATTGAAGGGAATCCGGTGCTGGCACTATGGCCTGCTACAGTCCAACAGCACAAAGGGCCGGCCACCGCTTAGCCTTGTCCCTCAACACACTGTGTTGGCGCTGTCCCTGTGGCACTGGTCTATTGGCTGTCGGTGAATGACATGCTGATGATGAAGCTAGCCTGGCCTGGAAGGGAGCCGAGGGTGGACCCGGTGCCGGCTCTAAGGCCTGCTACCGTTCAACAGCACCAAGGGCCGGCCACCGCTTAGCCCAGTCCCTTTGACACACTGTGTTGGCGCTATCCCTGTGGTACTGCATGGCATGGAATTAGCGTCAACACGTGCTAGAAACGTTGGTCTGCCACCCCTGGTTCACTGACCCGCGTAGACGAAGGTGGACAGGACGCCTCGTTCTTCGACTGGCAGCCACTTGGCCAGGATGGTGTGCGTCGACGGGAACATCATGCCCTGGCTCAGCCCTTGGCACACCTGAACATGCGCAACACACCACACGCGTTACGCGAATTCGATCCACACTCAGTGCGAATTCGATCCACACTCAGTGCGAACTTAGGGGGGATTTGCAATGAAAAATTGCCCCGAAATGTGTGATTATACGCACTCAGTGACGACTCTGCATTCGGGTCTCAGTCTAATCATTTTCTAGTGGCTTTAAAATTTTAAAATTTCTTCACAAATTTAACCGCGTTGTTCTACTCCCGTGAGTAGGGTTAGAACAGGGAAAGCTGTGCAGTCATGAGCATGCATTTTTTCCTACAGATGGTTTAGGCTTTCTAATGTTTTATTGTCTTTGCAATATGCCATTTTACCTCTCTTTCTAGCAAGAGTAATTTAGTTTCAATACAAGTCTCATAATATTTATAGTTTCCAAATACAAGAAAACCTCTTGTGTGCATAATATGCTTTCGATTGGAAACGATACTGCCAAATTAGACTTCTTATAATGAATGAATGAATGAATTATTAATTTTCATTGTGCTTTCGGATGGTTTTTTTAAATGTGGTAAAATTTCATTATTTTCGAAAATTTTTTAGACTTTGACAGGATCATTAAAGCTTAGGAATACCTACTTATAGTGAGACTTATTAAGCATTCAAATCCAAAATTGAAGTAATTTTTTCACGGCTCCTTGTAGTTTATGTCGTCTAAATACCAATGTAAACAAACTGTAGCACATTTGAAATATCCATCCAAAATCCGACTAAAAACACACGTACCCTAAAGGCGCAGACGAGGCCCCATCCGCCCCAAGCCGCCGCCCCAGGGGTGAGGATGGCGAACAGCGAGCTGCCGATCTGGGAAACGATGAGAAGTGGCGTGGGCCCGAAGACCAGGGCCAACTGTCCGCCGGGGATCTGCATCAGCACGTAGCCCCAGAAGAACGACGACAGCACCAGCGACTTCTCGCCCTCCGTCCACGAGTACTCCTGGCAGAGGACATGGAAAGGCGTTAGCGATGGCGTTAGCGATGGCGTTAGCGATTGCGTCAGCGATGGCGTTTGTTACGGAGTTAGGAATGGCGATGGCGATGGCGTTTGCTACGGCGTTAGGAATGGCGTTAGCGATGGCGTTAGCGTAGGCGTTAGTTGGGGAAAAAAGCGGCCCGGGGCATTTCAAATAAAATCGGCCTGAAACCCCTCCCCCTCCCCCCACCCCCAACCATCAGAGAGGGACAGGAGACAAACATTTGCACAAAAATGCATGGCAATTGGGACAAAGTTTTCATTTGTTTTGGAAAATCCCTCCGCTGGCACCATGGTAACAGAGTAATTATTTACGGAAATCAAAACCAGGACGCAATGTATATTCGCAAGGACAATAAAGTATCATACTATTAGCGGAAACCAATATTTTTTTCAAGGTCAGTGAATCCCACACGCTGACACCAATGTAGCGAATTTAATATTTTCTTACTTTTGCTCTCCTGAAACGTTTCAAAGACTCTGACTAAAGACCAGGCGTTGTACATACTTGGTTCATTGGGTCACCGGACTAGAATCTCACCGGGAAGTCTGGGTTGGCGTTCTCGCTGTCCAGCATGGCGACGACGGAGACGGAGAGGTTGACGCGCATCGTGTAGGCGATCAGCACGCAGAGGAAGAGGCTGAACGTGATCAGGTGCCGGTAGCCCAGCAGAGCGGCTGAGGGGGATCACAAAGACAATCAGGACTAAGTTTCTTAGTGGCGGTTTTTCAGTGACCCGTTAAGATACTAACGGTCTACTAACATGAAAATTAAAGGCTCTGATTGGACGTTGCTAAGCAAATAACAAATTAACAGACCATTAGGTATTTAAGGTGCCGCTAAAAAACCAGGTCTTAAACTCATCTCTGTAGGTAAGACAATATGATTGACTGACTGTCGTTATGTTACGAAACGTCGGGAAACCAGCGAGGCTTTTATCATGGCCAACTGTTATATTACACCTGGCCGTTCCAATCGCGCGTCAAACTGTTTAGTTTGCAATTTCACCGCTCGATCGCTGCACTGTTGGGGGAAAAGTGCGAGCTCCGAGTTGCTGCGATTCCGAAAAGCAACTTGGTGACACAAAAAAGTGAATGGAAATACAAAATGATTACTTTCAGTCAAGGTATGAATAAATATAATTGGACACAGGTATTTATTTCGTTGAAAAGTATGTTGGTATGTGCATAAAATAGTGTTCCTTTATTGAAAAGGGAAAAAAATTGCGCATAAATACACTCAACAAAAAAATTTGACATTTCGTATGAGCAAATGTCGCCATGTTGCTTTTTCGTCTCGGGGCCCAAACTGACCCGAACTACCCTCAACAGTGCAGCGATCTAACAGAAAAACTACGAACTAAAAATCTCGAATCCCGATTGGGACGGCCTGGTGTAATATTACAGTTGGCCAGTAGGCTTTTATGTAGCATTCAAATCCCAGTTTGAAATAATTTTTTTCACAATCATGTCTCGTGAAGAACATACCTCGCACTGACTGGCTTATGTCACGGGCTGATCTCACACCATCACCATCACATGTATTGAAAGGTAAAATGTGACGCAAGCTGTCTATTTATTTTAATTTGTTTACTATCACATTATTAAATAACTAGGGCGAACGCAATTTGTGTTGCGTTGAAGATGAGCGTAGCGATTTGTGTTTAGCGCGTAAAAAGATTGAGGCAAAAAGTCTAAATCATGGAGCAGCAAGCCGGAACCTGGCTTTTTCGAAAATTCTGATCACTTGAAATTGTAAACGATTCTGGCCTTTCTTTGTTTCTGTCCGAGCTGCCGGGTAGCGGAAATGTGCTCATTTTGAGATCATTGAGCATTGTGCATGTTAATACATAGATGTAACTCATGCCCAAGGGTTTTTATTGGGTTTTATTGGGTTCGTTTTTATTGGAAAAAATCTGGTGTAATGTTTCGATTCGGTTTCGATGGTTTCTTATGGCAAATCGAAATTGGGAACATTTGAAAAAAATACGCACTTTTAAATAAATTTCCGTACTTTTCCAAACATGCCCAATTGTCGAATTTTGCTCTTTTTTCTGCTTTGAAAGTGAAGGGTGTGGAGGATTTTCTTGAAAAACGCAGGGGGTCTCAGTTGAGAACAAAAGTAGACACCCTGAAAATTTCATCCCACTCGAAGCAGGCGTTCGGCCTGTAGAGCGCGCGCAAACACAAATACAAAAAAACAAACAAACAAACACACACCAAGTGTTTTTTTTAGCAGTAGTGAAATTGATGATTTCGCTTCGCTCGCTACGCTCATCAATAAACACGTGCAGTAACTTAGAAAGGGACAAGGGCCCCAACTCATCAAAAGGTTTCCATTAAAATAAAACAGAGATATATTTTCTGTTGGCAATAATTTAAAAACCTGACAAATATATTTTGTTTTCCCCGTTTAGTTTACCAAATAGGTGTATTACTGCAGCATGACAATTAAAAATAGGATCGCGAAAACAATAAACATTTTTGATAATGAATCCGATGTCAAATTAACTAGATTAGCAAACTATTTCATGCCATTTGAGCACTATTAACGTCGCGTTTGTGTCGGATAATTCGATAAATACGATCAATCAGAATCCAGTACAACTTGGGTCCATCAATCATTATTTAACAAGCATCAGAGTGACGTCGATTTGAACCATTAGTATCAATAAAACGAATCAGAGCCTTGCGATGTCAGCCACTTAGCCCGACACCGAACACGTGGATTCATTATACGACAATTAATGATGTCAATCTACCTGTGATCAACACGATTC
This sequence comes from Nemoura dubitans, assembly GCA_921293005.1. NCBI lineage: Eukaryota > Metazoa > Arthropoda > Insecta > Plecoptera > Nemouridae > Nemoura > Nemoura dubitans. The sequence continues at coordinate 16,441,320 of OV121077.1, read as the reverse complement.
GTTATCGGCGACGCGTAGTTAGAATCACAGAGCGGCCGTGCTGTGACAAAAGCTAAATACAAGCTGCAATCTTGACTGTTGATTTTGCGGCACGGTTTGGGTTTTGACCTCGGCCTCTCAGTGGGTCCTTATCGAATAGACGTTGGCGAAATGTGGTAGAAATCTCTAATATCACGGTTTACAATTATTTTCAAATAATCGAAGAATGTTAATTGATCAGCAATTTCTTTTGTGGTTGATATTGCGTTGAGCGGTTTTGTTTATGCCAGTTTTGGGAGAAGAGAACACACAAAATGTTATATAACTTTTGTTTTGATTGTTCAGAAAGGAACACGATTTTTTTAACGCTTGGAACAATATAATGGTTCTCGTTCATAATATATAAGGTTAGTGTAATTCATTTCCCACAAAAAGACACACTTGTCACAAGTCCCCCGTATAACCCCTCGGTCTCGTTCACTCTTTCCCCAAGATAGTTGAGGGTATTTTGAGAGAAAATAGAGTGAAACGTCAAATTTCTTTGAAAATCTGTAAATACATTACACATTTTGATTCCAAGAAAAAGCCATTTAGCCATTTTAGTAGATATATGAATATTTGCAAATTTTAAGGAACATTGACGAAGATTTAAGACATCATTCAATCAACAACCCTTCTTGGGTTAATACTTAATATAAAACTGTTTTTTTTTGGATAAAACCTTTCCCATCCAAAACCGCACAAACCTGGCCTTGGCGCTTTGGCTTTCGCCGTCGTCGCCGTGGACGTCCCTATTCTTTCCTCCAGCTCCATTGCCGACGGCGTCCCTATTCTTTCCTTCAACTCCATTGCCGACGGCGTCCCTATTATTTCCTTCACCTCCATTGCCGACGGCGTCCCTATTCTTTCCTCCAACTCCATCGCTGACGGCGTCCCATCCCCGGCTTCCTCGGTGCCCATGGCTGGCCAGACTGGCTGACCGACGTCCCATTATCGCCGTCCCTAGCGACCTCGCACTCCCGGTCGACGACGCCGACATCCCGGCGAACGATCGCCCGTCTTGACGGAATCTCTTTTATCTTGCCATGTCAATAATGTGAACAGATCGAGTGCAATCGGCATCATTCGAACAATCGAATTTCGATTGGATCCAATTGACAGGCACATGCCAGGGTCGGGACGTCACGGGTCTCGACGCTGTGTGGTGTGTTGTGGTTCGCGTCGAACCGAAGTCAGTATACCGTTGGTGGCGATCTTCCGCTCGCTTTCTGGCATTGAACGTTATATACCTATGGCATTCTGGCTTTCTGTCATTTTACATTATGGCTTTCTGGCATTCTGGCATTCTGTCGTTTGACGTCACAGCTTTATGTCATCCTGTAGTTGGACTTCTGGCATTCTGACATTCTGGCATTCTGGCATCCATGGCATTCTGGCATTCTGGCATTCTGGCATCCATGGCATTCTGTAATTTGACGTCACAGCTTTATGTCATCCTGTAGTTGGACTTCTGGCATTCTAGCATTCTGGCATTCTGGCATTCTGTAGTTTGACATTCTGGCATATTGGCATTCTGGCATTCTGGCATCCTGGCATTCTGTAGTTTGACATTCCGGCATTCTTGCATTCGGGCATTCTGTAGTTTGACAATCTGTCATTCTATTCTTGCATTCTTGCATTCTTGCATTCTGTCATTCTGTTATTCTGGCATTCTGTCATTCTGTCATTCTGTCATTCTTGCATTCTTGCATTCTGTCATTCTGTCATTCTGGCATTCTGTCATTCTTGCATTCTGTCATTCTTGCATTCTGGCATTCTGGCATTCTGTAGTTTTACATTCTGGCATTCTGTCATTCTTGCATTCTGTCATTCTGTCATTCTGGCATTCTGGCATTCTGTAGTTTTACATTCTGGCATTCTTGCATGCGGGCATTCTGTAGTTTGACAATCTGGCATTCTGTCATTCTATTCTTGCATTCTTGCATTCTTGCATTCTGTCATTCTGTCATTCTTGCATTCTGTCATTCTGTCATTCTATCATTCTGTCATTCTGTCATTCTGTCATTCTGGCATTCTTGCATTCTTGCATTCTGGCATTCTGGAATTCTGTAGTTTGACATTCTGGTATTCTGGCATTCTGGTCATCGAACGCCACATTGCCAAAAAGAGGTTTTCTCCCCAAAAAAGTTCACAGCGAATGAAAGCCCTTGTTTCACAGCCAAGTGTCAATCATCTTTGGAATTTCTCAGATTAAAAAAACTATGTTAAATGTTTTTTAGGTATGCAACGTCGGTTTCGTTAGGTTTGTTTGGTTGGTAAGTTAACTTAATGAAAAAGAAGGAAATGAATTTTAAAAAATTTCTCAGATAAATAGTCGACATTACTTGCGGCATCCCCAAGCCATTCAAACGCCCCTCCCTTGGACGCTCGACAGAGACCCTTGAGCGATCTTGCATCGTATGGTTCCAAGAATAGACCACACTGGCCTGGGCTGGCGGCCAACACCTTTCTCCCTTTTCCTCAGCCCTTGGGGCGATTTACCAACGTTGTCGCGGAAAGAAAGGTGTTGTTATGTCGATGAACAGTGTCTTTTGACAGTGCGTAAGTGATGAGCGTCTTACCTATATAAGATGAGCCCTCGGCCCTACAAATCATACAGTTGTGTTCTTCACTTCTACCAACATGGTGAGTACTGACTCTGATATTTTACTATACTTTAGGTGTTTAACGAAGCATTCTATAGCATCATTTTGCCTCTTCATTTTTGTTTAGGTATGCTTCTTTCCATTCAATTATATGTATCAAAAAAGGCATTAGCTTCAAAATCGGGTTTTAAAAGTTACTTTCAAACCCCCAGATTTTTTATGCTTTCTTATAGAGCTCCTGCAATAAATGTTATCTCACTGGTGGACAGCATACTTGCATTTGTTGTTTAATGGGAATTAACATTGAGGTTGTCCACCAGTTAGTTTAAATAGGGCTACTGTTGCAGGTGCTCAATTCACTTGAGTATCAGCAGTCATGATAATTTGGCGACTTTATCGAAAAAATCACCTTAAAAAAAATCAGAAAATAATTCAGAGATCCATGAATCCACTTGTTAAACCCAGTTTTCCCCATGGGCTTTTCAGAACGTCGCAGTTCTCTATATAATTATATAAACCCATTATAAATCTTCAAAAGCACTTTAATTTCTAAAGCGACTTCATCATCTTATCAGGCATCAGATTGCAAGTCAGTCTTAATTGTTCACGTTCTTTTTCCAAACTTAATTCTTTTACTTGAGCTGACTATGTCCGTATAGGATCGCACTCCCACACGTACAATCGCATCTATCACTAACAATAACATGCAGTTTTCATCCCAATTGAGACTTCAATTCAATTCATAATTATGCACATCAGCACCAGGAATGAACTGCATGCCTCTGTCCCGGCTTGTACACCTTTTCTCTTATCGCCACAATCAGTTCCAATCATTGACTTTGGTATACCCACGGTCACCTTATCACCTGTCCCACCACTCGAACTGAACACGAGTTAATGTATCATTCGAGGCTTCATTACGATATGATTTATATTCTCGTTCACCGCACTCGCTGATATTGTCAACTATAACTCGAAATCGACATACAATCACCATCGTATACATTTCCCAACATCTATGAGCATTCTTTACTGTGTCTCACAGTCGGATGTCCAGATGTTTGTACATGCCTCGATGTCCAATGCCCCGGGACGCTGCATCCTAGCCTGATACACAGTTTAGATCAGATATTTTTATAGTGTCTCTCGAATCGAAATGAGTTCGGAGCTTTTATCTTTCAAGTGAATTGTATAAACATAGATAGAATTGAGGAAAGAGCCTCATTGCACTTTGCAAAACGTTATGTTTTAACATTATAGAAGGTTGTTATAACTTTTAGCGCATTGAGAAGAAACGATACTTGCCCATGTGCATGTCCAATGTTGCCAATTTTACATCTGAAACGCTCTTATCTTGAGTCACTGGCAAGAAGACCTACAAATACGGGTCCAGAAATACAGTTATGTAATTGTCTGTGTATAAAGTCTTTTATCATGTTAATAGGAACTTTTTGATCAAGAAATGGACATGAGATTTTCTATTGATGTGCAATGGTGAGATAATAATTTCATCTCCATCTGATAACCTGTAAATCCATCTCTCTCTTGAACACGCCCTCTAACACGCCCCCTCTTTGTCTCCCCCACAGAGAGTCTTGATCGCGCTGTTCGCCTGTCTGGCAGTGGCCACCGCCTCCACGGGAGTCCGCCGCCCCGACACCGAGTACTCGCCGCCAGTCGAAGCCACCTACGCCCCGCCCACCGAGGTGTACGGCCCACCCCCACCAGTGTACGCCCCGCCCCCGCCCCCGCCCCCACCTCCCCCACCACCGCCCGTGGAGATCTACGCGCCTCCCCCTCCCGTTTATGCACCCCCTCCCCCAACCCCCGTTTATGAGGCACCCAAGGAAGTCTATGCCCCTCCTCCTCCAGTATACGCACCCCCTCCCCCACCCCCTGCTTATGAGCCACCCAAGGAAGTCTATGCCCCTCCCCCTCCCGTGTATGCACCCCCTCCCCCTCCCCCTGCTTATGAGCCACCCAAGGTAGTCTATGCCCCTCCTCCTCCCGTGTATGCACCCCCTCCCCCACCCCCTGCTTATGAGCCACCCAAGGTAGTCTATGCCCCTCCTCCTCCCGTGTATGCACCCCCTCCCCCTCCCCCTGCATACGAGCCCCCTACTCCCGTTTACGCTCCCCCTCCCCCAGTCTACGCTCCCCCTCCCCCACCCCCACCCCCACCACCCCCAGCTGCGTACGCACCACCAACCGCCGCCTACGGGCCCCCGGCGTACTAAGCGCCTGGAATGACGGGAGGAAACTCGGCGATGGAAGACCAGCCTGGAATGACGGGAGGAAACTCGGCGATGGAAGACCAGCCTGGAAGTGCTAAGTACAGCTGAGCTAATGACACGCATGAATGCAAATTGGATGTGCTAGATCGTTTTCTTGGTTCTGCAATGTTTTAATGATGATCATTATAGACTTTACCTAGTAGATCATAGATCACCACAGCTCACGTGAAAATGATTCTTGGCTGCCATTGATTGTTACTTCATGACTTGAGAGCCGTCTTCAGTGGTCAAAATGTCGTGCCATGTCGTGCCATGTCATGTCCATGTCATTTCCATGTCATGGCAATGCCATGCTGGTGGTTTCCTTTGAGTTGGCAATATTTATTCGATGTGAAAACGCATATCACTTGATTGAGTTTGTTGTTGTTGTGAATAAAACCGTTGGAAACTGTTAGCAATTTGTGTTTGATTATTATTAAGACAATTAACCTATCCATTTACCAATGGCTCGCAATGAGCTCTAGAATTGTGAGGATCTATTCTATTTGTAAGCTTATGGTTTCAGTTGAAAAACATGAGTTCAAATAATTATTGTCTCAATCATATAATAGAGTAACTGTTGGGCATCCAGAGATATTTGCAAATTTTAGCAACAGGGTCAACATTTGATTGTTTTGGGATCAATTATTTTAACATTTCACACAATAATTGTAGAAATAATAAAATCTGCTAGTGTAGCGATTTTAATCCCATAATAACAGCACTCATGCATATAGTTCGAAACTGTCAGGATCAAGTCGTGACTGCCCCCCCCCCTCCCAGATTGCAAAACGTTGTTTAAGCCCTTACTTGCAATAGTATAAGCTATATATCTATATGTATACCTAGCTTAAAAAGCAACTCAAAAAACATCTTAGGAAGATGTGGTGCCACCTAATTTTGAAACTTTGTGACTTGGAAGTCTCGCTAGCATTTGCGACGAATTAAGAGGTTTTACTTGAACAGGACGCGCAATGTCCATACGATGCGACAACTAACACATTTATATTAATACTATTTATATGACTGCCATAAAATATTATAGGCCTTCGATTTGATTGGAAACCTGCAGATTCGACTCATTATGAGCTGTTCATGTTTGGCGGTTGGTCAAGTTTTTTGCATTTGATTTACTGAAATTATGTATGGAGCAGAAAGGTAATAATAGAATATATTTGCATAACGTATTGAAAAACCGCTCCATTACGAAATCGTTACTGGCTCAAGAAAAGACCTTCCTTCGCATATTTACAAGTGGAGCAAAAAGCATTAGAGGAGTGGAAAGAAAAGATAGCCATTTCTAATTTATTCGACTTACTAGATCGATTGTGCAGCAAAGATCATACTTATTACCTATACCTATGTATACATGTACTTATATGATAATCATTGTGGAGAAGATGTGTATAAGATGTCAAATTCTACCCACGTACAACAACGTATAGCTGTAAATATTTTCTTACATACAGGGCATTCATGAATTTTTTAACAAAATCAAGTTTAAATTGAAACGTTTTGTCAAAATTGGCTATTCATAAGCTGACATTTTTTCTTTGAATGTCAAACTAGTATATATGAATATGAATTTACCAGTCTTTAAATCCCACGAGATTAAATCATCACAATCAAAAATTGCTCTTTTCTCTTTATACCTTAAGAGATTGATATCTTCATGAATTTAAAAGTGCGAATATATGTTTTAAAATCATTCTGGTAAATCGGACACTGGAAAATGACGCCATTGTGGCAGAATTCCAGGGAGTTATTTTGCAGAATACTTAGTTAGTTTAACAATCGGCTTAATAAATTCAATTAAATATATAAAATTGAGTATTTAAACGTACAGCTTTTGTAGGTATACATGTTTCCTTTTAAAGGCATCCTCCAAAAAAAGTATTCTAATCGAATTCGGCAAGACATGCCATGTGGAATGTTGTCAAGAAATATTCGCTTTTAGAATCTTTTCAATCTGCTGTTCCAGTCTCAAGACATGGGTAGAAAAGATATAAAAACGTGCACATATTCGCGAAAAAGTGGTCTGCAGCCTTGGAAGGTACGATATTATTATCTAATAAATTTGATGGGCAAATTTTCGATGATACTCGCCATTAAATAAATTGGAATCGCAAGAAATTCCCAACAATTCGCTAACGGTGTTGCAAAGTATGGAGAAGGGGGAACGGGCTTGTATTTTAGTGTTCAAAACACCTGCTCTGATCCGGTCCGGGAGTTCATCGTTTTTCTGCAAAGAGAAGAAACTTGCCCGCATTGAAATATTGGCGAAATTTGTAATGCTAGATTTCTCGGGAGAAAAGTTAAAATAGGCAATACACACGATATTCTTTCCATTCCGTCGAATTTTAAAGCGCAGTGTGTATTGCAAATCTGTCTCGTTCTCGGCCTCTCAGAGCGTTTCGGGCTCCGACGGGCCCAACCCCGAGGGCTCCAAAACACAGTGTGTATTGCGAATCCGTCCCGTTCTCGGCCTCTCAGAGAGTTTCGGGCTCCGACGGGCCCAACCCTGAGGGCTCCAAAGCGCAGTGTGTATTGCGAATCCGTCTCGTTCTCGGCCTTTCAGAGCGTTTCGGGCTCCGACGGGCCCAGCCCATGAGGGCTCCAAAGCGCAGTGTGTATTGCGAATCCGTCTCGTTCTCGGCCTCTCAGAGCGTTTCGGGCTCCGACTGGCCCAGCCCCGAGGGCTCCAAAGAGCAGTGTGTATTGCGAATCCGTCTCGTTCTCGGCCTTTTAAAGCGTTTCGGGCTCCGAGGGGCCCAGCCCTAAGGGCTCCAAAGCGTGTCATACTGTGTACTTGATGAGCTAAGAGACCCATCTCAGACCTGGTCAACCAGCTAGTTTGTCCACCTCGATGCCGTGACAAAACCACGTCTAGGAAACATCACTCGACGTCTATGGCGGTCGTACATCGACGCATGGTGTCTGCCTTACAGATCTAGATGACAGGATAATAAATAATAATCATGTACCGCCGCGTTCGAGGAAGAACGAGGAAGCTGTGAAGATGTATCTCAAGGCCGGCCAGATCGCGCGATGATACACTTGCAGATGACCGGGCGTCCTTGGTCCATGGCAACTGTTGTCATGGTTACACCGCTATAGAAGCATTCCTTATGCAAACTGGCTTCAGATTGGAATATCATTAATGGAGCTATGTGTTTGATTGATGGCTTCTCGTAATTGGCTATTCTGAGCGGCCGGATTAGCTATTGATATAATTTGCTTTTTATCCTGGTATGGATGTCTGCCTAGCTTGAACGGTTCCCGCTTTGTGTACCTACGCGAACAAGACTGAGGTTGGATTTTAATTGATTTAATTAGACTACTTTCAGAGAATGACTCGGTTAAGATCTCGTTTTGCTTCTTTTTTTGTATGGTCTTTTACATCGATTTTGATGGGTGATACCTTGGTGTTCGTTCTAAGATCTAAGAGAATGGGAAAAATTAACCGTTGTTATAAATTTTAAAGAGTGCTCTGATTTTTTCTGTTGCCCTTCGTAATTTAGCTGCCATTGATTTATGCCTCTCTTTAACTACGCATCTTGTTCCAGGATATGGCCACCTGCAAGTTCAGGAGTTATGGCTGTGGAATCAATAATCATGTCAAGATCCGAATTTCCTTTTCAGCTTTGTCTTCTACTGGTGGCCTTTGCTCCCTTTCCAGCTTCTCCCCCCAGGGCTAACGACTGCTGGGATAGGAAATCTTTTGCCAATCCAGATCAATAAGTCATACGGCCGCCTCTTTCGGAACCCCTCTCCCCTCGTACCACCACGGGGGCTATACCATTAAAATGATATCTCAGCGATATGCATGTGAAGGCTGTAGATGGTTAGACAATCGAAACATTTTTTCGGCACATTTTTGGTGCTAGCCAAATAATACTTGGTAATAAAATGTTTGAGCAATAAAAATTGAATTAGATATTTTGGATGAAATACAGCTGAAGGTTAAATATATTATCAAAACACAATAGAGAAGTATGAGAAGTAGTACTGAGAAGTACTGAGAAGTACTAATGAGAGAAGTCATTGTTGAAATTTTGAAGTAAGTATATCGCAGCGAACTTCGCTCTGAATGATCGCATACAAGCTTTGAAACTGCACCGCCTGTCTAAAATAAAAAACAGCTGAGAATTAAAATCTATACGTGATTTCGGTTCAAATATGCACAAACATGTACCCAACTACACAAAATTACGAAAACCCACGCCAAAAAACTTTTGACCGATGTCCCTCTCTCAGATTTCTGATTGCAATCAGTACACATTAACACCATGCGAAAACAAAATCAACCTAAACAAGATTCCCAACACGCGCTAACCCCTGACCTAAGGACGCCCATCGTCTCGACATGGCCCCAACGGGATTCCAGTGGTCCACAAAGTCCGGTTGTCATGGTCAGCGCCGGGCGACGAAGATGACCGCGATGTGCACGATAAATCACCGCGTCGGAGAGCGATCCTCCTGCGGTCGACTGTCGGCGTCCTTGGCGCGGACAGCGAGCGACTTCGGCGACCCTGCTCGCGATCCGACGGGCAGGGATGGACAAACGCCTCTCATCGAGCTACAGAAGCTGGGTTAGATTACACCTTCGATCATTGCCGGGATATGCAACTATAGCTTGGCAAGCTTGAAATCAAAGAGATGCCGCCTTACAGCGTTCAAGTATAGGACAAACCCAAGCCATGCCAGCTGTCATCACGCTGTCAGATCAACTCTTTGACGAAGATTATGTCGTTATGTATTGCTATTTGATAACTGAAATATATAAACAGCAGATTTGAATTTCGCTTTGTTCTCGAGGTAAGCCAATTCATTATTTACCGGCATTAAACAAAATATAATAATCGATGCATTAATGGTTTCACCATAACATGGCGGCGCACTCCTTTTTTCAGCACACCATAATGTATAATGTCAATGCATCAGCAGACCTTACAAAGTGTTGCCAATCAATAACCATGAAAGTAGATGTACTCCAAAGCGACTCAAATTCATTCATTTCCTTTCGTACGCTTATTCCTTTGAGTTTTCTCTTTATAGGTATATCGCTTACAAATACCGTTATAATTTTTCTTTCCCTGTTTTAATACACACCTGCAAAGTAACTTGCCGTTTCATCTGGTTGCATTGTCATTTGAATGCAATTATTGCAGATTGTGAAAGAAAATCTGGATTTACAGGTAGTCATGAACAAATTGGCTCTGGACTTATCAGACCGAAGCATGTGTGCATGACGTCATGTATTAAGCGACTCTGCCACGGAGTCTCTGATTGGTCCAGAGCCAATGTTAGAGACATCGTGTCACTGACATTGCCGGCTGTGATACCATACTTAATTAAAATAACCTCTACCTGCTTGTATATAAGTATGGAATCACGAAATCTTACCAACTATATTTTCCAAAAAAGCTAGTTTAGAACCCAGAATAGAGATGGAAAATTAAATGCCTGAATTAAATGTCCGTGTAAATAGTTATCCACAAGTTAACAATAGTTTATATCCATGGTCAAAACCAATCAGATTAATTGTCATCCAAAATCTTACAGACTTCTTCTTCCCGGACATAGAAATTTCGGGTATAAGACACATTAATTGTGCGTACAAGCCCAGCCTCATCGTTGCTTCCATTATCTCACAAGGAAACCACTTCTCATGGTGTATACACCGCAAAACTTACGCCCAATCCCATACACTACAGTAATTTTCACGTTAAGAAGGAAAGTATACCTGCTCTGTAACTTCCCGACATGGCGCTGTCAATCATTCGATGTTCAGACCATTCAACCCTTTAGAGGAACAACGGGACCCACACGGAAGTACATACAAAAAACATATTTGAAACATATTATATGAGAGGGTCAAATTTTTATAAAAACATATAATTTTCTTAAGATATTGCACTTTCATATATTTTCCCTAAAATTATCATACTTATATGTTCGTATATGCTTTTTCGTGTGGGGACGAACTGTGAATGTTAAAACATCTGGCTTTTTTTAATAGTACAGTAGCCTCTTTGAGAGTAAAACGTACAGCTCTCCTTCTAAACATGAGAAATACTATAAGACCCCGCGAATCACTCCTCACCCGAAACGCCCCAGGCCCGGCGTCATAGCGTCGATCGCTGCACCCTGTGACCTTTGCCCGATGGTGCTGTCACTCAAGGATGCCTCTCGGTAAACGGGCGCCTAATTGCGGGTCCGACCTGCCGAAGCTAATTGCACCGGGCAGAAGAGCGCCGGACCCCGGGGCGAGTGATGGTCTTGCACCGCGCGGTACGAGGTTGAGTCGGCGGGGACCGGTATGCTGATCTGTGTGCACATTTTTAGGAGGCCCGTACGTGATACGGTGGTTTGAGGGTTTTTACTGTGCTTTTGGCTAACGAATATATACTCTCATTATCATATTAATCGTACTTACTTGCAACTAAAATTGACAGCTTTTAAAGTCAATTAAGTTTTAAAAAAACCTCAACCTAAACACCTAAACAAGAGAAAAAAATCAATACTGGCTTAATCTTCGGTTTGGCTAATGTGAGATTATCAGTTTGAATTGCTTATGAAGTGTAAAAGCAATCGGCGAAACACAGAACTAAATTATATAATAAATAAAATTTCTTAGACTCATGTCTACTGTCCTATTTTAGCGCTAGTTTTAAAAAAAACTATTTCGAACTGAGATTTCGCTCTTGAAGAAGTAATTTGTTACGAAGCGTCGGGAAACCAATGATACTTTTATTAAGCATTCAAATCCCAGATTGAAAGAGTTTTTTTAATTTTATAATCAATAATCGAGAGGCAATTTCTGATTAAAATGTTGGTGACCCTAGTCACGATGCAAGTGCAACCAATGTCTAAAGTCTCCAATCTCCGTTGATTTCTGAACTTTATTTGTGGTATCTGTGTGTACAAAGACTCTTTTTTTGGGTCATATTACAACTCAAATTATATGATTTCAAGCATAAAATCTAACTACTTTGGTCCGCACAAATAATGTATAAGTGAAGTCATCGCTATGCTAAATGGCTCTTTATAAGGATTTGACAGTCAATTGACTAGTAAGTAAATAAAACTGCACAGAACGATATAACGGGCCAGCTATTCCTAGTCCAGCCGTTGAACAAGCAGGACTTAAGTGCACCCGTACTCTAGTTACTTTGCAACCAACTCTGCCTCCATCTGAGCACTCAACATCTGAGAACTCCGAAGTCGGATAATCGGATATTCATTTTATATTAATCTTAGCATGCTTAAAAGCTCAACGTTTTGCACATGTATGCGTATGGTATATTATCATAAAGGTGTCTGCAACAATATTATTTTATGGATTGAATAACGCCTCAAAATTTGTGCGTGGGTTATGTCGGCTAGTCACGTTTCCGTCCCAATCTACGAGTGGCTTCGACCATTTCACACTTTTAGCGATGACATCTTACACACTGGTTGATTATGTACAAAAAAAACTTTGTCTTAGCTCAGCGTCTATTGTTGTTTCTCTTGATCGATTGTAATAACAATTGCAATTATCCAGCCCACGTAAGTACACAAATAAGGTGTAATAATTTTCGCAAATGCCATAGGGTTAACAGTCGTGAATCAATTGCAGATAATTATCAAAATCAAACCGTTAGCTAATAAAATAATATAGGTAATGAACTTGGCATCGTTAAATTCAGAGAATAACATCATTAAGACGCAGAATATACCTGATATTTTTACATCCTCCTCAAGGATTAACAACATACGGCAGCCGTATTGGATCGTGACTCAGGTACTGCCTAAATATAGCCTGTGTGATTGCTGGCTCATCTCCGATATAGTGTGGGATCACATTCCTGTAATGGACCGGCCGCGTCTAGACTAAAGAGGATCTGAGAATTATCTCAGGAGATTGCGTTTGGACATTTACTGAAATCGCTACTTTATTTTGGTCGCTGTTTTGGAGCAGGATTTTTCAAACTGGATATCATACCACTTGTTTGGGTATACGATTTTTTATATATGGGCTGTAAACGCATTAATGCTGAATTTTAGTTGCATAAGTATGATACGTTAAAGTGTCAATTTGTAAGCTATCACTGTGGAATTTAAACGTTATAGTACCTACTTATCGAGCAGGAAAGTTCTGGAATAACTTCAGTAAGAATTACGAAATTTAAAGAAAATTCTGATTCAGATTCAATCAAACGCGTGGAAATTAGTCAAATAACACTATAAGTTTACTGATTGTCGGAAAAAATGGACGAAAAGAAATCGCAAAGCTTTAACTTAGCATGCTCACAAGTGATTGGATAATAAAGTAAAATACTTTTCTAACCCTTTGTAGCTCAGTAGAGACGATTGATTACCAAGTTTGATAGAAAACTACAATAAACTGAAAGTCATCGAATTTGGCAATGAATTAACAAACTGGTATCAAAGTTTTGTAAACATCATTGACGTTCTCGCCCTCACAATTTCAATTGCTATAAGATCTTACACGACAGCTCATCCAACTAAACAAATTACAACAACATCAACATTTAAAACTCTTTGTTACTGGATTGCACCCATTAACGAATGGATTTCCTTACTTCGCTGCCATGACATTTCTCCAACTCCCACCTATATATTTCTAGTGCACAAAGATCCATCCCGTGCCTTCAGTAACTAGCTTCACAGCGGTCAGATGCTCTGCTCTCGGCGCCTTGAGGACTGGAGACTTCGATGCACGATCCGATGTCATCTGTAACGATCGTTATTTATTGGTGTGTGGAAAGTAAGAAGATCTACACATGCAATTGTCCGTTATCCATTTTACATGAGATGGCAGATTAACTAAAGGACATTGTTTGTGAGAAGTAATGCAAGTGTGATTTATGTTTCAACTGTTGCAACTGCAGCGTTTGACAAAATACTGAGTATGGCGCTGGAATCAATTGAAACTGATCTAGGGTATTTCCTGGATTTTTCTGCCCGAACCTTCATGGACTCTAACTAATAAGGAATCGTATAAAATTGCATGTTATTGAAAATTTAAGCCGACCTTTTTAACTGATCAGCAGACATAACTTACGTAAAATCGACTCTGAAATAACTCTTTAAAAATTTAAGTATCAACGAGAGGAGCCGAAGGTTCAACATTATTTAGATTCTCCAATATGGCTGAGCAGCACTTTTGATCTTCGCAAGAGCAATTCTTTGCCTTAGGGGCGGTCACCTGGCCCGCTTTGAAATAAAATGAAATGCTATACACAAAGAAGCACAAAGAGATAAAAAATGTTTCCGTTTCAAAGCAATTTCAGAGTAATTTAAGGAATATTAGTTTTTCTGTTAAATATAGCGAGAAGTTTGTCTAAATCAAAGATCAAACGCAAAATGGTGTCGTCCCTTTTATGCATCGGTATAGAACCACAGAATATAATTGTGGAGTTGAAAAAAACTTATTTAAACTATTTTTTTTTTCAAAACAAGACTTGCAAAAGATAGGAAATTTAGACATGAGTATAAAAAATTTTAATTTTGGAATTATCCAACACCTTACTAATAAGGGTAGTTACCTTATAGAGTAAGGGAAGTTATGACTAGATTCAAGGAACTCTGGGAACCTCCTGGTTTCTGGCGATGGCAATTGCTACATGCAGACAAGACTAGCGCCCAACGCGCACCCTAGTGACGGCGGAGGGTGGCGGCCACGGCCGCGCGGCGTCGCGCCAAGATCGACCGACGCGCACTATAAAGGAGGCTGTGCGTCGACAACTGGAGCAGTCTCGTTGACGGAGCGTCTCTCACAGGATGGCCGTCTCACAACTAGCGGTGAGTTACAACCTTGTCGAGGCGTTCGCGGGCATCGGTTGGTACATGGGAGATCGGTTGGCCTCTCGGTTGCGGTATACGGGTCTTTGGGTTGTTTGATTTGAGAACTAACTCTTACGCTGTACATCACTATATGGCACTTTTCATATTGTGTTTTGAATCAGAGGCCCATTATCAGTTTACAACCCAGATATCTGTTTGTTTAATTTGACCCTATTCTATATTGTAATAATACATATATATATAATAGGCCAAATTAAACAAATTAATGTCTGGGATTTGTTTGATTAAGATCAAACTCCTCCAGCACTGCTGCACTATATGGAGTCACTATGTCTTCTGTTTACATTAGGGTCAAATTAATTAAAGAATCTGATATCTATACGTTGTAAATTAATACCGGCCATATGATTTATTTGATTTAAGAATGTATGTGTGCCTTTTTTTATGGGACTTTTGTTATCTTTTGCATATATGAGGGCCAAATTAATAAAACTTATATCCGAGCTGTAAACTGATATATTGAATACACGGTTTGTTTCATGTAGGAATTATCTCTTCCTCAGCACGCTATGGGAGTTACTTTTGTAGTCTTTTGCACACAAAAGGGCCAACTTAAACAAACTAAAATCTAATCTAAAATCATAGATACATTTTCTTGCTTCAAACATCTCGGTCTTAGCAAGCAGCCAAATGGGGGTCGGTGGTGATTAGAGGAGCGACTGATAATTGCTTTGATGAATAATCAATCCGATAACGATCGGAGGATGTTTCAGTTAAGATTTATGGGATATCGAGAAGCTTTTCAATAGTTATCGTGTGATTATATATATTTTTTTTAGAATCGTTGTTTTGAAATATCGCGCAATTGAAATTTAGTTTTCCGAGACTGTGGTAGGTTTATATCCATTGGTGCGGGTTGTGTTTCAAACTAACAGGTTACCACGTTTCGTTTGAAGGACTACGAACTAAAATTCTCAAAACCTCGTTAATACGTTCAGGAATTTATTATTTTATTTTATTTTTGGTTCTTTGAACTTTTATGAGCTTAAGCAGCACAAGGCTACTTAAGATCGTAATGGAAACGACGAAATAAAAAATAAAGTATTTCGAACCCTTGACATGGAGTAAATAAAAGAGCGAATCAGCTACAGGTTAGTAATTTTATTCATATCTAGATACTAGATGAGTAATATTATTTATTGCATGCACTTGCTTGTAATTTTCCAAGTAGGATAGTACCATCCATTGGGATATTTATACTTCGCTTTCTTGTTACTACAGCGCCTATGCGTCTGTGCACTTTGATCCCGGTGTAAAGGTTGCAGTATTTGGTTAATATTCTTATTTTTCAAATTTACGAGTCACAGTACCGCAGATGTAGAGTGTTGAAAATTGCAAGAGATAGACATTGTGGAGCAGGCAGTGGACATAATTTTTAACGAAGTCGTTTCAGCGGAAATTTCTTCGTTTTGTTCCGAATTCTTGAACCGATATTTTCTTTCCTCGGTTTTCGAGTCGGGTCTCCTTTCAGAAGACAATCAATCTCCCAAAAGGTATTCGAAAGTGCACTATGGTGATGCGGCTCTTAATTACTCGGTGTATCTTTTTTCTAATATACACAAGCCAACCAAAACTACTGGCTTGGCAGTTGGCTCTAGATCAACATCATAATTTTAAATTTAGGAACGGTGAAAAATTGCAGCTCTCATCGCATAGGCATTGCAGAAAAAACACAGCAGATTTCATATAAAAGTAAGACCATGAAGTCATACCTCCTGTACTGAAAACCGATCCTCGTGACTCCTGAAAATCCAGTAAAGGTGCCAGCCGTTCCCTATTTGGCCCCAGGAATCCGATCCTAGCGCCGTACGCGAACGCCGTGACATTGACAGCTCCAGATGCAAGTGACATTGACAGCTGCAGATGCAAGCACGGCCGTGCACCGCATGCTCAGACCCTGACCACTGCAGATCTGTCGCGTGCCAGTGACGGCTTGCGAGTTACGCAATGCGTGATGCGTCAAGCGTCAACCAAAGCACTTTCCTTGCCTCGTGATTCATGGACAACTAAACTGGGTACTTCAGATCCAGTTATCAACTTTTTCAGGCCGAAATTACATCTTGAAATTGTCCCCTGGGTTTATTATTGCGAACAAACCAACTATAAACAATTGAAATTTCAGTTGATGAGATAGGTACTTGAAACATTGTGCCCAAAATATATTGCCTCTAAGCCAACTAGTCATTGTGTACACCTACACACTTGTATAAGCGGTACTTTAAAAAAAAAACGCTAGCCATTTGTCGGCTGATTACCGGCACCGAGTCCACCCTCGGCTCCCTTCCAGGCCGGGCTAGCTTCATCATCAGCCTGTCATTCACCGACAGCCAATTGACATCTTTCTCCCCTGCCCCATGCTTAACCCATGCTTGCTGCTCTGTGCGCAGCTGCTTCTGGCAGCGGCGATGTCTTCGTGCTGCGCTTGGCACCTGCCTGCGCTGCCCGCGCAGCACCGTGCGCAGTACTACGTGCTGCACGACGACGGCGCGTACAAGCACGGCTACGACACTGGCTCGGGCCAGTGGGCGGCGGCCAAGGCAGACGCCAGCAACCAGGTAGGCACGCCACTGGATATCTTGGAGTAGGTTTGGGGACTTTTTGGGCGTAGATCTATGCGCCTGAAAGTACATGGTCTACAAATTATGTCAAGATTTATGCCGCAAAAACTTGCGGCGCCCCATCACCTCCCCACCACGTAAACGAGGTCTACATTTTTCTGAAAATTCCAGCAATGTATAGACATAATATCTCTGAAGCGCAACAATAACATTGACTCTGGTCCTAATGCGCCAGGTGAGCGGCGAATGGCAGGCGGTGGACGATGCCGGCCAGGCCGTGCACTGGGCCTACACCGCAGGGGTGCAGGGCTACGTCCCCGTCCTGGGCAGCGCGCCCGCCCACGTTGTGCCCATCGTGGCTACCGCCAAGCACGGTAAGACATTATCAACCACACTTCTACACAACATTATACCTTACCTTGGATCGGGTCGGGTGTCTAATCTTTACACACAAATGGTTATACTGCGTCCAGTTTGCTGCTACACAATGTGAAATTACCTTCCTGTCATATAATTTCAAAGCCTCATTTCTGATTGTCCTATATTAAAAAAAAGTTTTCCAAAAAAATATCAGTTTCAAACTGGGGGTTGAAAGCTACTTAGTAGAGTCTCATCGGAGCTATCAACCTTGAGAAAGTAACTGCTATTTTATAACGAAACGCCGGGAAATCAGCTAGACTTCATTTCACGCTCGAAACCCAGTTTGAAATAGTTTGTTTGATTCCTAAATGCCACTTCAACAACGAACTGCGACAGTCATACGCTATATTTGGTTTTGGTGCTCAAATATCTTTGAGAGGAAATTGTTACTGGTTTAAGCAGTTACTTCCATCAAATATCTATGGTTATAAACATATACACAACATGCATTCTTTGTATATAGTTTCCAGTTTGGGTGATATTTTGTTCGTTTACTTGAGTGCTCAGAACACAATAAAGTATCTGCAGGTTCTTTTCTCATGCCCGTATAACGGAACTCGCCATATAAACAATATTTAATGGCACTCCATGCTCTTCGTTGCAGTCCCAGTCGCCCTTCCATCCTGGCACGAAGCCCCTATCCAACCGAAGAACTCGGTCGACGCACAGGCCGGCACAGGCGACGCCTCCTACTCGTTCAAGTACGACGCCGTTGACCACTCCAGACAGGAGTCATCCAGCAAGGAAGGCAACGTCGTGGGCAACTACCAGTTCACGGCCGACGATGGACAACAGCGCAGAGTTGACTACGTTGCTGGCAAGAATACTGGATTCGTGGCAAAGGGAGATCACCTTCCCGTCGCGCCGGTTGTGCCAGCTGGTCATCAAACTCCCATTGCTCATCAAGTACCCGTTGCGCCTCAAGCCAAGACTTGGTCACACCAAGCTAGCTGGGGATCTTCCTCGTCTGGCAACATCCCTGCCCCGAAGACGTCCTCTACTCACAGTCAAGCAGCTGCCTCTAGTCAGGAGCATGTTGCCAGCCCCGACGGAAGCTACAAGTTCCAGTACGTAGCCGAAGACCACTCGAGACAAGAGTCCGGTGATGCTAAAGGAAGCGTCGTGGGAAGCTATCAGTTCAAGGCCGACGATGGCCAGCAGCGAAGAGTTGACTACGTGGCCGGCAAGGAGACTGGATTTGTCGCGAAGGGAGATCATTTGCCAGTTGCTCCTGAAGTTCCCGCAGTGCCCGTCGCTCCCGCAGTCAAGTCATGGACGAGCCAGACGAAGCAATCGAGTTGGTCGTCGACGCCGACGGTCGGCCACGTGCCCGCCGTGACCACGCAGCTGCAGGTGCCCGCCTGGTCGGCGTCCTCGGGCAGGGGAGACACCCACGGCGACCGCGAAGGAGGCAAGGCGTTCGCGTATAGCTACGACGCGGTGCTCAGCGCCAAACAGGAGTCGGCCGACGGGCAGGGCAACGTCGCCGGCAGCTTCCAGTACGTCGACGGCGCCGGACAGCAGCGCCAGTTGACGTACACCGTCAACGGCAACGAGGGATTCGTCGCCAAGGGCGACCACTTGCCTGTTGCTCCTCAAGTTCCTGTCGTATCTGTTGATTACCAAGTACCTGTTGCACCTGAAACCAAGTCTTGGTCTCACCAAGCCAGCTGGGGATCTTCCTCGTCTGGCAACATCCCTGCCCCTAAGACGTCCTCTACCCACAGCCAAGCCGCAGCCTCTAGCCAGGAGCATGTTGCCAACCTCGACGGAAGCTACAACTTCCAGTACGTAGCCGAAGATCACTCGAGGCAAGAGTCCGGTGACTCCAAGGGAAGCGTCGTGGGAAGCTATCAGTTCAAGGCCGATGATGGCCAACAGCGAAGAGTTGACTACGTGGCCGGCAAGGAGACGGGATTCGTTGCTAAGGGCGACCACTTGCCCGTCGCTCCTGAAGTACCCGCAGTTCCTGTTGGTCATCAAGTGCCCGTTGTGCCTCAAACTAAGTCATGGTCAAACCAAGCCAGTTGGTCATCATCTTCTTCTGGCAACATCCCTGCCCCTAAGACGTCCTCTACACACAGTCAAGCAGCTGCCTCTAGCCAGGAGCATGTTGTCAACCCCGACGGAAGCTACAAGTTCCAGTACGTAGCCGAAGATCACTCGAGACAAGAGTCCGGTGATGCTAAAGGAAGCGTCGTGGGAAGCTATCAGTTCAAGGCCGACGATGGCCAACAAGTAAGAGTCGACTACGTTGCCGGTAAGAAGACTGGATTCGTTGCTAAGGGCGACCACTTGCCAGTGGCTCCTGAAGTACCCGCAGTTCCTGTTGGTCATCAAGTGCCTGAGACCAAGTCTTGGTCGGACCACTCAACTTGGTCGACCTCGGGCTCGCACAACGTTGCCAAGTCGAGCGGTGGGGGCTGGAGTCGCCAGGACGAGCAGGTCCAGGGAGAAGTCGAGCAGCAGGAAGAGACGAGTCAGCTGGTGGACGAACAACAGAAGGTCGAAGACCAAAAGGTAACTTGGCTTCTTTTTCCCCAGAGTTTCTTCAAGTATATTCCCTTTTTTAATGCTTTTCTATGATACAAATTCTCCAGCTGCTTCTTGGAACCGAAAACTGCAGGAGATATTTTATGCAAAGATTTAAAAATTTTAATACTGATATCCAGTTCTGATACTGGATACGCTTATTGACAAAGAATAATGACAGACAGTATTAACACGAAATGCTAATTTACAATCAACGATTTGTATTTAAAATTCAGTGAATCCCACACAGGTCGAGTTGCAATGAAACTATTTCATATATCCCCAAATTCACAACAGGTTCTCGAAGAAGACGCTGCGCAGCGTGCCAAGGACGAGGCCATCGCGCAGGCCGAAGCGCAGGCGCTCGAGGCCGAGCAGCAAGCCAATCAGGCTCTGCTGCAGCAGCAGGAGGCGGAGCTCGAGGCGCTGGCCGCGCTTGCGCAGCAGGAGACCGAACAGGCGCAGGCGCTGGCCGAGCAGCAGAACTCCAAGGACCGCTCCAAAGAAACACAGGAGGAGGCTGACAGGAAGAACGAGGAGGCGAGGTTAGCACAGGAGGCGCAGCAACAGGATGAGCAACAGGAGCAGCAGGGCTGGAAACAGGATGAGCAGCAACAGGTGCAACAGCAATGGCAACAAGAGGAACAAGTCCATCAGGTCCAGCAGAAGAGGCAAGTACTTTGGTTCAAAGCGTGAGAAGATAGCGTAGCAAAGAAACCCAAACCCTCGCTATAGCTGTGTTGGTTTTAAGGCTGTCATATATTTTCGTGGACCAAAAGCTCAATTTTGTATGCAAATAAATGTCGCTCTCTTAAAATTTTTGCCTTAACTTCTGTGATCGACAAGTGCTTCATCGAAATAACCTCCAAACACCTATCACCATTCTCTTGAAAATATAAAATATGTACCTTTCATCTTCCCTAAACAAGCGGTCAACACCCTTATAAATTTCAAACTATATCCCTCATCACGTTTGATAATTCTACTTCGCATCGTCTAGTAATTTTCAAAAGTTCGTTAATTAATGTGCACCGACCCCCTTGCTTGTATGGTCGTCTCACCACAACGTACGGAATCAATGTTACAGCGTTGTGGAACCCCAACCCTCTCACACATCCAACGTTGCCAAATCGGACGGCTACTCGTTCTCCTACAAGACGGACAGCCAGTCGGTGCAGCAACAGAGCGGATCTGGCAACAGTGCGCAAGGCAGCTACTCCTTTGTTGCGCCCGATGACCGGCAGTGGCGCACCGTCGACTGGACGGCCGCCGCTGGCACTGGCTTCGTCGCCCAGGGCAACCATTTGCCTGTAGCACCACTGCCTGTAGCACCACTGCCTCAAGTACCGGTACGAGTGCTTTAGGGAAGGGGGGGGGGGACGAAGATCTGTTTGAAACCTGTTTGAACCTGTTTTAAATAGTTTTTTTGAACAAGAAATGTATTTTTCCGTGACGTTTTAAGTACCTTGGTACAGCAATAGAGGACCAAGATATATACTGATTAAACTAATAGGCAATTTCAAAGAATTTAACGAAATATTTTGTGTTTCATAAGTATCAGTGAACACTGAATAGTGTAACAAAAACTTCCTAAACCGTTGGTTTAGTTGACTGTAAATATGCAAAGTGTCCCAATGCATTGTCTGATTTGCAGGTGGTGCCCGTCTCTTGGAAAGCGTCCTCAGCAGCAACCTCCAAATCTTCAGCAGGAGGCGTCAAGACCTCATCGCACTCCGTCCAAACCTCGCACGACGACCAGGACAACGGCGACGGCTCCTACAAGTACTCGTACCAAACAGACACCGCCTCCAAACAAGAGACTGCCGACAAAGACGGCAGCGTCACCGGCAGCTTCTCCTATCACGGACCGGACGGCATCCTCCGCACCCTGGACTACACGGCCAACGACAAAGACGGGTTCGTCGCGACGGGCGATCATCTGCCCGGCTCGACGTCGTCCGGAGGCCACGTTTCGTCGTGGACCACAGACGCCCGAAGCTCAGGAGGTCTAGGATCGAGTGGCGCTTGGGGTGGGGCGTCCACATCGGGTTCTGGCAGCGCTTGGAGTGGGAAGGCTAATACAGACGTTAAGGGTTCGCATGTTTCAACGGGAACGTCTGGAGGTCAGGCTTCGCACGGTTCTTGGGGTTTGAAGACGAGTGGGGCGAAGAGTGCTCACGGTTCCGGTGGATGGGGAGCTCAGGTTGGTGGTGGAGGTGTTAAGAGCTATTCGCACTCGTCGACGGTGACGACTGGCGGGCATGGTTCCAGGCCCTATGCGCCGCTGCCGGTGGTTAAGACGTCGGTGGTCAAGCATTTCCCGGAGGTTGAGGTTACCAGGTATTTGCCTCCTGATAGCCCCAAGAAGTTTGGGTATGTCTTTGAAGCGAAAGCCTAGAACCGACTTCGTTGACGACTTTAATGCTGAAAGGATGGAAACTACACGACCATAAGCTTTAACATTGTAAATAGGTTTTGTTTGAGTCTTAAAAATTACAGTGAATGTTAGTTTTTTGTTACATTTGCTGTTGCCCAAAAAAATCAAGCCAATAAGAACCGCGTGATAATTGACAGCTACTGCCATTTTGAACGCAACATAGATGTAGCGCAATTAGTGCTATAGAAACTAGCAAGATAGTGCAATGAGAAAACTGAGAAAAAATTGGGTAAGAAACTGAGTTGACAGCCAAGCAGCTTGTGATTAAATCCATGGCTGTGATTGGTGTTTATCAGATTTGTGCTTCAACCAATCGGTGCTGTTCTTTGTTCCTGGTAAGGAAGGAGCAAAGAGCCATAGAAAATATTCCAAAAACTTCACGTTGTTCGTAGAGAATTCTTCCAGGGTTATTTTTGTACTTCTGTAGATGAAATAAATTAGCAATGTGTTTTTAAAAATGTGTTTAATTTTCGCTTCCTCTTTCTTTTCTACAACAAAATTTTCCTGAACCATTCTACAGCTTCTGGCAATTCGAATTTGCTACCTTATTCCAATTTGTGCAGTGTCATGTTCCAATGTCATTATTATTTTTATGCCTTTTGATGCCAACAAAGCAAATGCTGCTCTTCCGGAGGCCACTTGAATAAACGGTTTAGTACGTTCACGAATTACTGGTCAAAACCAATTGAGATTTTGGGGTAAGCAGACGCGTGCCGACCCTTGTAAGCTCTGCTAATCTCTATATTGTGTTCTCTTAGAGAGTGACAATAATTGACGGATCTCTTTGCAAATAGCTGCAATAACAAAAACCTCGTTATTATGAACGTACGGTGGACGTTGATAGGCTAACTGGGGGTAACTTGCGTCAAACATTCGGATAAACTTGTGAACGTTGAACGCAGGTCATCCATGGAAAGCTTTTGGACGTCCACCGAACGCACGTATTAACGTTCGTAGAACGTGTTTTGTGCTCGAGAACGGAAAGTGAATTGCATTTGCAATCCGTAACAACAGAGGTCTGGTAAGAACAGGGAATTTGACCGTTTTAGTGCTCTTTAGAAGTAGATCTTATATATAAAGGTGTTTTACACGTCAAATTCTACATTTCATAATTGATGACTCCACACATTGGTCCTTGAAGTCTTGGATACAGTATAACGTGTGTTTTGACAAAAACATTTGACTGACACTTACTAAAGCTTTACTTACAGCTTACTTCCTTTCAGAATGAAAGCATGTGGAGATGAACATATCAAAAAGCCAGAGCCAAAGCCAAAGCGTAAAACGAAAACTAACTAACAAACTAATTAAAAATAAAATATCAACATTGAGACAGACACGTTCGTCGTTCAATCAACGTGCCAGCTATGACGTCGTTTTATTTTGATCGTGCAATCATCAGGTGACACCAACCACTATGTCACGTGCTGCTTGCCTGCTCTTAGGTGAGTATTTACACCGTCGGCGTTCGTTATTGTAAATAGGATCTTGGTAATGGCAATGGTAATTATTAATGGGCTATTTTACCAACGTGGATTAAAAACCTCCGAAACGGTCGTTTAATGCCGATTTTGACTGATGTATTAGTTTTCTCTACAAAACTGAGTTCTTCAATAATTCAAATGGAGAATTAAGGGTTCTCTCGTGGAAAAATGCAAATACAGCTTTTAGTTCTGTGGTAAAAAGGAATTTTTTGGTGATCTGAAAACACATGTTTAAAACGGGTAAAACGCTAATTCCACAACTTTGGGGGCTCAAATAATGGACGATGGTTAAGCCAGGTAATAAATAATGACATTTACAAAATAAAATATATTTCACCTGTCAAAACAATGCCTTCTAGAATCACGGCCACTTTAATCAAAATTGAAGTACTTTTATGTGCCGTCTCAAAATAATATCCGTAAAACTTTTAAAAAGTCAGTAAATTAGTGGATTTCAAGGCACTGGCTAAATTGACCTTAAAAGTCAGTTTAGGCGACCTACGTTGAAATAGGCCATGATTGAGGTATATCCCTAGAAAACGCTGCACCGGTTGTTCGTGTTGAAGGATGCGCGAACTGTTTCATAATGTACATTTATGGAAAGAGACGGCGATGACCGTCCAATGCAACACCGTCGTTAAACCTTTACCACCCTTAACCTTTCAGTCGCTTTGGTGGCAGCTTTGTCTTTGGAACCAGGCGAAATCGACGCCGCCCCAGAAAACAGGGCCTGTTTCGTTGCCCCGACCACGTGGACCACGACCTCGACGGTGGCGCCCGAGGTAAGCCTAAGGGGATCCAAGACATGCCGCAGGGCCAATCCCTCCCCCCCCCCACACAGTGTTGATCTTTGGCACAACCGCGATGCAAGCCACGAATCAGAATTTTGCAACGTCCTCAATAATACTGCAACGCCAGCCTTGAACCAAATTTGAACTGTACAATTTATCTAAAAGATGGCTGATAATGTACTTTGTCTTTAAATTAAGCAGTAACACTGTTGTGTGCGTTCTGCATGACAACATGTCTCAAACAATTGTAAAATCTTTTTTACGCTAATGTAACTAAGCGGAGAAACTATGGAAATCACTTACCAGCCTGTTGAATGAGTTCTGTGACATTATTTAAGAAACACATATGTTTTGCATAACATGCCTTGGTGTGTGCCACGTTTTGCACAAGTCAGGAAGAATTCAGTTAATAATAACGAACGAGAATTGACCTAAAGGAAATTAGTTAAGCTGCCAGACTACCTAGCTCGCAGATGCTCGCAGCTGGGAATAGCGCGAATGCAGTCTCACGAGTATGTGATTTTTTACTAAAGCGTATGAGATTAGCTATTTAAGTAAGAGAGGGTGTTGTAGATAAAGGATCAATCTGTGTCGGTTTTAATCCTTTTCATCTCTTTATCGGTTCACGAAAAAGCGCAAAAAAATAGCAAAATGCAACATTTTTAGAAGAGGTTCGGCCCTTTTGGACCCAAAACATGGGAAACGGGTCCGTTACCGACACAGAAAGCGATTCTATCTCTACAGCGCCCTCGCTTATTTCAATAGTTTATCTCAAACGCTTTAGTAAAAAAGCGCCTACTCGTGAGACCATGCATTCGCGCTATCTCGCAGCTGCGAGCAGCTGGGAGCGAGGTAGTCTGGCTCCTTAAGACTGAGTTGAATGTGGTTGAATGTTAACTAGCCTTTACGGTATTCTATAAATCTCTACTGGTTGCTCTCAACCATCGCGACATAAATTGGCCAATGTCAATCGAAAAGAGTGTTTCTGTGCTTGTCGGTATGTACCTATTCTAAGTGAGCAAGTGAGTTTAAAAAGCCAAGTCAGTTTTGTGCCAGCATATTGGATCACTGCTTTAAACCATGCAGTACACAATTGAATACCTTCCGCTAATTTCAGTGGAATAAAAATGTCTTCTATTTTCTTAGATCCTAATCTTGAATAACCTATTTTACAGACCCCGCCATTTTAGCTCACTTTCTTTGTATTTATGCCTCTAATAGTACCATTATCACTTCATTACCTTAGATTTTTGAGTCACCTATTCCATCACTTCCTTGTTTATTTGTGGGTTTACTTCATTACCTGGTATATTTGAGGGATTATTAATTCCATTTTTATTTCCTAATTATCGGTATCTAACACTGTAACTTTTTTCTCAGGGTCGAAGCAAATGTGCGGGCATTCAACGGCTTCTGTGAACGAGGACCATTGATATTGGAAGACTCTAGTTGTTCTAGTGACGAATCTAAATCAAGCAAATCGTCGTCGTCTTCATCGTCATCGTCTTCGAGCTCAGAGGAGTGCAGCTCCGAAGAAGCCGCCAAACGTGTTGCTGACTGTATCGAGGCGCTGGCGCCGAAAGCTACCCACTAAACCCGTCGTCGCTCACGAGGACTTCCTCGATGGCGGTGGCTACCGTCCGTGAAGCGCTGGGGGGTTCGCTGTTGCGAGCTGCTTGCAGTGTATTCAAAATTAACAATATTTATGTTCGAAGAGTCGTTCAATTCACTAGCACTCAGGAGAGCGGCCGGGACACGTGGAGGAACACGTTGGCCCTAACATCCTCGACATCATCTGTACAAGGCCGGTACAAAATGGCGTTGCAGATGATGGCGCTAATACAGGTTGACGCTGTCAAGCCTGCCGTTGAAAATACTGTTTTTGTCATGGAAAATGTGGTGGAGCCTACCGTTGAAAATACTATTTTTTGTCAGCCTTGAAAATGGTGTTAGCAAATGTGCGTAAAACAACAAGACATAGGTACACACGTACACGCATGTCCTACGCATATACACATATATATATGCTTTGCAGACAGAAACCAAGAATCTGTCAGATTTTTGTCACATCTACAATTGAGAACAGACGAGGTGACATGGGTTGGCATTCTTGGCAAAGACTAGAGATGGACAAAAATTTGTCAATATACCACCGAAAATGATGGGCAATGATCATCAGAATCTTATCGGCCATTGGTTGAGTGAATTCGGTCATGCTAGTACGTCAGCGTGACATATTATGAACCTCAGCTGTAGGCAAATGTCTTCATACAAGTGGCTATCCTATGAACGGAACTTTACCCTATTATAACTATTTATTTACTATCTTGTATGGAAACAACGAGCAATTGTGATTAAACAAATAAATATTTTTCCGCAATGGTTTATGTTTTAAATGCGTGCGTGTTTATTTGCCCACTAATTGCCTGCTATTTAGAGAAACTTTGCCTACTATTTGACTACTGGTTTGGTGAATTTTCTCAACTGTTGCTACTGTTTTTGGAAGGATTGGTCAGTGGAAGCCCTGGATTCATATAGCTGAATATGATCATTAATGGCTGAAATATTGGTCCAAACGACTCATTTACCACTTAACGATCGTATGGGCTTTAGTCGGGGTCTTTACAAAGTTTCTAGACAGAGAAACTAAAAAAATATGTAACTCGCTACAATGGTGTCAGCGTGTGGGATTCACTGACCTTGAAAAATAAAACAATGGTTTTCGCTAAAAATATGATATTTAATTATCCTTGCGAACAATTTCTCGTGTTGATTCCCGGAAATAATTACTCTATTACTATGGTGCCTGCGGTGGGATTCTCAAAAACAATAGAAATCACTGTCCCATCCATGCATTTCGTGCATTTTTGTGCAAACTTGTGTCTTCTGTCCCTCTCTTAGGAGGGAGGGGGGGGGGGTTATTTGGTTTCTGGGTTTACAAAATACACTCACCCGAAAAAAGAAAGATTTTTAGTGATTTCCTGTGTGTCATTCTTAAGTCAGTCATGCCAACTCACCAAGAATTGTGCGTGACTGTTTAATAACTGCAATGCATCTTGTCTGGTAATATACCATACACTTTGTTTTACCTACGTGGTTAAAAAGTGTCAACAGGTATTTTTTGTATCCAGAAAGATCGCTGATATGAGCTGATATGTTGACAGAAAACAACGGGCTCATGTCGTCGGGGTCGTTGCTCAGGTGTTTAGACAATATTTCGACATATTATAAGCAACTCGTGACCACGGAATTCAAATAGTTAACAACCATGGTCCGAGCGACACTTCTTCTAGGTAAGTTAATTAGTTTCAATTTATGTACTTATACACGTGTGTCCACTTTAATTGCAAGGAACTTTACAGGTGTGTTGTATTTTGACATATTTTGTGTATTTATTTTTGTCACATTATTCGCAAAAACTTGGGTCATGACCATCCACAGCGTTTCCGTTTCCGAAATTTTTAATTTAGATGTGTGAAAAAATTATCCATTTTTAAATGCAAAATAATGGTCTTTTGCTGTCAATATAATATCTCGTATAGTCAAAGCAGGTGTATCAATCACTACGCAACCTTACAACGTGAACAAATACGGACATTTAAAGAATATTTTGATCTTGTTAAGTCCCCTTGCTTAAAATGTACTGTCTTGCTTCAGTTGGACTTCTGGCGCTGCTGGCGGCTGCCAACAGCACGTGCCGGGTCAAGCAACAAAAGCGATCGGTAAGTGGTAACCCCGTAAAAAATACGTGTTTCGTAGAATTCCTTTCTGGTAGTAAGGGCTGTTCTATGCACAGTGAGTGTATCCTGGCATAGTTGAGACGAGTTTGAGAGTCAATCTTGTTACTTCACAGTTACAGCCAAACTGTTTTTATAGAATCGTAATCAAACACCACAACGCGGTTGCTTAAATACGTTCCCCGATGGGGAACTATTTTCAGCACTTTTTGAAAATTTCTCCGCTGTAAGTTTTCAAAATACAACAAAATAATAATATGAGCCATTCAGCAACTCTTTATCTACACTTGTATTTGTTTAAAAAATTTACGTTAATATTTGTAGCCACGAGAAGTTTTGTTTTAATGTAAAATCTATGCGAAAATCGGCCAAAACCACCAGCGTTTAGTTCTCTTTTCACACTCATTAACTCTAATTCGTATCGCCAGGCGGGCAGTGTCGTCCACAACACCGGCCTCGGCGACGAAGACCCCCTCGAGGACCCACCACTTTCCGAGTGCTCGGCATCCGAAGAATCAATCGAGGACACGCCACTTTCGGTTTACTCAGGCAAATCACCGAATTCCGAATCGGAATCCGATGCCGGCGAAAAGACCATCGCCCAGCTCCAAAATGTCACCAGCAATCTCGCTCAGGGGCGATGCACGGCGCCGCCGCCAGGGGCCAAACCTTCCGGCGACGGCACCCCTCGCGAAGAGATCGTGCCAGGGGGCGTTGAGGTCGTGCCAGGGGGCGTTGAGTTCAACCCTTCAGGCGACGACACCCCACGCGAAGAGATCGTGCCAGGGGGCGTTGAGGTCGTGCCAGGGGGCGTTGAGGTCAAACCTTCAGGCGACGACACCCCAGGCGAAGAGGTCGTGCCAGGGGGCGTTGAGGTCGTGCCAGGGGGAGTTGAGGTCGTGCCAGGGGGCGAAGAGGTCGTTCCAGGGGGCGATGAGGTCAAACCTTCAGGCGACGGCACCCCACGCGAAGAGGTCGTGCCAGGGGGCGTTGAGGTAAAACCTTCAGGCAACGACACCCCACGCGAAGAGGTCGTGCCAGGGGGCGTGGAGGTCATGCCAGGGGGCGAAGAGATCGTGCCAGGAGGCGTTGAGGTCAAACCTTCAGGCGACGACACCCCACGCGAAGAGGTCGTGCCATGGGGCGTTGAGGTCAAACCTTCAGGCGAAGACACCCCACGCGAAGAGGTCGTGCCAGGGGGCGAAGAGGTCGTGCCAGGGGGCGTTGAGGTGAAACCTTCAGGCGACGACACCCCACGCGAAGAGGTCGTGCCATGGGGCGTTGAGGTTAAACCTTCAGGCGACGGCACCCCACGCGAAGAGGTCGTGCCAGGGGGCGAAGAGGTCGTGCCAGGGGGCGTTGAGGTCAAACCTTCAGGCGACGACACCCCACGCGAAGAGGTCGTGCCATGGGGCGTTGAGGTCAAACCTTCAGGCGAAGACACCCCACGCGAAGAGGTCGTGCCAGGGGGCGTTGAGGTCATGCCAGGGGGCGAAGAGATCGTGCCAGGAAGCGTTGAGGTCAAACCTTCAGGCGACGACACCCCACGCGAAGAGGTCGTGCCATGGGGCGTTGAGGTTAAACCTTCAGGCGACGGCACCCCACGCGAAGAGGTCGTGCCAGGGGGCGAAGAGGTCGTGCCAGGGGGCGTTGAGGTCAAACCTTCAGGCGACGACACCCCACGCGAAGAGGTCGTGCCATGGGGCGTTGAGGTTAAACCTTCAGGCGACGGCACCCCACGCGAAGAGGTCGTGCCAGGGGGCGAAGAGGTCGTGCCAGGGGGCGTTGAGGTCAAACCTTCAGGCGACGACACCCCACGCGAAGAGGTCGTGCCAGGGGGCGTTGAGGTCAAACCTTCAGGCGAAGACACCCCACGCGAAGAGGTCGTGCCAGGGGGCGTTGAGGTCAAACCTTCAGGCGAAGACACCCCACGCGAAGAGGTCGTGCCAGGGGGCGTTGAGGTCAAACCTTCAGGCGAAGACACCCCACGCGAAGAGGTCGTGCCAGGGGGCGTTGAGGTCAAACCTTCGGGCGACGGCACCCCACGCGAAGAGGTCGTGCCAGGGGGCGTTGAGGTCAAACCTTCAGGCGACGGCACCCCGCGCGAAGAGGTCGTGCCAGGGGGCGTTGAGGTCAAACCTTTAGGCGATGGCACCCCACGCGAGGAGGTCGTGCCAGGGGGCGTTGAGGTCAAACCGAAGGACTCGGAGGACGGTGCAGATGGCGCGGTTGGTGGGTCGGGTGTGGCGGTGGGCGGAGACGACGGGATCAGAGCGGTCGACCAGGGGGACCTGTCCGTGGTGACGACAAGTGGGCCCCCAGCCGAAGGACCTGTTGAAAGCCCTGTGGCTTCCGATCTACCATCATCACCCAAGGACTCTGGAAATGCTGCTCCCTTGTCTTCCAGCGACTCTGGAAATGATGTCCCCTCGTCTTCCAGTGACTCTGAAAATGATGTCCTCTCATCTTCCAGCGACTCTGGAATAGATGGCCCCTCGTCTTCCAGCGACTCAGGGAATACTGACCCCTCGTCTTCTAGCGACTCTGGGAATGCTGCTCCCTTGTCTTCCAGCGACTCTGGAAATGATGTCCCCTCGTCTTCCAGTGACTCTGAAAATGATGTCCTCTCATCTTCCAGCGACTCTGGAATAGATGGCCCCTCGTCTTCCAGCGACTCAGGGAATACTGACCCCTCGTCTTCTAGCGACTCTGGGAATGCTGACTCCTCGTCTTCCAGCGACTCTGGGAATGTTGACCCCTCGTCTTCTAGCGACTCTGGGAATGTTGACCCCTCGTCTTCCAGCGACTCTGGGAATGCTGACCCCTTGTCTTCTAGCGACTCTGGGAATGCTGACTCCTCGTCCACGATTACGACCCCCGCGATCGACCCCAACGCCACGTACCTGATCCGAGGGGAGAACCTGTTGGTGGGCCAGGACACTGTCAGTGGGGTGTTCGACTTGGTCAAGACGGCGGCGTCCTGGGACCTCTCCCTGCTGGTAGCTGCACACGAGTCGGCACGGGCCTTCCTCGTGAACATGCTGCCTCGTCTCTTTGCCTACCAGGAGGTGGACCCGCCGGCCTCCGATTAGGTATTTCCGTGCCTCAGTAATATTAGTAGTCTATTTGGATTGCATGTTATTTAAAAGTCAAGTCTTGCATTTTGGCACGGTTTGTACTTATACTAAAGATTTGCACTTTTATATTTAAACCAATGGAGAAGCAAAATATATCTATGTGTATGAGTCATCAAATTATGAATCAGCTAGAATGGAGGAAAATATTTAGGAAGATGACGTATACTTCGAAGCATTTGTTTGCGCAATGAAAATTTTTTAAGAACAGCTGTGTAGAAATTGGTTCAAAATCCTATACCTTAATTTGGGGAATTCGACGTTATCTTAGGTTATGGCGTCATTTGAATGTGACATGAAATGTTTCAAATGACATGAAAATAAAATGTGACAAATGAAATGTGACATGAAATGTGAATCTGAAATGTGAAATGAAATGTGAAAATGAAATGTGGCATGCAATGTGAATAATGAAATGTGACATGAAATGTGACTAGAAATCATTGTGCCTCGTTCACCGGTCCAAGGTGTTTGGCAGGCAGGTTTGGCAGGTTTGGCAGGTTTGGCAGGTTTGGCAGGTTTGAGCATCACAGGAGCAGCTGTTGCTGGTCGAGCACCAAACCGGCTTAGCATCACAGGTTTGCAGGCGTTCTGTTTGTACGTCACTATACCTATGGTGTCGAATGTTAGCGGGCTTGAAATATAAAACTCCGAAATGTGTTACTTATTTTTATTATTTTCCGATAAAATGGAATATTAGTTTATAACTGTTGTGGCCACTCTGAAATTCGCAAAGGAAATCAGATATTAATGTACTATACAAGTTTGTACTATATTTATGTGTCAGGCAAGCATATGCATAATATCCGATATTTTAAGATTTTTTTGAAAGCATTTTTTCATATTTTTTTCACTTGTAAAACTTTTTATATCTATAACAAGCATTTTGTTAAAATGTAATTAAATAGAGCCACATTTTGAACCAAATTCGAGTGTTTGTATTTTACTTACTCCATTTGCTCCTGAAAGCCAGCTTGCAAACAAAAACCTGATCTGAATTTAAATCAAAAAATTTGCTGACTATACCCTCCATACATTTTTTTAACACACAGAACAATTCAACTACGCCAGAGATAAAAGGCACTCTACATTATTCTATGTTATGATAGAGTGACAAATCGTTTCAAGTTTAATAAAATATTATAATTATGTGTGAATCATTCGATAAAAAAGACACCAGCTCTTAGTGCTGTGAACCAAAGATTTTAAGTTGACAGATCTTTGACACGGCTGTTTTCGAAATATCTGTCCGTGTCTAGAAGTATCTTTGACCAAAAGGAACACTGATCACATATTGTTTCTTGTACAACTCATTTAATTTGGATTTTCAATTCAGTTTTGATAGCCAAGGAAACGATGAACGGAACACGGATCAATGAATGGGTATTGAGTAACCAATTCGAAAATCATTCCAGGGAGCCTAGCAGTAACCTCCATGATCATACATTCCGCCGCCGCAACCAAAACCTTCCTTACCGACCGGCCCACCTTCCACCAACCGCCGCTAGATGTGGCGACCGCCGCCTTGTGTCACCCTCGTGCGCGGCACCTGCTCGCTCGTCGTCCAAGAGCAGTCGCCATTCAACCAGCCGCCATAACTCGGTCCGTCGTCGCGTCCCGGCGCTGCTAAAAACGCCTCGCCTCTTCGACACAGCCAGTGTACCGCCCTCGTCAGGAGCACCGCGTCGTCCTCACGTCCTCGCTCTCCAACATCAAACGCTTGCCACAGTGAGTAACAGCCTAATTACTCGGTTTCGACTAGATATCGGACGCCCTTTCGGCTACCGACAACACGTGTTCGGCCCGTTTTACTGCTAGCCTCGTGGCGGGCATCT
Source organism: Nemoura dubitans (assembly GCA_921293005.1). Lineage (NCBI taxonomy): Eukaryota > Metazoa > Arthropoda > Insecta > Plecoptera > Nemouridae > Nemoura > Nemoura dubitans. The sequence goes on along the minus strand of OV121077.1, from coordinate 16,407,619 downwards.
ATCCCGGATCTAGCGGACATCGGTTCTCGTATTGGGTGGAAAAAGTCGTGGTTTTCCGGGATTTCCACTCTGTTTGCGACGTGATTGCCCTTGTTACCTCATCCGTGGCTGCTGTTTCGTCATTGTCGATGGCCGCTGGGCAAACCCCCGTCGCACGAAGCCGGCTGCTTTTTGTCATGCACTTTTTAAGTTGCTGTGCTTCCTTGTTCGGTTGGCAAAATGGCAATCACCGATTGATATCTCGCAGCGACCATGTTCAGCAATTACTTCGTAATCACACTTTTTTTAGGCCGATGTTGACGGTTTTCACATCAAAATTGAATTATTTACTCGAAAAAGCGGCTATGGTTGCCGCTACCCAAATAATCAAGTAATATTATACATAGATCACCTCTTCATCAAATACATGCCAATAGTAGAGCAAAATGAAACAGACTTAGCCGTCTTGTTTGGCCCTTCCAAAGGGCCCTTTCATGGGTTTGGGGGCCCCGGGGCGAGGGTGTAACGAAATGCGTGGGCCCCTCCGGTAGGGTTCACCCTGCCTACGCCGTGCCGCTATTGATTCGGTCGGCGCCAGCTGTCCGCCCCTCGCCCCACCCCCCCTGCCCTGGGTTGGGCAGCGCGCCGAACCCTACTGGCCCAATTTAGCGCGCCAAATGCTCGGTACAGGGCCGCGGCCAGGAAGTGGGCACCGGTGCCCCGATAGCGAACGGGAACGGGCACGGGCACCGACACCGGTACATTCCCCGAGATAAATTCGCGTAGATTAAAACTTGCCTCTCTTCCTTTACAGAGATAATTCTAGAACCGACCTTACCGTCGTTATTGTATAAAGCAGAGCAAAGATGAGCAGAGATGCGCTGAGAGATGAGCAGAGATGAGCAAGCGTATAAAGCAGGCATGGGCAACCCCCCGGCCCGCGGGACTATTCTGTCCGGCCCGTCAGGCCTTGGACAACTAACATCGAAGATAGGCCCAGATTGCGAAGTTAAAACCGAATTGTGTGGATATATCTCTAGTGCTTTCTATAGTAGTTTTTGCATTGGGCTGTATATAACATCTCTCTCTTGTAAAAATCTATTCACGATTTGCAGAACAGCATTCAGTGAGGTAAAGCAATAATATCTATAATAAATAATAATATATAATAATAAAGTAAACTTTTAATTATACTAGTTATCTTATAATTGAATGTTAACTAGCTATGGTAACAATTTTGTGTGGAGGGTTCGGTTGGATATATTATTAAGACTTAGGACTATCCATGAGGAAGTGGTCTTGAAAATGAACTCTCTTGTATCTCAATATCTATGGTGGTTAGATCAACTTGAGCCTCATAAACGATGGTGCTTAATTTGAAGATTTCACCCCCCCCCCCTTCTTCAACCAAGTGGTCGTCCGGCCCGCCAAGCAACCAGGAAATTTGAATCACTCTCGTGACTTCCAAAAGGTTGCCCACGCCTGGTACAAAGGGTTGGGTGGTGTGAGCTTATTGTCCTTTCCTAAGCATCGGGACCGAAATCATAATCGATTTTAAATATTTACAATCTTCAACACAATTTCTACATTTCCATAGATCTCACCGAGCTAAATGTGCTTATGTGTGACTTTGTATTGCAATTATTTCGTAGAATGTTATTACAAGTATAAGTCTCGATTTGGGAATGTTTGAGAATGCGCGACACGTGAGGACACCCACGCTGAGGTACATAATGTGCGTCGATCTACCGCGCACTAAGCTGAACGACTGTCACGGCTAACCGCTCAATGCGCACGCATGGCACGCACACGCGTGCGTTACACACCCATCCGACAGCCTAATCACGCCCGGCGTTAATTGCACCGTAAACACCGCGCACACCGACCAACAACGTCGTCCACACATAACCACTCACGGGTGCGCAGTCTACCAACCACGTGTCGCCCACGCCTCGCTCTCTGTCCGACATGGCGCCGTCTCGCTCCCTCCAACGCCGAGTCGTCATAAGTCTGTCTCGCCCAATGCCAAGTCTTCGCGCCGCTCTTTCGCAACGCTACACACTGATAAGGTTCAATAAATCTGTCTCTCTTCCACCTACGCGTCGCAAGCTCGGTTCATCCTCATGCGTGCTCGCTCCGATCCATGCCACTCGCGAATCTCTGCCTCTTCGTTCGACACTGAAATTTACCTGGCGTCGTCGACTTCTTCTATCGTCGTCTCGCTCGCGCGCGTGCTCTGGGTGGTAAGCGCGTCTCTCTCGCACTCACGTGCGACGCCTGGCTTTTGGCACGCTGCCTGCGCCACGAGATGTATCTGCCGATATCGATTTGTTTTGCTTGTTTGCCGCGCCGGGGCCGGGCCGTGCCGAGCCGCGCCGTTGGCACGTGCCGTGCCGAACCGTGATCGATCGGATCGCGGGCACGGGACACGGTTAGTCTGGCCTGGAAGGGAGCTGAGGGTGCACCCGGTGCCGGCACTGAGGCCACCAAAGGCCGGCCACCGCTTAGCCTTGTCCCTTTGACACACTGTGCTGGCGCTGTCTCTGTGGCACTGGTCTATTGGCTGTCGGTGAATGCCAGGCTGATGATGAAGCTAGACTGGCCTGGAAGGGGGGCAATAAGGCATGCTACCGTCCAACAGCACCAAGGTCATTTGGATCCTTCTGCCAATCTCAAAACTGCAAGAAGAGATCTTTAATGAGCGACTGTTGATCGATCCCTGCAATTGGTCAACGGCCACATGGATGTACATCCGCTGACAGTTGTATTACCTGGCTGACATGATCTTGCTGACTGTAAAAGACTTGCTTGTCAGCCATTTGGCTGACACTAATCTTGCTGACAGTCACCTGTTTGACGTTCGTATCTTTGACAATAGTCCGCCTGACAATTTTCCAACTAAAACCCACGTCCATCTCCTGTGTACCTGGCGAGGCCTGACGTGATGCGGGGCGACGGGTGCCTACCTCGCCGCTGCCAGGGGCACAGAGATTGATCGGGCAACGGAACTGGGTCAGCCGTAGTCTGCCCCCCCCCCCCCGCCCCGCCACTACCCCGCTAGCCAAGTCTCGGGAGGACCGGGCTCGAGGCCGCTCTTCTACGGCTTTTCTTCGCCTATACCGGCTTCGTGTTATTGGCAATTAATCGGCCCATCCCCACGGGGTGTTTTGTTTCATTAACGCGCTCTGGTCATCCCTGCAGTACGCAATGCCGCTATTTGTTATTGCCCAGCGCAGAGCCCGTTTTAGAATCGATTGGTTAGGGTGTAAAATGGTCCCTCTGCCGTTCATCTTACATTAGTGTTTGGCTTTGTAATGTGACCAAAAGCTTCGCGTATAGCTGCGTTTCGGACGGCCCAAGTGCCGGACCCGAAATTGGCACGCGTCTTGACTTCAGTGTCCCACACTTCATGCGTTGTCACATGTCCTCTGAACGCCTCCCACGCCGTACGAAGCCAGTCCAACGCCCTCACTTGTTAGTGATTTTAAGTTAAAACTGCACAATGGCTGCAGGAATATTTCACGTTATGGCACTCGCACGATTATTTACGAAATTGACAATCGCCCTCCGAAAATATGTTTCCAAAATTAAGCAGTAAATTGACATGCAATCCCAAATCATTCCTCAAATGATATATTATATACCTTTCATGGATAAATCTATCAAATATAGACCACGTGCACTGAATTATATTATCGAGAACAAGCTTTTTTCAACTGTCCGAAAAGTCTCGCGAAAAGTTAGCCGTAAATCGCCCGTCACGAGATGTCCCACCGATGCCCGCCCCTCGAAGCCAGAGCAACGCCCCCCGTGGTCCACGACGTCGGCACGTGGGCCGCACGCCACCGCGTGCTGTTCGTTGGCGTGCGTCGCGCGTGACGTCACGGCGTCGCGACGTCGACGGCGTCGTGCATTCCGGCCGACGTGGCGTCTAAGTTTAGCCGCGTGCGAGCTCGAGTGGCCGCCGTCGACCGTCGGCCTTCGGTGGGGCTCGAACCACACGCCGCTAGTGACCGCTCCGGCGGGCAGATGGCGCGGTGGCAGTGGGATTGATTTCTGTGGGACCCGGGCCGATGAAGTTAGATTAGGTACGGTTGTACTAAAATGTTTGACTGAGATCCCAACTAGGAGTTGAAATACTTGGCAGAACCGGACATTAGACTCTCAAAACTGACCAGAATGATCCGCTCTAACTAGTGATGTGGGTTTTCCGGAAAAATTCAATCTGGAAAATTTCCGTGGAAAATTTCCGGAAACTTTCCAGAAATTTTCCAAACTGTTTTTCTTTGCGGCTATCAATGCAATGTGATGGCAAGGCCCCCATGACACAGAAATCTTGTGGAAAATACACCAAGAGTTTGCCGAAAGTTCTTTCCAAATTCAGTTGCCTGACGAAGCCGTCATTGGCTATGAAGTTAAGATGGTTTAGATGGAGGAGTATGTAGATGTTGGAAAAACAAACTTGTGGGTTGTGTGAATTGTTGCATTGCTGGTGTATCTTGCAGTTTTGCAAATGGAACATATACGTGAATACCGACAGTCCTTGTTGTGTGATGTTTTGGTAAAATAGCGCCAACATGCGCTTGGAACTTTCTTCATCTTTGCAGTGGATAGTTCCCACTTACCAGACTCTTTGTACTACAAGACTACCTTGCTTCGTGAGTCAGTAAAGCTATGCCAGTTAGTGAGGACTTATGTAGCCCATGGCTATGAAGTTTGAAGCCTGCTTGCCAAAAAAATGCATCTAACATGATTTCCTTTAAACACGTTATGCGTAGTTTTCATCATGGAAGAAGAATATACACACAAAAAACAGACAAAACATAGTATTTGAGAAGATGGAAATTTTCCGGAAAAATTGGTCGGAAATTTTCCCGGAAAGTTTCCATTTTTCAGAAATTTTCCATCGGAAATTTTCCGACCCACATCCCTAGCTCTAACTATCTCTTGATTTTGATCTGATTTTTGACTGGTTTTCGTCCGATCTTTGTCCGATTTTGGTCTGACTTGTCCGATCTTTGTCCGATTTTGGTCTGATTTTTGTTCGATCTTGGTCCGACTTTTGTTCCAATTTTGGGCTGATTTTTGTCCGATCTTGGTCCGTTTTTTGTCCAATTTTGGTCTGATTTTGTCCGATCATGGTCAGATGTCATGGATGGGAATTTGTTTCACGTGGGACGGGCCGAGGACTTAAGATTAGACTCTCAAAACTAAACCAGCTCGAAATATCTGCTGATTTCGGTCATTTTTTGCGGGTTGAAAGGGAGGAAAAAGCTCCTAGATTCTTCGGCGCTTTGTTCGGTTTCCAACGGCAGTTTCCAGCAGTTGGAAATGGGGCCTGCGCTGCGGCGTGGCACATGTCAGCAAAATATTTCGACACTATATTTAAGTTGGTTAATTAGTGCAGTTCATCAATTCCGATGCTTTATCATACGGGACCCAAGGTACGGTTTCAAATATATAGGTTATTTTCTGTATCAACCAAAGTCGCCCCACCTACGAATTGGAGGGTGCAGTAGTTGGTTTGCGGTCCAGCAGCCACCAGATATACACTGAAATTGCGGAGAGCTTCCTTTTCGGCACGCTATATCTTATCACTTTTGCTGCCATGGTTTCGGCTGCTACGTGGGGGGGGGGGGGGGGGGCAATCTAATACAATCGACAAATTCCCGTCATTCGAGCTTCCAGCCATATGCACCTGCTACGAATCGAGTTTCAACAATTGCCGCTGCTTTTGCGGCAAGATTATGAGCCGGAAACCAAGTCATACCTGCAGTTAGGGACGCCTATTGGATGTGCTGCTTCCAGGACCAGCACCCCTCGGTGCAAGTTTCGGAACAAGAGTCCCAGAGTCGATTAATGCTGCCGTGCCAAAAATCGACCACGTTCTGTCGAGCTACCTTATCAGTGGATCATTGCACGACTCGATTGCGGTCCAGCCGTGTCATGAATCATGATTGAGATCACGTGACTGATGACTACATTGCGTCTCACATTCGGGTGTCCACATGAAAACCAGCTATCTTCATTCTTATTGTGACGACAGAACCTGAGACGTACTATAGTACCTACTGAGAGTATCTCTCACACTGGCGAGCAATAAGAGTCGGTTACAGCAAACGTGATAAGAATGTCGCAATAATTTTGTTCTCCCGCGGTGCTAAAACAAGCGGCAGATAAGAGACGCAAACGACGCAACATTTTTCCTGGTCATGCGCACTTGTGACGTTGAATGGATTCTCGCTGCATTGTGATTTGTGCATCGCATTCAGGAAAGCTTTACCTGCAGATAACGATCGGTTTGCATTGGATAATGCGCGCTTACTGCGTACAAGTGCGCTGTAATGCCAAGTGGTATGCAATAATGTGTTACAATCTGCGAAGTTAAGCAACTCTGCGCTGGGACGGGCCTTGGATGGGTGACCGCTAAAGGAATGGCATGTTATATAATTTTGGGAGGTTAAATTGGTTTTATAAGTCGACGGTGCAACCAGGGGCGAAGCGTGGGTATTTTTACGGGGGAGACACACATAATATTACTACATTTGGCAGTGGCACGTGCGTAGGGGTACCATTATCTCTCTGGAGCACGGTAAATGAAATTAATATCAGTCTTAGTGCCTTTAAAAAATTTGTATAGAAGTTCGATCATACGGTCATGTTCATTCAGTTCATGCTGGCTGGAAATATGAACCTTATCGTTACTAAATTACCTAATGTTTAGGACGAAATAAGCTTGCATGTGCTGTGGTTTACGTTGAGCAGGAAAGCAATGCTAATCGCGTTCAACGCTGGGTAAGCGCCTTATACCATGGGTAAGCGCTACTACTAAACCTGAAAAAAATCCCGCGCCACGGAGCGCGCTTGTGCTACGGAGACGCGGTTCCCGAAGCACATATTTTCAGGACGGCACGGAGTCACAGAGCCGAGACGCGTCTCAAACGCAGCGAGTTTATTGCAGCGGTGACTCGGAAATCAAGCATCGGGCGGCGGGCGGCGGGGGCCAGGGTATAAGACCCTATGCGAGGAGACAATCTCCAACTATGTCTCTCGCTCGGTGCTCGAATAGTAAATCGCTCGTAGCTCTTCGGTTGCGCTCGCGTTACAGCCGAGCTTGGCGCGCGAGTGTGAATGCACATGCAGCTCGCACCGAGCTCGTTCAAGCCACTCGCTAAATAATCTTAAAAGATCCGTAAAAAAAAATTCATCACGTAATTTTTAGGGTAAACACCGTCTCATTGTCTCATAGGACGCTTCGCCCCTGGGTGCAACATATTCGTACACTGACAGCCAATAGACTAGTGCCACAGGGACAGCGCTAACACAGTGTGTCCAAGGGACAAGGCTATAAGCGGTGGCCGGCCCTTGGTGCTGTTGGACGGTAGCAGGACTTAGTGCCGGCACCGGGTCCACCTTCGGCTCCCTTCCAGGCCAGGCTAGCTTCATAATCAGCCTGTCATTCACCGACAGCCAGTAGACCAGTGCCACAGGAACAGCGCCAACACAGTGTGTCAAAGGGACAAGGCTTAGCGGTGGCCGGCCCTTGGAGCTGTTCGACGGTAGCAGGCCTTAGTGCCGGCACCGGGTCAACCCTCGGCTCCCTTCCAGGCCAGGCAATCTTCATCATCAGCCTATCATGCACCGACTGCCAGTAGACCAGTGCCACAGGAACAGCGCCAACACAGTGTGTCAAAGGGACAAGGCTATAAGCGGTGGCCGGCCCTTGGTGCTGTTGGACGGTAGCAGGCCTTAGTGCCGGCACCGGGTCAACCCTCGGCTCCCTTCCAGGCCAGGCTATATTCATCATGAGCCTGTCATTTACCGACAGCCAATAGACCAGTGCCGCAGGAACTGCGCCAACACAGTGTGTCAAAGGGACAAGGCTTAGCGGTGGCCGGCCCTTGGTGCTGTTGGACGGTAGCAGGCCTTAGTGCCCGCACCGGGTCAACCCTCGGCTCCCTTCCAGGCCAGGCTATCTTCATCATGAGCCTGTCATTCACCGACAGCCAATAGACCAGTGCCACAGGAACATCGCCAACACAGTGTGTCAAAGGGACAAGGCTTAGCGGTGGCCGGCCCTTGGTGCTGTTGGACGGTAGCTGGCCTTAGTGCCCGCACCGGGTCAACCCTCGGCTCCCTTCCAGGCCAGACTATCTTCATCATCAGCCTGTCATTCACCGACAGCCAATAGACCAGTGCCACAGGGACAGCGCCAACACAGTGTGTCAAAGGGACAAGGCTATAAGCGGTGGCCGGCCCTTGGTGCTGTTGGACGGTAGCAGGCCTTAGTGCCGGCACCGGGTCAACCCTCGGCTCCCTTCCAGGCCAGGCTATCTTCATCATCAGCCTGTCATTCACCGACAGCCTATAGACCAGTGCCACAGGAACAGCGCCAACACAGTGTGTCAAAGGGACAAGGCTAAGCGGTGGCCGGCCCTTGGTGCTGTTGGACGGTAGCAGACCTTAGTGCCCGCACCCGGTCAACCCTCGGCTCCCTTCCAGGCCAGGCTATCTTTATCATCAGCCTGTCATTCACCGACAGCCAATAGACCAGTGTCACAGGGACAGCGCCAACACAGTGTGTCAAAGGGACAAGGCTAAGCGCTGGCCGGCCCTTAGTGTTGTTGGACGGTAGCAGGCCTTAGTGCCGGCACCGGGTCAACCCTCGGCTCCCTTCCAGGCCAGGCTATCTTTATCATCAGCCTGTCATTCACCGACAGCCAATAGACCAGTGCCACAGGAACAGCGCCAACACAGTGTGTCAAAGGGACAAGGCTAAGCGGTGGCCGGGGCTCATGTCCAACACAGTGTGCCTTCTAGAACGGAACGTCGGCGTCTGGGATCGAACCTATGACCACGCGTTGCTCGATAGCTGTTATCAGCTGTTCGTGATAACCGCGGGGGTCAGTCAGATCGTGTGTCAAAGCGCGCCGGCGCGTACGGGCTGAACGTCCCAAGTCTGCGGCTGGACCCGGACCGAAAGCGGGATGGTGTTTCATCTTCCAGCGGGGAAACACAGCGGTGTCTCTATTCAAGTACTGGGGGGAGTTCAGAAAACCCATCGCTTCGAATGATTTGCGTATTCGCTTCTTAATTTCTATGTATAGCTTTTTTCGTCGTCTCTGTGCATGGAATATGTTAACGCTCGGGTTAACTCGCGGGTTAAAAGCGGACAGTCAATTGGTCGGGGCGCGTTGGGATGATTGCGTCATCGTGACGATTGCGTCACTGGCAGAAATCATTGCGTCATGGCATAAAAAGTTAGCGGAATGGCGCAAGGAGTGATCAAAATCTTGCAATAATCGATCTCTGCACTTGGTTTGCATAGCTAAGTCAGTCTCTGACAACCGTTTACTGGTCGATTGATTTATTAATTGGTTGATTTGTTGTATTTGATAAAGATAGAGGCACTGTACATATGGGATGAGGAACGAACCTATTTGGTCTAAAGAAAGGTTGGAACGTCCTAAATGGAATAGCCTAAAATATGCATAGGGCACGCTACAGCGTTTTCGTCAGGTTTCCACCACTATGTTGTTGACATCGAAGGAAACGACGGTCACCCATCCAATGCCTTAACCAGTTCAGTGTTGCTTAACTTTAGTGACATGAGAACCAGTGATTTCAACACGCCAAGCCGTTCGAAGACTCGAAGGCGGAATGCGATACAGATATATGTCGTAAAGCCTAGTGACGTCATTTGTCGTGGCTACTGGAAAAAGTTTCTGCCGGTCTCGCCCAAAAGAATGTAATTTCCTACACTTCAGTAATTTCAGCTTTGTTCCTCGCGTGCTGTGGGTGCGTTTAGCAGTGGCGTTGTTCGCGTTCCGTGCCCCGTGCTTGATTGCAGCGTCGACCGCGCGACTCTGTGGCGACCTTGCCACATCGCGTGCAGAATGCAGATTGCCTAGTGTTATGTCAGAGGACGACACAGAAGCGTCGCACGCGCGCGATTGGTTTAGTGTTGAATGATGAGCGTGGCTGTCGGGCCGTGTTTTCAAGACTGCGACGCTTTTATTTGTAAGTGTCCTAACACTTCTAAATTAACTGAATACCGATATATACGTGGGGCCTGGAATAATGTGTTATACCAGACTAATTCGTCTAAAATACAAATCAATTGTGTATTAAAATAACAAAGCGTGAAAGTAGCTAGGGAAAAGTGACCCCAAGTCCAAACGGTCCATTTGTTGAAAAACTTTGGAAAATATGGCAGTTTTTTAAATTTTTTTGAAATCCCGAAGATTTGCTGCATATTGGTTTCGGTCTTCCGTGTACCGAATCAAGCATTACCGACTGTCGGTGTCTGGCTTCAGGCCATGCGACCCAAAACGAAGACAGTGGGCCCTTGATTCGAGAGATGCTTCGGCGCGCAAACTTGCCAAAGATGCCAGCAAAGCAACCATGAAGTGATCGACGGGGCCAAACCCGCTGTCGCATTTCCCACAAACTACCAACAATTCTTATAAATGAATAACTGCTATACGAGCAACGCCAACAGAGTATGTGAAAACGATAATATTTCTCAATGTCAGACGTCAAAAGTCTCCGCTAAATCAATGACCCGCGTCACGTTTGAAAACAAAATCTATTACATTAACGTTCAGCGCTCGCTTAATGCACGTATTACGCGATTTACGACGCTGGCGCAATTAGCGGCTGTTGATAATAGAGTACTTGTTGTCTAATTGACCCAATTGCGAGGCGTGTTCACGCCGCGTGACAACAGTGCTGCCGCTCAGCGGACGAATCTCGAAACACGCGTGGGCTCGGTGCAAAGTTCAACGCTTTTCGTTTGCAACAGCACACGCACCGCCGTGTCGGCATCTGCGTTCAATTTGGGTGCACATTTGTTTCGTTTTACCGATAGATTAGCAAACAGCTAGATCTCAAAAACGTATACTTTTTTATAGCTGGTATTCCACTAGGGCCCGAATTCTCCGTGAGGGGGGGGGGGGAGGGAGGGCATTTTGTTTTGCCCGAATTGACAGCGAATTAAAATACTGTATCAAAGTAAGAAGCTAAGTTAGCCTAAATTAACAACACTCGTCACACACTATGCTATAAGCTAAACACGCTAACCTAAACTAAACTCAACTCGGTCCAACCAAACCTAAGCAAACCTAACCCAATCTAACCCAGGCCTAAGCCCAACGAAACGCAACGCAACCCAACTCAACGCAGCCTACCGCAACCTATTCCCAACCTAACCCAATCGCTTCCTGAATCGAAGCCCAGAACAGCCGGTGGTTTGGCCCGCAAATCCATTGCTTTGGGACGTTTTGACGTTCGACGGTTGAAATCGACAACGGCGGCAGTTCTCAGCTCCCAGTGGTGGAACTCGGTGTTAACGAACGCACTGCTCACTAGAAAACTGTGAAGTGACCGCCGCGTTTCGCTAATTTTCGCTAATTTTCGCTTCTTCCCCCAAAACAACGAAGCGCCTATCCCCAAACTCCACACCTGCATGCATGTGGCGACGTGCAGCACGGCAAGTGCATCTCCGCACGGCACCGACGGGTCTCTCGTCCGGCCTTGGCCTTGCCTGCTGCGCGACCGATATATCCCGCGACGCCGGCGACGCCGACGTCCAGTGTTCCCCTCATCTGGCGTCGCGACGCCTAGAGACGAGCGCTCGCCGAACGCGACTGGTCCAGTGATAAACAAACACTCTTCGCGTGTGTGTGCGTGCGTGTGTGGCTTTTACGCGCGGCTCGACACAGTTTGTTTACGTTTCGTGGGCGGCCGGGCGAAGCAGCGTTATTTTTGTAGCGCTTTTTTATATCAATAAATCGTTTTAATAGTGAGAAGACTGATACATTTATACTTGTGTGTGTGTGTGTGATTTTCTGGTTCCGACTGCCGTGCGTAGAATGCAACGGTAAGTCACTGTCTCGCGAAATGACTGTAAGTGCCCGTCGGAAGAGCGTTCTGGATCATTCTGGACTCCGAGGGTCCCAGGGTCGATCCTGGTAACCGGCTATCCGTGGTAGTGGGTTTCCGTGGTGTTATTTCACAACCGTTTTGAGCACCTGACATGCATGGTTCCTCCGCCAAAAGAGCACAAAAGAAAGAATATGTAAAAATCATTGCGATGGTGGCCGATATAATTATGTCTTACAACTTTCCGTCACATCATACAACCGATCAGATGCCTTCGTGAAAGTTAACGGAGCGTCAAGTCCTTATAACCAGCCATTGAGCTATCGGGACATGGTGATTGATAGCTAACGGTCCGTTAGCCGGCTTTGACAGACTCTAGTCTTTGAGATGACTCCGCGTCGCGTGCTGCTAACTAGGTCGGTACCTTGTCGGCGAGTGAGCTATGGCCGCACCTGGTCGGGGAGGATATTGGGTCAACGTCAAGGCAGCGACGGATTCGGCAGTGTCACGTGTACCTTTGCTGTGATGGGTAAATCACGCTTGTGACTCGGTGGTACTGCGTGTGACACGCCGGCCATATAATAAGAGAGGACGTAACGCTTGTTTTCGTCGTACGCGGAGGTTCACGCGCGGGAACTTCTTCTGGCCGCAAATACTAACACAGAGTTTTGGAAAAAATTCACGTGTAGTTGAAGGGTTGTTGGATGTCGGATGGTGTGTTAGGTTATTATACTTTAAAATATGACAGAGGTGCGCATTTTCAAAAAGCGCCTAAAATACCATTTTTACGGCATTTTTACGTAGCTCTTATGGAAAAAGTTTACCATAACTTGTATTAAAAACTACCATCCGACATCCAGTGATTCTTTCTCCGTCTATGGTTTTTTTTTTCCAGATTTGTACATAAATAATTGTTGGTGTAGGAAGTTCCCGCGTGGACCTCTGCACCGACCCCTGGCCACGCAGCGTGGCTTGTGCATCCAAGAACTAAATGGACTAAAAACATGGTTGTTGTTTTGGCCGCTTTTCACATAGATTTGAAATTAAAACGGACCTTCTCTCGGCTTCAAATTAACGTAAAACTTTGATGAAATATACAAGCACATACAAGTGTTGTTAAAGTGAAGGACGAGAGATGATTTGTGGTTGCATTCTTTTCACACATTCAGGTATGGATTCGATGGCACTACTGTTTTCCCTCTCTGTCTTTAGTCACGTCTGCACATGAGTCATTTAAGTATGATGGCTCGGCACTTAGTCAACTTACAGGATAAGTCTGCCGGTTTACATGGTATAATCTGCAGTGCGTTATATGAGAACTGCAATTAAGATAATGGGATGACAAGACACTGTCTCCATTCTTTTGGTTCACAACTTAAACAACACTACACAAAGCTACGAAATCTCATTTTATCGCTGCACCTTTGTTCCTTAGGAAACTGATAGTATTTTTTTCAAGTCTTACCGATGAAGGCAATACATTGTCGTGTGCAGACTTAATTACTGAGCAACGTGAACGTAAATACTTTGAAAAAACAAGATTATACAAGTGCCCAATGAAATGAATCGTGGTTTTACGTTTTACGCAATGAAACGTAGATTTATACTTATCTCTTAACTACCACGTTAATGAGTTGCTTGAAAGCTAATGCTTATACTATTTTTAGTTTTAGTCTTTGATAATACCCTCCGCTGTAAGTTTCCAGAATACAAAAACCAAAAATAATATTAGCCATCAACGAACTCTGTATCACGTGGTTTTTCCAAAGTTTTACGTTGATATTTATAGCGCAGCCTCGCAGGAAAATGTCCGTTTTAATGTTAAATCCATGCGAACATTTGCCAAAACCCCCACCATCTGCACCCCCACCATCTGCACCCCCACCATCTGCACCCCCACCATCTGCACCCCCACCATCTGCACCCCCACCATCTGCACCCCCACCATCTGCACCCCCACCATCTGCACCCCCACCATCTGCACCCCCACCATCTGCACCCCCACCATCTGCACCCCCACCATCTGCACCCCCACCATCTACTCAATCGTTTGATTATCTCATAAGAAACATTTCTACTGCAAGACTTCGCGATGGTCCAATGCAATAACTGGGCGCCGGGGTGGGGATGGCGGGGGGGGGGGGGGACTTTTCCTCAGAGAAATTTAGCGACGAAATGCGGAATAATTGATGACCAAAAGCCAAGAGTATGAATTGATAGCGACTCGATAAACCATTTGATCGTTTCTCGAACATGGTCGTGATCAAGTCGATGATAAATCACCTGCAAACATAGGTGAAAACTAAACGGTTGTGGTTTTCGCCGGTTTTCGCATATATTTAACATTCAAAACGGAAGTTTTCCTGGCTACACATATCAACGAAAATGTTTTGGCACTTTCAGGCAATTTTTGAAAATTCCCTTCCGTGTAAGTTTTCCAAATACAACAATATATAGTATCAGCCATCCTGCGACTATTAAACAACACGTGTATTTTTTACATTTGCAGCCAAGAGGAGGTCCGTTTTTACTTCAAATCGATACGCGAAAATCGGCCATAGCCACCACCGTTCAGTTCTCTCATGACAGGAAAGCAAACGTAATGGACGCAAGAAATTCCAACAAAACGATCAACTTGACTCGGGAGTAAAATTGTCGACACTTCGGTGCACAAACACAACACATCCACGGGCCGACGCCTGCACGTGCAGAATCGCGTTCTTGGAACCCAGAGTCCGCAAAACGGCGCGCCCTCTCACTCGATCGCGTGCAGTCTATAATCTAGCCGCCTCGCTCCCGCTTCCAGCGATGCGATTGCGCAATGTGCAGCGGCCGTCGGCTGCAATTAGTGCATTTGCGCTGTCGACGTTGTTATGGAAACGTGGACGAGGCAGTGTTCACACGACTTCGTTTGGCATTCGCTCTGGAACAAAGTGGGTGCTTGTTGATGCGCTTACCTAAAGGCTGGTTTACAATTAACTTAGCCTTAGGAATAAGCAGTTGCAGTATAATGTCTGGTTAATCGTAAGCTTGTCTGGAGTTTGTAAATCGTAAGCTTGTCGTTGTCTGGATCGTAAGCTTTTCTACAACAAACTTAATAGTACGACTTTAACGTAACGTAAGCGAAGTATTTTTACGTTAGGTTAAAGTCAAAACTTTGTGGAGAGCCAGTCAGATTGATTCGCCGCCATGATGAACTAGATTTTTCCATATTTGAGAAAAAGTTGGGTTATGTGCATCGAGATCTGATTGGCTTGCCGTAACGAATTAAAGTGCATTCAATTACTTTCCTCACTGACGCCATCATCGAGAATGTGTATGCTGTATAGGCACCATGGAGACCCACGGTAATTTAAACAAAAATGCATCGAAAATGAGCGGGCCGGGGCCTGTTTCAAAGGGATGTTACAGATTTGGAAATAAATCAATACTTATAGCTGCAAAATGCCGTACATATAAGTTTCCTTTTTTATCGTATCCAATTTTGGACTTCGGTCATGCAACCGTGTAAATACCATTCAAGATCACCTCGTTAACCTTCTCTTTATATTTTAACAAGGGCAATCTCTATAAGGGTGCAGCCAAATTTAGCCGAGTTACTTTTATGGGACTAACGTATATAGGTCAGGAGCATTGGACTCGTATAAAAAACGTAGCAGATAAACTGCAGCAAATACCATCTATCTAAAATTGTCGATCAGTTCGGTCTACATCGAAGATCAGTGATCAAAGCTCGTTCAACGTCGCGAAGTCGAATATCGTCTTACAATGTTGTCAAATGCGACAAGCCATCAATCATGGCCGGGATTAAGTGCACCTTTAATGCCCGACGTCCGTTGCCGATTCTGACATATTGAGGTTAA
The DNA here is from genome assembly GCA_921293005.1 of Nemoura dubitans. Lineage (NCBI taxonomy): Eukaryota > Metazoa > Arthropoda > Insecta > Plecoptera > Nemouridae > Nemoura > Nemoura dubitans. The sequence goes on along the minus strand of OV121077.1, from coordinate 16,391,894 downwards.
GATCAATCATGTGAATTAAATCAGTATGTCTATATCATTCATGTAATGTGCGATTTTTAAAACAGATTACAAAATTTTAATTCGATCTCGGCGTGTCCACCACTGATGGGTATTTCACCAACTCCGTTTAGTTGCTTGAACGGCATTTTATTTTATTTTTTTACAATTCTCCGAATTCTCAAATGCCTCCCAATTGCTTCCCAAATTGAACGGGGAATTAGTTTAAATGAGCCATGAATCGAAACTGTTTGTGAAATGCACCGAAGCTATGGTCGTATTCCCAAACCTACTGAAGCTACTGCGCAGTACTGAGGTCCATTCCGTAACCTATCTCAGTGGCCATCAGACTTCGAGCCAGCAGACTTACTGAACTCTACTGAGAGCTCCTAAGCTCTGTAGGCTCACTAGGCTTCGGAATTGGACCTATGTCATCTGCTGGATTTTCAACGACGTTTAGTAAACCTTCGCTTTGTGAGATTTAAAAGGTTTTGGTGAAATCGCCTATCAATCGACCAAACACACGCTTATAGACCCGCGGTAAAAATTTTGCTAATTCCACTAAATTCGGCGGAACGACTCGAACCAGTCAAGGTCATTTCACTTATCGGAACTGAAACGAGTAGCTAAGCGGCGACTATCTGGCCCAGCTGTCGTGTAAACAAACGCGCACACAACGGCGTCCCTTTCTTCTTCCTCGCCCCCCCCCCCCCCCCCCCCGCACCCACTCTCCGTTTGGCGGTAATGCGCGTATCGGTCGCAAATAGCCGCGCCGAGAGTTCGAACCCGCGTCTCGGCGCCAACTGGACCACCGTGTCAAGGCGGCGTGCCGTCGCGGTGAAGTGCACCTGTCGACTCGGCGAAATGCATGCTATCACTATTTAGTCTACACACATTCTACTAATGCGACGATCGAATCAATTTTCAGCTGGGCCGCATAAAAATGAGCGCCGGCGCACGTTGTGAGTGCCATCACTGCAAAAACAAACGTCTGATAATCGGACGATTTTGGCGTCTAAACTTGCTATCGCCATTCAGACCTGTTTTAGGCGTCTTATATTTTATCAGACACACAAGCGTCCGATGTTTCGACACATTTTCATCTTAATAGCAGACGATCTTGGGTCGATAGACTCTGGTCGTCCGGGGATGAACGCGGCGACGATGCTGTGACAGGTTAGACTCTAATACCTCGTTCACACTACGCGAGTAGATCATGATCAAGTCCTCAACTCGATCAAATATGGCGTTGATTGGGTTTCAAAAATCTGTTGGTGTTCACACTTGTTTCCTTACTTGATCACGATCAACTCATTCGGACAAGTTCGGAATATGCTCGGGATACGAACACAACCGGAAAACACTTTGTCACCGAGCTCATAGCACACGGAACACGCTCCCAGGTTAATGTTTCAACGTTTCCGGTGGCGGATTTTGAAATAATCACGAACTCTTCCGAGCGTTCACGACGATTTCCGAATGATTTCATCACGATTAAATAGATAACTGAGTTGTGGAAACCCAATCAACGCCATCTTTGATGTCGAAGAGAGTTGATCTTGATCAAGTCTGTAGTGTGAACGAGGTATTACTGAGGGAGCCGAAGGCGCACTGAGGCCTGCTACCGTCCAACGGCACCAAGGGCCGGCCACCGCTGAGCCTTGTCCCTTTGACACACTGTGTTGGCGCTGGTCCTGTGGCACTGGTCTATTAGCTGTCGGTGAATGACAGGCTGATGATGAAGCTAGCCTGGCCTGTATGGGATTCGAGGGTGGACCCGGTGTCGGCACTAAGGCCTGCTACCGTCCAACAGCACCAGGGCCGGTCACCGCTAAGCCTTGTCCCTTTGACACACTGTGTTGGCGCTGTACCTGTGGCACTGGTCGGTCTGTTGGCTGTTGGTGAATGAGATGACGCGCAGTTCGGACTGACAGTTCTAGCAATTTTAACTGTGCGTAACTTTGCGCAATTTGGATTGCGAACACGAAGGAAAGCAGCCAGTCCTAACTGTTCGATATGATTGTTTGTCAGGAGTACTCCTGTCATACTTATGTTAAGTCAGGAATACATACTCTACAAACATTCAGCTTTTCCATAGATGAAGCTACCGGTCCAGATTATCCACTCTGATGTGAACGTGTCTACGAAACTCGTAGCCGAGCATAATTGCCCAGGCAGCCGATAGATGGAGCCACTGATAATTACACTCCGCTCATCGCCATTCCGTTATCTGTGTCGGGCGGAAGCACACAACGTGATGCAAATGCGCTCTGGTGGCTGGCGGGGCGACTACATACTGGATTCAAAATGTCCCGTCTCCCCAGACTAGCTGGAAATTATCATTTCAATATCTCAGTATGTTGTAGACAAAATACGTAGAATTGGGTGCCGATTACTCTTTTTTCGTAAATTTACCCTAATGCTAGAACTGCCTCAAAGTTAATCTGTCCTCTTTTTTATATATGTTGTACTTGTGTAGTCATGCACATTTCAGTAACGAGTCGTTGTTGTTTGTTTGTTGCAGATGAGTGCATCAGTGAACAGGTGCTGGACGTACAACGCCTTCATCGTGTGCCACCTGATATCTTAGCACGCAGCCAGGCGTGCCAATACGTGGCAGAAACTAGGGGAAACGCAGAAGCACTAGGGACAAACCAGAAACACTAGGGACAACACTTAAATAGCAACCAGTACACACACTGTAGGGACAAACAATAGACAGGAAACGAAAGGGTCATTCAAACACGGTTAGGCGCATACTTAATAGAGTCATTACGGAGAAAATACGGGGGGACTGTACGTTGAAGAAATTGTTATAATTCAGAGTTACTTACGAAAGTTCGCTGACTTTTAGGGCCATATTACTTTGGGATAGTATATATATATCAATATATAGGGATCAGTTACTTTTTACTTTTGAGTGGAACAGATTACTTATCTAATAGCGCAGCGGACAAAGTTACTTTACTTATATAATATTAAAAGAGGAGATACATTTTTAGGGTCAGTTACTTTGATGTGTATGCAAATAAATTAGCGGAGAAATTACTGTTAATTAGGATATATTTATCGGCAGGTAGGGACGAGTTACTGTAAGTAGTGAACCAGTGACTGCGGGCGAAAACCAGTACGTTATTTAGAAGGCGTTGTTTAGGGAGCCTAGTTAGCAAGCAACTCGGTACGGTTGTATTTTTTAATTTTTTTATAAGAATTCGTATCGACGGTATACGTTTATTTAGGTGTTAAGGAGAAAATTAGTATACAAATTAGTGACTACCAAAAAAACTCGACAAAAATACACAAGGCCTAAACGCTCAATTTCGCAAGCTCACACACGAAGTAATAAAAGAAAAGGCGAGTCCAAAAGGGAAGAGAGAAGACTTAAAAGAGCTGAACGAAAGAAAAATCGCTAAAGAAGGTTGAAAGAAAATCGACTATTTATTTATTTTTTATAAAATACGCACATTATTCTAGTGCGCAATCCTTTACTACTAAAAATCCCACACAACAAACCCATTTCATACACTTTGGGAACCCACAGCGTTCCCAATGATTCCCTAAATCCACTGTCGACTGTGATATGCATACCATGAAGATGGCCGCTTACGGATAGTTGCACACTTTGCACACCGCGTCGCGGGTCTTCGATCGCCGTCATGATGGACCTGTTCGCGCCGGAAGTGCTCTGGTTGGTGGTGTTGGGGTTCGTGGTCGCGTTCGTGCTGGCGTTCGGCATCGGCGCCAACGACGTTGCCAACTCGTTCGGCACGTCGGTCGGCTCGAAGGTGCTCACCATCCGACAAGCCTGCTGTCTGGCGACCGTCTTCGAGATCGCTGGAGCTGTGCTCATAGGTCAGTCCTCCACCTACCTACTCAACAAGCGCGCGTTTCGACTGATTTGTCAACTATTTGTGCATTTTTACTGGTTGCCTTCTAAAGATCCGCAAGAAATTGGCACCAAATCCGTATCGAGATTAGAAAATGACTAGACCAGTTCCATCCGAGGTCACAAATTTAAAATACACACCAGTTCCGATTAAAGGTCAGAATATACTCACCAGTTCAGTTGCCAGGTCACATAATACGAACCAGTTGCATTTCAAAGTCACAAAATTTGCATTACAAGGTCACAAAACACACACCAGTTGCATTACAAGGTCACAAAATACACACCAGTTGCATTCCAAGGTCACAAAATACACACCAATGTAATTCCAATGCCACAATATACACGCCAATTCCGTTTGAAGGTCACAACGTAACCAGTTGCATTCGAACGTCAGGCAGAAGATGACACAATACCCACTAGTTGCATTCTATGCATAGTAGCAAGTTCTTCCAGTCGGTCAATTAACGCATACCATGTCTCAAAATAACCAAACCTACTAGGTTCCCTTCCAGAGACTGACAAGTGACAACTAACCGCCATTTCACGTTAAGAAGAAGAGTAAATTTGCATCTTCCTCGAAGACCCACTGCTGCTAGACGAGAGATAAGAGTTTAAAAAAACTTGCATGCCATGTCTTCAGGATGAAATACGGCTATATAAGCAGTTTTGAAACTCTAATCTCGTGTCTAGCAGCCGTGGGTCCTCGAGGAAGCTGCAAATCGACTCATTCTTAAAGTGAAATGGAGTATAGTGTCATCTCGGTCGCTGAGCGTCCGAACTAACCGCGTGTGTCCCGCTCGAACCCGCAGGCTACAAGGTGTCCGACACGATGCGCAAGGGCGTGTTGCAGCTCGAGGTCTACCACGACTCGGAGAAGGAGCTGATGCTGGGGTGTCTCTCGGCGCTGGGTGAGTGATCAAAGAACACTCCGTCCCCCTCCCCTCTCGTGCTTAGCGGGACAGTCTCCGTGGTGGCCTGCACTAGGAGAGTGCTGGCAGTAAGGTCTGCTACCGTCCAACAGCACCAAGGGCCGGCCACCGCTTAGCCTTGTCCCTTTGACACATTGTGTTGGCGCTGTCCCTGTGGCACTGGTCTATTGGATGTCGGTGAATGACAGGCTGATGATGAAACTTGCCTTGCCTGGAAGGAGGCCGAGGGTTGACCCGGTGCCGGCACTAAGGCCTGCTACCGTCCAAGAGGACCAAGGACCAACCATCGCTTAGCCTTGTCCCTTTGACACACTGCGTTGGCGCTGTCCCTGTGGCACTGGTCTTTTGGCTGTCGGTGAATGACAGGCTGATGATGAAAGTAGCCATTTTCGATTTCTCATAAAATAATTTTTGCTTAATAAAATGCGAAAACGTTATAGATAAATCGGTGCGAAAAATGCAGAGAATGTGACATCTGCCTCGGTTTGATACGCTAGGTGTCAAGTGCAAGTACTCGAGATGTAATCCCTGTCGAGATAGCGATCTCATTGCGGAGTCAGAGGGCTTTATCAGTTTATCGCCAGAGTTGACACAATTTTTCAAAAGCTTGCGCTGCGATACCTTGGTATGCTATACGTAGTGAGCGGTGCCCAATCTCTGAGCTGTGCTTTTGGCAGCAACTAATCAATGGCATTTATTCGGCCCGGTTGTAATAATGGACTAGTTTAGGTATGGGTTAAGCAGCCTACGACAATGAAATGCAGAACCGCTGTTATAATGAAAGGCATATTCATTCGATAATGCTGTGCTGTAAATTATTCAACTGTACAAAATTATTTCAGCATTTCGACAAGATTTCAGTTTTGGCATGTTTCACTCCTGTAGATGATTACGCGAGTACCGGAGTAACAACACCATCGAAGAAATAACGGTCTGTTACATCGCTCATTGGCCAACCTGACGCCTTAAACGGATCGTTAATGATTTACCAGCCATTGAGCCAGCGGTTATGGTTCGAAGCACAGCCACTTGGCGAGCACTGGCGAAGCTATATCATTCTCGAAAATTACGAGTGCTAACTGTTGCTTTACTTCTCAAAACAAAATCAAATAAAAACGTTTCGTTAAATTTTTAACCAGACATTTAGAAAGCGAGTATTATTGATGTGGTCGTCAACCAGATATCGCACTAGCGAAGCCACAAAATTGTGAAATTTGCGGATGCACACAGCTGAAAACAAAACGAGAAAAAAAATACTCGGCAAAGATTCGAATTGCCGCTTGCCGTGCCTTGTCTACGTGCCGTAGAGCACGGCGGCCCCGCGCGCCCCATCCCATCAGGCACTCGGCGTCGCCGCTCCCAAACACCGGGCACGGATTCTCGGAAACGCGGTCCGCCCGGCGTGCACCCCAGCATCCCCCCTGCCCGGCCTGTACCGACCACCGAGGCACCAGGTAGCGGTCGACGCACCCTGAATCGCACCCCCCCCCCCCTCCCCCAATCTACCTAACGTCAGGCTCGGCGCCGTCGATGGCGTGGCCAGCAGTGAATAAGTGCTCTGGCGAGATGACCGCTTGCTGGCGGTCACCCATTCGATGGCTGGACCAACGCGCTGTTGCTTAACTTTGTAAGTGTGGCAAGAGAACCAATTGATTTGGCATACGCTCTTGGAGAGTTTTATTTATAGATGAGAGAGAGAGAGGTGTAAGAGGAACCAGACTCTTCTTGGCTAGGCTTGTTTTATAACCAGCCAATAATGCATCCACAGCCAGTAGACCGGTGCCACAGGGACAGCGCCAACACAGTGTGTCAAAGGGACAAGGCTAAGCGGTGGCCGGCCCTTGGTGCTGTTGGACGGTGACAGGCCAGAGTGCCGACACCGGGTCCACCCTCGACTCCCTTCCAGGCCAGACTATCGTTGTCATCACTCATCAGCAATCCCCGAGCTGATCCCCACTAGCACTTGCTAAACCAACCATTTCTCGGATTCGCAGCGGGCAGTGCCATCTGGCTGATGGTGGCGACGTTCTTCAAGCTGCCGATCTCGGGCACGCACAGCATCGTGGGCGCCACCGTCGGCTTCTCGCTGGTCTCGCGGGGCACGGCCGGTCTGGACTGGGAGATGCTGGGCAAGATCGGTGAGTGGCGATCATGATTGCTTAAAAAAAAAACGGGTTCAAACTAGGATTTGAATTCTGATAAAAGTCTCACTGGTTTCGCTTTCATTTAGCATGTAAATCCCAGTTTGAAATATTTTTTTTTTCAAATCTAGTGCTCAAGATAGGACATAAATAGTCGTGAGTCTTAATAAATATGATTGCATTAAGCATGTTCAAAGAGCTCCGAAGTCGAGTCGTTTCCTTCACCTCGTAAGGTATACACTTTCCAGGCCACACCTTTCGTCGACTCGCGACGAAATCTATATTTTCGGAATCTTCACACTTCGGACAACCAATTGAACCATATTCGTTTCGCAAGATTCACTCGTCAATTACTTCCAAGAGTTTTAAAATAACCATGTTTAGCCGGTACATTGAAAGATGTACTTATGGGTAAATTCCAGCAAAGAATTTACATCTTACCGTATACACTTTCCGGGCCACACCCGTTATCCGATCGCAACGAAACAAATATCTACGGAATCCTCACACTTTTGACAACCAATTGAATATTTCAGAACCTCGAAATATCTCTTGGAAATCCATAAAAAGTTGAATTCAATGAACCTCAACAACCATCAATGACTGGCCTTAAGTTTTCTTTGAGTTCCCACGGGGTTTTCGAGATCCACGGTGTGTCAATTTCTTTCCAAATGTGTGGGGATAAGATATACGTTACTCTGCGATGCGACAACTGATGTGGCCTATAAAATGTGTCTAGTGAATAGAAGGTGAGAGTACACCTCTCAATGAATCAGCTTGACGGGGTTGTTGTGCAACGCTTGACAATGAAAGACGGACGAAGTCCTTCGAAGCGCAAATGGTGTCAGTTTTTTGACGAAAGTATTAGGATTCTGAAGATAGGTTTCGTCGCGGTAGGACATACAGTGTGGCCATTGTGTATATATAGTGTACCCAGGATGAGGTAATTTCTTCGCTAGAATGCGGCCCTGGCAAGAGGAACATGTGGTACCGACGTGGTTCTGAGATACAAGTTTGTAAGTACAGTCCGCTATGCATAGGAACGCGTCGATGGAAAGTGGTCCCCATGCCCGCCTCACTGTAGTCTGTTATATTTTGTCCTGACCCATTCTCTCGCACGTAAACCTTAAACGGGAACCGAAAATTAAAATTTGCTTGGTGTGCCCCGGCAACCATTTTTTGTAAGTCGTTTGGTAAACGTGGCATTTTTGGAATTGACAACTGACATGAAAAACTCTCGATGATTAGGCGATGCCATAGTCGATAACTGCGCTCTGCTCAAACCATTGCCCCGACCAAACGGCATCGTTGGCAGCCATTGGCCTAAAGTTGCCCCGAAACCCAGCGTCGTTGGTAGCCAGTGGCCCAAAGTTGCCCCGAAACCCAGCGTCGTTGGTAGCCATTGGCCCAAAGTTGCCCCGAAACCCAGCGTCGTTGGGAGCCATTGGCCCAAAGTTGCCCCGAAACCCAGCGTCGTTGGTAGCCATTGGCCCAAAGTTGCCCCGACACCCAGCGTCGTTGGTAGCCATTGGTCAGCAGCTGCCCCAAAACCCAGCGTCGTTGGTACCCATTGGCCCAAAGTTGCCCCGAAACCCAGCGTCGTTGGTAGCCATTGTCCCAAAGTTGCCCCGAAACCCAGCGTCGTTGGTAGCCATTGGTCCAAAGTTGCCCCGAAACCCAGCGTCGTTGGTAGCCGTTGGCCCAAAGTTGCCCCGAAACCCAGCGTCGTTGGTAGCCATTGGTCCAAAGTTGCCCCGAAACCCAGCGTCGTTGGTAGCCATTGGCCCAAAGTTGCCCCGAAACCCAGCGTCGTTAGTAGCCGTTGGCCCAAAGTTGCCCCGAAACCCAGCGTCGTTGGTAGCCATTGATCCAAAGTTGCTCCGAAACCCAGCGTCGTTGGTAGCCATTGGCCCAAAGTTGCCCCGAAACCCAGCGTCGTTGGTAGCCATTGTCCCAAAGTTGCCCCGAAACCCAGCGTCGTTGGTAGCCATTGTCCCAAAGTTGCCCCGAAACCCAGCGTCATTGGGAGCCATTGGTCCAAAGCTGCCCCAAAACCCAGCGTCGTTGGCAGCCATTGGCCCAAAATTGCCCCGAAACCCAGCGTCGTTAATAGCCATTGGTCCAAAGTTGCCCCGTAACCCAGCGTCGTTGGTAGCCATTGGCCCAAAGTTGCCCCGAAACCCAGCGTCGTTAGTAGCCGTTGGCCCAAAGTTGCCCCGAAACCCAGCGTCGTTGGTAGCCATTGCAGCCCAAAGTTGCCCCGAAACCCAGCGTCTTTGGTAGCCATTGGCACAAAGTTGCCCCGAAACCCAGCGTCGTTGGTAGCCATTGTCCCAAAGTTGCCCCGAAACCCAGCGTCGTTGGTAGCCATTGGCCCAAAGTTGCCCGGAAACCCAGCGTCGTTGGTAGCCATTGGTCCAAAGTTGCCCCGAAACCCAGCGTCGTTGGTAGCCATTGGCCCAAAGTTGCCCCGAAACCCAGCGTTGTTGGTAGCCATTGGCCCAAAGTTGCCCCGAAACCCAGCGTCGTTGGTAGCCATTGGCCCAAAGTTGCCCCGAAACCCAGCGTCGTTGGCAGCCATTGGCCCAAAGTTGCCCCGAAACCCAGCGTCGTTAGTAGCCGTTGGCCCAAAGTTGCCCCGAAACCCAGCGTCGTTGGTAGCCATTGGCCCAAAGTTGCCCCGAAACCCAGCGTCGTTGGCAGCCATTGGCCCAAAGTTGCCCCGAAACCCAGCGTCGTTAGTAGCCATTGGCCCAAAGTTGCCCCGAAACCCAGCGTCGTTGGTAGCCATTGGCCCAAAGTTGCCCCGAAACCCAGCGTCGTTGGTAGCCATTGGTCAGCAGCTGCCCCAAAACCCAGCGTCGTTGGTACCCATTGGCCCAAAGTTGCCCCGAAACCCAGCGTCGTTGGTAGCCATTGGCCCAAAGTTGCCCCGAAACCCAGCGTCGTTGGTAGCCATTGTCCCATAGTTGCCCCGAAACCCAGCGTCTTTGGTAGCCATTGGTCCAAAGTTTCCCCGAAACCCAGCGTCGTTGGTAGCCATTGTCCCATAGTTTCCCCGAAACCCAGCGTCGTTGGTAGCCATTGGCCCAAAGTTGCCCCGAAACCCAGGGTCGTTGGTAGCCATTGGCCCAAAGTTGCCCCGAAACCCAGCGTCGTTGGTAGCCATTGTCCCATAGTTGCCCCGAAACCCAGCGTCTTTGGTACCCATTGGCCCAAAGTTGCCCCGAAACCCGGCGTCGTTGGTAGCCATTGGCCCAAAGTTGCCCCGAAACCCAGCGTCGTTGGGAGCCATTGGCCCAAAGTTGCCCCGAAACCCAGCGTCGTTGGTAGCCATTGTCCCAAAGTTGCCCCGAAACCCAGCGTCGTTGGTAGCCATTGGTCCAAAGTTGCCCCGAAACCCAGCGTCGTTGGTAGCCATTGTCCCAAAGTTGCCCCGAAACCCAGCGTCGTTGGTAGCCATTGGCCCAAAGTTCCCCGAAACCCAGCGTCGTTAGTAGCCGTTGGCCCAAAGTTGCCCCGAAACCCAGCGTCGTTGGTAGCCCTTGGTCCAAAGTTGCTCCGAAACCCAGCGTCGTTGGTAGCCATTGGCCCAAAGTTGCCCCGAAACCCAGCGTCGTTGGTAGCCATTGTCCCAAAGTTGCCCCGAAACCCAGCGTCGTTGGTAGCCATTGTCCCAAAGTTGCCCCGAAACCCAGCGTCATTGGGAGCCATTGGTCCAAAACTGTGGCCCAAAACCCAGCGTCGTTGGCAGCCATTGGCCCAAAATTGCCCCGAAACCCAGCGTCGTTAATAGCCATTGGTCCAAAGTTGCCCCGTAACCCAGCGTCGTTGGTAGCCATTGGCCCAAAGTTGCCCCGAAACCCAGCGTCGTTAGTAGCCGTTGGCCCAAAGTTGCCCCGAAACCCAGCGTCGTTGGTAGCCATTGCAGCCCAAAGTTGCCCCGAAACCCAGCGTCTTTGGTAGCCATTGGCACAAAGTTGCCCCGAAACCCAGCGTCGTTTGTAGCCATTGTCCCAAAGTTGCCCCGAAACCCAGCGTCGTTGGTAGCCATTGGCCCAAAGTTGCCCGGAAACCCAGCGTCGTTGGTAGCCATTGGACCAAAGTTGCCCCGAAACCCAGCGTCGTTGGTAGCCATTGGCCCAAAGTTGCCCCGAAACCCAGCGTTGTTGGTAGCCATTGGCCCAAAGTTGCCCCGAAACCCAGCGTCGTTGGTAGCCATTGGCCCAAAGTTGCCCCGAAACCCAGCGTCGTTGGCAGCCATTGGCCCAAAGTTGCCCCGAAACCCAGCGTCGTTAGTAGCCGTTGGCCCAAAGTTGCCCCGAAACCCAGCGTCGTTGGTAGCCATTGGCCCAAAGTTGCCCCGAAACCCAGCGTCGTTGGCAGCCATTGGCCCAAAGTTGCCCCGAAACCCAGCGTCGTTAGTAGCCGTTGGCCCAAAGTTGCCCCGAAACCCAGCGTCGTTGGTAGCCATTGGCCCAAAGTTGCCCCGAAACCCAGCGTCGTTGGTAGCCATTGGTCAGCAGCTGCCCCAAAACCCAGCGTCGTTGGTACCCATTGGCCCAAAGTTGCCCCGAAACCCAGCGTCGTTGGTAGCCATTGGCCCCAAGTTGCCCCGAAACCCAGCGTCGTTGGTAGCCATTGTCCCATAGTTGCCCCGAAACCCAGCGTCTTTGGTAGCCATTGGTCCAAAGTTTCCCCGAAACCCAGCGTCGTTGGTAGCCATTGTCCCATAGTTTCCCCGAAACCCAGCGTCGTTGGTAGCCATTGGCCCAAAGTTGCCCCGAAACCCAGCGTCGTTGGTAGCCATTGGCCCAAAGTTGCCCCGAAACCCAGCGTCGTTGGTAGCCATTGTCCCATTGTTGCCCCGAAACCCAGCGTCTTTGGTACCCATTGGCCCAAAGTTGCCCCGAAACCCAGCGTCGTTGGTAGCCATTGGCCCAAAGTTGCCCCGAAACCCAGCGTCGTTGGTAGCCATTGTCCCATAGTTGCCCCGAAACCCAGCGTCTTTGGTAGCCATTGGTCCAAAGTTTCCCCGAAACCCAGCGTCGTTGGTAGCCATTGGCCCAAAGTTGCCCCGAAACCCAGCGTCGTTGGTAGCCATTGTCCCAAAGTTGCCCCGAAACCCAGCGTCGTTGGTAGCCATTGGCCCAAAGTTGCCCCAAAACCCGAGTCGGTGGTGGGCCGTGCATCGGTCATTTGGCGCAGACTTCGCACACTGGTGCGGCCAGCGTTCATTTCTTGGACGCGATCGCCGGGGCTGAGGCGATGAACGCGCTCCTGTCGTCGCAAGAGCGTCACATTGCGACGTCACTCGCGGATTATTAGCGGTAATTTTCGCATGCCAAAAGCACGGAAGTTGACGGGCGCGTGCGGCGGCACAGATGTGAAAGATGCTAGCGCGACATGTGTTTTCGCGGACGGATTTGTTCGCCTGTCGCCAGCTTAAATGATTGGGCGGACGGGCGAATATTTTAGTTCGGTTCCCCCGTGATGAAAAACGTCGCACACGAGGGGACAATTTGATTACCGGCCTATCGCCGATGGTTTTGTTGTGGAACTATTTAGCATGTTGGAAATTTAAAATACAAATTCGGCTTGATGTAGACTTTTTACATAAGAAGTTTGTCTTGTTCTCTAATTTTGGTATTAGATAATTCGGTTTCGCAAATTTGCATCACTGTCACCGTCAGTGCACACCAATTTTAGCTGTCAGGGAGGAGTCTTTCCCCATCCATAAGTGAGAAAAGTGAAGATCTTTGAAAATCGGGGCATCCTGCAAAATGAATTGGTATAGATAATATAGATTGAAAAGTCTATTAGAAAAGTAGCATTTCACAGATATTATATGCAGATGAGCGAAAGCGTATAGCTATGAACCACCGCAGTGGGGTGGCTTCATGCGTGCTGAGATTGGTACAAATGGAACAAAATCAATTAAAATGCTGATACAATTGGCTACTACAGTGGTTTCTTTTACATTTTGCTAATGTTGAGGTGGAAATGAAAGGTTTCCATGTATACCTTTGGTATAAAACCATGTTTTATTTATTTACCAACGGATCCAGTACTGGCGATGGCAATGCATTGCCCATCCAGACGATAGTATTTTCGGGATACGAGTAAGTGGCCCACGCTCGGTCGAGGATATTCCTGGAAGTCGTATCAGAGACCGAGTGGCGTCCCGTGAGAACACGGCCCGAAATAAACGCGCGAAAAAGCGCGCTTCCTTGATTTGCGTGACGTCTTCGCGGAATTGCGACACAAGTCGGCCTAGATGTTTCTGGCAAAATTCGCTTATAAATTTGCAGATTTTCTTCTATTTTTCTTCTGACTTTCAACTTGCGATCCGTGGAGAAGAAACGGCAAGTCGCAATCGACAAGTATGCAAAGTGTTTCTCGATAAACGAAGAGAAAACATGGATTCTTGTGAGTTGGTTCAATATTTCGGTATCTCATTAGAAATAAACTAACGTGATTTCTTATCTGTCGTCTCATTCAAATAGTTTGCTTGCCTTGCTGTCATCCGCGACCAAACAGTTGCGAAACTTTTCATAAAACTTTTGTTGTGCGTAGGTATTTAATCCTTGTTTTACAACTAATTAGAACTTGATAAACACGGAAAATCCACGTCATTCATTCCTCAGCTGCAACAATGTTTTTCACATGTGAACCAGTGTATGGTGGGGTAGAGATATTTCACAGCGAAGGTCTCTTGACAAACAATAAATAAATCTGTCTGTCAAATCGTTAACCACCCCTGCCCGTCCTTGTAATTATTTGAGTTTCTCCGATGTGCTAGCAGTGGCCACACAGAGCCCCGTGTACCCACCGACCGCACCCTGACCTTTCCAAGCTGGCCCAGACTACCGAGTACCGACCAAAAGCTGCGTAGTGCGTTGCGATGACCCGAATCCCCGATAAGCCCGTGACAGTTGGCCCCTCGCGTATCCACAGATTTATTGCCCCGTGATTACAAGGCAGTGGCGTGCGATGTATATAGTGTTACTGCACCCCAAGTTACTGTGGATATAATATGTTTCCTAATGAATTTGCAGTGAATGTCCTTGCCATTGGTTTCGCGAAATCAATTGCGCTAGCCGCTCAATGGACGGCTATACAGCTGTTCCAGAGTCCATGATGTGGGCAAATAATTGCCATGTGCATAGCGTTGCATTTATGTGTACAAACTGTTCGTCCATTGGATTCTATTGCTTCCCTCGCCACTCACAGTTTAGGCAAATATCGACCTAATGTAGCAACAATGTTTCTCACTCCAAATTAAATCAAAATAACTATTTGATGGGTGTTATCACAAAAATAAAAATGACCTGCAGTGAAATTAGCTTGTTTCACGGAGTACATCGTAACAGCCAAAGAGCTCGAAAAGTTCCACAAGCCACAAGGGCTTTTCAATTTCAAGAGGGGCTGTGGGTTTGCTCTAAGGGTCGCTACTTGACCATTTTTCGACGTTTATATTATTAAGTTGCGGCTTTCATCAGAATCGATGGTTATCTATTTTCTGTGCGCTATCTTCAGGTGATTAGTGTGACTATTTTTAGCTTACATAGCGCACATACCTAATACCTATTTTTATAAAGAATTCGGATGGAACATACGGACAGCTCCTGACATCTACACAGTTAGCGCATGATATTCGCGTGGATTGTAATATGTGTGTGTTTTTTTACTTTTTTTCAAGCTCATTGTTTTCCTTGATCATCATGAGTATTCTGTTAAAATAAATGAGACGTAAAATTTTGAATATCAAAGAAAGTGTAGGTACACAGCTGAAGGCCCTTTTCGGATATCATTACTTTTCCGCAATATTGTTCACGTCGCAGTGCAACCTTGTCAAATATTTATATGTTCGCACGCATGCATGAACTTGGAGGCATTTGTTCCTTCGATCTATCATTTTGTTTACTCCATTTTAAGAATCTCTTGGAAACAAATAATCTACACAGCTGTCACACACGAATTATATTGGGCAAACAACTGTCAAAACAGCGGCCATGTTGCCAAGTTGACGGCGCTACCTTGTTGCGTCATTCCAAGGCCAGCAGTGTGCGCTTTTCGCAACGATGTCGTGGCGGTAGCGTCGTAAATCGCTCATCCCGCACGGCGATGTCGTCGTATTTACTTACGCCTGTCTTTCGTCTAGAGACGAAAAGTACTATAGACCTACTATTTTTCACGTTTAGAAGGAGAGCGGTGTTTCAGGCGTCCCATTGTTCCGACAAAGAACTGAACGCGCGCTACAGAACAATACTTCTTAACGCGGAAAATACTTTAGGGATCGCGAACCCAAGAACGTATAAAAGCTCCTTGTGCCAGCTCAATAATTCACCTCCCACTGGCTACCGTTGACTTGAAAAAGCCCGTGTTGTCAGCTGGTATTAAAATTGATTATGTTTTTATTTTATACGTCTGCCAACTGTGGCCTTTGGTGGTATTAATAATGCAACAATGGCACTCTTGCCCAGGAAAATGTTCAAATTTTGTTGAGGATATCGAATGTGCATCGCAGTTTCCGTTTTCTCTATCGATTTGGACGAAATAATTCACTTGTTTTTCTTTCTAAAAACAAGTTAACATCCCGACCAATGTAATATTTTGTGTTTCTACAAAATCGACTTTTCTCTCCAAGTTCCGCTTGCTCAATAGATAGTTAAAGAATTTAAAATTGCGCGATTGCGCAATGGCTGGTTAGTTAAGGACTTAATCCATTCGTTTATTTGCCGTCAACGCAGCTTATTTGCTGTAAAACGACGTAACGGACTGTCAATTCTTTGGCCAGCCACTGCGACTAACTGAACTTCCCTCTTGTTCGATTTTGAAGTAACATATGAACCCAAGAAACGAACTATTTTGCTCCAAATTTGCGAAAGATAACGAACACTGAGGTCCCACTGATGCAACCCAAGGCCAAGGTGACTCCTGATATCAAGGTCATCCTCGTTAGCGACTCTGCCGTGCACTCATTGACTCTGACTCAGCGTGTCGTGCGAATAGACGCACCTCTTTGACTCGGTGTCAGCACACCAGTCCAATTAGACCGACGTGCTCGCTAATGGCCCGATAATTGCAAGCACAGCCGCATCGGCAGTGCCCGTACTATCTTGTTGACTTTGCCTGACTCGTTCGTTCGTGATTCTTTTGAAAAGTGTGGCTTTGAAGTTTAAATTTACGGTACTTAGGCATCTATAAATGAGTTAACTGTCAGGGTGATGATCCTTTGAAACTCTTGGCCTTACGTATGTAGGATTAGATTGTGTGTAGACTGTAGGTTCTAGGTTGGCGGTGAAATCTTTTGAAAAATGGCTAATTCATTTAATTTTCTTGGTTCAGACAGACTTGTCTTTTCACAGGGCAAACGCATAAGAGAAGAAACCAGGGGCGTCCTTCCTCTCCTCCCGCCGCTCCCCATATTTCCTTACATAACCCACAACATTTTAAATGTGGGGCTAGAGATGTACTCCCAAGCACCCCAAATCAGCACCTGACCTATGACCAACATTTTTGACAATTATTTTATCCTGAAATTCTGTCCAGTATTTTGTGTAACTTTCAACGTTTTTTTGTTGTTTTATTATGACTTGTTACCCTACCTACCCCCTTCCTTAAAAAGCACCTATGTTTGCCTATCTGTACAGATACAAAAGATGCCTCTTGAGATAGCTGCTCACAAGTCAATCTCGTAATCATTCCAAGGACCTCAGTTTTTTTAAAGAACAATTAAAAATGTGGCTCATTGCAAAATGTTTTTACACCATTGACAGCCTTTTCAACCTGTAATTGAACATGACTCTTTAATTTTTATAATTGAATGTATGATAGTGTGTATTTGTGTTTTGTTTATAATGTGTATCTATTTTTGAATGTCCTAATATCATGTATTGTCTTTTCGACACTAAACATTTAAATAAAATAAATAAAATTTCCAAACTCCATCCAACGCTAACGAATCGCCGTGCGTTTGTCACCCTCAGTGGCGTCGTGGTTCATCTCGCCGCTGCTCTCGGGTCTGATGTCCGTCGCGCTCTACAAGCTGATCTCGCGCTTCATCCTGCAAGCGCCGCGGCCGCTAGAGCCGGGCCTGCGCGCGCTGCCGCTCTTCTACGGCGTCACCGTGTTCATCAACGTCTTCTCCATCGTGCATGACGGCCCCAAGCGTGAGTTGCCGCAGCTACGTGGCTCTGTGCGCTCGGTGCATCGGTGTTCTGTAACCTCTAGGCTAGTTCCGCTTAACCTTCAGTCACTGCTCCGGTACGGGATAGCACATGTATAGGGCTACACAGATGTTCCTTTCCCGTACTAACACAGCTGCGCGAAAGCCCTCCGCCCGCAATAATAGTTTCGCCGGCAGGCAAGAGATGAAGCCACTGTTTGTTGTTTTATCACCTGTAACCAAGGTAACTGTAACCAAGGTAACTGTAACCACCTGAGGATCATTGGGTCCCTTGATTATAATAATTGGCCTTATGCCATGGCCTGCGTGGGCATACCCCAGCGATTGCCGGCAGAATTACTAGCATCATATTTTTGCCGTAGCCATTGCTAGGTACGGTAGAACCAATGGACCAATGGACCAATGGAACCAATCGGGGTAACCAATGGACGTGTGTGCCGGTTTGCACTTCATCTTAATTCAGTGAATAAACATGAATTGAAAGAAAACTTAAAAATTATTTATTAACTTATAACATTCAATTTACATACTTGGAGGCCACCAGTATATATTTCAGCTTTCAAACAACAATACATGAGAACATAATCTTTTTAAGGAGTTGGTCTGATAGGGTGATCACAGCAGGCAGGGCTTGGGGTTGTCCTTGAACGCTTGACTAATTAAAAAGACTAGTTAAATCCCAGTGCGTCCGACACGAAGCCATGTCTGACCTCCGTCTGCGTTGCAGTGCTGCACCTGGACGCGCTGCCGTGGTGGGGCGCGCTGGCCATCAGCGGCTGCGTCGGCGCGTGCGTGGTGGTCGGCGTGCAGCTCGTGCTCGTGCCGTACCAGCGACGACAGTGTCTCGGTGAGTCGGCGAGCCGCGTCGGTGGCGTTGCTTGCATCGCAGGCCCCCGAACACGAAGAAACCGAGGCCCCCTCCTCCCACCCCGCCAGTGTTGCCGTTGAATGTACAAATCGCGGGGGAAATGTACTACCAGATTTTTGTCACCCGTCTCCTGTCCCTAAATAAAAAGGTAATCTTTTTGGATTAACTTGGGCTGCTGAGGGCCCCAAAAATTGTAATGCCTCCCCCCACCCCCACCCAAGCACTGGCATGTCTGCTCCCCTCTAGTTACGCCCCCACAAGTTTGCTCTCACGGCACGTCTATTGTGTGACATTTGGAGTTGCGTCAATTTGACAGAATGAATTATTCTCTATCGTGGAGTTTGTTCCACGAGGCTGGACTGGCTGCGCCACAGCTAGAGGTTACACAAAAGCCTGTTTATATTACGTGACCACCCATTGTTTTATAGGGCTTCTTAAATCCTGTGGTTTCAGCCGTTCCCCTCACCGACTAGCGAATTTCTCCTCCGCCCATTTTGTTTTACCATCCGTTTCACTCGCTCTGCCGGTCATCGCCATGCAGTTCTCTCTCTTTTTCACTCACTTTGGATAGAATCACTTAATACACTCTGAGAGAGTGTACTTTCCACCAAAGTGCCGGTGTCAATTTTGCTTGCCTTTTGGCCATAATGATGAAAGCCTTTACTGTAACTATCACAAGGCCTGCGAAATTGACTACTAGCGCTGCAGCGGAAAGTACATTCTCTCGATGGGACAGAGTGTAGCGATGCCAATGCACCCCTGCCATCACGGGAACACCTGCTCGCACCAATTATTCCCCCGTAGCCTTTGATCCGTATGATAGGCCACCTGCGTAAGCTATCTCCGTGGCTGCTCGTAGATTTGGCTGTGCCTGAGCGGCTGACTCTAGACTTTGGGAAGCATGTGAAACCGTGCCACTACGCAAACGCGAATGGCAATCGGTTGATTCTGGCAGTCTCTGATCTATGGCCGCCCTTTCAACTTTCAAACTTTCAACTTTCAAACTTTCAACTCTGGTTTTTACAACTTTACTATCGTGTACTCTATGTGCGTAACCCAGTCACCGACGAGATGCTTCGGGGAATCTTGTTTAGTGAAAATACAGTGACACTTACATAGAAACATTTGTTGTTAACGTTACATTGTATTATGTAGTTCCGTGGCGGCCATTTGCGGAGTTGGCCAATTTTCAGCCAAATTCAGGCTTCACCCTTGGGTCAGGCATTTTGGAAGGCTGAGAAAAATTGGGCGATTTTCTTTTAGTGTCCTGCTTGTCTTTTGCCCGGTGGTGAAATACCCTAGCTCGACTTGCAGTTTGGCTGAGAAATGTTAGTCCCTTTTGTGTTTGTAGAGCTATATAAAGTGCCCAAGGAACGCTTTTTGTCCCAGTAATACTGAGATGGCCTTCATCTAAATGTGACATCCGTTGGAAATAGTGACTATTTGTCTTAAAAGCATTTTATTTTTATCAGTGAAATTTTTTGCAATTTATTTAATGTTTAATATTACTGTGATTTATAACGAGTGTTGAGACATAAAGTGAATGTTCAATGTTTACTGATAAATTATTAACATTAAAACTAAATAACAATAATAAACTCTTGTGCCTTCAAAATCCAGAAGAAAAATTTAAAAAGCTGAGCTATAATGGTACAATATTTTAAAACGAAAAAATGCGCAATGTCCCCAGGAAACCTCTCGCAAAATTCCACCGTCCCAGCCCATTAGGTTTGGCGAGGTTAGCGGGTTTCCCTAAGGTGCGTTCAGACGACGAGGTTGGCTCGATGGGTGGACGTGATCTGTGAAAGGTTCGTGACCCGATGTCATGCCAGACCCAGGCTTGAAACGGTGTTACTTGTTTGCCAATTGTTTGCTTGTGCTGCTTATTTTAAAGTACTTACCCAGGCAGAAAAAATTTAAAATGATCAGTCTGCAGGCTTAAATTTCCATAAGTACTTTTTTGTAAATTTAATATACCTACACTCTGTCCCATGAGAGAATATACTTTAAGCTGCAATGCTGTGTCACTTTTGTGCACCTTTTGCCTTGTATCTTCAAGGTGGCAGGCAGCCTACTGTGGCAAAAGGCACGCAAAAGCAACGCCATTGCTTCAGCGGAAGGTAACTCTCTCACGGCACAAAGAATAGGCACCTACGACGATACATCAGAAGTTGTCGAACTTCTTGAAACTGACCTAGACGCACGCCAACGTAAACGGCCCCGTCAACCCAACCTCGTAGCGAGAACGCCGTGCACTCACCCCAGGTCGTTCCCACCGCCTCGGCGACTTGCGTCCCCTCCCTGTGTTGTGACTGTCTCGTGCGTGACGCGTGCTTTCTGGGTCGTGTTGCAGAGCTGACGAAAGATAGTCGAAAGAGTGCCGTGAATTTCTCGTTCGGCGACTCCTCAGGTAACCGAGAGGCGACCGCCGCTCGTACTTTCTCTCTCTCTCTCTATCGCTGAAAACCTATCGCTATTTCTTTTTTGCACATATTTTGCTTTTTAAACTCTCACGGTTTCTTCTTTTGTTTCCGTGTTTTTCCGAGCCGGTTTTCTCGAAAGGTACCCAAGTCCTCGATTCACGCGACTGAAATCTTATACTCGGCAAGTCTTGTTTCGGATGTGCTTGTTTTAGTATTGATTTTTAGTAACGTACGAAGGACTTTCTACCATTTCTTAATTCCAGCTACGTTTCTTTAATATTTTGAATCATCTAAAAGCTATATTGCACATTCTTTTTTTTACATTTATCCTGGTTTTTTATTAAATCCTTCATATATTAACTTCAATTTTGCGGCCGCCTGGCTGGCAAATCTTGCTACGGCTAATTAACCCACTTCCCAGCATCCAATCGATCTGAAATTTGGTACACAAGCCTTTTTCCAGTGACAATACATTATAATTTTGAGCCCTGTCCTCCATTAAATTCCCTTTCAAATCACGCATATGAGCATAAACATTTGGATATTATTAAGCAAAAAGTGTGATTTTTTCAGAAATTTTTCCAATTTCTGAAATGTTTTCTATTGTTTGATTAGAAGGAGAAGGGTAAGAAAGGACTAGGCTAAAAATGTGATGTAATGTATTGTCACCAGAGAATAGTCTACAAACCAAATTGCAGTTCGATCGGATGACGGGAATTGGGGTTCTATTAACTTTTGAGCCTCTTCTTTCCGGTAGTATATAAAGGATTTATATGAAGAACATTGTTTTTACGGGGTTAATTTTTGTTTGTTGGGCGCATGTTAAAAAAATACGATAAAAATAATCTTTAAAGCATGACACTCCGTAGTAAAACGAAGCATGTAAACAATTCATTTCTATGAATAATCGATGCCAGGTGATGCATATGAAGGGCTATACCTGACTCGATGCTTCACACGGAATAGGAATCTCGGCTCTGTTGGTCACGTTATTGATTCGATCGGAATGAGGCGGCAGCATACATTTTGCATGCGTCTACTTGGCGATCGCTTGCGCTGTGCTTTCTCTGGTGTTTGTCTTATGTTGAGAGCTCTGTGGAAATCTTGGCGAGTTCTTTGAACATGCAGCGGCTAACAATTAGTTCTCTCTACAAGACAATTGTTTGTTTTAGTTTCGAAGATGTTTGCCGCTTGCGATGCTTTGAACAGTTCGCCGAGGGCCTCAGTTCTTACCGATTGCCAATGTTGTTTCCGAATTATGCTATCTTTATTCAATTTCCCATTCTCAATTCTAGAGTATTCATAATCATGTGATTATTATCATACCAAAGTTACTATGAAATAATATTACGTTCTGCCATAAATAGGTACACCCAGTTCTCTTCCAAGGAATTTTTAGTTACGGTTTTGTTTGGTTTTCCTTGTGCTCACCAGCTAATTTCTACATTTGCCCTTAACCAATAACTAATACGTAGCCAATTTCTTTTGACAATTGCTACTTTTGATCATGCCTATTGATTTTTCTCACGTTATCATCTGCTTGTGTTTCCTTTCGTACCAGTCTAAGACAATTTTTTATAACTCCCTCAAATTCCTCCTCGAAGGCAATTTTTGTATAACAAAGTCTAATTCTGAGTTTGGCTAGCAAGATTTCCCAAAAGGGGTTCGAGTTTCTGCCGAGAGTTGCCATCCTTTGAAGAGATAGCGGAGCAGCAGATCTGCCGCAGATAAACAGATCAAAGGATTCCTGCTGTTTGGTCCAACCTGAGAATAAGAATTATCAGTTATTGTTGACAGGTCTTTTGGGCACCGATTATCAAACTCTTTAATCAAGTCTGCCAATTTACATTCGCATGTCAGCCCGGGAATCTCCACCAATCCCTCGGCCTTTTGGCTGTGCGCTGGGAGAAAATATTTGAGGAACAATTCGGGTAAAATTGTATTCTCTGGTTGAACCTGCCTACAGTATTTTTCAAGTCAAGAAGGAAAGTATTTTACTGTAGACTCCAGGCACCGAGCTGTAAATTATTCGATGCTCATACCATTCAACCCTTTGGGAGAACAATGGGACAACCTGCAAATTGCGCGACCTTTGGCTCTTCTAACAGCAGGGGAGCCTCTTTGGGAGAGTCCTTCGAGCTATCGCCCTCGAAAAAGAAACAAGTATATGTTACGAAACGCCGGAAAACCAGTGAGACTTTTATGTAGCATTCAAATCCCTGTTGGAAATAGATTTTTTCACCACTCTCCGTCTGAACGTGCAAAGTACTATAGAGTTCCAATCTCCGAAGATGACACAGTGTTGCAAGGCGTGACCGCGTTCCCCCACAGAATCATCCCGCGAGGGCAGTCCGAAGCCGCCGCGCTCTGTCACGCTCGACGCCAAGAGCATGCCGCTGATCTCGGAGGCCAACGAGAAGACGGGCGTCGGCGCCGTCGCGGTGCCTGCCGCCGCCGGGCAGACGTACCGCTTTCCCGTGGCCAACGGTGGTAACGTCAACGGGTACCTGCTGGCCGAGACCAACTTGAACGCGGCTAACAACAAGGTAGGGCGGTCCGAACGCTACGTTTTAATGGGGAGGAATGTTTGCTCGAGATGTTTTGGTTGGAGTTTATCGTGCTCTCCCATATTCCAATAGTAGGCCCTGTACTTGTTTTTGAGAACTGTTGTCTGATATGTAAATTTATTCAAATGCTTTGTAGGTCAATAAAGTCAACTTCAAGATGGTATAATTGCATGCAAAAATTATCATTTTCCTTTGCGAAAGTTGCTGAAATGTTTTGCATTTTGCCGTTAGGTTTCACTTGCTGTATTTTCACCGAGTCTTTACAGGCACGGACTGTGAAATAGGATGCCCAAGGAGTTATTATTTCCGTTTGTTTAACCAAACTCGACAACCAGAAAACAATGTGGGTATTGCAACTTAGCATAGCAAACTTACTTCAGAGAACCTTTTATTTGCCTTCGAGATATTCTATTTCTTCACTTACCGTAGCATTTTGTGAGGTAAAAATAAAGTTTTGGCTAAGGAGGGCTCTTTTTATTTCATAATAATATAATTTAGGGAAGGCAGTCTCAAAATCAACAAAAATTTACAATGGCTACCCTAAGAGATAGACCCGTTCCTTTTCAAGGTAATTGAACTTGAAGCAAAGTCGTTGCAGTTTATCTGTGACGGAGATCGAATAAAGCATGCTGTGAGCAGTGTTTATGTTCAGATGTCAAGCTGACATTGGCACATCACTTTGTGTCGAAATTGGCTCGCGACTTCAATAATTTGCGCCATTATTTTTGGACGGCCTGTTATGATTGAGCTCGTGACGCAATGTGCACCAGGGAAAGCAGTCAGGCTTGAGAATACATCACTCTTCCATTGCAACGGGATTTATTTGTTCGGGCGAGATTTTGATTGATAATGTCAATTAATGGATCTGGCAACGGGGACGATTGCTAAACATTGCGTTCGTTTTTCGATGCCAAGAGATATTTCTTGGCAGCTGAAGTGCTTGGAATTTTGGCAATTTGTTACTGGCTGGCTAAGTGTTTGTGTAGGCTGTGCATTGCCACTTTTGTCGTAAACGAATACCACTTAACGGTACTTTAGAGATCATTCCAACCGGTGCTGCTATTTGATGAGCGAAGCAAAATCATCAATTTCACTACTGCTAAAAAAAAGCACTTGTGTGTGTTTTTTTGTTTGTTTGTTTGTTTGTATGTGTGTTTGCGCGCGCTTTACAGGCCAAACGCCTGTGTCGATTGCGATAAAATTTTAAGGGTATCTACTTTTGTTCTCAACTTAGACCCCCTGCATTTTTCAAGAATATCCTCCATACCTCTTCCCCTCAAAGCAGAAAAAATAGCAATATTTGGCAATTGAGAATGTTTGGAAATTTGTTTGGAAATTTATTTAAAAGTGCGTATTGTTTTTAAAATTTCCCAATTTCGATTGTTGTGTTTAGTAACCATCGAAACCAAATCGAAACACCACACCAGAATTTTTGACTTCAAGATTTGACAGATATTAGAAATTTTGTCAATTTCGTGCTTGCAAGTTCTTGAAAGTAAGTCCGCTGCAGAAATATATCTCCAACCTTATAAAAACCCTTGGGCATGAGCTGCATCTATGTATTTACATGCACATTGCTCAATTACCTCAAAGTGAGCATATTTCCGATACCCGACAGCTCGGACAGAAACAAAGAAAGGTCAGAATCGTTTACATTTTCAAGTGATCAGAATTTTTGAGAAAGCAATGGTCCGGCTTGCTGCTCAATGATTCTTATATGCTTTTTGTCTCAATCTTTTTATGCGCTATATACAAACCGCTACGCTCATCTGCAATGCAACACAAATTGCGTTCGCCCTAGTGTAACAAAGTGCACCATTTGAGTCCTTGGATAATGTAACTTCCAATCATAGGCGTGCGCAGCGGTGCGGCAGACACGGCACGTGCCGTATCTAAGATTTCACTCGCCCTTATTTTTAATATTAATTTAGTTTTTTTATTTATTACAAAGAAATGGAATATGGATGTTATTTTACTACCTAAGAAGCGAAATCATTTAAAGCTAGAGATGTGATTACGGAGAGGCGACCACCGGGTGCTGCCTGTGGTAGCAAGAATCGGGCGGCTTCCAGTCAAAGTCAAAGAAATGTCCCGAGACGCGGCGCCGCGGCAATGATACACAAAATATGTCAACGTTTCTGAGTACCTATGCAATTTTATTGTTTATGTTCGAAACACCACTAGAGATGCAGGAATATGCTTTATTATCCTGGTCAGTTCGCATACGCAAGTGGGAGCGACATGCCACCTAAAAAACGCTCTTCGGAGCCGGGAAAAGAATCGGGAAAGGGTGTAATAACCGCATTTTTTAGCAAGAGACCGACAAGCGACATTCAACCTGTAAACACCGATTCTCTCACCTATTCGCAAGCCTCGTGTTCGTCGTCCACTGACCAGGAACAATTTCCTGAAGCTTTGGGACCAGCGATCGATGGTGAGCCGGCCTTTTATATTTTAAAAAATATATAGGTATATATATAATATATTACGGCTAGCAATCCACTACAGGGTTATGTAATTAAATGCTGTTTCCATATCGGTATACCTAATATTGGCAGACCACAGTTTTCGGTTATTTTGGCAAAAGTATAGGGAAAATTAAGTGCCTTTTTTGGTTTGTTATTTGTGCTTATCGAACTCTATTTCCCTCCTTAAATTTAGGCGACATCGCATTTACGCAAATAGTTCCTGAGACTATGATGCAAAATGTAGGATCTCCTGACGACCCGTCAGTGGAAATTCCACTAGAACGGCTCGAGCAGCGAGCCAGACTCCTCAAAGGTCCGCACCAACCGAAACTGGAGAGTTATCCGAGGACGATAATAGGAGGGAATTGCAGAAGCTTCCAGTCTGCGTGGTTTCTTAAATACAATTGGATAGAATACAGTAGTTCTGAAGATACGGTAAACTGTTTTCCTTGCCGGGCATTTGGTTCTACTGTGAGCAAGAAGGGGAATTTTGATTCCACATTCATTTCCAATGGATTCAAAGGCTGGAAAGACGCTACTCGTAGTTTCAACGTGCACCAGTCGAGCAAATGCCACATAGGAAGTGTTGAAGCTTGGGAATGCTTTAAAAGGGAGACACCAGTGGACGGTTTACTGGATGTACACAATAAAACTACCTTAAAACGCCGAGAAGCGGAAAGGTTAAAAAACCGAGAGATAATCGCGAGACTTGTCCACCTTACTATGATATTGGCGAAAGGGGGGAGGCCCTTTCGAGGGCACGATGAATCGGCCGAGAGTCCTGAGAGGGGCCTATTCCTAGAAATGGTCGGGATTTTGGAGCGCTATGATCCCGTAATAAGCTCGCATCTCGCACATTCAGGCCGAAATGCACTTTATACAAGCAATCGATCTCAAAACGACTTTCTTCAAGCGTTGAATAACGTTGCTCTGGAAAAAATTCGCCGTAAGGTAAATGGTCAAGCCGTGGCCATCATGGCAGACGAGACCAGCGATTGCGGTCATCAAGAGCAGATGTCTGTCGTCGTCCGCTTTTTTGACGAATTGAAAAATGAAACTGTGGAATACTATGTCGCGATGAAAAGAGTTACCATGGTGGACGCAAAAACCATTTTTGACACGCTAGATTCGGTACTAGTTAATCTGAGGATCGAATGGACTTCAGTGACATCCGTTTGCTTTGATGGTGCTGCTACCATGTCCGGACACGAGTCTGGGGTCCAACAGCGGTGCAACGAAAAAAATCCACACATTTTGTACGTGCACTGCTATGCCCATTGCCTGAATCTTGTTCTGGTAGATGCATGCTCGTCACGATCAGAGAACCCACTAATTTTCGACTTTTTGGGAACCGTTCAGTTTGTTTACACCTTTATTGAGGGTAGTCCTGGTAGGCACGCGATTTTCGAGAAAATCTTGAAGGAAGTTGGTGTATTGCGGGCCCCCAGCCTCAAATCTCTCTCCACAACAAGATGGGCATGCAGAGCCGAAGCCGTTTCAAGTGTGAAACGAAGCTATTCGGAAATTGTACAAGCCGTAGAGGAGGTGGTGCACACGACTAAGCACACAGAAGTTCGGTCGAAAGGGAAGGGGCTTTTAAACCAACTAAAAACATTTGACTTCATTTTCTCCCTTCATGTTATGCAGCCCATACTGGAAATGGTGCTAAAAGTAAGCAAATATTTACAACATGAGGACCTCAACCTACTTCTTGCCATGAAGCAGGTCCGGGAATTAAAAGTCGCGTTGGTGGATATGCGAACTTGCCCAGAACTTTTCACCGAAATTTTCGAAGAAGTGGAGGCCATGTGTGAACAATGCTCTATTGAGATACCAGCGGTGAAACGCAGAAAAGTACCGTCTAGATTGGACGAGAACCCGGACACACAGTACACTCATCTGAACAAAACATCTGAGCTCAGAGTGAACTGCTTCTACCCTCTCATCGATACATTGGTGGCTGGCATAGATCGACGATTTCAGCAAGACACGGTGTTGCTGATTGATTCAATCGGAATGCTCTTATGCTTAGAGATCGACAATGAGCACCTTTCCTATTTGACGAGCCATTTTTCCATTTCCAAAGAAGAGATACAAGCAGAGGTGCGTCTCTTGAGAGCTGTATCCTCCAATTCTGAGACAGATCCTATGCCTAAAGGGCACCAAAGCGTCATTGTTTGGATTAGATGGATGAAGAAAACGGGAAGAGGCCCTTCATTTCCACAATTTCTTAAAACACTGAAACTATTTGCGACTTTCCCAGTAACAAGCTGCTCCTGTGAGCGCGCGTTTTCCAAACTGACGATTGTTAAAAACAAGTTAAGAACAACAATGTCTCAAGAGCGTTTGGAATCAATAATGTTACTTTTCATCGAACAGGAATTGGCTAACTCCCTGGATTTAGATGAAGTCATTGATGAGTTCAAGCGATTGATCCCAACAGAACGAAGAATGGTATTGTGAGTTGTAATTGTGTCCAAGTGAGTGGCTGGAAGGCGTATATTTTTTGACACCTATTATATTACAGATTTTACGACGTTTATTCATAATATTGTTCAATTTTCGTTGCCGCTTTGATTTAAGTTACCTGCGCTATGCACCAAAACTTGTTGTTCTCAAGTTCCTATGTATTATTTTATAATCCTTATCTTTGTCTTATCATTACTTTGATATTACTATTACTGTGCTGGATAATAATTTATAAAATATAATACAACCAGCATATTATTATTTCGTGATTAGTATAATTGCGTAGGCATACGGTTTTTTGAATACCGTATTTGAATGTATATTTGTACCATCAGAAGTTACTTTAAAAAGTTCATTGAGAAGAGGCTCCAGAATAGTAGTTATTAAAATGTGTATTTTTTCAATGTTCAAATTTCCTATCTCTACGCCCCCCCCCCCCCCCCCCCCCCCCCGATTCCCTGACGAAAATATTTTTGCGGCTGTGCCGTACCTAACGATTTACCCTGCGCACGCCTATGCTTCCAATCTTCCCTTCTTTGGATCAGATGTGCCAAAGAAATTTTTTAATCACAGGGGATGGATGTGAACTTTTGGTGACCTTATTTGCATTGCAATTGATTCACTTATAGTATAGCCCCTATATTTTCAATATGCACGGCTCCAAAACCCTTCGAATATCGAACTATTTTCATATAAATACCGAGTTAGCGAGTAAACTAGAGAGTTTAATGACCATTTGCCTCTTGGATTTAACTGTTCTCATTGATTAGAAAGATTTCATAATAGCCTTTGGGCAGTAAACACAACTTCTTGTGTCTACGGCCATGCGTACAGAAGTTACTAAAGTCCGCGTTTTTCGGCCTAGGTGCCTAGGAAAACAACTCCCATAACGTTTAACCCATAGTGCTTTTTCGACCCCTAGCACCTAGACAAACGACTTGTCAGATAACATTCACATAATTTGAACATAGTCCTCCATCCTTCCTCTGTGTTGAATTTATTTGGCTCTTTGATAGGATCACACGTTTAGCTACGGTAAGCGGATTACCGGAGGGATGAAATTAGCATGTTGCATTCTTTCGTGCCGTGCCGCTCTGAGCGTCCGCGCCGCGCCGAAGCGGCAGCGACAGTGCTCGTACAGGAGATTCGCTGGGGAGGGGATAGAGTCACTGTGCAAAGAGAATCGTACTTATCTCGTAGATCGCGCCGCGCGAAAAGCCAGAAATCTTAGATAAATAATTACGAATCCATATTTTCAGATAATTCTTTTAAGTACATCAACTTCTAATCGTTTTATAGTTACGAATCTATGGTAAAAATTATTTCCAAGAGGTAAATGGTCCTTAAATAGCAAGTTCTCGTCCAAGTGTTACAGCTGCAAACTGTTGTGAAAAGACGCCCCCCCCCCCCACCCCCACCTCCTTGCCTCGCTAAAATCAACCCTTGATTTCAGGAGTCGTCACCGCAGGAAAAGGCAGCGACGGAAGCGCAGCTACACGAGGCCAACCTCATGGCCGCCGGGCAGCTCACGCCAGCCTCGGGTAACATGCTCTTCCACATTGATTTAAGAGTGTTTTGTCCAACGGTCCAACTCTATGCTGAAACTGCGTAGATGCAAAATCGTGGGCGTAAAGCCTGGCAAGAACTACTGCGTTTCTCTCTGCAACTTTTGCAAATGTGAATACAATCAGGAGGTGGCTGTTCACTCGATCAGCCATTCATCAACCTAATATGATGAGCTCCACTCGTTTCTTAGCTACCTACATAATATGTGATCTTGTGTAGCAAACAGCAATACCAAATGTAATGTAATAAAGCTAGTGATGCTCATTAGTCACGAAATAGTTAATCTAAATTAGTGCCAAGTAGCTACATTCTACTCCTGATACAGACTGATTTCTTATTGTTACACTCTTGGGCTGGATATTTCTGAAGCTGTACATGAGCTTATTCCTCGTACTTGAACACTGCTTTGTTTCAATCAACCGCTACCCATGTGTTGTGTACATTGTGTTTAATTTCGCCATACTGGTACTTCCCCTTTTTGACAGCATCCCGTTACAAAACTACCTACTAAGGCTAAAAAATGTGGATGTGGGTCTTGGGTTTAATCCAAGCGACTGCTTCATCTGCCCGCAGGTCTGTCGCCCAACAGTAGTGCTGTGCCGCTCGTCAAGGAGAGGAACATCGCGGTGAGCAGAGTTTCATTTAAGATCTACGGCTTTGTCAATGCGTTAACATTTCCGTGTTGAGCAATGAGCATAATTTCATTCAAAATGTCAAATTTCAATTATTTCAGCTGGACAATTTTTCAAAAAATTTAATAGGAATATTCAATGTTCTTGAATAATGATATATTGACAAACTATTCTGAGGATTATGCTGGAAACACCAGGAGTTCTCATTTGTAACCTAGTGAAGGACTTAGCTGCAAATTTTATCGAAATAAAATTACGCATTTGGCCTGAAGAGCACGAAGAAACAAACAAAAAAATGGCGTCTGGTGACTTATTTAATCGTGCATTATGCTATTATAATTAAATTATTAACAATTTAAATTTGCTTGCTACTCTTGTTGCTCAACAAAATACATTAAACTGCTCCAAGAAAGGTTCTTTCAGTTGTCTCTTGCAAATTGAATATCTCCAATTTCTTCTCGATAACGGATAACTTATTGCATAATGCCATCAGAAATTATGCTATTAATATTACACATTATTACATTATGCTATTAGCCTATTTGATGAGCGTAGTGAGCGAAGCGAAATCATCAATTTCACTACTGCTAAAAAAAGCACTTGTGTGTGTTTTTTTTTTGTTTTTGTTTTTGTTTTTTTGTAAGTGTGTTTGCGCGCGCTCTACAGACCAAACGCCTGCTTCGATTGGGATGAAATTTTCAGGGTGTCTACTTTTGTTCTCAACTTAGACCCCCTGCGTTTTTCAAGAAAATCCTCCACACCCTTCACATTCAAAGCAGAAAAAAGAGCAAAATTCGACAATTAGGCATGTTTGGAAAAGTACGGAAATTTATTTAAAAGTGCGTATTGTTTTAAAATTTCCCCAATTTCGATTGTTGTCTTTAGGAACCATCGAAACCAAATAGAAACATCACACCAGATTTTTTTACTTGAAGTTGACTTCAAGATTTGACATATATTAGAAATTTTGTCAATTTCGTGCATGCAAGTTCCTGAAAGTAAGCCCGCGGCAGAAATATATCTCCAACCTTATAAAAACCCTTGGGCATGAGCTGCATCTATGTATTCACATGCACATTGCTCAATTACCTCAAAGTGAGCATATTTCCGATACCCGACAGCTTGGACAGAAACAAAGAAAGGTCAGAATCGTTTACATTTTTAAGTGATCAGAATTTTTGAGAAAGCAATGGTTTGGCTTGCTGCTCCATGATTCTTATATGCTTTTTGTCTTGTTATGCGCTATATACAAACCGCTACGCTCATCTGAAACGCAACACAAATTGCGTTCGCCCTAGTATAATTAAATAATTAACAGTTTAAATTTGCTTGCTGCTCTCGTTGCTCAACAACATATATTAAACTGCTCCAAAAAAGGATTGTTCAGTTATCTCTTGCGAATTGTAATTCTCCAGTCTCTTCTCGACAACGGATAACTTATTGTTATTGCATAATGCCCATACCACCGATGGCACCCTCTGAACCGCCGCCCCGCTTGCAGAGGTTCGACGTGGAAGCTCCGAGCGAGGGCAGCCAATCGACGGCCCGAGACGACCCGCCCGAAGTCGGCCGCCTCTTCTCCATCCTCCAAGTGCTGACGGCCACGTTCGGCTCTTTCGCGCACGGCGGCAACGACGTCTCCAACGCAATCGGCCCGCTCATCGCTATCTGGTACGCGCCTCTTCGTGCGAAGCGAGCACCTCCTGGGCCGGGATTCACCAGACGGGGTTTTCAGTTTTGGGGCTAAAATCGGGGTTCAATATATTATCAGCCAATCAGATTCAATTATTAGTGCATTTTAGTGGTTATCACCACGGTGATAACAAATTTACAACCGGGGCTGTGATAACCCTGCTTTGTGAATCCAGTCCATGGGGGGGGTGATATTTATATTTTTTATTCGATTTGGCTCTAAATCACTGATTACAAATCATTGCATAATATGTTAAACTTTAGGCAGGGGAATTGAAAACAAATTATTTGAAGATCACAAAGTTACACAATTGCACCCCAGGTTACATCCTCTTTCATCATGCCAATATTGATGGATTCGGCAGTGGAGTTAAGGTAACAGGTATAGAACGAATAAAATAGGAGCCGAGGGTAGACCCGGTGCCGGCACTGAGGCCAACCAACCAA
Organism: Nemoura dubitans; assembly: GCA_921293005.1. Lineage (NCBI taxonomy): Eukaryota > Metazoa > Arthropoda > Insecta > Plecoptera > Nemouridae > Nemoura > Nemoura dubitans. The sequence goes on along the minus strand of OV121077.1, from coordinate 16,359,614 downwards.
CCGTCCAACAGCACCAAGGGCCGGCCACCCCTTAGCCTTTTTCTCTTTGACACTCTGTGTTGGCGCTGTCCCTGTGGCACTGGTCTATTAGCTGTCCGTGAATGAATGGCTGATGATGAAGCTAGCCTGGAATGGAAGGGAGCCGAGGATGGACCCGGTGGCGGCACTAAGGCCTGCTACCGTCCAACAGCACCAAGGGCCGGCCACCGCTTAGCCTTGCCCCTTTGACACACTGTGTTGGCGATGACCCTGTGACACTGGTCTATTGGCTGTCGGTGTATGACAGGCTAATGATGAAGCGAGTCTAGCCTTGAAGGGAGCCGAGGGTGAATCTGGTGCCAGCACCAAGAGCCGACCACTGCATATTCTGTGACGTCAACGACGTCTGCTTCGTTTTTTAGATTTATCCAACTCCATGTCTACTTTTTTTAGATAAAGTGAATCTGGTAGTTTTCCAGAGGTGTTGTAACCTGCACTACAATTTTGGCAGGGGTTGCAGCTTCATAATCATATCAATGGTGTACAGGCAGAAGGGCGTAAGAGACATTTTCACAATTGTTCAGGAAGTGAAAAAACCTCTCAATTAAACAATTGTTGATGAATCATTTCAAATTGTTAAAGTATTCTTCTAATTTTATTTTATAAATTTTCTGCAATAATAGAAATTATATTCTCTCAATAATAAAATATTTGTGGTGGTTACGCCCTAAAAATGCTGCTTACTTGCTGATGGCTTATGGTGGTTATGCCCCAAGTTTGGATACAAAAGAGAAATGCAGTGATGCAGATATGCAAGTTATGTTGCTTACGCCCAAATTAAAAGGTGAATATCGGCTAAAGTAACAGACTGTCGCTGACATGGTATTTTTTATTTTTGGTTAATGGTATAAATATTGTGCAGGAACCACCAAAACATGGATTTTGGCAAAAATGGCGCTTAAGCCCTTCTGCCTGTACACCATCGATATACATCCTACAACGTCCGCCCTTTGCTTCCAGGCTGATCTACGCGGACGGCTCGGTGAAGCAAGAGACCGAGACGCCGCTGTACATCCTGCTCTACGGCGGCCTGGGCATCTCGGTCGGCCTGTGGGTGTGGGGCCGCCGCGTGATGCAGACGATCGGCGAGGACCTGACCAAGATCACCGCGTCGACGGGCTTCACGATCGAGATCGGCGCCGCGTTCACCGTGCTACTCGCCTCGAAGATCGGCATCCCGATTTCGACGACGCACTGCAAGGTCGGCAGCGTCGTCTTCGTCGGCTGGTTCTCCACGACCGGGGGCGGCGTCGACTGGAAACTGTTTCGGTGAGCGACGGTCTACACGATTATGACATATGATTATGATTATGACATATGAATGTGACATATGATATGAATATGATTATTCATCATTGTCATAATGTTATTCCTAATGATTAGAAATCACCTTCTGCTTAGTATAATAGGCTCAACTAGGGATGTCAGATGATTGTTTTTTTTCAAATCAAGTATCGAATCGAAATGAAAACTGATAATCGATTAATAATCAATTATAGATTTATTGATTTTTTCGGAAAAAATCGTGGAATCGAGTTAGAAAAATGAAAGTTATGTATTCTGTAGGTAATTGGAGGTATTTTCACTTTTCAGGTTCACATTTTGCACTTTAATAAATAAAAAATAATAAATATCTAGAAGTAAAACAGTGCTTTTTCAATTTAACTGAAAATACGCTCTCTCTCAAATTTGAGGTTAGAGTCAAGAGAATGATTCCCTCCATTGCTACAAAGCTACAGACAAGCCAGCGCTACACAGCTGTATGAGATTTTGTGAAACTAAGTTTTAAAAAAGTGCGCCTTCAGCAAATCTTCGCATTTCTGACGATTTTGTTGGAATTTGGATGCTTTTGAATACTTTTTTGAAATCGATTAATCGTTTTTTTTTCTCACATGAACGATTAATCGTAATCAATTGACACCCTTATATTATTTGTTGTCAAAACAAGACTTTGTATTTTTTCTCGACTCGCTTGACAACGTTTGACACTTGTTTTCTTCCGCAGCAACATAATCTACGCTTGGGTGGTGACAGTGCCGATCGCTGCGGCGCTTTCGGCGCTCACGATGGTGATCCTCCGCGCGGTGGCGCTCTAAACGTCGGCGCCGACGGCCCCGCAGAAGTGCAGAACCCACGACTTGGTCTCCCTCCGCCCGCCCCTGAAAACGGCCGGCTTTCTCGTCTCTCGGAAAAGCAACGTTTCCTCACGCGTTGCGATCACGCCGTTTTGTTTCTTTGTAAAAAGGTGTCGTGATTCGCTACAGTCAATGTGCAAAGATGCGTGAAGCGTTCAAATATGACTTCGTTAGTTTTGCTATTACTTGAGTAGCTACTTTATTGTTCCTTACGCAAGTTCCTTAGCAAAATTTTATAATTATTTCCTGTTTAAATGTGGTAGGCTACCTTCATACCAAAGGAATTTGGTATTTCTCCCCCTTTGGGCAGTTTCCAACAAAATCGTGGAATTAATTGTTAATCACTTATTCTTTAGCTTTGTCATTAATAATCGACAGGCTGCAGGTAGACATTTTCTTGCAGCTTACGACGTTTGCCAAAGTGTGTGATGTACCGAATATTATTTATTGTCAAAACAAACTTTGTATTTTTTTCACAACTTCATTGAATTTGGTTTTAACTTTTGCACAATGAAACAGAGAGTACAAAATGGCATGAATTTTCTAAACCTTTACTTATTTCAAGTGTCTTTGCGCATTTACTTTGGTTTCACTTCGCCTTTGTATGATTAGGTAGACTTTTTATTTACTGCGTAGTAAATGATTAAATGTTATCAAAAATCAAATAGATGCTACAAGTATTTAGTTCTATTCTAACTGGACTTTAGAAAGATCAATGTATTGTATTGTATTGTATTTACAATCTAGGTAGAACAAGAAGTGTTCGTCAATATCAAATCAATGTACCTATTGTATGTGCAAGCAAAATAGGACTAACTAGAAGCAATAGCAACCTCTGTCTTAACTGTTTATGAATGTTATTATCAGGTCCGGAATTCAGAAAGATATCCAATCGTGGGTTTAAAGCTTGACACGCCATCTTCTTACACAGTTGAAAACGAGTTTGGTCGTATAACGTGTGGAAATCTTTCTGCTTCCGGCTAAAGGTTGTCGTCATGCTGTTAGCTTGTAGCAAGACGGCTCGTAGTTTGAGCGAACGTGCGGCGAGTGGTGAGAAATGAAGTGGTCGGTTCCGGCGTCTTTGCGATTCGACAGACCGAGTGGAGAAGTGGGAGTTCCGCGTGTTGACGTTGACATTTCCGGTGCAGCGACGTGTGCGGAGAATAAAGATCGTCGTGAACAAACGTGCTGTTTCGTTGGGCTTGGTTAGGTGGAAAGTGAATTGCAGTTGGGATTTTTTTTACCGTGCAAGATTTGATTGTGCCGGGTTTCAAGTATGTTCGATATCTACGATGTTTGATGGGTTTAACATATATATGTTTTAACGTTTTATGCAATACGCTTGGTGTTCTTTTTAGTTCCGAAATAAATGTTCTTAGGTAAAATCATTCCACTAAAATTCACTTTTCAAGCTAATCGTAATGCGCCATTGCCTATTCCCCAGAGATTTTCCTAAGCTTGCAGAATGCAACAGCCAGCTACGGCGTGTCCTGACATATGAAGGTAGGTAAAACTTTTTAATGACTGCAAAATTAGTAGGATGCAGTGGGGAATTTCAAACAGTCTTCGGAAGGTATGATCGGGATCTGCACCTGATACGGCAAACGATGGTATCCATTATCCACTCTTTTCGAAGGAGTAAGGGGTACATTCCCTCCCAGTCCATTCATCCTAATCATCACCCCCTCATTCACTGACGCTATTGATCTTGGCTCAAATTCCCCCGTTATCAAAGGTGAGCAACTTTGAAATTTTCAACACCCTAAGTCGATGGAAACTTTGCGCTAGCGTAATAATGCATTTCGTTACTAACTTTATTACAGCTTTATGACCTGGTGACCTGGCAATAATATAGTAACATTGACACTCCCGTGATCTATCGAGGCATACCTAAGAGCAAAGCAACCCATGCATACGTAGCTGCCATGCGGGACTATTTGTTAACGTGCTCGAGGAAAATTTCTACAGACAAGCGTAGCTAGCAATAGCTACAATAGCAATAGCAAGCGATAGCTAGCGGATTAGCATTCAACCACTTACCAACATTCTTCAAAGACGCCCAGAAACGCACCACTTTCGACTCTAGCCTCAGAAACTTCCTTGTTCACAATCCCTACTACAGCCTCGAAGAATTCCGGTCCTCCCAGCCTGGGGAACAGAAAGCACCCTAAAGCGCGCCCCCGCCCTCTCCCAACCCCCTCCGGCTCAAATCAGCAAGAATATTAACTCGAGTTTAACCAATAGGGTTATGAGTGCCAACTATGTACTAAACCTAAGACCTAATGCATAAGTCATACTATTAAGAATGCTTTACACTAATAACAAATATAGCCTAAGACTAAAACCTAGAGGATAAATAATAATATTATAAATACTGTTGTATAGGTAAATTATTGTATCAATTATTATATTTTTCACATCCCACACCCTTGCCATGTAAGGGTCACGGGCCGGTTAACATGTTATGTACCGCGTAAATAAATAAATAAATAAAGTGAACGAATGAATTTACAAATAATGTCAATATTCATAGCTTGAGTTCACTTGTGGCTTGTTTGGGAAACTTTCAGAGTAAATTGAAGCACAAACATCGAAAACTCCACAAGGTCAGGCGCTCGAGAGCCGAAACACCGAACCGTCAGTCGCTGGTTATAAAGCTGGCATGAAATCGCGTTAAAAACACAGAGCACAGCGAAATCCACCTACCTACATTACATTGTTTAGCTACGGACACCGTAAAACGAATTTCAGCTTATATTGCAAAATCAATAATGTCAATGATCGACAAGAATGTCTCATGTCAGCCAATCGTTCATTCTGCCAAAGCGCCAGGCGGTGACGCGTTGGGGTAACCCAACGAGGTAAAATATATAGTATATTTTACCTCGTTGGGGTAACCCAGTAGTGCGAATTTCACAAGTTTCAGCCGATTTGACGCTGAAACTGCAACTGTCAGCCTTCAGTCTAGGCTGGCCTTGCGTGCTCGCATGTAGCTTGGGTTGCCTGTCAGGCCAGGAGGTCACTGGCTGAAAATGCACCGTCAAGGTGAATGCATCTCGGAGTTTGGTTTTAACGACGCACTGATTTGAAAACGGGCTTTGTGGTACCTTGGCCTAATTGATGGTGAGGCTAGTCTGGCCTGGAAGGGCGTCGAGGGTGGACCCGGTGCTGGCACTAAGGCCTGCTCCCATCCAAAAGCACCCAGGGCACCTATATGATTACGGAACCATCGACGAGCACCGGGCTACAGTGCAATTGCTCGAAGAACGGTTTGCGTCCTCCCGACCGATTCCCGGCACGCAGAAACTGCATTGCTTCGTGCCCGTGTTTGAGCACTCGGTGGCCGCGCGGGTGTCCTCCTCCTTGGCGTCGGTCAAAGACCAGGGTGATAGGTCCCAGTCAAACGGAAAAACGAGTTAGTAAGCTTTTAAATGTCTAGCTTTTGGAAGATTTTCATACTTGTTCTATGTTTCACACTTTATATACCCATTCACCTCAACGTACCCATTTCCCACCCACCGATAGCACACCCGTTTACCCACTACCCATTTAGCCATTTACCTTTGAGGCTCAAATCGAGATATGTGGACATGTTTTAGCAAGACCCAAGCGAAAATAGTCGTAAGCGCCAAACAACAATATTTGATATGTGAAAAAATAGGGTGTGTAACATGTGGAATTTTACTGCCCCCCCCCCCCCCTCCTCCCGGTTGACGAAAAATAAGCGTATACTCACCTTTATATCCAGCACTACGCCACTGTTTATGATCTTTCGACGTAATCGTTGAAAATGCTACTATTTGGGTTTACAAAATATGAATATTTCATCATGAACCCAGGTTGTGTGAAGGTGAGTTGAGATTTTAGTCTCCGTATGTTAATTCTGAAGTGTCGGTACCAGCGGAACGCGATGTTTTCCTCACGTTCCCTCATCATGATTGGTGGATATCATAAATGATAATAATATCCTAAAAGCTAAACCGGGCTTATACAGGTACCTGATGCGATCTGCTCTATAGTGGGTGTCATGATGTTACATGAAGGACAGGTTGAAAGTGGACAGCGGTGCTCGAGTGTGTTATCTTCGTCACTTACCAAGTTTACTTCATCGCAGAAGACCACACCAGCTGCCAATCTGGAAACCGAACGAGTTATTGGCGAAGAGTGTCTGCGGTCACGTGACGGAAACCGAATCTTAACTCCATTTCACGTAGAGAAAGAGAGTGGATTTGCATCTGTCTCGAGGATCCACTGATGCAAGACACGAGAGTTTCAAATCTCTCAATCCATTTCGTGAGCCTGACAAAAGGTTCTGTGGGCAGTTTTATATTTTTGCGGCCAGCCACCAAATAGGTATATTTTTCAAATGGCAACTAAGCATGCAATTCCCTTTGGAAAATATATTGATTTGAAATTTCCATAAAATTCTTTATAAGTGCAAATTTCCAATACGATCGAATCTCCCTGAAACGCATAGATTTCCACAAAAATATCTAAATACAACATTTTCTTGGGGATTGAACCCACAAACACCCCGTAGTGTCGTAAGCTGCATCATTCCTCATTTTGTTTCGAGTGCAAGTTACGAAATTGCGTTCAAAACCCACAAGTTACACAACACTAAAATATCATGCAAAACGCGAGTTTTATTTCAAATTACCCTTTGCTGCCCGCTGAGGTCACACACTTCCTTCATTTGACCCGGTGCAAAATAAGGCTAAGCACCTACCACTGCGCAATTCATCAAACACGTCAATCTGTACGGTATTTCAGAGGCAGATTGAAATCCGAATTTGTATTACATTGGGATATTGATACTTAAAAATACATGTACAATGATATCTTTTATTTATAACACATCGGTAAAATAATACTTGTATTTCTTACATTTTGGCACACCAATTAATTGGTTACGGCTGGACTTAACTATTTCTTAGCAATTTTAACAAAAGTAGGGGAGGCAGGCAGGGTCTAGTTGAAACAATTTTCAAATTTTGATAGTTTTTTTTTAACAATTTGCAATTCCAGGTGGTTTTGCTTTTAATGATACTATTGGGGTTTCAGCATCTAAAGAACAAATTTTAGTACCTTTTGGTCGAGTGATTATTGTTTTATTAAATATAAAAGTGGAGCCTGCAGCTGTTTCAACTAGACCCACAACTGAGGCTAGTTGTAACAGCACTGGGGCAAGTTGAAACATAAGTAAAGAATGTATTTAAAAAGTTATAATATTTTACAATCCTTAACCTTTTATTACATTATCATTTACATTAGCATCAGACTTTAGAACATAATATCATAATAGTTTCTGAATTAATCGTTACTTTCGCACTTGGAGCATAATATTATGTAATTTCTGTCTTCAGGGTTGTCCCTGCAAGAATTGTGGCCCCATAAGGCACATATCACCGATCATTGAATGTAAGGTTATGTAAGTGCGAGCAGGGCACAAGAACGACATCTAAAAATGTTACAACAAGACCCCTGGCTTCTGTTTCAACTAGACCCAGCACAATTTCTACCAAATAAAGAGTTATAACATCTTAAAACTTGAGTCTAGGTAGCTAAAATGATATATTACACCTCGCCTGGACTTTGATGATTAATACTATTCCAAATGTGAATAGATTTTTTAAGAGAGATTGCTTAAATAAACAGAATTCATTGGGACGACACAAATTTGCTCACCATCTGTCAAAATTATTGTTCTGGAATAAAATCTCCGCCACCTACTACTGTTTGTGCATCATTTTTTACTACATCTGAAACTTAGGCAGGTTGTCGAGAAGGCCGTGACACATCTTTGCGCTAAATTCAAACTTTTAAATACCCCCGCAACTAAAGTTATCGTCAATGTCTCAACTTGACCCTGTTTCAACTAGACCCTGTCTCCCCTAATCACACAATAATTACAAGCGTAATGCATAGCGTTGTTTTTAAAACAGTCCTATTATAGATTGCAAAAAAGGTTCTTAATTAACAAGTGGATAGATTTGATTTTAAAATCAACAGAGAACAACAGCCAAAGGCACAATAGGCCCTCACAAGCAGTCATAAACAAGGCTTTCACTGTGTTGGCAAGGTAACACCGTAGGTCATCACAAACAGTCATCAACAAGGCTTTCACTGTGTTGGCATGGTGACACAATAGGCCCTCACAAACAGTCACCAACAAGGCTTTCACTGTGTTGGCATGGTAACACAATAGGCCCTCACAAACAGTCACCAACAAGGCTTTCACTGTGTTGGCATGGTGACACAATAGGCCCTCACAAACAGTCACCAACAAGGCTTTCACTGTGTTGGCATGGTAACACAACAGGTCATCACAAACAGTCACCAACAAGGCTTTCACTGTGTTGGCATGGTAACACAACAGGTCATCACAAACAGTCACCAACAAGGCTTTCACTGTGTTGGCATGGTGACACAGCAGGTCCTCACAAGCAGTCATGAACAAGGCTTTCACTGTGTTGGCATGGTAACACAATAGGCCCTCACAAACAGTCACCAACAAGGCTATCACTGTGTTGGCATGGTGACACAATAGGCCCTCACAAACAGTCACCAACAAGGCTTTCACTGTGTTGGCATGGTAACACAATAGGCCCTCACAAACAGTCACCAACAAGGCTTTCACTGTGTTGGCATGGTAACACAGCAGGTCCTCACAAGCAGTCATGAACAAGGCTTTCACTGTGTTGGCATGGTAACACAACAGGTCATCACAAACAGTCACCAACAAGGCTTTCACTGTGTTGGCATGGTGACACAATAGGCCCTCACAAACAGTCACCAACAAGGCTTTCACTGTGTTGGCATGGTAACACAATAGGCCCTCACAAACAGTCACCAACAAGGCTTTCACTGTGTTGGCATGGTAACACAACAGGTCATCACAAACAGTCATCAACACGGCTTTTACTGTGTTGGCATGGAAACACAATAGGCCCTCACAAACAGTCACCAACAAGGCTTTCACTGTGTTGGCATGGTAACACAATAGGCCATCACAAACAGTCATCAACACGGCTTTCACTGTGTTGGCATGGAAACACAATATGTCATCACAAACATTTATCAACAAGGCTTTCACTCAGTTGGCATGGTAACACTAAATATCATGTAATGGGATTTAAAAGTTTATTTATTTACAAACACTGTCTTATATAAAATATGGTTGTCTGAAAAGACACAGTACAACAAGATACAACTCAACAACTCAAAAAACATTTAAAATAATTTAGTTTCGAAATTTTTAAAAACTAGGGCTTCGCGAACGCAATTTGTGTTGCGTTGAAGATGAGCGTAGGTAGCGGTTTGTGTATAGCGGATTAAAAGGTGCATGCAGCAGTCACAAGAAAACCATGGAGCACCAAACCTGACCATTGCCTTCTCGAAAATTCTAATCACTTGAAAATGTATACGGATTCTGACGTTCCTTAGTTTCTCTTCGAGGTCAACAAATCTGGTAACCAAGGAAACCGGACTCGTATTGAATCAGCCGTCAAATCACGAAAAAAACACCACAAAAGTGCTTATAAAAACCAATTGGAAAAACCTACCGAACTAAGATTTGCAGGCATGATAAATATGTATAAGGTCAACATGTTTAGAAGTTTTGGTGAAGTTATGTTCAGAACTTTGAAATTTACAGGGGTTCAAAATTCTGAAAAAATCGAAAAATTTCGTAAAAATTGATTTATAAAAAATTTACAGAACCGATCTTTTTCAAAAATGCAGGGGGTCTAAGTTGAGAACAGAGGTAGATACTCAGAAATTTTAATCCATGTCGGTTCCGGCGTTTGGTCTGTAGAGCGCGCACAAACACACACACACAAAAAAGAAAAACATACACAAGTGACTTTTTTCTGGGGTAAGTGAAATTGAAGATTTCGCTCCGCTCGCTCCGCTCGCTACGCTCATCAATAATTTAAAAAAACAAAAATGACAAAAAAATTGATAATAAAATTATGTTCTTAATATTTTTCATTTAAAAATATTTAAAAAAAAGCTTAAATGCTTAAATTATAATAAAGACGGTTGTATATTTATATTAACCTTATATAAAAGCTCTGGTTTGGCGACGTTCAACTTTTTAGTTTGTGCGGGCTGGCTGGGATGCATTTTTCACCGAGCTTCATTCTTTATAGAAATTGCGAAAATTGGTTAAAAACGGGTGGAAATGGTTTATACATGTTCAAAATATTGGTTTACATCCAGAGACGAAATTCTTTCAGCGATTTGAAAGTGTTTTGTAGGTGAAATATTGAAAAAACTGATTGCATTTGGCTGGCAAGATTGAAAACCGTCTTGCAGCCCAGCTTGATTATTTAATCGTCCAAATCTTACCTTTTTACTGATCCGCTGCGTCTAGGTGACTATTATCGCATGAATTATGAATTGTAATTGAAGAAATTTAGTCAAAATGCTCCTATTTTCAATCATATTATACGTGAACTTGAAAAGATTTGGCATTCAGAGTGACATATGAATTCTTTTGTTTTGTTTTCATACCACAGCAAGGTGAATGAATCCATGCATTTATCTTTTACGCAGTGAATGTAGCTATTTACACGTCATCGGGTACAGAAAGCAAAACTCCTTAGAAAAACATCCAAAACCGACTAGAAACACATATAAAAGATTTTGATTTGCATAAAATGTAAGGAATTGATTGCGGACAAATTTCAGGCGGAATATATACCGTTTAGCTGCTAAAATGTTCAATACACTATTTTTGTGTTGTCAGCAAGAAAAAGTTTGCGCTGTCTTGCCAGATATATAGGTAATTGATGCTATCAATTACGTTTTTAACAAACGAAAATTTACGTGTATATATATATATATATATATATATATATATATATATATATTTTTTTTTTTTGGTGCATTATAATCCTTTCGGATAGTATATCAAAAGAACTTTAATTGATTAATGAAATTTGTGTTGAAATATGAGCAGTTTTGACATTTACTACACCTTTTGGCGTTGGACATTTTCAAATGCAACTTTGCAAATTAAAATTAAAGTTTTTTTTCGGCAATCTGGATTGGGAAAATGACATTATGATTTACGAGCAACAAAATGTTGTTCCATTTTGGTCCCAAGTCCTAGGACCTAGGTTATGGCCTAGGGCCATATTTTAGTTACAACCTGGCTACCGGGTATGCCCGCAGGGCATAGGGTACTAGCGTCGACAGAAAGGGCTTCATCCTATAGCTGGAGCTTAACACTGAATGATCTTAACATTATCTTCACGTTCTTGGTGATTGTGAGTTTGTTCCGGTAATTTCATCGGGTTCTTTCAGTGAAAAACATTTCACTTTGTGGACGGGTGGCTATTTTGCTCTCCACCACTTATATGAGGAAAGAGTTGTTATAAATATTAATTTTAATAAATAATAAGTATTTAGAGCCATGAACTGGAAAGTACAAACATGCCCTCACATGCAGTGCACTATACGTGCGTAGCACGGGCCCATACTGCTAGTATAATATCTAATACGACAGTCGGGTCGTACGGTAAGTAACCAGACCGACCCCAGCCAACTGGCCGTGGTTCGCTTTTCAGTATAGCGATTTATCAGTATTTCATTATACCGATATAATATATATCGATATTTTACCGACATCGAATTGCGATTTCACAGATTCATAGTTTGTCCATCCCTACCCAAGACTGCACAGTCATGTCTCTCTAGTGGTGGAGCGAGTTGCCAGCAGCCAGTGGCGAACACGTCCGCGCGGCCGGCCTACTCCCCAAGCCGACCGCCCGCCGCTGTCAGCAGCTTCACGACACCCAGGTGATTGCACAGTGTTGCCCAATCGAGCGGTGTCCGACCCTCGTAGTCCGTGACGTTAACGTCAGCTAACGACGTAGCGTGACGTAGCAGCAGGGCTACCACTTGCTCGCATCCCCGCATCGAGGCCCAGTGCAGTGGAGTCGCGCCACCCTCGTTACGACCTTTTGGGTTGGCTCCGTTATCCAAGAGCAGCTCCACCACGGCCAAGTTTCCTCCCAGTGCTGCTGCCACCAGTGGCGTTTGTCCCAACCACCCCTTGCCCTCGATATCAGCGCCTCTGGACAAGATGGAGGCAACGACGTCAAGCTCTCCCCAGCGACACTCTCCATGAAGCGGTGTGTCTCCACTGTAGTCACGTGACAGCAGCCAGTCCATGACCATGACGTGTCCTCGGTGGCAGGCAACCCATGCTGCCGTGTGGCCTTTGTTATCTTGGTGGTCGTGCTTAGCTCCCTTCTCTACCAACTTCCGCACGGACTCCAAGCTTCCTGCAAACGCCGCGCACAGAAGGGACACGTTTAGTTGAGCTTCAGAGGACTTGGCACAAGCACTGACTTGGTACAAGGCCTTCGACTCGAGGAGGACGGCCATTACTTCGTACGCTCCGTTCTGTGCGGCGACTTGAAAGACGTTCAACCCATCCTCGTCACAGGCGTCTTTGTTGGCTCCCTTTTCCAAGAGCAGCGTCACCACGGCCAAGTGTCCTCCCTGTGCTGCTGCCATCAGTGGCGTTTGACCCCAGCGCCCCTTGCCCTCGATGTCAGCGCCACTGGAAAAGATGGAGGAAACGTCCTCAAGCTCTCCCAAGCGACAAGCTCCTGTAAGCGGTGTGTCTCCATATTCATATGCACGTGACAGCAGCCAGTCCATGACCTCGACGTGTCCCCGGTAGCAAGCTACCCAAGCTGCTGTGTGGCCTTTGTTATCTTGGTGGTCGTGCTGAGCTCCCTTCTCTACCAACTTCCGCACGGACTCCAAGCTTCCTGCAAACGCCGCGCACAGCAGGGACGCGTCGAGTTAAGCCCAATTGGCAGAAGCACTGATTTGGTACGAGGCCTTCAATTCGAGGAGGACGGCCATTAAGTCGTACGCTCCGTTCTGTGCGGCGACTTGCAATACGGTCAGACCCTGGTTGTTGACTGCCTCCAGGTTAAGTCCACGCTCGAGGAGGTAGCGCATGGATCGTCTTTTGTTGCTAAGGTACTTGAGCAACTCAACGTTTCCCCCCTCGGCCGCCATGTGGATCATGGTTTCACCGTTCGGCCCTCGGCAGTCTAGCTTGCCACCGCGATCCTTGTGCAAGTAGCGAACTACAGCCAAACTAGCGTCCCTGGCGGCGTAGAGCATCGAATCTGGGCCTGGTTTCGGCCAACCACCGTTCGATTTTATTAACTTAGACCCTCCTTGTACCAAAATAATGTCGAGTGCAGTCCAAGCCCCAGCCCACTCCGCGTATCGCAAAGGCAGCCAGCCGAGAACCTCGTCAGCGACGTCGAGTCGCGCCTTGTGATCATGAGTCAAGAACTTGACGATGGCAATGCAGTCCGGGTGTGGGTCAGTGCCACTGAGAATCACTGCAAGGTGCACGGGAGTCCGACCTCCGGCATCCAACGCGTTGACATCGGAAGTCTTTGGTCGGGCACCCAGAAGACTCTGTGTTAATTGCAAGTCTCGGTTGAGCACAGCCACATGGAGGCGGTGATTTTCAGCCCAAGTATGATGGCACATCTCGATTATTAGTTTGTAAGCAGGGTTTAATAATATTTGTTCAATAAACTTTCGGTTCTTAAGGAAGTTGTCTGCAATCCACATGGAAGCGAAAAATTCGGCGAAAGACCGATGAATGAAATGTGGTTTGCCGTCGATGACGTTGGTTATAATGCCCATCTTCTCCCGTCCTTCCGAAACTTCCTCCAGGTACGCGGTCAAGTCTTCGTAATACTTGTCCTTGCCTTCGAACTGCAAGCCAGCAATCTCTTCGCGGCTAAACAGCAAACGCAGTGCCGCAAGGCGGTGCTTGTGATGCATTTGTTTCAGCAGAGTCTCTTCGACGTCTCTATTTGCTGCCGGTTCTCTGTTCTGTGTATTCCTTTTCTCAACGCAGTATCGCGAGAACTTCTTTACCACAAAAGTTTTGTACATGACGTCGAGTCTTTGACGTCGAGTCTTTCGTTTGTCTTGAACTCCCGGTTAGCACCGCCCTTCGTGAACATTCGATCTTGGAACGTCTCTGCGATCATGGCGGCCATGAGAGGAACGCCCAGGATGGGGTTGTCTTTGCCGAGCGAATCGGTCAGCCATGTCACTAGGATTGCGGTCGCTTCTTGGCATTTCTTGGGGGTGGCTGATGGGATATTTGCCATCCAGAATTTATTGAAAAACGCGGTTCGATCCTCCTCTGAGAAGGCGACCAGATGAAATGATTTCAGGTCCAACGCATTTTCTAGTTTTGCCTGGAAGACGGGGCGAGAAGCAACCCAGAATTGGTGGAGTTTTAATTCTTTCACGCATCTCAGTAGCGTGAAAATCTGCTCCTCGTAGTGAGGACACACCTCGTCAACGCCGTCAAAGAAAACGACGAGTTTGTCTTCCAGAACCCCGAAGAGTAATTTCTCTAAACTGTTTCCGGTACATAAGGCAGACTGCTCTAAAAATTTCCGCGCTGTCATCTCGTTGAAATGTTCCACGTTCATTTCCTTTAGCAATTTCGAGCAGTCGTTGAGTTTGATGTGCACGATCCATCTTCTGCCGCCATCTTCAGCCTTGGCGGATTTTGCGAGGTGTGTTACCAAGGTGGATTTGCCCATCCCCGGCTCGGCCACGACGAGCACCACCTTCCTTTGGACGTTACTCACAGAGTTCACGACGAACGGGACGCCGTCAGGTGACTCTCTCAGTCGTCGCGTGACGAAGAAATTTCCCACCTCGTCAATGCCTTTTCCAAAACGAAAATCATTCCGTAGAAACTGAGAGATGACTTCCATATCGGCTTTATTGACGAAACCTTCGTCCTTACCAACAAAGTCTGACAGGGTGACCTGCGATCCATTTATTCCAACTTCAATGGACAGCATGACTTCTTTGGCTTCTTCTGTCAGGTGACCCCATTCAATATTGTCGTAAACACGCATGTATACTTGTGAGTGATAAAGTAGATCGTTAAGCAATTGTTTTTCTGATGCGATTAAAACAAGCAGCTTGTTCTCGCTTTTGCAGCCAATGAAGTTTAATATGTGTAATGCTAACTGTTCTGCCTTTGATTGTTCCATCTCTTTGTCGCATTCCAGCACCAGCACTCGACACCACCTGCTTCCCCACGCCGCTAGCACGTCCGCCTCCCGCTCCAAGAACGCCTGCACGTTTACGTGCAGTACGTTCAAGTCCCGGGCACCGAACTTGGCCAGGGCTTGGTGCACTTTGAGCGAGCTGGCCTCGGTCCTCGAGTCCACACGGAGATTCAAAATCCCAGCAACACCGCTGATTTTTTTATGCAAGTCTTGCAGGGAACTTTCCTCGAACTCCACTCCGAGTTTCGTCAACCCGTCGACCGTACTTTTGGACATAAGCTCCGTCTGACACTTGACGATGCCAAGCCACAACTGCGAGTCTTCGGTCAGGTAGTCACTGTCTTTCTGCCACCACGATTTCACTCGACTTTGTAGAGCATTGAACATTACAGCAGCCTCGTCACAAGCCCAGACTTTGGCGAGTTGTTCCTTGATCTTGCTGTCGAGTTGCGACTCGTGGGCCTGGTTCGTGTACACCTGAAGCTTGGCCAGGAACGACGTGTACATAGTAGCCTTGTCGCTGACAGGCGCCAACTTTTTCAGCAAATCTTTCAGTTTTACTAACGTAGTGGACTTCATCAGTTCATCTCTCCATGACGTCACGGCTTTGTTGTTGTACTTAACACTTTCCAAAGCTTCCTTGATTTTGGTTCCCACCTCCTCGCCACTCTTGACGTCCACCTGGCCTTGCAACTTGGTCAAAGCCTCCTTGAAGTCCACCCACTCACACAGTCCCCGATAGACTTCGCCCTCTGCCTTAAAGGAAACTGCTTTGCCCCCGGTGCTAATCAAAGGATCAGACTTCAATCCATCGACAAGACTATCACTTATGCTGGCGTTTGTAAACAAGATGATTTTGTGTTCGACGAAGTTGCCAAACGGAAGCAACTCCTCTGACAATTTCATTTTTTCATAAGAAGCACAATACTTGACTAGGCTGAAATCCCCAGTGATGCCAAGCAGATCTGTTTGAGAAATGAACTTACTCATGTTCTTTTTATGTTTCAATTGCACGTAGTTCACGTCCCATTCGGCCTCGGGGTCCTTTCGGTGTCTGAGGACGATGTCGTCGAAAGCGCCGGCCGCCGCCATGTTGGTTGCCACCTGGAACTTGTGGCTCGTTTCGAGCATGCGTAGGAAGACCAGCGTCAGCATCTTAATCTCGAAGCTCTCGCCGGCGCCGTCGGCCGCGCCACCTGTCTTCTTGTACCTGGAAACCACAAAAAATACTTTAAAAAATACTTAAATACATAAAAGATTTGATATCTCAGCCAAGGAATAAAATGTATATAATAAAAAAACACTTCATCCGATTGATGAGCGTAGCGAGCGAAGCGAGCGAAGCGAAATCATCAATATCACTACTGCTAATAAAACACTTGTGTGTTTGTTTGTTTGTTTGTTTGTATGTG
Organism: Nemoura dubitans; assembly: GCA_921293005.1. Classification (NCBI taxonomy): domain Eukaryota; kingdom Metazoa; phylum Arthropoda; class Insecta; order Plecoptera; family Nemouridae; genus Nemoura; species Nemoura dubitans. The sequence continues at coordinate 16,342,934 of OV121077.1, read as the reverse complement.
TGTGTGTTTGCGCGTGCTCTACAGACTAAACGCCTGCTTCGATTGGGATGAAAATTTTAGCGTGTCTACTTTTGTTCTCAACTTAGACCCCCTGCGTTTATCAAGAAAATGCTATAGAGTATTGAGTATTTTATATATATATATATATATATATATATATATATATATATATATATATATATATATATATATATATATATATATATATATATATATATATTATATATATATATTTATTTATATATTAATAAATGATGGGGCCTCCTCACTTTGTTTCATCACGAGCCGCCACTGCATGGGATGGCTTCTGAGGTATCTTTGGCTTCTGAGGTCTCGTCTGCCCCTTGGTTTGCTGGTCCTGTGTGTCCTGGCGATGCAAAGAGAAGTCGTCGTCAGACGCCAGTGGCAACGCACAAGGGACCAGCACGCAAGAGGAAGTTGTGCTGTCTGTGTAAGCATAGTTCATATCCAGTGGCAACTCACAAGGGACCAGCACACTGGGGAAGTCATGCTGTCTGTGTTAGCATAGTTCATATCCAGTGGCAACTCACAAGGGACCAGCACACTGGGGAAGTCATGCTGTCTGTGTTAGCATAGTTCATATCCAGTGGCAACTCACAAGGGACCAGCACGCTGGGGAAGTCGTGCTGTCTGTGTTAGCATAGTTCATATCCAGTGGCAACTCACAAGGGACCAGCACGCTGGGGAAGTCGTGCTGTCTGTGTTAGCATAGTTCATATCCAGTGGCAACTCACAAGGGACCAGCACACTGGGGAAGTCGTGCTGTCTGTGTTAGCATAGTTCATATCCAGTGGCAACTCACAAGGGACCAGCACGCAGGGGAAGTCGTGCTGTCTGTGTAAGCATAGTACATATCCAGTGGCAACTCACAAGGGACCAGCACGCTGGGGAAGTCGTGCTGTCTGTGTTAGCATTGTACATATCCAGTGACGTAACTTGAAATCGGAGGCCCCAAGCAAAACAATGCTGTTTCCCCAGGCCCAGTCCAACCACATTATTGAGACTAACAGAATTAACAAATCGGGGGGGGGGGGGGGAAGGGACGTGCTAGATTGCAAAAAATAATACATATTGAAAAAAGGAGTCCGTGGTCCCCGATCACTGGCATGCATGCTCCCCTCTAGTTACGCACGGAGCCCGATGCCCACGAGCACCGGAATGCCTGCTCCCCTCTAGTTACGCACTGAGCCCGAGGCCCCCGAGCACTGAGATGCCACCTCCCTTCTAGTTACGCACTGAGCCCGTGGCCCCCGAGCACCGGAATGCCTGCTCCCCTCTAGTTAGGCACTGAGCCCGAGGTCCCCGAGCACTGGTATGCCTGCTCCCCTCTAGTTACGCCTTGAGCCCGAGGCAACTGAGCACTGGTATGCTTGCTCCCCTCTAGTTACGCCCTGAGCCCGAGGCAACTGAGCACTGGTATGCTTGCTCCCCTCTAGTTACGCACTGAGCCCGAGGCCCCAGAGCACTGGTATGTCTGCTACCCTCTAGTCACGCCCTGAGCCCGAGGCAACTGAGCACTGGTATGCTTGCTCCCCTCTGGTTACGCCCTGAGCCCGAGGCAACTGAGCACTGGTATGCTTGCTCCCCTCTAGTTACGTCCTGAGCCCGAGGCAACTGAGCACTGGTATGCTTGCTCCCCTCTAGTTTCGCACTGAGCCCGGGGCCCCGAGCACTGGTATGCTTGCTCCCCTCTAGTTACGCCCTGAGCCCGAGGCAACTGAGCACTGGTATGCTTGCTCCCCTCTAGTTACGCCCTGAGCCCGAGGCAACTGAGCACTGGTATGCTTGCTCCCCTCTAGTTACGCCCTGAGCCCCGAGGCAACTGAGCACTGGTATGCTTGCTCCCCTCTAGTTACGCACTGAGCCCGAGGCAACTGAGCACTGGTATGCCTGCTCCCCTCTAGTAATGCACTGAGCCCGAGGCAACTGAGCACTGGTATGCCTGCTCCCCTCTAGTAATGCACTGAGCCTGAGGCAACTGAGCACTGGTATGCTTGCTCCCCTCTAGTAATGCACTGAGCCCGAGGCAACCGAGCACTGGTATGCCTGCTCCCCTCTAGTAATGCACTGAGACGCAGGTGAATCCGTTCTCTTTGTGTATGTTATAGTTTCTCTCTTGGTGGAGATATATTATAAAGAAAAGATACCCATTAGTAGAGCAGGCCAAGTATACCTTGACTGATTCTTCCGGATGTCCCAACGCTTTTGGAAGTTGCCCAGGGAATTCCTGGAGGCCCCGCGAGCTGATAATGATATCAGCCAACAATCTGAGCGCGGTCTCGAACTGTTCCTTCGTCTCCCCGGCTCGTTTCTTCCTCTCTGCGAATTCCTTGCGGGCCGCTTCCTGGTCTTCAGCCTGGTCCACGGCTTCCTGGTCTTCAGCGTGGTCCATGGCTTCCTGGTCTTCAGCCTGGTCCATGGCTTCCTGGTCTTCAGCCTGGTCCATGGCTTCCCTGTCTTCAGCCTGGTCCATGGCTACCTCCGCTGTCGCCTCCTCACCCTGCTAACAGATGGAACAACACACGTCAATTGCTAAATGTGGAAACCACGGAAATTAGGGAGACAGATCAGTTCGCCAGAAAGTGGCTTTCAGACCAAAAATTGCAGAGTTCTCAAGGTCACATCATTAAAGTTATTATTTAAATATTTCTGTATGTTGTAAATAAAATATGTAAATAAGGGTGATTATGGGTTTTTTTGTTGTAAATTTGCCCCTGGAATGCTAGAACATTCCTCAAAACTCTTAATTTTTATCCTTTTCAGAGCCATAGTATACGAAAGTGCAATGAAAAATTGGGGAAAAGGGCCATGGTCGTCCTTATTAACGTATTTTTTCTACAACATACTGAAATATTGAAATGATAACCTCAACGATGTGGCCTTGAGAGCTCGGCAACTTTTGGTCTGAAAGTTACTTTCTGGCGAACTTATCTGCCCCTTGAAGTATCTCCGTCGAATCGTCTTCGTATCTATGGTAGTGATTTTTTCTACTCGCGAAAATGTGTGTGGATTGAATCTGGTTACACAAAAATTAAAATGGTTATGTGTCTTTAAATAGTACAACTTTACTTTCAAGGAAAAAATTGCAAAAACGCATCAAAAACGACACCCTTAACCTGCAATTTCAATTTTGAAAGGCCGTTATCTTAAAAGTGTTTTCGGTGACCCCAGTTTTTCTAAGTCGAGAGCAGATTTCAGCAGATAGTTATCTTTCAAGTATATATAAATTTGTTATGTATATCGATTAAATTTAGAGCTTTCCTGTGCTTTTTGCTGGTTTTGCCCTGATCTCCACACATTTATCAGGCCGCTGACCTCCAATATTATTACACCGTTGGGTGCGGCGTTCCGTTGTCAACTAAACCCGACTGTTTTAAAGGTTTTTTTCAGGACCTTCGGGTTTTTTTTGAGGTCAATTCAAGGTTCAAATTCAGATTATCGGCCTTAAAATTAAATTGAAAGTTCCGAGTGGGAATAGGAATTGAAGTAAAGCATTGTAAAAATAATTTCAATTTATGTGGTCAATCAATTTTAGCCTGAAGATGCAGCAAGTTTTCCATTTGGCTACTTTATCAAGAAAAAAAAACTGGAAATCTATTTTAAATGCTCTGTGTTTACCTTGTTCATCTCGTAGCAGCCGACTTTGACAGGCAGTGGATTTTGTTTGCTGGCAGGCAGCTTTCAGAAAGGGAGCAAGGCCCTCTCTGATTTCCACTCATCCTGCTAAACGGAAGAAGAACAAGCGTCAAGCAATTTTGTAGCTACGGACAGTAAGGCTAAAGCACAGTTACGATTGTTTATTTTTCGAAGAGTTGACTAGTAGCTTTAATATCCGTCGAAACTAATTAACTCAACAGGTAATTCAAGTTCAGGGGCGTGGGAAGGGGAGGGAGGGGGAGGGGGAGGGGGCCAACCCCCCCCCCCCACACACACACACACACATTGGCTTGGGCACATGGGGGATCAAGCCAATTTACTCCCCCCGGGGTCACGTAACTGGATCGTGCCCGTGATTGAAATTTCACTTATATTTAGTTTTGATTATGGTGTGGTATTATATTGTTTTATAATGAGAAACTAGAAACTAGGATTCCCTTTTCCGATAACCACGGTAGATCCTGCATTTCTGCAGCCCTGCATTTGGTTGAGAATCAGCATAATACCTTGAATGCAATGTAAATCGGCTACAGCTCAGTGGTTATAGACATTGCCATCACACTTATAGTTGTTATTGTTTGCGGGATACTTATTGAGATCGAAGAGTGTCGGAAAAATATCTGGTTCTCGTTCAAACAAAAGACATTGGCTAGAGGTACCCAAACTAGAGCTCAACAACTCATTTCCCTAGAAGTTTTCCGGCAGCTGGTATTCCCTTTCAGCTCATATTCTGTTGTTTATTTGTCGTCGGGTTAAGAGGGGTCGCTCCAGTCCAGACTCCAGGTTTCTTGTTTCGTGTGTTTCTCAGAGATAATTTTAAGTTATATAGATATTTGGAATTATTATGGTATATTTAGTTGTGATTGCCAGTTAAGTGTCATGTTCCAAAAATAATAAACAGTTGTAATATTATTCGATTTGAACTGTACCAAAAGTTGTCGAGTTCTGACGGTCACATCGTTAAAGTTATCATTTCAATATTTCAATATGGTGTAGACAAAAGACGTAAAGAAGGGCGACAATGGCTCTTATCCCCAAATTTTCTTTGCACTTTCGAATACTATAGCTCTAAAAAGGGTAAAATATGAAGAGTGTTGGGGTATATTCTAGCATTCCAGGGGAAAAGTTTCGAAAAAAATGGCCGTGATCGTCCTTAATTACGTCTTTTGTGAGCAACATACAGAAATATTGAAATGTTAACTTTAACGATGTGGCCTTGAGGACTCGGCAACAGTTCTGGCGAACTGATCTGTCCTCTTAATAGGGTGAGACCTAAACGTACTGATATAATAACTCTTTAAATAATGCTCAGCCTAAAAAATTTAGTCCCAAACGGGTTAAAAAGATCACTTGCTAAATTCAAAACCTAGTTATGAACTTAAGAGTTATGACCCTAGAATTATCGTAGAATTTTCACCAATGAGTGTTCCTGTTACCTATGTAAACGAGTGTTCCTATCAAATAGAGGATTCGAGAAGTTTTTTATTTTCTCCTCTAAATATAAAATTTTGTGTTTTAATAGACCACGGGGGTGGGTGGAATCGCGTACAAAACTTGCCAGAAACCAAATTCGTGAGTTTCGCGAGGCAGGTACCGATAATAAAACTGGTTTGTCAATCAAGATTATACCCCCAAAGCACATTGTCATCCCATGCCTCCATGTGCTCATCTGCGCGTGGTCGGTACCTGGCCTGCATATGCTCTTTTCAGACAAACGTTCATGAGCAGATATGGTTATAGCAGATATGGATGAGGCTGGATTTCAAAATCCAGAAGTGTTCAAATTGGAAATAATGGAGTTAAAATGTATTACTTTCACTAACCAAGAAGTCAATTCCACCCAATAATAATATGATAGTAAAAGTGTGGCAGTCTTACCTGTTAACAACTCGCTTGGCTTGCTATCAGTGCACTGTCCGATTGCCAGCTACCTGCATTCAACACGCCCGTCTTGGCTTGCTATCAGGATCCAGGGTGCGATATTGGCTTGCCAGTGAGACGAAATCACGCCACATCCTGCCTTTCAAAGCATCACAAGTTTACATAGGTAACAGATTATTATTTTCGATCGACAGCCGCAGGAATATCTTTCTGATAATATTATCTGGTGAAATAAAAGGAAAATAAGGCTGAGATGTACCCGTCAGATGTATCGGGTCGCTCGACTTCTCGGCCCCCTCGGAGATCCCCTTAAACCCACCCGGCGAAGCGTGAGAATGTTTGCCCTGATGGCGCTGATGGTACACAGCACCAGATCGACAATCGGGAGTTCCCAGGTTCGTTTCCCGGTTCGGCTGCACACTTTTCCAGCTTCGCTTCCTTTTTGTTGGTGCGCTATGTATTAAATAACAAAAATTTATCGATGATGTCAACAACAAAATGTATGTCTTTCTAAGATTGTGTAAGATTTTAGCCAGAATGGAAAGTCCCATACCCGCATGTTCATGCACGCAGGGGGGGCTGGTCCACAAGTGCGGGTGGTGCGTAGCACCGGCGCGAGAAGAGACGAAAGAGGGTATAGGAAAAATGGCTGTCTGTAAATATATATTTTACATGAATATTTTTTTGGAAGTAGTTTCATCAATGATTTTGGGTCAGTATTTTTTTTCGAGATTTTTTTTTAAATTTGATAAAAGAAAACGCTTTAGCGCCACGCCGTGCAGCACAAGCCGCGACCGACTATCTCGTCCACGCAGCCGGTGCGACCGAACTGGCAGGACCCAGTGTTATTATTATGGCGATTCGTCTAGCGGCCAGGAGCGTGGGTCTGAGCTCCAACGTGCATTCGCACGCCGGTGTCGGCTGTTTTTACGTTCGCGCACGAATCCGTCTTCGGGGTGCAGGCGAGGGTGAAAACATTGGGCTAACTGCTACCTCGTCGCGAGGGAGAGACGTGCAAGGGAGAAAGAAAGTTGCTGTGTTGCGCGGGAGGAAGTGAGACACGAGAGGTCTTGACTTGACACCGATTATGGATCGGCCACAGGACTTTGGCATTATTTTTCTTGTAGATATACATTTATACTTATAACAGATCCCAATAAAATCAGAATCATTCCCAAAAGTTGATACTGCATGACGCATGTGTTTGCAATTTTGTTAGTCGTTACTCTCTTTTAAAAAATGTCCGAAAAAAACATGGTCTGCACTCTGCAGCTTCCCATCCCAGGCTTCCTATAATAAATTGTAAACGTAGGCTTTTATCAAATCCATTGTAAAATGCACGAGAAAACTAAAATCTGGTCACCACCAGGGCCCGGATTCACAAAGGAGGGATTTTGAAATGGGGGGTTTTGGCGAGAAGGAGATTTTATTCTCCCTGCAAAACCACCAAAAATATTCCCCCAATTATCAGTATTCTCAAAAAAAGATTTCAAAAGAGGTAATTGGAGGGAAGGAATTTTTTTTTCCTTTCTCACCTGCGGTATACACTTTCCAGGCGACACCTTTGGTCGGATCGCGACCAAACCTATATTTTCGGGCGGATCCAGCCCACAGGCGCTAAAGCGTGGACAAAGCGTAATCTGAATACATGACTGATAGGGACGGCTACGCGGGCTTCGTGTATAATGTGTATGGTTTGTGAAATCACACGTTACGCGTAAATCACACAAGGTTTTTATTTGAGCTTTTGGACGATTACAGTTCCAGAGTCAATCATTTATGTGGACAAACCATGGCAATGACTTTATTATGGCAATTATTTGTCCAGATATCAGTGTTTCACTGGCAATTTGCACAGCCAAATTTCAATCCTAGGTATACCTAAGGATACGGCTAAGTACATCTATAGATGTACAGGTAGTACCTATCCATCAGTGGGTCTTCAAGGGAGATCAACTCTCCCCACACAGATGCCTATCCACTCTCCTTCTTAACGTGAAATGGAGTTTAGTCAATTAGCATAGCGGGGCTCTACGGAGTTGGCGGGCTATACGCGTGATGACTGATGATTTTGGCCCTTGGGGCTATCCTCTCTGACCACAGGATCATGCATGCCGACTAAAACACATGGCAGTGCTTCATTTCTCTTTGACAAAATCACCCTGCATGACAGTGGTGGCATGGCGCACATTCTCAGTGACGCAACGGCGTCTAAATTGAGTAATGTTTTAATTACACGTTTTTGCCACGTGGTGTGGTAACTTGGTGACTGTGCAAATCTGCTACATTTATCATTTAAGGGGCGGATACAGGGGGGGGGGGCGATGCCCCCCCCCCCCCCCCGTGATCGGAGCGAGCTAAGCGTAGCGAGCGAAGCGAGTGGAGCAAAATATGATTTTCGCCCCAAAGAAAGCTTTTCGTGATGTGTATGCCGTTTAGCAATGTGTAAAGTTACCATATTTCTTTACCATTTGGCTAAAAAAATCTTCTTGCAAAACACTTTTAAGTGAATTTTGTTTAAAAAAAGTTAATTTTATTTTGTTATAGATGTGAAAAAAACTTAGTAAAAAATAACAAAAAAGCATGGCGATCTAAAATCTTTCGGGATGCTTTATTTCAGTGTGCAATAAATCTCAGCAAAGAGGAGCAAAAAAATATTCATACATTTCGGCCCTACAGAGGAGACAAATTTTCAAAAATTATTAAAAAATTCGCAAATTTTGATAGATTCCAAAACATACACACACATCGTTCTGAAAAAATTCAGGATACTAAAGCTTAGTGTACAGCTATAGCAATGTCAGTGACACGATGTCATCAATATTGCCTCTGAACCAATCAGAGAGTCCGTGGCAGAGTCAGGAACATGACGTCACGCACATCCAGAGTCTCTGATTGGTCCAGAGCCAATGTTGATGACACTGAAACATCGTGTCACTGAAATTACTAGCTGACCCAGCTTCAACTGATAACATATTATGTTGTGTAGGTGTTCTGAAAATCACCTATATCGGAGCAGGCGTTTGGTCTGCAGAGCGTGGCCAAACACAAACAAAACAACCAGAAGTTACTTGTTTTGGGTACTGAAATTAAAATTTCCGCTCGCTACGCTGACTTAAAAATGATTTACAACAATTATGAGTGTTGTCAAAGATAAACAGTTGTGAAACAATTCGAAGAAAAATTGATGACATCAATAACACGTCTTGCTTTAATTTTTTTTAAACCCTCTCAAACTTGTTGCTTTAATTTTTTTTTGATTACTATAGATTGCCTTTATTGGTTAGGAAGCAGAACCTTGTTTACCTAACCACGTAGTAGATTGCTTCTAAATTACTTTTATTTCACGACCTCCCCCCCCCCCCCCCCGCCCCCGTAATATTTATGGGTGGGAAAATTTTTGTCAACCGCCCCCCGCCCCCCCCCCCCCCCCTAAGACAGGGTTGAATCCGCCCCTTAATCAGTCTGGCAGGTACCGTTCAGGCTGGCCTACACAGGAGGTACAACCATCAGCCTGGCAAATATTCCGTGCGAAGCGTAGGGTTATCTGACCGCGCTGGCAAATATTCCACTGGCAAATGATCCGCCGAAAGAAACTTTTTATACAGTTTGGCATGCTGGAAACTCCAAAGTTACGCAACACTGCGCCGAGTCGGGCGTTGGATGGGTGACCGCCTTGCACGTGGCCAGCTCTCAGAGGGAGAGAGGTTGGAGGGATTGGAGTTAAGCAGCACTGCGCCTAGTCGGGCGGTAGATGGGTGACCGCCTTGCACGTGGCAAGCTCTCTGATACCCCGTTCACACTGGGGAAGTTAATCACTGTTAGGTTTAACTATGATCAGCTATGCGCAGTGCATTGTGGGCTAACTGTGTTCGAGTTTGAATTGAGCGTTCACACTGAAACGGGGTTAACGCCATAGTGGCCATCTTTTTCCAAATCTGTACGTCCACATACATAAGCTTCTAAAACTCCGATTTCGACCGTTTCAATCATGGAAAATGAAGATGTGCTGCGAGTTTTGTTACTCTGATTAGCCAGTACATGTTGAAGCGTAGGAGAAGTAAAAGGCGTCTTGATCTAATGCATAATATGTATTTAGTTAGATTTATAATTCGAGCTCCATATCATTATAAATCGGGCCGTTTCTTTTGTTGGCCAGGAGCCTGTTCACGTGCGACTCCCACACGTGAATCAATAATAACACCTCGTGGTCCGTCAATTGTCCTTTCTTTTCCCATCTTTTGCTTCGCACACAATATCCCTCGTTGACGCCATTTAAAAAAACAAAATCAACACTGCACAGCCTTCTCCAATCCTACAAAACGTTCCTGCCGCGCAGTTCCGGTGGGCGGTGAGCAAACTAACTGAGTTAGCTCTTAATCACGTTCTGGAAACGTTGTTAACGCCAAATCCGAGTTAACGCTAACAGCGTTCCGTTCACACTGGCCTCTTGATCATAGTTAAGCCGCTAACAGTGATTAACTTCCCCAGTGTGAACGGGGTATGAGGGAGAGAGGTTGGAGGGATTGGAGTTAAGCAGCACTGCGCCTAGTCGGGCGGTGGATGGGTGACCGCCATGCACGTGGTCAGCTCTCTGAGGGAGAGAGGTTGGAGGGATTGGAGTTAAGCAGCACTGCGCCTAGTCGGGCGTTGGACGGGTGACCAAAGTTGAGGGATTGAAGTTGGTTTATTATTAGTTTATGCATGTACATCTTTGAACAAAACAAGCACAACACCAAAGTGCGTTATATTTTCTACGATTTGTTTTGTGGCCAGTGGAATAAAAAATAAATGTCACTGCGCCGAGTCTATAGTGTTTGGCCAGGTCAGGCCAGGTTTAAAATTGGATTTCGGTCGAAACTAGAGGCAATGAAAGAATCCGTGAATCTTCCTTCGCTTAACATAAGCAGCTCAATTTTCCGCGGGCTATGGGCTGTTTGTTTAGGGTGGGACTGAGTGACACAACTTATCAGTCCAACTTATCTTGTGGTTTTAGAAAGACTGCTTCTGCCCCGTGCTTCTCGAACGAAGTAATGGTGAGCCAACCGAACGGAGTGACATCTGGTTTTCCCTTTCACCGCAAAAAATCGCTCGAGTGAGTTTGTATGCTTGCTGCAAACAGTGGCTGTGTGCGGAGGGTAAACAGTGCGAGGGCATGTCGTCTCTGCCGGGGGCCTTGTGTAGAATAACAATTTCTTCGAATACAGTGCAGGATAAGGAAATCTGAATTCGAACCTATTTTCACTGAATTTTCTTACAACAAATCCGCAAAAGTACGTACACTAAGACTTTTTAAGATTTAATGAAAAAATAGAAAATAACGCATTTCCCAAGGTTTCAAAGTGGTGCTGAAATTTCCCAGAGGTAAAGGAATAATAATAATACGATTGTCGCTGACCCCCCTCAGCATCTCAGGATTCTACCCCCTCCCCCCCCCCCCCAACCCCAGCACCGCCAACGAGAAACTACCTACAAGTCAACGCACATCTGCTAGTCCCATTCACTGCCGTGTCTGGCCACATATCAGACAAGCGTTGGAGTTTTCTATAAGACTCCTTAAGATCGTGCGCATAAGCCTGAGTCTTTGGCGCCAAATAAGAAACCATTGTCAGCATCTTAACATAGACACGCAGGTGCCAATTCAGATCGTAACATTGGATCACTGGATGCACCCAAACGACCTTGGTGCAGCGAGTTCAAATGTTGTAAAAGGTTCTTCGGGTTCGTTGCCCTGTGAAACGAAACGGGAGACATGCAGTCCTAAAATCGCTATAGATGTTTGATAGCAGTGCGTTTTACATCTTTACTAAGTTTTGCTTGGTTTTGTACGATTTGCTCTATCTTTGTAAAGGGTAACTCCGTGCGTAGCGCCCACACCCAAAACCCATACTATTTCCGAACTTAACGAAATTTACAGGAGGTTTAGAACACCTAAAATAAAAGATCCTTTATAAAGGTTTTCTCCATACTCCCAACGGCTTGCCTGTGGCGGGGCATGGAAAAACCCAGCATTTGACTTCTTGCCCCGCACGGCGAATCACTGTTTTCACTGTAGCGTGTGAACAAAATGACTTAGAAGGATGGGACTTGTTCTAAAATCACATACACGCTTTTACAAACAAGAAAATAAATATATGATGGTTCCTTGCTAAATTTGGGGGTGGAAAAAAATCACCCCTAAATTTCAACCCCTTATAACTCAAGTTGTAGTTTTTTTTATTTTTTCATGTTTTTTTAAAGACATTGTCAGTTAGTTATCTACTCAGAAAACAAATTTTATTAAAGTGCTTAGACTGAATCCGAAGTTATGATTTTTTTACTGTATAGATGTGTATGCATTAATGTGTGCTTTTGAGATGGTTGTCGAACATGGTCCATGCGTTGCAGTCTGAAGCGTTCTGTTATAAAAAGCTGATCATGATTTTATCATAGCTTGATAAAATGTGAATTTGGTGTAGAATTAGATGTTTCGATTTGTATAAATGGTTGTGATAGTTTTGGGCCTGTTTGCTAGAAACATGATGGTAGATGTGTCTGTGTTCAGTATACTGGGTCTTTGTTTCTGCTGTGCTTCATGACAATGGATCTGACAAAATTCATCTCTTACCTACATATATTTTAAGAATCCATTCCAAACCATTCCAGGGCACAAACCATTCTAGGGCCCAGACCATTCCAGGGCCCATACCTCTCCAGGGCAAAAACCATTCCAGGGCCCAGCCCTTTCCAGGGCCCAGACCATTCCAGGGCACAAACCATTCTAGGGCCCAGACCATTCTAGGGCCCAGACCATTCCAGGGCCCATACCTCTCCAGGGCAAAAACCATTACAGGGCCCAGATCATTCTAGGACAAAGACCTTTCCAGGGCCTAGATCATTTCAGGGCCCAGACCATTCCATTCTAGGGCCCAGACCTTTAAAGAGCCCAGATTATTCCAGGGCCCAGACCATTTCAGGGCCCAGACCATTCCAGTGGTCAGACCATTCCAGGGCAAAGACCATTCCAGCGCCCAGACCATTCTAGGGCCCAGACCTTTCCAGGATCTAGGTTGCACTCATTGCGAGTTTTCAAATCCCGGGATAAAGAAATGTTTATTTACGACATAGTACATTACCTTACAGGTCCTTGCGTAATACATTAATGTTTTACAAGCTTTGAAAATTGACAGGTGTTTTAAATCTAAAATGTATGTGCATTCCTTGCACGCAATTCTTTGCAATACGTATTCCAATATATTCCTTGCATACAATTTCATTGCTTTAAATAGTGGTTTAATTATGCGTTGCTTTTATAGCGACATATTTATAAGGATATAGGATTGTAAGTGCAAGGAATTCAATACTGGTCTTACCATTCGCACAACGTAAGTAAGAATAAAGAACTCACCAGCTCCCAGCAGTTGAGCCCGAAATTCGGCTTCCAGAAGACATTTGCGGCTCTTCCCATGATTGCAGCTCCTGTCCCTCGCACAGCCTCCACTCAAATGGGTCACCTTGCCACTGGCAATCCAACAGGTGATTTTATCTTCGTGCATTTCCTTGTTGCACCGCCCCATTTCCTTGTTGCATCCCAGCAATGACGTCATTTGTTGAGGACAGTGAGATATTCCAATTAACTTCCTCATAATTCTAGTCGTTATGCTGTTACGCGTCTGTATATTATTATTACCCAGAAACAAACAGCTGGTTTCAAGCTACATTCAAATGATACACGAATTACCGTGAATTTTATCAAGGAAGAAAGTTTGAATTACCCAGTCCCTCCGGGGGACGATTGAGTACAATGATAATTATTAAAATTTTCGAGGGGTAGATTGTTGTTCAACTTCAGGAGTCAGGTATGATTCTAGTTTCTGGACATATTTAGGCCAGGAATAGTATTTCATTAATTGCTTGCTGGTTTAGGCGTTACGAACTCGTCGGGACGGAACAAAACGCGACCAAAATTTTGATACCCTGTTGATACTCTGGGGCAAATACAACGTGTCACCTCCCCCATTCAGCCACCACCCCCCCCCCCCCCCGCCCTCCTCACAAGATATCAAACACACCTCTTTCTAATCTGTAGGACCATGGCCTGGAAAGTCCCTTTTAGTTCTCTCTCGCATCATTTTCAAGCCGCCCAAATAAAACACATGTTAATTTACTGCTTCCTCTGCACAAATGCAATATTACAAGAATGCCTACATGCTTGCAATAAATCGGGTTTCGCAAATCGATTTCAGTCAAGTTAAAATTACAATAACTTACATCGTACTGTACTCCATTTCACATTAAGAAGAAGAGTGGATGTGCATTTTCCTCGAGGACCCACTGCTATTAGAAATGAGTTAAAAGTTTTAAAACTGCCCAAAGAACCTCTTGTTCGCCTCAAGACGTAGCTTGTAAATTTTGAAACTCTTAGCTCGTGTCTAACAGCAGTGGGTCCTCGAGGAAGATGCAAATCCACTCTTATTCTTAACGTGAAGTGCAGTTTAGCATCTAAATATTATGCGAAAATGTTCCGAAATGTCGATTGTTTAAAACTTGTATGTGACTGTCTGTATTCATCGTTTTGTCTGAATAGTATACTTGGCTTGGCAATTGGCACGGTCTGCAGCATATGAACTTATGAAGTGCAATTTTCCATTATATATTGTCCCCCCCCCCCCCCCTCCCTCCACCCCCTTCCATTGGCACGACATACTCAATGCTTTGAAGCCATTCGCTTTGACGGGCATCAGCGCACGGAAATGAATTTCCGTCTGCACCAATTCAATCTTACTCAAATTATTATTTTGCTCGAATATAACATTTTGCATACCTACAGGATTTGAGCTCTTCAATATGCGAATACTAGCAGTATGAGCCCGTGCTACGGACGGTAAGTGTGTAGGAGCTTAAAGCCTCCCCACTAATGACCTCCAAATTTTCAAAGTCAAAGAAAACGAAGAGAATTCAACAGGACTAATTCTTTATCATTTCTATACTGTTTCAAAGTCAAAGTACCAAACTGGTTTTCCACCACCAGTAAAGGAACCAGTAAAGGAACTATTTGGAATGCGAGTCAATTGAAAAAAAAAACTGTCATACCCATTAAAAACTGTAACTCCGTAAAGGACTGTACCAAAATGGTGGACACCAAAACAGTGACTAACGAAAAAATATTCTCCTAGCCCCCCGCCACGAGGAACCAAACATCCTCGTATGCCATAATGAGCGAGGTATCTGCTGCGTATAGTATGAAAGATGTAAGTAGTCGACATTGCCTCAAAAATAGCTATTTTGGGCGCACTGCCATCGTGATTACACTGCGGAGCCTTGAACTTCAATGCAAAACAAATCTTTAATCTAAAGTAGTTGTCCGCATCGCGATTTGAGCTCGAACTACTTTACCGGCAGCCCATCGTGCGATCCGTTAGCTATGGGATGCTGGCAAGTCTCTTGCGGTACCAAGTGGATATTGATCAATTTGAGAGCAAGTAGGTATTGAATAAATTGAAAAAAAAACCGATGATCACTTTATTCCAAATTTAGAAACTCGTTATACACAGATGAGAAGATGTCGAAATGTAGAACTATGGTATCCCTGAAATAAAAAATCCGTCGTCCGTGCGCACTCGAACTCGCAACCCCCGGGAAGTGCCAAGCCGGCCAAAGTGACAACGTGCTAACCGAACGCCTCGGTGCCTGAGGCCTTCCTGGGGACATGGGTTCATGGGGCCTCGCATAGTGTTTCTGATTTTACGTTGTAAAATATGAGAGTACTTTTCTGTCACGTTAGCTCTTTGCTTATAGTGTGATCGCGTCTTTTTCAACCTCACCGCTTTCCACTCGATTGCTGACGATGGGGAACTCCCACTGTTATTGATTGGGGTTGTTTTTGATAGAATATGAAATGAATGTCAGATTGGGGTGATTATGGCTATAAGTGTTGCAAGATGTATAATTGTCAAATTGGTACCTTTCGTTCTTAGCTTTTTATTTCATATGTTTGGGCTTTGTCCCCCCACCCCCTCGTTACATCTCGAGAACAGCATGAGGCCCCTGCGATAGTGTGTGTTGCAGTAGCGGCTCGTGCACAGGGGCAGTGGGGCATGTACCCCACCTAGATCCTCGCCCAAAACATAGATTTTACTACTTTAGCTTATATCATTATGATTTCTTTAGATTTCAATGTTATACTATGTATTGGGACTCCTTTAGTATTCATTTGATTCATTAAAGTCCACCGCAACGTTTCCCTGGACCCAAAAGCACGCAATCGCGATTCCGCGCGCTTCATTGCATGTCTGGGTAGTGCAGATTCGGCTTCTGCTCCAAATCCCAATAGTTAGCGCGCGCGCGCAGAGCGCTCACAGTGCGAGATGGCAGGCAAGAGCAGGGCACATATTCAAAATGCACGGCAGCCAATCAGCCGCGATGAACAAGCGGCGAAATGCGGGACTCCCTGGCACGGCCAATGGCTTCGTCGCGATCTTTGCTGTGACAGTCTTGCGGACGGGTTGGGCTAGATGTCGCGGCGAGCGAATTCGCGTGAGATGTCATGTGTCATTACTCTAGTTTCACGCCGTGTTTTAGGATTTAAAATCAAACTAATTTAGTTGGGAAAAGTTTAAGGTTTCAATGGATACTCTCAAATAAATAGAAGACATTTTTGTTTATAAATATCGCCGATCTTGTCGCGATTAATCGAGGTATGGTTTGACATATTTTTGGCAGTGCATCGTAAATCGGCATTAGTATTGCTTATGATTTACTGATATGGAAGTATGTACGACGAGTGCTGTGTCTTGCTTCTTGCGAGTAGCAACTAAACGCTGATTTAGGACTACAGCAGCACATTGACATAACATTACGAAGAACTCTTCCTGCCAGGACAAATGGTAGGACACCAAAACCATGTCATTGAATTGAGTGACGTTAAGAAGCGTTTATAGGTTCTCATATGTCAGTGAGATTACGCAGCGTCAGGTATACACGATTTTCACTGTATAGGTTAGGGGTAGTGGTGAGTGGAGGGAGGTGCGGATAGTTTTTTTTATGCCCCACCTTCCTAACTGTACACCGTAACTAACTGTAACATCATTGAGCATTGTGCATGTAAATAAATAGATGTAACTCATGCCCAAGGGTTTTTATAGGGCTTTATTGGGTTGGTTTTTATTGGGAAAAATCTGGTGTGATGTTTCGATTTGGTTTCGATGGTTTCTAAAGGCAAATCGAAATTGGGAACATTTGAAAAAATTACGCACTTTTAAATAAATTTCCGTACTTTTCCAAACTTGCCCAATTGTCGAATTTTGCTCTTTTTTCTGCTTTGAAAGTGAAGGGTGTAGAGGATTTTCTTGAAAAACGCAGGGGGTCTAAGTTGAGAACAAAAGTAGACACCCTGAAAATTTCATCCCACTCGAAGCAGGAGTGTTGCCTGTTGATCGCGCAAACACACATACAAAAAAAAAAAAAAAAACACACACCAAGTGTTTTTTTTTAGCAGTAGTGAAATTGATGATTTCGCTTCGCTCGCTTCGCTCGCTACGCTCATCAAACATGCACAATGCTCAATGATCTCAAAATGAGCATATTTCCGCTACCCGACAGCTCGGACAGAAACAAAGAAAGGTCAGAATCGTTTACATGTTCAAGTGATCAGAATTTTTGAGAAAGCATTGGTCCGGCTTGCTGCTCCATGATTTGCATAGGCTTCTCGCCTTAATCTTTTTTTGCGCTATATACAAACCGCTACGCTCATCTTCAACGCAACACAAATTGCGTCCGCCCTATAGTGTAGAAAGAATATTTGACGGAAAAAAATGACAGGAAAGCTGGAATCGGATGTACAAATATGTTGATGGCCTAAAGGGCAGTGGAAGGATGATACCCACGATGGAAGATGATGAAGGACAACTATGGGATGATGACAAGGGAAAAGCAAATGCCTTGAATAATAAGTATTTCAGGGATTTTGGAGAGAAAGAAGAAAATTGCTATTTATATGAGGGGCCTACTCTAAGAAAAGAAGAAGAAGTATATGTAACAAGTAATGAGGTATGGGATGTAGTGAGACAACTGAAAAACAAGAAATCTCCTGGGAAAGATGGTATTGCCAATGAATTTAAAAAACTTGCTGGCCGCAGCATAGTTCAGTATCTAGTCAAAATATTTAATCTCTCCCTAGAAGGTGAAATCCCTCGTGATTGGAAACGAGCGGTGGTGACACCCCTCTTTAAGGGAGGCGAGAGGCAAAAGATTGCAAATTATCGGCCAGTGAGTCTAACATCATCAATTTGCAAGATTATGAAACGAAGAATTTACAAGAAGATGAACTGTAGAATCGAGAGAAAAGATGGTATAACATCAAAACAGCATGGATTTAGGAAAGGTTATTCATATCAAACACAACTTTTAGGATTTGACGAGGAATTGTCGGCGGTGTTGGACAGTGGAGGTAGGGAAGACGCGGTCTTTATTGATTTCAAAAAAGCGTTTTACAAAGTAAGTCACAAAATACTGTTGGAAAAAGTAGAAAACAGTAAAAAGGAAAAAAAGGAAAAAGTAGAAAAAAGTAGAAAGATAACAAACTGGATCGGAAACTTTTTAAAATACCGAGTTCAAATGGTGAAGATTAATGAAGAATTGTCAGAAGAAACTATAGTGAGATCAGGTGTGCCTCAGGGTAGTGTTTTGGGCCCTCTTCTTTTTAATATATTTGTTGAAGATATAGACGTCAACATTTTAAATTCAAAAATAAGACTTTTTGCCGACGACTGCGTGATCTACAAAACTTTGAAAACTCGTAAAGACGATGCCGACCTACAATCAGATCTCCATGGATTAAGTAAATGGGTCACAGCTAACAAAATGGAATTGAACACGTGTAATTGTAAAATAATGAGATACACTAGAAGAAAAGAAAAATTTACGAATGAATATTTTATAGGGAACGAAAAACTGGAAGAAGTAAAGAACTATAAGTATTTAGGAGTGGTTTTTTACAATGAATTAGGGTGGGGAGATTATGTGGCAAGAGTGACAAGGAAAGGAATTAAACAGATAAATTTTGTAATGAGACAACTAAAAGGTATGGATTCAAATATAAAAGAAAAGGCGCACATGTCATTAATTAGGCCCTGCATGGAGTATGCATCCTCAGTTTGGGACCCATACAAGTTGGGAGAAATAAAAGAAATTGAAAAGGTGCAACGATTGGCAGCAAGAAGAGTGTTGGGAAAAATGAGAAGATGGAAGACAGAAATAAATGAAAATGGAGAAGAAGTAAGAACCTGAGAGAGTCCATCAGAAATGATTGAGGAATTGGGTTGGAGGACACTGGAAAAAAAGAGATGGATGGATAGAATGTGCAATTTTTACATAATATGGAAGGGAAGTTTAGGGTGGACGGAACTGAACGAGAAGATTGAAAAGTATGATGGTGAGCAGGGAAGGAATGGTCACAGAATGAAGGTCTTGATAAAAGCTAAGAGGACAGATGTTGGACACTACTCCTTCTTAACAAGATCAGGTAGGGATTGGAATGGCATAAAGAAAGAAATGATAGACAAAGAAGAAATTGATGTGAAGAAGCTAAGGAAACTGCTAGAAGAGACGGAAAACCGGAAGAGAACAATAAATTAATTACTACATAAATTAAATAAACATAGCTCCTTGCCACCACAGGTACCTACCTGTATTTGCAATGTATATGAAAATAAATAAATACAATTATAACAGCCTAGATTGTTTTGAAAATTAATTAATCAATCGCAGCCTTTTGCGCGTCTCCTATTCAACCTAGAGATGCGATTCAAATCGAGTACTTTCAGAAAGATACTTCAGAGGTTTTCAGAGAGGTATTGATTGGTGTTATTGGGAACTTCGAAATCGAAAAAAAGACACAATTTTATTATTTGAATGGAGATGTTTCCTGTGAAAAAATTCAAAGAACTAGTATATCTCTAATCTCTTACTCATTTGGCATTTCCATAACCCACTACAAATTGGATTTTTCTACAGTGAGACAGAGGAACCAGCTTAAGAGTGCTCTTCGCATATAATCAGCTTATCGCAGTTTAAGATAAAAACCACAACTATCTTGGCAAGTGAGAACACAGAAATAATTAACAATATCTGACATTAATGCGATTTAAACGTTCCGAGAATCACGATTAGCACAAACACATAATGTCATAAAATGTAAAAAACATATAATTTTTTCTATATTGAGTAGAAATTAACACGATAGGGTTCGATTTTGATATCTGATTACAATTGATGTAGAATCAAAGTTTTCGTGCTCCAAATGGCCATTCTACAAGACTTTCAAGACTTTCTGAACATTCCCGTGGAGTCATACAAATTAATCCGCGCTCCGAACGTCTGGCTCGGCTATAATCCTCTGCGCAACTAACAAAAAAAGCAACAGAATTATTATTGTTTACAATATCGTAGAGGGTGATCGCTAAAAATTAGTGTCGCAGATCCTTACGTGAGGCATAAAACGAGGGTCTAAATATGCTCGAAAATCGCTGGAAAAATAAACCGTGCATAGCGAAAGAGAGCACGCTGTTTCGGGTCTAAACCTTTTTCCAAAAAAGAACGAATGGTTATCGTTTCACAACCGATGTCTAGAGCGCATTTAGAGCTCATTTAGGCAATTTTTGAACAATTGCACCATACAAATTTTTGAAATTATCAAATTGTGATGATAACCCGAAACTAGATTTAACTCTTCCTTCATCTACCGGTATTTTCAAATTAAAGATTGGAATACATATAGGGGATCATTTCATGGATCGAGTGGACCTCTGCATTCAACGTTTAAGTGGGGGTGGGAATGAAAGGAAGGATTAACCGTGACGATGGCTCCTTAAATGTCTAATTTTTTCCACTGTGTTTGGAGGCCATGCCTGGATGGTGTGAAAAATGAAACGGAGGTTGTTTATATCCATATCAAGTTAATTTAAAGAAACAACCCTTGTAACTTATTTATCCACGTTTTGACGTAGAATAGAAAAGTTTTAAAATTAAAATGTAATTAATATTGATTTATAAATAATAATGAAAAAATTATTTTAAAATTTAAAATTTAAAATGAAGTGAATGTTTAGGCATAAATGAGAGAGAGCCAGGAGTTGCAGGACCTGTTGACAGGTTAAAATTTGCCCCATGCCCCAACCACCATTTTGAAAACTGGGTTTATGTGTAAACTGGAAAACATGTAAATGGAAATTACACATTGCTACACAATTCTACACAATGTTACATTTTCAATCAATATTTGCGCATTTTAATTATTAACGAATCAGTAAAATATCATTCGTGTTTAAAGATTCAGACAAAATCTCAATACAAGATGTTTATTTTTGTTTGTTTATTTGTTTATTTATTTCCATTTCACAAATACATACATAGTTAATACACACACCATCATGTTTTAGATGAAAACCGTAGTCTTGAAAATTTGTTAGATTATAGGAAAATAATTAAAACGAAGTGCTATTTACAAAATATTTTCTGTTAAATTAATGCCGATGAAATTGCTTTAGGGATCTTTATGGTCAGTGCATTTAAAACATGTTTGATGGTCAAGAAATTCTCTTGTTGAGTAAAAACAATGTTCAATACGATATTTTTTGATGTTGTCTCTAAAACAGCTGTCACTGACCTTTTGGGTTATCATTTCGGGTATTTTTTTTTTTTAAACCACTTCTATATTAACAAGGTCTAAGTATGAAAGTTTAAGTCTGTGCTGATTTTGCCGTAGCTTTCCCAAATGCCTCGTGTTCATTGTATGAATGCCTGCGTTACTTTTAAATTATAAAGTTTTTTTTTAACGAACATAACTTTTCCAAAATGAATAAATATGGCACAGCTAGAATTTTCAGTTTTGTGAACGTTCCTATGCAAGATTTATTCGGTTTGAGGTTTCCTATCACTCGAATTGCCTTTTTTCGCTTGATACAAATCTTTCTTTCCGATCCCGTTCCACCCCAAAACAAACTGCCGTAGTTTATAAGTGCTTGTGTATTTGCATGGAAGACAGTTTTTGATATATTAGAGCTGACCTGGCGGTTAATGGCTTTTAAAACGTAGTAGGCTGTGCGAAATCTTTTCCCTAGTATTTGAATGTGGTGTTTCCACTTCAACTTGTAGTCAAGGAAGCGACCTTTGTTGTCCCAGGAAGCGACTTGACTCAGACAGAGCTATTCTTGACTGTCCTATTTTGATTTCTTCCATTGATGGTCTCCCTTCAGCCTCAGAGAGGCCGAGAGTGACATGTAGTAGGTGTAGGTCAGCTTCAGCAACTGAGGCAGGGAAAAGTACAGTACGTTAAGAGATATCGTCACATTTTATACGTTAACCCTACTGATATGAAGTTATCTGGATAGCAGTTGCCATAGTGCAGTATTGAAGTAAACAATCAACAAGTAGGAGTCCCTAACTTTGAGTCTCCCCATAAGATCCCATTGCATTTTTAGTGATTTTACTAACCATTTTCGTAGATTATGATTAGATATTTACATATAAATAAAATGTGAAGCATTCAGAGAGGCATGTATTTATGTTCCGTGCTAGATTCTTACTCAAAATATGCTCATGAATAGGATGAATAGCTGTGAAACATTGTGAATCATTGTCAAAAGTCAAAGCCAGAAACAGGCTCCAAGATATTAAAGAAAAATCCAAAATGCAGTGAATTTGGAGCAATGCTGCCTCACACAATCAAATTTTATTGTAGAACTGGTTTTTGTATCTATGATGTATTAATAATATCGCTGGAAACATGTTTTAAAAACCCTAAAATTAGCATTGAAATCATAGGGAGTCAACAGATTTTGGGACTCCTACCTGTTGCAAACAACGACTACTTGCTGACTAATCGCTGTCCACTTGGCTTCAATTTTTAGCTGCTAACTGGATACTATGCTCCACCCATTCATGCAATGCCATATCATGCCATTACATTCCGACTCATGCTATTTCAGATCAGTGGTTAACTCCCACCCCCACTTGAAACATATAATGTGGAAATCCACTCCAATATGGAAATGAAGGACAAAATTATCAACATTCAAACATCGTTCGATGTTGAATATTGGATTAACGTTTTCTGAAAGTTAATCATGCGAACGTTTGTAATCGTGCATTCACCCGACGTTTACATAGAACAATTATTTTACGTCGAATATAAAGTCGAGTCTAACGTTCGGAACAGGGGCGGACTGACTCGAAAAAGCCCGGGGTGCCGTACAAATGTTAGGCCCGCAAATTTATAAATGCTAATAGGCGTTTTTGCCGACCTTAAGTTCGTGTTTTTCGGCCTCGGTGCTAAGAAAAACCGCTTCCATAAGGTTTAACCCGTAGCGCTTTTTCGACCCCTAGCACCTAGACAAACCTCTGGTCCAATATCATTAAAATAATTTGAGCATAGTCCTCCACCCTTCCTCTGTGTTGAAATAATTTGGCACTTTGACAGGGCCAACCGTTTACCCACGGTAAGCGGATTACCCCAAGTATATAATTAGCGTGATGCATATTTCTCGTGCAGTGCCACTCTGAGCATGCCGGACCGAGCCGTAGCGGCAGCGACAGCGCTAGGAATGGAGGGAGGGGATACTGAAACTTCACAAGAGAATCATACTAATCTCGCAGATCGCGCCGCGCGGAACGTCAGAAATCTTAGATAATTAATTAAAAATCCCTTCTTTCAGAAAATTATTTCAAATACGACTTCTCCTATTCATATTATAGTTACGAATCTATGGTAAAAATTAATTTTAATAGGTAAATGGTCCTTTAAACTCTTGGAGCTTTGCCAAATGACGGGAGTGAAGATTACCAAGAGTTCAATTGAAGCATCCAAAAGTCAATTGAACTTCCGACGTTAAACAATGCGATAAAAAACGTTTGCATGACTTACTTTCCGAAAAAGTTAATCCAAAATTCCACATCGAACGTGTGTGAACGTTAAAAACACGACGTCAATGTCACGTTTGCTTTTAATCCGAAATGCGATATATTTGACAATTTTCTAAATATTCTACCAACGGCTCAAAACACTGAACATTTTTGGGGTAAGTGTTTTTATGGTCAACGAGGCCAGGGAAATGCAGTGGACCAAAAAATTATGTGACGAATTTCCCAATTTGGTGTACCTGATATTTTTGACATTTTTCGAAATATACTGCCAACGGTATAAAACACTGAAAATCTTTAGAGTAAGAGTGTTTTTATGGTCTATTATGCCAGGGCAATGCATTAGACCAATAATATTTGACGAATTTTCCAATTTGGCGGACATGATATCATTGACAAATTAAGAGTAAATAGTTGATATCGCATAAACTAGATCCGCCAAATCCGCCAAATTGAGAATTTCGTCAAAAAGTGTTGGTCCAATGCATTGCCCTGGCATAGTAGACCATAAAAACACTCTTACCCAGAAGGTTTTCAGCATTTTGAACCGTTGGCAAAATATTTTGAAAAATGTCAACAATATCAGGTCCGTCAAATTAGGAAATATGTCAAATATTTTTGGTCCAGTGCATTGCCCTGGCACCATACACCATAAAGCACTATAAAATAATATCTAGATCAAAGCCTGGCTGGACTGCATGGCTCCTTCAGAGACCTTGTCTAGCCCAGCGAAGCTGAGGTCGTGGGCCTGGAAAGAACAGCTGATATAGTAGGGTACAGCCAGAGAAGACGAGCTATCAGATGCCGTTAACAGATCGTTTGGGATTCGATAACCGGGCTCCTCCATTAAGTATTATTATGAATATTCACATGCCAGACCTTAAAATTTCCACGGACCCTCAGGCTTTTTGGCTGGAAGGAGAAAGCAATTGCCAGGCTATAGAATTCCCTGATTCACCAAGTTTTCAAATCCATACACGGCTTCAAACTTGGAAATAAAATTCTGGATTTGCTGCGAATAATTTCCTGTTGAAATGGAAATAGTGCAAACAATACCATAGCGTTGAGTTACAAATATTGGTCAAATCTGGCGTAAAAGCGCCTGACCGGCAATCCGGAGGGGCCTGGCTCGCTTGAAGCTCAATATTACATTTTTCCACCCTCGTTTCCTTTCCAAATCAAGGTGGAACTTCGCCCCTTACCATCCGGAAGGTCTCCAAGGTCACGGGGATGCCCAGGAGATTGACGACCAGCGGCTGGTTGCTACGCGACATGATGACGCGCATCGACCGCTTGAAGCCCTCTGATTGGTCGAACCAGTCGCACCCATACACGGCCTCGCGGATAAGCTCACTCTATGAACGAGGTTTCAAACAATTGCAACATAATCCCAACGATAAGATTGTTATTATTAATCTTTATTACTCTTTACTAATATTCACTTTTGTTGCTCTGCACTTTTTAATTTGGGGATCTATTCGTTATTTTGTTTTAAACCCTTTACGGACGTTCTTGGATGTTTCTGAAAGCTGAGATCCTCCACTGCCGTCACAGATGTGACCTTTGCTAATCTGCAGTTTTTTACTAAACCGTTAGAAATAACCTAATAAAGTAAGCACAGGAGTTGTATATAAAGAGTCAATCTGTGTCGGTGGCCGAGCCGGTAACCGGTATTTTTCACAATATCAATCTCCTTCGTCTCTTTATCTATTCACGAAGAAGCGCAAAAAGCGCAAAAAAAAAGCCATATACAAAATTTTAAGAAGCGGTTTCAGCCCTTTTACACCCAAAAAATGAAAATACGGCTTCCTCAGCGACACAGATGGAGTCTTTATCTCCAACTCCCTCCCTCGCTACATTGTCTCAGGTTACTTCAATATAAACTGGAATGTTGATAGTCGAGATGAAGCAGCGCTTATTGACTTATTCGCCTCATTTGGATTACAACGACAAGTGTTCGACCCAACAAGGATAACAGTTATGAGTAGCACATGTATAGATAACATTTTTACGAATATTAATTATTGCAGTTCATCCACGAAAGTTCTTGATCTAGGCATTTCTGATCATTGTTTCCAGTCTTTTAAATTACGAACCGAATCTGCTTTAGAGACCAAATATTATTGTTATCGTAGG
This sequence comes from Nemoura dubitans, assembly GCA_921293005.1. Taxonomy (NCBI): domain Eukaryota; kingdom Metazoa; phylum Arthropoda; class Insecta; order Plecoptera; family Nemouridae; genus Nemoura; species Nemoura dubitans. The sequence continues at coordinate 16,317,344 of OV121077.1, read as the reverse complement.
AGCTGGTCCATAAAAAATAGAGGGTACTTTAGGCAACTAATCTCCAGCATTAACTGGGAACCATGTATTGCATTGGATGGTGTTGACGAAAAGTTTGACATGTTCATGCAGTTGTTTAAAGGAGCATTTGATATAGCTTTTCCTTATGTAAAAACATTGATCCCTAAGGAAATGTGCAGGCCGAGGAATCATTGGTACACTCCTGAGCTGCAAAACAAGTCTGTACTAGTTCATCAGGCCCTTCTATTAAGTAATATGTCAGACCATCTTAATTTGGAGCACAAAAAACTAAGAAGGGCATATAAGAATGAAATCGACCTAGCTAAAAAGATGACAAATGAACAAGAACTGAAATTAGCACCCAACACTCAGAAAGCGGCTTGGAGATTAGCTCACCGTAACTCAAATATCAAACTATTGGAAAATGCAAAGAAAAGCATTTCCCTCTTGAAGGAAGGTAAAATAATAACCGCCACCCAGGAAATTGCTAATATGTCCTCTGATTACTTTGCTCATGCGGTGGATGACCTTACCAAAGGCCGTAAGAGACAGGACCCACAGAACCCAGATGAAGTCGCTTGCCAATTTAGTAAAACCATATTTTTAGCCCCATTGTCTTCGACGGAATATCTGTCGATTATGGATTCAGTTTGTGTGAAAAAATCGTCAGGAGTTGACGGGATTCCATGCAACATCCTTAAAGAGTGTGAGATGTCCTTGAAGTACCCCCTCATGCATATAGTCAGTGCTTCTCTAGAACAAGGCATATTTCCATCCAGCCTAAAAGTAGCGAAGGTAGTTCCTATATTTAAAAAAGGGGACCAAACGAAAGTGGAAAACTACCGTCAAATATCTGTTCTGTCTGTTTTTGTCAAAATTATTGAAAATGCATACTATAATCGCGCCATATCGTTTCTAAACAAACACTCGCTGATAAACAAAAACCAACATGGTTTTCTGAAATCTCGGTCTACTTCCACAGCCACGGCTGCGTATGTTCGGGATGTGTTACAAGCGCTCAATCGTTATGAAGATACCCTTGGTGTCTTCTACGACTTCTCGAAGGCGTTCGATACGATCGACCACGAACTGCTATTATCGAAGCTAGAATCACTCGGCGGGGCATTGCAGGTGAATGGTTGAAATCTTATATATCGGATCGCCGTCAAATAGTATGTCTATCGGAAAATGGATGTGAAGTTAAATCTACGGTGTCAACCATGAAGATTGGGATCCCACAGGGTGGCACTCTGTCTCCCCTATTATTTATTCTGTTTACTAATGACATTGGCAAACATGTGACACTAGGTAGCCTAACCCTCTTCGCTGATGACACCAGCCAGCTAATCAGCTCATCTGAGAAAAATGCAAGCGTTATTGCTTCAAGGGCAGTTGCCCAGATACAAAATTGGTCTGATAAGAACCAACTCTTCATAAATGAGAGCAAAACAGTAATTCTTAAATTTAAAGCTAATCACAGGCCGTCCCAATCCAGCCCGCTAGTCACTATGTCTAAGAAAAGCCTTCCAGTTAAATCTGAAACAAAATTCTTAGGTACCATAATTGATGATACGCTAAACTGGGCTAGTCACATAAACCACACCTGCTCAAAAGTTGCTTCGGCGTGCTATCTTGTAAAGAAGCTTATGGAGGTGTCCACACTGACGGCAGCGAGACTGGTTTATTTTGCTTGCATCGAGTCCAGGTTAAGGTATTGCATTATCCTATATGGGGAAACGCTAGCCACATAAATCGTTTATTCAAATTGCAGAAACGCGCTATAAGACTTATGGCAAAGGGTAAAAATAACCCATGCGCCGAAGTGTGGACAAAAGACTCCTGCAGGCCTCTCCTCAAATCCCAAAAAGTCTTGACCCTCGCCGGCCTCTACATCCTTGATGTCATTCTCTATGCAATCAAACAAGATGATAACATAGTCACTCATGCAGATAGCCATAACTATGAAACAAGACAATATTGTAATTTCCGGCTAGAGAAACCCTCGCTAAGCATGTTTAAGAAAGGTCCAGTGTATGTAGGCAGCAAACTTTATAATGCTCTACCAAAATATTTACAAATTAAGAACAGCTATGAGTTCAAGAGCAAATTACGGGACTACCTGATTAATAATTGTTTTTATGATGTTAATGAGTTTATGACCCATTGTAATTAATCGACTTCCAGTACTTATGTGTTCTAGATTATGATTCAAGTGTTAATGCAAATACTGTTATTTTATTATTTGGCGTTCCATTTTGGCACTCAGTCATACAGTGTTGTGACTAGATAATTTTTTTTTCATCTAGATAAAGATAAAGATAATGGGCAAACTTTTTATCTAGATAAGATAAAAGATGATTTTTTAACAATCATCTAGATAAAAGATAATAGATGAAAAAATCTATCTAGATAATTTTCTTTAGATAATAGGTAATTTTTGAAATTGAGATTATTGGAAAATGATGTTGGATTGTTGCGAAATTCCAACAGCCACATTAGTGACTGATAATATTATATTATACCTACCTAACAGTACAACATGAGCTCTTGGAATCAGATTCCCAATTCCCGAACCATACTCTCAAGATTAGCCATGTTTGAAACTTTTTATTGGGATGGCAATGGTTTTGGAAATTAATGACAATCTGAATGATAATGTCAAAAATCGGAATAAAATTGGCTAAAATCATCTATTATCTATTATCTAAAATATGGAGTTTAGATAAAGTTTTTTTTTATCTAGATAAAGATAAATATGACAGTGTATAATATTATCTAGATAAAGATAATAGATTGAAAAAACTATCTAGATAATTATCTAGATAATTTTATCTAGATAAGTCACAACACTGGTTGTATGTGGAAATAAGGCAATTTATTATTTGTTAGCTTATATCTTACGGCTTCCGTGGTGTAATCGCCTTCGTCAAATTAAGGCGATTAATAGCAAAGATCTGCATCTGTGACGGCGTTTCAAATCGATTACGTTGTGGATCGTGGGCCTCCGTGCGTCCCTAATTATGATCTGTGGGTTCTAGCGAGGTAGATTTTGGGTCCTCATGTGGTTTTAGGGACGCAGCTCCCCATTGTCAATCTCACTGCACCTCCGAAACTCTCGCTCCGGCACACTCTCCGTACAACATTTCATAAATGAAAAGATACAATAAGCCACTAGCTTGGGGTTGAGAACTCAGCGGAGGTTTGGGGAGGGCACAGCCCCCCAAATTAAGAACGAAGTTTTCGAATCATTTTTTGTGTTGTAGGTTCCTTGGATCGTGGGATTGTAAGCTCCCCTAAATAACAGCGGAATGCCCTGGAGGTTTTGGGGTATACTGAGTGTAGTGGGTTAAGTTTCTTTCTGGTGGGTCTGTGGACCGGGAGTCTCGGGAGCGCAGCTCCTCAATCTGGGAATCTCTTTGTGAAGCCTGTGCTGTGGTGTTGTTTGTTCATTGGAGCGGGGATTTGGATGAGCCAGGGTCGGATACAGGGGGGGTAGCGGGGGGGGGGGACGATCCACCCCCTCCCGCATGAATCCTTTAACGATTTGCATTTTCTTGCTTTAACGCGCTCATTGTATAGCTGCTGGGGTCTGCAAATGGAAATGGAAACAGGAAAATGAAGCCGATGCCTTTCGCCCCTCCCACCACCACCCATGATTCGCCAGTATTAAAATTAAAATTATTTCGTTACAATGCAAAGTACCTAACGTAAGGGCATCTATTTTCAATATGAGAAATTCAGACAGCGCCAGCCAAAGAAAGCCGACCACGCTCAGTTTGGGATAATGTTTTCAATGGTTATTATTTATAATGGTAAATGACCTTGATTAATAAATTTTTATCCGGGGGCCCATGATTCAGGTCTAGATCCGCCCCTGAGGTGAGCCTGCCCAATCAGAGTCCGCTGGGGTGAGCGAGGAAGTTATTGGACAGCTTGGAGTGTCTGGGAGCGCAACCATCTACCGGAGATATCCTTTGAGAATTTATGAAAACGATGTCACATAAGCCGTTTTTTTTTCTTAGTTTAAACTTGCAAAATTTTAGGTCATAAGCGAGGCAGCTAAGACCCAACACACTTTACGTGCGTAGCACGGGCCCATATCGATGGTAAAAAAGTATATTTTGAACGGTGTTCCGGCACTGGATAGGCAAATAGTATGTATGTCGTGCGAGTGCCAGCTCTAACAGCTCCGGTACGGGATAGGCAACTAATATGCTAATGAGAGCTCTCACCAGGGGCATAGGATCTATTAAATGGGGTGGGGGGGGGGGGGGGGGGGGGCTCAGCCCCAAAATTTTGTTTGAGTTCAAGGTTTTCATTTAAGCAAATCTACGCGTATGCAGTCAATTAGGGGCTTGAGAATTGGTTGGTCAGATCTGCATATTTTATGATTGATTTATTCTTCAAGAAGGTTCCTGTAAAAAATTTATTTTTGACTCATAAGTTCACTGACACTTTTTCGCGGTGCAGTTAAAAAACCGGCCCGTCATTGCAAATAGGCGATGCTATAAATAACTCCTAGATTTTATACTCCTAATTTATTTATTTAATAGATTTTAAATTCCTATGAATAAAGATGTAATTCAGTAATTTTACCACCAATTCACATTTTGCGCCGCAGGCGTCAATTTTACGGTTTCTAGAGTTACTATAGCCCAATATTTGTTCCGAATGCAGCAATAGCAGTATGCTAAGACATGCTAATGTAATTCTGGGTTAATATCAGAATAGGGAATCCTGGTTTCAAATTCGGAAAGTTTCGTAAAAACTTCAATCAAGGGAACGATCCAGTTAAGTGACCCCGGGGGGAGTAAACTGACCTGACTCCCCCAGTGGGGGCTCAGGCCGATGTGTGGGGGGGGGGGGGGGTATTTGACCCCCCCCCCCCCCCCCCCTTCCAACGCCCCTGGCTCTTACTGATCTGGTAAGGGATAGTCAACTAGTATGGTTATAGATATCTCTGATTGCTCCGGTACGGGAAAGGCAACTAGTGTGCCGTGCCAGCTCTCACTGCTTCGGTACGGGATGGGCAACTAGCATGCCTTGTCAGCACTCACTGCTCCGGTACGGGATAGGCAACTAGTATGCCTTGCCAGCTCTCACTGCTCCGGTACGGGATAGGCGGCTTACCTCGGCTGCGACACGTTGGGCCACGAAACAGATCAGGCCCTGTAGTGACGTCACCGACACGACCAAACCCACGATGAAGATGACCTTCACGTCGACCACTTCGGCCTGCACAGGGTAGACACGGAATGCTGTTTATGCCAGACTGAAAGCTCAAGCGTTGATACGAATAGTGTC